>JAWDJD010000002.1:300391806-301670973 GCA_035047305.1 Bradypodion pumilum | reverse complement strand
ATCTTTGTGTCCAGAGTGCCTTGTAAGCTTTATCTGAAAGACTGTTTAATAAACGCCTGTTGCTGTTCTGTTCATCGTTGCCTCAACTATTGCTTATAAGGGCCAGACGCGACAACTCCTGGCACAGTAATCTGTCAAGTAGCCCACCAAGTCAACACATAGCAAGACAGTCCACATCAGAAGTTATTCCAACCCTTCATCATCTTCATTATCCCAGCTGCCACCAGAACCCAACCCACTTTCATTTCAGCAATGGGTAATCTTGTCATACCATATTTTCCTGTTTTCTAAATTGCAAAGACTTTCCAGTTTCAGAAAGCAGAGAAGATGCCAAAGATCTGCCTCATTTCAAGATATCCATATATTTCACCAGAACAACACCAGACCAGACCAAAGGAACTGAAGAATGCACCCACCAGAAAGGTCTTTGTCAAGACCAGCTGTAACAATGATCTCAATAAATACTGAGGGACTTTAAAGCAATAAGAGTGTTCTCCTTGCAGACATGTGCCGGAAATACAAATGTGACATACTTCTGCTCCAGAAAACACATCGGGGGTTTAGTGTATGGGACCAAAGACACCAGGACAGCCGAAGAGCTGGCTTAACACAACTTTATTACATGCTGGTCAGAGGGAACATGCGGTAATGGCGGACGAACAGCTCAATATATACAGTGGCTATACATTTGAATGTGGCTCCTTGATAGCCTATTGGCTACAGGCTGCGTGACGTCATTGCAGGTCACGCCCTTCTTGTCCAGGTGAAGGTAGTGGCGGGAATCTTCCCGCGCTGTTGTTCTAGGTGAGTCTTGGACCAATGAGCTTGGACGCTCGCTATTGCCATCTAGTGGTCACTAGCTCGCGTCCTATTAAGGTTACAGTGATCCAGCTGGAGGTTACATTGTTACACATAGAAGAGGTTACATTGGATACACAAGGATAGGTACATTGTTTAAAGGCACAGGCTTTAGGACACAACACCCCTCCCCCCTAGGATGAGACGAAGTCTCTTAGCCAAGATGGTTTATTGCACTCGCGTTTGGGCCGCGATGTGGGTTGGCCCACCCGGGGGCCGCTCCCGCTTCCTTGTTCCCTGGACCCTTGTCCTGTAATGGGAGAGGGAGACTTGTTAGATGCTTGCTGCAGTTTTGCAGCTTTAGGGGAAAGGGTAGGTGCCGTTGTGGTTGAACCGGGGGCACCAGGGGCTAACGAAAAACCCCTCTTCTCACTTGGATGGGTGGGGGACCACTCCGAACCCCCCCCCCCGGTTCTGAAAATCAAAATCAAACTCTGTTGGGGGATCCCGCGGGATATCTATGAAGATGAATTCCTTCTCCTCCCCCCTTGGTGGGGACTCTGGACCCCCCTCTCCTCCCCCTTGGGCTAAACGGGTGGGGGAGAACCCTAACGCTGAGTTTGTATCCGTGTTTCCGGCGCCCTGATTCCCTGGGACTCGGCTCTGTAGTTGGTCCGCGTGCCGCCGCCACAGTAGACCCGTGTTGGTCTCCACACGGTACGACACGGGACCGGTCTGTTCCACAACCACCCCCGGCACCCAGGCTGGCCCCGCGCTGGCGTAGTTCCTGCAATGTACCGGGGCGCCCACGCTGAAACTCTTGGTGGCTTCTACCCCTATGTTCCGCCCCTTGTCCTCAACTCTCGTGGGATCTAGCCTAGTGAGTATGGTGGTCAGCTTCCTGCACATTAAAAGCTCTGCAGGGGAGTAGCCTGACGCTAGCGGGGTCACCCTGTACCCTAGCAGAAACTGGCACACTTGCAGGTTGAGGTCCCCGGGGCCCATGCGCCGCAGCGCGTCCTTCGTGGTGCATACGAGGCGCTCCACTTGGCCATTGGTGGCCGGGTGGAAAGGGGCGGAGGTGATGTGCCGGATGGCGTTAATCTCTGTGAATGCCCTGAACTCAGCGGACGTGAAACAACTAGCGTTATCGCTAATTAGGGTGTCGGGTATGCCGAACGTGGAAAAAATTCTCCGCAAATGCTTAATTGTCACGGCCGAGGAGGTGCTCGTGACTGGGATGACCTCCAACCACTTGGAGAAGGCGTCCACAACAAGGAGAAACAGGGTCCCTCGGAACGGGCCCGCGAAGTCTATGTGTATCCGGGACCACGGCCCCTTAGCCGCGTCCCACTCCCTGTGGGGAAGACGGGCCTCCTCTGGTCTGGAGCATTGGCAACTCTCACAAGTGCCGACCATGTGCTCGATGTCGGCGTCTAACTGGGGCCACCAAAAGTAGCTTCGGGCCAGCGCTTTGGAGCGCACGATTCCGGGGTGGCTGATGTGCAGCAGTTTAAGCACCCGCGGTCGAAGGGATGTAGGGACCACCACCCGCTGCCCCCACAAGAGGCACCCCCTCTCTAGGGACAGTTCCAGCTTCTTCCTAAAAAATGGGGCGAATTCCTCTGCTGGGGAGGACGCCGGCCACCCCTTCTGTACCCAGGAGCAAACCGCTGCCAACGTTTTGTCCTTTCTTGTCGCTGTGGCAATGTCAGCGGGCACTACGGGGGGCGAATCCAGTACCTCTATCATGAGAACCTGATGGTCCCGCTCCCCCTTGCTCACCTGGCTGGGCGTCAGGGGGAGGGGGGACCTCGATAGAGCGTCCGCATGGCTGATTTCTCTCCTGGGCCGGTACACCAACGCGTGCTGGTAGGCATTGAGAAAAATGGCCCACCTAAGCATTCTCGGGGACAGGATCTGTGGCGTGGGCTTATCTGCGGTAAAAATGCCTAGTAGGGGCTTGTGGTCGGTCACGATGGTGAAGGGGCGGCCGTACAGAAAATCGCGAAATTTTTTGGTCCCCGCAACTATCGCCAGCGCCTCCCTGTCTGTTTGGGCGTAGTTTCTCTCCGCTTGGGACAGGGACCTGGAGTAGAACGTTATTGGGGCCTCCCTCCCGTTTTCCAACACGTGGCATAACACTGCCCCCACCCCCACCGGGGATGCATCACAGATCAGTACCACCGGCCGTTTGGGGTCGAAATGGGTCAGAATGGCGTCGGACGCCAGAAGTTGTTTCAGTTCCGTGAATGCCCTCTCCTGGTCATCGCCCCACATCCATGCCGCATCTTTCTTGAGCAACTTGTGAAGCGGCTCGGCCACCGCAGCCTTCCGTGGAAGGAAGGAGTGGTAGAAATTTAAGAGCCCTAGGAACGACTGCAACTCGGGCTTGGATGTGGGGCGAGGGGCTTTCTTGATGGCGGCAACCTTGGATTTGGACGGTTTGATCCCCTCGGGAGTTACTCGGAACCCTAAGAACTCAACCTCCTTCGCGAAGAAGACGCATTTGTCTTTTCGCAACCTCAACCCCACCCATTCGAACACCGCCAGGACCTTGTTTAGCCTTTTAGCCAACTCGACCTCACTCCCCCCCCCCGTTATCAATACGTCATCAAAATATGGTAAAACGCCGTCCAGCCCTTTGAGGAGGCGTTCCACGAGCGACTGGAAAATTCCAGGCGCCGAGTTCACGCCGAATTGGAGGCGCGTCACTTGGAACGCCCCCTTATGCGTGATTATGGTCTGTGCAGCAGCTGCGGCAGGGGTTACCATGAGTTGCTGATAGGCCTGAGCCAGGTCGAGCTTGGCGAAACACTTTCCCCCATGTAACCTGGCTAGCAAATGGCTGACCACCGGCACCGGGTATGCATTAGGGCGGATTGCCTTATTAATGGTGCACTTATAATCGGCGCAAATGCGAACCTCCCCATTGGCCTTCAATGCTGTGACAATTGGAGTTTCCCACTCCACGGAATCAACAGGAACAAGAATCCCCTGGCCCACTAATTTGTCCAGTTCCGCCTCTATTTTGTCCTTGAGTGCAAAAGGCACCCGGCGCGGTTTAAGTCTGATTGGGCGGACCTCCGGGTCCAGGTCGAACGTTACTGGGGGTCCATTGAATTTCCCAAGTCCCTTCTTGAAGACTTCGGGGTGCGCGTCGCACACCTCCTGTATCGGGTCAGACCCAACGGCGTGCACCCCCCCAATGAACAAACCCAGGGGCTGAAACCATTGAGTCCCGAGGAGGCTACAAGTACCTCCCTTAAGAACGACTAGGGGGAGTTCCGCGGCGTGCCACTTGTACTGAACCTGGAAATTCCCAACCCCCAACACCGGGATACTGTTCCCTTGCACGTCCCGAAGCGTGGACCTCAACGCTTTGAGCTTGGGCCGTGCGCGGGGGGCAATTCTCAAAAACTCCCTCTGGGAAATAATGGAGTAAGAGGAGCCAGAGTCAATCTCCATTCTAACAGGGGCCCCTTGCACCAGTACCTCAACAAAGTAACGGGGGTGTCCCAAGGACACGCTGAACACCGGAGCGTCGTCGTCGCTGTCGTCGGAGATGCGGCCCACGCCGTCCTGCTTCCTCGTGGGCCGGGCGCCATCCTTTGGTCTCGTCGAGCGGTCTGGCCTTGTTGAGCGGTCGGGCGAGCTCTTCCGGTCCCTCGCTGGGCGGTCGGGCGAGCTCCTCCGGTCCTTGCGCCGTTGTCTGCAGACTTTGGCTATGTGCCCGCGTCGCCCGCAGTTGTGGCACTCGGCCTTTCTGAATGGGCACCTGGCACGGTCGTGAGCCGCCCCGCAGCCGTCGCAACGCCGGCCCTCCTTTCGGACCCTCCGGACGTCCTCGTCATCGCTGCTTTCGGCGGACGATTTCGAAGTTCGCCGGGCTGCGTGCACCGAACTCTCTGCTTTGTCGGCCTTCGGCCGCCAGTCCTGGAGCTCTTGCACCCCGGCCTTCGTGGCTTCCGCGGCCTGTGCCGCTTTCAGGACCTCCTGCAACGTGGGGGGCGGCTCCTGATTCATTAGCGTGCGCTGAATCTCGGCGTCCTTCAGGCCGCATAGCAGTCCCTGAGGGTGACTTCCAAATTTTCCCATTTGCACGGGCCGGCAGCCAGGCGCAGGGCCGCTACGAAAGCGGCGACCGACTCATCAGGCGCTTGGACTCGCCTCCAAAACGCGCTCCGAGCAGGAAACATCGCTACCGAGGGCCGGAAATGGTCTCGCAGCACCTTCAGGAGCTCCTTTGCCTTGAATTCAGCCGCCTTTTTGGGTGCGATGAGGTCAATCAGTACTCTCTTTCCGTCGTGCCCAAGCATTCTGGTGAGGATGACTCTCTTCTTTGCCTCGTCCGTCACCTCGAACTCCACCAGCGCACCTTGGAAGTCCATTTCGAAGAGTTCCCAATCTTGCGGTTTCTTGATGTCGAAACCGGCATATGTCTTGGTCCCGTGGGCAGCCATGATCCCATCCTCGTCGCCAATTTAGTGTATGGGACCAAAGACACCAGGACAGCCGAAGAGCTGGCTTAACACAACTTTATTACATGCTGGTCAGAGGGAACATGCGGTAATGGCGGACGAACAGCTCAATATATACAGTGGCTATACATTTGAATGTGGCTCCTTGATAGCCTATTGGCTACAGGCTGCGTGACGTCATTGCAGATCACGCCCTTCTTGTTCAGGTGAAGGTAGTGGCGGGAATCTTCCCGCGCTGTTGTTCTAGGTGAGTCTTGAACCAATGAGCTTGGACGCTCGCTATTGCCATCTAGTGGTCACTAGCTCGCGTCCTATTAAGGTTACAGTGATCCAGCTGGAGGTTACATTGTTACACATAGAAGAGGTTACATTGGATACACATGGATAGGTACATTGTTTAAAGGCACAGGCTTGAGGACACAACAGGGGGACAGCAAAGTACAGACCCAAAGTGGCAGGAATGGAGCTAGTGATTGAGAGACCTCATGACTAGTATGGGAGTGCAATTTTAGTCAGACCTGGCCTCAGCATAATATCAGCTGTATTGACGGAAACAAACAACACTGAAATTCTCACCCTCCAAACCCCACAATTCTCCGTTACTCTGTCTATAAGCTGCCAGAAGCAAATTTTACTTTTAATGAACCGGACAATCTTACTTTCTTACCAAGATAATGCATAGATATTTAAGAGCTCTGTGCTGGCAGAAAAGAGATAAAAACCAATTCATTATTAGGAACCTCTCCAAGAGCAGGAGTCTGGGTTCTTCAATGGTTGGGGAAGAGCAAGTTGGAGCTGGCAGACTAGCTGAACTAGAGACAGAGGTGCTGATAACCAAGCAGGACCCAAGGAAGTTTAAGGCCATCACATTAATAGTTGTTAAGGTAGGGACCTCCAGGGTCTGTATCTCCAGAACCTATACCTCACAAAAAATTGCTATTAAGAAAGCTGCATGCCTCCACCAACACAAGCAATTTCATTATTCCTTGCTTCTTCCTCTATGAAGTAAGATCACCTAGGACAAGGATGGTGAACCTTGCCACTCGAGCTGTTCTTGGACTTCAGAAACCCAAGTCAGATGTGCTAACTTGGACTTCTGGTAATTGAAGTCCAAGAACAGCTGGAGTGCCAAGGTTGGCCACCATGGACCTATGAAGACAGGAGAAGCCATGCCTCATATGAATCTATCACAGCAAACAAAAACCGTTTGACTTGGCACGAATGGTGCAATCATCAGTTTAATCCAAACGAACAAAACTTTAATTGGACGGTTTTTGTTTGCTGAGTCTTCTATGTTTGGCCCCTCTGTTTCTCATATGAATCTATTACAGTAGGTAGTTGCTTAGTTTTAGCAAGATAGAGATGACATCACATGATCCTCAAAATGTTCTACAAAGTTTTTTTTTCTTGACAAACAATTCTGCCACTGAAGAGCATGAGGCACCAGTTAAAATCATTTAAAGAAATGTTTTTTTTAAAAAAAATGGGTGATAGAAGTAGATACAGCCCCCTCTCCTTAGGTCTAGGCGTGGGTATACACAAACTTCAGACTTCTGGAAGTTGCCTACCTCTTTGCTGCCTGTCCCTTTAAGGCCTTCTATTCCATTATGACAGAAGAGAAGAAATGGTTAACCCCTGGTGTTTTCATGGGACCAAAGTGTGTGTGTGTGTGTGTGTGTGTGTGTGTGTGTGTGTGTGTGTGTGTGTGTGTGTGTGTGTGTGTGTGTGTGTGTGTGTGTGTGTGTGTGTGTGTGTGTGTGTGTGTAAAAAAACTCCAAATAACTATTTAAGTTATTTTTGAGAGATGAGAATGGAAATGGAAAGAATGGAAAGAGTTACTGTAGCAAGAAATTGCTTTCAGGCATCTTGGAGCAATGACTGTTAATAAATTACCTTTTAAAAAAATAATAACTTTCCAAGCTCAAGAAGTGAAAGGTGTCACAACAATATGGACAAAGAAGACATGGTGATGCTGGTCCAATTCCCAAACAGATTTTTGAGCAACCTCAGGGCGCAACATTACCAGCACGCATGCTTTGCATCTGGAAGTCCAAGTTGCAATATACATTCCTGCCTGGCCAGCTATCTAAACAAAAACTGCTTCTGCAGCTCCTCCCTCTCCATTCACACACGGGTTTTCCAAGTCCTTTATGAATTCCATGCTTTCTGAACCCAATCTAGACTTCTGCCCCCCCCCCCCCCCACACACACACACCATTTCTCAAACACATTCCTCCCCCTCCCCCTGGTTTGCATGGTTTTAATCCCCGATGGAGGAAATGAGAAAAACACTCCAAAAATTCTGGTGGCAGAACAAGGCTGTTAGTTAGAAGTCCCCCAGCCCCCCCCCCATGGAAGACCTAAAGCCCAGTCTTCTGGACTGAGCTTGGGGATGTGAGGGACTCGTTAATTTCTGTGCCTTGAAATGTTACAAGATTGCTTCCATGCAAGTCTTCTCCTAGTTCCCATTCAGCAATGTTAATTATTGTCAATACACTGTCACAGATGTTTCTTCTTGTCTCTGTTATAACACCCAGCATTCTTGGGGCAAACACTATTATACTGAGAAAAATGCACAAACTGGGTAACCACACAGTCAGTGACAGTTCCCTGGATGGGTGGGTCAGATGGAATTATGAAGGCAGCAAACACAGGAAATGGTGTGGAGACCAACAACACAGTTAACATGTTGAGAGAAGCTAGAAGCACATTAGTGTCTCAATGTCTTCTGAGCTTCATGCCTTGAGCAGTTATTAGACTTGCAAACAAAGTCTGTATTTATCTCCCAATGACCAATCATGGAGAAAAGCAAGCTATTGTTCAGTCGCACCATCGAGTCCGACTCTTTGCAACCTCATGGACCACCGCACACCAGGCTCCTCAGTCATCTGCCATCCTCTGTAGCCCACCCAGATCTACATCCACTGAGTCAATGATGCCATCTCATCCTCTGATGTCCCCTTCTCCTTTTGCCTTTGATCTTTCCCAGTATCAAGTGAGTCCTCTTTTCTCATTTAGTGGCCAAAGTATTTGAGCTTCAACTTAAATATTTGTCCTTCCAAGGACCAGTCAGGGCTGATTTCCTTTAGAATTGACTGATTTTATCTCCTTGCAGTTCAGGGGATTCTCAAGAGTTTCCTCCAGCACCACATTTCAAAGGGTCCAGCTCTCACAGCCATATATTACTACTGGGAAGACAATTGCTTTGACTATGCAGACTTTTGTTGGCAGGGTGATGTCTCTTCTTTTTATTATGCTGCCTAGGTTTCTCATAGCTTGCCTTCCAAGAAGTAAGTGTATTTTTATTTCATGGCTGCAGTCCCCATCTGCAGTGATCTTAGATCCCCAGGAGGTAAAGCCTGTCACTACTTCTGTAGGAGGTGATAAAAGCTTGTGCTAAGACAATCAGACATCTTCCAGCACTTAAAGAAGTTCTCACTGCTAACAAGATCTGTGCAGGACATTATTGTTTCAGATTCAGCATGTGCCAAATGATGACCAGGGACTTCTCCATGGATGGAAAAACAATGAACAGAACCAAACTCTATGGCCAGAATATGGCCCTCCACCTACTGTTGGACTGCAACTCCCATCATATTTCACCACTGTCTGCCAAAAGCTGAGGAAAGATACATCTACGGTATTTATTTATTTATTTTTATTTATTATTCAATTTTATACCCCGCCCTACTCAACACAAGGCCGACTCAGGGCGGCTGACAACATATAAATGACCCCGGGACACCCCACAGGGTTTACAAGTGAGATACAATATTCAAATTACAATAAAAAATATAACAGAATATCAGCAAAACCTATGAAACAATAACAAAAATAGATCAATCAAGCAAAAATACATTATAAATACAATAATCGAGGCATGAACACATAATCATGAATTGAACAGCAATAAGATAATAATATAATGTACTAATGAAATCAAAAAACAACATATCAATCAGTTTCAAAAATAAGCGACTCTACTACCCATCCCTTCCTACCAGACCACTAGGACAGAGGGGGGGGGGAGAGATAAAGATAAACCAACCTCCCATCACCACATAGTCCTTAAGTCCAACCAGGAAAAAAGGGGGAGGGAGATGGGGAACATTTCTTGATACAGTTAGAACAGGGGTGCCCAAACTACAGCCTGTGGGACAGATCTGGCCCACAGTGCCTAATAATCCAACCCACCACTCCCAGAAGCAAAAGTTAAGTGCACCCCCGCATGCACAAAATGCTGCTGTAAAGCACACACAGCTGTCGTAAACGCGTTTAGGGCAGTGTTTTGTGCATGTGCAGGCATGTTTAACTTCTGCTTCTGGTGGGAGGAAACATGTGACTAGCCCGCTCAACCACATGACCAGCCCACAGCCTGAAAAGTTTGGGTACCCCTGAGGTAGAAGATGGGATGGGAGAAATTGATGCAATCAGATTACAATCAGATTGCCCGGCCAGCCTGGCTCACACTGACCCTTGTGCTGTTGCAATCTGCAACACAGATGGAGCCATGCAAGGGATCTGCACAAACTCAGCTCCACTGCGTCTCTGATGAAACCAGACATTTCAGTTCAGATTCTCATCCTCCACCCTCTAATGTCCTGCACAGATCCATCTATGCCTGTATGCGCAATGGATAATTAGATTGCCAACATTAAACTGCTCTGGTGCTGATTTCAGACACAGCATATGTTTGTATTAAGAATCAAATGGGAACGGGAAGAAGACACCGATGGGAAGAACACACCGATTTGTCTTTTACAGCCCTTTCATGGAGCTGTATGAAGGAAGAAGTCCTTGAAATTGCATATCCAGTTTACATTGACTAAATACAGGAAATTTTAACAAGAGCATCCCTGTCAAACTGTGATGTAATTTTAGAAGAATGGATGCTTATCATGAAGGTCCCCATAGATACCACATGCAGAGTCCAAAAGTGGAAGAAGCTGGATTCAGTTGTACTAATGAGCAACAGGTCTTTTACAAAGCTAATGGCTCTTCATTAACCATCCAAAACCAAGCCAATCTGAAATACACTGCATTACCAAAGAGATACACTGTTCCTTTAAAAAACAAACAAACAGTTTCTTGCCATACTACTGTGAGGATTTCAGCTAATCTCAGAGGAACAGGGAAGCCTAAGAGCATGTGTGTGACATATATCATAGCCTTCGCTTCTCAAAAGCCCAGGACTTTGACTGTGTAACACATATTACCATCCAGCCTCTGCTTTACCATTTCCAGTGGAAAGCATCCCCTCACATCTTGTTTCTCTTAAATTTACACATATCTGCAGTTTTGTACTCTGGAGCACCAAGGCAGTAGCAGGGGTTTGCAAACTATGGCCCATGGGCTGGACCTGGCCCACGATGGCACGTATCATCCAGCCTGTGAAGATGACCCTGGAAGTGGATGCGTTTATGACATACGTAAATGTGCCTAAAGCTGAGCAAATTCACCCATCTATGGTTTATTGGCCCCCATCCAGACCCCAATGGCCTCCAGGCATCCGGATAGGATTTCAACAGCATCACTGGGGTCCCCATGGGCCGAGATGTACAACTGAGTGTCATCCGCGTACTGATGGTACCGCACCCCGTGGGAACGAATGATCTCACCCAGTGGCTTCATGTAGATGTTAAATAGGAGAGGAGAGAGCACCGAGTCCTGAGGCACCCCATACTTGAGGAGCCTAGGGTTGGACCTCTCACTCTCTAACCACACCGACTGGGTACGGCCCTCCAGAAAAGAGGAAAACCAGGACAACACGGTGCCCTGGATCCCAAGTCCTTTGAGCCGTTCCAGAAGGATACCGTGGTCGATGGTATTGAAGGCCGCTGAGAGGTCAAGAAGAGCAAGGACAGATGGATAACCCCCATCCCGCTCCCGTCAGAGATCATCCACCAGTGCGACCAATGCCGTCTCCGTACCATACCCAGGCCTGAATCCTGATTGAAAGGGGTCTAGGTAATCCGCTTCCTCCAGGACACTCTGCAGCTGGCGCGCCACCGCCTTCTCCAAAACCTTACCCAGAAAGGGCAGGTTGGAAACCGGCCTGTAGTTGTTAAGGACAGCTGGGTCAAGGGTTATTTTCTTCAAGAGGGGGCGCACCAAAGCATGTTTTAGTGGTGCAGGAAATACCCCCTCCCATAATGATGCATTTATTATCGCCCCAACCCAGCCACCTGTCACCACCTTGGAGGCTTTCACCAACCAGGTGGGACAGGGGTCCAAAGGACATGTAGTGGCACGTACAGCTGCAAAGAGCCTGTCCACTTCATCAGGGACAACAGGATCAAACCGATCCCAGATCGTACAGCAAGACTGTGCTCCGGTGCCCCCCCCCCCGACCCTCCACGCCGGGATTCAGCCCTGAATGAATCCGATCGATTTTCTCCACCAGATGGTCAGCAAAGTCCTCAGCCGAACCCTGCCAACCGGGCACTGATCTCCCCCTACCGAGGAGGGACCTGGTTACCCGGAACAGGGCGGCTGGGCGGTTATCAGTGGAGGCAATAAGTGTGTGTGTGAGTGAGAGAGAGAGAGAGAGAGAGAGAGAGCTGATTAGGGAAAGGAGCAGAAGATTACTCTGTATGTTTGTGTGTGTGTGTGTGAGAGAGAGAGAGAGAGCTCATTAGGGAAAGGAGCAGAAGAGGACTGTGTGTGTGTCAGCGGAGGCAATAAGTGTGTGTGTGAGTGACCCCAGATTTGCTTGGATTACAGTTCCCAGAGGCTATGACCATTGGTTGTGCTGGCTGGATCTTTTCCGGTGTCAACTAAGAATTCAGGGGAACCCTAGTGAGTTGCCTCATAAGCCTGCTATCTTTCAGGCCACTAACTTTAAAAAAAGCATGTGTATGTTTTGAAAGTGCATACATCTTTGTATGTCATGGCTAAGTCTCGTTCCATGTATTGCCTGTGAAAAATTTAAATATGTCATGCCCCCTAATGCCTTGGCTTTGCAGAATGCCTTTCCTTGTGGCTTGTTCACATGATTCAAAATATTTGGAAGCAGCATGGCTCAAAAAGCCCTGGAGCTATAATGGAAACCACATGCTCAATAAATATATCCAGGGCCCCCAGTCTGCTTGGCGTACTTTGCTTTCCAAAAATGAAACAAAAATCATTTCTGAGAAAGAATTATTGACACTAATGAGATCTCATTTTCTAATCCATCAAATAATGATAACAGTCTAGCTCAGGCTATTCTGATTAGATGTGGGGAGGTGGCTGCAGTGGGAGTTTACTTAATTTTTATTTTAAAAGCCACAATTAGCACCAGCAGAATAAAGGGGCTCATCTCAGCTTGTTTCTGCTAGACGAAAAACAGGACACAGTCTATACTCTGTGTTCCTCTCCATCCGTCCACCCTCCCCACCATCTGCTGCTAATAGTTTTACCTGCAGTCCCTAAAATCAGGATGCAAAATATTCCATAAGGACATTATCATCTATGTTCAAGAACCATATACAGTGGAACCTCACTTAAAAAATGGCTCAGTTAACACAAAAAATTAATAATCACATAACAAAAGGGAATCCATAGAAAATAGTGGCTTGGCTAACAATTTTTTTGGTGAACGGATTAACAAATTTTGGGTTTCAATGCATTCCTATGGGAAATTGCATTCAATGCATTCTTATGGGAAATTTGCTTTACAAATTTTTCGTAGTACAAAAGGTCCCAGAGAACGCATTAATTTGTTAACCGAGTTTCTGTATTAAGAATCAAATTTCTGAGTGTGAGACAGCATTATAACAAAACCTAGTCAATATATGCTGCATTCTTAAATATTCTTACTAGTGTGAAGGTCCCACTCCATATGGTAAGACTTACTTTTCTGTAAACACACCCAAGATTGCATTGCTAACATATAAACTAATGACCCTTTGGCTGAAATCCAGTAGCAAGTCACAACTAAAGCTAGTCATGTCCTGGGGGAGGTGCATGGAACACTGTTACCTTTCCTTCCAAAGCAATACCTATTTATCTATTTCCAATTTCTTGCTTTCAAACTGCTAGGTTGACAGGAGTTGGGACAGATGACAGGAGCTCACTCTGTCACACAGCACTCAGGTCTTGAACTGCTAACCTCAGTTGTCAAGCTCAGTGTCTTAACCACTAGGCCACTGCAGCCCTAATAACTTGAGTAGGCCTGCTGAATCAATGGAATTTACAGAGGAGTTGAATCACCAAATCTATACTAATTATATTGGCCTACTGTAGTTGCAACATATGACTGGATTTCAGCCACAAAACAGTTATGTTTTAGTGTCTTAAAAACTATTTGCAGTACATTTTGTGTCTTCAATCCAGAGTATCAATGGGGGGGGGGTCTCCACTTTTGTGGTTATGGGCTCCTCTGATTGGATTGTGTGCCACCCAAAATCTAAAACTAATATAACTAGACTTAAGGGTGATCCCAGGGTTTCGAGTGACCCAAAATGGCAGGTTTCAACCAAACAAAATTGGCCAAAATTATACCCCAAAGCAGCAACATAAGATTAATGAAGTCTTTAGTCTGCTTCTTTTTAAACCCAGGCAAGTTTTGGCTACAGACACTACTATAACCGTGAACTGTCAGCTAATGGGTCACAACTTGTGTGAATGAGGAAAAAAGCTAGGCAGGCAAATGTGTCCAATCACAATCACATGTAGAGCTACTACCATGTGTAGTTAAAGAATACAATTTCACTTTCTACATTGCCAACTCCCTCAGTTCATGACAGAGGGAATTGAAGTGAGAAGTGAAGGAATTCAGCTGCTAACAAATAGTTCTTTACTCTCTCTCTCTCTCTCTCTCTCTCTCTCTTGTTCCATCACATTTGCCAAGCGTAGGCTAGAAGAGATAACCTGGAAGTTTAAGAGCCCAGTAATCTTAAAGATTTTTGTTCTAACACTGAGATACCTCAAGCCTTAAGTTAGTGTTGCTCTTTCTTTTCTTTTTTAAAAGTATAAATAAACTTACAGTCTTAAATGGGCAGGGCACCTGAAGCCAATGTGTACCAGAATGGCAAATGGGGTTCAAATGCTTCTCAGTGAACCTTGACATGCATTGAGAGTTGTTTTTTTAAAAAAACTAGCAGGTTTTGCCCGGCGGTGCAGGGCTGTTTTAAATTTATATTTTATTTATTTATTATTTAAATTTATATCCCGCTCCACTCAACCCACGGCCGACTCAGAGCGGCTAACAACATATTAAGATACATACTGTTACAATAAAATGATGCAAAAACACAATAATTAATCAGTACAATTACAGAAAAACAATAATCACAATAATACAATATCAACCCTCCAACCCTCCAATAGCAAGCATCAAGACAAAAGGGAAGAAAAAAATTGTTTTTGAAGGTTTTTGTTTTGTTAATGTTTGTACAAATGAGGTTAGTCTGTAATTGTGATTTTTAAAATGTTTATTTATACACACAGGCTGTTATAAACTGTGATCAGCTTTTTTGGGTTTGTTTTTGTGGATTAAAAAAAGAGGAAAGGATGATATAATTTTTTACAATTATTTTATTTAACCAAATAATTTTTTAGTAGGTGAATTTTTTTAAATAGTTGTACCTTGGATAATAATTTTAAAAATGTGAAAGTACATGTTTTTTACATTCAATGTTTTTAATCTGTGTTTAGATGTTTTTTGGGTTTTTTTTGAGTGAAAACTCTACACAGGATTTTATTATTTTGTGATTTGTTTGTGATTTGTGTGAATGTGTGATGTAATGTTATGCTTTTGACTGTTTTATCTCTTGTGGCCTCTGGGTGGGGCTGTTGAGTATTTCTTTTACTTTGACTGTTTTTTTCTCTACTGGCCTCTGGGTGGCGCTTCTTCCGGTAAGTAGTCTCTTTCTTTCCTCATTTCAGTTCCGGCCATCGTGGAGGTAGGACATTCTGGTAAATTGGCTGGTTTAATTTCTTTTGTGGGTTTTTTTTGTTTTTCTTTTTTGGTGTTTTTCTGTGTGTTTTTTCTGTTTGTTATTTTTGGTTTTCATTAATTTTGGATGTTTTTATTTTTTGTGTTTTTTTAATTAATGGTTTATTTATTTTAATTATTTTGGTGTTTGTGTTTTTTAGTTTTGTTTCTCTTGTTTTGTACAGTGCAATGCAGTCTATGAGGGAGCTTCTGTATATAGTTTTTAGAGTTTTTAGGGTTTTAGAGTTTTAGAGCTTTTAGGGGTTAAATGTGTATATGTGGGGTGGGAGTATGTTGATAATTTTGTATAGTTGTATTTTTTTTTAGGTTTTGTTGGGTTGTTAAATGTCCCCCCCCCCCAATCTTGTTGTTCTGTGCAGGACAATGGCAATAAAGATTTATCTATCTATTATCTATCTTATCTATCAAGGCGGGGGGGGAGGCACTGGTGCCTCGGCCCCCTCTTGAAAGTGAAACACTTACTCGTAAAGTAAAGGCAGTGGCAGGAGCACTGTTCGCTGCCTTTGCTTTGCGGAGGAATTGTTTCACTTTCAAGGGGGGGAAGGCATCAGTACCTTTCCCCCCCTTGAATCCCCCCTGTGTTTGTGGTTTTTTTCCACCCCGGCTCAACTTTTCTTGAGGCCGGTGGTGGTCTTGCCATGTCTTCGGTGGGGTAGCGTGGAGGAGAGTGAGTCCTTCTCCTCCCTGTTTCTCTGTGAAAGAAGGCCGGCGGGTGTTTGCGTGGCTGTGAGGCACTGTGTCCGCCTGCAGCAGACTTGCCGTCACGTTGTGTTTTTTTATTTTTATTTTTCGCGCAGCGGCCTTCTCAGTGTTCTGCGCGTTCATGGCGCGCAGGACTCTGGGGTTTATAGTTATGGGTTTGTGCATTCCGTTTGTGCAGTGGTTTTCCCCCCCTGCGGCTCCATTTTGATTGGCCGCGGTGTGTTTCCGAACATTCCTTTTGCTTGCACCTCTCAGCCTGATTGGCTGTGGCACGGCACGGTGCAAGGAACGTTGGGAAGTGAAGTCCTTTTTATTTATTTGCGTTCGTGGGTCTCCTGTCCCACTGGCGCATTTCTCAATCCCCCAGTTACCTCCGTACCCAGTTCGGGCGAGTGCACAAATGCTCGGTATGGGACAGTATGGCCGGGTGCGGGATCCTTTGTCAAATCATAACAGTTAACACTCAGATTTATAGGTATAGATGTAGCTAGACAGCCCAGTTAGCTTGGCCTGGATCAATCTAGATGTGTGCTAAACAGGGTTGCTTTGAGATGCGGTATGTCATTTGTGGGGCAGGTGGGGGAGGGATCCTTGCATCCATCCACATGCAATGACTGACCACACCACACCTCAAACAATCCTGTTTTGAATGGTCATTCTCTAGAGCAGTGGTTCCCATTCTTCCTTTGGCAATGCCCCACCTAAGCATCTCTAAAATCCCCCCATTTTTTCCTCAGTATTTTGCTTAATCCACTTAATGATATTGAGAAAGCAGATGCTTCCTTTCTGCTTGCCTCTGGAAAGGAAGTGAGAGAAAGCTTTCAATTTTTAAAAAGAAAAATATTGGTATATAATATACCAATAACACTTCCTCTCCCAGCCCCTCTGTAAGCCAATGGCATGGAAGCTTCTCATTTCTTAAGAGCATTAAGTGGCTTAATCAAAGAAATATCACAATTTTAATATGTTTTGAAAATGCTATTCATTCATTCATTCATTCATTCTAGCATTTATACTGTGTATTATTAATACTGCAAGCTGCTTTGGGTTCTTTTAAAGAGAAAATTAGGGTAAAATATTTTAAATAAATATACAAGCCGATTTTGTTCAGTCCTAGGAATCAGACACACTGGAATTGAACCATAATGGAGCACTCCTACATATGCGTTCACATGCATGCACGCACTCCAATCCCCCCTCACAGGGACCAAAAAGATGCAGGTAGAAATCAAACAGGTGGGCTGGTTTGTGACGTTCTTAAGAAAAAGAGGAACAAATGCCTTCCTAATCATACCCTTCATCAATCCAAGTCTCTCATTCTTAGGATCAAAGTTAAAGATAATAGCTCCATAGAACCCAATCGTATATTACTGTTCCAGAGGCACAATGCCTGGCTTACCTTCAAAAGATCAATCTCAGAATAATAAAAACTAACTGGCATAGAATGGGAGGTGAGAAATGCTTCTTCTGTGAGAATCACATAGCTTTCAACACTCACATAACCACCTCTACTAATCATTTGCAGAATTCCAGCTCTCTACTTCCTTAATGTGTGTTTTCGTGCCAGAGATTACTCTGGGTTGAAAGGATTTTTGGACGGGATACCCAAATGAGGCTCCTTTCATGTCCCCCACTGTGCAGCTCTCGATCCCCATCCTTCCGGTCTCCAAGCTACACAATGAGCCACCAGGGGAGCTGCACTTCCTTAATGAGGAGCTAAATGAGAAGCTCCCTGGGGTGGTTTGGGGTTTTTTTTTTTTTTTGGAAGCCACAGCCTCTCACCATGGTGGGTTTTTTTTATATAGCGACTCCAATGCAGCAACACATTGGATCTATTGAGTGCCAGGCTATGAGAGGAATCCATCTTGCTTAGCCATGGCAGTGCCAGAGATGGGATTTTGGGGAATGTGATGGACACGCCAATCTGTTGCAGAAATGGGGAATAAACCTCTGGTCTGGTAAAGACTAACAAGACTTTTTTTTGTTATTCTGAGGATAAAATAGGCTGCACGCTAAGCATGGATCTGCTCCATAGAGCTTTTTAATACTTTTTACAGTGGAGCAGCACAGGGAGGTTGGAGTTGATCAGATTGTCTGAGTGGGGGACAAAACTCATAAAGTGTTTTTTTTTTAAAAAAAAAAAATTGTGTCAGAAGCACACAAAGGTGCTTTCTGGGTTGAAAGGATTTTTGCTGGAGGAACGCCATGTAACAGACCCGTTGCTCCCGAGTAGACCCCTGGGGCTACAAATAAGTGGGACTGCACCTGAATTGACGCCCTGTGACTAAGCAATCCAGGAATTCAGCTAGCCTTTACACAAATCCTGTCCTGAATCAGGCTGTTATTTATTTATTGTTTTTAGCATTTATAGTGTATAATATTAATACAGCAAGCAGCTTTGGGTCCCTTTTAAGAGAAAGGTAGGGTAAAATATTTGTTCAATCCCAGGAATCAGACATGCTGGAATTGAACCAAAATGGAGCACTCCCACATGTGACCATTCAAAATGGAGCACTCCCACACACACTCCAACCACCCCTCACAAGGACCAAAAAGATGCAGGTTTATATCTAACAGGGGTGGGCTGGTTTGTGATGTTCTTCAGAAAAAGAGGACCCAACATGCCCCTAATTCACTAACGTTCAGTGCAAGGAGGCGTTGTTCCCTGTAGGTGAGTTCTAGGTGTTTTTTGTTGTTGTTGTTGTAGGTGGGAGAGTTTTATGTTTGTGTGTGTGTGAGTGTGTGTGTGTGTGGAGGGGGTTAGGATCTTGTTGGCTATTACCCTGTTCTCAAACTGGATTTTGTAGCTTGACCAGGTATCCGCCTTGAACATGTCGAATCCTCTGAGCGGCATTACTGCGGCAGGAAATCCCATCCTCGTCGTCAGTGCTATGGACCCAGGACGCTCGCCCTCCTCTCCTTTGGACAGTTTGGCCAGTGACTTTGCCACCAGGACTTTGCCACCTTCCCCCACTGTCCTTTTTCACTGGCTAGGGAGGAAAGAGAGGCACAGCTGTTGAGCCCATTCTGTTCCTCCGCCCTAGTTGGGCTGGAGGCTTGGAAGTCGTCCGCATTCACTTATTTGGTATTAATAATGTTTTTTGTGATGTGTTATTGAATTGTTTACGTATGAAATGTATTATTGAATTGTGCTCGAGTTATTACTGTATTATTGTGTAAATTTGTATCTTATTTTTTTATGCCTATGCATATCCTATATATTTGTATCTTGTAAACTGCTTTGAATTCCCTTAGGGGAAGAAAAGCGGTATAGAAATATAAGTATAAATAAATAAATAAATAAACATTTGGATCAAATTAGGGAACAAATGCCTTCCTAATCATACCTTCGTCTCTCCCAGCCAATGACCACACACAGTACTACATGTCCATCACAAATTAAATTTCATTTCTCCATGAACACGAGGGTCAGAATGTTTAGCATAGCAAGCAGTTCCTGCCCAGTGACAACCCATAATGCAACACTGCCACCTCCCTCCAGTGAACAGCGCACGGAAATCCACACCACTATTCTAAAAAACCCACAGGCCCCATTTCTGTGCCATGATGCTCCACTCAGGGGAGGCCCGAACGAGGCTCCTTTCATGTCCCCAAGATCTTTATCCCACCGAAGTGGTCCCTATTTATCTCCTTGCCATTTCTTGCTTTTGAACTACTACGTTGGCAGGAGAAGGGACAAACAGTGGGTGCTCATTCCATCATGCAGTACTCGGGTCTTGAACTGTCAACGTGCCAACCTTCTAGCTAATAAGGTGAGCTTCTTAACCATTGAGCCACTGCAGTGATAGGTTTATCATTTTTGCAGTGCAGTCAACCGACATTGCATGACTTACGATTTGTGAGGTGGGTGGCAACTCTACAAAAATAGTTAGAATCTATCACAGCTTGTGCCCTGGATCTTCATAATTACACCATGGGGTATGCAAAAAAAGAGTGACCTCCCCTTGAAAGTAAACAAGGAAAAGATGAGTACTGAGACCAACAGCAAAGGACTTTGGTAGTTTGGTGATTAAGACTGAACTTGACAACTTGCAGATCAGCAGTTCGAGACCTGAGTGCTGCATGAGAGTGAGTGTCCTGCCAACCTAACAGTTCAAAAGGAAAAAAATTGCAAGTTGATAAGTAGGTACTGATTTGGTGCGAAGTACGCTTCAATGTCTAGTCATTCCTCCCATGTGATCACGGAAACATCTGCAGATGCACAGCACAGGCTCTTTGACTGTAAATGGAGATGAGTACCGTATCCTAGAGTCGGATACTACTGGCTTTCGAGGAAGGGCGACGTTTACCTAAGGCCAACTGCAGCGTGGCCGGATGAGCCACCGACCCCACCCTGAGGCAACCCAATGCAGCAGTGCCATAGCCAGGAGGTGTCCAGGGCTTTGCCCGCCCTGAGTTAGCAGTTTGCCCACCCTCAAACTCCCAGCTGCTTATATGTATGACATATATATATTGTATGACATTGTTGCCCATCCTGAAAAAAATATTCACCCGCTCACATCTAGAATCCTGGCTATGGCCCTGCAATTCGGTAGGAAGCACTTGCCCTTAAGGCTGGTGATTAAAACCAGGGCCATAGCCAGGATTCTAGATGTGGGCAGGTGAATATTTTTTCAGGATGAGCAACAATGTCATATACAGTAAAACCATGGGTTACAACCGCCTTGGTTTAAGTTTGCTGAGGTTTACAATGGCAAATCCTATGGAAATGCTGTCCTGGTTTACAATTTTTTAATGTATTTTCCCCCAGTTTACAACGATTAATTCAATGCATCCCTATGGATGTTTTGGTTTACAATTTTTTTGGGTTACGAAGGAGGCTGTTGGAATGGACCTCTGTCATAACCCAGGGTTTTACTGTCTATATCTGTCATATATATATATATATATATAAGCAACCAGGAGTTTGTGAGTGGGCAAACTGCTAACTCAGGGCAAAGCCGCAGCCAGGGGGGTGGCCAGGGTGGGCTTTGCCCACCCTGAGTTAGCAGTTTGCCCATCCTCAAACTCCCGGCTGCTTTTATAAATACAGGTGAAACTCGGAAAATTAGAATATCGTGCAAATGTTCATTCAATCCAGTAATGCATCTTAAAAGGTAAAACAAATATGAGATAGACTCATTGCATGCAAAGCGAGATAGTTCAAGCCTCACTTTGTTATAATAGTGATGCTTATGGCTTACAGTTTATGAAAAACCCCAACCCCCCAATCTCATGTACCCCATAATCATCCCATAATCTCATGTACGCTGTACTCCATGATCATCATAATTATAACGAATTAAGGCATGGCATCTCTCGCTTTGCATGCAGTGAGTCTGCCGCCCTGGCTCATACCTGTCAAGTTTTGGGAAATTTCTGTCAAACCCCTGTATTCTACACTCTTTCCCGCCTTCATCCCGGATTAGTTAGACTGGAGGCCAGCACAGGATAAGCATAGCTGTCCAGTTTCCTGTTTTGGCCGGGAAATTTCCCTTATTTGACAGAATTTTCCCCAAACTTGACAGGGATGCTGGCTAAAACCCCTTTTGAAATTCTCCCCGTGGAGCTGGCAGCGCATGAACGTGAGGAGAGAGCTCGGAGGATCCCTCACACCGGCGGGTCGCCTCAGAATATCCCCTGGACGTGTCGCTGCCCGCCCTCCCCCTTTAGCCCCTGAGAAGAGAAGACGCCATTTCTCTCTTGGGCGGCGCCCAGCGGGGCTGCTGTGGTTCCGGCCCAGCCCAGCCCAGCCCAGCCCAGCCCAGCCCGCTCACGCGAGCCCCTCCCTCCCTCCGAAATAGGCCCTGCGTGCCGGCGGTGTGTTCCGCGCCGGAGGAGGGGGAGGGGGATCCAGAGAGAGGCGCTGTCCCTTTAAATAGTCGAGGGTGTTTTCAATTCTCTCTCTCTCTTTCTCTCTCAGGCCACCGTGACATCGCTGGGCGTTGGGAGCCGGGGCTGCATAAACCAGGCAAGCACGAGGCGGCCGCCCGGCAGTCGAAGGGCTCAGGGCTGGGAGGAGGAGGAGGAGGACACACACACCCCGACCCGCGGAGTTGGCCACCACCCGACGGCTCGGCTCGCACTCGATTGGGAACCCGGCTCCACCTGGAGGTGCATCCCATCCCTTGGCTCTCGCTTGCTCGGCGGGGAAATACCAGCGGAGGGAAGCAAGCAAGCAAGCCTGCGAGAGCAGTTGATTTGTTTAAATACAAAGATCTCCCTTCGAGGGTAAGTTCGGCCTAAAACTCACCGCGGACGCCGAAGCCGATGGAGAAAAGGCGCGGCGTGCAGACTTTGGATGAGCGTCGCAACCTTGTGGAAGTCAGCACCGGGTTTCCTAAATTTCGGACGTGCCACGCGAGTAGCTTCCAAACAGATGGTTAAAGCCCCCCCCCCACCTCGCTCAGGCGGGCCTGGTAGTAGGACGGAGGCTCTTCTTTACAGGTGGCGACTGTGGCAAAGAAAGGCTAGGGAAAGGGAAAGGTTGCCCTTGCTCGAAAGCCACTCGTATCCGACTCTAGGGTTCAGTGCTGATCTCTGTTTCAAAGCCGAAGAGCCAGCGCTGACTGCTTCTGCAGACGTTTCCGTGGTCATGTGGCAGGCATGACTAGACACCGGAGCGCACGGAACGCTGTTGCCTTGCCACTGAAGTGGTCCCTAGTTATCTGCTTGCAATTTGGATACTACTTTAAAGGACGCGCGCGATCCTTCCCTCCTTTCCCCACCCCGTCGGCTCCTCCTTTGGAGAAAAATAACCCCACGGACAAATCGGGGGGAAAATGATGGGATCGGTTTGGTCGACGGCAAACTGGGCAGATGTGGGTTTTTTTTTTGTGGGGGGTGGGGAAGGTTCGCGTGGGGTAAGACGGGCGGGAGAAGCAGCCAAACCCCAAGATGGGGGTGAGGTTGCGTTTTTTGTGGTGCATATCAAAACGGGAGAGGATCGGATGCGAAGCACAAGCCACGCAGGGTGCGAGACGTAGGTCCGAGGTCCTTTGAATGGGGTTACTCCGTGGAGCTCCGGTGATGGGAAGGAGGGGAAACCTCCACCCTCGTCGCAGCAGCTCCGGGAAAGGGTCAGGCGATTGATTGATTGCCTTCGGGGCAGGCGCGGCGGCTCTGGCCCAGGAGCCAGTCGGGAAGGTTGCAGGGCGGCCCCGTCGGCGCGAGTAACCGCTCGGGATCCCCGGCAGCTCCCGACTCGTATCCGCCGTCGAGCATCGTTTCTCCGCGACTAAATGGCCCGCGAGGCGGGCGAGGAAGAGATCACTTGTGGCACCTCTTTCCTCGGAGAGGGCTTGAGGTCATAATATCTCTTTGGACTAGAATAGCAATTACACTTATCTAAGCGATGGCTTAGTGGTTAAGACGCTGGACTTGTCGACTGGAAGGTCGGCAGGTCAGCAGGTCGTGGCACCGAGTACTGGACGATGGAGTGAGCTCCCGTCTCTGTCCCAGCTCCTTCCAACCTAGAAGTTTGAAAGCAAGAAATTGCAAGTAGGGACCATTTCGGTGGGAAGGTAAACATCGGTGTGCACTCGTGTCTAGCCATGCCTACCACATGTCCACGGAAACGTGTGTAGGCGCAGACCGCGCTGGCTCTGAAACAAGAGATGAGCACTGAGCCCTAGACGACTGGCTTTCGAGCAAGGGTGACCTTTACCGCCCCATAGCGCTTAGTGCACTCTGGGTGGTTCACAAGGTAACTAGCATTTTGGCCCCCCCCCCCCCCAATGCTGGGGACTCATTTTACCGGTTGAGTCCACCTTGAGGCTCCGGTCATGATCGAACTCGCGACTTTTTTTGCTGCAGTACAGCAGTTTAACCACTGCGCCACCAAGGGCTCTTCTAGAATGCAATGCCCCCTCTCCCCCGGTGTTGGGATGAGAAAGAGAAGGCAACCCCCCCCCCCCACACACACACACACACCGAAAGTAGTGGTGGTGCCTGGGCACACCCGGTTAGGCAGCGATCGCAGCCGGGAGGCCCCTACGCGCCCCTTCTACTTCTTTTTTGTCTTCCACTCCGGCGGAGTATTTATAGGGCAGCTACGGCCCACTGCTGGCCCCTCTCGGCCCGGCCACCCGCCCCGCACTGGTAGGAGAGGAGAGGAGAGGAGAGGAGACCCACCCCGTCGGGCGCCGGGCCAGGCGTGGGGCGTCGGTGTTCTGACTTGAAGGCGAAGCCCCGGCGTGTGCCCGCCTGCCCGCCCCCTGCCGGACTCGCTCGAGGTCGGGGTGGCTGTGCGAGCGGCGCCGCGCGATCATCGCCTGCTGCCCGTCGGGGGGAAGGAACCGAGGGAGCGCGCAAGGTTGGAGGGCTCGCTGGGGAGGAAGTTAGCGAACTTTGGCGGGACTGGAGAAAGGTAGGACTGGGTGAGTGAGGCCCCTTGGCGTTTGGCCGGGAGTGCAGGCCTGGGGGAGGCGGCTGGTGGCGATGGACTTGCTGGGGACCCCCCCCCCCCATCCCTCGGTGGGCTGTTTCGGCGTGGATGCCTGGCTCCCCCCCCCCTTGCCAGGGGGTCCTCCGGAGAATGGCTTCCGTTCCGATGCCATGTTTCGCCCTCCTCCCCACCCCGTCTGTCGGTGGGCATCGCCAGGTTGCTGCGCCCAAGGTTTCCTTTCGCCTCCGGGGCTTCGCTCGGGGAAGGAGAGCCGGGCCCCTTCCTTCAGCCCGGGCTGGGGCCGCCGATATAATTAGAAACGGCTTGAAACATTTTAGCACGTAGGTTCTCCCGCCCCCCCCCCCTCTCTCTCCTCTGCCGCTTTCCCTCCCTTCCCTTCCCTTCCCTTCCTCTGCCCTCCCGCCCCGTCTGAATTCCAGTCCTCAAAACAGGCGCTTGGCAGATTTTGAAATGTGTGTCATTGGGTTGGAGGGGAGGCTTTGGTTGCCACAGTTTGTTTTTGAAGCTCAGAACTTCTCTGCGATTTCAACTCTCTGTCTAGTTCCAAAGCCGCCTTTCCCCTCCTTTTCTCTCCCCCCACCCCAAACTTCTTGTGTGTTTTCTTTAATTGCAATTAAATATTTGTTTGTCCACTAGCGATTGTGACTCTGGACGATATCTCCATTTGAAACTGACCCCCCCCCCTGCACACTCCAGCTTCATCTGTCCCATAACTGCCCCCCCCCTTCTTGCTCTTTGTATCCCCCAAATGAACATCTGGCTTTTAAAAATTCCTCCAGACAGTTTTGTCCTTTTGTTCAGAATGGCCAGGGACGGTTGGGCTGCGCCAGGTTGGTTGCTTAACCCAGTCCCAACGCTGATTATATTTGCAGGAGAATGGTGGCTTTGTGGCATAACGGTTTCCATCCATCTCCCGCCCCCGAAACCCCCTGAGCCCCAGAAGGGCTGGGCTAGGCTGAGCAGAAGGCTCTGTTTTCCTACTTTATTTTAAACCTTGCGCTCTCTTTTTTTAGTGCTTTGACACAGTCCCTTAAGCACACCTTTGGAGGACAGATATTTGATTTTTGTCTGGTCCCTGTTTCTGAGCAGATTTCCATTTTTCCTGACACCAAATGGAAAGTTTGAGGAATGTGATCCTTTTGAGTTCATTTCATATGCTAGCAGTTAACTTAAGCTTTCCACATCTGGAGGAAAAAATGGAACCTAGTCACAGGGAAGAAAGTGAATCGAGGTGTAACATTTTTGGGTGCAGCAGGTGGGGAATTCTGCATCATTTTCTTGCAACCTCTTCAACTCTGACCATTCCTTTCTCTGTGGTGCAGTGATCATGCCCAGTCTTCCTGCCTCTGGTTTATATCAGAATTATTTCTTTTATTTTCAAACCTGCTAATTTGGAGGGGTTTTCTAGACACATGGTTAGTAACCCTCCTTTTTTTCTTTTAAAAGTATCTGAGTTAAAAAGCTGAACACCCACGATTCCTCTGCCATGCACAATTTTAACTGCCTTTGTTCATAAAAGGGAGGCATATTTGATGGGCTTACTGAGCCTCCTTATGTTAATTCTTACATAGTATCCACCCTTGACTATTTACTTCTAAATCATAAGCTTATTTCTTCATCCCAGGATCTCAACACGCAAAGGGCAGCTTGGCTCCACACCCCGAATTTATCTCCGTTTTAATCAAATATGTTTTTCTCCTCTTCTTTTTCCAGACCAAACCACAGCTGTTGCCAACATGCTCCTGTTGTTGCTGGGAATCGTTGTGCTCCATGTATCAGTTCTTGTCCTTCTCTTCGTTTCTACAATTGTCAGTGTAAGTACCAATGGCCCTCCTGACTTGCTTTTATCCCTCCCGGATTGCTGAAATAACTAGCATTTAACGGTCCTGAGAATCCAGACCAGTGGTCCCTAGATTGTAGTGAAGTCACATTTAAAGATACATTTGCTTTCAAGACAAAGTTCTTAAGCTGGCCAGAGAGTTCAGTAGTTTAGGTAGAGGTTGGTTGCCTCTAGGCTAGAGAAGAGGCAGCTTGCTTAGTCGTGAACAACCTGGACAATCCCAGAATGCCCCCGAGAAGCAGGGAACAGTAAACCCTTTCTGAGAACTCTCTACCTAGAAAACCCTGGAAAGGGTTGTCATAAGCTGGAATAGACATGAGACCATGCAATCATTATTGTACCAAGTGTGGTGTGGTGTAGTTGGATAGAGTGACAGCCTAGGATACTGGAGACCAGGATTCAAATTCTCACTTGACAATGAAAACTCACTGGGGGGGGGGGAACACTCCCTAAAATGCTCATTTATCTTTAAAGCCCCAGAAGGGTCGCTGTATGTCGACAGCAACTTGACAGCCCATGACTAACAAAATGTACTTAATGCCTTTATTTGGGAATAAATCTTGCAGTAAAACTGAAGTTTTAGGATCAAAGTTAGATAAATTGATCCACAACGAGCTTGAGGCCCCAAGACTATACAGTGAAGCATGTGCAGAGTGATTTCTCCTTCTACCAGGTAACATCTGTCAGCCACCACATCTTCTGCAACAGGGAGAAAGATTTTACAGACTGCTAGTTTGCCTTGAGCCACATTTCTGTTTTTATTTTAGAGATACTGTCCCAAATGGCAATGCGCAAATATCTTTGATTATGTGAATACCTGTAGGTAGATATGTTTAATCTGTATGCTTTTTCAAAAAAATTGTAAAAATATGCGCAAACCCCTGCCTGCAACAGGTGTGTTAAGAGCCCCTCGGAAGTGTTATCATAGCCCTGTCACTGAGAGGCCAGCAAGCTCTGTGAGGTTTGGCTACAGTTTAAAATGACATGCAGTGGAGTGTATTCTCTCTCTCTTTTCTTCACTAACTGCATTGCAGTCAGTGGAATAAAAGAACAGTACAGAAACAACATCGCTCTGCATCCTGTTAAAAAAAGGGTGTATGCGCCGCGCAACTTATGATTTGAGTTTGAGGAAAGTTACCTTAATTATGCAGAGAGAGAGAGGGGGGGGAGGGGGGAAAGGGGGAGGGGGAGGAGGAGGGAGAGGGAGAGGGGGTTTAGTATTGTTTTGATTATGGTGACTGAATAAGTGGCCTCCAGAAGGTCCTGTGAATGCCAGCCTTGATCAGTTCCTGCAAACTCAGGACCATGGGTTCTTTTATGGAATCAATCCATCTCACATTTCTTCTTCCTCTCTCCCTGCCATCTTAGACTTTTCTTTTTATTACTGTTTTGTTTTTTAAAAAATCTATTGAGCCTTGTTTTCCCACAATGTACCCAAAGTAGGATAGCCTTGGTTCACCCAATTTTGCATTTAAGGAGAATGCTGGCTTGATTTTATCTAGAACCCACTTACCAGCTTTTCCAGTGGTTACAACTAAAATTTTTAAGTGTGTTTTTGTGGGTGTTGATTCACTTAAGCTGTTCAAGGTTCTCAGACAAAGAATGAACCTGCTTAGAAACTTGCATTAAGGCTGAGATGTATATGTTCAGTCCATAGCTTCTCTGGTGTGTTTACTTTCCATTTGGCTCCATCTCTTTCTGTGGTTTTCATCTTTCCCTAACTCTGTTGCTTTTTTCCAGCAATGGCTTGTTGGGAATGGACACATGGCAGACCTTTGGCAGAACTGCACCATCGTAACATCCCCGAGTTTGTTTCACTGCTCAACATCATCTACAAATGGTGAGAATATTGACTGCTGTTGTCCTGTCCCTTTTCAGGACTTTGCTAGTTACCATTCTTCTTTTTCATGCACGCTAGCTTGGGAGTGACCATGATGATGACCTAGCTCTGCTGGCTCATTCTCAGTGCAGCCTGGGCAAAAATTCCATAACTTTGACCCACTGATTTCCATACCCTTGTATTCCCTCCCTTGTTGTTAAACATGTATTGCTCAAGTTCTTGCAAACGTTTCAGCAAACTGAGTGCAGTGAGCATGGCTCTATTGGTTACTTTCTGCTTGAAAACTCTGATTTCTTCCCATTTCCAAAAAGGATTTACTGTTGGTCTTCTGTGTAAGCCTATGAGATCTGCTAGCACTGTCTGTTTTGCCGGCTGAAGAAAGTATTATGAAGGAATTGGATGTTTGAGGATTGGAACGTGGCTTTATATATGAAGTACTTGGGCTACATCCTTCTTCTTCCTCAGCCTAGTCACCCGATACTTCACAATGAGGTTGATACTTTTGTGATGCTTTGAACCCAACAACAAAAGAAGCAATGCAGTAACAACTACATATTTCTAGTATATTTGAAATTAGTTTATTCTAGTACAGTAGATGACAGAGCATTCCATTCCCCACCTTTTGACATGAATACTCTGCTGAGACACAGCTGATGTCTTGCAGATGACTGAGATAAGAATTTTAGACTAAAGTTTTGTGAATAAGCACTACTGCGCACAGTGGGCCTTATTCTCAAGTATAACTTCCATAAGACTGCACTGTAAGAGTTCTAATAATGATAAAGTTGTGGCTGTTTGTATTGTGTATGAATTCCTTGGAATTCCTTACTGACAGTCAATTGAATTTTGATTAACATTGACCCACTTTGTTTGGCTTTAGCTAGCAAGCTCGCTGGTTGGATTGCAGTTCCCATGCCTAGGATCTTCCAGAGGTATTGAGACACAACTCCCACAATTCCAGCCACATCTGCAGGGCTCTAGTTTGGGTGGTTTCCTGGCCAGGAATGCTGTATTTTAGCAGCCCAGGAACTGGATAGTAGAGAAGTTAGTGTTTTCTGCTTTGTGACCCGTTGTGGAAAGTGTAGAGCGAGTGAGTAGACAGAACACATGTGAAGGCATTTTTGCTGCGTAGAGCTCATGGAGGTACTTGCCCGTTGGGTGGAGAGAGGGAGGTCATCTCAGGTGCCAGAGGCTGAGAATTGGCAGCAGGGTGTTGGAAGTGACAGCTGTGTGGTACCTGGGCTGACCTGTCTCCTCTAAACCAGCCTGCTCCCTTTAGATGATGTAGATAAGGAGGCCTGTTAGGAGCAATTTTTCCAGTGCACTGTGTCTTAGGGAATCCCTGGTCCCATAACCAGTAAATCCTCATCATTGTCGACTGCAACTCCTATCGGAGAATGCATTTTTTCCTGAAGCAGGAAAAATGTCATTGGTGTGAATTTGTTTAAGGTGGATCCCAGCTTGCAATAAAGTGACCCACACACTACGATAGCCATCTATGATAGCCATCTCCTGCGACACACATGAAATGAGACATGCAGGATTTAACATCGGGACTGCAATGGACTGCTGCAGCCTTGAGGATATTATCAAGGCACGCCTTCACAGCCAGTCCATCTGGCATGGCCTCTTCCACCTCCATGACTATTGGGAATCAGACTTCCTCCTTTGCTCATTTTGCCATTGGGCCCAACCTGATGGTTTCCAGTGGCATTTCCTCCACTGAGGAAACCATCACCCCACCTAAAGGGACTCTTTCACCCACAGCCATTGGCCCCTTTAGGGAATCTGGTTAGTTAACCACCGCCTGACACTCGCGCTAAGTAAGGGATGTCTTGAGGGATGTGTGGCCAGAAAGTGAACCAGTAAACAGAAGCCCAAGATTGTCTGTGTTTGTGCCATGACTTAGGACAAACACAAACAAAGGACCTCAGAAGAGGTTTCCAAATAAATTGGTAGCGATCCAAGACCAAAAACTTCAGTGGTTTGCTCTGTGCACCTCTGCCATTCTCTATGTTTTGAAAGTGCTCTTCTCAGTCATTTGCCGGGTAACCTGCACTGTGGGCACTTTGTGCTGGGTAGGTTTTCCTGTATTGCTGATAGAAAATCATGCTTTACAAAATGGGTGGGTGGAAATGTGGCTCTCTTACATCTCACTGCTGACCCCTAATGGTATAAATGCACTATGCAAGTGCTTGGAGAAGGATTCTTTACAATGCAGCCTATTTCCATGCCGTCAATGTGTCCTTCATCAGCATTTTGGTGGCATTAGTTTAGGTACTGGGGCTATAAATGCAGGGTAGGCAAGCCATTTCACAGTCACTCATGCAGGGCCAAATTTGGCTGTGCTAGGATTTCATATAAAGATGCTTTTCTTAATTGCTTCCTGCATATAGGGAGGGAGAGCCTGATTACCCATTTTGGAATGGTGAAGGAATGCTTGGCTTTTACAGTGGAAATCTACTTGGGAAGAAAGCACAAATATGTGGAGAGGATAATGGGGGAAAATATAAGGAAAACTGTTCAAAGATGATCTGCTTTTATTTGGGACATGCAATTATGTCACTGGCAGAGTGGATCGAAGAGGCAGGAAGCTTTATGCTCCCCCATCTCTGGCGACTCTCACACATACCCGTTGGAGCTCACATATCTTCCTTTTCTCCAGCCAAATCCCAGAGGAGAAAGGATGAATGTCTTCCTTGATCAGCACTGGGCAAGCGTCTGTCCTATTTCCCCAGGAAACCAGTTCCTTGTTGTGCCTCCAAGTGGCCTATCTGCTTTTCTCTCTTTTAAGTGCTGCTTGTTGGTTTTTACTTGCTAATTATTTTTGTTACATTGAGGTGTTTGACACCTTTGTAATGCTGCCATGGTCAGAACTGACTGTGATCCAAAGGAGGCATGAAAGCTTTGATTAGCCATTTGGGACCAGGTTCTGATGAATTTGGGTGGCAGGGGAGCTCCCTCATTGGAGATGAGTGTGTGTAACTACTTTCGAGGAGAGCCAGTGCAAGGAGCAAGCACTCCTTGCACCAGGTCGCTCTTGAGAATTACCGGTAAATTGGCTTTCCAATCTCATTCGAACCTGACTCTGGAGCTAGGGGGCAAAAATGGATGCAGCCCATATCAGATGTAAATTCATAGGAAGGGCAAGAAATGGTTCAGCATTGAAGATCTGATTTAAAAAATCACCTTTTGCTTGAAAAGTTGGTGCTAATAATGTCATCCTGGGTGTGGGTGTGTGAGAGTTGGCTCTGGCTAAGTGAAGGAAGCAAGCCTAGGATTGCAGTTTCATTGACATAATTTCATTGAGCCTGAATAGTGTAGGTTTTGCCCCTCTGACCTGGAAGAGGTCCCCTCTGCTATTTAGTACCCAGGTGAAATTGTTGGAGCATCGCTCTCATCTCAAATGGGGTGAAGCAGGGAATTTAAACCATTTGAACCAGATGAAGACTCCCTGTTAGAGTAGGCTTTTCTTTGTCTGCTTTCTTAGCCCTGCTCAGGAATTACTGTGTGTGATGCCATCAGCACAGACAGAGGGGAATGTCTTGGTCTTCCCTCTTCCTTTGTTGCTTTATCTGTCAAAGCAGTGATGAGTCTGAAGCGGGGAGTATGCTGATCACCTGTAGCCTCTGCAGATGAATGAGATGGTAGACTTTCCAGGCTATTAGATGTGAGTAAACATCTCTTTTTTTGAGGCTCATCACTGCTTTCTGGAAGAAAGCAATGAGTCGGGGTATGTGTGGGAAAAGTGCTCCCTTCTTACTGAATAATAATAATAATAATAATAATAATAATAATAATAATAATAATAATAATAATAATAATAATAATAATAATAATAATAATAATAATAATAATAATAATAATAATAATAATTATTATTATTATTATTATTATTATTATTATTATTATTATTATTATTATTATGTGTCAGAAATTATTCTGGGTCGAAAGGATTTTTGCTGGAGAAACTGTTCAGGGGACGCCCAAATGAGGCTCCATTCATGTCCCCAAGATCATTTCCCACCAAAGTGGTCCCTATTTATTTACTTGCAATTTCTTGCTTTCAAACTGCCTGGTTGGCAGGAGATTGGACACAGACAGGTGTTCAAACTGTCATGCAGTACCCTGGTCTTGATCTGCTGACTTGCCGGCCTTCCAGCTAACAAGGTGAGCTTCTTAACCACTGAGCCACCACAGCCTCTTCTTACTGCACTAATGAATCAAGATACGATCACAACTCAATAGAATTATTGTTTCTCTTATATCTACATCTCTATTCACACAGAGCCATGCTTCCTTCTGTAACCTTCAGTACATGCTTATGTACTTATTTATTGCCTTCATATCCCACCTGCCTCCAGTATCCTCAGGTGTGCATGATTCTCCTCACAAAAACTCTCTGGAGCATTTTAGGCTGAGAGAAGGTGATCAGTACCGAGAGGTCCAGTGAATTTCATTTCAAGTCAGATTGTCTGGGTCCACCCCAACCCTCTAACTCTGGTTCTGGCAACATAAGACTTGTTATCTTTTGTTCAAGATAGAGAATCCTTAATTATTGGCATTCCAACCAATGTCAACATGTTGCAGTCTCAGTCTTGGGTGTTTCCCACTCATGGTCTACAACGAGCTAGGCTAATCCAACTCCTTCTTCCCATCAGGGTTTTAGTTCATTTGTAAAAATGTTTTACATCAGGGATTTTGTTATTCCTTTTATTAACAGAGCACTTGGCAGAAAACCAAAAGTGTGGACAGATTTTTGCTTGTGACCATTAAACACCCCTTGGGATGTACAGCCGAGTCCTTTTTGTTGTAAAAAAGTGATCATTCTAGGCGTGGCTTAAGAAGAGGGAAGTGAAATTTTCTTGTGATCAGCTGCCATTGAAATCTGAAGGGGGAAGGCAAAAATGATTTTCTAGAAAGGTAGCTGTAAAGGTGAATAAACGGTCTCAGTCCCTCTTGCTTTGACCCCCTACCACATAACTCTGTCTGCTTCAGCGGCCTGCACCCTTCAGTGAGGCTCACACCCCCTTGGTGTGGCTCCTAGGCGCCTATGGACCAGCTCCAGGCTAGAGTAACTGTGATAGGCATCACCCTCTGACTGTTTGAGCTTGCAAACCAGCCAGAACAGGTAGGACATGCATTCCAAAAGGCTTAAGGTAGTGATTCCAAGACACCAGATTTCATCCATCCAGCTTAGCCTTCTACAGGAACCAGAGACATGATCTGGGTTCAAATGAACATTTTGTTAGTGCACAGATGCTAAGATTCAGAAGATTAAAGCAGAGGGACATAATTTCAAAATAATAATCCAAATATGAAAATAATAAAGCTTTACTATCTATTTGGCCTAGCCTGGCCTAATTAACATAAAAGACTACATTTTTGTTAGCTCTTACTCACAAGCTCCCATCTGATGCAAAGTGATCCTAAGCCTTCCAAAGCATCACAAATTCTCCTCCTCCTCCCCCTTCTTCACCCTTTTCAAAACACATTTTCCACACTTAGCCCTCCTTCTGAAGGGTTTCAACTAATGACAACATAGAATATAATCACAAAAATAGGGCCAAACGGTGCAGACGCAAGTGGGAGAAAGAAACTGCTTGAGGCAGGAGTATCTTTCAAGTCTCTTTTACTGCAAGAATGTGAAGGAGTGAAGAAATAAAATATCATCAAAACTGTTCCGGTATTGCCAGTTTTTCAAAAGAATTTTTATTCATCAGGATATAATCTTAAGTATTTTCCATAGACAATAAAATCAAAACAAAATCATACACTCTGAAAAACACATTTTAGTTTGGCTGTGAGCCTTAAACCAAGATATCTAAACATAATACATACCAAGAGGTTTTTTATGCATCTACTAGCTTCAGGGAGGAAAACATCCTATCATGATGAGCTGAAAAACGTTAGAACATATGGTACAAAGTTTATAATTCTGAGCATGTTGGCACTTTAAATAATCAAGCCATTTCTGCCTCCTTACTGTATCTTTAAAAGAAAAAGAAAATTATTTGTCATGAATACATCACTCAACACACAATATATATATTGCAAACATTGTGGACCTCCAAATGTTTTTGGCTTGCCACTATCACAATGATGTTCCTTAGCATTGGTTTTTTGAGCAATGGATGGATGGAGGCTCTAGGGCATGGATGCTCAACCTGTGGCCCACGGGCTGGATTTCAGGAAGTGCCATGTGTTGGAGGAAGGGGAAAATGGCCATCTGGACCCTAAAGCTGTCTGAGGGAACGTGACCCAGCCCCCAGCTTAAAAAGGTTGAGAACTCCTGCTCTAGGGCTAGGCCACAAACGTATGGATGGCTACAGGTGACCAACCATGTCACAGGGCCCTGAATGTGACAGTGCACCTGCTGAGGGCCACACCTCGCTGTGGATCTGGAGATGAACAGACCATCAGTGTGCATTGGGGAGAGATGTAAAAGAGGTTTGGTTCTGCCCAAACAGCATGGCTTATTAATCCAACCCAAGGCATGGCTGACGTTGCTGGCCAAATGGGGTAGGATTACAGTAATTTTTGTGCCGAATGCCTTCACTTTTTGTTGACTCCTACTCAGCATAAGAAGATAGAGAACTGATGTTATCGATGGTGAGACAAGTTCCTAATGCAAAAGCTGGCATCATGTCTAAGGGCAATTGATTTGCTGTAGATGTTCCTGGTACTCTGATAAACTAGTGAATTTTATTTGTTTCCAAGAAGCTCTTGTTAATTTTGGACTTGTTTCAGTTTCTGTTGTTCAGGAGCCAGCACTGGGAAGCAGTCACGATTTCCTCAATCAGCCACAACATTGGCATGGGTTTGTAAGAATGAACTAATGTCCCCTCCTCATTCTACAGTATTGATTTCCCCCCTGCTGAATTCTATAGGGCAGCTGTTGATGTTTTCACTGGTCTCGATCATTCATAAATTTTGTCTTTATAATTAGCAAAAGACATTACAAATATCGGCATTGTATTTTTTCCCTGCAGGGTCAACCCTAATTTTCAGAATCATTGGTAAAAAGGCTCTTTATTTTTCTTGGCAAGGCCAATCCAGATCTGATTGCTTCCAGCACCCAACAGGACTGTTGCAACAACCCTGAAGCTTTGAAATGGTTTCCAGACGTAGAGTGTAAAGAAAGCTTTTAGTGCTGATTAATTTTTAAAGCTGCAGCCCCATTGTACATTTACCAGGAAGTAATTTTGTTTTGAAGACATAAGAACATAAGAACAGCCTTGCTGGAACAGGCCACAGGAGCCCATCCAGTCCAGCATTCTGTCTCACACAGTGGCTCACCATTGGCTTCAGGGTATTATTCCCAAGGAGATGCCTTCACCTGCTTAGGATTCCCTGGAAATGGCATGGAGAGACATCCTGCCTATCTCTCCAACCTGGAGGTTGTCCTTAGGTATCCATAATTATAGCCATGGATACCCTTGTCCTCCATGAACGTGTCTAATCCTTTCTTAAAGCTGTCAAGACTGACAGCTGTCACCACTTCTTCTGGCAGGGAGTTCCATAGACCAGGGATCCTCTGGGTGAAAAAGTACTTTATCTTATTTGTTTGAGAACTAGTACCCAAAAGTTTCATGGAGTGCCCCCTAGTTCTAGTGTTATGTGATAGGGAAAACAGTTTTTCCTTATCTACTTTGTCCACACCGTGCATGATTTTATAAACTTCAATCAGGTCACCTCTTAGACACCGTTGTTCAAGAGTGAAGAGGCCCAGCCATTGCAGCCTCAGAAGGTAAGGAAGGTGTTCCAGTCCCCTAATCATTCTGGTTGCCCTCCTCTGCACTTTCTCCAACTCCATAATATCCTTCTGGAAGTATGGCGACCAGAACTGTACACAGTATTCCAGATGGGGCCTCACCATAGATTTATAAAGAGGCAAAATGACATTTGCTGACTTATTTTCTATACCCTTCCTAATGATCCCTAGCATTGAGTTTGCTTTTTTCACTGCTGAGGCACACTGGGTTGACACCTTCATTGAGCTGTCCACCAGGACACCAAGACTAGCACAGGGGTGCTCAAACTATGGCCCATGGTCCAGATCCACCCCCTGACACCAATTCATCTGGCCTGCACTGCCCTCGTCACTCCTGGAAGCAGAAGTAAAATGCCCCTGTACATCCCCCAATGCCAATTCATCTGGCCCGTACCACCCTCATTGCTCCCGGAAGCAGAAGTAAAACAGGTACATTGGCATCGGGATGGATCTGGCCCACGGGACATAGTTTGGGCACCCCTGATTTAAGCAGAGAAAATGGAAGCTTAAAACTATGGTTTAATTTTGTCATGTTGGGTTGATTGTTGTGGGCAGGGCAGGGAGAGTAGTATTTTGACTGTGAGGTGGAAGCTTTCTGGCCTTTTTTGTCAACACCTGCATTTACAACTGTGCCCACAGTAACAGCATTATAATTTACTTGCCTGAATGTAGGCATGGATGAAATATTCAGTGAGAGTTGTTAGTGTGATAACATGCAGGTATACAGAAATCTCTCGGTCCCACCTGTTTGACAATAGGAATTAAAAAAGTAATTCCCCCTTTAACAAGGCAGTTGAAATCCCTAGACTGCTGTAACACAGGTTCAGATTGGTGCTCTTTAATATATTTCATTTCCGTGTTTGGCTCATGTGGTACAGTAAGTATTTGGATTTGCCTCCTAACTTACCATTTTGTATTTGATTTTACCCCCAAATCATGGTCTTGCTCCTGGAAATTACAGTTCAAAAAAATTACTTTCTCAAACTCTGGTCTTAGTAGTAAGAGAGCTAAATAAAATGGAAGCTGGTTCTTACAGGCCTGCTGTCTGGCTGTGCCTTTCTTCCCAAATGCTGCCTTTTACTAATTTAATAGCATTTTAGTAACCTTGTCTTCTGTTGGACAGGAGTCACAAACGTGACCTTCAGGTATTCTTGGATTGTGTCTCCCATCAGCCCTAGTTGGTATGGCCAGTGGCAAGATATGTTGGGAACTGTATTCCAACAGCTGGTAGAACATATGGGCAAAGTATGTTTCACAGACTAAAGTCATTTTTTCAGCCCTCAAGATGTCCCCTAAAACAGGATGAAAAGGCAAAACAGAATTGCTACCTCAAGAGAGAAGTGTACCACTTGCTTCTCTTGTAGCTACAACAACTCTGTTGCCTTTTTTGTAGCAAACCCGGAGAAAGCAAGAACATCCATTTGACACCTGTTACTTTGAGACATAATCTATTACAGCAGAACCCTGCATAATGAAAAAGTTGGTTCCACGATGTCTTTCGTTATACAATTTTTTTGTTATACAAAGCATGCCTCGTATAACAAAAATCCATATGGGATGCATCGTACAATGAAAATCTCTATGGGGAAAATCGTACAAGATTTTCGTCGTACGATTTCCCCCATAGAGATGAACTGTTTCATATAATGAAAAATTCGTTATATGTGGTATAGCAGTTAGCACAAATCCTCTTTGTTATAAGAATTTTTCGTTATACAAGGCGTTCCTTATGCGGGGTTCCACTGTATTATGTTTCCACCAAAGAGTGGGCCTAGGAGTCACTAAGTCTATTGTAGTTCACTGCTGTGTTACTTTGTTCTTTTATAACTTCCTTCACAATAGAATGTAAATTCAAGCATTTCTTGCCTGGTAGTCTCATAGATTCTAGTTTCTCTGGGAAACAGAGTTGCAGTTCTGAGTTGTAGCTTATGGATTTTTAAAGGCACTTTACAAAGTCACTTTTATTTACAAGTTGCTGGGAATTAAAGTAAAAATATAAAGAACACTTCTGCCTTTGTGAAATGCCTGGGACAGATAGACTGGCTACACTTCAGATTTCAAAAACTTTAATATAATATAATTACAGGTTTTTTAATTTTTTTGGTTGACTGTTGTTTAAGTATGCTTCATTTGAAAGAGTGGGGTGACATTTTTAACAGGAGTCACGATATAGTAATTTTGGTGTGTGTGTGTGTGTGTGTGTTACATTGTAATACATTATATTACAAATATTACAAGGTTTCCCAACTACAACTTCATAATTATCTTTCATTAAAGATATGTACAGTGGTCTTTTTGGCTATGTCTCATCAGGACTATGGCTTTCACGCTGCTGGTAAATCTGAAAATAGTCCTCAACTCCACGGACTTTGCTTATTCTTGGTCTAAAATGTTGCATACTTGTCATCCATGCTGTAGGATGTTCTCAACAAACTCAAACTTAATGGAGGAAAAGTTACAAAACAAAACAATAGAACAGAATCCATTGCACGAGATAGATGTGGGAAAAAGACAGCTCTCTTAACTTCTCTGTGGAGTCCATTAATCTTGTTCATTTTGATTTTTATTGATACATTAGCCAATTTTCATTATAAAATGACTGGAATTCTATTATATATTTATGCCAATGTAACTCCATTATATCAGTGGATAATTGCCATGAGTCGAGAAGTCAGCCATGGTTTTCTGTCAAGATTGGCAAGTGCTGTGAAGCAGTACAAACCAACACTGATTTCTCAACTGGTAGCAATTTGCTGCTGGAATTTACATCAACAGTTAACTCACAGGATTCTAGTTAATAATTGAAAACAAGGGTACAAAAGGGATAAAACATGATAAAGATCATGCAGCCCACTGTAGGTAATAAAAATGTGAGCAGAGCATATAAACAGTAAGCATGGGATTTGTAGGCCAGGGCCCCCAGATGTCTGTAGGAATTCTAGCCAGACCTCTGGGGGCTTTAACCAAGAATTCAATGTCCCAACAGGTATTTTCAAGTTCTTGAACTAATGAATTCAGACTACAGCAGCCATTTGTGAAGAAGGAAGGGGATAACGGGCAGGCAGGTTAAGGTCTGTGGAAGTTGCAATGATTTATGGTATTGCTGCAGTGGTTTCGTGGTTAAGACGCTAAACTTGATGATTGGAAGATTGGCAGATCAGCAGTTTGAGACTTGAGTACTGTGTGATGAAGTGAACTCCCATCTCTGTCCCAGTTCCTGCCAACCTAGCAGTTCAAAAGCAAGAAATTACAAGTAGAAAAATAAGCACCACTTCGGTGGGAAAGGTAAACAGTGTTCCATGCGCTCCAGTGTTTATTCATGCCTGCCACATGCCCACAGAAATGTCTGCAGACAGATAGTGCTGGCTCTTTGGCTGTAAACAGAGATGAGCACTGAACACTAGAGTCAGATACGACTGGCTTTCGAGCAAGGGCAACCTTTACCTAATCTCTGCCCAACTGCATAAACTACCCACTGCCCCTGTTTTCTCCACAGAGTCTGAACCTCAGACAATGATGATGGCCAGCGAGCAGCAAAGAAAAAGTGTGCATTAATACTAGTGGCATACCTCCTCATTTTAGACTTCACGTCTGGAACATACTTGTTTAGTTCAAGCACATTCCTACCTCCTCATTATTATCACTCCTCAGTTAACAATCACAAGTATAAAATGTTGTACTCATAGTTTAGTTTGTCCTGCCAGACATTCTTTGCATAGGTTCATCTTAGGAATTCAAAACTGAATCCCACTTCTTCATCAAATGATTTATCATCCAGATTCCCAAGAAGATGAAACGCCATGGAAAGCAGTAGAGGGAGAGCAAACCACCCCATGGAACTTATATAAGCCCTCTATGAGGACCCCAACTGCATTCTTCAACGGTCACTTCTGGTGGCCAAGATGTATCATTTATCCCTACTTTGCATATATAATATCCTAACATGGCATTTTTTCCCTTCAGTGAAATAGAACCCTTGGGTCTTGGAAAGGCTGAGTTCTTACTTCTCAGAGCTAAGGTTGAAATCTTTCCCCATTGTTCATGTTTGGATGCTTTTAATACAGTGGTGAACAATTTGTAATTTTCTGAATGTTATCGGACTGCAGCTCCCACTAGACCTGACCAGGGTAGCCAATGGTGAGGTTTGCTGGGAGTTTGAGTCTAACAGCATCTGATAGGCTATGTATCGTTCACTCCTCCACAGAGTCTGGGTGACGCAGTGGTTAAACTGCTGTACTGCAGCCCAAACGTTTTGAGTTCGATTCTGATGGGGATCCAAGTTGACTTTGTGAGGTTGATAAAATGAGTACCCAGCATGTTGGGGAGCAAAACATTAATTAACTTGTGAACTGCCAAGAGAGTGCCCTAAGTGCTATGGGGTGGTAGATAAGTGTGATTGCTATTACTATCCTCTTTTAACAGGAATCTAGTGCATAGACTTGGTGCTGTGGGAAGGACACCAGTGGAGAAAAAAAACTTCACTTGACTATTTTTCACATGTCAGATTGTGCCGGAGATCCAGTCAGCCGAGCTGTGACATTAATGCAAGCTCTGTTCAGTATTTTGTTTTTACACCAGCTTCTGGATATCAGCCTACTACAGTCGCATGTGGAGGCAAGGCAGTTGCTTATATCTTAACATGAAGGAAACAGTGTTCTGCATAGGGCTGATAAACATTAGTATCTGTGTTTTTAAAGAAGACTCTCCATTAGATTCACCATGGGTGATTAGATTGGGGAGAGAAGAAGAGAGCAGTTAAGGTTGAGGAGTCGCATATCAATAGACATACAGGGGATGGACTACCTTGATAGGATCCTAGAAAGTAGGAAAACAGTAGGGGAGAGATTGGCTAGTCAGTAGTTTGAACACCTGTGTGTGCCACTGAATGCATCTCTTATGCTTGTTAGTTCATTGTCTTTTGCTCATAAATCAGAGAGATAAGAACTTGAGCTGCATTGGGTGTGTCCACTCTACTTTGCACTCCTGGCAAAGGTGCTGTCCCTTTAATGATTTAGCTAAGAGGCAGAGGTTCAACAGTTACATCTCCCTGCATCATCGCTAAAGGGACTGTGGTGTCTTACTGATTAAGACACTAAATTTGACGACTGAAAGGTCAGCAGGTCGAGACCCGAGTGCTGCATGACAGAGTGAGTGCCCGTCTCTGTCCCAGCTCCTGCCAACCTAGCAGTTTGAAAGCAAGAAATTGCAAGTAGATAAATAGGTACCCCTTCAGTGGGAAGGTAAGCAGTGTTCTGTGCATTCCGGTTTCTAGACATGCCTGCCACATGGCCATGCAAACATCTGCAGATGCAGACATCTACTTTGGGAGACCTTGCCTGGAATACTGTGTACAGTTCTGAGCACCACAGTTTAAGAAGGACATTTGCAAGCTGGAAAGTGCAGCAACGAAGATGGCTCTCTGACTAGAAATGGAGATGAGCACCACGCCCTTGAGTCAGATATGACTGGCTTTGGAGCAAGGGTGACCTTTACCTAAAACATCATTGCATATGTTCAGATTTCTGTCTATCTTGATTTAGAGTGAAATGTATAGTGAAGATTATGAACAATCCTAGCACATTAAATCTCTGGTTATATTACAGGAGCTCTGCAACTAATCTATATCAATTTGTGCTCAGGCTACAAACACAGCAGGAGTGGCTACCTTTATTGGCATCTCTTCTACTCCTGTCCACAGACCCCTTACTTTTCTAATGGGATATCAGGGCTCCCCCCCCCCCGAGGCAAGGGTGAGACAGAGTCAGCCACTGCATTTTTCCTGTATGTAGGATTATTTCTTGAGTTTCCCTATGTTGTGTTGCTACTGAATGGCAGGAGGAACTTCTTTTGTGGTCAGTTGCCAAACATACTGAACTTAACTGCTCTGGTGGTTTGGCCATTCTTTTGTGTGCTAAACTGTAGCCTTACACATTACACAGGGTGGAGGCATAAGACAGCAGCCACCTGCTATCAAGCTTAATACACAAATGACAAAAGGAAACAACCTCTTCACATAGCACATAGTCACGTTATGAAATCTGCTGCCAGATCTCCTCATGCCCACTAGTTTAGTAGGCTTTAGGAGCTTTGTTTGTAGGCTCCAGTGTTGTTCAACACCTTTAGAAGCTTCTTGGATAAAGATGTGGAAAAGATGATCGTCAGATTTGTGGCTGGTGCCAAATTGGGAGTGGTACCTAATGTTTCAGAAAAAAGAATCAAGATGGCCTTAATGGATTGGAAAACTGGGAAGAACACAAACAAAATACATTTCACAGGGGGAAATGTACAGTTCTACATTTAAGCAGGAAAAATCAGTTGCACACGTGTGGGATAGGTGATAGCTGGTTTGGCAATAGACTTTCGTAGACAACAGGCTAAACATAAGTCAGCAATGTGAGGCAGCCGGGGGTGGGGGTCGGGAAGCAATTGCAGAACTAGACTGTATCCACAGTGAACGAGGGAAAATAAACAATAGCCTTCTACTCTGCTTTGGGAGACCTTGCCTGGAATACTGTGTACAGTTCTGAGCTCCACAGTTTAAGAAGGGCATTTGCACGCTGGAACATGTCTAAAGTGCAGCAGTGAAGATGGTGAAAGGTCTGGGAAGAAGGTTTGGCTATAAACTGAGATGAGCACCAAACCCTAGAGTCAGACACAACTGGCTTTCAAGCAAGGAGGAACCTTTAGACTTGAAATGACAGGTGCTTGTGCTGGCTTCCTCTTCATGTGCTAGTTGTCATATTCTCAGAGGCATCTAATTGGCCATTGGGGTCAAGAAGGCTCCTTGTGTTGCTGAGAGTGCCTGCCCTTTTATGAATTCAGGCTACACTGTAAAAAATGGAGTTGAAATTGAGTCTTTAGAGTTTTCTTTGCTCCTTCATTCTATAGAGCAAAAACAATTTAAATAGAAAATAAGCATTGATGACACATGCACGCCCATGTGCGAAACAATATACAAAGCCTGTTCCATCTTCTGAATTAAACCAACTCTTTTTAAAGGGTAAAAGATTTAGACTGCAGCTGTAAATCTGAAGTGTCTGTACAAACAGAAATATCTTAACCTGGCATGGAGATGGCTACGTATGGATGGCACCAGGGTGTACCCTCTTTTTCGAATTCCTGTTGTGTAACCTGTTTTGTGTACCTTTTCAGAGAACTGGCCAAGTTTCAGCATGACCAAAACAAAAACACTGTGACATATTTAAGACTTATTTGCCAAGCTTTGCGATTTTCAATCCACTTCTTCAGATAAGTGGATTATAATTCACAGAACCTTACACTTATATAAATAGCATTGAAAGTGTCACATGACTTTGGTTTTGCATAAGATGCTGTTTTCATTGCTGCACTGTATTCTTTTGTGGGGAAAGTGTGTTTTACAAAGTAAGTATCTGATCATTTGGATGCAGAGTAGCCTTCTTCAATCCAGTGCTCTCAAAACATGTTGGACTTCTGTGCTCTTACTTGGACTACAGCTGACCATTGGTTGTGCTGGCTTGAGGTACAATTGGATGCCACTGGGTTAGAGAAAGCTGCAGAATCATTTGAGTGTCTCTAAGGGACTGCGGTGGCTCAAGTGGTTAAGATGCTGAACTCGAAGACTGGAAAGTTGGAGTTCGATTCCTGGGTACTGCATGACAGAGTGAGCTCCCATCTCCTAGCTCCGGCCAACTTAGCAGTTCAATACCAAGAAATTGCAAGTAGATAAATAGGGACCACTTCGGTGGGAAGGTAAACAGCGTTCTGTGCTCTTTGGTGTTGAGGCATGCCTGCCACATGTCCACAGGAATGTCTGCAGATGCAGACAGCGCTGGCTCTTTGGCTACAAACTGATTAGCACTGAACCCTAGAGTCAGATAGGACTGGTTTTCGAGCAAGGCTGACCTTTACCTAAGGTTTCATTGGGATGACCAGCGTGTGCAGTGGACAGATTGATAGACTAGGATCCTGGAGGCCTGGGTTCAAATCCATGCTCAACCATGGGAACTCACCAAGTGATGGGAGTGATAAAACGTTTTCTTAAGTATCTCAGTTTCCTTGAAAGCCCTATTACAGTTGCTATGAGTTGGTTCCAACTTGATGGCACATAACAACAAGGATCCATTGTGCCCCCCTCGCCCACTTTAGCATAAAGTTGCTGCTTTTTGGGATACTAGCTGAGAAAAATTAGGAGCCCTATAAATAGGTGAGATGGGCATTATTCAGCAGGATCCTGCAGAAGCAATTGTGGTGCTCCTGCTGAGTGTACTATGAAGTATTCTGCCAGTGTCCTTTACTCTAGAAAAAGGACCTAAGAGATATTAGAGTCAATGATGTTCATGTATGTGAAGCATCTCCTTAGGGCATTTTCTCCCCCCCTGGAATGTTTGGGTCAGGTTCCCATGCAGGGAAGGGCCAGATGTGAGGGCATTGTCCCATCAAACCTTCTAATCTGTTTGAAATCTTTCAGAGGTTTCTGCTTGCACTTAGAGATAGGCAGCCTTGTAGTTGAAGAAGGGACCCCAGAGAGCATTCTTGTCATTCCTTTATGAGAAAAAAATCTCAATTTATAGCTTCTTTCTCTCCCACTTTGGAAGAATTCTGGGCTGCTGGTTCCAAGTTTGTAGTTGAGCCTGCTTGGTGGTGTGAGGATGGGCGTGAAATCATCCGGAGAGCCTGGTATCGCACGATAGCAAACGGAACAAAAAGATAGCTCATTTATTTGTCACTCCTTATTCTTTTAAATGCCCTGCCTTGGTTGGCTTTGTACTAGGAAACAGTATAAATCTAGCAAACCATGTTGCAAGTACGTATCAAAACTGGCAAGAAAATTACTTTCCCCACCAATTCCTTCATCCTGTTTAAGGAACAAAATGTATGCATTGCTCTTGAAATGTACTTTAGGACAGGGATGGGCTGTCTTCATGGGTCCAGCAGCCTTTCACCCTGTTCCTATATCTTGAAGGGCTGCACCCATTGCAAAATTCCTCATAACTGTACTATTCTTTTTCTTTTAAAACATTTTTAATTTGAAAAAGCCTGATGGGGAAGCACTTAAAATGTGACCCTCTACCCAAATGGTACAGCCCAGAAAAAACAACTGAAACAACCCAGGATAGTTATGCTCTATCAAACCGGAACTGACTTATTGCAATCCTAAGAGGTTTTCAAGGGAAGAGAGATGTTAAATGAGTGGTTTTACCAGTTCCACTCTTCCAATGAGTTTCCATGGCCAAGCAAGTTTTCAAAACTTGGTTTCCTGAATCCTAGTCCACCACTCTATCCACTACACCTACACTGGATACTCGGCACTATGTGTAGCGCATGAAAATTGCCTGTGAATTATCAGGGCAGACCAGATTCCATCATTGATTGCTGCCACTGTCTTTGTTATCCCCACCACCAACTTCATCCTGCTCTTGACCTGGTTCACCCATACCCGATTAGAAACCACAGCCAGATGTTGTGTTGTGTAAGAGGAGCTGTGGGCACCATGGTGTGTGTTAGGTTGCACAAATGAATGACAGAGTGGGATTACTCTCATTCATGCAACTTAACTTTATCTTTTTTCATTATTTCTGGAGCATAATTTGACCTGGGACAAGAAAGATATGAGACAGAAGTTGAGGCAGGGAAGCAATTAGTGTGACTTCAGTTGTCCTTGTTACCTGAACATGTCCTTAGGTTTAGTTACACCTGGTCATAGAATGGCCTGAGTTGGACAGTCAGATCCTCCTATTAAGTCCTTTTGCTGTTGATTCATGCCTGCCTTTTATATTTTCAGAGAATGAGGAAGCTGCAGTTACTTGTAGCTCCCTGTTCCATGTCAGCTAAGCACCTTCACCAATGACTTTCAGACATTGTTTAGAAGACAGTCCAGAAGCTGGTTCCTAAATGTTAATGTTGTCGATAGCCTTTAACCATACTTGTGTTTGATTTAAAACTAAAAGCCAATTGTAGCTTCATGGCTTGTTCTCTGGGGCAAGCATTGTGATACTGAGGAGGAAGTTAATAGGTACATGAAGCTCATACGTAACTCGGACTCATTAAGTCAAGGTTTTATCCTCCAAATCAATTCAGGGAGCACATATTATAGCAATAGCAATTGCACTTATCATATATAAGTCAGTTCCAACTTGACAGCATATAACTAACTATACATAGGGCTGGATTATGCCCCCCCCCCCAGACTGTGGGTAGAGGATGGGTAGAGGATGACTTATATGCTGCCCCATAGCACTTCAAGCCCTCTCTGGGTGGTTCACAAGGTAATAAGCATTTTGCCCCTACCATGCTAGGTGCTTATTTTACCAGCTTCAGAAGGGTGGAAGGCTGAGTCAACCCAGATCCCCATCAGGATCAAACTCACATCAGCAGTTTTGGCTGCAGTACAGCAGTCTTAATCACTGTAACATGTGTAAAGGATCTGCCTATGTGATTTTCCATCTGCTGATTTTGAGTATGTCAGTGTCAAGGGAGTATTGCTTATTTATTTATTTTGTATTGCCACCCCCTCACCTGGGGTGACTCCGGGAGGCTCACAATCGGATAAAAAATATATAAAAACATACATACATACATACTAAAAACATTTTAAAGACCACGTTCTAACCCATTAGAAACCCACCCACCCCATGAATCACAAGTCGGAGTGATTCATATGATGCATTTCTAATTCCATCTCTCCTCCTCCTCCTGTATCTGGTAGCTGATCTTGTCAATGGGAACATCAAAAGATTCTGGTGGTTTTCAAGCTGCTCTTTTGGGGGAGGAGTGGCAGCGGTTGCATAATTATGCTGAGAATCTTTAATGCAGAAGAGAAGGACCTGCATCCTTTATCACTTCTGGCTAAATGTGGGGTTGGGAAACAACATGGTCCATCCCTTTAATAATAATAATAATAATAATAATAATAATAATAATAATAATAATAATAATAATAATAATAATAATAATAATAATAATAATAATAATAATAATAATAATGTGTCATCAAGTCAATTCCAACTTATGGCAACACTTCTTTCCAGTGACTCAATCACTCACGGCAATCTTTCCCATCTCATTCTGACTGGGCCGTTGGAATAGAAGAGGCTGTTTTTATTTTTCCTTTGCTTTGCTCTTTTGGAATTGGCTTGTGTTGGATCCAGAGACCCGGCCACAGAATTGGGCCAGCAGAACCTGGCCTCAGTCCCTCCACCCCCACTTGAACTTGAGAACCCAGCTGAGTGGGATAAGGGTGTGGCACAGAGGAGAGCTAGAAAGAGGAAGGCCAGGATTTTCTGTGATCACCTTCTGCTTCTCTGTGTCACTGGCCACCCCACCCTTGTAGGAAGAGTGCTTGTGTGGTGGTTCTAGAGACTGGCAAAGAGAGGAGGAGGAGGAGGAGAGCCTTTCATAGGCAGGTTCCAACTTGATGTTTTGTTTTTATGAAGGAATACTCCCACACCCAGAAACAAGACTGCATTTAGTCTGGTCAAACAAGGTGATGCCCATTTTAGTACAAATTTTTGTTCCACACACACTATTCTTCCCATTATTAACAAATTTCTTTGACAGCTACATTCTTTCTGCCTATCATAAGGTCATGGTATTTTGTTTTATTGTGTCACCATGCCACCTATATTTTGGAGGCCAATACTTTTGCTCTGATCGTCTGTGCTGCTTCTCAGGAGTTTAGAAAAACTCTTTATTTTCGACCACAACATGTTTTGAATTGAAGACGTTTATTCTACACTGTGGTGTGAGAGATCTGGCCTAGGACTGGTCCAGTGATGGATGCACTGTAGAAACTTTTACTACCCACTTGGTGGGTGTGGCTACCTGTGGCTACCCCACCCACCCCACCCACCCTAAGGAAAAAAAGAAACCGACCTTGTTCTCTTTCTTCGCTCGCAGAGATGAGAAGGATGACGGAAGTATCCCAGAGCAGCAGCGCTGCTGGGAAGTGAGCGGGGCTGGTTGCTGGCTGGGCTCCCCTTCCCAGCGCCACCAGAAATGCGTCCCTGCTGGAGGCACTGCTGGGAAGTGAGCAGGGCAGGTTGGTGGCCTGGCGCCGGCTGGCCTCCCCCTCCCAGCACCGCCGGAAGGGCATCCCATTTGCCCTGCCCAATAGGCACAAGGGAAATGCAGAGATGAAAGCATGCTTTCGGCCCTGGGCGAGGCAAATGGGACATGTTTCTGGCGGTCGAGAGGTGGGTGTGGCCGGCTGAGAGGTGGGCATGGCCTGGAATTTTTACTACCAGTTTGGAAGAACCAGTCAGAACCAGCTACAGTGCTACACTGGACTGGTCTAACTCAGACATGAATCTGATTGAGAGGTGTTCCCAGGTAAATGTTGTTAGGGCTGCAGCCTAAATAAGCCTGATACTGTTCTCTTAAAGATTCCCTTGAAACAAAAAACAGGTGCATGAAATGATATATATATATATATTTTACAGATTACAGTAATTGCGATGCAGTCTCAGTGGTCCTCACCCCTAAACTGTATAAATATATGATGGTTGTCTTTGATTAGGTAAACTGTCCTATTTTTAGAGTTCTGTAAAGGAACTCCTTTTTTGTAGTATCAATAGGTTTGTTCTTTTCTGTGCAGGGTTGTTGCAAGCAGGTAATAATGTGCAGTGGACAACCACCCAACTATCTGAGATCATGTGTCTTACTGAGTTTACCAGGCAGTCTTCCCCAACCTGATGCCTCATTGATGTTCTGGACATAAGCGTCCATCAGTCCCAGGCTGCGTGACAATGGTCAGGAATCCTGAGAGCTTCTATCTGAAAAATCTGAGGCACAAAAACAGATTGGGGAATCCATGTACTTATGCATGTACTCACTGTGCTCACACAGTATGCAGTGAGTGTCTTTCTCTCCATGTTGTTTTGCCACTACTACACAAAAAGTGCATACTCTTAAACTCAGTGGCAGCGTCACTTGCGAAGTCTTTCAGCAGCAGCCGTCCTGTTGCCCTGAGCCTGCATTCTGGAGAATAATGCTTTATTTATTAGCTGCCTACATTAGTGACACTTTAACTGCTCTTGTCTGCCCGAGGCGGCATTTTTTTTAGATCTCATGCCAGGACAAAGGACCTGGAGGAATGTGTATAGAGTATCTTTTGCTCTCTTTTACTCTAAGAGCTCCCTAAGATAAGGAGGCGTTGGAAATCCTTTATGTGTATTGCATTGATCTCTCCAAAGACTGCATGGCAGTCTCAAAAATGTTACTCTCGGCTCTACCACTAAGAAGCAGCGGGGTGGGGGTGGGGGTGGGGGTGGGGGTGGGGGTGGGGGTGGGGTGGCAGTTCTGTGTGTCAAGCAACAGAGAAGCCAAATCTTGGATCTGTATTTATTTAGAGAATAAACCTCCTGTTCAACAACAACAACAACAACAAAAAAAACACATTTGGGGGTTTGCGATTTCATCATGCACCGACAGAAATCAGAATTTCTGAATCTATGGAAGAGGCAGCCCTAAAGGTAAAGGTTTCCCTTGCTTGAAAGCCAGTTGTATCTGACTCTAGGGTTCAGTGCTCATCTCTGTTTCAAAGCCGAAGAGCCAGCACTGTCTGTTTCTGCAGATGTTTCTGTGGTCATGTGGCAGGCATGACTAGACACCGGAGTGCACGGAATGCTGTTACTTTCCCACTGAAGAGGTCCCTATTTATCTACTTGCAATTTCTTGCTTTTGAACTGCTAGGTTGGCAGGAGCAGGGACAAAGACGGGAGCTCATTCTGTCCTGCAGTACTCGGGAATCGAACTGCTGACCTTCTGCCTCCCAGTCAGCATCTTCGCCACTTGAGCCACTTTTAAGTGCCCTGGGGGATGCAGTGGCTCAAGTGGTTAAGACGCTGAACTCAATGACTGGAAGGTTGGAGTTTGACTCCCGAGTGAGCTCCCATCCTCTGTCCCAGCTCCTGCCAACCTCGCAGTTCGAAAGCAAGAAATTGCAAGTAGATAAATAGGTACCCCTTCAGTGGGAAGGTAAACAGCATTCTATGCACTCCAGTATTGAGGCATATCTGCCACATGTCTATGGAAACATCTGCAAAAGGAGACAGCACTGGCTCTCTGGCTATCAACAGAGATGAGCACTGAACCCTAGAGTCTGATATGACTGGCTTTGGAGCAAGGGCAAACTTTACTTTACCTAGGGCAGGCCATGGAGAGATAATTTTTACACCAGTCAAAAATTTCATGTACTGTACAACTCTTATACTGTATGTGAAATTCTCTTAAATTCATGAAGAACTATGGTATGCTTCTTTGGTTTAACATCAGAAAGGGGAAGAATGCTAGAAGATGGGATTATGGTTGGTTACTTCAGCTGCTCTGCAACAGCAACTGCTGATTTCAATGTAAACTGTACTCTTGCGCAAGGAGGTCTGTGCTAATGAAAGTCATCAAGCTAAAGACTGAGCAGAAATGCAAGGATGTCTATGTGGGAGTTGAGACTTGGTCAAGATACCAGAATAACAGCCAGGCCTTACTTTTTGTAAACTGGTTGCGAACTATTTGCCGGCATATCTAAGCAGAAACTGATATCATTGGCTGCAAGTGTCTTGGGTGTATCTTTGACTATCAAAAGAACTGGGTTTCCAATTGGTTTTTCAAACCAGATTAAGGCCAAGTGGTGCTTGTCGAGGTTTCTCCATACTTTGTGAAACTTTGTCCCAACTTTTTTTAACTCTGCCATTGCTGGGCCTAAACAGCCTCCGAGTTTCCCTTTGGTCCCCCATAGGGTCTTCTTCTTCTTTTTTATCACTACCACCACTGCCAGTCAGCTGTTGGGTGTCCATCCTCCATTCTAAGGGCTGGTGGTGGAATCTGCTGTTGCCCCAGTTTCCACCTCAGGCACAGCCCCTGCCACCACTGCTCTGTACTCACCAGGTGGTACCAATAATAATAATAATAATAATAATAATAATAATAATAATAATAATAATAATAATAATAATAATAATAATAATAATAATAATAATAATAATAATAATAATAATAATCTTCAATCTTCAATCTTCAATCTTCAATCTTCAATCTTCAATCAAATCAATCAAATCAATCAAATCAATCATTTATTTTATTTATATCCCACCTCACTCATCCCGAAGGAGACTCGAAGCGGCAAACAACAGCAAAGAATACAAATTAATACAAGAGTACAAATAATAATAACAAAATAAACAAGACAATATAAAGCAAATATCTGCATTAACAACAAATAGGAATTACAATATATCAGTCAAAAACCAAGTACAATATATCAAATACAGTCATAATACATCAAAACAGTTCCTATTAGGTAACCCTCAAAAAGAGCCAGACAACCATCATCAAGCACATCAATGATGGCGCTGGATACAGCGGTCCCCACCCCATCCTACCGCTGGAGCCGCCATCACCCACGCCTCCACCTCCGATGGCCGACCAGGCCAGATGAGCTGAGAAGGTGTTGGCTGAAACAGCACCGGCAGCAGCACTCATCACCCCAGCTGCATACATGGTCACAGGTCCGGCCGGAAGGAACCGGCAGCCACCGCTGTGGGGACTCCAGTCTTTATAGGTGGGAGCCCCCTGCCACAGGTGGAACTTGTTGGCAGGTGGCAGCGGAGCGGCAAACTCCCTCCTCTGGCCAGGTCCAGGTGAGAGGAAATGGCGGCCACTGCTTTGGGGACCCCAGTCTTTGTAGGCGGGAGCCCCCTGCCAAAGGTGGAACTTGTTGGCAGGCAGTGGTGGAGCGGCAAACTCTCCCCTCCTCCGGCCAGGTCTGGGCAAGAGGAACCGGCGGCCACTGCTGTGGGGACTCCAGTCTTTGTAGGCAGGAGCTCCCCGCCACAGGCGGAACTCATTGGTGGGCGGTGGCGGAGCAGCAAACTCTCCCTCCTCCAGCCAGGTCAAGGCCAGAGGAACCGGTGGCCACTGTTCTGGGGACTCCAGTCTTTGTAGGCGGGAGCCCCCCACCACAGGCGGAACTCATTGGTGGGCAGCGGCAGAGTGGCAAACTCTCCCTCCTCCGGCCAGGTCTGAGCGAGAGGAACCGGCGGCCACTGCTGTGGGGACTCCAGTCTTTGTAGGCAGGAGCCCCCCCACTACAGGTGGAACTCGTTGGCGGGCAGCGGCAAACTCTTACTTCCTCTGGCCAGGTCCGGGCAAGAGGCTGGTATAAAATGAACAGTTCAAGAACTAACCAAAGACCTAAAAACTGTTAAAGTAATATCTAAGTATATATGCAATTCCTAGTAAATTCGGGTTTTGTAGAGTTAGGATGTTCAAGCCCAAGAAATCTAAAATTTCCATATAGGGAGTCAGTCAGTTAAGTATTGCTCCAAGGTCTCCGATCACTGTGGGTACAACAGATTTCTCCTCCATAGACGATCAACTTCAATATGCAAATCGTGATATTTTGTGATTTTCTTCAATTCGTGCATCTCCTGGTACAGCAATATCAATAAACCAGACCACCTTCTTTTCCACAACAGTTATATCAGGTGTGTTTGTGAGTCAGATGTCTATCTGTTTGAATTTTTAAGTCCCACAGGATCTTGACATTCTCATTTTCCAAAACTTTATCTACCTGACGTTCCAAATAATGTTTATTGTATTCAAATACAAACCTCTGGCAAAGTTTCCAGTAAATAATTTTTGCAACCCTGTTATGGCATTGCAAATAATCGGTCTTTGAAATTTTGCTGCATCTGCTAATCAGATGATCTACTTTTTCATCCTTTTCATTACAAAGCTGCCATTTGCTATTGTATTGTTACAATTACTGTTCTATTACTATTATTGAACCGTTAAAATGCTGCACCAGCTCTTTGGCATAACAACGAGCAAACTGCTGAACTGTCAGAGTGTTATAATTGTAAGAATTGGAAGAGAATTCATTTTCGGGCTTCCAGGCATCCTGCAAACTATATATACATACATGAACCCAGAAGAATACACTGGTTCAGTAACCAGTGCAAAGTTTGTTGTTGTTGATGTTGTTGTTCAGTCGCACAGTGCTTTCCGACCCTTTGCGACCAATGCAAAATAAAAGACCTCTAATGGGTGTTTTAAAATAACCAAAATTTTGGCAGGTTAATGTGTGTCTCATCTATGCATTGTGAATCCCTTAGCCTTTGAATCGATTTTGAACATGATGAAACTGATGCAAATGTAGTACTTTTTGCTAATTGAAATACACCCTCACTGAAATGAAATAACACTCACTGAAGTAATTTCAACCTTGTTTTATTCATCTAAGTACTGTATTTCCAGTCTACCATATATCCCTAGACTTGAAGGCCATAATCGGTAAGATCAGCTTGAAACAATTTAGACACATTAACACAACATTACTTATTTATCAAAGTAGTGCCTCAGTGAATCAGCCTGATCGATTGCAGTAAATGACTACCACCCAAACAACAGTATTCCCTCTGCAGTTTGGATCAGCCAAACTGTAAATAGCAACAATTGTGGGAAGTGATTTCTTGAAATATTGCAACTCTGGTACCATTATTTTCCAAACCTAATCATTATTATTACAAATCCAGTTTCAAAGCAGTTGTTTTGACTCTTAGGTAAAGCTATGCATTCAGAGTCTACCCCCTCTCCCTTCTCCAAACTATCAGGGTTAAACCCGGTTGCTCCTGCCAGCTCGAACACTCCTGAATGAATGGGACTTGTTGAGATGTCACTGGGTGGGAGGAATTTGTGGAGGTGTGGGGACTGATTGACGGCTTGGGTACCATAGTGAGACACAGAAGGTGGTAGAGAATGTACCACACATGACTGCCTCAACCAAAGCACCTAGACCTGTACTTTACACTCAGCCACTTACACACCATTTGCCTTTCCCCCTTTCTTTTTCCTGGGGACTGTGATGAAAGCAATTTCAGGATGTTGATGCAGGTGCTTTTCTTACAGTGACTAATCATCAGAGGCCCATAAGAAGTGCAGAAGAAGGGCATGGCTCCCTTCCACTGGAACTTTGCCCTAGGGCAGTGATGGTGAATCTTGGCACTCCAGATGTTCTTGAACATCAATTCGCAGAAGCCCTGATCAGCAGGAGTGCTGACTTGGTCTTCTGGTAAGTGAAGTCCAAGAACACCTGGAGTGCCACGGTTTGCCATTACTGCCCTAGAGCACCAAAATGTGGATGGCACCAAAAACCAGAGGATTTTTTTTAAAAAAAATTGAATCCCACCGCTGCTCCTATTCCTTAGCTCTCCTTTGCACTGATGCTCTCTGATCAGGCTGTTCTGCTAGATTATGTTCTCCACAGCTGGAGTGATTGGAAATCACTGCTGGAACCCTGTTTGTTGAAATAATGTGTTTTGGTTGTTTTTTTGTCATTATTTGTCCTAACAGACCTGTTCCTTGTTCTCTTTTCAGAATGGCTGCAGGCTGTCCAGGGTATGATGGTTCTTTCCATCATCTTCAGTGTTATGTCTCTGTTCATGTTCTTCTGCCAGCTCTTCACTCTCACCAAGGGTGGACGGTTTTACCTTACCGGCTTCTTCCAAGTCCTTGCTGGTAAGTGGAAGAGGGCTGGAAATGGGTGTCTTGGGATTATTGCAAAATGAAATCTTCCAAAGCTGGAACAGTGACGAAGATAGCTGTAGAACAGATAGCTGTAGAACTGTTTTGAGGGGACAGGTTTCAGATGCATTTTCAAAAATCTGTGTATTTTACCAGTGGACATGGGGGCAGAGCCAGAACAACATGGGCAGGGCCAGATGTACACCAATTCGGACATTTTCTCCACTGAGCATTTGAAGCAAAGATCACCACAATTTATTCCTATTTGGGACTAAGCATTGGTATAATACATTTACTACCAGCTCAACCTCAGACAGGGACTGCAGTGGCTTAGTGGTTAAGACGCTAAACTTGACTGGAAGGTTGGCAGGTTAGCAGTTCGAGACCCGAATTCTGCATGATGGAGTGAGCTCCCATCTCTGTCTCAGCTCCTGCCAACCTAGCAGTTTGAAACCAAGAAATTGCAAAAAGATAAATAGGTCCCACTTTGGAGGGAAGGTAAACAGTGGTGGGAAGGTAAACAGCACTCAGGTGTCTAGTCATGCCTGCCACATGTCCATGGAAATGTCTGCAAACACGGACAATGCTGGCTCTTTGGCTATAAACAGATGAGCACTGAACCCTAGAGTTGGATATGACTGGCTTTCGAACAAGGCCAATCTTTACCAGCTCCATACAGCATCTTTTCTGCTTATGGATTTCAGTTCTGTGCAGGATATTTAAAATCTGAATATTCTAGATCAGAATAAGCGTGGTGTTCTAAGGTTAACGGAGTGCCATTTCACTGTTTCAAGGGTTTCTTAGGTGGTGGGGAGTCAGGCACTTTAACTGCTCTTGTCTGCCTGAGGCGGACACCTGATACACACATACACATCCCCTCATTTGCCCAGTGATTGACCTGGAAATGGATCTTGGAAGAGAGTGAACAGTTTTCTTATGAAAATGTCTCCATGAGTATGTGTTCCTCAAAGATGCTTGGCTAAGATGTCCTCTTGCTGCCTCAGAATGTCATAGGTCTGTGATGGTGAACCTTGGCACTCCAGATGTTCTTGGACTTCAATTCCCAGAAGCCCCCGTGAATCCACACAAATGGGTTTACTGCGATTCATCTGGCACGCGCCGCTCCTGGAAGCAGAAGTAAAACATGCCTATTTTACTTCTGCTTCCGGGAGCAATGAGGGCGGTGCGGGCCGGATGAATTGCAGTAAACCCATTCGTGTGAATTCACGGGGGCTTGGCCTTCTGTGAATTGAAGTCCAAGGACATCTGGAGTGCCAAGGTTCACCATCACGGTCATAGGTATTGAACCAGGATGGCAAAGGGAACTCTGAGGTAAAGCAAGGCTGTGGGTACAGCAAACCATGTGTAAAGCAAGGCTGTGGGTACAGCATCCACAGACGTTTTCATGGAATTTCATTTCCCAAACAGCAAATACTGAGGGAGTTGCCCCAAATACCTGAGTGGATGAACTGTGGCAAATGGCAATGAGAACTGTAGCATACTGGGAAGGAAGGAAGGAAGGGCCTGTGGAACTTGCCCAGGATCAGGCTTGCATTATTGCCTCTCCCTTCAGCCTAGGACAATTACCTCTCCCCCTCCCTCCCAGTTTAGTGAGTTACCCCAAAACAAAGAGGACTGTCATAGATAGGGCAGTGGAGATCACCGTGGCACAGCACTTTTTCTTGTGTTTTTGGCCATGAAGTGTAGCACAGCATCTAAACACTGGCACAAGGACTGAGAATGACTGAAGATCCTTCGATCACCACTGAGTGAGGGAAATGTTGTCTGCTTCTGAATAGCCCCTGTGTCTCCGATGTCCAGCCCTTCATCTGCCACTCCCCTCTCAGCATTTCTCAGGTTACCTAAGAGACTGCATCGCCCCAAGAGAGTCTGCCCATCCCACCAGGGTGGACCGGAGGGGCTCCCTCAGTGTTCCATCGGCTAGAGGGGCTTGCCTCTCTAGCACTAGGAGGAGGGCCTTCTCTGTGTCCGCCCCAACCCTATGGAACCTCTTGCCAGCAGATCTGCGGCTACAGACAGAATTGCTACCCTTTAGGAAAGGGTTGAAAACCTGGCTGGCAGGGCAAATATGGGAGACCAATGGGGTGGTTGCTCCTCCTCATTGGCTCTATTAGTAGATTGGTCCCTCTACTGATGGGTGGGGGAGGGAGGGGTATTTTAATTGGGGATGTTTTTATAGTTTTTAATGTATTTTTATTAAATTTGGATTTTTAGGGGTGTATGTATAGTGGTTGTGTGCCGCCCTGGGTTGCCTTAGGGCAAGTGGGCGGGATATAAGTTGAATAAATAAATAAATAAATAAATAGGTTGGGCTTCGCTGGACCTTAATCCATACTTGGAAATATTTTTGCAGAAATAGGTGATGAAGGTCAAGAGCTTCTGAGGTCAACATAGCTATGGAGCTTGTTGATGTTTTACCTGTTAGAGAGCTCCTATCAGAGGAGAAAACTTTTTGTTTTTGCGTGATGGGCATTTAACAATCACCCTGAAGGAGTGTGTCAGAGAGAAATCAACTTTCCAAGCCATCCATCATTCCTCTGGAGGCATTCCTGGCCCTTGGACAGCCTTGTGATCTCTGGCTGCTGAATAAAAAGGGCAGTGATATAAGTGCCTCTGCTTCTTTTTGCTGTGGCATCTGCTTGCAAATCTGGAAGAAATAGCATGTTGAGTGCAGGTGCTTTCTGGGAAGTATTAGTCTTGTTTCTGCTCAATTGGTGTGTAGGGAAGGATGCGGTGTGGCTCATGAGCAGTAGGAAAGTGTAGTTAAAACCAAATGCATTCTCAGTCTGAAAGTACACAATACTTTTTTATGATCAAAACTTAAGGTGATCCACTCAGTGCTTGGATCAGAGATGTTCCAGGAATTCACTATAATTTGCTCAGAAAGAATGAGATGAGTAATACAGATATCTGCCAAATCACACGTAAGCAACGTACATTTATAATGCACAACGTGGTGATGTCTTCTGAGAGGGATATGGTTTGGAATGCCTGGTTGACCCTGGAGATGTGATGTCCTGTGGGACTTTTGACTCCTTTTAAGTGTGCTTTCCCAGAGGCAGCCTTAGAACAGGAGTAGATCACAGAGAGGTTAACAGGCATGGCACAAGGGGCCATAATGATGGCAGGATGCTGGTGGACAGTGACATGGCTATTCTGTTCAGAGAGGAACACAACAAAGTACAGTAAAACCCCGGGTTACAACTGCCTCGGTTTAAGTTTGCTTCAGTTTACAACGGCAAATCTTATGGAAATGCCATCCCAGTTTACAAATTTGTAATGTACAAACCCTCCCCCCCCGGTTTACAAAGATCAATTTGGGACTATTTTTTATTCTTCATTGCATCCCTATGGATGTTTTGGGTTACAATTTTTTCAGGTTACAGCGGAGGCTGTTGGAACAGACCTCCGTCGTAACCTGGGGTTTTTACTGTATAGGCATGTTAGGATGACACTCACAGTTTCACTACAACCACTTTAGCAAATATATTCAGAAATTAGATTTTACTTCATGTTTGGGGCTTTTGGACCCTGTAGCCTTTGCTCTCACAGTAGGTTGTACTGCCTTGGTAATGACACAAAACGGGCTATAGGTTTTCTTTATTCAATACAAGGAATGTAGAAAGCATCTCTATTAATTCCTCTCCCTGTTCACTGAATGTCTGCTCCTACCTCTCTTTCAGTGTATATGGAGACCTACTAAGACCTTTCTTCCACTCCCAAGTCAAAATCACCACCCTATCCCAGCTTTCTGCCTGGCTCTCTACATATACAATCCATGCTGAATTGTCTCGTGGCTGTAGGTGATTTGCAGTATAACCAGGGAACTCTTCCTTCACCCTCATCCCCCCTCGAACCAAGGGACAATAGCATTTGATCACCCCATGTGGGCTTTCTGCTGGGGTTGTGGGTGGATCGTCTCCATGAGCCAGAGAAGTGGAGCTGGTTGAGTTCGTCCAACACATTCCCACTCCTGCACTTTCTGCAAACAAAGGGGGCAGTGATGAGGGAAAGAACTGCTCATATATCACTGTGGTTAAGTGTAGGTGGTCCTGAGGAACGTCACAGGCCTTTGGGAACACAGACTCCTCTGGTAGCACATTGAGCAGGTTGGTGGAATTGCTGTGATCAACGCAAAGGCCTTGTTCTGGATACTGAATAGAACAGCCATTGTGTAATCTTGGCAGTCACTCATGCTGGGATGTGTCCCCTCCCCCACTTTTTTTGGGGGGTGGTGGAGGGAGGGATGTTGGAAATACTTTCAGAGCTAGTATTGCTGATATGGCAGTGCAAGAAAAGAATGGGGGAAAGCTCAACGTAGTCATATTAAATAAGCAAGGGGGTGGGTTTAACCTGCTTTTATTTTGATTATAAGGCCTGACTAAGGATCAGAGAGGCTGCCAGATGTTGGGGATGGGGGTAGAGGAGGGGATGGGAGAGTTTGCTTAAATTCTGATCAGCCAAAACAGGATTAAGCATTGCACTGGATACATTACAGAACAGGACTCCTGACAAACTGGGATCCCAGGTGAAACAATTATCCAAGCTTGCTTTTATCCATCTTTTTTTCCTGTTGAGTCTCACAGGGTCTTTTCCTGTTCAGACAAGAAGCCATTTTGTTTGTTTTTGCAATTAAGGGGTAACCTACAGGTATATTTCCTATATACAATTGAAAGTCTGAGATTGCAAGAGCTGATGGCTGAATCAGCCCTTGCAGAAATATAGCCCTCTTTAGGATTCATTTGGCAGGGTTATGTGTGTTTTGACCTAATTGCCTTTATACTTAGAAATGCAAGGTAAGTACCTATATTGAAAAGAACTACTGTTAGATTCTCAACTTCCAGAATCATTTCATCTGTGTGGACATTGGCTTTGCGATAAATGGTTGTTAACTTAGAGCAGGGGTTCCCAACCTTTTCAAGCTGGGGGCCGGGTCATGCTCTCTCAGTCAGCTTCAAGGGCCAGACGGCCATTTTGCCCTGCATTCATGCATGATGGGGGTGGCCATTTTGTACCAACAACTTCAAAGGGGCAGCCATTTTGTTTCTTAAATCCCCTTGGGTAGTGGGGGCCATATGAAATGGTGCTGCGGGCCAGATCCAGCCCACTTAGGACTTAGGTTGGGAACCCCTGACTTAGAGTCACCCTGCATGATTGACAGGGAGTTAGTTGTTGAAGAATGTTTGAGAAATGGTATCTCCTGTCCAGGTCTTTTATTACAGTCATGGATACTGTACATGTTTTTGTGTGGCTGCTTACATGGTTGTGTGGACTTTCTCTGTTTTCTCTACTCCTCAGGCCTATGTGTCATGACTGGTGCTGCTATCTTCACAGCAAGACATACAGATTGGCACCTTCCCTCTGACAACATCTCCTTTGGCTTCACGTACATCTTGGCTTGGGTGGCTTTCCCGCTAGCCATCATTAGTGGGGTGATCTACATCATCTTGAGGAAACGTGAATGAAGTGTCAAGTCGAGGTCTCTGAAACCAGAGCGCTTGGGACAAGGAGGCATTAACGAGATAGAAAATGGAAGGGGAAATTTGGAAGTTAATTAAAAAAACAATGAAACACAACCACACACAACATGTACACACATCCAGAACCCAACAAGGAAGGAATGAAAGCAAACTGAAAGAAGGGTTACTGTGTTTATTGAAGATGTATATAGTATCTATGGTTTAAGAAAACCTATTTATAACACTTTTTACATATATGTACATAGTACTGTTTGCTTCTGTTTGTTGACCTGCAGCCATGTTTAAAACCTAAAGAAAAGTGCCTGAGAACCCTTAACGCCTAACGTTATAAATAAGGTAACACGTTTTTCTTCCTCTTGCAGTGGAAACAAATGGATCCCTCCTCCAACACTTTCCACTTCAGATCCCAAACCAAATATTAAGTCCAGAACCACAGGTTGGGCCTTTAGAATAGTTATTATGCACTGATGTTAGCCAATATCCTAATAGTCCATATTAGCCAAATAATAGATAGAAAATGCTTTGTAGAAGAAGAAGAAGATTGTCTACCAAAATGTAAAGCTTGATCACAAAGGAAAGGGTGGGTTAACCTAGCTCCAGAATCTTTTGGGATGTTGACCAGGTTGTGGTGGGCACATATGTGAAGTCTATTCTGACCTGCTCACCCTGAAGCTGTGTAATTTTGCCACTGCCCCCAATGTGCCATCCTCACTGATGAGGACCTAAGCTGCTTTGAAGAGCAGGCCATTACTGTCACCAGATGGGAATACTTGCAGTTAAAGCTCAACTTTTGCACATTGAACAAACTACATCACCAGTGTCTTTCAGCATGCTTTTATAATGGCAAGTCTGCCACTGAAGCTGTGTTAGAAGACAGAAATGTCCCGCTGGGATGAGAAACCCAAATAAAGCACCTCAATTTGGTTTCTTTAACTAGGCCAGAACTAATACTCCAGCCTTGCCAGTTGGAGGTAGCAGAGGTAGACAATGTTCTGAACAAAAGGAGTTTCCTCTCTTTTCTTGAGAATAAGCTAAAGTGGAGAAGAATGAATGAACTTTCCAAAGCTTCTAAGCTCTCCCTTCCCTGTTCCATTTCCTCCTTAACTCTCCTATGAAACTGAATAACAAATCTGTGAAATGGTGCTATCTATTTACCATTCCTTTATATTGCTAAGTCATTTAACCTTTACTCACTGGAAAGTCAGATAACAATCTTGAGATAAATCATGACATAGGAATGATAAATAATTCTGTGTAATATATACTGCCTATAACTGCTTTTGTACTTAGGAAAGTTTGCTATTATCATTATTATTACTATTATTTTTTTAATAAAGCATTTATAACCAAAGTCCCTCTCCCCCCCCTTCACAGACAGGAAAGAAGTCAACAAGTCTTTTAGCCCGCCCACCCTACCCCCTCCCATAGAAAGATTCCTACCCCACAGCTCCTCTAAAACCTTCCTCCCATGCTCCCCCCAAAAAAATGTGTCTGGCAATGAAATGTATTGGCAGCCGCACATAGATGGGTAAGTGATGCCTTCTGATGCTAAGACTCCAGACATTATTATGCAATTATTTTTTCCTTTGCTTTTCTGATTTTATACCAACTGTGTGGACTAAGACGCAACAAAATAAAAGTCAGAATAACTCAAATGTTATGGCTTTCCATTGTATCTTTTTCTCCGGCTAATGCATGGAAGTGTGTGTGTGTGAGAGAAGATGGGATGAATATTCAGTCATGCTCCTTTCCAAGACTCACGTGTACAGTAAAACCCTGGGTTACGACAGAGGTCTGTTTCAATAGCCTTCATTGTAACCCCCCCCTCCCCCCCAAAAGTAAACCAAAACATCCATAGGGGGATGCATTGAAAAAAAAATGGTCCTGAATTGATTGTTGTAAACCAGGGGAAAAAATACATTAAAAATTTGTAAAATGGGAAGGCATTTCCATAGGATTTGCCGTTTAAACTGCAGCAAACTTAAACCAAGGCGGTTGTAACCCGGTGTTACAACAGCTCTGAAAGTCCCCCTTCACCAAGGTTTTTCTTAATGTGCCTCAATAAAAGGTGCAATGTGCCTTTTAAAGAACATTTTGGAAGAAGGAGGAGGAAGAGGTGGGTGTGGGTTCCAAATCTCTGATGGTGAACATCACAGAGAAGCTGTGCTTGGAAAGAGCCTGTCCTGCAGCTGGGAAACTTTAGTGTAAGGGACCAAAGACAATGAAACAGCCGAAGGGTTGGCTTAACACAGGTTTATTGCATGATGATCCGGAGGAACATGTGGTAATGGCGGATGGGTAGCTCAATATATACAGCTGGCTATACATTTGAATGTGGCTCGTCGACAGACTATTGGTTGCTGCCTGCGTGACGTCGTAGGAGGTCACACCCTTCTTGACCAGGTGAAGAGGTGGCGGGGAATCTTCCCGCGCTGCTGAACCAGGTGAATATGAGCCATGAGAGCTGGACGCTCGCTACTGCCCTCTGGTGGTCACTAGCTCGCGTCCCCTTATCGGGTTTACATTGATACAGCTGATGGTTATAATGTTGCACACAGAAAGGTTACATTGATAACACATGGCAAAGGTACATTGTTAAAGGCACAGCTTTACAGAACACAACATCCCTCCCCCCTAGGATGAGACGAAGTCTCTCAGCCAAGATGGCTTGTTGCATGTGCGTTTGGGCCGTGACGAGGGCTGCCCCCCCGGGGGCGTTATTGCTTCTTTGTTCCCTGGACCCTTGTCCTGAAATGGGAGAGGGAGACTCGTTAGTGGTTTGCCGCTGCCTGGCGGCCTTAGGGGAAGGGAAAAACTCCATTGTGGGCAGACCGGGGGCCGTCGGGGCTAACGAAAAACCCCTCTTCTCGCTTGGACGGGTGGGGGACCACTCCGAAACCCCCCCCGGTTCTGAAACTCAAAATCTAACTTAGTAGGGGTATTCGCATTTGTGGTGACCTTCCGCGAGATATGTATGGGGTCGGGTTCCTCCTCCTCGGAAAGATCCCCCAGGGTATCTATGAGGATATCCTCCTCCCCCCTTGGTGGGGGCCCACGGTCCCCCTTCCCTCCCCCTTGGGCTGAACGGGTGGGGGAGAACCCTAACGCTGACTTATTCTCTGCTTGGTCTGTGCCCTGCTCATCGGAGACCCTGCGTCGGAGCTGGTCCGCGTGCCGCCTCCACAGGAGCCCCGTGCTGGTTTCCACGCGGTACGACACGGGGCCGGTTTGCTCTACAACTACGCCCGGTACCCAGGCTGGGCCCGTGCTGGCGTAATTCCTGCAATGCACGGGGGCGCCTACACTGAAACTCTTGGTAGCCTCTAGCCCGATGTTCCTTCCTTTGTCCTCTACCCTCGTGGGGTCTAGCCTAGTAAGGATGGTGGTCAGTTTCCTGTGCATTAAGAGCTCTGCGGGGGAGTATCCTGACGCCAACGGGGTCACCCTGTACCCTAGCAGAAACTGACATACTTGTAGGTTCAGATCCCCTGGGCCCATGCGCCGCAACGCGTCCTTCGTGGTGCGGACGAGGCGCTCTACTTGGCCGTTGGTGGCCGGGTGGAACGGGGCGGAGGTGATGTGCCGAACGGCGTTAATCTCCATGAATGCCCTAAACTCGGAGGACGTGAAACAATAGCGTTGTCGCTAATTAAGGTGTCGGGTATGCCGAACGTGAAAAAGAGCCTCCGCAAATGCCTAATTGGTCTGGGCCGAGGAGGTGCTCGTGACTGGGATAACCTCCAACCATTTGGAGAAAGCGTCCACTACAAGGAGGAACAGGGTGCCTCTGAACGGGCCCGCGAAATCAATGTGTACCCAGGACCACGGCCCCTTAGCCGCGTCCCATTCCCTGTGGGGAAGGCGGGCCTCCTCTGGTCTGGAGCATTGGCAACTTTCACATGTGCCGACCATGTGCTCGATGTCGGCGTCCAGCTGGGGCCACCAGAAGTAACTCCGGGCCAGCGCCTTAGATCGCACGATGCCGGGGTGGCTGACGTGCAGCAGTTTGAGCACCCGCGGCCGAAGGGAAGTGGGAATCACCACCCGCTGCCCCCACAAGAGACACCCCCTCTCTAGGGACAGTTCTAGCTTTTTTCTGAAAAAAGGAGCGGACTCCTCCCCTGGGGAGGACGCGGGCCACCCTTTCTGCAGCCAGGAGCTGACTGTCGCTAACGTTTTGTCCTTCTCTGTCGCTTTGGCAATGTCGGCGGGCACTACGGGGGGCGAATCCAGCACCTCTATCATGAGAACCTGATGGTCCCGCTCCCCCTTGCTCACCTGGCTGGGCGTTAGGGGAAGGGGAGACCTAGATAGAGCGTCCGCATGGCTGATCTCTTTTCCGGGCCGGTAGACCAACGCGTGCTGATACGCGTTGAGAAAAATGGCCCACCTGAGCATCCTCGGAGACAGGATCTGTGGGGTGGGCTTATCAGCGGTAAAGATGCCTAGCAGGGGCTTGTGGTCTGTTACAATGGTGAAGGGGCGGCCGTACAGAAAATCGAGAAATTTTTTCGTCCCCGCGACTAGCGCTAGTGCCTCCCTGTCCGTCTGTGCGTAGTTTCTCTCTGCTTGGGACAGGGACCTGGAGTAAAATGCTATCGGGGCCTCCCTTCCGTTTTCCAACACGTGGCACAGCACCGCCCCCACCCCCACTGGAGATGCATCACAGGTCAGAACTACTGGGCGTTTGGGGTTGAAATGGGTCAGTATGGCGTCGGACGCCAGGAGGCTTTTTAGCTCGCTAAATGCCCTTTCTTGGTCATCGCCCCACTTCCATGCCTGGTCTTTCTTTAGCAGTTTGTGTAGCGGCTCAGCCACCGCTGCCTTTCGGGGGAGGAAGGAGTGGTAAAAGTTGAGCAGCCCTAGGAACGACTGCAACTCGGGCTTGGAGGTGGGGCGGGGGGCTTTCTTAATGGCTGCCACCTTGGACATGGATGGTTTTATTCCCTCAGGAGTCACACAAAACCCTAGGAACTCAACCTCGGTTGCGAAGAAGACGCATTTGTCCTTTCGCAACCTCAGCCCCGCCTTTTCGAATATCGTCAGGACCTTCCCCAACCTCTTGGCCAATTCAGCCCGACTCCCCCCCGTTATTAACACGTCATCAAAATAAGGCAACACCCCCTCCAATCCCTTCAGGAGGCGTTCCACGAGTGACTGGAAAATTCCAGGCGCCGAATTCACGCCAAACTGGAGGCGCGTCACCTGGAACGCCCCCTTATGGGTGACTATGGTCTGCGCAGCAGCTGCGGCCGGGGACACCGTGAGCTGCTGGTAGGCCTGTGCTAAGTCGAGCTTAGCGAAACACCTTCCCCCGTGTAACCTGGCCAGCAGATTGCTGACTACCGGCACCGGATATGCATTTGGGCGGATCGCCTTGTTGATGGTGCACTTGTAGTCGGCGCATATGCGGACCTCCCCATTGGCCTTTAGAGCGGTTACAATTGGAGTTTCCCGCTCCGCAGAATCTACAGGCACAAGGATCCCCTGGCCCACCAACTTGTCCAGTTCCGCCTCTATCTTGTCCTTGAGTGCGAACGGCACCCGGCGTGGTTTTAGGCGAATTGGGCGGACCTCCGGGTCCAGGTCGAAAGTCACTGGGGGCCCCTTGAATTTCCCCAGTCCTTTTTTGAAAACTTCGGGGTGCGCCTCGCACACCTCCTGAATTGGATCAGTCCCAACGGCGTGCATCCCAACGGCGTGCACCCCCCCAATAAACAACCCCAGGGGCTGGAACCATTGAGTCCCGAGGAGGCTGCAATCTCCTCCTTTGAGCACGACTAGAGGAAGGGACGCGGCGTGCCCCTTGAATTTGACCTGAAATTCCCCAACCCCCAACACTGGAATACTGTTCCCTTGCACGTCCCGTAGTGTGGACCTCAATGCTTTGAGCTTGGGTCGCTTGTGGGGGGCAATTCCCAAAAACTCCCTCTGGGAAATGATTGAATATGAGGACCCCGAGTCAATTTCCATCCTAATGGGGACCCCTTGGACTAGTACCTCAACAAAGTAGCGGGGTTGTCTAGTAGACACGCTGAACACTGGGGCGTCGTCCTCGCTGCCATCGGCGATGCGGCCCACGCCGTCCTGCTTCCGCGTGGCCTGGGCGCCGTCCTTGGGTCTCGTTGGGCGGTCTTGTCCGGCGGAACGGTCTGCTGAGCTCCGCCGGGCCTCGCGCTTCTTCCTGCACACCTTGGCGATGTGCCCGCGGCGGCTGCAGTTGTGGCACTCGGCCTTCCGGAAGGGGCATTTCACGCGGTCGTGGGCCGCTCCACAGCCGTCGCATCGCCGGCTCTCCTTCCGGACCCTCCGGACGTCCTCGTCGTCGCTGCTCTCTGTGGACGACCTCGAAGTTCGCCGGGCCGCCTGTACCGGAGTCTCTGCCTTGCTCGACTTCGGCCGCCAGTCCTGGAGTTCTTGGACCCCGGCCTTCGTAGCTTCTGCGGCCTGGGCCGCTCTGACGACCTCCTGCAACGTGGGAGGCGGCTCTTGGTTCATTAATGTGCGCTGGGTTTCGGCGTCGTTCAGGCCGCACAGCACACAGTCCCGGAGGGTGATTTCGGCATTCTCCCATTTGCACGGGCCGGCCGCCAGCCGCAGGGCCGCCACGAATGCGGCGACCATCTCCCCGGGCGCTTGGACTCGCCTCCAGAACGCACTCCGAGCGGGAAACATCGCCGTGGCGGGCCGGACGTGCTCACGCAGCATCTGCATGAGTTCCTTGGCCTTGAATTCGCTCACCCTCCTCGGTGCAATCAGGTCCACCAAGGTCCTTTTTGTTTCTTGTCCGAGCATCCTGGTGAAGATGGCTCTTTTCTTCGCCTCTTCCGTGACTTCGGACTCGATCAGTGCGGCCTGGAAGTCCATCTCGAAGATCTCCCAGTCGCCCGGTTTCCTGATTTCGAAACCGGCGCATGTCTTGGTCCCGTGGGCTGCCATATCCCACCTTCGTCGCCAATTTAGTGTAAGGGACCAAAGACAATGAAACAGCCGAAGGGTTGGCTTAACACAGGTTTATTGCATGATGATCCGGAGGAACATGTGGTAATGGCGGATGGGTAGCTCAATATATACAGCTGGCTATACATTTGAATGTGGCTCGTCGACAGACTATTGGTTGCTGCCTGCGTGACGTCGTAGGAGGTCACACCCTTCTTGACCAGGTGAAGAGGTGGCGGGGAATCTTCCCGCGCTGCTGAACCAGGTGAATATGAGCCATGAGAGCTGGACGCTCGCTACTGCCCTCTGGTGGTCACTAGCTCGCGTCCCCTTATCGGGTTTACATTGATACAGCTGATGGTTATAATGTTGCACACAGAAAGGTTACATTGATAACACATGGCAAAGGTACATTGTTAAAGGCACAGCTTTACAGAACACAACAGAAACTACAGGTATTCTGTAGGCCGGAAATGTTCACTCTTCCATCTCTTGTGTTTCAAATCACAAGTGTCATGAGAAGAGTAAGGATGCAGGTAGACTTGGATTTGGAGCGATCCAGGTCACATTTAAGAGGTGTGATCTATTTTCTCTCACACTTAAATAATTGTTGCATTCAAGTGGAGGATGCTTCCTCGCTTGTGAGAAGGACCCAGACACCACTTCAGATCGCTCTGATTTCTCCTCCTTTCAATTACTGACAGCTCCTCCCTCACCCCTTTCTCTGCCTTTTGTCACCGCGACTTCCCTTTTTTATATTGTTTAATTTAGTAAGTGGCATAGTGCTACAGCAATATAACCTGGCATGGGTACTCCCTTATATCTGCTTTGGTGCTGCATCACTTGGGAGAATATTCAAACATTAGCTTGTGAGAAGAGGACAATAGGCAAGAAGGTTTCTCTGCCATCCTTTCAACCAACTGCATATGTTATAGGTTGTCGTCAAAGAGACCAAAGCTTTCTGGGAGTGAATTACGCAGCCAGACGGACTACAGGATGGCATAATCAGGAGCGCTCTCAATCACACCACGAAAAATGCAGCCCTAATCCTGTGTAAGAAATGAGTGGGGCAATTCACAAAAGGAGCAAGATGGATTGCTCTCACTTAAACATATGTTGTTGCTGGAAAATATGACAAACCAAACCGTTTAAATTTTTGATTAAAAACATCCTTTTCCGTTGTTGCATTTTCTTCTTATGGGTATGTCAAAATTGGTGGCCTTGTGGCTCTTTCTTGGTTGATGGTTTCTGAAAAAGTCCACATAGATAGGTCTAGTGGTTTTTATGCTACCCATATTTATAATGTGTTGGAAGGGACTGTAGTGGCTTAGTGGTTAAGACGTGGGACTTGGTGACTGGAAGGTCGGCAGGTCAGCAGTTCAAGACCCAAATGCTGCACGACGGACTGAGCTCCCATCTCTGTCCCAGCTCCTGACCACCTAGCAAGTAGATAAATAGGTATTACTTTGATGGGAATGTAACTGTGTTCTGCGTGATCCAGTGTCTAGTGTGTGTGTGTGTGTAATATAAGGAGATAAGGGAAATATTATTGTCTAATAATAATAATTGTGTCCTTTAAAGTCAATCCTGACTTATAGTGACCTTTCCCAAGGTTTTCTAGGTAGAGAATACACAGAGTGATTTACCAGACTCTTCTTTTGAGGGTGTCCTTGGACTCCAAAGATTGCCCATGGCTAAATAGGCCAGCTCTTTTTCTGCTAGGCACAATGTGGAATTGAACTCCCAACCCTCCCAGGTTCCATAGCTGGACTGTCTAATAAGAGTGCTTATCTCTGACACCAACACACAGACTCACTCACATAAGCAACAAATACTGTATAAAAAGTAAAGAGGATGAGGGGGTAGATTGAGGAGAGGGAAAGTAAAGTAAAATTGAAAGTCAGACACTGATAGGATTAAGGCAGGAGAAATACAGGGGCAGAAATACAGTAAAGAATAACACTAAACAGTGTGCTTAGTTAGGGAGTAAACCAGTGTTTCCCAAACTTTATTTTTTGGACTTCAATTCCCAGAAGCCGAAGTCAATTCTCCAAAGCATGGATCAGCCAATGTACTGATGTAGGCTTCTGGGAATTGAAGTCTCTGTGGGGTGTTGTCCCATGTTGGGAACCACTGGAGTAAACAAAACATTTAAAATCTGGCCCAGCTCAGATTGGAAGCTAGACGGTGCTAATAAAGAATAACAGTCACTACCAAATGCATTGAAAATTCATAAACGCTGGACAGGTTACTTATTCAAATAAGTTCACCAAATAAGTTCACCAAGTAAATCATGTTCATCTTTATGGTGCCATGAGACACAGATGGGGAACAGGATTGGACATACCTGACCTCCAAACAGCGCCATAGCCAGGGGGTGGCCAGGATGGGCATTGCCCACCCTGAGTTAGCAATTTGCCCACCCTCAAACACCCGGCTACTTATATATATCTGACATATATATGGCATTGTTGCCCATCCTGAAAAAATATTTGTCCACCCACATATAGAATCCTGGCTATGGCCCTGCCTCTTTATCAAGCCACATAATTGGACTCCAGGCTTGGTTTCTTGCAGTGCTGGTAGTGGCCCGCCAACAGTGGTTGGACTTTAACTGCAGGCAGCATAGCCAATGGCGAGGGGCACACATCTGGAGAGCCAAAGGTTGCCCATCCCTGTATAGCTGGAAGGATGTTGGTTATGTATTTTGTCAGAGTTCCAGACCACTAGTGTGGTTTATGCACAGTTGTATTGGAAAGGCCCCTCTGAGCTCAAGAGAATTTGTGTGCTAATAATAATTTCGTGTCAGAGATTACTCTGGGTTGAAAGGATTTGTAGGGAACATCCGAATGAGGCTCCTTTCATGTCCCTAAGTGCAGTTCTTGAGTATCAAAACCCGACTTTCTGGTCACCAGCTCAGTACCTTAACCACTAAGCCACCGGAGGAGCTGCCATTTGTGTACTTAATCTTCCCAAGCTAAGTCTGTCAGAGCAATGGAAAAAAAGATGGTGGAAGATTGCCCTCTTGTGGTGCAAGCCAGCACTGCAACAACTAATCAAGGTGGAAGTACTGTACTGTATATCAGAAAATACAGTAAACAAAACAAAACAGAAACAAAAATGTTGTGGCACTTTGAAGACTAACTGTTGTATTTTAATGTTAGCTTTTGTGGATCAAGTCCACTTTGTTAGACACGGGAGTAAGACTTCATGGCATCTGAAAAGCATCTTACAAATCCTAACTAAAACAGCATCTGTATTTCAGACATTCTTTCAAGTGCAATTTGAAATTGGGAGAAAATGTTAGCACTTTTCTACTTTCAAATAACTCTGGTCTAAATGCCTTTTTATTCAGAGCAATTGTAGGGATATTATCTAGCTATTCTACACTTTCCAGTCTCTTTAGAACTGTGCAGGATGAATGGGTCTATATTAGAAACAATAGTCTGCCCAGATTGCTCTCAGCAGATTTAAAGGAAATGTCCAATACAAATCATGACTGCTTGCTATGCCTTTCCTCCCTAGCTCCAGACCTTATTAAAAATTTTTTTTACACCTAACTTATTAATTAGGATGCTTGAGAAAAATCACACAGAACCTGACGAAATCATATGCTATTGCCCGAAAATCCTAAAGTAATTATACTGTGATATTTGAAGGAAATAGTGCCAGAAACTGATCTAGAATTGCCTATCATTTGCCTTTTAACCACAGAAAAAATTATGCACTGCTAAATGCAGGTAACGTATTGCCTCTTCTGCTTTAGAATGGTAAATGAATACAGTGCATGGTCCACTGCAAATAACATAACATAAATACACTATGCATATGTAGATAATGATGGCTTTATGAAAAATTGCCTGTCATATTTTGGAATATTATGTTTCAACATATTATAGATTTGAAAGCAAGAAATTGCAAATAGATAAATAGGTACCCCTTTGGTGGGAAGGTAAACAGCGTTCTGTGCACTCTGGTGTTGAGGCATGCCTGCCACATGTCCATTGAAGCATCTGCAAATGCAGACAGCACTGGCTCTTTGGCTGTAAATGGAGATGAGTACCGTACCCTAGAGACAGATACAACAGGCTTTCGAGCAAGGGAGGCCTTAACCTTATATTAACATCTTAACTTAAAACTAAAGGCCTTGGTAAAAGAGCTGGATAAGATAGTAGCAATGCGTTGCAGAGACAACAACAAGAACAACACACACACACACCCCACCACCACCACCACCAACAACAGAAGAATCCCTACTGGGAATGATTCTTTAATCTACTTTGTGACGCAAGCTAACTTCCTTCATAAAGCCATATGCATTAAAGCATTTCTTTCACCAACTGTTTCCTGCACTGAGCCAGGAATCCTCTTACAAAATGAGCTGAGCAAACTTTTGATTCCCTGTTTTTGAAATGCCTTCATATAATATTAAACATGAGCATGGTTCTCTTTTTAAAATAGCTTTCATTTATACTTCAGAGCCATTTATTCCTTGATGATGCAATGGCAAGGCTTAGCTGTGAATCATCAAGTCAGCCATGAAAATACTCAGAGAGTAAACAAAACAAACAAGACAAAAATGCTGTGGTACCTTAAAGACTAACTCCTGTATTTTAATGTTAGCTTTTGTGGATTTAGTCCACTTCATCAGACATAAGAGTTGATATCATGGTATGCTTTTGTACATATCTGGTATAGGCCCAGAGTAGGTAGGCAGAGTTGGTTGGTTCTAGAGATGGATGTACAAATCAATGAGTTATTTACAACCTGTAATAACATGCAATCATTTTGACTATTTACAGCAGTGAATCTCTGATGGGAGTAAGTTTGAGGAGTTAGGTTCTGTTTTTGCAAAATAAACATTCTGATATTACACATCTGGCTAACGGGTTAAATGAGGAAGATTTATGGGAGAGGATGAAGTTGACTTGATCCACGAAAACTAACATTAAAATACAGGAGTTAGTCTTTAAGGTGCCACAGCATTTTTTTGTCTTTTTTTTGGTTTGCTTACTCTCTGATATAATTGCATAGACTAACATGGCTACCACTTCAAACATTTCCATGAAAATACTGTATCCATCCATGTAGTAGGGTTGTATCTCAAGCAGGGGGTGCTCCTGACCACATTTTTGGGGTTGTAGGCCAAAGGAATATGAACAAAAACTTTCAGGAAGTGAAAAAATGCCTGATTTTTTTCCCCCAAGGCAACAGAAAAGAGTCTGAGAACTGCTCAAAGGAGAGGAACATCCAGTCCCCTGGACAGAACCAGGCTCATGCGGAATCTCCATTCCCCAAAGCCTCAATTCTCATGGCCAGAAGTGATTCCCCCCCACCATTTTGAACGTTCCCCTTGGGTTGTATATGGCATGTGGAGGAATCCAGCTATTAGCTCCGTACAGAGATCCAAGGTGGGGGTACATAGAAAGAGCCTCCTCGAAGATTCTGGTATTTTCGAACCACAAACAAATTTAATCTGGGCAATAGCAACCATGTTGTGCTGGCTAATCTTTCTCACACTTGGTCAGGCAAAAGGAACTACCGAATGAATTCACCAAAAGCTGGCTTCGTTTTGGCAGTCTAAGATAACATATTTTATTCCAGCTTAAACTTCAAGCAGCTCCTGAAGGCTCCTGACTTTGCTAAATGCCAACAGGTACCCTTCCAAAGGTTAGCAGACATCTTATCCAGGCTGAGAATGACCACAGAGATTCAGCGTGCCTATCCCCACTGACTGCAGTGGCTCAAGTGGCTAAGACGCTGACTGGGAAGCGGAAGGTCAGCAGTTCGATTCCCGAGTACCGCAGGACGGAAATGAGCTCCCGTCTTCGTCCTAGCTCCTGCCAATCTAGCAGTTCGAAAGCAAGAAATTGCAAGTAGATAAATAGGGACCACTTCGGTGGGAAGGTAACAGCGTTCCGTGTGCTCCGGTGTCTAGTCATGCCTGCCACATGAGCACAGAAACATCTGCAGAAGCAGACAGCGCTGGCTCTTCGGCTTAGAAACAGAGATGAGCACTGCACCCTAGAGTCGGATACGACTGGCTTTCGAGCAAGGGAAACCTTTACCTTTACCTAGACCCACTGAGAAAAACTTGAAATGGGTACCCAGAAGGATCTGAGGAAGGGAGATCCATCACCTGACATCACCTGGTCCACCTGGTTTGTCAAAGAGGGCAATCCAGCTGCCCAAACCAAAATGATCCCTCAGACTTGTTCTTACAAGTCCCAAACTGACATGCAGTTTTGCAGCTCTGTTTCCACTATTCGCAGCTGCATTTAGGAAGCTGCCTTAAGCCTAGTCAACCCATTTCACCTATTTAATACAGCCTCTTGACACCAAATGTCAGCAGCTCTCTAACATTTCAGACAGAGGTCTTTTCCAGCCTACTCAGGAGATGCCATGAGGACTGGTGTTGGCATTTGATGAAAAGCTGACTGCATGAGTGTTTCTCTCTCGCGAAAGTACCACATCACCCAGGTAGTGGATATGTAAAGCGAGGATCTTTTAATTCCCTGCTGTTATCCTAGTTTCAGACATTACATGTATCTAGTCAATCTAGATCAGTGTTTCCCAACCTTTGTTTTTTGTACTTCAATTCACAGAAGCCTAAGTCAATTCTCCAAAGCCACTGCTCATCCAATGTACTGACTTAGGCTTCTGGGAACTGAAGTCCCCCAGTGGAGTGTGGGCAGTGGTGGGCATCAGCTGGTTTGCACCAGTTTGCCAGAACCAGTAGCAGAAGCGGCCATCCAAGTTTTGAAATAAATTAGTACTAATCCAGGTGCAATGCAGGGCTTTCCACCTGGCCATGCCCACCATACCACACCCACAGTGTGGTAGTAAAAATTTTTTGGAGCCCACCACTGGCTGAGGGCCCCACCCCACATTGGAAACTATGCATCTGATCCATGGAAAGTCTAATTGTGACTGTCCATCATTCTTTCAAAAATTGTACTTTAGAAAGTCCCTCTGCCTCCCCCCCAAAAAATAAATAAATAAATAAATAAATAAATAAATAAATAAATAAATTACTGCCTGTGAAATTATGATTGTTACAATTCTAGCTCTAGCTCTCTTATTTTCCTAATTTTTAATGAGGATGGATGGACGGATGGACAGTTAGTCAGTCAGCCATACCCTGAGGTAAAGTGAAGTTGCTATAGAGGGAGACGTAAAGAAAACAATAGAGTTAGCATATCATTTCTTCACTAGGGACTGTGGTGGCTCAGTGGTTAAGAAGCTCACCTTGCTAGCTGGAAGTCCAGCAAGTTGGCAGTTTGAGACCCGAGTACTGCATGATGGAATGAGATCCCATCTCTGTCCCAGCTCCTGTCAACCTAGCAGTTTGAAAGCAAGAAATTGCAAGTAGATAAATAAATTCCTGTAGTATTTTTAAGTTGGGTTTTTATGGGTTTTTGTAGGAATCGGGGCCGCTGAGGGCCGTAGGTCCCGGAGGAGACTGATCAAGGAACGATACGAGGCAGTATGGAGGAGGATATGATCAGTACTTTATTGAGAAAAGGCTGCAACATATATAGAAGGAAAAGCGCAACGGTGGCAAGACTGTCACCTGACAGAAATTACATCGCCTGTGTACTCAAGTTAATTGGGAACCTCTTTGGGGAAGTTAATTAACTGGGGCAAACATGGACCTCGGAGTCCCCTTTGGTCAGGGATCAGGCAGGGGTAAACATGGCATCTGTTTGTGCCTGAGATTACACTGAGACAAGGAGATGAGTGATTACTCTAATAGGTAACTGGGTTAGGTATTTGCTCTTTCAGCAGAACCGAGGGTCAGGTCAGGAGTTGGGTGAATCAAACCCTATCATTTATCCACCCCCCTTAATTTCTCTGCCCGCAGATGCCACGAGCCAGGAGTTTTCTCTACCGTAGTGGCCTCTGCCAGGGCCGTTCCATGCCCAACGGGCGTGGGAAATCCACATCTCCCCTTTCTTTTTTATTTAAGGACCTGACCGACGACTTTGCGTAGGAGCGGCATCAGCTGTTGAGCGGGAATGACGCTTCGGGGTTCCTTCTCGGGGCGGCACTTCGAGATCAGTGAGGGAATACATTGCGCAAAGCAGCATAACGCTATGCCTAGTATAGTCACCCCCACTACCACCTTGAGTACCGTCTGGAGCCACCCCCACGGAATCCACGACCACATCCAGTTCCACAATGAACTCCACCAAGTTCCCCATGCAGACCCTTCTGTGATGCCCTGGACTATGGTGTGGAGATCAGTGAGCTGGCTCTGTATCTTGTGGGTGTTGTCTGTGAGGTTGAAGCAACACATGCCATGGACAGACTTGCAGCCCATATGATGTAACAATAGGGGATAATCGATAGCTGCTTGATTATCCAGTATGGCATGGCGAAGCTCTGCCTGCTCCTGGTTGAGCAGCGCTATTGCTGAGGAGGTGTGGTTGATGGCTTTTGCTAATCTGCAAGCCAATTGACCAATTCTCCGAGCGTCGCCTATGGCTAAGCCTGACACGCTGAATATACTGACCACAGCCTGGTTTTTCAGAGCTGTGGGTCTGAATTCAGACTGCTTTCTGTAGCAAGGCAAGATAATGAGATGTGTCATTGATTTACTGTGACCTGGGGTGATTCTGCAGCTTCTCTGCAACTTCTGGCGTTGTGCAAATGTCTTTCTAACACCTATGGGGAGGTGTGAAGATAAACTGGGGATTATCGGCTACCGGGTGCTCAATCTTTCCAAGCAATGGGCCGGTGCAAAACATGGGCCGGTCTGGCTTCCTTTGGTGGAAGCTGGCCGTTATTAACAATATACAGAAATTAAAGTGTCCCTTGCAAATCCCAACTGGAGCATTGTACAAGGCATGTATAAATAATAGCAACTACAGATAACAATAGCAATAAAAGACATTCAGCTGCTTCTTGAGGCTTCCCTTCTTGGTGGGGCTTCATGTGCAACTTGAGTTTGGAAAAGTCCTTAGAAGTGGCACTGAGTGTGCAAAATGTTCATAGAAATGTCTTTGGAGATGTAAGTCATAAAGGAAGACGGACAGCTGATGACATCCAGGACAGTGACTGGTGCCGCTCTTTGCAATCATCCGGGTCTGATTCTGGCCTCTGGGACCTGCATGGGGAAGAGACTTGTTTGGGAGATAAAAATTCTGAAAGAGTTAGTTAGTTTTTGCACTTATAGGATAGCAATTGCTGTGCAACTATGGGACGTTGTCCCCCCCCCCCTTTCTGTTTGTTTGTATTAATGCAAACGTGCATGTACTGCCATTTGCCAAAATGTGGGGATGTGTGACGTCCCTTTGTCACACCTGAATGGCCTCTGTCCCTCGTGGGTTGACCCCCCACGAGGGCCCCCCCGGTGGCAGGTTGAACTGCCTTGCGAGCGCTTTGGCATTCTGAAGAGGGAATGCATGACTCTGAATTGGAGTTGTGAGGAACAAACTTAGCAAATTTTTGTCTATCACGGGAGTGATGTGTGCTCCCGGTAGACTGTGAAGCAAATTCCTGTGAAACTGGCTGTCAGCAATTATGTTGAAGCGTTCTTTGGCAAAGGTGCGCAAAGCGAGGTTCACGGCTGCCAACTCTGCCCGCTTGCGGAAGAGTCAGGAGCGTGCGCCAAGCTTGGTCCTCTTGCCAAGTAAGAACCTAATATGTGCGACCCCCATAAGTGAAAACTGTCCTAGCCCCCCGAAGAGGAACCAGTGACATAAATTCACACAAGGTGACTGTCTGCGTTTGAGACGAGTCTGGGGTCTTATGGCAAACCTTGGCGCATGAAGCGCCAGGCTTCCCTTGGTAAATTTCTCATGGAGGCCCCCCCTGTGCACATCCATTCATGGTGTGCGTGCACACTTTTAGAAGAGTGCCAGATGGTGGCTAGCCTTTTGCCTGTGCTTAGACTAGCAGCAAAAAGGGAAGGGGTGGCCTAAAAATGCCTGTATCTGATTGAAGGTGTGACCTGACTGCACTTTTAAAATGGTCCTAGGCAGTCCTGGCTAATGGGTGGCACTCTGCACATGCTCGGGAGCTCAGGGACTAATCCTTCCTCTGTGCTCTGGAGTTTGCAAAATGTGTCTGCACACTAGAGAGGGTGCTGCGGGCCAGGTGCCATACTTAATATGACCTACTATGACTTATTAAAAACAAGTCAACTATGACGTGCCAGCTGTAAGGAAATAACACACAAAGATGAAAAGACACACAAGTTAAACATTTCCAGCACGGAGTTCCACTGGTGAAAGGAGGAAAGACAAGTCAGAAGTTAGCACAATGAGAAGGCAACAACTCTTATCATAGCAAAATCAGATTAGGTCAGGTAACCAAGGCAACCGGGTCCTCCTGTTAAGAAAATCCCTATCAGTAATTAACCATGGAGCCTGTGAAAGGAAGGCTGTAGAAAGAAAGAAATTGGTTAAGGCCTGGAGAGGAATTTTGTTCCTGTTTGCGTGCTTTTTCCTGTGAAAGGGTACAATGAGTGAGTTACTTTGCACAGATTAAAGTCAAAATACCAGAACAGTATCTTTCCTAAGAGAATGAAGGAGAGTTAGAACGATTCTCAACCTGCAGCCAGATGCGGGCGAGTGGGCCGGAGCCCACGTTGCTCTGCCACTACCCCCGCCAAGCCAAGAAGGGCTGTGTGGCGCAAGAAGGGCAGGATGACTGTCTGGACCCCCAAGGGTGCCTGAGGCCCCGGAACTTTGGCCCCTGACTTTAAAAGGTTGAGAACCGAGTTTACAAGATGATAACACAATACACACATGAAGACAATGCAATTCTCTCACTCCTAGTGAGATACGGGACTCCAAGACGCTAAGAGACATTCAAAAAACCTTAAGACACAGAGATGGGGGTTTGAGGAACACAGACGTAGGGAGGGGCCCCATAGCTTACACAGTGAGGAAAACTCATAGAAGTGATTTTTGTTTTCAGATCGCGCTTCTGAAAAGAAAAATCTGTTTTCCTGAGTGGCAAAACCGGTTTCCAAGAGTGGCTTAATCCTTTGACAAAGAAAAAGTCTCCAGGGAGGAAGGGGGAATCACCTATTGCAGGTTAGGATTCCCCCCCTCCTCTCCTGCTTAAGCTGCTAAGCAGGCAAGGCAAGGGGCTTTGTTCATCATGCTTCCTCAAACTTTAAATAGTTCCTGCCCATGAGCAGAGTGCAAATTGTTTAACACATATTTCACAGTGACATTACCACGCAGTTACACACAAGGAACACTTTTCCAGTCATACTGTGGTCATAGAGACAAGGCTTTTGCAATCATACACAGTTCTTGCAGTCATACATTCAGTGGTGCACCACGCATACACACATTTATTTACGCATTCGCACATTCCTCCCCTGATCTGCAGCGTTCTATACTACACATGAGGAGATGGCTAATACACAGCTGGCTGTTTGACAACCATCTGGGTGCTTCTACTTAGGGGCAAGTGTCTCTGGGCTACTCCCAAGGTGAGACCAGCAGATTCTGCCTGTGCCTTGGGGGAGCTCGGGGTACTGTTGCTGGGATGGTTCTTCTGGCATAGCCAGGGCGATGGCTGCCTCCTTTCTAGCCTGGGCCAAATGCATGCCAGGGTGGCCATTTGGCATGAAGACGATCTTTTGAAGATCTGCCTGGTCTAGATTGGCTTTCTCTTCTAAGGTGTCTCATTTTTCCACACTGGAAGCAGGCGCCTTGGGGTTTTGGCACTGCTCTGCGCCTGAGTGTGGCAATGGGTCTGCTCTGGAGCCCTGCGTGGCCAGGGGCCGTGCAGATTTCCGTGAGCAGCGGGCGCTGAGCAGCCCTGCCTGAACGTGTGTCTGCCTTCAGATAGGCTGAGCACAGCAGCTGGGCGCTAGCTAATTGTGCCACTGGCAATTTCCCCGTGAATGGATCTTCCTCACCCCTGCGCTGAATGGAGTTCTTTCTTTGCAGGGAACTTTTGACTGTCAGAGAAGCGCCAAGGCCTCTCATGTCATGAATTCCTTCAGTGACGTCTGCAGCTGCCACTGAGGGAATGCTCCCTACACTGCCCTGCTTAAGCTGAAATGACGAATAGAGACTTCTTGGGGCTGATGGTTCTGACTGCGCTGGGGTTTTCTGGGTCTCTATCCGGACTGGGTCATCCTCTACTGAGAGCTTCCTACATTTGCTCCATGTGCGAATTATGCCCTCTGGAGCTTTCGGGGGTTGCTGAATGCAGTCTCCTATCTGATCCCAGAGCTCGAGGGTTAACGTACCTACTTCTGGGTAAAGCAGGCAGTGTTCCCCTAGGTACACCAAAAGTCTCGCTAGCTTCCTGCTGTGAAAACGCAAATTAAATACCCTGGCCAGGATGATGAACCCCTCCTCATGGGTTCTTTGGCTAGCGGATGGACGCTGTCGCTGAGGACAGGTCCCCATATTACCTGCGATTGGGTCCTCGGAAGATTCCTCCTCGGGACGAGTCGACGCGTGTTTGGCAGGCAACAGGTTCTGGCGACGTCGCTTTCTGGGTAGAGCTCGGAGCGTGGACTGCGGCCACGGGCCCTCGGTGGCCACTGCGCTGTCAGGGGCTCACAGCAGGCCCTGAGCGGAACGCGCTTTTCCCTTTGGCACAAGCCGCCGCGAAAGTCGGGAGCAAGCTGTAGGATGCCTCTCTGTAATGCCTCACCACGTAGCTGTCTTCCCAATCAGATGGCTTCCGACTGGGGCTGCTGCTCTGTCCTCCGGGACGATTGGACAAGGTTCAAGCGCAGAACCTGGCTGTGCTGATCGCTTACTCACGAGTAGACCGCTCGGGGGTCGCTTACTCTCGAGTAGATCACGTCTCGGGGTCACCAGATGTAGGAATCGGGGCCGCTGAGGGCCGTAGGTCCCGGAGGAGACTGATCAAGGAACGATACAAGGCAGTATGGAGGAGGATATGATCAGTACTTTATTGAGAAAAGGTTGCAACATATATAGAAGGAAAAGCGCAACGGTGGCAAGACTGTCACCTGACAGAAATTACATCGCCTGTGTACTCAAGTTAATTGGGAACCTCTTTGGGGAAGTTAATTAACTGGGGCAAACATGGACCTCGGAGTCCCCTTTGGTCAGGGATCAGGCAGGGGTAAACATGGCATCTGTTTGTGCCTGAGATTACACTGAGACAAGGAGATGAGTGATTACTCTAATAGGTAACTGGGTTAGGTATTTGCTCTTTCAGCAGAACCGAGGGTCAGGTCAGGAGTTGGGTGAATCAAACCCTATCATTTATCCACCCCCCTTAATTTCTCTGCCCGCAGATGCCACGAGCCAGGAGTTTTCTCTACCGTAGTGGCCTCTGCCAGGGCCGTTCCATGCCCAACGGGCGTGGGAAATCCACAGGTTTTTAATGTTTTGTACTGTTGTATTGTTTTTAATTTTGTGAGCCACCCAGAGTCATTTTGAGTTGGGCGGCTATACAAATTGGAAAATTAAATTAAGGACCATTTTGGTGGGGTTTAGCTTGTCAGATCTTGGGGAGATGAAAGGAGCCTCATTCAGGCATCCCCTGAGTGGAATTTCTCCAGCAAAAATCCTTTCAAGCCAGAATAATTTCTAACATAAAATTATTATTATTTCTTCACTGGTAAAACAAATGTATCTTTGTTCTACAACCCTATGCTTTCCTTCACTTGTATATCCTACACATCTCAGTCAGCTTTGTTTTGTGATTGGCTGTTAGAAGATAAAAGGATCTTTGCTCTGGGGAAAGCCTTTTGTAGGATGAAAACAATGGGCTTATCTCCATGAAAACATGATACCATTATATCTAGTTTGACCCTAAAAAGAAAACAGAAAAGAAAAACGAGGACCTACAGAGGAAAATACTAGCCTCAAATGGAAGAAATATTTACACATCACAAACAGCAAGTGAACAGTCCAACAAGTGCATATAACACTTCTATAAATAGCTTGCTGCTTACATTCATGTTTTCTGAAATTAAGATATCCATTTATGTAAATCTGCTGTATGGATTAAAGTTGCCTCAATTACTGATGGAGACTTCAAAGCAGCAACACTGTTTTGGCTTAGCTTGTCAGTCTTGTCTCCTTCTGCTCTATCAGACCGTTTTAGCTTGTCAGATTGTTCAATTTGGATTCACTACACTACTGCGCAGTAGCTGCACTTTAGGCTGCCTGCTTAGATCTCTTACTGTGGCTCATTAGATTATCCATTCTCAGTTTATCACGTATTACTTCAAACACCACTGCCCCTTCTAGTTTGCACAGGAGGCTTGCATGTTTTTGCTGCAGAATCTCAGTGGACGATTTTGCTGACCATCTTGCAGAGAAAGTTGCTCGCATCCGCTCGGGGTTTAATCCTGATGTGGAAAGTGATTGCCTGGAGAGGGCTGGAGCAGAGTCTAGCCATGTTATCTGGGATCAGTTTGATCCGGTTGGCCCTTATGAAGTGGACAGGCTCCTTGGAGCTGTGCGTGATACCACTTGCTTATTAGATCATTTCCCTGCCTGGCTGATTAGGGCCAGTGCGATGGTGAATGCCTCTCTGTGGGAGGGGGTGTTTCCAGCAGCTTTCAAGAATGCGCTGGTACACCCCTTCTGAAAAAGCCATTGCTCAACCCTACAGTTATTTCAAATTTTAGACCTATCTCCAACCTTCCCTTCGTGGGGAAGGTGTTGGAAAAATCAGTGGTGTGGCAGGGGGTACTGGATGATATGGATTATCTGGACCCATTTCAGTCAAGTTTCAGGCCCGGTTATGGTACCGAGACTGCATTGGTCACACTCTTGGATGATCTCTGGTGGGAGCGGGATGGAGGCAACCCCTCTGTCCTTGCTCTTCTTGACCTCTCCGCGGCTTTTGATACTGTCGACCATGGTATCCTTCTGGGCTGGCTCCGAGGATTGGGGGCCCAGGGCACTGTGTTGTCCTGGTTCTCCTCATTTCTGAGGGGCCGGACTCAGTCGGTGTCTTTAGAGAGTGAGTTGTCCAGCCCTAGGTCGCTCCCATGTGTGGTACCTCAGGGCTCGGTACTCTCACCTCTGTTGTTCAACATCTACATAAAACCGCTGGGTGAGACCATTCGTTCCCATGGGGTGGGGCATCATTAGTATGCAGATGATACCCAATTGTATATCTCAGCCTGTGGGGACCCGAGTGATGCAGCCAAAATCCTAATCAGGTGTCTGCAGGCTGTTTGAGTTTGGATGGGGGACAACAAGCTTCAGCTGAATCCTGGCAAGACTGAGTGGCTGTGGGTTTGGGGCCCCGTGCTTTCCTGGGAGCTACCATCTTTGGTTCTGGATGGGGCCCTGTTGCCCCAGCCAGAACCGGTCCAGAACCTCCTGGACCTGCGGCTGCTGCTTGAAGAGCAGGTGGCGGTTGTGGCTAGGAGGGCTTTTGCACAGCTTCATGTTATTTACCAGTTACGTCCGCTTCTGGACCAGGACTCCTTGCTCACGGTCACTCACACTCTGGTCACCTGCAGATTGGATTATTGTAATGCACTCTACATGGGGCTGCCCTTGGTGACCTTTTGGAGGCTTCAGCTGGTCCAGAATGATGGGGTGCGGGTGTTATGCCCATGCCTCACCACTGCTTCAGGAGTTGCACTGGCTCCCAGTATGCCTCCGGGTGCAATTCAAGGTGCTGGTTTTGACCTTTAAAGCCCTTCATGGCATTGGTCCATGGTACTTAAGAGACCGCGTCACCCTGAGGTATTCAGCCTGTCCTACAAGGGCAGACAGGAGGGGCTCTTTGGTGGTTTCATCTGCGAAAGAAGTTCATCTTACTGGGGCCAGGAAGACAGCCTTCTCCGTGTCTGCCCCAGTCCTGTGGAACCTCTTACCACCAGAACTGCATCTTCAGTCGGATCTTCTCCCCTTCAGAAAAATGTTGAAGACCTGGCTATGCCAGCGGGTGTGGGGCATGCTTGACACTACTGCGCAAGCCCGCTGGCTTGTTTAGTCTGTGTGAGGGATCTTGCTTGTCTTTGTTTCTTCTATTTTATTGTGGGGTGTGTGTGAGTGAGGGTGAGGGTAGTTTTTTAATGATAAATTGACTAGTTTTATGTGTTTTAATTCTGCTTTGTGTGTGTGTGTGTGTGTGTGTGTGTGAGGTGGGTTAGGTACTGCTTTTAGCTGTTGTTTTAACTGTTGCTGCATTGTATTTTTTCGGTATGCTGTTAGCCGCCCTGAGTGGTGTTACCCATCAGGAGGGCGGGATACAAATCTTTAAAATAAATAAATAAAACCCTGTCCTTACCCTGCTCCAGCCCCAAAGGTACCTTACCTCTCCTACTCTGTTGATCACCTGACGTCTGGCTTGCTTGGACTATGTCCTGCTGTCTGGACCAACTCTGTATTCCTGAATACCTTGGGTGTGATTTTGGATTTGGACTCTGGACTGTGATATAATTACAGTTTACCTGGTTACCCTGGGTCCTGGTACTTGCCAGCCATGACCTGAACTCTGACATCACTTTAGATCAAAGATTGAATGCATCCATTGTGATTTTGACTCCCATTATGATTCAGTAGATTGTGCTGAAATGTCCTATGTCTGGTCCAGGTTTAATGGATCTATTTCAATTAGTAAGGCCTGATGACATGTTCAAGGCATTTGTATAATGAAAGTCCACCACCTCTCTAGTTGACACATGCCCATCTTGGCTGTTAAAATCTGTCAAGTCTAGAACAGCAGAATAGACCACTCATTAAGGTATGGCTCAAGCAAGGGTACTCAGTCAGTTTTAGCAAGGATGTCTGTTGTATCAAGAAGGATAGCTCTGTCCTGAATGTGCCAATGTCTGATCGCTTGTTTGTGCTTAGAGATAATTCACCCAATGCAGTTCAGGTGAACTCAAGCCAGTGCACAATGAGTGCATTCATTTGGCCCATAGGCGCTTAGGTCACATCAACTACAAGGATGTGAAGCGCACAGTCCAGTTCTCTACTGGGATTAATATCAAGCCATTTGACAAGTTTGTCTCATGCACTCCCTATGATCAGGAAAAGAGCAAGGCCAGTCCGCCCAATAGAGCAGGTGGTTTTCATACCACAAAGCCCCTAGAGTTGGTGTTTGTAGATCTTATTGGTCCAAAGAATCCTTCACTTGGTGGTGCAAGATATATCTTGAGCATAGTAGACCATTTCTCTAGGTATGGTTTTATCTACCTTCTCAAGTCCAAATCAGACACATTTAATGCGTTTAAAATGTGGGTAGCTTTTGCGGAAGGGAAGTCCAGCAATAAGCTAGTAACAGTAATTTCTTACAACTGCTTGGAGTTTGTAAACAGCCAGTTCACAGACCTCTTCCAGAAAGCTGGTATCACTCACAAAAGGGCATCGCCCTAGAGGCCCCAGCATAATGCCTATGTAGAATGGTGCAGCCAAACTTTGCAGAGTATGATGTGCGCTATGCTAAATGATTGTGGTCTTCCACAGGGTTTGTGGGGAGAAGCCGCAATGTGCGCCAATCATATCTTGAACAATACCTTCCATTCAGGTATCAATGACATCCCTTTTACATTATGGCATGGCAGGAAACTGCACCTGGACTACCTTAAAGTGTTTGGCTGTCCAGCGTGGGTAAATGTGCCATCTCAGTTAAGAAGGAAAGGGCAGCATTGTGCACGTAAATTATGTTTTGTTGGTTACTCTTCCAATCATAAGACCTACAGATTTTGGGACAAAGATAACAACTGGATTGTCTATAGCGCTTCAGCTAAGTTTCTGGAGCACAATCGGTGGGGCCATATTAGTCAAGGTCATTTTCCCAAATCTGAATCTGGCATGAGTTCCATTCCGGCCCAGTCTGATGAGCCAACTGAGCCAACTGTAAAAGAGGAGCAGCAGCAGCAGGAGGAGGAGGAGGAGCGATCTCCATCTCCATCTCCCTCAGAGTCTGAATCCGAACCAGTACTGCCCAAGGTAGCAAGCCGTCCAGTGAGTCCAGTTTTACGCCGGTTAACTAAACCCAGGCAGGCCCCAGACAGGTACCAGGCATCATTTGCTGGATCCTGTGTAATTGAACCAAGTTCCTTTCACGAGCTGGAGAACATGCCAGCTGCAGAGGCAAAGGCTTGGTATGCAGCCATGAAGAGAGAGGTGCAGTCTCTGAAAGATTTAGCTATCTATACTGAGGTCCCCATTCCAAAGGACCATAAGGTGATTGGGCCAAATGGGTTTACAAACTGAAGAAAAGTACTGAGGGCACTTCTATCTCTAAAGCCCGTCTGGTCACCCAAGGTTTTGCCCAGACTAACAATGATTATGATGAGGTGTTCTCGCCCACTTTGAAAGCTAGTACTTTAAGAGCTGCTTTGACATGGGCAGCTAAGAAGGGGTATAAAGTAAGACATCTAGATACAGAGACAGCCTATCTGAATGCCCCAATTAGCCATGAGATATATCTGTGTCTTCCCCCTGGTTTTGATGCCAAGTTACAGACGCATTGCTGGAAGCTGAATAAGAGCCTCTTTGGTTTAAAGCAGAGTGGTCACGAATTGAACAAATGTTTAGTGTCACATTTGAAGGAGATCGGTTTTGTGCAGGCTGATCGGTGTTTGTTCTCTCATAGACTAAATAACTGTTATCAGTTTCTGTTGCTGTTCACAGATGACATCGCTGTGATTTCATCCACTGTTGAAGCTTCCTTAGGTTTAACTGCTCAGCTAAAGAAGAGGTTTAAGCTAAGAGATCTAGGTGACATTAAGCATTATTTGGGGATCAATATTACCAGAACTCCCAATGGGTTTAAGCTATCACAGGCAGACAAGATGGCTCAGCTTTTAACCCAGTATAAGCTTACTGAGTGCAACCCGGTCAGAACTCCTATGACCACTGTGTTTGGCCATGACATCTCTGACAGTCCTGCATTTGATAGGACACTATACCAATCTTTATTGGGTAGTCTAGGGCACTTGGCCCAATGGTTGCGGCCTGATATCTCCTATGCGGTCAACCAGCTCACTAGGAAGTGTGATAGTCTGTGTGAGAAACACTGGCAAGCCGCCAAAAGGTTTTTGCGGTATCTAAAGGGCACTGCCAACTATGCCCTGTGTTTAGAGCCCAGCAAGGATTTGAGGCTAGAGATCTTTTCAGATGCCTCATATGCTTCTGACATGGAGACCAGGAAGTCTACATCTGGTTTCGCTGTATTCTTTGGTGGATCCCTCATCCACTGGCATTCACTTAAACAACAGCACGTTAGCTTGTCCACCACAGAATCAGAAATGTCCTGTCTTTCCTTGACCTATACCGAGACAGTCTGTTTGAAAAAGTTGTTGTCTGATCTGGGTGTGAAGGTATTGTCCCCAGTTATTGTGTTTGAGGACAATCAAGCATCAATAGCTATAGCGACCAACTCTGGCGTTAGAGGCAGGTCACGCCACATAGATATCTGGTACGCCAATGTAAGGCAATGTGTACAAAACAAGCTTATCAAACTTGTTTACTGTGAGTCTGAAAACAACATTGCAGATATCCTTACAAAGGCTCTCACTGCTGATAGACACACCATTTTGTGTAAGAAACTGGGTATCAAGTTGTTGGTGTAAATGTGTCACGTGTACCTGCTATACTGTTGTCAACTGCATTCCATACAATAGGAGGAGAATGTTAGGATACATGGCTATGTAGTACCCAATGTGTATTGTATAGGATTGCAGTCTGTTCCTTTAAGAGCCTCTCTGTGCTCTGCCCCAGCTGAACTGAATCAGAGAGTGGCTCAGCAGTTTTGCTACTATAAAGGAAATGCACTCTGAGCATTCTCTTGGGAATATTATCCAGGGGAATATTCTCCAAGGGCTACAGTCTCTTCAAGGGCTATACTGCTATGCTGCTGGAAGCTATGGTAAACTTTGGAACTATGAGCTATGAGGCTGGATACTGAATGACTGCATTGATACGTCTAAAGACTTCTAAGGACTGAACTCTGTTTGCCTCATGCTTGCAACTGAATACCTAAGCCTGCATATTGCAACTGGAAGGAAACTGCTCTCTGCATCTGCCCAGAGGTAATCTCTGTAAATACTTTTACTTGGACATTTGCTATCTTTTATGGACTGCTGCCAACTGTACTGAGAGCTGCTTATCTCAGGCATGTGTTTTTGCTTCTCCTGTGTTTTCGCTGAAAAGTAAAGCTATTTTCTTTTCCTTATACAACCTGCTTGTCTGTGTGGAAATTTCTTGCAGCTGTTGCTGCATACACAGCTAGCCACTTTGCTCTGCTAAACACAGCCAAGCCTCACTGGGGTACCCCCAGCACCCCAACATCCTATCACATATCATCAATGTCTCAGTCCAGGAATGATTTACTCCCCCTGTTTGAAGGAAACTTATATGGCCCGTCTGAAGAAAAACAACTTATTACTTAACAAATATAGGCCTGTTGCAAAATCCTGTTCATGGGGAAGCTGGCTGAGAAGGTGATGGCTGATCAGCTGCAAGTGTACTTTGATAAAATCAATAGTCTTGATCCATTTCTGTCTGGGTTTAGGATGTGCCATGATAACCTACATGATAATATCTTAAGGGAAGCAGATAGGGGGAGTGTAATCCTGCTGGTCCTTCTGAATCTTTCAGCAGTGTTTGATATTATTGACCCCTTCTAGAACAGGGGTGTTGTGATCCAGCCCAACTCTGACTCCAAAGATGACCGGGATCAGGGGCACTCCCTATGCCCAGCCCAGTTCTGCCTGCACCTGAGCCCGAGGATGTCCTGAGCCAGAGATCTCAACCTGTGCCTGGACCAAGTCTGTTTTCCCATGGCAGCTGACCTGTCAGATCAGGGGTCTGGCTCTGACAGTGATCAGTCCTTAGTCAGGGAGAGGTTCAGAAAGGAGCTACACCTGAGATGCAGGCAAGCTAGAACGAAGTACCAAAGAAGGCTCCCAGCTGATACCGATTAGCTGGGAGGCTAATAAGCAAGCTTGTTGCAGCCTGTCAGCATCGGCACAACTTTCGTGCAAAGACTGACACCCTGCTAAACTCCAGACTACCTGCCATGACCCTGACCTGCCTGCCATGACCCTGACTCCTCTGCCAACCCTGACATTGCTCCTGGACACCCTTTGGATTAGACACTTGCTTGGACTACTGGTAAACAGACCTCAGCTTGCCTTTTGGACTTTGATATATGGACTCTCCTTAAACAGACTCTCTGTGTAGTGTCACTGTATGGTGACCATGCCTGTTTGGGTGGGTCAGCACAAGGGGTCAACAAACCTAGCTCTCCAGATGTTTTTAGACTTCAATTCTCAGAAGCCCTGATCAGCAGGTTACTGACTTGGGCTTCTGGTAATTGAAAACCAAGAATACCTGGCAAGCCATGTTTGATGACCCCTGTTCTAGAACAACTATCAAGTCTTGGATTTGGAGCTTCTGGTGCTCAGGTGGCTCCAATCTTTTCTTGATGATTGTTCTCAAATAGTTCATTTTAGGGAGACTATTTTATTCCCTTGGATTCCACATGAATTGTTCATCTCTCCAGTGCTGTTTAACATCTACATTAATTATGTTAAACTGCTTGGAGAGGTCATTCAAAGATCTAGGAGGTTTGTCACCTAGCCCGGATGGGGTTATACTCTCTCTGAAAGATTATGTCCACAACTTGAAAGTCCCACAGGACCCAGCACTTACAGTGGAACAATAAATTGCTGTGGCCAGGAGTGCTTTCTTTCAACTTTGTTTGATCGCCCAGTTGTGCTCTGACTTGGACATGAAGGTCTGAATAATGTTAGTTCATGCATTGATAATTTCAAGAGCAACCGTTAAAGATGGTATGGAACCTGCAGCTGGTTCAGAATGCAATCTCTGGTTAATTGCTAGTTTATGTAGATTTGAATTTTAGCTGACCTTCACTGGCTCCCTGTTGGCTTCTGTGCCCAATTTAAGGTATTGGTTCTTAACTATATGGCTTTTAATGATTTGGGACCTTGATAGTTTGGGAGCATTGTCCCCAAAGAATATCTACCTGTATCACTTGTTCCTCACAAGCCTCACTGTAACTGTTGAGAGTAGCCATGCCGAAAGAAGAAAAAATACCTAAAAAAAAAAAAATTGATTGTCCTCAGTAGTGGCACTTTTTCTGGATTAAATTGCCAGCAAGAGTAGCAATAGCAGTTACACTTATATATTGCCCCATAGCACTTAGTTCACTCTCTGAGCAGTTGACAAAGTAATAATTTTACCTACCTTGGAAGGATGGAAGGCTGAGACAACCTTGAGTCCTGGTCAGGATCAAGCTCACAACATCAATAGTCTTGGCTACAAAACAGCAGTTTAACCACTACTATTGCTAAGAGTGGGTGAAGCTCCACTTTTCGGCATATGTAAAAAAAAAAGTTGCAGGAAGAATTGGTCAAACTGGCCTTCAAAGATATATTCCACATGAGAGGATCTTAATGATTTGTGATCCCAGTCTCTTTTCTGTCTTTTCCCTTTTTGTTTTGTTGCCATAGAGACAGATAGTGGTGAGTGGGTGGGTGATGAAGAGTGGGATGGAGCTATCTGCATTATGTGGTTTAAAAAATGTACACTGCCCAGGGATGTGATTTGTCACTAATTAGGTGCTATAAAATTTTTAACCATAGATACATAATTAAACACGTATTCTATCAATACTTTTCACAAGACTTCACAGAAGATTAAAAACAAAAGTTCTGCAGCAGCTGCCTTGCTTTCCTTGTGCAAAAAAGTTACACAACACCTTACAGGAGCAGCAGCACACTGTCAGATTTAACTTCAGTACTCAGATGAGGAACCGAAAGGCATTAGGGTGGGAAGAGACAAACCTAGCATGAACCAGTAAGGATTTGTGGATCATGCAACCTCACCAGTCCTGGAGAGTGTATGGATGAACCAATGCCTTTTGGCCAGGAGGGTGGTCTCTACATCTAAAACTAAAGAAATAAAATGACTAAGAAGGTGTGAGAGAACAAGGAGAGCGAGGTGTAGTAGTGGACAGAGTAAGAGCAACCAAAAAACAAGGTGAAATGTTTGGTTGAGAAGTGGGAAGCTTACTGTGTCAGTCTTGATCTGAGTTCTCTAGACATACCCAGTAATGTGTCAGAAGGAGGGCAGGGCGACCATCCTATTTCTCTCACAAAAACACAGAGCACTGATAGCTGGAAAAAAATGTACCAGAGTCTCATGCCAAAAGATTATATATACTTGGGATTGACAAGAACAGAGGTTAACACCGAAATGATGGGTACCTTTGTCCTAAAAAGAAACAGAACACAAACACAATTTCTTCATTTCATGCTCAATATTTTACAGATAGAACATGGTTAGATTTCCTAGACATTTTACAGTTTCTCCGACTTGATTGGTACAACTGGGAACCTTACTATTGTTCCTCTCCCCATTGCTTCTGCTACTCATTCAGCAATGTTTACTCTATGCTCGTCCTCCTAAGCACTCCCAATATGCCTCGTCACTGCTCATGCTGATGATGTGTGACTGTGCAAGATTTATTGCATTCAATTAGCAAAGCTACAAAGTTTGATAGCCACACATAATTAATCACCCAAACAAAATAGGAACACGCTAAGTGCCACAAGTCCATAGTCTCTATATTCTGCTTGATGGTGACACATTTGGTCAAAGCTTACTCAAGCTTTTATTAGGGAAATAAAATGAGCTGCAAAGATGCATTTTCTTTTATCGGTATCTTTTAGTAGGGCACTTTTTCTTACTCTCGTTGGTACATGTGGCATAAAATTTTATTGTGCCACTTTCATCGACAGAATTTATTGCCAGTGAAAAGTGACCACATTGAAGGATGTATGATGACATTGGTGAGAGGAAAATGGGGCAGATCATCCACTTCTCTCGCCACATGCTCAACCTGAACAGGCTTACCAAAGAACCCAGCCATATGAAGGTTGTGTTGGAGGAGAGTTTTGAGAGTACCCTGGGCAGTGAGGAGAACAAATGGGTCGATCCTAGAAGAAATTAACCCTAACTGCTCATTAGAAGGTTAAATAGTAAAGATGAAGCTAAAGTACATTGGACATCAAATGAGAAGAGAGGATTCACTTGAGAAAGCCTAGATGCTGGGAAAGGTGGAGGGCAAAAGAAGAAGGGGTAGCCAAAAATGAGATGGCTAGATGGTATTGTAGATGCAATGAGCACAAAGCTGGATGGGCTGAGGAGGATGGTGGAAGACAGAGGTGCCTGGCGGGCAATGGTCCATAGGGTCGCAAAGAGTCAGAATCAGTTGTGTGACTGAACAACAAATATGAAGGATCAACAAAAGATAGGACATTGAGAAAGATCAGTAAGAAGAGAAAGGAAAAGGGTTATCTCAATGTGCTCAGTCAGAGTTTTCATGAAAACATTCCAGAATCACCTACTATGGATTGTTTGTGATGCTTATATTTCACAGAATTAGGACCAGCAGGCCTAGAGGCAGATATGCCAGCATAAGCCACCCTTAAGCAGCAACAGAACTTTTATAATGGGATCCAGGAGGTACACACACACTCTCTCCAGATCTTGGAAGGTCACCTTCCTATGACTTGGACACCCACAACTTTTTTTAAAGTACTCATTAGCCTCTATTTGTTTTTATTTGATTTCTACATATAAAACACTAAGTACTTTGGAACTGATAAAAGTCATTCAGATACACATTGCTCTTTGATGCTGCAAATTTCCCTTTTACAGGTCTCCACTCTTATTAACAGAGGATGCACTCGGATACCTACTGCAGATACCTGAAACCATAGATAACAGTGAACTCTATATTTGCATTGTCTCTAGTGGCCATCTCTGGTAATGCACAACCAGAGATTTTTTTAAAAAATAATTTGAATACTTTTAACCCACAGATAACCAAAATTGTGGATGTCGATAAAGGGGGTGGCCTGTATTTAGATAAAATCACAACCACATGTAATCACCAGGTGGCACAGATGAACTTACTGGATCCAGGGAGTTCACTTAAGGCTCCACCATGACTGCATCTGGATGAACCCTCCCCTATAACCAGTTTAAACCAAACAACAGGATGGCCGGACACTTACATAGTAGTTTCAGGGGACTAAAAAGGCAGAGTTAGGAGGAGAAGGCCAAGGAGCCCCCTTTTATTGCACATTTAGGTAAAGGTCTCTCTTGCCTGAAAGCTGGTCACATCCGACTCTAGGGTACAGCACTCATCTCTGTTTACAGCCATAAGAGCCAGCACTGTAAGCTTCTGCAGACATTTCCATAGTCATGTGGCAGGCATGACTAGATACAGGAGTGCACAGAACACTGTTACCTTTGCCGCCAAAGTGGTACCAACTTATTTACTTACAATTTCTTGCTTTCCAACTGCCAGGTTAGTCATTTACATGCTCCCCAACTGGATCAGGTCTGGTACTGTCAGAATTACAGATAAATATGATCTGTTTCTACCAGTTGTTTCAGCAGCTAATCTGATAGTTGACTGAGATGGCTACTCAAGTCTCCACTCCTAATCCTGCCCTGATTCTCCAAAATAAGGGGCAAACCCATGGACCAAGCTGCCTCTTGCGAAAATACATTCTCAGTTCCTTACAATTCCTCCAGCATCTGGCATTTGTTTCACCAACATATCAAACAAGCCTTGAGGACATAAAATACCAGCTGTGGATCATTTTAATAAATTTTTATTTGTTTAGTTGAGGCTAAACTAAAAGTCATTTAAGCAGAGATTTGTTGTGCAAGGCATGCCAAGAGGAGTTACATATTATAATATTCAGATTGAGACAGACATTATGTAGCATTTTTCCATCTCCTCCAAGGCCACCCCAGGCACTGTTCTAACATGGCCAACTTCTACATGAGCCCAGCCAACTGTATCATCATATTTACAATGGCTAAAGGAGCATCAAAACTTGGGCCTTAGTTCCCCACACGTCATCAGACCCTGCTACGGTAGCGGTAGGATCTCCTGATGGTGAGAGGCTGCTAAAATCTCATGGGAGAGGATGCTTTGATCCGCAACGTCAAACTAGGAGTGTGAAGTACAGATCAGCCAAGTAACCAAGTAAGTAGATGGACTTCCCTAATTTTCCTTTTTGGAGGAAAACCAGAGGTTCTAAGGCTGATAGAGGACATGCTGTTTGGATATGGATCAAAAGCATTGCTAAGAAGAGGACGACATGCCATGAAAACTCCAACCCTGTTCATTTGCACCGGCAGTTCATTTTTTTATTCAAGTGTCCAAAGAATATATAATATATCTTACAAATAAAAGGTTCCTCTCCTTTGCCCGTCTTTAAAATGAGAAAGTTTATTATTGTTCAAGAGGGGGGGAAAGTACAGATAGGAATAGGGGGCAGCACTACATGCCTTGAAACTTCAAAACCACAACCAGAAGGGTCTCATGATTTGTCATGGGGTGGATCCTAATAGAGACAGGGGAGCCATATGTTATATGGAGGACTAGACCCGGTTCTGGACTGACTGAAAGCAGAAGTTAGTGTGAAGGGTTGGAGGCAAATGACAAACTCCATGGGGTTTCCCTGCACTACTATCAGCAAGGATTCTGAAATAAGAAAGTGCAACAGATACAATGCTACTGCTCTGCGCCTTGCCTTGTATAAAGTGCCCATGTGTTTGCATCCATCTGTGCTCACTCCAGCCTTTCTGTGTGGCCATGTTGTGCAAAGCACAGCCTGTCTAAAAACACCTTTGTGCTGAGCCTCAGAGTCCCAGTGCCAGGTGGGCATGGGTACTTCTCTAGCTTTGAAGCCATCCTACCTCCCCATCTGCACACATTCAGATCAGACTTCCTTCCTCTTCAGCACAGCCTGATATCCATTTCCCACCTGGAGACCTGGGGCAGCCTAGCCGTTCTCTGTGACTCTAGCTCAGGAGTTCTCAACCTTTTAAAGCCATGGGCCGGATCACACTCCCTCAGATAGCTTCAGGGGCCAGGTGGCCATTTTGCCATTCTTCCACCACATGGCACTTCCTGGTGTGGTGGTGGTGGTGGGCACATGAAATGGCACCATGGGCCGCATCTGGCCCACAGGTTGAGAATCCTTGCTCTAGCTAATGTTCTGAGACTTGTCAGTCAAAAGTCAGATTTCAATTTCTTGCTGTAACTGAGTGGGAGAAAACCCTACCAGATATTGAAAGAAACTGATCATATCACAGTATGTATGATGTGTCCAGTCTCCTAGCCCAATGGGCAGTCGAGTCGGTTCAGCCATCCGGACTCACAGTGATGTGATGACAGAGTAGATGGGTCACTCCTACACAAAGGCAGGTCAGGCTGTTTTAGCTGTTGTGCCCCACCAGCAGGAGGTCACAGAACCCTCTCGGCTTTGATCCCTGCTTCTCTTTTTACATCCATCAATGCCACTTGCTATCTGTATAGCTACATTTGCCCTTTCCCTCTTCTTCCACCTCTTCCTACCAGGAAAATCTGATCTCAGTATTTTCAGGAGAAGAGACAAGGTGGAAATTTTAGAAAGGCAACCCATGCTCCTAAAGATGGCTTAATTACAGCACACACAGGGGGAAAAAGATAATATCTAAAGAAAAACTCTGATTGCATAGACTCTGACTGCCATTCCCCCATCAGCCTCTGCTTGAAATTCAGTCATTTTCACAGCTTCATCCATCAAAGGACACTTTTCATCTTCAGAAACAAGGTTAAAAGGGGAGGGGCGAAAACCTCAGGAAGCCTAATAGGATTTCAGACCACCCCAGCCTTATTCCAGCCTCTTGTCATAAATGGATGTTTAGACCCCCTTTGGATGTGATAAGAGGGGGAAATTTGAAGTAATGACTCAGTAAATTGGGGCAAAATCTTTTGCATGGATTCCTCTAAGTCAATAATAATAATTTAACATCAGAAATTATTCTGGGTTGAAAGGATTTTTGCAGAAGAAACTCCACTCAGGTAATGCCCAAATGAGTCTCCTTTCATGTCCCCAGGAGCTGGGACAAAGATGGGCGGTCAATCCATCATGCAGTACCCAGGTCTCAAACTGCTGCCTTGCCAACCTTCCAGCTAACAAGGCGAGTGTTTTCCAACCTTTGGTTTTGGATTCCAATTCCCAGAAACCTAAGTCAGTTCCCCAAAGCACTGGTCAACTAATGTACTGACTGAGGCTTCTGGGAATCGAAGTCCACTGGTGTTCTGCAGAACATAGTTTGGAAAACGCTAGGCAATAGCAGCGGTTTATAAGAGTTAAAACATCTTCAACTGCTGGAAGTAGATTAACCAGGCATTGTCTTCTGAAAGAAAGGACAACAACCTAGAGGGAGAGCATACATTTTACCTTTTAAAAAGTTCAGTTCCCAGCATCACCAACCAAAGCTCAGAAAACTAGACACCTCCTTCAAGGCTAAGAAAAGCTGCTGCCATTTAGTTAGACCAGTGATGGTGAACCTTGGCACTCCAGATGTTCTTGGACTTCAATTAACAGAAGCCCAAATCAGCACTCCTGCAGATCAGGGCTTCTGATCATCTCTTAGACCAAAGGCAAAGAATTTGTAGCCTTCCAGAGGCTGTTGGACTACAGCTCTCATCACTCCTAGCCAACAGAGCTAGAAATGGGGGAATTTGAGAGCTGTGCTCTAAAAACATTTGGAAAGCTACATATTTTTAATCCTCCATATAGGCCAGATGGGCCACAGATCCCTCTGGTGCTCTTCAGATGCCTAGGAGAGCATAAACTTTGGTGCAATTGCAAACTATCTTAGAAATGTGATCACAAATCATTACAGTTTGCTGTGTGCACATTTCCACACTCCCAACAAGCCATTTTTGGAGGTGTGCATTACTTCTGATCTGTAACAGCACCAGTAGAAAAACACTTTGCCAACATATTAGAGAACAGCCAGCTTTTGGTAGGCAGGAATCTACTTCAATAAGTGCAGGAAGTTTGTGCTACAGCCTGATGGCAACTGGTGCATGCACGCATGCATGCACACATGTGGACGCATGCGCGCGCACGCACACACACAGATGTTATCTGTGCACTGCAGGCAGGTAAGTCTGTATATTGGAGACAAGGGGGCAGGAAGAAAGGGGCTATCTAAGTTTTAGCCTGAGCTTCGGGGAGGCTTGTGGTCCATTTCCTGTCATAGAGCCAAGCCTCCATGGGGTTCCCAACCTAAGGCTTGTGGGCTGGATCTGGCCCCACCACCATTACATGTGCCCCCCACCCTTCCAAAGGCATTTGACAAACAAAATGGCTATCCCTTTGAAGCTGTGGGGACAAAATGGCTACCCCCATCATGCAGGAAGGGCAAAATGACTGTCTGGCCCTCAAAGCTGACTGAGAGAGCATGACACGGTTTTGTGTATGGGACCAAAGACAACCGGACAACCGAAAGGTTGGTTTAACACAGGTTTATTGCATTGCAAGAGGTTCCAGTGAAGCATGAGGTAATGGCGGTGATACATCTCAATATATATAGTAGCTCTCTACATTTGAATCTTGTAGCACGGTAGCTCATTGGCTGCTACCGGCGTGGCCTCGCCCAGGCACGCCTCTTTCTTCAGCTGCTGAATGCGGGGAAGGTTTTCCCGCGGCTGTCCGTGATTGAGCAATGTGAACCATGTGAGGCTGAACGCTCGCAGCTGCCCTCTATGGGCTGTCTGCTCGCGTTCCTTTACAGCTGGTATCGTTTGTATCTGGAGTGGTTACAATCTTGCCTTTACAGTATAATGAACATGCATACATACATACATAACATCCCTCCCCCCTAGGATGGGACGAAGTCCCGCAACCATTGTGGCTTGCCGCACGTGCGCTTGGGACGCGCTTGCGTCTGACCTAGTACTGGAGAGCCTGTGATCCCTGACTCCGCGGGTGCTTGTCCTGCAACGGGAAACGGGGATTCGTTAGTGGCTCCGTGGGGCGTCCGTGCCAGCCTCGCGCCCGGGGATGGGAAAGGAATGAATAGTTGGGAGGTGAACCCCTGCCTGTTGCTCTCTGACCCCGGGGATCCACCTATTGTGAACCGCGGAACCGATGAGGTCGCCCTTGCGGTTCGGCTACCTTCTGATCCCTGCTCGGGGGACCTTGAGACTGTGGTGGTCAGACTCGCTGATGCCTCCCGTCTTGGGGGTGTCGGTCTCCGGGAAAGTGGCGCTATATTGCATTCTAACTCACAGGGGCTACTGGGACTGGAGGTACCAGGGGCTGAACTGAAACCCCTCTTTTCGCTAGGACGGGTGGGGGACCACTCCGCTAACTCCCCCTGGTACTGTAAATCAACGTCTAAACTTCTATGGGCATCTGCGTTTCGGGGAAACTCCCGCGGGGTATGTGTGCGGTCGGGGCTTTTCCATTTCTTCGGGGACCCCCGCAAAAGATTTCTGTGGATTGATTCCCTTTCCTCCCCCCTCGGTGGGGACCCATGCTCCCCTTTTCCTCCCCCTTGGGTTAAGCGGGTGGGGGAGTACCCTAACGCTGATTCGATGCTATTCTCGTCTCCGTCCTGCTCTCCGGGGACCCTGCGCCTGAGTTGATCCACGTGTCGCCTCCACAGGAAGCCTGTACTGGTTTCTACGCGGTATGAGACGGGGCCGGTTTGTTCTACTACGGTGCCCGGCACCCAGGCTGGCCCCGCGCTGGCGTAGTTCCTGCAATGCACCGGGGCGCCTACGCTGAAACTCTTTGTGGGTTCCACCCCTATGTTCCGCCCCTTGTCCTCTACTCTCGTGGGGTCTAGCTTGGAGATTCCCGTGGCCAGCTTCCTGCGCATCAACAGCTCTGCGGGGGAGTACCCCGACGCTAGTGGGGTGACCCTGTATCTTAGCAGGAATTGGCACAATTTCAGGTCGAGGTCTCCGGGCCCCATGCGCAGTAGCGCGTCTTTCGTGGTGCGCACGAGGCGCTCTACTTGGCCGTTGGTGGCCGGGTGAAAGGGGGCAGAGGTGACGTGCCGAATGGCGTTGCGCTCCAAGAATGCCCCGAACTCGGCGGACGTGAAACAGCTGGCGTTATCGCTGACGAGGGTGTCGGGTAAACCGAACGTGGAAAAGACCCTCCTTAACTGTTTAATTGTTGTGGCCGAGGAGGTGCTCGAGACTGGAATGACCTCCAACCACTTGGAGAACGCGTCCACCACGAGGAGGAAAAGCGTTCCCCTGAACGGGCCAGCAAAGTCTACATGTATCCGGGACCAGGGCCCCCTAGCCGTGTCCCACTCCCTAGGTGGCGAGCGAGCCTCTTCTGGCCTTGAGCCTTGGCACGCTTCGCAAGTGCCGACCATGTGTTCAATGTCGGCGTCTAGCTGGGGCCACCAAAAGTAACTGCGGGCGAGCGCCTTTGAGCGGACGATCCCCGGGTGGCTGACGTGCAGCAGTTTAAGCACCCTGGGCCGGAGAGGCGTGGGGATCACTACCCGCTGTCCCCACAAAAGGCAACCCCTCTCTAGGGACAACTCTAGTTTCTTTTTGAAAAATGTGTCGAATTCCGCTGCTGGGGAAGACACGGGCCACCCTTTCTGTACCCAGGAGCAAACTGTGGCCAGCGTTTTGTCCTTGCCTGTCGCTTTGGCGATGTCGGCCGGTACTACTGGAGGGGAGTCTAGAACCTCTATCATTAAGACCTGATGGTCCCTCTCTACTTTGTCCACGTGGCAGCAATCCCGGGGAATGGGGGACCTCGACAGGGCGTCGGCATGGCTGATCTCCCTCCCGGGCCAGTATACCAACGCGTGCTGATACGCGTTGAGAAAAATGGCCCACCTGAGCATTCTCGGGGACAGGATTTGGGGTGTGGGCTTATCTGCGGTGAAAATGCCTAACAAGGGCTTATGGTCCGTCACTATGGTGAAGGGGCGGCCGTACACAAAATCATGAAATTTCTTGGTCCCCGCAATTATTGCTAGTGCTTCTCTGTCCGTCTGAGCATAGTTCCTCTCTGCTTGGGACAAGGACCTAGAGTAGAACGCTATCGGGGCCTCCCTACCGTTGTCCAGCACGTGGCATAACACCGCCCCCACCCCCACCGGGGATGCATCGCATATCAGGACCACCGGGCGTTTGGGATTGAAGTGGGTCAGTACGGCATCTGATGCCAGGAGTCGCTTCAGGTCATTGAAAGCCTTTTCCTGGTCGTCGCCCCACTTCCATGCCTCGTCCTTTTTTAACAATTTGTGTAGTGGTTCTGCCACGGCTGCCTTCCGCGGGAGGAAGGAGTGGTAGAAGTTGAGCAGTCCGAGGAACGACTGCAACTCGGGCTTGGATGTGGGGCGAGGGGCCTTCTTGATGGCGGCTACCTTGGATTGGGCTGGTCTTATTCCCTCGGGAGTGACACGGAAACCTAGGAACTCAACCTCTGTAGCGAAGAAGACGCATTTGTCTTTCCGCAACCGCAACCCCGCCTTTTCGAATATTGTCAGGACCTTTCCCAACCTAGTTGCTAATTCGGCCCGGCTCCCCCCTGTAATCAATACGTCATCAAAGTAGGGTAACACCCCCTCTAACCCCTTCAGGAGGCGTTCCACAAGTGACTGGAAGATCCCGGGCGCCGAATTCACGCCGAATTGTAGGCGCGATACCTGGAACGCCCCTTTGTGGGTGACTATGGTCTGCGCAGCAGCTGCAGCGGGGGTCACCGGGAGTTGCTGGTAGGCTTGGGCCAGGTCGAGTTTAGCGAAGCACCTCCCCCCGTGTAACCTGGCCAACAAGTGGCTGACTACCGGCACCGGATACGCATTAGGGCGGATCGCCTTATTGATGGTGCACTTGTAATCAGCGCATATGCGGACCTCCCCGTTGGCCTTGAGAGCCGTTACAATTGGAGTTTCCCACTCCGCAGAATCAACAGGAACAAGAATCCCCTGGCCCACCAATTTGTCCAACTCCGCCTCTATTTTGTCCTTTAGTGCGAAAGGCACTCTGCGCGGTTTAAGTCTGATTGGACGTACTCCAGGGTCCAGGTCGAAAGTCACTGGGGGGCCCTTGAATTTCCCGAGCCCCTTTTTAAAAACCTCGGGGTGCGCGTCGCACACGCTCTGTATTGGATCAGTCCCGGCGGGGTGTGCTTCCACGGCGTGCACCCCCCCGATGAACAACCCCAGGGGCTGGAACCATTGAGTCCCGAGGAGGCTGCATTTACCTCCCTTGAGGATGACTAGGGGAAGCGTTGCGGTGTGCTTTTTAAACTGGACCCGGAACTTCCCAACCCCCAACACTGGGATGCGGTTCCCTTGCACGTCCTTCAGTGTGGCCCTCAACGCCTTGAGCTTGGGCCGCATGCGGGGGGCGATTTTCATGAACTCCCCCTGGGAAATAATGGAGTATGAAGACCCCGAGTCCACCTCCATTCTAACAGGGGCCCCTTGTATTACTACCTCAACGAAGTAACGGGGGTGCTCCGTGGAAACGCTGCAGACCGGCGCGTCGTCCTCGCTGTCGTCGGAGATGCGCCCTACTCCGTCCCGCGTCCTCGTGGTCCGGGTGCCGTCCTTTGGCCTCGTGGTGCGGTCCTGCCTCGTGGTGCGGTCCTGCCTCGCCGAGCGGTCTGGAGAACTCCTGGTGGCCTCGCGCCGTTTCCGGCAGACCTTGGCGATGTGCCCGCGCCGGCCGCAGTTGTGGCACTCGGCCTTGCGGAACGGGCATTTGGCGCGGGCGTGGGCGGCGCCGCAGCCGTCGCAGCGCCGGCCCTCTCTCTGGACCCTCCGGACGTCTTCGTCGTTGCCGCTCTCCGCAGACGAGTTCGAAACTCGCCGGGCCGCGCGCACCGAGCTCTCTGCCTTTGCGGGCTTCGGGCGCCAGTCCTGAAGCTCGTGCACCCCGGCAGTAGTGGCCTCCGCATCCTGTGCCGTGTCGAGGACTTGTTGCCACGTGGGAGGCGGCTCCCTTTTCATCAGCGCACGCTGAGTCTCTGTGTCCCTCAGACCGCAGAGCAGGCAGTCCCGGAGGGTGATGTCGGGGAGCTCCCACTTGCATGGGCCGGCGGCCAGCCGCAGGGCCGCGGCGAACTCCTCGACCGATTCCCCGGGTGCCTGGACTCGCCTCCAGAACGCGCTCCGAGCGGGGAACATCGCTATGGCTGGCCGGAGATGGGCGCACAACGCCGCCAGGAGCTCTGTAGCTTTGAGGTCGCCCACCTTCCTCGGCGCGATCAGGTCCACCAAGGTCCTCTTGGTCTCGTGTCCGAGCATGCGGACGAAAATGGCCCTCTTTTTGGCCTCATCGGAGACTTCGAGCTCCACCAGCGCTGCGTTGAAGTCTATCTCAAACAGCTCCAAATCTCCCGGCTTCTTGATCTCGTAGCCGGCGCATGTCTTGGTCCCGTGGGCAGCCATATCCCACCTTCGTCGCCAATTTTGTGTATGGGACCAAAGACAACCGGACAACCGAAAGGTTGGTTTAACACAGGTTTATTGCATTGCAAGAGGTTCCAGTGAAGCATGAGGTAATGGCGGTGATACATCTCAATATATATAGTAGCTCTCTACATTTGAATCTTGTAGCACGGTAGCTCATTGGCTGCTACCGGCGTGGCCTCGCCCAGGCACGCCTCTTTCCTCAGCTGCTGAATGCGGGGAAGGTTTTCCCGCGGCTGTCCGTGATTGAGCAATGTGAACCATGTGAGGCTGAACGCTCGCAGCTGCCCTCTATGGGCTGTCTGCTCGCGTTCCTTTACAGCTGGTATCGTTTGTATCTGGAGTGGTTACAATCTTGCCTTTACAGTATAATGAACATGCATACATACATACATAACACACGGCCCCTGGCTTGAAAAGGTTGGGAACTCCTGCTCTAAAATCACTGGCCATGTTGGCAGGGGAACTCTGAGACCTGCCCCCCCCCAATTAACTCTTCCAGAAGCAGCCCAAACATACACCTCTGTCTCCTTAGTTATGTACAGTTGTGTGTGTGAACATGCACATTCATGCATGTTTGTATGGCAGAATCCCTATTTCATGTCTCTGGAAATGCCTGCTCTGATTCGTGTGGTCCTTATGTGGCCAGGGCTGCTTTTGCTGTCAATATTTTTCTGCTGGTGGTTTTCGTTTTCTCCCCTTGGCCTCTCAGGTTCAGGAGCAAGGATTTCTTCCTCTCCCGGTCCCCTTGGGCCTCTCCCAAGGGGAAACAACTGACCTTTGGTGTATGCAAACCAAGACACGGGACACAGCCTCGGGCTGGGTTAACTCAGGTTTATTGCATCGTGGACAGAGGGAACATGAGGTAATGGCGGATCAATAGCTCTTTATATACAGCAGTAATACATTTGAACGTGGTGCCATGGTAGCCCATTGGCTACTGTCTGCGTGACGTCATTGCAGGTCACGCCCTTCTTGTCCAGGTGTAGGTAGTGGCGGGAAAACTTCCCGCGCTGTTGCCTTTGATGAGTTCGGACCAAGAGAGCTTGGACGCTCGCTGCTGCCAGCTGGTGGTCATTAGCTCGCGTCCTATTACAGGGCTTATATGATACAGCTGAAGGCTACATTGTTGCTATAGGCAAGGTTACATTGACTCAGATACATTGCAATCCATGTGTACAGTAAAACCATCAGAACACAACATCCCTCCCCCCTAGGACGAGACAAAGTCTCGAGCCCACCTTAACACACTCCACTCCCCCCCCCTTAGGAGACAAAGTCTCTCAGCCAAGATGGCTTATTTCGAACACGCTGGGGTCTCGGTGCGGGCTGCCTCTCCCCGGGTTTGCTACCTTCTCTTTGTCCCCTGGTCTCCTGTCCTGCAATATGAGAGGGAGACTCGTTAGTGACTTTCCGCGGCTCCGCGGCGCTGTTGGGAGGTGTGCTCTTTCTTAGGGAGGAACCGGGGGCACTGGGGGCTAACGAAAAACCCCTCTTCTCGCTTGGATGGGTGGGGGAACACTCCTGAAAACCCCCCCGGCTCGCCAAATCAAAATCAAAATCACTATCGGGGGCAGCGGTCGCGAACTCCTCTCCCCCTTCCCCGGCCCCTGCTAGAGCTGGCGTATCAAAGGGATACGAGTCGGGGCCGCTGCTTCTGCTTCCTTCCCCCCATGCTAGGGACTGTTGTCCACTGCTGTCTCCCCCTTGGGTTAAGCGGGTGGGGGAGAACCCTAACGCTGAATCCTGTTGCTGAGCTCCACTGACTGGCCCAATCACTCGGTGCCTCAGTTGATCTGCGTGCCTCCTCCAGAGGAGGCCGGTGTTCGTCTCGACCCGGTACGACACTGGCCCCGTCTGTTCTACAACCGTCCCTGGTACCCAGGCTGGCCCTGCGCTGGAATAGTTCCTGCAGTGAACAGGGTCACCGGCAGCGAAACCTTTCGAGACTGCCAACCCCACGTTTTTCCCTTTATCCTCGACTCTCGTTGGGTCTAGCCTGGACAGGAGCGTGGTCAGTTTTCGCCGCATCAAGAGCTCTGCCGGCGAGTAGCCGGATGCCAAAGGGGTCACCCTATACGCTAAGAGGAATTGGCACACTTGGTGATTCAGGTCCCCCGGGCCCATGCGCCGCAGCGCCTCCTTCGTTGTACGCACCAACCGTTCCACTTGGCCATTCGTGGCCGGGTGAAACGGTGCGGACGTGATATGCCGAATGGCGTTTGTCTCCATGAATGCCCCGAACTCAGCGGAGGTGAAACAACTAGCGTTATCGCTGACTAAAGTGTCGGGTAAACCGAACGTGGAAAAGACTCTCCGTAGCCGGCTAATTGTCGTGGCGGAGGACGTGCTTTTTACCGGGATAACCTCCAGCCACTTGGAGAACGCATCCACGACTAGGAGAAACATGGTTCCTCGGAATGGGCCAGCGAAATCTACGTGCACCCTGGACCATGGTCCCCGTGCTGTGTCCCATTCCCTATGTGGAAGACGGGCCGCCTCAGGGCGGGACCCCTGGCAAGCCTCGCAAGTGCCAACCATGTGCTCAATATCCGTGTCCAGCTGCGGCCACCAGAAATAACTCCGGGCCAGCGCCTTTGAACGAACTATGCCCGGGTGGCTGACGTGCAGCAGTTCGAGCACCCTCGTCCGCAGGGGCGCAGGGACCACCACCCGTTGGCCCCACAGAAGGCACCCCCTCTCTAGGGACAACTCTAGCTTTTTCCTAAAGAACGGGTCGAACTCCGTACTCGGGGACGAACCCGGCCACCCCTTTTGCACCCATGAGCAAACCTTCGCCAGTGTCCTGTCCTTGCCTGTCGCCCTGGCAATGTCGGCTGGCACTATTGGGGGAGCGTCTAAAACCTCAATTAGCAACACCTGGCGGTCCTTTTCTGCTCTCGCCTTTTGGGCGTCCGACAATGGCAAAGGGGATCTCGAAAGCGCATCAGCATGGCTGATCTCCTTTCCGGGCCTGTACTCCAACTCATGTTGGTACGCGTTGAGGAAAATGGCCCATCGCAGCATTCTCGGGGACAGGATCTGCGGCGTTGGCTTGTGTGCCGTGAAAATCCCTAACAGCGGTTTGTGATCGGTCACGATTTTGAACGGGCGGCCATACAAAAAATCGTGAAATTTTTTGGTCCCCGATACGATTGCTAATGCTTCCCTGTCGGTTTGTGCGTAATTTCGCTCCGCTTGGGACAGGGACCTTGAGTAAAACGCTACCGGGGCCTCCCTTCCGTCCTCCAACACGTGGCAAAGCACCGCCCCCACCCCCACCGGGGATGCATCACAAACTAGGACCACAGGCCGTTTGGGGTCGAAATGCGTCAGGATTGCCTCAGATGTTAGGAGTTGCTTTAGCTCCTTGAACGCCCTCTCGTGCTCGTCACCCCACATCCACGGCTCCTCCTTTTTCAGCAACCGATGGAGCGGTTCGGCCACGGACGCCTTCCGCGGGAGGAATGTATGGTAAAAATTTAGGAGCCCCAGGAAAGATTGCAGCTCGGTCTTGGATATGGGGCGAGGGGCCTTTTTAATGGCTGCTACCTTGGATTTAGACGGTTTAATCCCCTCGGGTGTGATTCGGAACCCTAAAAACTCGACCTCTGTTTCGAAAAAAACACATTTATCCTTCCTCAATCTCAGCCCCGCTTTCTCGAACACGGTCAGTACCTTGTCCAACCTTTTCGCTAGTTCGGCCTCACTCCCCCCTGTTATCAACACGTCATCAAAATAAGGCAACACCCCCTCCAGGCCCTTTAGGAGGCGTTCCACGAGCGATTGAAAAAGACCGGGTGCCGAGTTCACGCCGAACTGTAACCGCGACACCTGGAACGCTCCCTTATGTGTAACTATCGTTTGTGCCGCGGCCGTGGCGGGGGTCACAGGAAGTTGCTGATAGGCTTGTGCCAAATCGAGCTTAGCGAAACACTTTCCCCCATTTAGCCTGGCCAAAAGGTGGCTTATCACTGGCACCGGGTATGCATTAGGGCGGATCGCCTTGTTAATTGTACACTTATAATCTGCGCAAATGCGCACCTCCCCGTTAGCCTTTAGAGCCGTTACAATTGGAGTTTCCCACTCCGCGGAATCAACAGGAATAAGAATCCCCTGGCCCACCAGTTTGTCCAATTCCGCCTCTATCTTGTCCTTGAGTGCAAACGGCACCCTGCGTGGTTTGAGTCTTATCGGGCGGACCTCCGGGTCTATGTCGAAAGCTACAGGGGGTCCCTTGAACTTTCCGAGTCCTTTCTCAAAAACGGCGGGATGCGCATCGCAAACCGCTTGTATTGGGTCTCCCCCCACGGTATGGACCCCCCCTATGAACAACCCTAAGGGCTGAAACCACTGTGTTCCCAGGAGGCTGCAGCTTCCCCCTTTCAGGACAACTAGGGGCAGTTCCGCAGAATGTCTCTTAAAATTGACCCGAAACTTCCCAACCCCCAATACCGGAATGTTGTTTCCCTGTACGTCCCGTAGTGTGGACCTCAACGCTTTAAGCTTTGGCCGCACGTGGGGGTCGATTTTCAGGAACTCTTTCTGGGGAATTATGGAAAAGGAGGACCCCGAGTCAATTTCCATCTTAATAGGGGCCCCTTGTACTAATACCTCAACGAAGTAATGGGACTGTCCCGCGGACACGCTGAACACTGAGGCGTCGTCCTCGCTGCTGTCCGAGACGCGGCCCACGCCGTCCTGCTTCCTCGTGGTCTGGGCGCCATCTTTGGGCCTTGCTGGACGGTCCGGCCTGGCCGCGCGGTCTTGTGATTGCCTCCGGCCCTCTTTCCGCTTTCTGCACGCCTTGGCGATGTGCCCCCGACGGCCGCAGATGTAACACTCGGCCTTCCTGAACGGGCATCTCGCGCGCTCGTGGGCCGCTCCGCAACCCTCGCAGCGTCGACCGCCCTTCCGGACCTTCTGGACCTCCTCGCCGTCGCTGCCTTCCGTAGACGACTTTGAGGCCCGCCGAGTCGCGTGCACCGACTGTCCGGCCTTCCCGTGCACCGAATTTTCCGCCTTGCCGGCTTTAGGACGCCACTCACGCCACTGATGCATCTCGTCCACTCCGGCATTCGTGGACTCTGCGGCTTCCGCGGCCTCTATGACTTCGGCCAGCGTGGGTGGCGGCTCCTTATTCATCAAGCTGCGCTGCACCTCCTTGTCTTTCAGGCCACATAACACGCCGTCCCTGAGGATCATCTCCAGGATTTCGCCCCATTTACAGGGGGCGGCGGCTATCCTCATGGCGGCCACGAATGCCTCAACCGACTCGTCTGGCGCTTGGACTCGCCTCCAAAACGCGCTCCGAGCGGGAAACATTGCCCTCGAGGGGCAGAACCGCTCTCGCAGCAGCTTCATGATGTCGCTCGCCTTAAAGTCGCTCACCTTCTTCGGAGCGATTACGCCCACCAGCGTCCGCTTGGTTTCCATCCCGAGCATTCTGGTGAGGATGGCCCTCTTCCTCTCCTCGTCGTCTTGTTTGACTCTGAGTTCCACCAGTGCCGCCTGGAAGTCCATCTCAAGCAGCTCCCAGTCCTGCGGTTTGGTGATGTTGAACCCGCTCTGTGCCCTGGCTGTTCCATGGGGATCCATTATCCCACCTTCGTCGCCAATTTGGTGTATGCAAACCAAGACACGGGACACAGCCTCGGGCTGGGTTAACTCAGGTTTATTGCATCGTGGACAGAGGGAACATGAGGTAATGGCGGATCAATAGCTCTTTATATACAGCAGTAATACATTTGAACGTGGTGCCATGGTAGCCCATTGGCTACTGTCTGCGTGACGTCATTGCAGGTCACGCCCTTCTTGTCCAGGTGTAGGTAGTGGCGGGAAAACTTCCCGCGCTGTTGCCTTTGATGAGTTCGGACCAAGAGAGCTTGGACGCTCGCTGCTGCCAGCTGGTGGTCATTAGCTCGCGTCCTATTACAGGGCTTATATGATACAGCTGAAGGCTACATTGTTGCTATAGGCAAGGTTACATTGACTCAGATACATTGCAATCCATGTGTACAGTAAAACCATCAGAACACAACATGACCCATTTCTCTTGGCCTTCAAGGCACCCTTTGAAGTAAATTAAACTAAATTAGTGTCGTGTGATACAGATGAACTTCACAGCCTCCTGCTGTGGCCTTAGCCCAACCCTTGGAGGAATCATCAACCCCCGCCACTTCGCCCTCACTTTTGTCCCTTGCCACTAATGCACCATGAAGCACCTGGGGAGCAGTGTGTGTGCACGCGCACGCGCACGTGAGAGAGAGAGAGAGAGAGAGAGAGAGAGAGAGAGAGAGAGAGAGAGAGAGATTTGGCTGTGATCCCATCTGCCCTGGTGCTATGTTGCTCCACTCCCCATAACCCTATTCCCCAGGCAAGGCAAGGAGGGGTGAGCATTTAATGGCCTAGAGAATAAGGCGGGATAATGAATGACTTTAATTCTGCTGTTCTGTGTCTAATCTTTTTTTTGTTTGCTCTCCCTCCCCTTTAATGAGTGACATGACACTCCCACCCTCCCCCTGCTCCCCAAGGGTCCTATCGTGTCCCGTGCCTGAAGCACTTGGTGTCTCTGGCTGCCAGGGACAGGCCTGGAGTTGCACCTGCCCCTGCCCCACACAGAAGCAGGTGGGAACAGGCTGGAGATTTCAGGCAGAAAAGCTCAGCAGTCCATCACTCCCTGGGCTACATCTACACCACACAGGGTACACAGAAAGAGCCTCCTTGAAGATTGTGGTATTTTTGAACCACAATTGGATGTACCCTGGTAACAGCATCCTTGTGTTGCTGGTTAGGTCAGTCGAAAGGAACTGCGGAATGCACTCCCCGAAAGGTGGCTTCATTTTGGCAGTTTCATGTCAGAAGAATATAGGAAGCCCCTTTACTCAAACAAAAAAGTGGCAGGTGGTCCTGCCTCCTTCTTTTAGGCTTCAGCTTTTAGTCCCGCCTCTTTTAGGGGTTCAGTTGTTATCCCTGCTTTCTAGGGTTTGGGGGTACATCTGTGTACCCCAAGCCTATATGTTTGTTTGGGACAGGCATGTAGTACCTCTATGAGCTTGCCCCACCACCCTTGACCCATGTGTCACATTTTGAGCCCCAGGAATGCCCCTGATTGTTTCCAGAGGGGCACATCCTATTCAGAAAATACTCAATGGTGTGCACATGCAGTCAAAGGGTTTGCTATATACATATATTTTTAATTTATTAATCTGAAAGACAAACAGACAATCAAAAAGAATTAGTCATGGGCATCTCAAAATCTGCTTCTCCGATCATCTAGGCATCTCTTTTTTTAGAGAGGAGCACCAGTGTGCTTCTCGTGGGAGCTCTGTGTCTGATTGAACTCAGTAGCTGTGAGAAGCGCTCTTAAAGGGCTTTTAAGGCCCCATCCACCTCTACAATGATTGGTTAGGCCACTCCCTCCACCCAGGAGTCAACGGTGATTGGTTAGGCCTTTTCTGTTCTTTCTCTTAACCAATGAGTGTACGGCATGAGCCAACCACCCACCCACCCAACCCCACAGTGTAGAACACTCCTCCCCTAGGGTGATTTGTACCTCCCCACAAGGAATCCACAGGTCTGCACATTTTATTAAGCCGGCAATTTTGCTGGATAAACGGCTCACAAAGAGACTGCAGCCTTTCTCCAATACTGTTCAGAAAATGTGAGAGAGAAAAAGAAAGGATTATTTTCACTGTAAAAGGAAAACACATTAAGTATTTTCAATAAAGCCTATGCTGTTTACTGGAATCACATGAACCAATACCATTTCTGTAAGAGACAAAGTCTATTGGAGTTTTCAATTTATGCTACAGTGTGTGTGTGTGTGTGTGTGTGTGTGTGTGTCTGTGTAAAAACAGGTCAAGGGTTTACTCTTACTATGCAACCCCCAGATGGTACATTTTAATGGGGTCAATTTGTGAAGGAGTTAGACCAAGTGTATGGCCTTTTACATGAATGGAATACTTTTTGAATACTAAGAATTATATGACCCACATGGCATCAGGATTTTAGAGATGCTTTTTTTGGGGGGGAGGGGCTGCAGGCAGACAACACATTGTGCGAATGTGGGCACACACACACAAAGGACAGAAAGCAATAACACAGTCCCTGTTGTGATAAACACTTACCATAGTAAGAAATGCCCCAACCGCTTTAGATTCTCTGTTATTATTAAGGTGTTGAGAACCCTTGCTGTAAACAAACTGACAGCCAATGCAGATAAAACAAAATGGGAAGGAGCTATTCTGAATCCCTTGCTTCCTAATCACCACCTCTTGCACCATTATGACTTCCAAATTATGTTGTTTTATTGACTGGTCCCCAGATCCAGTGTTTCAGCTAGAACACAATTGCTGATTTTCCAAGCCAAAAAACAATTTTCTGTGGCAATTATTGTAGTTTACTGTAGTGTTGAACTATATACGAGAGGCAAATATTTCATAAACAAATTGTTCAAAACAAAGAATGGTCCACCTGATTTCAGGGCTTCAATATACAACAAAAACTCCAAGGATTTTAGACAACAAGCAGTGTCTCAATTAGGCTCTTACCATTAGTCCTTAGATTCCCCCCAACTGAGAAACTTTCCTGAGAATACGAGGCCAAACCTGAGCAGATGGTAACAGAATCTCGAATCACTGCAACCCATGGTTTCAACAAGACAGAGTTTATAACCCAATTACAAATAATAAATTCTGATTGTGCTTTGTGGTAGGTCAGCAAACTATGGCTTCTTAGCAGAGCAGATTTTACACATCGCAAGCTACTTTCCACAAGTCGTACCATGACTCTTGGGTATAGTCAAATGTACAGTTTGCACACAGATTGGAATATGGTATGTGTTTCCTTTTCTCTCAGTCTTTGTGAACAAATGGATGCTTCAACACCCCCATCTGCTTTTAAACATATTACTATCTCATGCATACAAATCCCCTTTAGCCTTTTAAGTACAAGCATAAAGAAGCACAGACGGCCAAAACACACTCTTTAGATCAAGAAATATAAAATAGAAAGAAAAGCTAAGGAACAGAAAGATGCAGAGGTAGAGAAGGATTTATTTGAAAAAACAGAGAAGAGAAGAACCAAAGGTCTGAACATTTCAATCAGTCTATCTTCTGGGAGATAATACTTTTAATTTTTGCCATACAAAGGCCATGTCCTAAACCAGAAGGGGTTTGCCTCATTCATCATGCTTCCTTGCCACACAATGCTTGACCTGACAACCATAACACTTGAAAATGAGAGGAGTGGATGCAATTAATGCTCATGAATTGCAAACACTCCTTTATTAAAGGGCTTCTGCTTGCCCTGAACCATCTGCTTGGTATCACTAGGACTGGAGCATCCTCAGGCTATAATAATTTGTGGCTTTAATAATTTTAACCTCTTAATTAAAGCTCAGTTTGCTCTATAGTGAACACAAACCAGTGGGCCTTGTCCAGGGTGGACTGATATGAGACAGCCTTGATAGATGGATGAATAATAAAGCAGGAAGCTAGAGGGTAATGTTAAGAGAGTCAGTGTGTAGATCACTTTTGACTTAGAATGGAGTCTCCACTACTAACCCATGGATGGAATGAGAATTTTGTTTAGAGAATGGTGACCTATGTCAGCTTTTTCAAGACAACTGGACAGAAATGAGAAAGATGTGCCCCTCATCTCCCACACAACCAAGCCTATGGGGCTAAAAACAGAGTATGCAGAAGTTAATTTTTTGAATCCTGCAGCTGCATGGCCAAAACTTTTCCCATAGTGTTTCAGCACTGACTATGGCCTCTTGAACCAAAGGGAGCTCCACTTCTGAAAAACACACACTCCCCATCCACAGCCAAGAAGCAGGGACAAGTGCCAGGATGGCCATGGCTAATATAAATTCCAAGTGCCCACCTTTCCCAAGAAGAGTTGCTTCATTCTCTTATCTAGATAGCACTTGTCCCTGCCCAGTTGTCTTGAAAAAGCTGACATAGGTCACCATTCTCTAAATAGTAGCTCCTATTTGTGCTTTTCTAAGAGTGGATGAGTTAAAGATACCTTTCGAAATTCTTGTTCAATGTATTTGTGTGCATGTGTGTGTGAGAGTGCTTCAGCCCCAGTACTTCTCCTCAGTTCCTACACTTTATCAAGTGATGAAATGGATACTGGATTTTGCCCATGAACATATATGTATGCATGCATACTTTGAGTGATCAAAAGCATCCAACTATCCCTCCCTACCAAAATTGGACACAGGGTGGTCCTTCAAAATATTGCTGGATCAAAACTCCTCACACTCCACATTGATGGTTATGCTAGCAAGGGCTGGTAAGGAGCTGCAGTTCAATGTCTAGAAGGCTGCACTCTGCCCTGCCATGCTCTGTATCCAAGGATATAAAGACACTGCTGAATGTGTTTAAGTTGCAGCTGGTCTGTATGCAGCCCAGGCTCACTGCAAGATAACAACATGATGGTACAGATTGTTAATTTGCTTTTAAAAGGAAACCCCTATGACCCCTTGACTAAAGTAGCAGATGAGATGATCAATAAATATAATATGTGGCTGTCAGTGTTTCTTAATAGGCTATCTGACCAATAAAAATAGAGAAGAATAAGAAGGCAAGGAAGAATGACATGAGGACAAGTGTTCCAGACAAGTCTCTGAAACATTGGAGGGAAATAATGAATGAGAAAAGGGTTTGGGTCCTGTTCAGAAATAGATGGGCGTCAAAACGGAGCAGAAGAACATACTAGCAAAATGGGGGAGGTGATTTTTACCAGTCCCACACTTCCCAGCATTCCCACTCAAGAGAGGGCCTTGCAGTTTTGAAGCAGATAACCAGAGGATGGAAGTAAGAAAGAAAATGACAAATATTGCCTCCACTCTTTTGTGGGACTGCCTAGGAATACAATGTCTCTTAAAGGGTGCATTTGCAAGAAGAAGACAACTCAACATCCAAGCCACTGTTTATCTGTAGGGGCTGCGGTGGCTCAGTGGTTAAGAAGCTCGCCTTGTTAGCTGGAAGGCTGGCAAGTTAGCAGTTCGAGACTCGGGCACTGCATGACAAATTGAGCGCCCGTCTCTGTCCCAACTCTTGGGGACATGAAAGGAGCCTCATTTGGGCATTATCTGAGTGTTTTCCGCAAAAATCCTTTCAACCCAGAATAATTTCTGACATGAAATTATTATTACCATCTCTAGGAACCATTCAAGGATCACTGTTGAGGGACTGTGAAAATAGGTAAGGGAAGAGGCATATCACAGCACAACTGCAAAGCAGAAATGTCTTTCTTTATCAGCCAATGATTTTTGTGAAGGAAATGGAAAAGGGGGGAGAGATGGTTGGCTATCACCTTTGCCTTCAGCTTAAAAAAATGCTCTAAGGCCTGATTGGATGTTTGTATTTAGAATATACCCTATCGAGCGCTGATCCTCTACTCCTAAATTTTTAATAACAGAGGTGCTGCGTTCCTCTGCATTCATCTGACATACTGACAGCAGGTCCTTGTGGCGGTGAGAGATTGTAGCAATTGCCAGCAGTCCGTGTGATGTCAAACCAAAGCCAACATATCACAAGGCACAGTGACTGATCTTTGATACCAGCCTGGACCAGAGGTATTACAGGAAGAAGTAAAAAAACTGAAGTATTAAGAGAACAAGTTGCTATCTTTATACCCAGACTATTTTCCTTCACCCCTTTTGAATCTCTTCATGACCTTTCAGGAGCTGCATGGTATTTAAATAAGGAGTGATCATGCGTGAAATAGATAGAGGATAAAATCAATTCACACCACACTGTTGCTAGACATGAAGCCAAAGGCTGAGGCCCATCAGGAAAGCTAGTTATGAATTAATACTTCATAATTCACACATTTTAAGCCTTCATATGGACAGAACCTTGTATTCCCAGGAATTTATTTTATTGATTAAAGTGCTAACAGGGCCAGTTTCTGCAGCAGGGTAATGACTAAAAGAAACGTTTGCCACTCACATTTGTGAGCGATGTTCTGTCTGTTGAGCTATAGAAATTAGTTAGTAACAGAAAACTCCAGGTGTGGAATTACACACTTTATATTGGAAAAATTGTCAAAATCTCACAAAGAAATGTTGAAATTTAAATTATTGCTGAATAAATGGTGTAGCTAAACACTGAGATAATATATTCATGTATATATGTACATGAGTGCGCATGAGAAAAATGTTTTAAAAGACTTTAATAGTATGCTTTAGAATTTTGTATCAGATCGATACATCTAGTGTAATGTTTCCTAGGACAACCGAAACACCATAAAAATAAGTGAATGGTTTTGAAACCATTGGGACTGAGGATGCTTAGTAGTAAAGATGCTGAACTTGACACCTGGAAGGTCGGCAGGTCAGCAGTTCAAGACTCGAGTGCTGCATGATGGAGTGAACTTATGTCTCTGTCCCAGCTCCTGCCAACATAGCAGTTCAAAAGCAAGATATTACAAGTGGATAAATAGGTGCCACTTTGGTGGGAAGGTAAACAGCTTTCCATGCACTCCGATGCCTAGTCATGCTTGCCACATATTAAAAAAAAAAGTCTGCAGATGCAGACAGTGCTGGCTCTTTGGCTATAAAGAGAGATGAGCATCAAACTCTAGAGTTGGATATGACTGACTCTCAAGCAAGGGCAACCTTTACCTTTACAACCATATCATCATTATACATTGGTACGCCATTTCATTTGGCCTCCTCCTTCTAGTACTATATCCAATTCTAAATATTGGCCATCATCATGGTGATCAGCAATGAAGATTATCCTGAGGATATAATGTAGTGGCCTTCAATTTGCCTACTGCCTTGCATTGTGACACCCGTACCACTGATCCAGTTCTGCGGGTCACTTTCTGGTCCTGGGCTCTTTTGGCACACAAAGGCCTCCTCAGCCCCAGGCCAGTATGGATGAAGCTGCTGCCCTCCATCAAGATGGATTCAAGTGGGATTTAATCGACTTGGGGACCATCACCTTTCCCTGTGGATTTCACCACCCAAGGCCGTTGGTCCTCAGGGTTGTCAGGTTAGTTAATTTCTGCCTGACAATTGGTGTTGAGTCACTGGCACCATAGCAGGATAACCTGTCATTTGACCTAGGAAATGAATTACATAATATGGATTTTGGTGTTTGTTTGTCTTGCAGAGGCAGATAGTAGACTATATAAACCGAGGAAGTACTACAAAAAAGGGGGGACCTGTAAGTTTCTTTCTCCTATTTCTTGCCACTAGAGGGAGGCTTTGAGCTGCATATGTTAAAGTTATGCAAGAAGAATTCTTCTTTTTAAACTCGGACAACTGCTTGTGTTATCTTATTGTTAAGCATTTCCTGAGGCCACATGCATGGAAAAGCAGTATATTTGAGGAAGTGACTAGTACTTCTGTAATCACTAAACCAAGAAATTGGATTCTTCCATATGTAATATCTGCTATTCTACAATTTTCCCGTAAGCAAAGGAATAGTGAAGCTACTTGAAATATTCCTGCACATAAAGAATGTGTGAATGTAAGGGTATCATTGGATTCTGCAGCAAGTTCTTCTCAGATCAGATTTCCCTATCCTTTTTGGGGCAAACCCCAAACCTTACCATTTATTGTGGGTTCCAGGTCTGATGAAATAAGAGTTTGTGAGATACAACTGTCATAATGAAGTTAGGGCTCACAAGTCTGGGACTCCTGCATATACTGAGCAGCAGGGATGATATCGTCTTCTGCACACCAAATGTCCCTGTCCCTTCATTTTTGCCTCTATTCATTTTATTTTTCTTCCACTTTTCTTCAGGTGTCTTGCAAAGTATTTGAAAAATATAAATACATATCCAAGATGATATTTTCAGCACAAGTATGGTAGTGGTAATAAAGGGAACTACAATATCTAAAGAGAAATGAAATATTTTATCATACTAAAACAATCACTGATTTTTTAAATTAAAACAAACAAACAAATTAAAGTGTATTATAAAAGGTTAAATTGTATGCCACCTTCCATTAAAACTCCTCCCTCAGTAGCCATTCAGTTCCCTAAATTCTGCATGTACTGAAAAGTCTTTAGATTGGTCACAAATGGACAAATAGCCACTCTTGGGAGGAGGGATTTCCCAAAACTAGAAGCAACCACAAACAGGTATGCCTGTGATGGAACCGACTTCCCTCAACAATCCTAACAACCAGGAAGGCTCATACTGAGCAATCCAGTCCTTCAGATAGGCTGGACCCACTTAAAGGTGTACAGGCTAAAACCAGAACATTGAGCCCAAAAATGGATTGGTAGCCAGTTACGCCACTGTAAACAGTCATTTTAGTATTTGCCACAAGCAGCTCAAGTCTGCAGTTTGGCTACAACATCCTGTAACCACTCAAACAGGCAGATCCACATGTACAGAACATTATGATTACCCAAATGAAATGCAACTAATGGATGTGCCATCATGCACAGATTAGCATCTGCAGAAATGGACCATACTAACATGGAACCTTCAAAACTCTGGACAGCTTCTTACAGGATTTTTCACCTAAAGGCATGCTGGTCCTTCTGAACTTCCTGATAGTCCTCAGAGTAGCTAGGGGGAGGAGTACCAGCAGCACTGTATTGTTACAAACTTTTTTGCTAGTAATCCAAAGTATTTCAGGATAGTTTGTTCTTTAATGGTCAATTATGACCCATTAGGTTTACATAAGGCTTATGCCCCTATGAAAACTAATTCAGTGATATGGATCTTACTTCTTTTTATATATTCCTTGAAGCCATGGCTATGGAGATTGTTTTGATGAATGCCTACACTTCATATTTTACCACAACACCAGTGGTGTGGAGTGTTTCTCTACCAGTCTTCCCACAACACTCTTCAGGGTCTGCAGCACTTCAAGAGATCAGTGATATAACAAGAACTCAGTTCTTGCCACTACTTCTACTGCACAGTTTGGACAATTGCTTAAAAGCTAAAAGCAGTCTAGTCATCAATCCATAAGCTGCTTCGATCCCTCTAGTTTGCCATTTAGCTAGCTTTGCTTTTTGATGTTCATCAGGAATAATTTCTGACATGAAATTATTATTATCAGGATTGAACACCAGCTCAGTTTGCATAATGATTATTCAGACCCGATACTGTAAATGGAATGCGCGGATGAGACAAGAATGTGTTTCCATCTAATGATGCGCTAAATGCAGCATCTGATTTGTCCCTGCATTCTAGGAACATCTTCATCTATGGCTGGAGAACACCTGCACCACATCTTAAAAGAGATTTTAAACTGATGCAATCAAAATGCTTAGAGAAAGAGAAAGCTTGTCATGCACCCTGCGGAACGCAGCATGAGCATGACTCTCTTCAATTGTGTAGGTTTGTTTTCAAACTTACTCCAAGTTCCTAGAGGCACCTCTTGCCATAGCGCTACATCTCACTTCCTCCAACAACTGCCTGACGCACAGTTGTTCTCATGCAAAGTGTGTGATCTGCTTGAGATGTTTTGATTTAGAAGCACTGCTTCACTGCAGGAGTCCTCCGTGCCCTCCCATCTGTTACAGGCAGAGATCTGAAGCTGAGAAGCAGTGGCTTGCTCCAGACCACCAAGGAGGTCCATCATTGACTAGAAGTTGAACACATGTCCCCTAGACCCCCACGAAGCATTCACACATACAGTCTTGTACTCTGCATCTTCCCCCCCCCCCCCCCCGGTCTACATTTTCCCCCCTTGGTACTGAACAAAAAACATATGCATACATGCAGAGGACATGCAGGCATGCATAAGTTATTACTTGAGAGTATCCAAGATGATATTTTCAGCACAAGTATGGTAGTGGTAACAAACAAAGCAGCAGATAGTCCAAATAATAATAATAATAATAATAATAATAATAATAATAATAATAATAATAATAATAATAATAATAATAATAATAATAATAATAATAATAATTATTATTATTATTATTATTATTATTATTATTATTATTATTATTATTATTATTATTATTATTATTATTATTATTATTATTATTATTTCATGTCAGAAATTATTCTGGGTTGAAAGGATTTTTGCAGAAGAAACTCCACTCAGGGAATGCCCGAATGAGGCTCCTTTCATGTCCCCAAGAGCTGGGACAGAGACGGGACCTGGGTCTCGAACTGCCAAACTGCCAGCCTTCCAGATAACAAGGCGAGCTTCTTAACCACTGAGCCACCACAATCCCTTAGTTCATACTTGGACAGGGGCTCTTCCCAGACAGGCTTTTATTGAGCAATCACCCTGCCTCATTCTCAGGATTTTATGTGGCTCCAAATGACATCATCTTCAATTTGCAAAGGCTCCACATCCCTCTCTTAACGACTTCTTCAGTCTTTCTCTTTACCAGTAAAATCCATGAAGCAAAGACAGAGAGAACCCTCTCATGTATACTTTTGAATGGAAGCACATAGAGTTACCCACTAAAGCATCCTAAATTCAGTTGTGGTTTGGAAAGGATGGGTTCCAAATCAAATATGCACAAAGAAATGTAACCCTACCTACATCTAATCTAAAGCACCCCTTAGCACAAAGAGTTTTTGTTGAATGTATGCTCTTGCAAGGCACTCTACTGAGGGTCTCGTTGAACTCAATGGGACTCTCCTAGTACACAGAATTAAGCTGTAAATTGATTCCACTGACAAAGAGCATTTCTTAAGGATTGTGGCTGAGGAAAGTGGATGAAGAATGTGATCATAGTTTTCTGGTTATACGGCAACCTGAAGCACAACCACACCTAGTATTGTTGTAAACTTTTCCCATTTGACTTTTTGAAATCCCAACAGAATGGTAAAGATTGAGGTCAGATGGCTGAGTAGATCTGACATAGAACGGGTCTGTGTTGAGCATCTGGGATTGGGCTGTTTATACTCCTAATTGACTGTTGAGCTATAGATTCACAAAAAAACACACAACAATACCCAGATCTAGATTGTAGTCTGCCACTGACCATGTACAGTATAAGGCACATAGAGTGAGATTCTGTGTATTTTATAATGGTTTATTTAGACGGGCCATGCTTAGATGTAAGAAATGTTATTCATATTCAAAAATTTGCAAGATTTGTTGATGATAAAATGCAATTAACTTGATTCTCAATTTTAATAAAAGTAACATTGTATAAAATACAATATTATTTCCAAGTTTTGACTGAAACCACTATTCAGTTGAGAAAGACAGGAGTGGATATCTGCTTTGGCACAAATTCAGCTGTCAGGCTGCAACAACGTAGTGGCCTAAATACAATTTAAACCCAAAGCAGATTAAAACTTCTGGTTCCAAAGCAACTACCAGTTGCTCCCTTTTCCCCTTGGAAAATAGAATAAAGCTTGTTGGATGGGGGTGAGGAAATCCTTTTAGCAGTAAAAGTTCCTCCCATGAACAAATATATAATTTCTGCTGGTAACTGTAAATTATGCTTTGGTGTTCCAAATCAAATCCAGACTGAGTTAAATTAATTTCACTTACCTTTACATGACAGTTTTAAGGGAAGAGGATTGTTGGGGGGAAACCTTGTTGAATATTTATACAGTATTGCTTCTTGAACTCTGAAAGTTTTTGATTTTGCATTGTGTGTGGGAAGCAGTTTAAAAAATTGTTACAAACATATCCAATCAATGGACAAGACTCATGAACATTTTCTTTGTTAAAAAATGAGCTGAAATTTGTAATCTTTCAGTTTAAAAAACACCCCTAAATCTGGCTGTTGGGGGAAATATAATTTCATGCTGTATCAAAGCCTATGCAAGCCATTTGGTTTTTGGGAATTAAATTCTCTTGAAGCATAAAATAGTGGTTTCACATGGACCAGCTACCTTTGACAGAGTACGGTAATTTAGGATATGTTCCATTTACATGTTGGCAGGCAGAATGCCATGGAAAGACTGTGGTTTAAAATGCATTTCAAAAATCCCTGCTTGGTATGTTTATTCTCCTTTATTAATGGCATTTTTTGCCAGAATTCTGCTTCCCCATTTTAGTTTATGGCCTCTCTACTCTTTATTATTACAATTTCTGAACAGAACTAAAATCTTTTCTGGTGTTAACAGATCCTGGAAATGCATTAGGAGGAGATGGCATAGCCTCAGTTTCCACTCACTCATGTCAAATCGCATATGAAAACCAGGTGCTCAAAGGAAAAAAAATAGCTATATAAATAAATCTGAGGAGAAGAGAGATATTTGAAAACCACATAAAGGGAAACACAGTTTGAAATGGAAGGGAGGGAGAAATAGGCATTAGGCTTCAAGTCATCCTTAATTCAGAGTTTATAGAATCACCTGCGTGGCTTAAATCACTTCCCTGATGCTAGCAGGTTAGCAAGGATAATATTAAAGCTGAAGGAAGTCAGGCTTATATAGGCATCATATCTAATAGTTTTCACAGTTGAGCAATTCAGAATCACTGAAGGATAAACATATTTTTCCCTAAATGAATGTATACACGTAGCACTTCTCTGTACCACACTTTCTAGGAATATAAATCCTTGCTCATCTTTTTTTTGTAAAAGTACCAAAAAAAGCAAACAAACAACAACCATAAAACTTTTCTCATTGCCTGTAAGATGGTGAAATTTTAAGGACAATAATTCTTAGGGTTGCCACTTCTGTAAGAATATCCATCACTGCAACAGCTACTGCCTTATTGCACTGACTTCTAAAAATTAAGGCACAGGATAGTTCATTTGCATCTTTTTGATCAATCACCCAGAAGGCCGGGGACCACTCATCTAAAAAGTATACCATTGCACATGTTTTGCACAATTTATTTTCTTTGGGAGGTACAGCTTCAATTATAGCTTTCTGCTATCTCCCACTCTTTTGGGGAGATCATACAAAATATCTCTGTCTGAAAAGGGGAAGTTGAGTTATGACATCTCTAAAGCCAAAGTTCAGAGGAAAGTTGAATGACAGAACTTTCTCCTATAAGGACATATCTGTAGAGAGGAATATAACAATTCTCCAGCTTCCAGTTGACATCATAATATAAGTCTGTCAGAGTTGTTTTTTTTTTTCAGATCAAGAAGTGTGGGTACCCAGGACAAGATGTAGAACAATGAAGAGGTGTAATGAAACGAAATGAAGAATAAAGACTAACAAAAGGAATCACAAGATCTATCATTAGTAGATAAGAAAAAAACTAAGATAATCTTGCCACCTTCCCATATTAAAGTAAGTCCAAATATATTTTGTTGTTGTTGCTGTTGTTGTTGCTGTTGTTCAGTCGCACAGTCAATTCCGACCCTTTGCAACCATATGGACCATTGTTCTCCAGGCACCTCTGTCCTCCACCATCCTCCTCAACCTGCCCAGCTCTGTGCCCATTGCATCTACAATACCATCTAGTCATCTCATCTTTTGCCCCCTTCTTCTTTTGCCCTCCACCTTTCCCAGCATCAAGGCTTTCTCAAGCGAATCCTCTCTTCTCATTTGATGTCCAAAGTACTTTAGCTTCATCTTTACTATTTGACCTTCTAAGGAGCAGTCAGGATTAATTTCTTCTAAGATTGACCTGCTTGTTCTCCTCACTGTCCAGGGTACTCTCAAAAGTCTCCTCCAACACCACATTTCAAAGGCATCTATTCTTCTGCCCTTAGCTTTCCTAATGGTCCAGTTCTCACAACCATACATTACCACTGGGAATACCATTGCTTTGACTATATGATTTTTTGTTTGCAATGTGATGTCTCTACTTTTCACTATGTTCCCCAGGTTTCTCATAGCTTGTCTCCCCAGAATCAGTCACCTTTTTATTTCATGGCAGCAATCCCCATCTGCAGTGATCTTTGATCCTAAGAAAGTAAAATCTGTCACTGCTTCTACTTCTTCCCCTTCTATTTTCCAGGAACTGATTGGGCCTGTTGCCATTATCTTGGTTTTCTTGATATTGAGTCTCAAGCCAGCTTTTGCACTGTCTTCTTTCAACCTAATCAGGAGCTTCTTTAGGTCTTTCTCACTTTCTGCCATTCGGGTGGTATCATGTGCATATATCAAATTGTTGATGTTTCTCCCAGCAATTTTGATCCCATATTGTGATCCCTCCATCCCTGCATTGCACATTATGTGTTCTGTGTATAAGTTGAATAAGCAGGGTGATAAAATGCAGCTTTGCCTTATTGCTTTTCCTATTCCAAACCACTCAGTCATTTTGTATCCTGTCCTAACTGTTGCTTCTTGATTCATGTACAGATTTCTCATGAGGCATATAAGGTGTTCTGGTAATCCCATCTCTTTAATTTCTTGCTACATTTTGTTGTGGTCCACACAGTCAAGGGCCTTGGTGTAGTCAATGAAACAGAAGTAGACTTGTTTCTGACATTCCTTTGTTTTTCCCATGATCCGACATATATTTGCAATGTGGTCTCTGGTCCCCCTGCCTCTTCTGAAACCGGCCTGCACCTCTGGTAGTTCTCTCTCCACATGTTGCTGAAGTCTATCCTGTATTATCTTGAGCATCACCTTGCTGGCATGTGGGATGAGCACAATTGTTTGGTAATTTGAGCATTCTTTGGCATTGCCTTTTTTTGGAACGTACACTGATCTTTTCCAATCCTTTGGCCACTGTTTTGTTTTCCAAATTTGCTGGCATATTGAATGCAGTAGTTTGATTCCATCATCTTTTAGGGCTTTGAAAAATTCAACTGGGATGTCATCATTTCCACTAGCTTTATTGTTTGCAGTGCTTTTTAGGGCTTTTCTGACTTCACTCTCCAGAATGTCTGGTTCAAGTTCAATGTTCTAATCATTGTTATTATCAGGAGTGTTGAGGTCCTTTTTGTAGAGTTCCTCTGTGTACTCTCGCCATCTTTTCTTAATCTCTTCTGCATCAGCTAACTCCTTGCAGTCTTTGTCCCTTATCATGGTCATTTTGCTTTAAACATTCCCTTGATTTCCCCAATTTTTTTAAAAAAGATCAATAATAATAATAATAATAATAATAATAATAATAATAATAATAATAATAATAATAATAATAATAATAATAATAATAATAATAATAATAATAATAATAATAATAATAATAATGGTTTATTTATATCCCTCTTCCCTCAGCCCGAAGGCGACCCGAAACGGCAAAACAACAATTAAAAAATATCAATATATATATTTTACAATATAAATGCAATAAATACAGGGAAAATACACCACCACAACAATTTTCATAAAACACAATATTACAACCCACAGAGCCCGGGCTTGGCAACACAAATGGAGCTCAGGGCTCAACCCTCATGAACAAAGCCCGAAACAAAGCAAATACACCTCCCCAGATGATGGAGTGGCTCCGGTGTGGGCGGGGGAGTCCTCCGGTGTGATGGTGTCAGCGGCGGCTTTTCAGCCCTCCAAGCAGGTGGGGCTCGGAGGGTGGCAGCGAGCGGGCACACCTGGCCCCATTCTGGGTGATGGAGTGGCTCCATCTCTTCTGCATCAGCTAACTCCTTGCTAGCTTTGTCTCTTATCATGGTCATTTTTGCTTTAAACATTCCCTTGATTTCCCCATTTTTTTAAAAAAAAGATCTGTAGTCCTGCCTCTTGTGTTGTTTTCCTCTATTTCAAGTTCAAATATATAATTATAAGAAATTCTAGAAGCAACCCCTCCCCTCAAAGGGTAAAGAAAAAAAAATGGAAATGTTCTTTAATAAGAAAACAACATGTAGGGAAATGAAAGTCAAATTTTGGAACAGTAGAAACTCCACTAAAGGTGGAAATAACATTCTTTTCTATATACTTGTTACAGGATGTGAAAGGAAGGAGTGATATTTTAAGAATCTACATAGGGATAAACTACGTATGTACAATTATGCCTCCAAAATAATATTTAGAAGACTCTGGGATAGTTGTTTAATCCTAAAGAATGACAAATGAAAATCAGAAAAAGTATTTTCAGAACATATTTTTCTGATAAACATTCTATATTTTTCTTTTGCTTACTCCTCTTGAAAGAGAAGCCTACAAAATACTAAAAAAGGGTAGGAAGAAAGAAATGGAGCTGTACTATTAGCCACTTCTAAGAAACTGTTACAGAATTTTCCTTCCCTATGGCATGGATAAATCTGGTAAAATGGTAGACCAAGGATTCTCAACCTGCAACTTGTGGGCCAGATTTTTATTTATTTATAATTCAAATTTCTATGCCACCCAATCATGCGAACCCGACTCAGGGTGGCTTACAACAGGTTAAAACATATATATAAAACAATTAAAACCCCTAACATATGCAGCCCACAACACCATTTCAAGTGGCCCTCCACCACCTCCAACACACCAGGAAGTGCCATGTGGTGGAGGAAGAGCAAAATGGCTGTCTGGGTCCCAAAGCTGTCTGAGGGAGCATGACCCGGCCCCCGGCTTTAAAAGGTTGAAAACTCCTATGGTAGATAGAACAAAGAAAGTACACTGCATCAATTACAATAAGAGAGTAAATAAAAAAGAACAGCAAAAAATTAAAATGTTATCACACCTTAAAGACTAACTCCTGTATTTAAATGTGAGCTTTCGTGGTCCATGTCCACTTCATCAGACATATAGGTAAGAGTGAGGCCTCATGGCATCAATTTATACACACATCAGATATACAGGCACACAATAATTAGCCACCATAACATAATAATAAGATTGTATCTTTTTTCATCTGACAAAATCCCTTGTTATTCAAACCTGCTGGAAAGCCTGCCCCCATTGCAAATGTTGCAAAACAAACTTCTCATGCAAGCTGATGCATCACATCCAAAGAGTAGATGCAACAAATATTGTGACATTACACATTCGTCAATGAGTTAGCACCTATTGACAATGGTTTGAGTGACCCAGGCAAAGCTGCAGCATATACCAACCGGTTAGTTGTGGTGCATTAAATCTGATAATGTCCCAGAAACCCTTGACTGCTATTCAAACCCCTGAGATGCGTGTCCAGCATATGCATGTACTTAATCTCTGCTATCTCTCTCTTTCTCTCTCTGGATTCTAGTTTTGTAATTCCTCTGCTCTAGAACAGCAACCCTCAAGTCCATGGCCAAGTGTCCAGGCAGATTAAAGTGGTTTGAAACTGGTTTCTGTGTATTGCCATTCTTGATGTCTGAGGTATGTCCATTAACTCTTTTGCACAGAGATTGTCCTGTTTGTCCTATGTAGAGTGCAGAGGGGCATTTATTTATTTATTTAATTGCAAAAGATGGCATGAATCACATTAGCAGAGGAACAAGTACAATTGTCCTTAATGTTGTGTGTGACATTTTTGTGTCCAGTAATGTTGTGACCAGAGTAAATATGGGGACATAGTTGGCATCTGGGTTTGTAGTAGGGCTTAGTTTGCATCTCTGCTTCATTGTTGCGTAGTCTGTTGAGTGTCAACATTTGCTTGAGATTGAGAGGTTGTCTATAGGCAAGTAGGGGTCTGCCATCAAGAGCTTGGAAAAGTGGAGTTATTTTGTCCAGGTTGGGTTGGAGATCTTTTATTATTCATGTTAGTGTAGTGGCTATTTCAGCTCAAAGAAATGAAACAGACCAGACAATCGGTGAAAACAGCAAGGCCTTTTATTTACTACTGACATGACATGATTGCAATATCAGTAGGACTCAGATGCAATGATTTCCAAAAGTCTGAGTAAAACCACAGTTTTACTGATGCTTTTTGTACCCTTCTTTTGGAACATTGTTAGCAAGTGTGATTTACAGATGCAAAATGTAGCAATTAGTCAATAAAGGTAGCTTCTACAGCACAGGTAATTCAATAAAGTTATTCCTTGGTATGTGTATATCATAATTATCAAAACTAAGCTTTTCCCCAAGTTCATGACCAAGTTTATAACCTAAGTAGATCACCTATGGCTCATGTCCTAATCAACTTGTGACTATTCCAAATGGTTTACTAGACTATAGCTAGTGGGTATACCTAAAATATACATACTGTATTTAAGACAAGCCAACACATGAGGTAATACAAAGAATAATCATGAAACATAGACAACCAACTGCTCTTAATACTCTTCCTAGCTACTGGGCACTTAACAACTTTTTAATCTTCCTGCCAGAGCCGGTGACATCATATAACAACTTTTACAACTTTTTAATTTTTACGAACTCTTGCCCTCCTCATTAGAGGTCTCAATTTAGGACTGAAAGTGACAACCAAGGGTGTTTGGTTGTTTTCCCTTTGGGGCCTGTCTTGCACTTCAAACATTTCAGAATTCTCTGCTATAATTCAGGAAACTGGGGCTCTAGATTCTGCTGCAGAGAATTCTAAGCATCTCAGCAAATGACAAATGAGGCACAGCATTTATAATGACACCCCACTGCTCTAACTGTGCTGTGCAAATGAACTCCAAGACATCTGACTGATGGGTGAGGTCCAGGCAAAAAAACGCATCAAAGAAATGCCCTGATTATGCATGAGTATGTTGCAAATTTATTGTTCCCTGAGAATATTTGTTATCAAAAATACTTAAATGTGTACAACAACAAAAGCAAGCAATTTCTAGCATTCCTCCCAAGAAGGCAAAGCTGAAACTAGTGGAAACCATTACTCAAATAGCCTTTCCCAAACCTAGTGCCCTCCAGATGTGTTAGATCACAACTGTCCTTCTCAGCTAGGCCATTTAAATGCCATGCTGTCTAGAGATTATGGGAACTGAGTTCTCACATGTGTGGAAGGCAGGAAACTGGGGAAAGCTCTTTTATTCCTTTTGTAAAAAGATATTTACAAACATGTTTCATACAGTAGAGTTGCTACTCCTTATTCTAGCCTCGACATTGGTCTTTGCCCTTGAGATTCCCTTGCTTGAAAGGAGAGAAAAGGTAGCCATCTTTTTCTCTTATCTCCTCAGGTGAGAAAAGAGGGCAGATGACAAGACCATCAAGAGAAAAGTACAGGAGGTTTAAAAGACAATTTCAAGTGTCAACAAAGAAGTAGCTGGCAAGTGTGCTAGTCAGTCTACCTTGAGCTTCAGGTTTGTCAGAGAAAGGGTTAATGTAGCCAGCAGCTGGGTTTAGAGCAACAGGTGATGTTTAGATCTAGTTTTTTCTAACTCCCATATAATTATGGCTGATTAGTAACATTACGTATGGTTTTGCCTTCTGTCTTTAATTACTAGATACCCGAGACAAGGAAGAGGCCTTAGCCATTCCTCAATGTGAGCTTCTGTGCGTGCCATCTGCCTGGCCTCTGGGTCTTGGACCAGATGGTTCTTAGGCTTGTTAAAGCTCTTGGTGAGTAGCTCTCTGGAAAGGAGATGGTGTTTGGTTGGCTTTGACAAGAAGTGAGCATCATATCCTATATCCCTCGCAGCTCACTGGAAGTTTCAGGCAGCTTGCTTAAGGAAAAGATAGTGGGTAAGCCAAGCTTCTGAATTAAAGCTTGAAGGAATTATCTACATCTTATCAAACTGCACAGGTAAAAATATGTTCATATCCACCTTCCCCATTTAGAAATTCTTGCTTTTCTTTGTAATTTTAGACATTTCACTTCCACATGAGTTCCAATGTACTTGCTTTCTATATTTTATAGGAAAACTACCAATGACACCACTATGCTAACAGTCAGCTACTATGTGCTAAAGAAGTCAGTGATCGACATCATTAGAACCAAGCACTGAAGGGCTGGAATGTATTCATTACCACCCTTGCTTATATATTTCTTACTAAACAGAGTCAAGATCCTCAGTACCAAATATTCACAGCAGAATGATTCATGTCTGCCTAAACACAGGAAGCACATAACTGGTAATGAAACATGTTGTAAAGGCCTGGTAGGACACATCTAAGGAGATCAAGCAATCAATCAAACCAAGCCAAGCATTACTGGATGATCAAAATGACTAAGCTAAAATATTCGATTTCTGAATCCTTGCTTTCCCCTAAGAGTTTTTCCTTCAGGGAGTATGGACTTCTTTTTGCAATGTGGCAAATCCCCTGAGGCAGCAGAAGGTTATTTAGTCACGAGCCTCCTAAGCTTTCCGAAATAATATCCTAATCGTTTTCTAAATGAAATTTATTGTTGTTGTAGTTGGCTCAAAATAAAGAGTAGCTAAACTAAAACAGATTTGGAATAAAGCAAAATGTTCTTTCGGGTTATAAGTGGGAAATAGTTAATCATAATAATGTCCAGAAGTATCCAAGGGTGCCATGAATTGGGAAAATTATCAACAACCATATGTAGAATTTGGCATACCTTTAACAATATCAGACCATTGGAAGCTTCTTTCATTTTCTCTAAATCAAGATTACTCAAGCTTTCTGTCACTTTCCTTTTCAGCCCATTCTCAGTTTCACTCCAGAGGCACTAATTCAGAAAAGTCTGGAGGTCCTCTCCCCACTTGGCAAATGGATCTCTGCAGACCCGCGTGCTGTGCGACAGTGTGAGTGCCCATCATTTGTCCCAGCTCCTGCCAACTGAGCAGTTCAAAAGCAAGAAATTGCAAGTAGATAAATAGGTACTGCTTCTGAGGTAAAGGTAAGAGCGTTCTGTGTGCTATAGCATCTAGTCATGTCTGTACTGGCTCTTTGGCTGTAGATGAAGATGAGCACTGCCCCCTTGAATCGGACGTGACTGGCTTTTGAGCAAGAGAGACCTTGACCTTTATTAACCTTATAAAAGCAGTTTAGAAAACAAGAACTCATGAAAACCAAGTGACCAGTCAAAACATAAACAGAATTGCTGAAAGACAGTTATTGCAAACAAACACGATGTCAGCATGACTTCATTTTTTGTTTCCCAGGAAATGAATACTTTGATGATAATAATGATAATAAACAATCATAACTTTAGTGTAAGGGACCAAAGACAATGAAACAGCTGAAAGGTTGGCTTAACACAGGTTTATTGCATGATGATCCAGAGGAACATGTGGTAATGGCGGATGAGTAGCTCAATATATACAGCTGGCTATACATTTGAATGTGGCTCGTCGACAGACTATTGGTTGCTGCCTGCGTGACGTCGTAGAAGGTCACGCCCTTCTTGACCAGGTGAAGAGGTCGCGGGGAATCTTCCCGCGCTGCTGAACCAGGTGAATCTGAGCCATGAGAGCTGGACGCTCGCTACTGCCCTCTGGTGGTCACTAGCTCGCGTCCCCTTATCAGGTTTACATTGATACAGCTGATGGTTATAATGTTGCACACAGAAAGGTTACATTGTTAACACATGGCAAAGGTACATTGTTAAAGGCACAGCTTTACAGAACACAACATCCCTCCCCCCTAGGATGAGACGAAGTCTCTCAGCCAAGATGGCTTGTTGCATGTGCGTTTGGGCCGTGAAGAGGGCTGCCCCCCCCGGGGGACTAATTGTTTCTTTGTTCCCTGGTCCTTTGTCCTGAAATGGGAGATGGAGACTTGTTAGTGGCTTGCCGCTGTCTGGCGGCCTTAGGGGAAGGGAAAAACTCCATTGTGGGCAGACCGGGGGCCGTCGGGGCTAACGAAAAACCCCTCTTCTCGCTTGGACGGGTGGGGGACTGCTCCGAAACCCCCCCCCCGGTTCTGAAACTCAAAATCTAACTTAGTAGGGGTATTCGCATTTGTGGGGACCTTCCGCGAGATATGTATGGGGTCGGGTTCCTCCTCCTCGGAAAGATCCCCCAGGGTATCTATGAGGATATCCTCCTCCCCCTTTGGTGGGGGCCCGCGGTCCCCCTTCCCTCCCCCTTGGGCTGAACGGGTGGGGGAGAACCCTAACGCTGACTTATTCTCTGCTTGGTCTGTGCCCTGCTCATCGGAGACCCTGCGTCGGAGCTGGTCCGCGTGCCGCCTCCACAGGAGCCCCGTGCTGGTTTCCACGCGGTACGACACGGGGCCGGTTTGCTCCACAACTACGCCCGGTACCCAGGCTGGGCCCGTGCTGGCGTAATTCCTGCAATGCACGGGGGCGCCTACACTGAAACTCTTTGTGGCCTCTAGCCCGATGTTCCTTCCTTTGTCCTCTACCCTCGTGGGGTCTAGCCTAGTAAGGATGGTGGTCAGTTTCCTACGCATTAAGAGCTCTGCGGGGGAGTATCCTGATGCCAAAGGGGTCACCCTGTACCCTAGCAGAAACTGACAGACTTGTAGGTTCAGATCCCTGGGGCCCATGTGCCGCAACGCGTCCTTCGTGGTGCGGACGAGGCGATCTACTTGGCCATTGGTGGCTGGGTGAAACGGGGCGGAGGTGATATGCCGAACGGCGTTAATCTCCATGAATGCCCTAAACTCGGAGGACGTGAAACAACTAGCGTTGTCGCTAATTAACGTGTCGGGTATGCCGAACGTGGAAAAAAGCCTCCGCAAATGCCTAATGGTCTGGGCCGAGGAGGTGCTCGTGACTGGGATAACCTCCAACCATTTGGAGAAAGCGTCCACTACAAGAAGGAACAGGGTGCCTCTGAACGGGCCTGCGAAATCAACGTGCACCCGGGACCACGGCCCCTTAGCCGCGTCCCATTCCCTGTGGGGAAGGCGGGCCTCCTCTGGTCTGGAGCATTGGCAACTTTCACAAGTGCCGACCATGTGCTCAATGTCGGCGTCCAGCTGGGGCCACCAGAAGTAACTCCGGGCCAGCGCCTTAGATCGCACGATGCCGGGGTGGCTGACGTGCAGCAGCTTGAGCACCCGCGGCCGAAGGGAAGTGGGGATCACCACCCGCTGCCCCCACAAGAGGCACCCCCTCTCTAGGGACAGTTCTAGCTTTTTTCTGAAAAACGGAGCGAACTCCTCCGCTGGGGAGGACGCCGGCCACCCTTTCTGCACCCAGGAGCTAACTGCCGCTAACGTCTTGTCCTTCTCTGTCGCTTTGGCAATGTCGGCGGGCACTACGGGGGGCGATCCAGCACCTCTATCATGAGAACCTGATGGTCCCGCTCCCCCTTGCTCACCTGGCTGGGCGTTAGGGGAAGGGGAGACCTAGATAGAGCGTCCGCATGGCTGATCTCTTTTCCGGGCCGGTAGACCAACGCGTGCTGATACGCGTTGAGAAAAATGGCCCACCTGAGCATCCTCGGGGACAGGATCTGTGGGGTGGGCTTATCTGCGGTAAAGATGCCCAGCAGGGGCTTGTGGTCCGTTACAATGGTGAAGGGGCGGCCGTACAGAAAATCATGAAATTTTTTCGTCCCCGCGACTATTGCTAGTGCCTCCCTGTCTGTCTGTGCGTAGTTTCTCTCCGCTTGGGACAGGGACCTGGAGTAAAATGCTATCGGGGCCTCCCTTCCGTTTTCCAACACGTGGCACAGCACCGCCCCCGCCCCCACTTGAGATGCATCACAGGTCAGGACTACTGGGCGTTTGGGGTTGAAGTGGGTCAGTATGGCGTTGGACGCCAGGAGGCTTTTTAGCTCGCTAAATGCCCTTTCTTGGTCATCGCCCCACTTCCATGCCTGGTCTTTCTTTAGCAGCTTGTGTAGCGGTTCAGCCACCGCTGCCTTCCGGGGAAGGAAGGAGTGGTAAAAGTTGAGCAGCCCTAGGAACGACTGCAGCTCGGGCTTGGAGGTGGGGCGGGGTGCTTTCTTAATGGCTGCCACCTTGGACTTGGATGGTTTGATTCCCTCAGGAGTCACACAAAACCCTAGGAACTCAACCTCGGTTGCGAAGAAGACGCATTTGTCCTTTCGCAGTCTCAGCCCCGCCTTTTCGAATATTGTCAGGACCTTTCCCAACCTCTTGGCCAATTCAACCCGACTCCCCCCTGTTATTAACACGTCATCAAAATAAGGCAACACCCCCTCCAGCCCCTTCAGGAGGCGTTCCACGAGTGACTGGAAAATTCCAGGCGCCGAATTCATGCCGAACTGGAGGCGCGTCACCTGGAACGCCCCCTTATGGGTGACTATGGTCTGTGCAGCAGCTGCGGCAGGGGACACCGTGAGCTGCTGGTAGGCCTGTGCTAAGTCGAGCTTAGCGAAACACTTTCCCCCGTGTAACCTGGCCAGCAGATGGCTGACTACCGGCACCGGATATGCATTCGGGCAGATCGCCTTGTTGATGGTGCACTTGTAGTCGGCGCATATGCGGACCTCCCCATTGGCCTTTAGTGCGGTTACAATTGGAGTTTCCCACTCCGCAGAATCTACAGGCACAAGGATCCCCTGGCCCACCAACTTGTCCAGTTCCGCCTCTATCTTGTCCTTAAGTGCGAACGGCACCCTGCGTGGTTTAAGGCGAATTGGGCAGACCTCCGGGTCCAGGTCGAAAGTCACTGGGGGCCCCTTGAATTTCCCCAGTCCTTTTTTGAAAACTTCGGGGTGTGCCTCGCACACCTCCTGAATTGGATCAGTCCCAACGGCGTGCATCCCAATGGCGTGCACCCCCCCAATAAACAACCCCAGGGGCTGGAACCATTGAGTCCCGAGGAGGCTGCAATCTCCCCCTTTGAGCACGACTAGGGGAAGGGACGCGGCGTGCTCCTTGAATTTGACCTGAAATTCTCCAACCCCCAACACTGGAATACTGTTCCCTTGCACGTCCCGTAGTGTGGACCTCAATGCTTTGAGCTTGGGTCGCTTGTGGGGGGCAATTCCCAAAAACTCCCTCTGGGAAATGATTGAATATGAGGACCCCGAGTCAATTTCCATCCTAATGGGAACCCCTTGGACTAGTACCTCAACAAAGTAGCGGGGGTGTCCTGTAGACACGCTGAACACTGGGGCGTCGTCCTCGCTGCCGTCGGAGATGCGGCCCACGCCGTCCTGCTTCCGCGTGGCCTGGGCGCCATCCTTGGGTCTCGTTGGGCGGTCTTGCCCCGCGGAACGGTCTGCGGAGCTCCTCCGGGTTTCGCGCTTCTTCCTGCACACCTTGGCGATGTGCCCGCGGCGGCCGCAGTTGTGGCACTCGGCCTTCCGGAAGGGGCACTTTACGCGGTCGTGGGCCACTCCACAGCCGTCGCATCGCCGGCTCTCCTTCCGGACCGTCCGGATGTCCTCGTCGTCGCTGCTCTCTGTGGACGACCTCGAAGTTCTTCGGGCCGCCTGTACCGGAGTCTCTGCCTTGCTCGACTTCGGCCGCCAGTCCTGGAGTTCTTGGACCCCGGCCTTCGTAGCTTCTGCGGCCTGGGCCGCTCTGACGACCTCCTGCAATGTGGGAGGCGGCTCTTGGTTCATTAATGTGTGCTGGGTTTCGGCGTCGTTCAGGCCGCACAGCACACAGTCCCAGAGGGTGATTTCGGCATTCTCCCATTTGCACGGGCCGGGCGCCAGCCGCAGGGCCGCCACGAATGCGGCGACCGTCTCCCCGGGCGCTTGGACTCGCCTCCAGAACGCACTCCGAGCGGGAAACATCGCCGTGGCGGGCCGGACGTGCTCACGCAGCATCTGCATGAGTTCCTTGGCCTTGAATTCGCTCACCCTCCTCGGTGCAATCAGGTCCACCAAGGTCCTTTTGGTTTCTTGTCCGAGCATCCTGGTGAAGATGGCCCTTTTCTTCGCCTCTTCCGTGACTTCGGACTCGATCAGTACGGCCTGGAAGTCCATCTCGAAGATCTCCCAGTCGCCCGGTTTCCTGATTTCGAAACCGGCGCATGTCTTGGTCCCGTGGGCTGCCATATCCCACCTTCATCGCCAATTTAGTGTAAGGGACCAAAGACAATGAAACAGCCGAAAGGTTGGCTTAACACAGGTTTATTGCATGATGATCCGGAGGAACATGTGGTAATGGCGGATGAGTACAGCTGGCTATACATTTGAATGTGGCTCGTCGACAGACTATTGGTTGCTGCCTGCGTGACGTCGTAGAAGGTCACGCCCTTCTTGACCAGGTGAAGAGGTCGCGGGGAATCTTCCCGCGCTGCTGAACCAGGTGAATCTGAGCCATGAGAGCTGGACGCTCGCTACTGCCCTCTGGTGGTCACTAGCTCGCGTCCCCTTATCAGGTTTACATTGATACAGCTGATGGTTATAATGTTGCACACAGAAAGGTTACATTGTTAACACATGGCAAAGGTACATTGTTAAAGGCACAGCTTTACAGAACACAACAATAACCATGTTATTTTCTTCTAGGTGAACAGATAGTAAAAGGAGTACAGCTATGCAAACCCAGGAACTCTCTGGCATTAGCAACCAGCTCTTCAAAGATGCTCTGAGCCAATGCTGCACTTAAACATTGCTCTTTGACACTCACGTGTTAAAAGAAGCTGCCTAGACTGTATCAACCCTTTCAAAAGAAAGTTTTAAAAAGCATTTCTGTAAGAGAACTTGAAAGTGACCACATTCAGCTTTATATGAAGATGGCTTTGGCTTCCACAAGATTTTCCCTCCCTCTCCTCATCCTGCACTCCTTCACATATCTTTCAGATCTATTCAAGAGCATTGCCACCCTATATCTCCAGATCTAAAGGCTATGTACAATGCAGAGAAGGGGGGGGGGGCGGCCGGCATTCTACTTTGATTTGTTGGTGGACAGACAATGTTGGATACAACCTGAATCAGGGATCTGTGCAAGCCCCTCCTCTGCTCAAATGAAGGACACATGGATCAGACCCACTTTGGGCCTTTTTGAAGACAATCTGATCCAATCTTTGTGTGGGTCCATAACTGTGTGTTTCTGGTTCACCATGAAGACCCCATTTGCAAACAGTAAAGCCAGGTCATAGAAAACTAAGCAGTGGTCCTTGGGTAGACTTCACAAACTGAATGGTGCAGACAAGACAGTCAGCAAGGTATCTGTTCAGTGCAGCTGTAAAATCTAGTGCCTTCTTTTCCAGAGGAAAACTCTCAGCCACTTCCTAAGGTAGTCAAGAACAAGGGGTGGGTGTGACAGAATGACTTTGTCTAAAATAAAAATGGGCATGCTTTCTTTGATTCCTTCTTGAAATGGCAATACAGGGAGCCTCCTCCTCTCTATGTGCTACCATCTGTTCTCTCTGTCCCTGCTCTTCCTGATCCTTAGACTGGAAGTGAGTAGTAGGGCAGCGAATAAGATTTTAATAATTTAATTAATGACCCTCCAGCAGGAAAGGCAAGAAAAGCTTATTCCTGAAGGGAAGTGCTTACTCTCCTGTAGTTTCCTGAATTTTCCCTTTCTTTGTCCTAATTTCAAAACATGACTAAATTCCTAACAACCCCCCCCCCCCACACACACACACACATACTCACACACCCTTAACTGCTACTGATCAGGATAAACTGACCAAGGAGGATTCTGCCCTAGGAAATATATACACATACAGATATTTACTGGAATGGGGCATATAGAGTTAGGATTTCATGCAAGTTCTGATTCATTTTGGCCATTTTGTGTTGTCATTGTTGTTCAGTCGCACAGTCGATTCCGACCCTTCATGACCACATGGACCATCCCACGCCTAGCGCCCCTATCCTCCACTATCCTTCTCAACCCACCCAACTTTGTGCCCATTGCGTCGATAATACCATCTAGCCATCTCATTCTCTGCCGCCCCCTTCTTCTTTTGCCCTTGACCTTTCCCAGAATCAAGCCTTTCTCAAGTGAATCCTCTCTTCTCATTTGATGTCCAAAGTACTTTATCTTCAATATTTGACCTTCCAAGGAACAGTCGGGGTTGATTTCTTTTAAGATCGACCTATTTGTTCTCTTTGCTGTCCAGGGTACTCTTAAAATTCTCCTCCAACACCACATTTCAAAGGTGTCTATTCTTCTGCGCTCAGCTTTCCTTATGGTCCAGCTCTCACAACCATACATTACTACTGGAAATACCATTGCTTTGACTATGCACACTTTTGTTTGCAAGTTGATGCCATTTAGGTAGTCTAAAGCAAAAGGGTTTAGTTTCTTATCTTCCAAGTATTCTGTTAGGTTGTAAAAGCTGGCTTGAGTTCATATATAATACTCCCTAAAAATGACACTTACTTGTACCTGTGTCTGTTGTGTATGAATTTCTGAGACTTTAACTTAATGTCATTTAATTATTTCAGCTGTCCATTTAATACATTTTTACCTTTTGGCAGTGTACATATGGTATACAATAGAACTAAATGAGCCATAAACCCATAAAAGCAATGCTGTTCTTTATAAATGAATAAACAAAAACAAAGCAAAACTAACCTTGACATGATTGGAATGGCAACACATAAAGAAAAACTCTGAAGCAAAAGCGTGCTAATAATAATAACAGATGAAACAACAGTAAACTTAATTAAAATCTCTGGAAAAATAAAAGCATTTTAACTAGATGCCTGAACCTCAACAGTGCATGCAAGGTGAACAAATCAAGGAGGCTGGGCCACCACTGGAAAATCAGGTTTCTAGCAAACACCCAGTAACATCACCAGGCTACTATATTTGATGAAGAATACCAAGGACATGTGTAGGTGAGTACAGAAAGAGGTCATCCTTGTGAGGCCAGGACCTCAAGCTATATTTAGGTCAAGAGTACCATACCTGCAATGCACCTGGAAACACATGGAAAGTCTGTGAGACTCTTTCAGAAAAAGCAGGTAGCTGCAAACCACCTGTGGCCACCAGAGAACAAACTGCTGGCTTTATAAATGATGTTTTTGAAAGGTCTTGAAAGACATCCTCTTATGGAGGATAGTTGAAGTTGTTACCTGGTAGGGATCACCATGTCAAATCTCCTTCTATTCAGGACCAGGTCATAGCTGGCATGCCAAGCCAAGACAGTGAAATGTGCTTGGCATTAACACCAAAATGTGTGATGGCTGAACCTGGATCTAATACCACTCCAAACTCAGTCTGTAAGCAGAGCACAACATAGTGGCCGTTAGCAGCACACAAGACAAAGAAAGATTCTGTCCATATTGTGCACTTACGTAGTACTCAGAGTCTCAGACAATATGAAATAAAAAAAGGAATTACAAATAAGATAAACTAATTATTAGGAAAATTCATTAGTAACAACATCTAGTGATTCTCCTCATCCTGTTTTGCATGGATACAAATAAAACCTTTGACAGAAATCATTCTTTCCTACTCTTTCTCATTACAAACCTGGTTTCCTGTTCCAGCTAGAGGGAGGCTGTGTACATCGAACTGTTTGAAACAGCCTCAATCACTGGAGGATGTTGTTGTCATCAGGTAAACAGTGTGATCTCTGTAAAGGCCCCTATAATTTACAGCTCAGATCAGCTCCATGCCTTGGCTGAGCTTCAACAAATGATTCTGCTAGGACTATAATGCCAAAATTGTCCTTTGCACCATCTGCTTGCAACATCGACTTCCAAGCACATAAAACCTATTAACATCCTCACAAACGAGCCTGTTTTATCAAGCTCCATATGAGTGACTTCAGAACAATTACCGAGGAATTGGTGAGGGAGGGGGAATTATTAGCATGCATTGCACTCATCATTAATAGCTCGTTATATACAAAACTGATGTATATAGCTATCATATACTACACTTCATCCACTGCATAAATGTTTTCTTTAGCCTGCTTTTAATGTTGTTAATTTATCTGTGGCTGACATACAGGGGCTGTTAGCTTTGAACAAATGGGTGGTATTAATCACCAGAGAACTATTATGCACCACCACTGTGGTACTAAATCAATGCCAAAGTGGCACTTGGCACTTAAGCAATATTTGTGGAAAAATTAAAATTTGCCTGGATGATGTTCATGTGGGTAGTACCTTGTAGAGGGAATGCTGAGCTTTTGAACACAGGAACTTCACATAGAACATGTCAAGAAACGATTGGTGTCTTAAACTATAATAATAGTAATTTCATTTCAGAAATGATTCTGGGTTGAAAGGATTTTGGCAGAAGAAACTCCACTCAGGGAACACCCAAATGAGGCTCCTTTCATGTCCCCAAGAGCTGGGACAGAGACGGGCGCTCAATCTATCATGCAGTACCCAGGTCTCGAACTGCTAACTTGCTAGCTTTCCAGCTGATAAGGCAAGCTTCTTAACCACTGAGCCCCTGCAGCCCCTGGTGTATTACACTGTCTTTGGTGTTGTTTGATACTTTAAATCCAGTCTTTCTCTCCTTATGTGTGCATAAAAAACCTAAAGTACACGATAGTGTGCCTTTTAAAAACTGGAACCTTGGAAGGGATGGTTTGTGGACCATAGACAGAGGAGTTAAACCCACCCACCCCCATTCTGGGGGAATGCCCTCCTGCTCTGATCACAAGCTGCCTATAAACATCGGACATTTTCTCCTTCCTGAGGGCCAGAAAAAAGCAAGTCGTGGTGGATTCTTCACAAATATTCCTTAAGTGCCAAGTGCCACTTTGGTATTGATTTAATTGCACAGTGGCAATGCATAATGGTTCTCTGGTGATTAATGCCAATTTGATTTGTTTTAAATTAGAATAACAGCAATCAGGTAAACTATATTCATTTCTTTACTGACAGATGTGTTGTGTCTTTTACGACAATGATAATACTGTATAATATAACATGAAAAGCCTTAGTGAGATTGTGTTAGAAATTTTAAAAATGGGGAAAAGAAATGATAATTGACTAGCCCAAGGCAGCCTGTGAAGAGGCACACTACCTAAGGTAAGCCACATTATTGACAAAAGGAGGAGTAACTATGCTGGTGGCACAAAGCTAATTCCCAAATCTCTCCTGGTCTGGTGGCACAGTGGTTAACTGCTGTACTACAGCCCAAATGGCTGAGTTTGTGAGTTCGATCCTGACAGGGTCTCAAGGTTTACTCAGCCTTCCAGCTTTCTGAGGTCAGTAAAATAAGTACCCAGTATGCTGGGGGCAAAATGCTAATTACCTTGTGAAGTGCCCAGAAAGTACACTAAGTGCTATGGGGAAGTATATAAGTGTAATTGCTATTCCTATTAATTTGGCTAAACAAAAAGACACACTTGTTGTGTCCTTTTGTTGGCCACATTATTTAGGCAGCTGAGGCAAAAAATGTTTCCACATGCCCACTACTCATGGGCAATAAAAGTACAATAATAAGGCAACATTTTGCTATCCCTTCGTGGTCCCTCATGATAAGCCATTACAATCTCACAGTCTAATAAAGGCCATTCCTGGCAACAAATGGATGTTTGTAAAAATGTGGAAGTACTGTATAACTAAATATTTTAAAAGTCTTTTAAAAGGTGAGAAGAGACAGGAAAAATAGCTATCTGGAGGGAATCAAGCTGTGCTCTACACTGTCCCATTTATCTACATATGTATAAATGTACAAATATTTATACTGTATACAATCCTTGATCTTACTATGCTAAAGTGGTTTCTCAAATGTGACAAAATGTTTTAAACTCTTACCACAAACACAACAAATTACAGCAGAAAAAGACAGAAGATACATGAAACAGGGAACTACAGTATCTGGATTCATAAGCTGAGTTCAAACACCCAGACAAACAAATGTTTTTTATGACTGGAGGGTAAAAATGAAGTTGGTACCAACTAGACCTCCACTTAGAGGGGATTCTGCCTTTGTAGCACCAAATCAGTGAAGGCTCTCTTCTTTATAATATTATAATATATTGCATATACTTGAAGAAGAGCTTGCCCAAAATAATCTAAAGCCTGGGGAGGCTATACAAGTGAGTTTGGCCTTGGCAAGATGGTTCAATTGGAGCAGGTTGGAACATACCTGTCAAGTATCCTGGATTGGCCAGGAAATCCCGTATTTTGGCCCTCCTTTCCCCTCCTTCCCGCTGTCATCCCGTATTGGGACAGCCAGGGAAAGGGGTTTCTGCACATGTGCATCCCCAGAGGCAGTGGTGCACATGTGTGAAGAGGTTTCTGTGCATGTGTGCCGCACCCGGAGAAGTTCCCGGATTTCTACGGAGACAACTTGACAGGTATGGGCTGGAGCAGGCTAAATAGGGTTGCTTACAGAAGTACAGACAGGTAATGTCATTTGGAGCAATCCTTGCATTCACATGGTATACATACTTCAAGAGACCCTATTGGCCTACCTTCCTTAAGAAAAAAAAATATCTTCCTCATTGCTCCTCCTCCTGGGAGGAAGTTTTCAATTTTTAAATGTTTCCCCTAAAAGATACGATGCACCAGCACTGCTTTAATAGGTTTAAAGGGAAACTTTGTTTCTTTTGCCCCTTCACAGAGGAGCAGAGTAATCTTTTAATTTCCCAATATCATTAAGTGGTTAAGATTAACAATATTAGAAAACTGAAAATAGATGAGAAATTTAAAGGAATGACCTCTGGTTTGGTTTGATCTTAGTGACTACACATGCTGGAACTGAAATGGAGTGATTCCACCTACACCTAAGAAAGAGTAACCCGTGAAAGGGAGTCAGAAAAGTATAGGTGTGAACACTCTGGAGACTGGCTGGTTTTGGCTTTCATTTGCATCATCCGGTTACTAGCAAAAGGATCAAACAAGCTTATCCCCACAGCAGGATTTGTAACCATGTAGTCACCCCCTTACTCCATATATTTTGGTTATAGTCACTAATGACTTTAGACTCAAGTAACAGGAACTTGAACTAGGCTTGTAAGTGAAGAAGTATAACCCCATCTAGAACAAGCTGAGCTCAGACACTATAAATTCCCACTGAAACAGCATCTGTCTTTTTACAAGTCTGATGCCACTCCTCAAGCCTCTTATTGAATGCAGTCAATGGCTCAATACTTGCAAGACCTCATTTGATTCAGCTGACATGAAGAAACTGAGCTGAGAGTCATCAGCATACTGCTGACACTTCAATCCAGATCTCATCATGATGCCACTCAGTAGCTTTATAGCGATGTCAAAAAGCAGAGGGGATAAGATGGATCCCTGCAAGATCTCCCAGTTTAATTGTCTTGGGGTTGAGCAGAAATTACCCAGCTCATCTTTCTAAAACCAACTCTATAGGTAGGAATGCTTCCTAAAACTCTAAAGCTGATCCATCAAATATCACTGCTGATGGTATCAAAAGTTGTTGAGAGGTAAGGGACAATGAAGAGGGTCACACTCCCTTTGTTCTTCTTTCAAGAGAGTCATCCATCAGCTCATCCAGTATCACAACTCAGGCTTCCAGCTGCTCTGAAATAGGACTAGTTAATCCATAAACCAGTCTGTTCCACTGATGTCTATAGGCCTGTACCGGGGGTGCCCAACTATGGGCCATGGGCCAGATCTGGCCCTTGACACTACTTCATCCACCCCATGCTGCCCTTGTCACTCCCGGAAGCAGAAGTAAAATGCACATACGCAGGGATGTTTTATATCCACCTCTGGGAGCAATGAGGATGGTGCAGGCTGGAAGAAGTGGCGTCAGGGGCCAGATCCAGCCCATGGGCCATATTTTGGTCACCCCTGTTTTAAGTAGAGAAAATGGCAGTCTAAAATCTATCTCATCCTGTTGCAAAACATATCTCCTGCAAAACAGATTGCAAGGTACATTTTACTTCTGCTTCTGGTGGGAGGAACCACATGATCAGCCTGCTGAACCACGTGACCAGCCCATGGCCCAAAAAGTTTGGGCACCTCCTGGCCTATACTGGTGAAAGTCCAGGTTCTTTCTGTTAGGGTAATAAGCATTCACCTATCTAGTTGTATAGGATATTATACATCACTGTAATACCATTGTATCTGCAAACATCAAAATCGCTTTAAGAGGTTTGTGGCTGTAACAACACAGGTGTTACTGACTGACTGTATAATCCCAAGACCTGTGTATAAATCAAGGCACTTGCTCACACATCCTCAGCTTACATGCTCACCAGAGTCTTTGTGCTCACTGGTGCCTTCGTGCTCACTGGTGCTGGAATCCATGCACAAGATACTGCTTGTGTGCCAAGGACTTCTACTGGTCACTACACTCTGGAAGAAGAAACTGCAGACTCACTAAAGATCATCTTGCCTAAGGAAAGAGAAAGACTAACTGCTGTATTTGCTGAAGGTTTTTGGAATTGTTTCTGCTTGTGTATGCTGACTCATTGCTTCGTCATGATACCAAAGGACTTTACAACTTGCATTGCAAGCAGAACCAACTACTCAGCCAAGGACTGCTGTTTTGCTGAGCCACATAACTTGTAAGTTACAGACTGTGTTATTTGTGCCACAGTGAACTGAACTACGTGCCACCAAAAGAGAAGTTATCTTATTTGAGTTACTATTATATTTGCTGATGTAAATATTTGAAGCCTCCCATTTTGAACCATAAGTAAAGAAAATCTCTTGCACAAACAAGCTTCGGTTGACGCATTGATCAAAGTGCCCACATATTCTGCTGCACGCACTCCGGCTGCTCTGCTGCACACGAACACTTTCTATGGGGGCAGCCTATGGAGGGATAGCCATGCTACTCTATTCTTTTTATATTCTTGATATATTCTTTATGACTGATATATTTTAATAATTATATGAAGCTATAAACTGTTTGTTAGTCTTGAATATAATACAACTGGATAGCTCAGTGGTTTAGGCATCTGGCTTTGATTGGGAGTTCCATTCTTCACTGTGCCTCCAGGGAGAAGAGCCAGCTTGTGTGGCCTTTGGCAAGCTTCACAGTCCCAGGATGCCCCCAGAAGAAGGGAATGGGAAACCATTTCTGAGTATTGTCTACCTAGAAAACTTTGTACCAAGACAATACAAGTCAAAATGGAATTGACAAAAATTGTATTTTAAAACTCTGGGTGAAATAATATCAAAAGGATGGAATAGTCTCACATCTGTTCTGCCATTCCTCAAAGGAACACATATTGCAATGCAGATGTCAATGCAGATTGAGCTAGTGCTGTGCGCAGATAACTCCATGTGCTATGGATGTGGCCATTTCTGGGGCAAGTGGCAGCCTCTGTGGCAGTGGCAGGAGGCATATGTCTGCTATGAGCCTGACATTCAAATATGACCACTAGAACCTTAGATGATATCAGTTTTATGGAGAACAACTGCAACATTAGGAGACTTCTGCTTGCATGCTAATTGCCCTTGTGAACCACCCAGAGAGTGCACTAAGACATATTGGGTCATATATAAATGTAATTGCTATAGCTTACACCGGCATCTGGTTAACAGCTGTGCAGAAATGACTGTTGGATGGGACATGTTTCTGTTCTGATCCACTTGACAAAATTCTGTTTGTTTAACATTTTGCCATGTAACCTGTATCAAGCATCAGAAGTATTTAATTTAATGTTGAGAGGTTTTTTTTAAAAAAATAACACACAAAACAAAACACCACCACCTCAAATGCTGCCTATAGCTGACATTTGACCAAGCAGGACTTTTCTTGGTTGGGATGACTATCTATCTCTCCAGCACTAACCAATTGTTCCTTCCCACCACTGAATTCAAAGAGAGGCCAGACTTTCTCTGCTCTGTGTTCTTTCCCTCTCTTTGTCAGATAATGTGAATTTGTTGCTGATGATCTGGTTGCTAGCAAGCATGCAGTAAAGAAAGCAGCATGAACATGTCTATAATTCCAAGTAACTGTAAGTAAAAAAATTTTTTTTATTCTTTCTCCTACAAATGTCTCAGAGTAAGTTACCAAGATTGTGAGTGCTAGTTAATGAGAAAGGGATGGAATCTGGGGTGTGGGGAGCTGAGAGAGGAACAGCCGCCCCCCTGCTGGCTGATATAAAAGATGCTAATTGCCAACTGGGTTTTTAGGTTTTACTGTATCTGTCTATTTGCTGTGAAGTTTTTATAATAGACTAGCATTTTTTGCCCGGCAAGCCGGGCATGTTTATTGTGTATGTTGGTGGTTAGGGGTGGTTTTTGTGTGTGCACACGCATGCGCACGCACGCACGCACATTGGGCAGATTTGAAATGTGCAGCCCAGTGTGTGTGTGTGTGTGTGTGTGTGTGTGTGTGTGTGTGTGTGTGTGTGTGTAGTGTGGCTGCCGTGTAGGCAGGCACCGGAGAGAAGATATTTTCTCCCCGTGCCTCACCGAAGGGGGGGGAGAGGAGGGTCTTCTCCTCCCCCCCCAAGCTATGGGGTGGCTGATGCCAGGGAGAAGCTATTTTCTCCCCTGTGCCTTGCCGAAAGGGGGGGGGAGAGGAGGTTCCTCTCCTCTTTTCCCTCCCCCCCAACTACGGGGTGGAAGGCGCCAGGTAGAAGATATTTTCTCCCCGGTGCCTCTCTGGGGGAGGGGAGAGGAGGTTCCTCTCCTCTTTTCCCTCCCCCCAAGCTATGGGGTGGCTGGTGCCAGGGAGAAGTTTTTTCTTCCCAGTTGCCTCGCCGAATCTGCGGGGGGGGGGAATTCTTCCTCTCCCCCCCGCTGCCCGGGGAGGATGCAGGGCCAAAGGACCCGGCCACGGCCTCCTCCCTGGGCAGCAAAAGGTAAGTGGGGAGGGGGAGAGCGACAGGGGGGGCAAGGTGGTGGGGTGGGTGGGTGTTGTGGTTCACGGGCCCTGCCCCCCTCAGTCCCTCTCCCCCTCCCCACTTACCTTTTGTGGGTTGCACCTTTCTGCTGCGCGGTTTTTTTTTGTTAAACCAGGAGGCTGACCGGCCTCCTCTGCACTCGTGTCCCTCAGCCTGATTGGCTGAGGGGTTGCGCAGCACAGAGGACTCTGGGCATTGTAGGTTTTTTTGGTTGTGTTCGTAGGGTGGCTGCCCCACTTGCGACTGGCGGACCCTTGCGGTGATGCTCCAAGGGTCGTAAGGTAAGTGCAGGTGGCTCAGTTCGGGATGGTTGGGCTGGGTGCGGGCGTGTATGCTGAACACCAATGGTTAATGCATGATTTTATAGGTAAAGATTTTATCATATGCTTTATGTAAGTTTTTAATGGTATGTCATGTCTTTTATGTAAGGTGAAGTGCAACTGCATTGTGAGCCACCTGGAGTCGCTTCGGTGAGTGGGTGGCCATACAAATTTGGACAGACGGACGCACACATGCACACACGCTTCCGATACCTGATCTGGGTTATGTTGCACAAAGATATGTGAACAGGATTTTGCCCAGTGTGTTTATTCTTCTCTGTCAAAGTGGCTGGTATGTTGTTCCAGTAAAATTCAAATGGGACCACTGGTTGTCATGGTAGCATGATCCAGCTCTACTATAATGTCAGGAGGAGAAATATCCCAATGATACGTTGGCCAATAAAGAACAGGAGTTAGACTGCAGATAAGAATAAGAAATATAAGAAAAAGAGACAGAAAGCTCAAAGTTGGGTCTCTATAACATGTCATCACCTTGCCAAACAGAGTAGAGGTTAGGAAGTTATTTCTAAAGAGCAATTATTGCAGGAGTTCCCAACCTAAGGCCCGTGGGCCAGATCTGCCCCCAGTGCCATTTCATGTGGCCCCCCACTCTCCAAGGACATTCAAGAAACAAAATGGCCACCCCCTTTGAATCTGTTGGGACAAAATAGCTGCCCCCATCATGCAGGCAGGGCAAAATGGCCGTCCGGCCTTCGAAGCTGGCTGAGAGAGCGTGACCTGGTTGAGAACCGCTGAATTATAGCTTCAAGGATCCAAAAAGAGTTAACTGCCAATATAGTGACAATGTTTAAAAACTAAACACTTTGCCTTCTGGTTTGTCTAAAGTAATGAAAACCATTACTTTTTTGAAATCTGAAAGGAATAGCATGAGGCACAGTATGAGAGTATACTTCAATGAGGCATCATTCTTCATTTAGCTAGGAAAAAACAGTCAAGATTTGCAGTCATACCACACAAGGAGACAGGTCGTCCCCTAGAGTCATCACTTAGTTATAACTTTCCTACTGGAAGAAGGAACGAATTAGACATTCTGACTTAGAACAACATCTAAGGCTGGTCCAAAAACACAGCAAGCAGAAGCTGCCTCTCTATTTATGAAACAAAAATCATCATGGCAACCAGCTTTTGTTCCCTGTCATTCATAAGGCTAGAGAGGTCGGTAGGTTGCGGCATCTGGATCAGGAATTCAATGCCCCAATTCAGCCTCCTTGGGGAAAGTACCAGCCTGTGTGCAGCCTTGGGTGAGCTGCATGATCCCAAAGCAGAGCACCATCAGCAAAGTGGATAGGTAAACCACTTCAGAATACTCTGTATCTTGAAAACCTTGGGAAGGGTCACCGTAAGTCAGAAGTGATTTTATGGCAAATAATCAATCGCAAGGGTCAGTATTGCATATTTTTAATCTCTTTCATGCATGGGAAAAGATACAAGTCCTACAGAGCACAAAATGACTGAGGCTGCTCACTAGGCTAAGAGTCTATCTTAGAATCGGACCTGGAATAGCTGACAGGCACTAATCCTTAGTTGTTTAGTCATTGATTTCCCCTTTCAGTTTAAACACATGTCTTGTCAGTCCAAGTAGCCTTATCATCTCTTGCCCTACCAACTTAGGGTGCATCTATACTGGAAAGGCAAATTGCTGTGATTTTAATTGTAGATTGTGTAATGTTTAACCCTGCTGTCAGTGCACAAATAGGGGCTGCAGACCAATTTGGGAGTTCACCATTTGCAATGGACATGACATGCTCCAGCCCTCATCCACTCCTTCTTTCCTTCCTCTGATCTGGCCTCTGATGACCCTTCTTTCTTTGGCTGAACTCTATTAAAGTAAAGGTTGCCCTTGCTCCAAAGCCAGGCATATCCAACTCTAGGGTTCTGAGCTCATATCCATTTACAGCCAAAGAGCCAGCACTGTCTGCATCTTCAAACATTTCCATGGACATGTGACAGGCATGACTCAACACCAGAGTGCATGGAACTCTGTTTACCTTCCCATCAAAGTGATACCTATTTATCTACTTGCATTTTTTTTTCTTTCAAACTGCTAGGTTGGCAGGAGCTGAGATGAGATGGAATCTCATTCCATCACACAGCACTCGGATCTCGAACTGCTGACCTGCTGATCTTCCAGTCATCAAATTCAGCATCTTAACCAGTAAACCACCATAATCAGCACCAACTCTACCAACTTTTTTATGGTGCACAAGTGCAGGACATAATACTAGTGAGGATACAGTGCTATGGTGAGAAGATGATCCAGCACTAATCTATTTTTATTTATTTATTTATTTATTTGTTTATTTATTTTTCATGCTTATATACCGCCCACTCAGGTACAACCCAACTCAGGGCAGTTTACATAGCGGACAGTAAATACATAAAAAGACACATGATAAAACAAAGTTAAAAGTAAAAAACCCACCCCTAAAAGGTGTCCAAGTACCGAAGGGACCTTGGGGGAAGGCACACTTCTCTATACCAACCACCCAACAGTACCCCTATCCCCACCCGGACCCCAAACTTGGCCTGCCAGCTGGGTCTTTAGTTCCTTCCTAAAGGGCAACAACTCCGCCTGGAGACGCAGTTCCACAGGCAGGAGGTTCCAAAGGGCCGGTGCGGACACGGAGAAGGCCCTCCTCCTTGTGCCAGAGAGGCGAGCCCCCCTGGCTGATGGCACAATTAGAGAGCCCCTCCGGTCCGCTTTGGTTGGACAGACAGACGTCCTTAGGGCAATGCGGTCTCTGAGATACCCTGGCCCACTACCATGTAGGATTTTAAAGGTCAAAACCAGCACCTTGAATTGCACCCGGAGACAAACTGGTAACCAGTGCAGCATCCGAAGCAGTGGTGAGGCATGGGAATAACGTCCACACCCCATCACCACCAGGGCCGCGGCATTCTGGACCAGCTACAGCCTCCGAATGGTCATCAAGGGCAGACCCATGTAGAGCGCATTACAGTAGTCTAGTCTGGAGGTCATCAGAGCGTGAGTGACCAAGAGCAAAGAGTCCCGGTCCAGGAGCGGGCGCAACTGGCAAATCACCCAAAGTTGAACGAAGGCCCTCCTGGCCACAGCTGCCACCTGTTCTTCTAGCAGCAGCCACAAATCCAGGAGGACCCCCAAGTTATGCACCGGGTTGGTCTGGGGCATAACAGCCCCATCCAAAACCAAAGATGGTAGCACCCGGGATAACGCAGGACCCCCTATCCATAGCCACTCAGTCTTGCTAGGATTCAGCTGTAGCCCATTTGCCCCCATCCAGACCCCAACAGCCTCCAGAGAGCTGGAAAGGACTTTGACTGCATCACTGGGGTCCCCATGGGCCAAGATGTACAACTGTGTGTCATCCACGTACTGGTGGTACCGCACCCCGTGGGAACGGATGATCTCACCCAGCGGCTCCATGTAGATGTTAAATAGGAGAGGAGAGAGTACCGAGCCCTGAGGCACCCCATATTTTAGGGACCTAGGACTTGACCTCTCACTCTCCAACCACACCGACTGGGTCCGGCCCCTCAGAAATGAGGAAAACCAGGACCACACCATGCCCTGGATCCCCAATCCTTGGAGCCGTTTCAGAAGGATACCATGGTCAACAGTATCGAAGGCCGCTGAGAGGTCAAGAAGAGCAAGGACGGATGGATGACCGCCATCCCGCTCTCGCCAGAGATCATCCATCAGCGCAACCAATGCAGTCTCAGTACCATATCCAGGTATGAATCCTGACTGGAATGGGTCCAGATATTCCACTTCATCCAGTACCCCCTGCAGCTGACTGCCACTGCCTTCTCCAGTACCTTCCCCAAAAAAGGAAGGTTGGAGACAGGTCTGTAGTTGGTTAGGATTGCTGGATTGAGGGATGGCTTCTTCAGGAGGGGGTGCACCAGAGCATGTTTCAGCAGTGCAGGAAACATCCCCTCTCGAAAAGACGCGTTAATTATAGCCCCGACCCAGCCACCTGTCACCGTCTTAGAGGCTTTTACCAGCCAGGCGGGACAGGGATCCAATGGACAATTAGTGGCACGGACCGCCGCAAGGAGCCTGCCACTTCATCCGGGGCAACTGGATCAAACCGATCCCAGGTAACACCACAAGACTGTGCACTGGCTCCCCCCGGATCCTCCCCATCCACGCCAAGTTTGAACCCCGAGTGAATCTGATCGATTTTCTCCACCAGATGGTCAGCAAAGTCCTCAGCCTATCCCTGCCAACCAGGCACAGGCCCTGCCCTACCCAGGAGGGACCTGGTCACCCGAAACAGGGTGGCTGGGCGATTATCAGTAGAGGCAATAAGGGTGGTGAAGTATTGCCTCCTCACCACCCCCATCGCCACTAGGTAGGCCCTAATAGTGGCTCTAGCTAGTGTCCAATCGGAATCGCTCTGGGTCTTCACCCAGCAGTGCTCAAGGCGTCTCTTTGCCTGTTTGAGCTCCCATAGTTCTTCAGTGAACCACGGGGATGACCTAGCTCCACGGGCTCTGAGAGGCCGTAGTGGAGCGATTACATCCAAGGCAGATGTCGTCGACCCGTACCACAGGTCAACAAGTGCCTCAGGTGAATCGTGTTGCCGACCCAGAGGAAATTCCCCCAGTTCCCTCTGGAATCCATCCGGATCCATCAGTTGCCGGGGGCAGGCCACTTTAATCGACCCTGCCTCCTTACGATGAAGTGTCACCCCCAGAAAGTCTAGAGCCACCAGATAGTGATCTGACCATGGCACAGGTGTTATGTCTAGCTTCTGTAAACTCAGATCACTCTGCCACCTTTCTGACAAAAAGACTAAATCTGGTGTGTGGCCACTGCCCCTGGTCAGGCCCTGAATTACCTGAGCCAGGTCCATAGTTGCCATGGAAGCCATGAACTCCTGTGCCACCCCGGAACCGGACTCCAGAGAAGGCAAATTGAAGTCCCCCAAAACCATCAGTCTAGGGAACTCCAAAGCCAATGCCGGGACGGCCTCAAGGAGCCCAGGCAGGGAGTCCCTTACCCTGCAAGGAGGCAGGTACAGGAGTAGGACCCCCATATGACCCTTAGGGCTCAACCGCAGGAGCAGGGAAATTTGTGGAGCGGTGGCCCTGGCGACTCCTAATGACTCCCTGGCTATAATGGCAACACCACCGCCCTTACCCACATCCCTAGGCTGGTGCCAAACACCGAACCCAGCCGGACACATCTCTGATAGAGGCACCCCATCCTCAGGTCTCAGCCAGGTCTCAGTGATGCATGCCAGGTCGGCCTGCTCCCCCAAAATAGAGTCTTGTATTAGGGGAGCCTTATTACATTCCGACCAGGCATTCATCATCAGCAACCTAAGGGCGGGGTCACCCTGAATCAGCTGCTCGGGACCTAGAGGTGAAACTGGGGGGCCGGAACGTGGGACAGATACTAAGCATCGGTCTTGTGTTCCCCGAGTGTGGCCCGCCCCATGGTTCCCGCTATAATGCCCCATGCCCGTCACAACCTCCAAATGAGCCCTTGGAACCTCCACCATTAACCCAGACGGAGTGTCGCCCTCTCTTCCCGGCTGGCAAGGCCATCTCTCCCTCCCTCCCTAACCCACTTAAAACATACCCTCTCACTCCCTCCACCCCCCCTAACAGAACTCCAATGATGGGAGTCTCCTCCTCCCGGCCCTGGTCCAAGTGCTGTAAGGCCGCAGGGGTGATGGGGAGGGGGGGGCGCCGCCCCTGAGACTGCCAAGCAACCCCAGGTGCAGCCATAGTTCTCCTCCCCACCCCGGTCCACACGGCACGAGGCGCAATGCTGCAGGGATGGCGAGGGGTGCCACTTTGGAGGTCGCAAGTGACCCCAGGTATGGCCAATGTTCTCCTCTCCATCCCAGTCCTGGTGGCACAAGGCTCGTGGCTGCCGGGATGGCGGGGGGTGCCACTTTTGTGGCCACGAGCGACCCCAGGTACAATCAACCCTCTCCTCCCCACCCCAGTCCTGGCAGCGCAAGGCTTGTAGCTGCAGAGATGGCGGGGGCGCCATCTTTGGGGCCACAAGCGACCCCAGGTGCAGCCGATGTTCTCCTCCCCACCCCCGGTCCTGGCGGCGCAAGGCCCTCCTTGTAGCTGCTGCACCGGCCCCGCACAGCCGGGAAAAATATCCCCTCTCCGAAACCAGCCATGGGACAGAAGACAAACCTATGAAAAGAGCCCTTAACCGTTGGGTTTGTTCAAAGGCTCCCACACCAGGCCCAACCATCCCTAACCTAGCCGTCCGCACTCACCGTAACCCCTGCCTTCCCAACGCTGCAGGGTTTCGGTGGTTGCCAGTGGGGCAGCCACCCCATGAACGTGACAAAAAAAAGAACTATGATTCCCAGAGTCCTCTGTGCTGTGCAACCCCTTAGCCAATCAAGCTGAGGGATGCGAGCGCAGAGGACTTAAAAAAATACCGCTGGGAAAGAAAGCCTTTGAAAGACCCACCCGGAGCCAGGAAAAGGTGTGCGGTTGGTGGGGGTTGGGGGGTGGGTGGGTGAGGCATGGCCCCAGTAACCACACACCCCCGCCCCACCACCTAGCCCCCCTCCCTAACCCCCACCAACCGCACTTACCTTTTGCCGGCTCCGGATGGGTATTTCAAAGTCTCCCTCACGCCGTGGCCTTCTACGTAGGGAAAACCACCGGCCTCTCCTTTGACTCTGTGGGCAACGTGGCCTCGACACCTGCATGGACAAAGGAGAGGCAGGAGCACCTCCTGGCCTACCGGAGAGAAGGACTCACTTCTCTCTGGGTTTGCTGGGAATGAAAGTTCCGTTCCCAGCCAACCCAGAAAAAAGCAAAGCCCCTCCGTGATGGGGATTCCTTCTCTCTGGGAGGCAAAGGTGCTGCAGAGAGAGGATCCCCCCCCTTGCAGGACACCCCGGTATTAAAGAGAAGAAACCAAGCAGTTTCTTCTATTTAACAACAGAGTGTTGGGGTGGTGGTGGAATCGATCACCTCTCCCGGGTCTCCTGGGTACAGAAGGGTTGGGGGGGACAGACCCCTTTTGTCCCCCCCAAACCTCCCATACCCAGGATCAAATCCATCCCCCCAAAACACCATTTTTAAAGAGAAGAAACTGCTTGGTTTCTTCTCTTTAATAACGGGGTGTCCTGCGGGGGGGGGGGAAATCCTCTCTCTGCCTGGTCCCCTGGCTCTGGAAGGGTTGTGGACACACACACACACACACACACACACACACACACACACACACACACACACACACACACACACACACACACACACACACACACACACACACACACACACACACACACACACACATCCCAACCAAGAATTTTAAAAAAGGAATAATGAAGGATTTTTTTTGGGGGGGGGGATATTTGGAAGCTTTTTTGGTGCATACATTGAAGAACAGTAAAGGGAATAAACCAGCACCGGACACATTGAGTTTTTGGGGGAAACAATAAGGTTTGAAAACTAATGGTGAATTCAAAGCAGAGGTGTGGGTGCAGTATCCGGAATGGGCTGCCGCACCCCTTGACCAAACCCCGTTAAATTTGGCACACACGTACCTTGTGCACATGAGCAGGTCACTGTTGGGGTTCCAAAGCCCATGCAGGGGGGTTATGCTCCAAAAATTGATCCTTTAGTCCTCAACCAATCACAAGGGCTGACCAGGTCTGGGCCTTTGTGATGCCATGCCCTTTGTGATGTCTTGCCCAGACCTGGTCAGCCCTTGGGAGTGGTCAGCCAATGTCACATCACAGGGCCCCGTCCCTTGGCCAGGCAGGCCAGCTGGCAGGGCAGGGCAGGAGTCAAGTGGACAGAGGTCAGCCCTTGAGAAGGAGCACCCGAGCAATGCAACCACAGGAGGTAGGACAGCCCCCCCCCCCAAAATCCCACCCGGGTGAAGCTGGGCACCCCTGCTAGATATATATAACACAGAGGATATTATTTTGGTAATAATGTAGTAGAAGGTAAAAGACATAGATATTGAATAGTTTTTAAAAATGGAAATATGAAATAATTGGTAATAGAACATTAGTAATGATACTGTATATAAAGGATGAAAATTGGGAAATTGAATTTCATTGTAATAATTAAACAGATATGTAAGAATATGATGCGCTACCTTTGTATGTTTTTTGTTTTTGTTTTTTGTTTCTTCTTTGTTCTGTCTTTTGTCCTTTTTAAAATTTCAATAAAAATATATTTTAAAAATAAAATAAAAAATGGGGGAGGAGGAAAGAATGCAAGAGCATTTCCCCCTGGTCATGAACATCATGCCCTAACTACCTACATCATTGAAACACCAGCTACTCACACATACACTGCTTTTCAAGAATGTATAACAACTAACCACATGGGGGTGAAAGGGTGTTCAAATTATTCCATCTTGAAAAAAGAAGCTCCCAGCAGCAGAGGAGGGAAAAAAAGCTGTTTGGGGAGAAAAAGTACAGGACCATTTCAAATCAGCCTTTACATCATGTGGTCAGTAAAAAATTACTTCAAGTTCACACATTTGATAACAGATCCCATGGCATTCACAGCCTCAGCCCAATACTTTTGCATGACTTAATATCAATAAAACGCACAAAGCATGTCTTGTTCCTACAAATCAGCACATTACTCTCTCAGCCCATGCTGCTCTTCACTATCTCCTAACTCACTTCTTTCTTTTTTGCAATCACCTTATGTTCCTGTGCTTTCTCTTGTTTTATCTTGTTTGGATTCATTACATGGAACTGATCTCTGCCTCTTTGCTCACTTATTTACCTCTACTACCTTCTTGTCAGGATGCCTCCACTTGACCATCTCAGACTGTATGCTTCTTGCACCTTGCTAATTTCTCTTGTGGTCTGTCCCAAAGACTCTCTGACTCCCACAAGAAGGCATCTGGAACACCAGAGGCATAACTTAAAAAACCATTTGGTCTTCCAGAAATCAGGTACATCCACTCTTATTTAGCTTCCTCATGCCTAATTGAACAATTGACCCTGTTGCAATGAAATTTCAGTGGCCCGGTGGATTCATTTCACAGGCTCATCCAACTTCCTAAGGTTATGTCATAATTATAGCAATGTGACTCTTAACCTGCCTACCTCTTTTCGTTGACAGAGTCTGTACTCTGTAGATTAGGGCCTTTACTAAAAACATCCTTTATGGGTTCACTCCAGCAGCTTCTAGAAAAGAGGAGTGGGGAGATCAAAATGCAAAAACATAATTTGGAATGCTTGCAAACAAATTCTAAGTAGAGCAATTTGCATGCATTTGCCCCAAATATGGTGCAGCTCTAATTATGATTTCACTTCGACTAATGTGAAATCCATCATTACACTTTTCTCACAGTTTAATGCTTGCTTCTAAGAAATGATCTCGTTCTGTTTGGCAGAAAAACTGCAAAGATACCTGAAGGTATTATACAGTCACATAACAAAATGCCTTCACCCCTTTCCTATCTGTCCTTTTGCTGGAATGTAAAAAGGAGGAAGAAGAATCATCTCTCTCTTCCCTGCCTTTTTTTTGTCCTTTTAAGTTTAAACTAAAGACATTGGACTAGCACATAAATGCTACGTAAAAGATGAAGGGCTGGTGTGGAGAGAAGCAGTGATGTCTTTTAAAAGAAATGGTTATAAGTCCTAACTTAAAAGCATTAGTATAAAAGTTTTTTTGTTGTTGCAAGTAATGTGTTCTTAATTATTCATTTTTCTTGGCACTGGCTAAAGACTCAAGTAACAGCTTCTGTCTCTTCATATTTAGTGTATTATTGTTTGAAAAAGGCCAGGGGAAGACCAGAGTGGTGCAAAAGTGATACTCACTCTTTTAAAAATATATATGTACATTACCAAGACTAAAGGGGAACATAATCACCAGCAGCTGACAGCCAATGACATTTTTATAGACCTCCTGGCATAACATAAGCCCAGTGTGAGAGAAGCTGACAGGTATTTGGCTCCACTTTCTGGGCTTTTAGCTGAATGCTGAAATAGGCTAACTGGCTGAGAGGTCCCAGTAACACGGAAACAAGGGGTGTGGGTGGTGGATGGAGGGTAAGGTGAGGACTGGTTGGTTGGTCTCTTTGTCTCACACCCAAGATGCATTTTTCATCAGTCATGTGTTTAACCTCCTCTCATTTTGCTATTCTCCACTCAGGGAGAATTTACATAAAAAGACGGAAAGTGAGCTCAGCTGAAAGCCAGCTCCTTGAGGGAATCTAGTGCCTGACACTTATTTATTTAAACTTCTCAAATCTGGTTCACAACACAGAATATATATGGGCCAAGGTGATCGGGAAAGAGGCATAAGCCTAACCTTGCAAGAGTATTTTACTCATCTGTCTCTGACTCAGCATAATCCTGTCTGAGATGAGCAAATCTTCAGTAGCAGAGCTAAAATTAAAAGGTTATATTGAAGATGTTACGTATCTCCAGTGTTGCTACAGTATATGGAGTCGAAGCTTGGATGTTGACTAAAGCAGGGATTCCCAGCCTGCAGCCTGCAGGCTTGATGTGGCCCACAGCACCATTTCATGTGGCCCCCTACTGCCTCCACCACACCAGGAAGTGCCATGTGGTGGAGGAAGGGCAAAATGACCATCCAGCCCCTGAAGCTGTCTGAGGAAGTGTGACCCAGCCCCCAGCTTAAAAAGGTTGAGAACTCCTGGACTAAAGCATCTGAAGAGAGAATCAAAGCTTTTGAAATATGGATCTACAGACGGCTGCTAAGAATATCATGGGTTGACCATGTGACAAACATAGAAGTATTGCGCTGAATGGATAAAGAACAAGAACGCTTTAAGACCATTAAGCAAAGAAAGCTCCAATACCTTGGCCATATCATGAGGAACAACTTAAAATATAGAATATTCCAACTCGCTCTGCAAGGAAAGATCCCTGGGAAGAGAAGCCCTGGATGTAGACAGACTTCATGGCTGAAGAACCTGAGAGACTGGTGTGGTATGTCCTCGGAAGAACTGTTCTGAGGAGTTAAGAACAGGAAGTCTATCACTATGATGAAAGCCAATATCCGAAATGGATACAGCACATGAAGAAGAAGAATATTGAAGAGCCTTTATAACTATCTTACTTACTTACTTAATCGCCTCCTCTTCTACCTTGCAGTGTAGAGGATTCCACAAAGGATCTCCATTGGGATCTCTCCTCAGGTCACTACCGCAGGTCACTACCGCAAACATAAAGGGCCTCCCTGATGTTATCAATCTGCTTGATGCGGGGCCTGCCTCGGGGTCTTGTACCCTGCACTTTGGCCTCCCATGCCTGTTGCGGGATCCTGGTTTCAGCCATTCAGTTGACGTGTCCAAACCAGTGTAGCTGACCCTATCTACAAACTAAAATGGCACTGGAATAAGCTGTCAGAACAGGTGTGGTGACTCCAGTCCTAGACAGTCATTATTCAACCAAGCAATTCTAGCCCTGCTCCCCTCCTTACCATCTTCTTCACAACTCCAGTGCTGGCTCAGGCCAGAAGGAAGATTGGGTTCACATGTAAGTTTTGCACATGAGCAAAACCTTTCTCCTCTCCAGCCTTGGCACTCAAATCATGAAGACCATGGTGATGAGAGCAAACAGCTTGGAGCTTTCCCTACATACGTTCACAGTGCTGAGTTGAATAAAGAAAAAACTGGAGTTATGTTTGTTTATTCAATTTATACCCCACCCTTCTCAGCACAGGGTTGACTCAGGGTGGCATAACAACATGTCAATTAACAAAAAATGTCCAATAAGATACAATATACAAATACAATTACAAAGAATTACATCTAAGTTAAGTCAATATCACCAGTCAAACCATAGAAAACATCAACATATGAAGAGCAGAAATAAGATACAAGTTACAGATACAAATTACATCAGTTTCCCAGTCACATTCCATATAGAACCATATAAAGAGAAACACTCCATATAAAGAGTTATGTGAAGAAGTAGGCTGATGACAATTCCATTTCACATATTATTGCATATAATGACAATGTGTTACTGTTTACATTTTGGGCGGTAAATAATAATTAAAGATTTTTAAAAAATGGATGCAAATACTTTTCCATATATCCTCATGTTACTACTATGATTAGTATTCTGGCTTTTGGGAATGTGATCATCCAGCAAGTCATCTACTGTACATGATTTGAATTGTCAAGCACTTGACAATTTAGAAATCTGAGAACTGCCTGTGAGTTTTACTGTAACCTGTGTCAGATTAACAAATGTTGAGTACTATCAAACTTTTATCCATGGATTTGAATGGTAGTAAAGGTTGCCCTTGCTCGAAAGCCAGGCGTATCCGACTCTAGGGTTCAGTGCTCATCTCTGTTTATAGCCAAAGAGCCAGCGCTGTCTGTGTCACTTCCAGGAGCGACGAGGGCAGCGCAGGCCGGATGGATCGCAGTAAACCCATTGGTGCGGATTCACGGGGGCTTCTGGGAATTGAAGCCGAAGAACATCTGGAGTGCCAAGGTTCACCATCACGGCCCAAGGGAAACAGTGATGGAAAACCAAAGGACCTACAATTAAGATTGGTGGCATTCATTATTGAGTGGGCAACCACAAGGCCACTGAGCGATACACCTGTCGTACAGGTGTTGCTTCCCAACAGAAAGGAGACCCGGACAGCCCTCTCTCTTTCTCCACTTTCCCTTCGGGGCAAGGGTGGAGTTAGCAGCACCCCCGCCATTGGCGTTTAATTGCAGGCAACCGCCGCGCCTAATAACTTGGTGATTAAAGTGCAATTAACAAATTAGCTCGCATGCATCAAAAGGGGTGGTCTGCGGTTGTTGTTAATGAGGAGTTAATTAGCCAGTGCGGTTGAGAGGCCCTGGGGGGCGGGGAGGGGAAAGAGAAACACTTTCTGCCGCGTGGAGCAGCTCCAGGGTGTCCGCACGCACGCACCTCCCCCAAGGGCAATCGATCACCACTTACTTTGGACGCCGCCTGCCGCGAGCGCAGGGCGGCGGCGGTCCAGGGAGCGAGGCGGGTGGCCTCTCACGGAAGAGCCCCAGCCGGCCGCTCGTTCTGCACGCTGTGAGATCCCACAAGTCCACACATTCATTGTGGCATGCGCTCAGAGAGAGGGGCGACGCGCCTTCCGTTCTCCAGAGTCTGTCGAAAGACTCGAGAAAGCTGGGTATCCTTGACATTTCCATATTGTCCTTGATCCCGGGGGTGGGTGATCCACCTCACCACCGAAACAGCCCAAGCAGCTGCTTTCCTAGATTACAATAGGTCGCCCTTGCTCGAAAGTCAGTCGTATCCGAATCTAGGGTTCAGTGCTCACCTCTGTTTGTAACCAAAGAACCAGCGCTGTCTGTGTCTACAGACATTTCCGTGGACATGTGGCAGGCATGCATAGACAACGGAGTGCACGGAATGGTGTCTACCTTCCCACCAAAGTAGTACCCATTTATCTACTTGCAATTTCGTGCTTTCGAAATGTTGGGACAGAGATGGGACAAGGCCGTAGCCAGGATTCTTGATGTGGATGGGCGAATATTTTTTCAGGAAGGGCAACAAGCTCTCTCTCTCTCTCTCTCTCTCTCTCTCTCTCACACACACACACACACACACACACACACACAGAGCTGTGGGAGTTTGAGGGTGGGCAAACTGATAACCAGGGCCAGCCAGGATTCTAAATTGGGGTGGGTGGGGTATTTTTTCAGGTGGGGCAAAAAAAATTTAAGGAGGGTTTATGCCACCTTTGGCTACAGCCCTGTTGCTAACGGGGGGGGGGGAGCACCCACCATGGCCACCCGCTGACTACAGCCCTGAGACAGGAGCTCACTCCGTTGTGCAGCACTCACGTCTCGAGCTGCTGACCTGCCAACCTTCCAGTCATCAAGTTCAGCATCTTAACCACTAAGCCATGCAGTGAGGGAGTGGGGAACTGTAGCCCCGAAGAGGTAACTTTTCCAAACCTCTGTTTGTAGGCTTGACTACACCCAGAGCTCTGTGGTTAATGGCTGTCGTCCTAAATACTTTCACAAAGGAATAAAACCCATTAAACACATTGCACCTCTCTTCCATAGGAAAAGAAATGTAGGAAATGTGCCGTGAGCACCAGGGCCATAGCCAGGATTCTAGAATTATTTTTGCTGGGGTGTGGGGGGGGGGGCAAAAAAAATTCAGGAGGGGCAACAATGTCACACTTACATAAATAACATTGGCATCACGGGGTAGGTAGGTTGTTAGCTCAGGAAGGTTTTGCGCCCCCCCCCCCCCCCCCCCGGCAGTAGACCTGGTGAGCACTCTGCTTTAAATTTTATAGGCCTTCCAGAATAAAATGTGCTGATTAGCTAACTTAAAAATACTTGTTATTCATTTTAAGGTTTATTTTATTTTAGAAATGGAAGATTAAAAGTGGTGTTGGTTTGGATTTCTTTGCTTATTTTCAATGCATACAATATTGCCAGTCCTGGCCAACATTTATCAAGTTAATGGCTTTCTGGATCAGCTATGTTCAGACAAAGCTTTTTTTAAAAAAAATCTGCTACTTTAAAAAAAATCAGAGTATTCATTTAGTTAGATTAAAGGTGTTGGAAATATGCACTTTCCTTTCCTCCTTCCCCTTTTTTTGGCTTGCTGAAAGGCTGCCCCATGGTTATAAGAAGGACAAGAGGGATTTTGTGTTTCTGAAAAGAGAAATGGAGTAAAATGCTTCCAAGACTACACATAGTTCTTAATTTCCTGTTTCCAATGAAGTAATAATGCAAATGGGATGTATTTTTAAACCTCACTGAAAAAAGTCTAGGAGGTTGCTTTCCTATTTGGATCATATTCAATGAAATGTTCTACCTCATTGATTGCCTCCCACTTTCATCCTCACAGGCTGTGTTTCTATAGCCAATAATCAAAACCTCTTTGGCCCTATTCCTGACCCTTGTGTACTCAGCCTCTCCACAATATTCATGGCAATCTTTCCCAACCTCTAAACAACCCTAGATTACAACTCTCACAAACTCTCAGCCAGGCTTGCCAATGGTCCCAAACACTGTGATGATCCCAGATTCTTCTTTTTCTGTGCCTAGTCCAGATGTAAAACTACCAAAATGATGACACCTTTGGGTGAGTTCATTTTTGCAGTTCGTTTCACCCGATCGAGTGTGAGAATGATTAGCCGGCAACACAAGGTTGCTGTTACCAGGGTACGCCTGATTGTCATTCAAAAATACCACGATCTTTGAGAAGGCTCTTCCTGTGTACCCCGGTCCCAGATTAAGGAATGCTGGCTGTTTCAGGTGGTTGCCTGCAATTAATGTAGGCTGGCTGTGCAAGGCATTACTTTAGAGTGAGGCTCCCAACCTATGGCCCACAGGCCACTCCCAGACCATCGCACCATTCCATCCGGCCCACCACCAACCTCGCTGCAACCGGAAGTGGAAGTGGGTACATTTATGACAGCCATAAAACATGTCTGCACATGCATAAACATGGTTAAGTCAGTGGTAATTACACCCGCGGTTGTCATAAACGCGGAAGCAGGCACATTTACTTCCACTTTCGGGGGCCTGGCCTGACCCGATCAGCTCTCTGGGGTGTGTGTGGTAAGACCCACAGTGTATAAAGTTTGGGAACCCCTGCTTTAGAACCTAGCCATCCTAAATTGAATAAATGAACCTTTCTAAAACATACCTAATGTCTTTTCTGCTACATTTCCATGATCCAATAACACCTACAGTACTAGTAGTCTTAGAAAGGAGTGGAACAAACTAGTTGATTTCTATATGAATTAATGACATTATTATTGCCAAGATGCTTATACTAACAAACCTTTTGAAAGTTTATCACTGGAATTAATAGTCCAATTATTGTTTTCTGGATTCCCCTTCACTCTTATTGTGCCTGCACTCTCTGCATCTGAAGTGGACTGCACAAAAGGTACCACAAGATTCTTCCTTTTCTGCTACCATGAAGCAAACAAACAGGGCTCCATCTCTGAAAACTCCTCCTCTAAGCAGTATCAACCAAGCTGCATCTTTTAGAAAATGAGATCCAACATTGGAAACATTTTCTTCAAGCCCTTCTCAGACTCTATGAGTATTTTTCACTTGGAATTCTAGTTCAAGAAAGTAACTTTTCCAAAATCTGAAAATTCTGGTAGACTAATTGATAGACTAAACACCCATGTTCCTTATAGATTTAGAATGATGTTCCATCCTCACAATGAGTCTATTGGCCACTGAGTTCTGGAAAAATAAGGGGAAGGGAACATACTGTACATCAAAATGCATGTAGAGATTCATGTGGAAGGCAAATATTTTCATCTCTAGGGCTGGTATGCAGAGCGATAATAGAGGAGCATCTTGTTTTCTGCCTAAAGAGACACAAAAGCTGGGTCCAAATGCAGTCTACCACTACTTACAGATTACTTTAAATATAACATTGCTACTTTTGTTCTAATAAGTCTAACCTACCTACCTCACAAGACTGGTGTGCTAATAGTGTGAGGAGGAAGAAGATTATGTACAGTACATAGCATTGAGTTCATTGGAGAAAATCAGGCTATAACTAACTAATAAATTATATTTAATAAATGTCCTTATTCTGTCCCACCAGATAGCCAACATAGTATGGCAGATTGTCAGACAACAGCTTGGAAGACCTGGATTAAAATGCTCTGGGAGTTTATTGCTTGAGTAGCAAAGGTAACCCACTTCTTGAACATCGCATGTACCCTCCCAAACCTTTGGGCCCTATATACCCTTGAAACCACAGTTTGATTCTCAGTACCACAAGTCATGGTGGCTGGGATAATCCGAGAGTTAAGATGAATTTTTCAAACCTCTGTTGAGAATAAGGGATCCTAGTGGTTCAGGGCTCATTGTATGGCATGGGGCTTGTCCTTTACCACTGCATTTTACTGTATGGGATTTGTGATGCATTTGGGAAACATTTTTTTTCAAAAGTGCTTTTTAAAAACCTAATTGTAAATGAGTGCTTTGGTACTAAAAGAAATTGCCTGGATGCAAAAAGCATCTATTTGATTTTTCTACTGAGCAAAGACATTCTGTGCTGCTTACTACCAAAGCCTAACCTCCCATTCAGCCCCTATTATATATTCAAAGGAATAAATTAGCCTGTTTCTTAGTAATTTAACAGTGGAAGTCAGCAGTGAATAGATCTGAACTGTTCCAGAAAATGGGTTTCAAATGCATCAAAGGAGTCATCACACCCCATTGTTTCAAAATCAAATCAGTCCTTCCAAAGAGTAAGCCTGCTCAGTTAGTTCAAAGGGCAAAGGCTGAAGCTGAAATAATTATTCTGATGCTTTTCGGATTTGTAAATCAAGTATTCGTTTCCTTTGATGAATGCTGACATTAAAACAGTCACCTCCTGAGAGACTGTCTTGTTATTTAATTTGCTCTGTCAACTTCAACTAATATGGGATCAGACATTTTGTCACCATTGGAGATCATGTGACCAGCTGTCAGCCAACCCTGGTTTGCAGGCGCACCCCCCAATAAAGGACTCAGACACCAATGAAAGTGGATAACGGCATTGGGCCACATTTATTGATTCATGCCCTAGTCCGAATTATAAATTTCTATTGGTAATTGACCAATTATAATTCTTAAGGCAAGCAGGCCGAAGTAACACTGGTAAGGTACCACCCAAAATTGCCAACGGCAATTGTTACAATGTATCTATTTGTATCAATTTGTTTGTTGACAACAAACAAATTGTTGACCGTAGTCAATATCTAACTAATGACCCCACCCTCTGACGCGTATCTGTAAAATCACGGGGTGATGCATGCTGTCTAGCTGTAGCCATCACCCCGTCGCCTGGTTCGTCGTTGACCGGACAACGTTTAACCAACTTATACCTGTCTAGCGTTGTCCAGTCAATTGCGAACCTGCCGGATACCTGTGGGTCATAAATGTCTACCTTACCAGTGCTACCCGCCCCATGTGACCAAAGTCAACAGCAGCAACAGAAAAACCCCTATATCAAACCATAGCAACAGTGTGGGATGGGCGAAAAAACCAGGACCCAAGAGCCAATTGTGAGTCCCAGCCAAAAATTCCCACCCGGCCCCGAAGCGACCAAAATATCACACTGTTAACTAGGGAGGGGGTGGAGGGGAAAAACTTCTCCGCTCCGTCGCTTCGCAAAATGGCAGCTCGGCTGCCTCGTGGCCGCCCCTTATATAAGGGTGCTGGCCACGCCCCCTAACTACCCGGATGTCTTCGTCCAGTGGGGGGGGGGGCCGCAAAGAGCACGGCGGCCATTTTGGCGCCGCGCTTGCATTATTCTTAGCAGTCCTTCAAGTCACAAGATTGACCAGCTCCATGTTTACAAGCAACGCATTGAGAACTAAATGAGTAAATTATCACCCACACCCCCCCCCCCCAAATTAAAGCCTTACACGGGTTAAAACAGCTAGCCTCCTTGATGATACAACATTGGAAAATCAGGAATGGTTCATTTAACTTTGCAATAAACACCTTTGTATAAGTCATACATTTTGAAAAAAGAAACCAGATATCCCTCAACCCAGGTGCCTGGAGTTCAAAGATAGCAATGTCAGATTGTGTATTTGTTAGGGGATGTAAGTCTTCACCTCACACCCTAACTGGTTGCAAGGCATATTGTGTGTGTGATGCCTTTAAGACCCTACTGTAGGGGCACACACAGGTGCTGGGACCTTTCCCTGATGTGCTCCATGGGCCAGTGTATTTAGGTCAGAGCAGGATTGCAGACTTCCAGCTACAATGCTCAATTTGTCTGAGCTTCAATGCTCATCTTCCTCTGCTGACAGTCTGGATGAAGATTCCTGCGTCTTCCAGAACCTGCTACGAGGACTGAATCTTTGCACTGATCCTGATGATGGCTTTTCCTGAAATGCTATCTGTGCTTGCTGGACAAAGAAGGACTACTTGGGGTAAGCCTCCACCAGGAGGACAGAAGCTGCACAGCTCTTTGTCTTTGTCTGTAATTACAGCTTGCATTTACCCTGCTGGACTGGACTGCTACTGCAATGTATGGACTTATATATAGCACAACTGAACTGTCTCAGTGAGCTCAGTGAATATATCTGTTTTGTGTTACAGTTGTTGCACTGTATATACTTGCACCTTTTTACTTCCTCAGTAAACCTATGTTGAGTTTTTCTTCTGCACCAAGATCGTGTCTGCATGTTTTTCTCACAAGGGACCACCTTGCCAGGTGCAAACCTCTTGCTGGCCACTGCATACCACTCTGCTAACTGTTTACATCAACATTATTTTCTGACAGTTTCTGTATCAAACTTAGTCAAATAAAAGTTTGGAAGTTTCTATTCTATTTCAGGATCACAAACCACAGCTAAAGCAAATGTTTACTAAGTCCTGGCCTATCTACTTGTTCCTTACCTGGCTTTCTCCAATGCACTTAGATGAGAGCCCCACTCCCCATTCTCCTGTCCATTATCTCTCTTTCTCTGGGGTACACAGAAAGAGCCTCATTGAAGATTGTGGTATTTTTAACCACAATTGGGTGTATCCCGTGCAATGGCAAAAGAAACTACAGAATGACTTCACCAAAAGGTGGCTTTGTTGGCAGTTTCATGTCTGTCCTAGACATGGAAGAAGAAAAATCTCTTTCTCCATGTGGAGAGTGATGTGATTGCAGAGGAGAGCCTTCTACCAATATGAAGGCTCTTCATGAAGCAGAAACGTGTGAAGGCCCTCCCTCTCCAGACATGTCCTTTTCTATGTTGACAAAGAGATGGTGAAAAAAGGAGGGGCTAGATGACCCACTTTAAATGTGCTGAAAGGAACTAGGGGGGAAGTATTGAATTAATTGGGTTCTGTGAGTACCAGACTATCACAATATGCTCTTTTCTGTACACCTCCGGATAGCAACAGCAATAGCAATTACACTTATATACCACCCTATAGCGCTTAGTGCACTGCTGAGATTCCAACTGCTGCAGCACTGAGGTGACTTAGTGGTTAAGATGCTGAGGTTGAAGACTGGAAGGTCAGTGTTCAATATGCAAATGCTGCACAATGGATCTTGGGGACATGAAAGGAGCCTCATTTGGGTGTCCCCTAAGTGCAGTTTCTCCAGAGACTAAACCCAGAGTAATTTCTGACACTAAATATATTTATCTAATTGTTGTGAGGTATGAGTGGCATACCTGTCAAGTATCCTGTTTTTCCCAGGAAACCCCCTTATTTTTACCCCTCTTCCCACCTCCTACCGTTTTATTAATTTCCCCGTAATATCCCTTATTTTTTAAAAAAAATCCTATCCAGAGCCCTCACAGGCGAAGCTGCAGTATGTTTTTCCTGCCACCAGAGGCCGCTGTGTGGCTTTTCACTTGTGGAAGGGGAGAGAGAAGGTGGTGGGGGCCTTCTGTAGTTTCTCTTTCATTTCCCTCCCTGCTACATGGTCATGGAGGCTTCATTTTTGCTGCTGCTGCTGGTTGGAGCCACCATGGGATAGGAGTCAGTCTACTCTAGGTGAGCGATATTTCATATATGCAGGGGAAAATCAGCTCTTAGTCTGGGGGCAGAGACTTCTCTTGCATTCTCATGGTTCATCGAGCTGTTTCTGCCCTGCCTCCTGCCTGGAGGATTTCGTTTCTGTTCTAGAGTTAACTTGGGGGGGGGATGATGTTGCTTGATCACTATATGAGAGAGAGAGAGAGAGAGAGAGAGAGAGAGAGAGAGAGCACCCCACCTTCTCACAAACCATCTGGAGGGAGGGAGATTAACTCTTCAGATGCTGGGATGCTTGGAAACCACAGAGGTTGCTTTTTTACTTTACTAATTCCCTTCCTTAAGCTGGATCCAACATTCTCAGGTGTTGGTGCTTCAATTGGTTGCAGTGAGGAACAAATAGATTGGTTAATTTGGGGGAATTAATCCCTTGCTCCTCCACCCTAATGGGGGGGTGTCTAGCCATGTGCAGGGCTAGTTCATTAAAGCCAAGCTGTTTACAAGCAGTTGGTAACCCTAGGGGGCTGGTTTACTATTCTGCATTTTGCTTCCCAGGAAAAAATAATAATTAAAAATGAGTAAACAAGAAAGAAAACAAAACAAAAGTCCCCCAAGAAGATGGGGAAAGGGTTCTTTCACCCACACAGCTTTGTGCCCATTGCATCTACAATACCATCTAGCCATCTTATTTTTGGCCACCCCCTTCTTTTGTCCTCCACCTTTCCCAGCATCAAGGCCTTCTCAAGTGAATCCTCTCTTCTCATTTGATGTCTAAAGTACTTTAGTGTTATCTTTACTATTTGACCTTTAATGAGCAGTCATGGTTGATTTCTTCTAGGATCGACCTATTTCTAACACCACATTTCAAATGCATCTATTTTTCTGCGCTCAGCTTTCCTAATGGTCCAGCTCTCACACCCATACATTACCACCGGGAATACCATTGCTTTGACTATATGAATTTATGTTTGCAAGGTGATGTCTCTACTTTTAACTGTGTTCCCCAGGCTTCTCATAGCTTGTTTCCCAAGCATCAGTTGCCTTTTTATTTCATGGCTGCAATCACCATCTGCAGCGATCTTTGATCCTAAGAAAGTATAATCTGCCAGTCGTATACAATCCCACAGAGGGGTGTGGCCAAAATTTCCCTTATTTTCAAATCCAAAACTTGACAGGAATGATGAGTGGGAGGTTTCTATAATGTTCATATCCAAATTCTGGTATTCCTAAAGGCATAGGGAAGACTTCTTCAGACATAAACTTCTCAGTTAGATGTCTGATAACAGGCTTTTGGTCCAATCCAATCTCGCCTGTTTTTCCTCATTTGAACTGGCTTGTTTACTGCCACATTCTCTAAATGTATCCTCTGTTTGTGGAGGCACACCTAGTCAGATAACTCGTACCAGGCCTGAGTACCAGGTCAACAACTCCTGGCAGCCTCAGGGACATCCACAGAGTATAAGCACAGTAGATCTGTGGAATAGGACGACAATAGCTGCCTTGGATGAAATCGCGCCACTGCGGCCTCTCCGCGCCCGAGGAACTAGGTCATCTCCGTGGTTCACAGAGGAACTACGGGAACTCAAACGGGCAAAGAGACGCCTAGAGCGCCGCTGGGTGAAGACCCGGGATGACTCCGATTGGACACTAGCTAGAGCCGCTATTAGGGCCTACCTAGTGGCGATGGGGGTGGTGAGGCGGCAATACTTCACCACCCTTATTGCCTCCGCTGATAATCGCCCAGCCGCCCTGTTCCGGGTAACCAGGTCCCTCCTTGGTAGAGGGGGATCGGTGCCCGGTTGGCAGGGGTCGGCTGAGGACTTTGCTGACCATCTGGTGGAGAAAATTGATCGGATTCGTTCAGGATTGAATCCTGGCGTGGATGGGGAGGGTCGGGGGGGGTGCCGGAGCACAGTCTTGCTGTTCGATCTGGGATCGGTTTGATCCTGTTGTCCCTGATGAAGTGGACAGGCTCCTTGCAGATGTTCGTGCCACTACATGTCCTCTGGACCCCTGTCCCACCTGGTTGGTGAAAGCTTCCAGGGGGGTAACAGGGGGCTGGGTTGGGGGGATTGTAAATGCTTCTTTACGGGAGGGGGTATTTCCTGCACAGCTAAAACATGCTTTGGTGCGCCCCCTCCTGAAGAAAATGTCCCTCGACCCAGCTGTCCTTAACAACTATAGGCCGGTTTCCAACCTGCCCTTTCTGGGTAAGGTTTTGGAGAAGGCGGTGGCGCGCCAGCTGCAGAGTGTCCTGGAGGAAGTGGATTATCTAGACCCCTTTCAATCGGGATTCAGGCCCGGATATGGAACGGAGACGGCATTGGTCGCACTGATGGATGATCTCTGGCGGGAGCGGGACGGGGGTTGTCCATCCGTCCTTGCTCTTCTTGACCTCTCAGCGACCTTCGATACCGTCGACCACGGTATCCTGCTGGAACGGCTCGAAGGACTGGGGATCCAGGGCACTGTGTTGTCCTGGTTTTCCTCATTTCTGGAGGGCCGTACCCAGTCGGTGTGGTTAGAGAGTGAGAGGTCCAGCCCTAGGCTTCTCAAATATGGGGTGCCTCAGGGATCTGTGCTCTCTCCTCTCTTATTTAACATCTACATGAAGCCGCTGGGTGAGATCATTCGTTCCCACGGGGTGCGGTACCATCAGTACGCGGATGATACTCAATTGTACATCTCGGCCCGGGGGGACCCCAGTGATGCTGTTGAAATCCTATCCGGATGCCTGGAGGCCATTGGGGTCTGGATGGGGGCCAATGGGCTTCGGCTGAATCCCAGCAAGACAGAGTGGCTGTGGATAAGGGGCCCCACGTTATCCAAGGAGTTACCATCTTTGGTACTGGACAGACCCAGTGCGCAACTTGGGGGTCCTCCTGGACTCACGGCTCCTGCTGGAAGAACAAGTGGCAGCTGTGGCCAGGGGGGCTTTTGCCCAACTTCGGGTGATTCGCCAACTGCGCACGCTCCTGGACCGGGGCTCCTTGCTTATGGTCACTCATGCTCTGGTTACTTCCCGACTAGATTAATGTAATGCGCTCTACATGGGGCTGCCCTTGACGACCATTCGGAGGCTGCAGCTGGTCCAGAAGTGAACTGCTGCCCTTCAGGAAAGGAGTAAAGACCTGGCTGGCAGAGGCAGGTATGGGGCCCGAACGGGACTATGGCCCCCGCCGGCTGGCTTTTATAAGACTCTCTCTCTTTCCCTCTGTGTGGTAGGTGGGACGGGTGATTGGGATATGGGTTTTAAATGGGGGTGGATGTTGGTTTTTTCTTATTGGGTGGGTTTTTTATTGGGTGGGTTTTATAAGGTTTTATAATGTTTTTATGTATTTTTTGGAGTTGTTGTAATGCCGCCCTGAGTCGGGTTCTGCCTGAGTGGGCGGCATTTACAAATGTGAATGATAAATAAATAAATAAATAAATATCCACGATTTCAATTTACAGGGGCAGAAAGTATTGAATTAAAAATATCAGAAATGACATATATATTTCCAAGGTGCATTTCCAGAACTGGCCCGAAGAGGGTACCAAGTACAGTTCTGTAGATAGGCTTCTCTACTGTCCATGGTTTCAGGCACGGTAGCGTTTGGAACCTATTCCCCTGTGAATAAAGAGCATAATGTGTATAATCTCTCAAACAATGCAGAAAATTCTTAGAAGAAAGCTGTGCTTGAAAAAGTTACATTGCTGAACAACAAGTCCCATAATCCTTCATTTGCAGGGCCAGGTCTGAGAAAATGGCAGAATACAAAAGTAATAATAATGAGTATAAAGTTAGCATAGCTTGTTATCCATCTGGCCCTCCACTCTTCCCTGTAATATAAATCAGGGTTTATTTGGTGTGTGTAGTATGGGTCCTTCTCACTAGTGACCAACTAGACTCTAGCCTGGCTGTATTGATGCAAGGGCAAGAGATTGTCAGGCAACAACAGCTATTGACCAGATTCAAATTCAGATGAATGTCCCAGTGGTCAAAGGCCGCTGATCTCATTATCAGTCACCTCAGGACATCTGGTCCCTGGAGGCTAGGACTGCATTGATAATAACAGGGAATAATTTATTTTTGTTGCTTGGGATGTTCTTTCTTCTGAAAGTGCAACAATTAGGACCAATATGTTCTACCTATATCTTCATTAATTTAAAGGTAAAGGTCACCTTGCTCGAAAGCCAGTCGTATCCAACTCTAGGGTTCAATGCTCATCTCTGTTTAATAGCTGAAGAGCCAGCACTGTCTGCTTCTGCAGATGTTTCCGTGGTCATGTGGCAATTTCTTGCTTTCGAACTGCTAGGTTGGCAGGAGCTGGGACAAAGACAGGAAGGAGCTAATTCCATCCTGCAGTATTCGGGTATCGAACTGCTGACCTCCCACCCTCCAGTCAGCGTCTTAGCCACTTGAGCCACTGCATTAATTTATAAAGTAAAAATACTGCAGGTGATATGCAGAAACATGCAACAGGAAGAAGAAAAAAGGTACCTTCTTTCTATATCCAGTGTGGGGGCGGGGGTAGAAGGCATCTTCTTTCTGTGAATGACTGGGGCAAGCTGCCTGGTGTTTTGTTTGCCTTGTATTGCTGAGCTCTATCTATAATCTGCAGTTCCCCTCTAGCATTTCACATCCATTTTTGAACTCTATTTCCGTAAGTGATTTTCCAGTGCAAATATGTATTAGCATCGCTTTAGGCCTTCTTTGTCCTTTGTTTCTCATTGCTCCCCTTCCACTTTCAATGGGATTATGCTCCATAACCACTTCATGTCTGAGTATGCAAGCCTTTGTTCTTTATAGTTTAACCCACCCCTCCCCAAGGCTTTGCCATCCTAACCATCTCCTGCAAATTGTACACCCACATTGCTTCCTGCTCCAGGAAAAGGACCTTCCCTGGCAATAAAATTAGCTCTGCTATGAATAATTCCTTTCCTAGCCCCTCAAGCATTGGTCAAGCAAAATACAGTTTTGAGTAAGGCCTGGATGGGGACATATAGACCATTCAGGAAAAAAACATTTTTACGTTTTATTGCACTGTTACATTTTATTGAACAGTATTGTTATTTTTAGTGAATTGTTATATTTAATTGTATTGTTATATTTAATTGTACTGTAATGTTTGATATGTTGTGATTTTTGTGAGCTGCCCTAAGTCGGCGTATGCTGAGTGGGTGGCATACAAATCGAATAAATCTAATCAAACCAAACATGCTGGCCATGTAGCGAAGGCAGCCTTCCCCAAACTGGCAGCTTCCAGATCTGTTAGTCTGCCACCACCAGCAGCAGCCTCAGATTTATTGGACTACAACTTCCATCATCGCCATCTTCATGGCATCTTGTCTCTTCCACACTCTCCTCTCTCTCTCCCTCTCTCTCAAATATAGATAGCTATAAGATATAAGATATCTATAATAGCAGTTCTATCTATCTATCTATCTATCTAGTTGCTGCTGTTGTTCCTTTCTATTTAACATGCAATCAGAGCAACACCTTCTCCAATAAAGAAGGGCAAAATACTGTTGATGGCAGTGAAAAGTTTGCATATTTTCAATTTATCTACTTTTGTACAGAGGTGTGGTGACAAAATATACTGCTTCTTGTTGACGCTGAAAAAAAATATAAGGGCAAATCCATGGGGTAGTGGGGACAAGTCTGAGAATAGGTTGTGGAAAAGAAAATAATCCTGTGTGGGGGTAGTTAAAAGGTCTGACTATCAATCTCTTGCTAGCTGTGCCCCTGTGCACCTCCACCCAAGAGAAACCAGGCCAACTCAGATGCATTTTAAAAGAATTTAGAATCAGAGAGCTTCAGAGTTTATATTTAAACAAAAGCTATCTCCCTTTAGACCCCATCCCTGGGGAGAAGTTTTGTCCACATACAAATAACACTCAAGGTCATCAGCAAACTCTATCAAATGAAATAGAGAAATGAAGATGGAAAGAAATTCACAAAAACAAATTGGAGGGAAAATGCAGAAATTCTTTTGCAATTCTTTGCTTTTCAAATGTACATGTAGATGGTAAATGGTAAGTCTGAATTTCCGAAATACACAGATGGCTAAAATTATAGTGTTGAAAGGTATAAGTCATCCCTTCTTCAGTACCTGCAATGGTTATGTTGCATGGTGAGACAAAGAAGTATGATGGGAGTAGCCTAGGATTGGAAGAGATACTTCTTCAGCCTTTGTATTTCTACAATTCTCCCTCCCTCCTCTCCCTTTTGAACCCATGGAGTAATCATTAATGTTATCTTTCAAAATTAATACTTCTCTGAATTATCCCACAGAGTTAAAAAAATACATAAAAACACAGATACAAGGGCAGCAGAAAAAGTGCATATGTTGTCCAGTTTTTAATCTGCAAACCTTGTATGGCTGAACATCCCGCTATGGTAGACTGTACAGCCAGCGACTCAATGCTGAGTGTTGGGCGGTGATAAATAACCTGACTCCCTAAAGGGGCCAACAGCTGCGGATCATGTTGGGCCAAATGGCAAAATGAGTGGGGGATGAACCACTTCACTATTTTGATTCCTAACAGTCATGGAGACAGAAGAGGCCATACCAGATGAACTTGCTGTGAAGGCACATCTCATCAATATCCTCAAGGCTGCGGCAGTCCATTGCAGTCTGGGTGTTAAATCCTGCATATGTGCCACAGGAGATGGCTCCAAGATCACAGTGTGTGGGTCACTTCATTCTTAATGATTTCTAGAAAAATGTATACCCGGATATGAGTAGCAGCTGATGATGAATCTGCAAATTTTAAGTACACACAAAACTTAACACTGGAAACATGAGAAATGCAGAGAGACTGAAATTGTCAGATTTATCCAACCAGTTAGGAGATGTTGCAATCAAAACCATGAACTTGATATATTTCCCTTGCTGACCTTTTCAAGGTATCCATCATGTGTGAAAAGGTAAGACGGTGTAAGCAACATTTAAAGTCTTTTGGAGCTGAACCTGTGAACTTTTGGTAAAAATCTCTACAGGGCATTACTTGGCCTTACACAGGACACCCCTCCCCTTATTGTAACAAGTGCAAACAATGCAGTTTCACAAAACGTGATCAATGCCTTTTGGCCAGATATTCATTCTGGGGGAGGAATACTTTCTGGATGGTAAATAAAATTATTGGGGAAAATTCTCAATTTGGACAGGTAGATATAAGCTTACAGCAGCCCCTCTCATAAGGCAGGGATTCTCAACCTGTGGCCCACGGGCCAGATGTGACCCACGACACCATTTCATGTGGCCTACCACCACCACCACCACCACACCAGGAAGTGCCATGTGGTGGAGGAAGGGCAAAATGGCCTCCCGGCCCCCAATGCTGTCTGAGGGAGTATGATCTGGCCCCTGACTTTAAAAGGTTGGGAACTCCTGTCATAAGGGGTTTGTTTATTGCTTGTATTCTCCAAAAAAAGGTAAAGGTAAAGGTAAAGGTTGCCCTTGCTTGAAAGCCAGTTGTATCCAACTCTAGGATTCAGTGCTCATCTCTGTTTATAGCCAAAGAGCCAATGCTGTCTGCATCTGCAGACATTTCCGTGGGCATGTGGCAGGCATGACTAGATGCCAGAGTACCCAGGATGCTGTTTACCTTCCCACCAAAGTGGTACCTATTTATCTACTTGCAATTTTTTACTTTTGAACTGCTAAGTTGGCAGGAACTGGGAAAGAGATCTGAGCTCACTCCGTCATGCAGCACTCAGGTCTCGAACTGCTGACTTGCTGACCTTCCAGTCATCAAGTTCAGCATCTTAACCACTAAGAAACCATAGTCTCTAAAGAAGCAACATATATACATTTGATTCTACCTACTATAGCATCATTCCACAATTAATACCTTGTCTAAAAGGGAAAAGATGTTTATTGAAGCTCTATCTTGTCTGTGTACCTGGAATAGATATTGTTTCTTCTCATCAGATCCTTGCACAATCAGCAAGATCCCAAATTCATTTGAGGGCAACTCCATATATATGCAGGTAGAAGGAGGCTTGGTTGAATTGGCTGCTGCAAGCAAAGAAGACATTGTGTTTCTTTCCTTAAAAGATTCCACAATCCCTGTGCTTATCTTGGCTTTCCGGGGGGGGGAATGCATGGTCTCCTTCAGCACAGAGACTGTGACAGGTGCATTCATCCTGCCAAGCCACTGTCAACAAATGTCACAAGTGGTGATGAAGTGTTCATTCATTGTCAAAAATGCTGCACCATAGCCACCCATGCTGCCACTGTGGCCTGGCAGCCAAAAGACTTCTCTCCCTTTCTCATAACTGTTTGCTTAGTTTGTGGTGGTGGACTTGCTACACAACAAGATATTTGAATGAAAACTCTAAATGAAACCATATTTCTAAGCAACAAACCTTCTGTGAAAAAGAGCCTGTTGGGGCCGCTAGGCACTGAGAAACCCCCTTGGTATGCAAAACAAAGGTCCATCATCTGGGCAGGCCTAACCAAAGGCCTGGATGTCTATCAACAGATATGGCCATAGTAGACGGAGTAAGCATTGAAATGATGCCATCTATGACTTTATTAGGGGTCATCAGAGCACAAGTTGGGACAGCAATGACTTTTGGGTCACTGCCGAGCTGAGCTTGTTTTGAAAATGGTGACCTCGAGGTCTGCAGGGTTGTGTCTGATGACCCTGAGGTGAATCCAGCTTTTCTCAATGACAAAACGTTCTGCCCTTTTGGGGCAGAATGAAGCATTGTCACTCCAGCAAGTCCTGTTTCCACTGGAATTTAGGCCTGCCCTGTTTAGAGAGTGAAATCCTCTCACACAGCCTTTATTTTCTTTCAACAGGCTCTCACCTTCACCTCCTATATTGAAATGCTGTGAAGGATTAAGAGGAACATCCCCTTTTATGGCCCAAGTGCTCTCCTCAAACAATAGAAGCAACAAAGCCAAATTTATGAAGAGAAATGACTTAATCTCAAGAGAAAATCCCTGAACCTTGGAATATGCCTTGGCATACCTACACAGCATTGTGCCTACAAGGCCAGAAACAGATGTTAGAGTTAGCTAGGGACTGGCAAAGGAAAAACTTTGACTAATGCAAACATCTGAATACTTCAGCAGGAGTTTCTCTCATCTATGAAAGTATGCAGATTAGCCTACTATGTTTGGTGATTGTTCTTGAGAACCTGAATATACAATTCCTTTGAAATCTGATTTCAAACACATGCAAAAGACTTCCTCAGTTGCCATTCAATAATATTAACATGTTTTCAGCAACAATTGCAAGATTTCTCTAACATCTGTTTATGGCTTTAGTCACAAGAGTCTAATTATTAGACTCTAATACAACCTTGCCCCCCCCCCTCCCCTGGCCCTTGCCACCAGCCGGGAGATGGGAAGCAGCTATGGCCACCGTCCTTGGATCCCTGCCTCGGTCAGGGATAAAAAGGACATTGTGGCCCTGATGCTGGAGGACCTCCCCCCCCCCCCGGTCCTTGCCACCAGCCAGGAGATGGGAAGCAGCTGCGTCTGTTGTCCTTGGAGCCCTGCCTGGGTCGGGGATAAAAAGAAAGTTGCAGCCTCAACGCCGGAGGACCTCACCACCGCCCAGCAACAATTGCAAGTTTTCTCTAACATCTGCTTATGGCCTTAGTCACAAGAGTCTAATTATTAACAGGGGGAGGGGGGCAAGGTTGTATTAGAGTCTAATAATTAGACTCTTGTGACTAAGGCCATAAGCAGATGTTAGAGAAAACTTGCAATTGTTGCTGAAAACATGTTCTTTGGGTCCCGCCTGTGGCGTGGTATAATCTGTGCTGAGACAGTTACTTTGTTGGCATGGACTTGTTAATTGAAATGTATGGACTTTAAATGAATGATTTTTTTTCTTTTTCCTTGCAACGATGATATTTTGTAATGTTGTATTTTTATGATGATATTTTGTAATGTTGTATTTATGATTTATATGATTTTATGATGTTTACCTGTTCTGTGAGCCGCCCAGAGTCGAGCAATCGAGTGGGACGGCACATAAATATGAATATAATAATAATAATAATAATAATAATAATAATAATAATAATAATAATAATAATAATAATAATAATAATAATAATAATAATAATAATAATAATAATAATAATAATAATAATAATAATAATCTGTTCAAAAACCAGAGGTTTCATTTGGAGAGAAAAGAAAGAACTTGTCTCATCGTTTAAACAAACAGAGACTGGAGACTTTTCAGTTATCGCTGTTAAAATGCGAAAAAATCTGTTCTCCCCCTTGCCCATAAAAAGGCACATCATTTTTTCGAACTCTATTTTAATACATTTTTAAGCCAAGACAATAACACAATAAAAAAATAAAAATTTTCAAAGTTCCCGTGCTACAGTGGTGAAACCACTCATCTGATATAGCTGCTTGTTGGTCATAAAATAAAATAAATTCAGATCTCTAAAATAGTGTAACATATGTATCTCTCACAAAGCTTAGAAAAGGCAGTGGGTCAGGAAATTCTGATTCATCTGCCTCCATAGCCAGTAGAGGGCCTTGTATAACATCATCCCGCAGAAAGCAATACAGTACAATGGATTCAGTGGAATAACTTTTCAAGGGAAAGCTGTCAGGACACATTTATGTTGAGAGACCATGAGAAAGAAGTTGGGATTCTTATACCTCTATACTTGTATAAAATATGTTAGAAGGCTGGAGCTTAAAATAAGTGGAAACTTGAAAAAAGAAGTTAAAAATAGCAATAAGGTATGTTGGAAGCAAGAGAGAGAACAAAGAAACAGTAGGTCTGCTGCATGGAGAGGTTGGAGAAGTACTAATAGATAACAGAGAGAAGACAAGCTACCATACACCAACTTTGTCTCGATATTCTCCCAAAAGGAGAGTAGTTACCACCTTGGCTGCAAGAGGGGACCTTTTCAAAAGCCTTGTAACCCTTGATAGGCACAGAGGTGGTAAAGGAACACCTCGTGGCTTTCAATGAGTTCAAGTCTCAATGGCCAGATATGCTGCATCCAAGGATACTAAAGGAGCTTGCAGATATAATAGCAGAGCCTCTATCTATAATCTTTGAGAACTCTAGGACAGTAATGGTGAACCTTTTAGAGACCGAGTGCCCAAACTGCAACCCAGATCCCACTTATGAAGTGGAAAGGGCCAACATGGTAATGGGGGAGGAAGGAAATGTTCCCATTGAGCTGCTGGGCAGAGGGGTGAGGGGAACTCTGTGCTGGGGGGGGGGATACACTCCTATTGGGCTGCTAGACAGAGGGGAAGGGCAAACTGTGCTGGGGAGGGAGGAAGTGCTTCCATTGGACTCTGGGCAAACTCTGTGTTAGAGTGACTGTACGGGGGTCGGGTGCCCATAGAGTGGTCTCTGAGTGCCACCTCTGGCACTCATGCCATAGGTTTGCCACCACTGCTCTAGGAGACCAAATGAGGTCCCTGGGGACTGGAGGAGAGCAAATGTCATCCTTATCATCACGATGGAGAAGAAAGAAGATCCATGCAAGTATTAATCAGTCAATTTTACCTGGATATCAGGATATCTAAGAATATATGGTTAAACTGTCAGTCTATGAGCAGTTAGAAAAGAACATTGTGATTTCTAAGACCCAGCATGGGTTTCTTAAAAATAAGTCATGTAAGTCTAATACCACTTTAAAAAACCAGGACTCTAAAGCTTATTTGAGGAAGTAAAGGGAGTATACCTTGATTTCAACAAGGCTTTTAAAAATACCCATTGTGAAATTTTTGTGGCCAAATTGGAAAAAATGTGGGCTAGACGATGCTAGTGTTAGGTGGAGCTGGTTAGCTAATCTTTCTCAAACTAGGTCAGGCAAAAAGAACTACAGAATGAACTCCTCAAATGTGGCTTCAATTTTGGCAATTTCATCTCTGGCCAAGACATGGAAGAGGAAGAGGAAGAGGAAGAGGAAGAGGAAGAGGAAGAAGTCTCCCGTGCATGTATGCCCTTGTGCTATGTGTATATATTACAGTAAAAGAGAGGATGAATAACTAATAATGAGAAGTGTCCAAGAATTTTCACTTCAACCAAGTGTCAAAGAAAGAAAACTTAGTGCTGTTGCTGGCTTGAAGGAAGGAAGGGAATGGAGCTTAATACTTAGCAGTGCCTTCAGCAGTGCAGATAAGATTACCGTGAGAGAGATCCAAGTGCTTATCCTACAAACAAGGAGAAGGATGGGGAGGAGAATCCCAAGTGTGTCTGTGTGCAAGCATGCATTTCAAAGCTCCAACTTTTTTCTATTAGTCAAACATTTTCTAACATTCTTGGACTGATATTAATAAGGTCACTAAGGAGCTTCCATTTGTGGTTTTGATTGGATTGGCTCTAAGATTGTTCTCTTTAACTCCACACACAAAACGGGAGAGGAGGCAAACTATAAAAGGATTAGGAGAGGTGGGACCATAGGAAGAAAGGATGGGCAGGGGTAGATAGGAAGGAAGGCATGGAATCACATCATACCTGTCAAGTTGCCGGTGTCCAAATATGGGAAGGTTTTCGGGTGCCATCGTTGGCGCATGCGCGCCACTGGCTCTGATGTCAGAGGCAGTGATGCGCATGCACAGAAACCCCTGCGTGCATGTGCAGAAACCCTTTTGGCCAAGAAAGGGGTTAGTGTGCATGCGTGCCCATCAGAGGCAGCGGCGCGCATGCACAGTAACCCCTTTCCTGGCCGTTCAAATATGGGATGACGGTGGGAAGGAGCATGATGGAGAGGTGAATTACGGGAAATCCCGGCCAAAACGGGATACTTGACAGGTATGAATCACATCCAGTATCAACAGTAAACTCTTGATTAAATCCACAGCCCACTGTGAGTACTGGCTGCAAATTTAAACATAATTGTTTCTGCAAATTAAATTGCAGTCTCAGTTCCAGATACATGTGAAGCTGATTGCCACCTAACCTCCTGCCACTTATCACATTTGCTCTCATTGATGATCTCAAAATGTTACATAAACCTCGTTCCTCCAATTCTGCCTAGAAAGGTGCCAAATTTCTTCAGGTTTTTAGTAGGTGTCAAATTTGTTTGCTTTAAAAAAATTTTTTTTATAAAAAAAAGAACCTCAGCTACACAATGGCCTATTTGTTAATCTTACTGGATGACAGTTTTATTGAATATTTTCAATATAGTTGAAATTCTATACTTTATTTTTGAGTGTAGGGTACTCCAAATGAACTCAATGGGAAATAACTTTTAGTAGACATGTATAGGACTGATCTGTAAATTTTGGGGTTGGCACTGCTGTCTAGTTTTCATTACATATAATTACTCATTTTGAAGGATTTAAACACCCAGTAGCTAACTAAATGAATGAAGTGGAGAGAAAGAAAGAAAGAGAGAAAGCATGTACATATTTTAGCCATGATTAAAGAACACAACAGAGCCCTTAAATGTTTCCATTCCCCCAAGATGATGTTTAATTAATTCTTTAGCATTGCTGATCTTTTGCACATTATTTGATTCAGTACAACTCCACAGTAGAACATTTCCTAAATGTACAGTTATGTGTTAGAGAAATAATGCTTTCTCCCACATCTGGTTCAAATACTCCTTATTTTTCATTTACACTTTAAAAACTTTGTGGAACATTTAAAACATTTAATATATGCCGCCCTGAGTCGGGTTCTGCCTGAGTGGGCGGCATATATAAATATGACTATAAATAAATAAAAATAAATAAATAAAAAAACCCAACAAGACTGCAATCTAAATGAAATGTTGTTTTACCATAAATTTAAGGTAAGTATAATCCAATCCGGTTAACTGTTCCCTTAAAAACAAGCAAACAGCTCACTTATTTTATTGACAGAGTAAAGCAGATGCTTGAATTCTTTACTACTCAAATACTCAAATCAATACAGCTTGGAAGTATTTTGCATTTGGGAGACTTTTGTGCCCATAATACAAAGGATTAAGTTATAAGCACTATCTAACTGTATCCTCAGCTTGAATATTTCTATCAGTGGAATGTTTCTGGTTAAAGTTTGCCTTCTTTGGCCCCATTTAGCAAAGGCAACCTATACAAATGTACCCCCTTGCTGGATTGGTGGAGGTAACACCTCTACTGGATCATTAACATGCTGAAAAGGTGAGTTCTTGAATCTTTCGGACACTTTGTCAGACATCACACTGCTTGAGGATGAATGTGTTTCAGCTACTGAGGTGCATTTGGATTATGTGATTCATATATGGAAAAAGGTCCTCCAATGTAATATTTACTCACAAAATAGGTAAGGGGCTGGATAACTGAACATATACTATCACCCACTTGCTTACAGTTTAGAATCACTGTGTGCTATTTACACTACTGGCTACTTGTCATCCAACACATCTTCCTTTCCTTTCCCTTTTTTTTTTTGGGATGAATACCCCAATATTCTCTTAAAGCAAATGATCAAGTAAAACAAATGCACTCACTGCACTGTAAGACATAAAGAAAATTAAGAATCACAAATAAAACCTCACATATAAAAGCAAATACAGTACTGTATATACTTGTATAAAAGTCCCTCCCATAGCTGTCAGTCTTACATGCCAAAGGTCCACTTACATATAAATATTTTTTTTTTGCTTCCAAATAGAGAGAAGTGAGGGGTCCCATCTGTTATCTATTGCAAGATAGCTCCACAGCCAGAGATGAGCCCCCTTGAGAAACCTTGCCATTGTCCTTGCCAAAATTGTTACACATGGCTCTCTAGAGCAGAACCTCAGTCTTCTACTCATCTGTGGTTAGTGTTTGCAAAATGGAACTTGCTGTGTATAGTATGTACAGCAGTTCCATTCCCTACTGCCATCAAGTCAATTCTGAGCTATAGTAACCCTTTCTGGGGTTTTCTAGATACATAATACATGGAAGTCTCTCTTCAAAACGGGGGGTTCCCTGGGACTGTGCAGCTTGCCCATGATTACACAGACTGGCTCGCCTGCCCCCCAAGATGCATTGTAGGGAATCTAACCACCAACCTCTGTCTCTGCAGCCAGTTACTTAAAGCAATCACACTTACTGTATATACTGCTCCATAGTGCTTAGTACACTCTATGGGTGGTTCACAAGTTAATTAGCAGTTTGCCCTCAATATGCTGGATAAACCCCTGAGCTATCCAGCCAGTCCATATACTGTATATTATAACTTGGCAACATTTTTTCCCCTTTTCCTCCCCGCCCTCAACTACTGCCAATGGCCAGGGTTGCTATAGGTTTATGGGAACAATAATCCAAAAAGTAACTTTGCAAATCTTCTGTCAAATGTTTTTTATTGGAATCTTTCCCCATCTCACTGGGTTCTGGGAGAGAGGAGTATGAAACCCCCTTGTGTTAGGTAGTTTGCAAAAATATCCTAAAGCAACTTATATTTCGAAGGCAGTATGCTTTCCCCACAAACTATCTACAATATTTGGGAAGAGACTTAAAACAAATCCAGATCTTAACTTCTTTTTTTAAACCCCACATCCCCTATGCTTGAGGTTTTGCCTCAGTTTTGAAGAGATGCTAGAAAAGTCCCCCCTTGTTCCTGGCAAGGAATACAGTAAAACCCTGACTTACAAATGCCTTGAGTTACATAACATTTGATTTACATAATGATTTTGTGCTAAAATCATGTCCCAATTTGGATTTGCTTCGAGTTACGTAAAAAAATTTTTCCTATGGGTTTGCTTCGAGTTACATACAGAATCAATTTAAGCAAAAGCTTACGGAACAGACTTTTTTTTCATAAGTAGGGTTTTTACTGTAATTCAATTCCTATTACAGTAGGTAATAGCAGCAGCAGTTCTTCTTTCTTCTGTTCTGCAACCAAAATGTTGTGAGTTCGATCCTGACCAGGGATCAAGGTTGACTCAGCCTTCCATCCTTCCAAGGCCGGTAAAATGAATCTTCAGCATGTTGGGGGCAAAATGCTAATTAACTTGTGAACCGCCAGAGAGTGCACTAAGTGCTATGGGGCGGCATAGAAGTGTAGTTGATTTGCTTTTAGAACAGAATATCTTCTGTCACAGGGAAGGTGGTGACCAAAGACTCTACAAAACAAAATGGAGGCTTCAACACAGCTTGTGTGCCATATTGATGACCACTGTTGTACAGTGTCATCTTTCCTAGAAAGTACTAAAATGATTCATCTTGCCTTTTCTTAGCCAGGTGCATTTTGCTGCTTGCAATTTCCCCATGGGTTCATCAACATATACTTTTCCTCCCTGCCATCTGGCAGATTAGGACTATCTCACTTTTACAAGATTCACATCCATCCTTGGCATTTCATAGATCTCAAAATTACTGTAAATCCTCAGATCACCCTATTGATAGAGGGTTACCCACGCATGGGGTTATGGACATGTCAAGGAGAAGAAGGCTCTCACATCTTCTCTTCTGCCCATCCTATGTCAAGATCGCATTCCGTCTTTTAAAAAGCAAACTTTCTAGTTTGTATTATAAAAACACCCCTGAGTCCCCATGCAAGCTGGCCCAAATTTATCAAGAAAACACAGAACTCTGAAAGGTTATGTGCTTATTTATTTGGGGGGGGGGGAGGATGGTAAGAACTAGAACTATGAAATGTTACTGCTCACATAACTTGTCAGGTTGTATGTCAAAATCAGGTCTCCAGAGCCTCTGCTTTGTTTGTTTCTTCCTAAAAATCTCCAAAATTGTAGGAGTTATATAGAGAATATTTTGCATGGGTACTACTGATTCTCTAATTTGAATAACACAGTAGCTTATATCTTCAAATACGTTTCTCTAGAGGCTTGTTTCATTGCCATAAAAATGTCTGAAGCTGAAAGAGGTAGAAACATGAAATTTAGCACAGATACCTTGGTATTCCTCACATAAAAAACTGAATTGTTACATTTGAAATCTGTTTCCTCAGCACTCCAACTAATGCCTGATCATAGGCACTTGCTGAACTCTTAGATAAAAGTCGCCCTTGCTCGAAAGCCAGTCATATCCAACTCTAGGGTTCAGTGCTTATCTCTGTTTATAGCCAAAGAGCCAGCGTTGTCTGCATTTGCAGATATTTCCGTGGACATATGGCAAGCATGCCTTGACACTAAGTGCACGGAACACTGTTTACCTTCCCACTGGAGTGGTCCCTATTTATCTACTTGCAATATCTTGCTTTCGAACTGCTAGGTTGGCAGGAGCTGGGACAGAGGTCGGAGCTCACTCCTTAAGTTGGAACAAACTGAATGAGTTCCAGGTTAGAGAGAGACAGTAATAGTTATTGACCAGTATAAAAAATAGAATTTGGGAGAATGGTGTGACAGAGCTAGAAGAGATCTCAGGGGTCATGCAGCCTAGCTTTCTGCAGAAGAAGAATTTCTTACTAGAGCAACCCTGGCAAGTGGCTACCCCAACCTTAACTTAAAAACCTCAAATGAAGGAGAATCTACCACAAATCTCCTGAGGCAATCTGTTCCACTATAAAACAGTCCTTACTGTCAGGAAGTTTATTTATTTTATTTTATTCTTAGATTTTTATGCCGCCCACTCGGGGAAACCTGACTCAGGGTGGCGCACAACAGTAAAAACAGATAAAACACAGTAAAATATAACAAAACAGATTAAAACCCTCACTCGACCACCATACAACCCACCCTCCCACTCCCACCCCACTTAGAAGACTAAAAAGGGAATAGGGACTGTAGGAATACTGCAGTACACAACACAAAAAGGAGGGACAGTTGAGCTCTAGTTGGAAATAAGCCAACAGGCTGGGGCCATATTCCCATTAGGGCCCCACACCTGCCCTGCCAGCCAGGTTTTCACTCCTTTCCTGAAAGGCAGCAATTCTGTTTGTAGCCTCAATTCTGTTGGAATTCCAGAGGGTTCTTCTTGTTATTTAAGCAAAATTGCCTTTCTTGTAATTTGTACCCATTACTTTGAGCACTATCTTCTGGAGCTCAACAAAACAAACTGGCTCCATTTTCTGCATGGCATCTCTTCAAATATTTGAAGATGACATGTCACTTCTCAGTCTTCAGCTGATGCTGAGCTGCGGAAGCGAAAAAGATGAGTCTGGCACTTTTATATCTGTTGGCCTCAAGGACCTCTGCTTTGCTTACTGCATATCAAACATACAGTATGTGGCAGTGATGGGATGAATAATTGAAGGTCTATGTCCAACAAAACCAGGCAAAAGTTTTGTGAAAAGATAAATGTGGCCACTTCTGCAACATTAAATCTTATAGTTAAAATTCAAATCCAAAATTAGACTGGTTCCACTTGGTTTATATTTAGCAATTAGTTATTTATGCTGAATTTCATACTCGCCTCTATACTATTTCAGAGATGATGTGAAAGGAAGTGATAGTTTTGGTGTCACACACCATCCTTGAGCAACAGAGATTTTATATGCCTCCATATAAACTGTGGTGACATAGTGGTTAAGACACTGAACTTGATGACTGGAAGGTCGACAGGTCAACAGTTCGAGACCAGAGTGCTGTATGATGGACTGAGCTTCCCGCTCTGTCCCAGCTCCTGCCAACCCTGCATTCAAAAGCAGAAATTGCAAGTAGATAAGTAGGTACTGCTTTAGTGGTAATATAACAGTGTTCCATGTGCTCCAGTGTTTAGTCAGGCCTGCCACAGGCCCGTGCTGGCCATTTGGGACATAGGAACAAGTCCCGGTGCACCCCAGTGATTGGCACCCCCCAGAGACAGGCAGAAGTATGTCACCTGGCAGCTACACTAGATTTCCACCACAGCCTCCCACCAAGCCGTAACCTTCCAGGCAGTGGGGTGCTGTTTCCATGGGGTGGGCATTGCCGTGCACCAACCCCCCGCCATGGCTTGTTGATGCATGTTGGGTATTGCTGTGTACCAACCAATTTTACCTGGCACTGCCACTGGTGTTGCCACCGCCGCAAGCTATGAAGAAGCCCTGTGGGTCTTTCCCATCCACCATGGTGATATCCACCATGCACCAACCAGCCCCACCCCCTCATGGCCTTGGTGGATGGGAAAGACCCACTGAGTTTCTTCATAGTTTGCAGCAGTGGCGACAGCAGCGGCAACGCTGGGTTAGATTCCGAGGGAGAAGGCAGGGGGTGGGAGTCAGAAGCCTCATCCAAGCAGCCATCCCAGCAGCCAGGGTCCACCGTGCCCAAACCAAAGTGCTGGTGAGAGAGGAAGGTTGGTGGGAGAGGCAGCTGAAGTGGATTAAAGGTCTCTATCTCCGCTGGGTGCCGCCTCTTCCTTCTTTCTGCCTTTGGTGTATGCAAACCAAGACACAGGACACAGCCTCGGGCTGGGTTAACTCAGGTTTATTGCATCGTGGACAGAGGGAACATGAGGTAATGGCGGATCGATAGCTCTTTATATACAGCAGTAACACATTTGAACGTGGTGCCATGGTAGCCCATTGGCTACTGTCTGCGTGACGTCATTGCAGGTCACGCCCTTCTTGTCCAGGTGTAGGTGGTGGCGGGAAAACTTCCCGCGCTGTTGCCTTTGATGAGTTTGGACCAAAAGAGCTTGGACGCTCGCTGCTGCCAGCTGGTGGTCATTAGCTCGCGTCCTATTACAGGGTTTATATGATACAGCTGAAGGTTACATTGTTGCTATAGGCAAGGTTACATTGGCTCAGATACATTGTAATCCATGTGTACAATAAAAACCATCAGAACACAACACCCCTCCCCCCTAGGACGAGACAAAGTCTCGAGCCCACACTTAAACACACTCCCCCCCCTTAGGAGACAAAGTCTCTCAGCCAAGATGGCTTATTTCGAACACGCTGGGGTCTCGATGCGGGCTGCCACTCCCCGGGTTTGCTACCTTCTCTTTGTCCCCTGGTTTCCTGTCCTGTAATATGAGAGGGAGACTCGTTAGTGACTTTCCGCGGCTCCGCGGCGTTGTTGGGAGGTGTGCTCTTCCTTAGGGAGGAACCGGGGGCACTGGGGGCTAACGAAAAACCCCTCTTCTCGCTTGGATGGGTGGGGGAACACTCCTGAAAACCCCCCCGGCTCGCAAAATCAAACTCAAAATTACTATCGGGGGCAGCGGTCGCGAACTCCTCTCCCCCTTCCCCGGCCCCTGATAAAACTGGCGTATCAAAAGGATATGAGTCGGGGTCGCTGCTATCAAAATGATATGAGTCGGGGCCGCTGCTTCTGCTTCCTTCCCCCCTTGTCTGGGACTGTGGTCCATTGCAGTCTCCCCCTTGGGTTAAGCGGGTGGGGGAGAACCCTAACGCTGAATCCTGTTGCTGAGCTCCACTGACTGGCCCACTCACTCGGTGCCTCAGTTGGTCTGCGTGCCTCCTCCAGAGGAGGCCGGTGTTAGTCTCGACCCGGTACGATACTGGCCCCGTCTGTTCTACAACCTTCCCTGGTACCCATGCCGGCCCTGCGCTGGAATAGTTCCTGCAGTGAACAGGGTCCCCGGCGGCGAAACCTTTCGAGACTGCCAACCCTATGTTTTTTCCTTTATCCTCGACCCTCGACGGGTCTAGCCTGGACAGGATCGTGGTCAATTTTCGCCGCATCAAGAGCTCCGCCGGCGAGTAGCCTGACGCTAAAGGGGTCACCCTATACGCTAAAAGGAACTGGCATACCTGGTGATTCAGGTCCCCCGGGCCCATGCGCCGCAGCGCGTCCTTTGTTGTACGCACTAGGCGTTCCACTTGGCCATTCGTGGCCGGGTGAAACGGTGCGGATGTGACATGCCGAATGGCGTTTGCCTCCATGAATGCTCCGAACTCAGCGGAGGTGAAACAACTAGCGTTATCGCTGACTAAAGTGTCGGGTAAACCGAACGTGGAAAAGACTCTCCTTAGCCGGCTAATTGTCGTGGCGGAGGACGTGCTCTTTACTGGGATAACCTCCAGCCACTTGGAGAACGCATCTACCACCAGGAGAAACATGGTTCCTCGGAACGGGCCAGCGAAATCCACGTGCACCCTGGACCACGGCCCCCTTGCCGTGTCCCACTCTCTATGCGGCAGACGGGCCGCCTCAGGTCGGGATTCCTGGCAAGCCTCGCAAGTGCCGACCATGTGCTCAATGTCCGCGTCCAGCTGTGGCCACCAGAAGTAACTCCGGGCTAGCGCCTTTGAACGAACTATGCCCGGGTGGCTGACGTGCAGCAGTTCGAGCACCCTCGTCCGCAGGGGCGCAGGGACCACCACCCGTTGGCCCCACAGAAGGCATCCCCTTTCTAGGGACAACTCAAGCTTCTTCCTAAAAAATGGGTCGAACTCTGTACTCGGGGACGAAACCGGCCACCCCTTCTGCACCCATGAACTAACTTTCTCCAGCGTCCTGTCCTTGCCTGTCGCCCTAGCAATGTCGGCAGGTACTATTGGGGGTGCGTCTAAAACCTCAATTAGCAACACCTGGCGGTCTCTTTCTGCTCTCGCCTTTTGGTCCGCCGACAAGGGCAGAGGGGACCTCGAGAGCGCATCAGCATGGCTGATCTCCTTTCCGGGCCTGTACTCCAACTCATGTTGGTACGCGTTGAGAAAAATAGCCCATCGCAGCATCCTCGGGGACAGGATCTGTGGCGTGGGCTTGCTTGCCGTGAAAATCCCTAACAGCGGCTTGTGATCGGTCACGATTTTGAACGGGCGGCCATACAAAAAATCGTGAAATTTTTTGGTCCCCGCTACTATTGCTAACGCTTCTCTGTCGGTTTGCGCGTAATTTCGCTCCGCTTGGGACAGGGACCTTGAGTAAAACGCTACCGGGGCCTCCCTTCCGTCCTCCAACACGTGGCAAAGCACCGCCCCCACCCCCACCGGGGATGCATCACAGACTAGGACCACTGGCCGTTTGGGGTCGAAGTGCGTCAGGATTGCCTCAGATGTTAGGAGTTGCTTTAGCTCCTTGAACGCCCTCTCGTGCTCGTCACCCCACATCCATGGCTCCTCCTTTTTAAGTAACCGATGGAGCGGTTCGGCCACGGACGCCTTCCGCGGGAGGAATGTATGGTAAAAATTGAGGAGCCCCAGGAAAGACTGCAGCTCGGTTTTGGATGTGGGGCGAGGGGCCTTTTTAATGGCTGCTACTTTGGAGTTAGACGGCTTAATCCCCTCGGGTGTGATCCGGAACCCTAAAAACTCGACCTCGGTCTCGAAAAACACACATTTGTCCTTCCTCAATCTCAGCCCCGCTTTCTCGAACACGGTCAGTACTTTGTCCAACCTTTTCGCCAGTTCAGCCTCACTCCCCCCTGTTATCAACACGTCATCAAAATAAGGCAACACCCCCTCCAGGCCCTTTAGGAGGCGTTCCACGAGCGATTGAAAAAGGCCGGGTGCCGAGTTCACGCCGAACTGTAACCGCGACACCTGGAACGCTCCCTTATGTGTAACTATCGTTTGTGCCGCGGCCGTGGCGGGGGTCACTGGAAGTTGCTGATAGGCTTGTGCCAAATCGAGTTTAGCGAAACACTTTCCGCCATTTAGTCTGGCCAAAAGGTGGCTGATCACCGGCACCGGGTATGCATTAGGGCGGATCGCCTTGTTAATTGTACACTTATAATCAGCGCAAATGCGCACCTCCCCGTTAGCCTTTAGAGCCGTTACAATTGGAGTTTCCCACTCCGCGGAGTCAACAGGAATAAGAATCCCCTGGCCCACCAGTTTGTCCAGTTCCGCCTCTATCTTGTCCTTGAGTGCAAACGGCACCCTGCGAGGTTTGAGTCTTATCGGGCGGACCTCCGGGTCTATGTCGAAAGCTACAGGGGGTCCCTTGAACCTTCCGAGTCCTTTCTTAAAAACGGCGGGATGCGCATCGCAAACCGCTTGTATTGGGTCCCCCCCCACGGTATGCACCCCCCCTATGAACAAACCTAAGGGCTGAAACCACTGTGTCCCTAGGAGGCTACAGCTTCCCCCTTTGAGGACAACTAGGGGCAGTTCCGCAGAATGTCTCTTAAACTTGACCCGAAATTTCCCGACCCCCAACACCGGAATGCTGTTTCCCTGAACGTCCCGTAGTGTGGACCTCAGCGCTTTAAGCTTGGGCCGCACGTGGGGGTCGATTTTCAGGAACTCTTTCTGGGGAATTATGGAATAGGAGGACCCCGAGTCAATTTCCATCCTAATAGGGGCCCCTTGTACTAATACCTCAACGAAGTAATGGGACTGTCCCGCGGACACGCTGAACACTGAGGCGTCGTCCTCGCTGCCGTCCGAGACGCGGCCCACGCCGTCCTGCTTCCTCGTGGTCTGGGCGCCATCTTTGGGCCTCGCTGGACGGTCCGGTCTGGCTGCGCGGTCTTGTGACTGCCTCCGGCCCTCTTTCCTCTTTCTGCACGCCTTGGCGATGTGCCCCCGACGGCCGCAGGTGTAACACTCGGCCTTCCTGAACGGGCATCTCGCGCGCTCGTGGGCCGCTCCGCAACCCTCGCAGCGTCGACCACCCTTCCGGACCTTCTGGACCTCCTCGCCGTCGCTGCCTTCCGTAGACGACTTTGAGGCCCGCCGAGTCGCGTGCACCGACTGTCCGGTCTTCCCGTGCACCGAATTTTCCGCCTTGCCGGCTCTAGGACGCCACTCACGCCACTGGTGCATCTCGTCCACTCCGGCATTCGTGGACTCTGCGGCTTCCGCGGCCTCTATGACCTCTGCCAGCGTGGGTGGCGGCTCCTTATTCATCAAGCTGCGCTGTACCTCCTTGTCTTTCAGGCCACACAGCACGCCGTCCCTGAGGACCAACTCCAGGATATCGCCCCATTTACAGGGGGCGGCGGCTATCCTCATGGCGGCCACGAATGCCTCAACCGACTCATCCGGCGCTTGGACTCGCCTCCAAAACGCGCTCCGAGCGGGAAACATTGCCCTCGAGGGGCAGAACCGCTCTCGCAGCAGTTGCATGATGTCGCTAGCCTTAAAGTCGCTCACCTTCTTCGGAGCGATTATGCCCACCAGCGTCCGCTTGGTCTCCATCCCGAGCATTCTGGTGAGGATGGCCCTCTTTCTCTCCTCGTCTTCCCCTTTGACTCTGAGTTCCACCAGGGCTGCCTGGAAATCCATCTCAAGCAGCTCCCAGTCTTGCGGTTTGGTGATGTTGAAACCGCTCTGTGCCCTGGCTGTTCCGTGGGGATCCATTATCCCACCTTCGTCGCCAATTTGGTGTATGCAAACCAAGACACAGGACACAGCCTCGGGCTGGGTTAACTCAGGTTTATTGCATCGTGGACAGAGGGAACATGAGGTAATGGCGGATCGATAGCTCTTTATATACAGCAGTAACACATTTGAACGTGGTGCCATGGTAGCCCATTGGCTACTGTCTGCGTGACGTCATTGCAGGTCACGCCCTTCTTGTCCAGGTGTAGGTGGTGGCGGGAAAACTTCCCGCGCTGTTGCCTTTGATGAGTTTGGACCAAAAGAGCTTGGACGCTCGCTGCTGCCAGCTGGTGGTCATTAGCTCGCGTCCTATTACAGGGTTTATATGATACAGCTGAAGGTTACATTGTTGCTATAGGCAAGGTTACATTGGCTCAGATACATTGTAATCCATGTGTACAATAAAAACCATCAGAACACAACACTGCCCCTCCCCATTGTCCAGTGGAAGTAGGGGGAAAGGAAGGCGAGGGAAGGTGAGGGAAGCGCTATTCTCTCCAGTTCCTCTCCATCTATTACTTTCCCCTTCCACGAGGAGGGCGTATGAGGCCCCTTTCATGTCCCCAAGACCTTTCCCCACAGAAGTGGTACCTATTGTAATGTCTTGCTTTTGAACAGCTCGGTTGGCAGAAACTGGGACCTGAGATGAGCGCTCAATCCATGATATCATGCAATAACCCCCATAGGCACTGCCCCCTCCCTCCCTGTCCAGAAACTTTTAGCGTAGCCACCACGCCCTTGGCCTGCCACATGACCATGGAAATGTCTGCAGATGCAGACAGCACTGGTTCTTTTGCTGTAAATGGAGATAAGCACCACACCCTAGAGCTGGATATGTTTGGCTTTTGAGCAATGGAGACCTTTCCCTTTAATACACCATTCTGCTTGAAAAACCAAAACACTCACTTTCTGGTTGAAGATTTCAACAGCCATAGCCACATTTGGGGCAATTAACATGATAAAAATGGCAAAAATGGGCTGGCAGTTTTTGTGACTCCCTCAGTCTTCTCCTATCAGTTTTTCTTCCTGTCCTGCCCAGATCAGAACTTCTCTATCTCTGAATGTGCTTCCTTTGCATTTTCTTTCACCTCAGTAATTTTCTTTCATCTGTGTTTGGCTTTGGTGGAACGTGATGAAATGAGGTGGGAACTCCTCCTATCCATCTTATGTCCCCCCCACCTTCCACACTGGATAATTTTAGTGTCTTTTCCAGGAGACATAGAAGGAGTCGCAGTAAGGACTAACACAGGTTTATTGGTTGATGATCAGAACGAACATGTGGTAATGGCGGAGATACCTCACATTATATACAGTAGTACAATACATTTGAATCAGGCTGCATGGTAGCTCATTGGCTGCTACCGGCATGACGTCATCCCGGGTCACGCCCATCTTCGGTGGCGGATCGGTAGTAATTTGCTGTTGCGGGGAGTTCCTGCGGCTGCAGGTGATTTGAGGAATGATAACCATGTGAGTTGAACACTCGCAGCTGCCCTCTATAGGCAGCTTGCTCGCGTTCCTTTAACAGCTGGGTTACATTGTGATTGTGGCCAGGTTACATTCATACATTTCTTAAAGCGACAATGTACATACATATCAAGCAACATTGTACATACACAACATCCCTCCCCCCTAGGAAGGGACAAAGTCCCTCAACCATTGTGGCTTTCCGCACGTGCGCCTGGGGCGAGCGGCCGCTTGGCCTAACACAGGGGAGCCTGGGTCTGCGGAGTCCTGTCCTGCAACGGAAAGGGGGGACTCATTAGTGGCTCGGTGTGGGCTCTGTGGTAACCTTGCATTGGGGGACAGGAATGGAATGAACAGTTGGGAAGTGAACTCCTGCCTACCGTTTGAGGAGCTGGGGGTCCCCCCCCAGCACGAATCTCGGGACCGACGAAGAGACCCTCGTGGTCTCGCCACCCCCCGTTCCCTGCCTGGGAGTTCTGGGGACTGTGGTGGGTGGGCTCCCCCCCGATGCCTGCCTTGGGGGTGTTGGTCTCCGGGGAGCTGGAGCTATGGTATATTCTAACACAAAAGGACTGGGGGGACTGGAGGTACCAGGGGCTGAACTGAAACCCCTCTTTTCGCTAGGACGGGTGGGGGAACACTCCGCTACATCCCCCTGGTACCGCAACTCATAATCATCATCAAACTGATCCCTCTCTTCCTCTCTGTGGTTGGGAACCGAGGATATGCATTTGTATCCCCGGGTTCCGCCGTGTCTCCCCCTTGGGTAATGCGGGTGGGGGAGGACCCTAACACTGAATCCCCTTCACTAGTGACCCGCCTTCTGAGTTGGTCAGCATGCCTCCTCCAGAGAAGACCCGAGCTAGTCTCAACCCTGTAGGACACTGGCCCCGTCTGCTCGATGACTGTCCCTGGAACCCACGCTGGCCCTGACGCCGCGTAGTTCCTGCAGTGAACCGGGTCCCCTGCCGAAAAACATTTGGAGCTCCCTCCCCCTATATTTATGTTTCTCCCTTCATCCTCCACCCTGGACGGATCCATCCGGTCAAAAAGTGTTACCGGACGCCTCCTCATGAGGAGTTCGGCTGGGGAAAATCCTGAAGCTAAGGGGGTTGTCCTGTAGCAGATGAGGAACTGGCACAAATGAAGGTTCAACTCACCAGGACCCATGCACTGCAGTGCGTCTTTTGTAGTGCGCACTTGGCGCTCTACCTGACCGTTTGTGGCGGGGTGAAACGGGGCAGCGGTGATGTGCCTGATGGCGTTCCGCTCAATAAACGTCTTGAACTCTGCAGACGTGAAGGTACTAGCGTTATCGCTAACAAGGACGTCTGGCAGGCCGAAACAGGCAAAAAGCTTGCGCAACTGCTTGATGGTTGCGGCGGAGGAGGTGCTGTTCATAGGGATTACCTCCAACCACTTGGAATAGGATTCGACTACCAGTAGAAACATGGACCCGTGGAAAGGGCCAGCGAAGTCGACATGGATCCGGGACCATGGCCCGCGGGCCGTATCCCATTCCCTATGGGGTAACCGGGACTCCTTGGGCCGAGAGCTCTGGCAGCTCTCACACGTGCCCACTAAACGCTCTATGTCCCCGTCTATCTGGGGCCACCAAAAGAAACTCCTGGCCAGAGCCTTGGAGCGCACGATCCCGGGGTGACTGGTGTGCAGTAGTCTCAGTACCTTGGCCCTCAGCTTCTCTGGGATAACTACCCGCTGGCCCCAGAGTAAGCAGCCCCTTTCCAGCGACAGCTCTACTCTGCGCCTAAAAAATGGCCTGAACTCCTCATCGGGGGGAGTCGTGGGCCAGCCCTTCCTAACCCAGGAACTAACTTTGGCCAGCATCTTGTCGGCCGCCGTGGCCTTGGCGAGGTCGGCCGGGACAATGGGGGGTGAGTCGAGGGACTCGATCAGTAGGACTTGGTGATCCTGCTCTACCTCGCATGTGGGGTCCCCTACACTTGGGAGGGGAGATCGGGACAGTGCGTCCGCATGGGAGATCTCCTTCCCTGGGCGATAGACCAGCTCATACTGGTAGGCGTTGAGGAAAATGGCCCAACGCAGCATTCTGGGTGATAGAATTTGCGGTGTGGGTTTGCCGGTAGTGAAGATCCCCAAAAGTGGTTTGTGATCGGTCACTACCGTAAACTCGCGGCCGTATAAAAAGTCATGGAACTTTTTCGTTCCGGCGATGATGGCTAGGGCCTCCCTATCCGTTTGCGCGTAATTGCGCTCGGCCTTTGAGAGGGACCTAGAGTAGTACGCTACCGGGGCTTCCCTCCCGCTCTCCAACACGTGGCACAGGACCGCCCCCACCCCCACTAGGGACGCATCACAGACTAAAACCACTGTTTTTTTTGGGTCGAAATGGGTCAGGACAGCGTCCGAAGACAGGAGTGACTTAAGCTCCTTGAATGCTCTCTCCTGCCTGTCCCCCCACCGCCAAGCCGCGTCCTTTTTGAGCAGCGCGTGCAGTGGCTCCGCGACCGATGCCTTCCGGGGCAGGAAGGTATGATAAAAATTTAGGAGCCCTAGAAATGACTGTAGCTCCGGTTTTGCGGTGGGGCGAGGGGCGTTCTTCACGGCTGCAACCTTTGACTCAGAGGGTTTGATCCCGTCTGGGGTTACCTTAAAACCTAGAAACTCGACCTCCCTCGCAAAGAATACGCATTTGTCCCTCCTCAGTCGAAGACCTGCCCTCTCGAACACTGAAAGGACCCCATCTAGCCTCTTTGCCAATTCTAATTCGCTCCCCGCCGTTATCAACACGTCGTCGAAGTATGGGAGGACGCCTGGAAGCCCCTTTAAAAGGCATTCCACGAGGGACTGGAAAATTCCGGGGGCCGAATTCACGCCAAACTGAAGGCGCGTTACCTTAAACGCCCCCTTGTGCGTCACTATCGTTTGCGCGGCGGCAGCAGCCGGGGTTACAGAGAGCTGCTGGTACGCCTGAGCCAGATCTAACTTGGCGAAACACTTCCCCCCATGTAACGTGGCCAGCAAGTGGCTGACCACGGGCACTGGATATGCATTTGGCCGAATGGCCTTGTTAATGGTACATTTATAGTCTGCACAAATCCTGACTTCCCCATTCGACCTAAGGGCTGTAACAATCGGCGTTTCCCACTCCGCCGAGTCAACTGGAACCAAAATCCCCTGCCCCACCAATTTGTCCAGTTCCGCCTCGATCTTGTCCTTGAGTGCGAAGGGCACCCTCCTTGGTTTGAGGTGGATGGGCCGGAATCCTGGGTCCAGCTCGAAGGAAACTGGGGGCCCCTTGTATTTCCCGAGCCCCTTCTTGAAAACGTCCGGGTGCGCGTTGCACACGTCCCGCATTGGGTCAGTCTCGATGGCGTTAATGCCGGACAGTTCGATTCCCAGGGGAGCAAACCACTGCGTTCCCAAAAGGCAGCACCTCCCCCCTTTGAGGACCACTAAGGGCAGTTTCTAGGAGTAGTTCTTAAACTTCACCTTGAAGTTTCCCACCCCCAACACCGGGATCCCATTTCCCTGCACGTCCCGTAGGTGTGACCTCATGGCCCGGAGCTTGGGCCGCTTATCTGGGGGAATACGCATAAACTCCTTCTGGGACAGGATGGAATAAGATGACCCTGAGTCTATCTCCATCCTCACTGGGACCCCTTGCAACAGTACCTCTACGAAAAACCGCCAGTGCTCCAGGCCCACGCGGTTCACGCCTTCCTCACTGTAGCTGGCTGCGACCTTCCTGGTGCCGGCCGCCTTCCGTTGGTGCATCTGGGGATGGCTGGAACTTCCCTTGTCCTCGACTCGCCCGCGCCTGCATACTCGGGCGATGTGCCCCTTTCGGCCGCAGTTGTGACACTCGGCCTTCCGAAACGGGCACCTCGTGCGGTCGTGGGACGCCCCACAACCGTCGCAATGGCGGTCCTGCCGTTTTCGGGTCTGCCGCTTCTCACCATGCTTCTTGATCCTCTGGACGTCGTCGTCCTCGCTGGAGTAGGGGTCCGCTGTGGCGGACGACTCCTCGGACGACGTTGGTGTGCCGGCGGGCGGCTTGGGGGCCCGCCAGGCCGCCTTCACTGGTGTCCGCCGGGCCGCCTGTACTGGTGACTTGGCCCTCTCGGACGCGGCCCCTCGGGACTTGAACAGCCTCACCCCGCTCCTGGCCTCTTCGGCTGCTTGGGCCTCCCGCAGTACCTCGTTGAACGTGAGGCGTTGGTCGCGGGTCATCAGCCTCCTCTGCAGCTCCTCGTCCCTCAGACCACACAACATGCGGTCACGGAGGGCCTGGTCCAGGTCATCCCACTGGCAGTGGACCACTGCAAGCCTGAGGGCCGCCGCGTAGGCGGACACGGATTCGCCCGGTCGCTGGTCTCGCCTGTGAAATGCGACCCATGCTGGGAAGATCGAGACGGGCGGCTGGAAATGCTCACCCAGTCTCTCCAGGATACGGTCGATGGGGACCTCGTCTACCTTCCGGGGGGCCACCAGGGTCATCAGGATCCGCAGCGTGGCCAGCCCCACTTGGGCCAGGAAGTGGGAGCGCATCTTCGCGTCATCGTCGACGCCCGCGGCTTCCATCGCGTGCCGAAACTGGCACTCGTAGAGCTCCCATTGTTCGGGCTCGCTCACATCGAACTGGTACGCCTTGACCTTGGGATTCGCCATCGATCCCACCTTCATCGCCAATTTAGTGTCTTTTCCAGGAGACATAGAAGGAGTCGCAGTAAGGACTAACACAGGTTTATTGGTTGATGATCAGAACAAACATGTGGTAATGGCGGAGATACCTCACATTATATACAGTAGTACAATACATTTGAATCAGGCTGCATGGTAGCTCATTGGCTGCTACCGGCGTGACGTCATCCCGGGTCACGCCCATCTTCGGTGGTGGATCGGTAGTAGTTTGCTGTTGCGGGGAGTTCCCGCGGCTGCAGGTGATTTGAGGAATGATAACCATGTGAGTTGAACACTCGCAGCTGCCCTCTATAGGCAGCTTGCTCGCGTTCCTTTAACAGCTGGGTTACATTGTGATTGTGGCCAGGTTACATTCATACATTTCTTAAAGCGACAATGTACATACATATCAAGCAACATTGTACATACACAACAATAATATAATCATGACTTTGGATCGAGCAGGGTCTTGCCCTGCTCATATTGAAGCTTGGCCTCTGGATTACTATGTGTAGGAAACAACTACAAAAAGCTGTGGTGTTCTGTGTTTCTCAGTCGCTCTGGCCTGAGCCAATTCTTTATGGAGGTTTGGTTCTCCAGGGGATATAGTAACTGGTGGATTAGCCCTGATTTACAGCATTACTCTGCATGTTCTCAGCTATGCATGTTTATTTCATTTTTTGTTGGTTATTAAATGCCCATTATGCACTGTAATCCCTATAAAGAGAAAGCTCTATAGAAGTGCGGCACATACACAACATCTCTGCAAAGTAGTAAGTGGATTCATGGGAATGGGCCACTAAAAATAAATTACCTTGCTTCCACCCCCTCCCCTCTCCCCTTTTGGCTGAAACGGCCTATCTACAATGCGCTTGGAGGCAGCACAGCTCTGATTTACGGTTGGGTTTCCCAGAGATCAAATAAAAGCCAAATGGGGAATGATGGAAACTCCTCAAGGGAGAAACCAAGTCTTGGTAATCAGCTTTCACACTTCCCTTTCCAAGGAGGCTGGTAGAAGTCATGCTCACTGATGCCTAGCAAAATGGCTGAAATCTTCTACAACAGTATATCTTCCCCCCATTTTTATAGAACAAGCGTGCAAAGACTTCCTTCCCTCTACACGGCTTCATTACATGCTTTCCATTTTGCAAATACACTCCGCCATACATTCACTGGGACAACCAAAGCATTTCCATAATCTCTTCTGAGCTTTGTTTGGAAATGACCAGTGGGAGGGCTGTTTTATAAAGGGTGCCACTGATTAGTCTGACTGATGACAGGCATTCTGGAGAATGTTGTCTTCACCTTTACCGAAAGAAGGAAAAACAAAGCTAATTCACACTTCATGGATTTAACATGTGTGGTGGCTTAGTGGTTAAGACGTTGAACTTGATGACTGGAAGAGCGGCAGGTCAACAGTTTGAGACCCGAGTGCTGCATGATGGAGTGAGCTGCCATCTCTGTCCCAGCTCCTGCCAACATAGCAGTTTGAAAGCAAGAAATTGTTGTTCAGTTGCACAGTTGATTCCAACCCTTTGCGACCCCATGGACCATTGCCCTACAGGCACTTCTGTCTTCCACCATCCTCCTCAACCTGCCCAGCTCTACAATACCATCTAGCCATCTCATCTTTTCCCGCCCCTTCTTCTTTTGCCCGCCACCTTTCCCAGCATCAAGGCTTTCTCAAGTGAATCCTCTCTTCTCATTTGATGGCCAAAGTACTTCATCTTCATCTTTACTATTTGATCTTCTAAGGAGCAGTCAGGGTTGATTTCTTCTAAGACTGACCTACAGTATTTGTTCTCCTCGTTGTCCAGTTTCTAGACATGCCTGCCACATGTCGAAGGAAACATCTGCAGAAGCAGACAGTGCTGGCTCTTTGGCTATAAATAGAGATGAGCACTGAACCCTAGAGTTGGATACAACTGGCTTTCGAGCAAGGGCAACCTTTACCTAGTGACATGAAGTTATCCTTTGGACTCCACAGTATTCTAGCATACCTGTCAACCTTCCTGGATTGGCCAGGATTTCCCGATTTTTTGGCGCCGATTTGCGCCATTTCCCACCCGCAACTGCCAAAACCCCAGAATTGGCAGCGAGGGGAAAGAGGTACTGTGCATCCCTTCTGTGCAAGTCGCCTTCTACGCATGCGTAGAAGGCTTTTACGCTTGCGTAGAACCCTTTTACGCTTGCATAGAACCCTTCTACGCTTGCGTAGAAGGCTACGCAAGCGTAAAAGGGTTCTACACAAGCGTAAAAGCCTTCTACACATGCGTAGAAGGTGACTTGCACAGAACTGTTGTGCGCAGGTCCCGGATTGTCTGGAGCCGTGGTTGACAGGTATGTATCCTAGATTTTGGGATACTATTCTTAGGCCAAATGTTTCATACAAATATATGTGTATTTGAAAAAATTGCAAACACAAATTTTATTTTAGGGAATGTTGCAAAAACAAAACACTGTGGTAAATATATAGCAAAATGTGCATATTATGATAGGATGTGTGTAAATTTAGGGAAATCACCTACTAAATTTGTGTGGTCTTTCATTTGCTTTAAAAATTAAATTCATAGAATGACTTGGAAATTGGATGGAAAAGGCTTATGACTTCTTTTTTCATGTCCTGATCAAACCCTGGACTGCCAAAATAAAGCCACTTTCTTGGCTTTGTCATTGGCCAAACTTTAAGTCCTCATCGGTGACTGAATAAATGCAAAACCAGTACAGACAAGGTTTGTTTATTCCTAGTTCCACATGAAGTCATTTTAGTTTCATAAAACTAAGTTTGCTCAGTCAAGATTGGGGTATCTGTATTGTTCAGCAGTTTTCATCTGAAGGTGGTTTTCCAAATAACTATTGCTGATATAAACTGATGGGCAGAATGACAGAATGACTGGCAGATTTTCAGAACCCCAATTTAAAAGAAAACGTATTACAGTTGTATTGTTCAATATGTTTCCATAAGTTGAAAGTACATTTTGAAATTTGCAAACTCACACCATATTCTGCCTGTTTTACATCACTATGTTTTAAACAGCAGAAAAATTCAGCAGCTTTACCTTGTTAGGTCAATTGTTCAGCTAATCCAGTATCATTTTTAATGGTTTCATTGCATTGACATTTTCACTGTTCACCATTTTCAGATGTTTTAGTTTCTAATAAATCTATACCTATAAATCTGTGCGTTAACCGTTGGAATGTGACAAAGGATGTTGCACCAGGCCCCACTAGGCCTGACCGAGCCTCCCTGCACTCACCCGAACCGGGTTCGCAGGTAACTGTCAGGTTGAGAAATGTGGCAGTGGGGCAGGAACCCCCCGAACGTGAAAAAAGAAAAAGGACTTCAATTCCCAGCATCCTTTGCACTGTGCAACCCCTCAGCCAATCAGGCTGAGGGATACGAGCACAGAGGAGGCTGGGAACACACGCTGACTTTAAAAAAAAACAAAATGGTGGGAGCCAGAGGGAAAGACTTTGAAAGACGCAGCTGGAGGGAGCCAGGAAAAGATAAGTGTTAGGTAAGGGTTAGGGGGTGGGTGAGGGAGGCAATGAAAGGTGCTGGGTCCAGAAGGGTTGGGGGGACAGACCCCTTTTGTCCCCCCAACCCTACCAAACCCAGGGGACCAGGGAGAGGAGATCGAATACACCCCCCACACACATACACACCCATGCACACTCCATTTTAAAAGAGAAAAAACCACTTGGTTTCTTCTCTTTAAAAACGGAGTGGTTTTTTTGGGGGGGGAGGTGGGGAACGATCCCCTCTCTGCTGGGTCCCCTAGCTCTGGAAGGGTTGGGGGGACAGACCCCTTTTGTCCCCCCAACCCTACCAAACCCAGTGGACCAGGAAGAGGAGATCGAATATACCCCCCTCCCAAACACTCTGTTTTAAAAGAGAAGAAAGAGCTTGGTTTCTTCTCTTTAATAACGGGGTGTCCTGTGGGGGGAGGGAATCCCCTCTCTGCAGGGTCCCCTGGCTCTGGAAGGGTTGGGGGGACAATACACACACACACACACACACACACACAACACTCCTGCCTTGCCATGAATTTTTAATGTGTGTGTTGGTGGTTGGAGTGGTATTGTATGGGTAGTGGTGGTTGTGCACACCCAAAACCACCCCTAACCACCAACACACCTCTTTTTTACATAAATTACCAAAAAGAATTATCCCTTACAACACAATTTAAAACAGCCCGGCTCTTTACCAACATTAAGAAAAAAAAACCTTCCAAAACCATTTAAAACAGCCCGGCACCGCCGGGCAAAATCTGCTAGTGAGATATAAATCAAAGTAATAATTCTCTTCTCTTCTCAAGATACGATGATTTACTGGAAAAGGTTATGGATATCATAATGCTACATTGATATTTCCTTGTTGTTCTGCATGAGAGTGTCATAAATCTAAATCAAAACATTGCAAAATGGAGGGAACCTTTTTTTGGGCGGGAATTGGGCCTAACCCCAATTAAAATAGACCCAAAGTACCAATGGTACTGACATTGCAGCTATTTATTTATTTATTATTTCATTTATTACATTTATATTGCGCTCCGGTGTCTAGTCATGCCTGCCACCTGACCACGGAAACGTCTGCAGAAGCAGACAGCGCTGGCTCTTCGGCTTAGAAACAGAGATGAGCACTGCACCCTAGAGTCAGATACGACTGGCCTTCGAGCAAGGGAAACCTCTACCTTACATTTATATTCTGCCCATCTGGGATAGTTTCCCACTCTGGGTGGCATACAACATAATAATAATAAAAATCTTTACAATAAAAAACGTAGACATATTGAATATTGTATATTGTATAAAATTATAAATATCAAGAAAGCAAAAATAACACCCACACAATCAATCAATCAATAAATAATAAAACATGGCAGAAACAAAAACTCTATTGGTGACAGGAAAAAAAATCAACCCTAAGGCTCCTCTGTTGGCAATTTATCCTTAAAAGCCTCTTTTAAAAGTAACTATTTTAGCTGTTTTTTAAATATAGGCAGAGATGGAACCTTACACAGCTCAACTGGAAGAGAGTTCCACAAAGTTGGTGCTGCCACTGAAAAGGCTCTTCTCTGAGTCACAGCCTTTCATGCCCATTTCGGGGTCAGCACCTGGAGCTGTGCCATCTGGGAGGAACAAGTAATGCGGCCTGATGTTCTGAGGGGAAGATGTTCCACCAGGTAGGAAGGTCCCAAACTGTTTAGGGCCTAAAAAGTTAGAACTGACACCTTGTACTTGGTACGGAAAGGAACGGGTAGCCAATGGAGCCTTGCCAAAGCTGGGGAGATATGTTCAAATTCTCTCACTCAAGGAATCAACCTGGCTGCTGCATTTTGCACCCGTTGAAGCCCCTGTATCAGGAACAAGGGAAGCCCCACATAGAGAGTATTACAGTAATCAATATGTGAGATTACCAGTCAGATAACTAATGTTATGAGGGACTGCCTGTCCAAGTAGGGATGCAACTGATCACTTTGGTGCCGTTGGAAAAAGTGGCTTTGCTCACCGCTGCAATTTGTGCTTCAAGGGTCAAATGAGGATCTAATATGACCCTTAGGTTGCATACCTGGTCCCTAGGTATCCCATCCAACCTGGCGGCCAGATCTGGGAGCCAGATCACCTAGTTGGGCTGATGGACCCTCCAACACCAGAACCTCCATCTTGTCGGTTCAGTCTCGGCTTACTAGCTTTGGTCCATTCCATCACCATGGTCAGACAATCGCTGAATCTCTGGTTGACCTCTACCAGTGGCTTAATATAGATATTGAATAACAGTGGGGAGATAATCAACCTCTGAGGAACGCCCCATTGAAGGGTCCATAGAGCCAACGTAAACTCATACAGTAAAACATATACACATATAGTAAAACCCCTACTTACGAAAAAAAGTCCATTCCATAGGTTTTTGCTTAAATTGAATTTTTTTGTAACTCAAAACAAACCCATAGGAGAAATTATTATTTTTACATAAGTCAAAGCAAACCCATAGGAAAAATTATTTTTTATGTAAATTGAAGCAAATCCATAGACAAATGAATTTTTACATAACTCGAAGCAAACCCATAGGAAAAAGAATCTTTATGTAACTCAAAGCAAACCCATAGGAAATCGTGTAAATTGGGACATGGTTTTAGCATAAAATAATTATGTAAGTCAAATTTTATGTAACTTGAAGCATTTGTAAGTTGGGGTTTTACTGTATATTTATTTGTTATCTAGTGGTTATGTTTGAAATTAATGCTGCAACTGTCAAACCCTGAATGTAGTTTTTCATCATTATGCAATTCCATTGTTTTAAAAACTTTATATGGTAATATTTTGTAAGGTGCCTAGAGGAGGAACTCATGTACCTAGATAGGCGGGGTTGTAATACTGTACATCAGGTAAATAAGTGAACTGCTGTTCTGCAGCCAAGAGTGCTGTTGACATTGTGAGTTCACTCCTGATGGAGATCAAGGTTGACTCAGCCTTCCATCCTACCAAAAGCCAGTAAAATGAGTACCCAGCATGTTGGGGGCAAATTACCTTGTGAACTGCCCAGAGAGTGCACTAAGCACTGTGGAGTAGTATATAAGTGTAATTGCTATTGCTGTATTGATTTACCAGGTATTGATTTAACAGGTTCCAACTCTCTCAATGGCTATAGTTTAGTTGATACTAGCTATAATGGAAACACTATGTTGCCCCAAAGATGTGGCCAATTCAGAAAGCATTGCTCGCTCATACTGCTTTAATTCAGTGCATTCTGAATGGCAACCTTCAACAAACCCTCAACGCATTGTTTTGGAATTACTTTTAATATTCCTATAGTTGTCTGCAAAAGTGCATAGTCCACTACAAGCTACAGAGAAAAGGATACACAAATGCTACTCTGGCAGTTTCCACACTAGCATCAAGATTTTTTGCAATGCAAGCATGAGGAACAGTCATCTGATTTAGCCAGCCCATAATTTAAAACTCCTGCCTGACTACTGTGGTGTCAGACATAAAGCGGCTGAGCCAAAGCAGAGTTGCTACTGAAATAACAAATGAAATTCCACAATGTTCATATTATTGGGTCCTTTACTTTGAAGGCAACTTTAAATAAGTGTATCCTGATCCCACTTCGCATCATTCCAGATGGCAAGGCTGAATTGGGGCCAGAGGAATTCCAGAGGGTGCCAGGCTGGGCAGGCTGCATTAAACTATTCAAGAAGGGACTGTGGTGACTCAATGGTTAAGAAACTGCCTTGCTAGTTGGAAGGCTGGCAAGTCGGCAGTTCGAGACCCGGCGTATTGCATGATGGAATGAGTGCCCACCTCTTTCACAGAACCTACCAACCTAACAGTTCGAAAGCAAGAAATTGCAAGTAGAGAAATAGGGACCACTTCGGTGGGAAAAGATCTTGGGGGCATGAAAGGAGCCTCATTTGGGCCTCCCCTGAGTGGAGTTCCTCCAGCAAAAATCCTTTCAACCCAGAATAATTTCTGACACTAAATTATTATTATTACTATTCAGCAATTATTTTTAGTTCTCAAAATCTCTCCTAGAATAGGCTCTTGAAAGATCTCCTTGGTGGATTTACTTTCCTAATGCAACCCTTATATATATCCACTGTGGTGTAGTGAATAGAATAATGTGCTAGGACTCAGAAGATCTGGATTAGAATTCTTGATCATCTCTCTGTGTGTGCGTGCGCATGTTTGTGTTTGTGTAACTGGCAAAGCTACTCCTTAAATATCTCTCTTACCTTGAAGGCTCTATTAAGATTTCTATAAGTTGGTTCTGACTTGAAGGCACACAATACACACACAGCGAGATGCTGCCATATTTTAAAACATGAGCATTCATGAGGTGTTTCCACCGTTGACATATTTAAGTATACAGTAAAACCCCAACTTATGAAAAAAAGTCCGTTCTGTAGGCTTTTGCTTAAATCGAATTATTTTGTAACTCGAAACAAACCCATAGGAAAAATGATTTTTTTGTTGTAAATTGAAGCAAACAAATAGGGAAATGAATTTTATGTAACTCAAAGCAAACCCATAGGAAATTGTGTAAATCGGGACATGGTTTTAGCATAAAATCATTATGTAAATCGAATTTTATGTAACTCGAGGCATTTGTAAGTCGGGGTTTTACTGTATTATGATTCTTCCAGGCTTCTTTCTTCTTTTCACCAGAGTGTCTAAAATCCCCTTTGCTCTTTAATGACCATAGCACATAGTACTGATAGATTTAGTAGGTAATAGTTACGAGAGTGTCAAGATCTCACATTGCCACCCTATTTCCTCACCCCTTGGTGTTAAGGCACATGAAAGACACCCTTTATTTTAACACCTGGCAGCTATTAGGAAGAGAGGAGAGTACCTTGTACAATATTCCAGAACAGAGAACCTATGCAAAATAAGAAAGCAAAGATTGTCCTGAAAAATAAGCCTTAAGAATACAGAAACACTCAAGTGGGATGGGGACAACAAACATGAACACAGAAGAAACAAGCTGGCATTGTAGTGTTAGAAATCAAGTTGTTTTACTTATTTATATGCTGTTTTTCTCTCAGAATTGGGACCTAGGCTTATGAAATTGTTAAAATGCTAGAAAATTAAAATACAGTATGTCTGCAGATGCAGACAGCGCTGGCTCTTTGGCTGTAAATGGAGGTGAGCACTGCCCCCTAGAGTCAGATGCTACTGGCTTTCGAACAAGGGAGACTGTTATCTTTACCTTTTTACATTTACAAATGCTAAAATAGGATTAATTATCATTGGCTGCTACTCGTGTCTGAGTTTACATTATTTCCTGAAAATCATTTTCACAGTTGATTGATGTGTCTCAGGAAAAATGCCATTGGCGTGAATTTGTTTAAGGTGGATCCCAACTTGCCATGAAGTGACCCACACACTATGATCTCAGAGCCATCTCCTGCGGCACATATGAAATGAGATATGCAGGAGTTGACACCAGGACTGCAATGGATTGCCACAGCCTTGAGGATATTGACAATATTTTTCTTCACAGCCAGTCCATCTGGCATGGCCTCTTCTACCTCCATGACCATTAGGAATCAGAGAAGAGGTTCCTCCTCCACTCATTTTGCCATTGGGCCCAATATGATGGTTTCTGATAGCATTTCCTCCACTGGCTATGTCACATGAAGCCCCAGGTGTAGTGGGTAGGAGCCACCTGCTATAAGAGTGTGTCTCCTTCCCGCCTCAACCTCTCTCTTCTACTTCATAATTTGGCAAAAGTCCCACCCTCCCTCCCATTTCCTAAGTATGACTACAGTATTGTGGTCGCTTCGGGGCTGAGAGGGAGTTTTTTCGTCATCACTGATTGGCCTTTGTGACGATGTTTTTTGCCCTCTCCATACTTACGATAGGGAGCCAGAGGTAAGTGATGTAAACCCAATGGGACAGTAGTGGGGTAAATAGTAATCAAATTATGCTTAATGGATCATACGTAATGGGGGTTCCTGCCCATAGCAGAAGGACATAGGTGCTGGAGGCGTCTACTATTGGGCGAAGGAACAGTTACAATGGAGCAGGCTTGTGAACCTGAAAGAAATTGTGAACTAAGAGGTATAGAGTGAGACATCATCACTCCATACAGGGTCCTAATCAATAATCTGGAAGGGCAGATATACCCACAAGTTAACACCATTTATCCACTATGATGCCCCATTGCAGGTCATGATAATATTGTATTGTTGTTTACAAATAAAATGGCCCATGTTTTGACCAACAAATGGTTGTCAACTAATTCCTTGGGGTGGATTGGGTGGCAATGAGGGGACCATCCCCACTTAAAGGGGCTCGTCCACCCATAGCTGTTGGCCTCTTTAGGAAGTCACATTATTTACCGCTGTCCAAAACTCAGCATTGAGTCATTGGCTGTATGGTCTACTCCAGTATCATAGTAGGATGTCCAGCCAGACTACAGAATCAATTATAATATTAATACATTTAATCAAAATATTTAATTTAAAATACCAAAAGTTATCTTTGACAGAGCTAGCACATTGATTAACATTTCATGGTGTGAGGCATTTGATTTTCAAAGGTCTGGCTGAATATAAAGGTCTTTGCTTTGTACTGGAAGGATTGCCTAACCTTGTTTTACCTTTGTCTCCCCAAAGCTATTTCCTCCTCTTCCCCCACCTCCAGCTCTAACAGCATCTTCCTTCCTGGTAGCCCATTTAAGAGCTCAAGGCTGTATCCTTTAAAACATTATGGCCATATTATCCCGAATAGTCAGAAGGCTTTCATTTTTTAAAAAAAGAATGTGTCATTTTTATTTTTAATGTGCTTGATTGAAAAATGCTTCGGGAGGAGATTAAGTGAAGTGGTGCTGTGCCGCAGCCAGCTTTGCGCTTTCTAAAATAAGAGGACAGGTTCATGGCATGAGTGGTCTGTAATTTACATTGTAAGGCATTAAGCCTTGGAAGAAATCAGTCTGACTGGAGAAGGGAGATGGCTGTGGTTTGGAATGTTTCTCATCTAAGCAAAGAACAGTCAGTCACTTTTTCCTGGACAGTGAAATATGCCTAAGAAACTCTCTCTCCCTCCCTCCCTCTCTTTCTTTCTCTCCCTCTCTCTCTCTAGGTTTTTTTGTGCTTTAAAAGTTTTTCTAAAGACCCACAGAACAAATTAGATAAATAGCAAACAGCAACAGGTGAGGCTGGGGTTTGTCTCAAAGCAACATCAACAACCCAATTAAATAATCTTTAAAAGGCATCTTTAATTACAACAATTTTGTTATAGCCAAGATGTGTCCCATGGAACACAGGTCAGCCTTGCTCGAAAGCCAGTCGTATCAGACTCTGGGGTTCAATGCTCATTTCCATTTATAGCCAAAGAAACCAGTGCTGTCTGCATCTGCAGACCTTTCCATTCACTTGTGCCAGGCATGACTACTGCACAGAACACTGTTACCTTCCCACCAAAGTGGTCCTTATTTATCTACTTGCAATTTTTTGCTTTTGAACTGCTAGTTTGGCAGAAGTTGGGACAGAGGCAGGCACTCACTCTGTTGTGCAGTATTCAGGTCTTGAATTGCTGACCTGCCAACCTTCCAGTCATCAAGTTCAGCATCTTAACCACTAAGTTACCGCTACTCCAAAAGAAGAATTTTGAAGTTATCATCACCTCTAAGGATGAGATTACGACCCCAATCTCCACTGCCTTGCCTCACCCTAGCAATCCTGTTAGTCTCTGAGGAACTCACCTGATAAATGTGAACTTTGTAAAGTTGTATGTGAATGACAGAGACCCAATGACAGATTGCCCATTTCCTGTTTTCCAGGACCCACTTGCATGAATTAAGGGAAGATGAAAGTGGCAAAGAAGAAAGTAAGTGTCAACATTTTAAGTATGGAAAAGAAATGACAAGGTTAAAGCAGAGAAGTTACTTAATGGAACAGTTGATGTGGAATGGTTTCCAGAAAGGTAACGTCAGCCCAGCTTTAGGTTCAAAAGAATTTCGTCTGTGGCTCAGGATGTGTGTCTTAATACTGACAAGGTGATAACTTAGTCCTATAAACCAGCATATTATCACTGACTTCTTAGCATTAATTCCCTCCTTTTGCCATTGCATGAATGCCTCCTCTTTAGAACAGTGAGAAATTCCCACAGACATGAATGAATTATGGATTTATTTCTGAAGACACTCTATAAATAACGCCTAGGGATTTAAACTCATAAAATCAGTCTCATAACTTACTCAGATCCATGATATTCATTCTGTCCTTTCCTTTTTATAAATGTCCTCTCGCCAGCCTCTTTAATTGTGCTTTTACCACTTCTTGTGCCCAACCAACGTGTCTATATTACTGAACTGAGAAAATACATGCAAATGCTTCTGGACTCAAAAATAGGCAAGGGAGAGATTGAAAACACCAAGTCCAGAACATGGCTGCCATTCAGAGTCCTTGTCCTGGCTGGTCAATTAAGAGCTGCAGTTTCTCCCTCTGAGAAGCTCTCTCAAAGCAAATACAATATGACAGGAGACTGAATGATGTACTTTGAACACTCATTTTCCCCTGAAGAAGAAGAAGAAGAAGAAGAAGAAGAAGAAGAAGAAGAAGAAGAAGAAGAAGTCCATTCTGTACTACAGTATGTATTTTACAGAACAATTAAACAATTCTCAGTGCCAAATAAATGTATAATATGCAGAGTGGAGGCTTAACTTTCAGTTAAAAAAAAAAGAGAGACCTCTTCACTCACAAATAGAGATGCACTGTTCTCAATTATGCCAGATAGCCATATCCTTCTTCAGTATACTACAAGACTTACATTGGCTAGCACTGTATGTGGCAAAAGTCTTAATCAGGCAAATTCACTATGGCCTCAACCTTTTTCTTCAAGAGGCCACTAAGCACGGCTAACCTTCCTTGAGTGTTATGGCACTTATGTGTTCTTGCTTATAAGCTACCCATAAGTATTTGTTGGCCATTGTTTGAATCAAATACTGGATCAGACAGGGCTTTGGTGTCACCCAGTTTAGTTTACTGAACTTTTCTTGTATCCTTCTTTTTTGTTTCTTTACTTCTGGAAACTTCAGGATGCCTTTCTCAACATATGAACTTTTGAACGTATACAATGTTAACATAATTAAGAGGGGTATAGAAAATATATCCTTGAAGATATACAATGTATTTAAAAATGTGGTTTTGAACAGCAGTTTATAAAAAAGTCACCACTAAAAAATCTGCTAGCTTTCCAGCCAAATCTAGAAACAAGGGTGTTGTATAATAACATTCCCTTACAAAATAACTTCTTTCATAGTTGACCGTGGAAGTAAACAAAAGAGAGAAATGAAAGGGTCTTGAAATAATTGGTTTGAAAGAAGTAGAACGTTGCAATGTGTTGACATGATGACCATAGGTGGCATTTGCAGATCCTGTGATTTGCTCTACCTTATTTTACTAGATCCTGTATTTCACAGTCACCATAATCTGCCAGCTCTGTAAGTGTTAGTAAAAACAATAATGTTTATCATCATGGTGGCAGTTTGCCAGATTCTGAGTTACAGGAATTGTATTTACAAGAGTTGTGAAAGCAACAGATATTTCTATTATACATTTTCAGTGATGAATCAAGGGGTAGAAAGAAAGACCCTCCTCAAGGACTGTGGTATTTTTGAACCACCATCATGCATACCCTGGTAACGGCAACCTTGTGTTGTCAGCTAATTTTTCACGCTTATATACCGCCCACTCAGGTACAACCCAACTCAGGGTGGTTTACATAGCGGACAGTAAATACATAAAAGACACATGATAAAAAAGTTAAAAGTTTTAAAAAAAACCCACCCCTAAAAAGGTGCGCAAGAACCAAAGGGACCCTGGGGGAAGGCACACTTCTCTATACCAACCACCCAATGGTACCCCCATCCCCACCCGCACCCCAAACTTGACCCGCCAGCCAGGTCTTTAGTTCCTTCCTAAAGGGCAACAACTCCGTCTGGAGACGCAGTTCCACAGGCAGGAGGTTCCAAAGGGCCGGTGCGGACACGGAGAAGGCCCTCCTCCTTGTGCCAGAGAGGCGAGCCCCCCTGGCTGATGGCACAATTAGAGAGCCCCTCCGGTCCACTCTGGTTGGATGGACAGACGTCCTTAGGGCGATGCGGTCTCTAAGATACCCTGGCCCACCACCATGTAGGGCTTTAAAGGTCAAAACCAGCACCTTAAATTGCACCCGGAGACAAACTGGTAACCAGTGCAGCCCCCGAAGCAGTGGTGAGGCATGGGCATAACGTCCACACCCCATCACCACCCGGGCCGCAGCATTCTGGACCAGTTGCAGCCTCCGAATGGTCATCAAGGGCAGCCCCATGTAGAGCGCATTACAGTAGTCTAGTCTGGAGGTCACCAGAGCGTGAGTGACCATGAGCAAAGAGTCCCGGTCCAGGAGCGGGCGCAACTGGCGAATCACCTGAAGTTGGGCAAAGGCCCTCCTGGCCACAGCCGCCACCTGTTCTTCTAGCAGCAGCCGTGAATCCAGGAGGACCCCCAAGTTGCGCACCGGGTTGGTCTGGGGCAAAACAGCCCCATCCAAAACCAAAGATGGTAGCTCCTGGGATAACGCAGAACCCCCTATCCATAGCCACTCAGTCTTGCTAGGATTCAGCTGTAGCCCATTTGCCCCCATCCAGACCCCAACAGCCTCCAGACAGCTTGAAAGGACTTTGACTGCATCACTGGGGCCGAGATGTACAACTGTGTGTCATCCGCGTACTGGTGGTACCGCACCCCGTGGGAATGAATGATCTCACCCAGCTGCTTCATGTAGATGTTAAATAGGAGAGGAGAGAGTACTGAGCCCTGAGGCACCCCATATTTTAGGGGCCTAGGACTCGACCTCTCACTCTCCAACCACACCGACTGGGTCCGGCCCCTCAGAAATGAGGAAAACCAGGACCACACAGTGCCCTGGATCCCCAATCCTCGGAGCCATTCCAGAAGGATACCGTGGTCAATGGTATTGAAGGCCGCTGAGAGGTCAAGAAGAGCAAGGATGGACGGATGACCGCCATCCCGCTCTCACCAGAGATCATCCATCAGCGCGACCAATGCAGTCTCAGTACCATATCCAGGTCTGAATCCTGACTGGAATGGGTCCAGATATTAAACTAAAGAGTGTCATGCATGATGTAGTCTCAACCACAGCAGCAGATGAAGACAACATGGATTTTCCTCCATAGATTCAAATGGCTTAGTTGGGTGAACTTTGGAGTAATCTTTTCTCTGTATTATCATAATATGATTTAATGCCTTTTACTCTTAACTAATATGTTTTAGAGATGTACTCCCTACTTTTTCAATGTGCCTTTCCTGCATTTTTAAAATGTAACCTCCTGTAATTTGGAAACTTGATTATAACATGACCTAAGTATCTGCCTCCAACTTAAGTTTAGTTTTCATATATTTTAAAGCATTGGTGCCTATAGTTTTTCCACAGCTGTAAGACTATCTGATGTTTTTGCAGCTTCGAAGAATGTTGTGCATATTGAACATGCAAGCAATGTAGATACATAAAACTCATAGAATTAGGCAAGCTGATGATGTCTGGAATTATTGCAACAATATAAAGACTTATAGCATGATACCAGATGAATTTTGATGTGATTTGGAATAGTTGTCTGATTTCATTCAGGAACTAATCTTAAATGGGATAATTACCATTTGTGATGAATGTGGACTTCTGATTGTTTCCCCTTTAGAGGTCTATAAAGTAATATACTGTAGGTCATTTATGGAGATATCCAGGCATCAGATGCCTTGACCTGACACCTCAAGCATCCTGATAGCTCCATTTTGTTTTGCAACGACTTTTTTGGCACTGGTCTTGTTGATATTCATCTCCCAATTTTCCACTAGAAGAAGACAAAGGGAAACAAATTATAGGTAATGGATAAGTTCACAAATAAGGTGGAAATAGCCTAAAGTCTTGTTTAGACAGGTTTATAACAAGCATAAGCAATCCTGCCCTCCCCTCTCCTCCCCATTGCCTCAAATTTTTATAAAAGAACTCTATAAGCAAGGGGTTATAACTAAAATGACTGGGAGGGATAGAAATGCTAAACTTGCAGGAAATAATAATGATTTCGTGTCAGAAATTATTCTGGGTTGAAATGATTTTTTTTCTGGAGAAACTCCACTCAGGGGACACCTGAATGAGGCTTCTTTCATGTCCCTAAGGACTGCGACAGAGACAGGTGCTCAATCCATCATGCAGTACCCGGGTCTTGAACTGCCAACTTGTCTGCCTTCCAGTTAACAAGGCGAGCTTCTTAACCACTGAGGCACCAAAATGAAAATTGCCAAAACAACGGTCATAAACAAACTGAAGTTAGGTGATGATGGAATAGATAGTTTGATTGATACATGCAGTGAGATTAAAAACCTTTGTCCCTAAATAATCCAAATGTGATTGAATCAAATCTCTAGATCAGTGGTCTCCAATCTTCTGGGGATGGTGTGGGTGTGGGTGTGGGGGCACATTAGAGTGCCTAATGCAGTGGTTCCCAACCCTTTTTTTTGTAATGACCCACCTAAGCATTTCTAAAATCCTGATGGTCTCTCTGTGACATATAATTCTTATTGTTCAAAAGTGAGCTCTTATTCATGTGGAGGAAGCCTAAACAGTCATTCACTGTTAATATCTCATTCTTAAATTGTCCCCCCCCCCAAAAAAAAAATCAAATTGCCCCCCTGTGGCATCATGGGACAAACACCTAAAACCATGAGCCTAACACTGAAAGAGGACTGTATCTTAAATCAAAATGTAACAAAATTATTTGTAAAAGTAAACATTCAGAGCTCAATGAAGAAATGTCAATGTTACAGGCACCTAGCAAAGCACCCAGAATGGCTAAAAGGCTAGTATGGAGCTGTTGTGTATTTAAGGAAACATGTTTACCATTTTGTCTTTGTTGTGATAGAGTTTAATATGTATTTGCTTTACTATGGTCCGAAGTCTCGCGAGACTTTGGGAAGGTTCTGAACAAGAGGTGCATGAGACAGAGCTGTTAATGGTTCCAACAGTTGTTTTACCCAACTGTCAGTTCTGATTGGAGATAAATAAGAAATGTGAGGGTGTGTTGTTAGCTCTGATCACCTATTCTTATTCTGAATAAAGTTGTGTGTTTGGACCATATTGCTGGCTGCTGCCTATTATTTCCAGAACACTAAAGGAGCATTGGACAAAGAGGAGGCTAACAGAAGGAATAATGGAGACTAGAAGCCCTTGTGGCTTTTTGTAAGAAAGGGAAGGAAAAAACAGCAGTAGATGGTGCCATTGGTGGCAGGAAGAAGAGTGTGGGTCTGAAGGGAAAATGCCTTGAGTGTGATAGCAGGAAATAAGCTGATTGGAGGCTTGCACAGAAAGACCCTGGAGGATGCCCAAGGCCACAGGTTGCATGTAGGAATCCCTGGCTGTCTTCAAAAAGGTCAAAGTGGCTTACGCAGGTGAGGCCATGGAAACTTGGTCAAAGATCAGCCCTATGACTCATCTCCCCTAAAATAGAGGGTCACCTAATTTCCTGTTATTCACCAAGCTTGATCACGAGCACACCTCGCTGGGCAAGCACCCACAGCCAACAGCTGGTGACCCCAACGTGATTGGACTACGTCTTCTATGGTTTACGTGCCTGGAATAGACAAATTGCGTGCACAACGTTCCTGGACCACAGGAATTTTATTTTCTGGTAAGCCATGGGTGCATCTCTATCTCAGGCCCAGCAGGAGCATCCTGGGCAACTCTTCCATCTCCTGGAGAGGGTGGGCAGACATTGAAGATTTACTCATAGAAATGCGTAGAAGGTGTCCTACATACCCAGCAGGTGGGACTTTAGGCCTCAGGGATTGGGAAGAGGCTGGCATTATATTGCATTCATCCCCCTGCTCTGAAATTTCTCTGTTAAAAACCTGGCATCTCTGCCATTTTGCTGTGGAGCATTCAGCAGAAACAGCCTCCACCCCTCTGATTTCTTCACTCTCTCCCCCTCCTTCCATTGCTCCGGCTCTCAGCTTCTCTCCTGAGACATCTGAGCAAGCCCTGAGTGAGGCTGGAGGGGAGGAAGAGGAGAATCCCTGGACAAAGCAGGCAGGCAGAGGGGAGGGAGAAAACTGTTTTCAGCATGAGGTAATCGGTGCTCAGATGTTTAACCAGCACAAGAAATCTAACACTCCCAATAGTGTGAGAAATACAATCAGGAATGTGTCTTTAATAGAAGGAATTATTCACATACTCGTCCTATGATGAGGTCTCTTAGGCAAAGGTTAAGGTGTGTGAACTCAACACGGTAATACCAGATGTGTCTCTTACAACGCAATACATTACATCACACCTATAAACCTAAAATATACAGTGATCCTCAATCATACAAAACGTGCTGGGAACCCACAATATAATACAATACACAATGCCCATGGAGCCAAGCAATCAAACATCTCCTGTTAAGTCCAGACGAGGGTGTACGCTGATATAACGACAAGGTGTCTATCAAATATAGCCTATGTCATAGTCCGTGGTCATGTAGCTATGTACATAGAGTCACTTGCTGGGCTTCTGGAACTGGCACGGGGGGCTGGGCTGCGCTACTCCATTGATAGGTTCCCAGACGGCGAGCGTCAAAAGGCAATAGTAGACAAAAATCCGATGCCCTTCCGGTAGTTGGACATTTCGAATATCTTCCTCAAGTGTCTACAATAATACAAGCATAAATGGTATATAGTCCACAATCCTGTACCTAATATAACATTTCAAATCTGCATATAAAATCTGACGATCTAACAAATGCATCTATATTAACCTTTAATTCTGCTGTGAAATGATTACGTACCTAAAGGACAGTAACTCGCGCGTACCGCACCTCTGCTGGCGTTTCTCTCCGTGTGTGCACGCGTTAATTGCTCACTAGGAAAAGCTCTACATATACGCAAATGGAAAATGAGGAACATGTGTTTTAAATTACTCAGAAAACTTGGCAAGTTTCTGCTCGGGAGTTTCTGCTAGGGAGCTATCCCTTATTCTTAAAGTGATATATACTCTGCTGGGTGACATAGGTATGCGTCTGTCTTTATAAAAATGCCGAAAGGTCCCATTCCGTATTGAGCCCGTTTGGGGCCAGGGTATTGAAACGATGGATATAGAATGCTTCTCTTTGTAGGAGAAAGCGGTCTACATCAGTGACTTGATATTTGCTAGGTCTAAATGTTTCCAAAACTACCACCTTAATATTTCTAATTGTGTGTTTTTCTTCAAGAAAATGGTTTACGAGGGGGGCACTGGTGACCTTATTTCTTACGCGAGAGAGGTGCTCACCCAGGCGTACCTTAAGTGGTCGCCTGGACTGTCCCACATAAGCCAACTGACATTCACAGATTAGCATATAGATGGTTTCTTTTGAATTGCAATTTGTGAATCCCGTTAAGTCGAGAGTGAAGTTACTACTGGGCACATTAACTTTTTTGGTGGTCCACATGTGGGCACAATATTTACAATGTCCACAGGGGTAATGTCCGGAGACAATAGGATGGCATGCCTTAATGGGGGTGACAATATCTGTTCTTGAGAGGAGGTTGGCGATGGTCTGTGTTCTCCTGAAGCCTATGGTAGGTCTAAGATGGCATCCTGGCACAGAATCCAGTATGTGCCAATGTTTCAATATAATCTGTTTGATCCGTTGGGCCATGGGGGTATAATCTAACGACCAAAATAGTCCCGATTGTGCAAGTTGTACGTTAGTGTTGTGATTGAGCAGAGAGCTCCTGTCCCGCAAGTCAGCCCTGTTTCTAGCGGATTTAATCACATTATTCGGGTATCCTTTTGTATTGAGGATAGTTGTTATTTTGTCAGCCGCTGCTGCATAGTCACGGGTGCGGGACGAGTTCCTTTTAGCCCTAACTAATAAACTATATGGTATATTGGCCTTGAGGTGGTGCGGGTGAAAAGAGGTGTACTGCAAATAGGCAAACCGGTCGGTTGGTTTATAGTAAAGCTTAGTTTTTAAATGGTTATTCTCAATAAAAATGGTTAGATCTAAAAATGGAATGGTTGATGCATCTGTGGTATGAGTGAATTTAAGCTGATGGTGTTGTGTATTGATCCATGCACAAAAATTATCTATAACTGTACGATCTCTGAAAATGAAAAACAAATCATCTATATACCTTTTATAACATAAGATATTTGCAAAAAATGGGTTGACCCGGGGGTCCAGAATGAAAGTCCTGTCAAAATTGCACATGAATATGTTGGCCACAGAGGGCGCGAAATTCGAACCCATTGAAACCCCTTGTGTTTGCACAAAAAAAGAATGTTCAAATCTAAAAAAGTTATTCTCAAAGCATATGTCCAGGAGATCCAGCAAGAACTCCGATGGTGGATGATTATCGATACGTGTATCCAAAAGATGGGAAATGAGCGTACGAGCTTCTCCAAGTGGAACATTAGTGTAAAGGGAGGTTACATCCAATGTTAAGAGTACTGCGTCTGATGGTACTGGAAAATTTTCCACCATTTGGATGAAATGCGTGGAGTCTTTGACATATGATGGGGAGTGTGTTGCAAACGCTCGTATATGATGATCTATAAACTTAGCTATTGGTTCCAACAGGGAATTGTTCGCGGAGATGATAGGTCTGCAAGGGATGACGTGGTCATCTCCAGTTAATTTATGTACCTTGGGTAAAAGGTAAAATATCGGAACTCTGGGGCATTTGTTGAGCAAAAAACGGTGTGTTTTATCATTAATATGTTCCATTGCCAACCCCTCCTGTACAACTACTGAAATCACATTGGAAATATGGGCGGTCGGATCGTGGTCAAGCCTCCGGTAGCAGTTTATGTTTGATAACTGGGATCGAGCCGCTGTTAGGTAATCCTCCCTATTTAGGAGAACAACACCTCCTCCCTTATCAGCCGGCTTAATAACAATATTAGGGTCATCCCCCAGGTTCTTCAGTAACCTTATGTCATTCTGAGACAGATTGAATTTCCTGTTAAACTGGGATTCCGCTGATGAAATATCGCGGGTAATCAATCTTTTAAACACCTCAATGGAAGGATTATCTATGTTTGGTGTAAACGTGGAAGGCGGAGCAAATAGTCCAGGAACACGAGTCGAATCTGTTCCTTCCTTAAAGAATGCTCGTAGCTTTAACAACCTGATTAATTTAAAGACATCAACCTTTGTCTTAAAGGGGGAATAGTGAGGTGTGGGAACAAAGCCCAAACCCAAGTTTAACAGTTGAACTTCTCTTACCGTGAGGGTCCGACTTGATAGATTAAAGACCAGGGAGGAACTTATTTCTTCCTGGTTCTTTTTAGGGGTCTCCGTCCTAAAATGTTTAACCATGCAGCACCTCCTGGCAGCTTGTCATTAATGACTTCATGCAGTTCATTTATGAGGTTCCTGCTTTGAAACAGGCACCTGGGGATTTGCCCAGAGTTCCTCATTCAACTTCTAATGGCTTTTGTTTACAGGATTTCTTTTTTCTAGCTTACAAGTTTCATTTTTCATGATGCATTTGTTTTTAATTCTTTCCAGCATCAAGGCTTCCTCCAGTGAATCTTCTCTTCTCATTTGATATTGATAGCCATGGCTAATGATTTCTACAGCATCTAATCTTTCTCAAGTGCATCCTCTCTGCTCACTTGAAGCATCTCAGCTTCATCTTTGTTGTTGCTTTTTCTAGGATTTGTTTTCTTTGATGTTTAAGGGTACACTCTAAGTTCTCCTCCAGCATCACATTTCAGAGACACCTATTCTTCCAAACTCAGTTCATGCCATTGTTTTGACTTTAGCAATTGTTTGCAATGTAGTGTCTCTACTTTCCATTATAGTTTGTCTCTCAAAAATTAATCACCTTTTTATTTCATGACTACAGAGGTTAGATCTCAAGAAAATCTATCACTGTACTTCTTCCTCCACATCCCTTTACTGGGACTGATAGGATCTACTACCCTTATATTCTTTTTGTTCTTCATCTTTATCTATTTTCCAAGGCCTGGTAGGCCTGTGCCATTATTTTGGGTTTTCCTGTTTTTGAGTAGTTTTTGTACTTTACTCCTCCAACCCAATCAAGAGATCCTTTAGGCTTTCTTTATTTCTTGATTATTGATGTTTCTTCCAGCAATTTTGGCCTCATGTTGTAATTCCTCCATCCTTGCATTGTGTATTATGTGCTCTGTGCGTGCATAAATGGAATATTATTATTGATTTCTCATGAGCATACAAGGTGTTCTGTCATTCCCATCCCTTTATAAGGGCCTTGGTTTCTGACATTTTTCTGTTTTTTCCATGATCCAATGTGTGTTCATGTCCTCTAGTCCACCTGCCTCCTTTCCCCAGACAGGATTTCATTCTCAATGTGCATTTTTCAGCATGGCATCAAGCCCACAACTTCCAGCCAGGGTGCCATGGCCACATAGACCATTGCCCAGCCGGGGGTGGGGCACCAGACCAAGATCCTCTGGGTGGGGCCTCCCCTCCCCCTCCAAGAGGGGGAGGACCTTTTGTGCTTTCTCCACAGATCTGCAGCTGTGATTCCAGATCCGGCCCACTGATCTCCTTGGAGCATGCCAGGACCGCCACAGGCCGAGCAGTTACCCAGATGCAAGCACCAAGGCCTTCACAGGCCAGCAAGCCACCTGAGGCACAGTACAGAGTTTTCATATAGTAACTTGGTCCATTTCACATATTGCCCAACCTTTTCACCTGTGTTTTACTGATACACTCTTCCACTTGCAATTTCACCAGCCATGTGACCTTGGCCAGTGGCCAACTTATAGCCTGGACACACTTTGACATTGACATTGTCATACCAGCCCCACCTGCCCAGGACTTTGGTGAGGGGGCTAACTTATGAACTGTACCAACGCCTATGGACATATTGCTATACCAGCCACTGTTGCTTCCAGCAAGACAAGGACATTGCCATACCCCAGATGTCTTGGTCCTCATCTCTACAAGTCCAGATCTACAAGCCCAGTTTCATCTATTAACTATAGTCTAGTATAATGTATAAGTTTGCCACAACACATTAATTTTGCCAAATTCCCATGAATTTTGCCAGGTTATACTCATGTAGCTTGCAATTGTTTTTTGCTTACCATTTTCCCTTGAAGACTTGCTTTGCACCAAGTGTTGTGATATTTGCTTTGTGTATTACTCATATTCATTGTAATTGATTTTTGCTTTCTATGTTATTTCATTTGTACACACCATTTTCCCATTGGAAACCTGCTATGCATATGATGTCATTTTCTGCGTATACTATTCATATTGCTTTCTATGTTATACAGCACTATTTTTCTCATTGGGAAGTTTCATATAATGCTATTTTCTATGTTTGCATAATTAATTGTTTTAGCTTTCACAAAGGTCATCACCATGAACAGACCTAAGGTGGAATTGTTCTACCCTCATCATCTTCATGCCATTGGGCATTATAATTATTCAGTTATAATTCGATTGTCTTTGCTTTTGCTTTTCACCCATGGGAAGCTACATGGAATTACAATTCAGCCAACTGCAATGCTGCCTTGGCAACCAGTCATATGGTCACTGATCCTCACCATGCAACCAGCCAAGCCAGCCCTTGCTCTTGGCAAAGGGCCACAGCTGAAATGAGACATACATGCATGATCTCTCTTCAGCCAGAGGTGGAGCTCATAGCTGCCTCCCTTGTGGACATACATGGGACATTGATTCCCAAACCTGTGCATACCTGTCAACCGCAGCTCCAGAAAATACGGGACCTGTGCAAATGGTTCTGCACAGGTCACCTTCTACACATGTGTAGAAGGCTACGCTACTTGCGTAGCCTTCTATGCATGCGTAGAATGGGGCTACGCAAGCATAAAACCCTTCTATGCATGCATAGAAGGCTATGCCGCTTGTGTAGAAGGTGACCTGTGCAGAAGGGCTGCGCAGTACCTCCTTTCCCCCGCTGCCAAATTCTGGGGTTTCGGCAGCGCGGGGCGGGAAATGGCGCAAATTGGCGCCGAAAACCGTGAAATCACAGCCAATCTGGGGAAGTTGACAGGTATGAACCTGTGCCTGAGTCAAGGTGATACATCATACTCCACAGTCATAAAGGCCCTCAGTGAAAGTCCAGCAAGCAGCTCAGGACAATGGGGCGCCACTGGTTATTTTCTGTTGTTGCATCACCATGATGGTGAAAAAGTCACAAATATGTATTGTTCTGATTTTTTTGAGTATAGCACAATTGTATTGAATAGCTTCATGCTTTACATGACATAACTGACTCCAGTTAACCAGATGTCTTTTCCACTTGAAACCCTTGCTTGATATTGACCTCCCGGGTTGGGATGGTTCAGACCATATTTCTACATGCAATTGCTTTGCTATCCTAGGTATTTTTGGATGCTGCCATGATTACTGCTTGTTGCCCCCATTTTGATTACCCTGGTGTAAGTCCATTTAGCACAAGGTGCTTGCCTACCCCCGCCAGTGCAGGTTCTTTATTTAATAAGAAAGATGGGATGTAGGAATCCCTGGCTGTCTTCAAAAAGGTGGAAGTGGCTTACACAGGCGAGGCCATGGAAACTTGGTCAAAGATCAGCCCTATGACTCATCTCCCCTAAAATAGAGGGTCACCTAATTTCCTGTTATTCACCAAGCTTAATCATGAGCACACCTCATGATGTCATTCTTCATGACTTGTATCATTGCCCAGCCAATATGTAATGTCACATGACCTGACAAACCAATCATCCTTGAGACCATGTCCACTTCCTGCATAGAACTCTATGTCTAATTAAACCATCTGGGTTGCCTTTGTCTCAGTTGTTCCCTCCCAGCTGGCTTCAACAAGAAGCTCCCTGTCTCTCTGTGTGTCTTTGGGTGACTGTGAGTGAATGCATCAGGGGGGCCTGCTGCAGAAGCCTTCCCCTCCCCTTCAGGTGGCTGCCCAACACGGGGCAAGTACCCACAGCCAACAGTTGCAGCCACAAGTTGGGGGGGGGGAGGGAACCCTGCTCTAGGTGAATTTGTCTTCCACTCTTTCCCCACTTAAATCTGTCTTGAAAGTTCTTTTTTCAAGGGTGGCCACCTTGAGGTCATAGAAAGAATGTTCTCATAGATTTCTTCTTCTATGTCTAGGCCAGACGTGAAACTGCCAAAATGAAGGCACCTTTTGGTGAGTTAATTCTGCAGTTCCTTTCACCTGACCTAGTGTGACTAAAATTAGCCAGCAACACAAAGTTGCGGTTACCAGGGTACACCCAATTGTGGCTCAAAAATACTACAATCTTCGAGGAGGCTCTTTCTGTGTATCCCTTCTCATAGACTGAAGTGTTGGTTTTTCAATATTCTAATTTAAAGTCTGTTGCCTAACTGCTGGTGAACTTTCCTCAAGTTTTGTAAGCAAAAATTGAAAAAGAAGGGAAATGGTGAAAAAAAACCTTTCATTTTAGGTCTTCATAGTGTTATTGTTTACAGTTTCATTGAAATACACCTCAAAGCATTAAGAGAGAAAGAGCCACTATATTACAAAAGCAGCAGAAGCTACATATTATGTTGGAAATGATCACAGGCCTGATGAAAGAATACTGTATAATGGGATATTGCTAACAAAAAGCAGAGAGAGCCTTTGAATATTCTGAACTACTGTAATATGCAACATTATCTCTGCTAACATCAGTTTCAGATAGCTCCAAATTCTTCATAAAATGGACAGAAAAGGAATCAATCAGACAGCAATCTGGTAGGCAATGCCACCCTGGTATGGGATTCAAACTACATTTTCTACTGAGCACATTGGCAGTAGACCACAAGGGGCAACATGCCCGCTCGTGCCTCCCTTTCTGTGAAAGGCTGGACCAATTTTGTCTTTCAAATAGATGTAACAGCAGTCCAAAGGAATCCCTTCTGAGGTGTAACTAATCTGTGATAACATTTATAATTAGCTGCTCTTGTCATACACTTAGTGGGAGTAAATATCTTCACTCAGATTGAGAAGTAAGTTTTGTCAGAGAAGTATTTACCTATTGCTGAGATAGAGTGCCTGAGAACCTAACCAGGCTATCCACAAGACTTTGAGCTCTCAATTATCTTGGCAATCCAAGGGGAAAAACTCAATTCTCCATTTTCTCATTAAAAGATGAAACAGAGGGGTGGGGGGGGAGAGTGGAGGGCTTAAAATCTACACAGAATGATTATACTGCTGCTTCAGGAAATAAGTCACTTTCTTTCCAAGGTCCCCTGATTATGAAAGACAATGGGATTAGTTCAAACTAGCCTGAGAGCCCCTCGGTGACTCTTTTTTTGGCTAGCTAAATTGCGAGTGAGGGTGGATAATGGGAGATTGATTAGGGTTAATAGACTTATTTTTACAGGTCATGCCGCACAGCACTCTGGGTTGTGGTGCTCTGCCGACATATTATCACGAGCCATAAATCAAGAGCTTTGGAGGGGATTCAGACTCCCTCTCTCCATCTGAATGGCTGGTTAACAATTCACTTTTGTTTCTGCATTGCTGTAAGCCGATGCCTCTTGGCTGGTATCGTCTTTATAAAGCACACTGTAGAAATTAACTGGAAACCCTGTAAGCTTCCTGAATTTGTGAGAATAGATAGAACAAGTTCTCTTTATATCAGATGGTACTGAGATCCTCGAAGTAATTTATTTCTTCTATTTAATTTCTGTTTCTCTCTCCCTCTCTCACATACATTTTTGTAACCTTTCTTGTAAGGAGCTCAAGGGAATGTAAGTGTTTCTTCTCTCCCCACTCCCCCCATTTTATCTTTACAAGAACTTTCTTTTTCATTGAGTTCAAGGTGGTATATTTGGTCCTCCAGGCCCATTTTATCATCATGACAACCCTCCATTGTAAATTAAGCTGAGAAGCAGTGACTGGACAGTTAACTAGTAAAACTGCCAGGTGTCAGGATGCAAGCTGAAATCTCAGAGAATTTGTCTTTCTCTGAGACTCCCAGTAGTGAGAAAAATCTCACAATGGGCAGTAGTGCTTTAAAGCATGAGTTTTAAACCTTTTTAAGCTGGGGGCTGGGTCACGCTCCCGCAGACAGATTTGGGGGCTAGATGGCCATTTTGCCCTTCCTCCACCACATGACACTTCCTGGTGTGATGGAGGCATGGGGGGGGGCACATGAAATGGTGCCATGGGCCACATCCGGCCTGTGGGTCTCAGGTGGAGAATCCCTGCTTTAAAGCCTGAACATGCACTTTCTCACATTACAACCTGGTGAAAAGGCTCTCTGGCTCAGGCCAAATTTTTTTCTCCACATGGCACAATGGGCTCACGTGTACCCTTCTACTGGCCTTTACATCAGTTTCCTCCAATTGCTCCTGCTTCTTTTTGTATGGTGATAGTGGGTCCATCTTGCCATTGGCACAAGGCAGCAAGTAAGGGACCAGCATTATGATTCATGATACTTCTTGTTGCACAATCAACGGGAGGACAAAGTCTTTGAGTGCTTGTGTAGCTTGCAAATGTTGTCCGTTCCAGCTCAGTACTGTCTGAAGGACCAACCTTGTTTCTTAAATATTAGCGAAAAACCCCTAAGTCTGGATATCCTCAGACTTAACTCTACACTTTCATCATAGCTACAAAATATTTGGGTGTTTAGTCAACCAGCTGTCAAGATGGTCCAGAAAGAGTGTTTGTAAACTGTTCAGAATAGTGGATTTTACTAGAAAGGTGGTACAGAAATCAAATCAGTCAATCAGGGACAGATAAAAGACCATATCACCTTGATCTCACTTGAGCTTCTCTTATTTCAGCAGGGTTGGACCAGGTTAGTAGTAGATGGTAGACCACCAGAGCTTACTATGGACCTTCAAGCAGGACCAGGAAAGAATCCTATCTGTAACATTGAAGAGCCACAGACAGACAGAGCTGACAATAGTGACTTAGACCTGTGATGGAGAACCTTGGCACTCCAGATGTTCTTGGACTTCAATTCCAAGAAGCCCAAGCCCCCATGAATCCACACGATGGGTCATACAGCTGGTCACACAACAGGTGTCCTGTCAGAGCAGCAATTACATTTCCTTTCCACTCTGCCTTTAGGTAATAAAATATTTTCTTTCTTTTCTTTCTTTCTTTCTTTTAATGTGGAGAGACCAGACAAGGTACAAAAACACACAATTTAGGTCATGTCTCCAGAGCATGTTCACACAGCCACAACTCACCTTCTTCCATTGTAACATGCCTTAGAATTGAGTGGGTGAGATTCTTCCTGCTCTTTTTAGAAATTAAATACATTGCGTTAGATGACATAACAGTGTAGAAATTTAGTTATTGTCAAACATGTTTCAGCTCTTCTGCAGACTTCAGTCATCTCAGATCAAAGAACAATTTTTTTGTCAGAATCCCTTCAGGAAGAAGAGAGGGAGAGAAGTTTCAGTTTCAGATTAAGGATCAGAGAACTAATGAAAGACTGTGAGAAGACTCAAACACTTCAATCACTGTCCTTCATTAATATCTTCAATAAACAAACATCCACAGCTGGGTATTCCTCCCCCCTTAGGACTTGCTGGTAGCACTTAAGTAAATTCCACATGAAAGCACACTCGTCATAAAACATTTCAACTCCTATCCAAAGTTAATATATTAGCACTCATTTCATTTGCATTTTAATGGCAAGGCTACACTTTTCAATAAACGCCTGCACTTTATCAAAGGATTACTTCATTTGGCTTGTAATAGTTCTTTGCCATGTGGGAATCATATAGAGGCTGAGAAGGAGGGAGGTTGGGTGCAGCCACTTCAGTGGCTCTGGCAGAACTGCCAAGTTCCAGATTACAAGTCTTACTTTGCAGTTTATTATGGAGGAAAAAATGTTTTTCTAAAAGAGGAAGGGAAGCCAGCCCACCTTAAAAATGGTTTATATCGCTCCCTAAATCAGAAAATATTGATTTTGTAATAGAGATTCCTCTGCCTTATTAATTTATATTGACGTCCCTGGTTCTTGTAAAATAACCACCATTTAATAGGAAGGAGCTGTGCAGCAAATTCATTAGCCTTTCCCGTGGAAGAATTTGTTCTGAACGACAGAACAACTGACTTTGTGTATTTGCTGTAGCTGAAGTTGATATTTGTTGAATCATATTTTTTTTAACATTTATAATGGTGAAGAGTGTGTGTGTGGGGGGGAGGTGTGTGGGGAGGGAATAATCTCAACAGAGTTGTTAAATTCTGCTGCTATGGGCGCATTTTACTTCTGCTTCCAGGAGCGACTAGGGTTTCGTGGGCCGGATTAATTGGTGTCGGGGGCCGGATCCAGCCCATGGGCCAAAGTGACCAGCCCCCTGAACCACATGAGTGACATTGTTCCTTAGCACAGAACATTTGTGGAAAACTCACATTTATTACCACAACAGTGGCCACAGGATTGGAAAAGATCGGTATACGTCCCAATCCCAAAAAAGGGTAATGCCAAAGAATTTTCGAATTATCGTACAATTGCGCTCATTCCACAAGCTAGCAAGGTGATGCTCAAGATAATACAGGACAGAATGTAGCAGCATGTAGAGAAAGAACTACCAGCGGTGCAGGCTGGTTTCAGAAGAGGCAGGGGGACCAGAGACCACATTGCCAACATACGTTGGATCATGGAGAAAACAAAGGAATATCAGAAACAAGTTTACTTCTGCTTCATTGACTACACCAAGGCCTTTGACTGTGTGCACCACAACAAGATGTGGCAAGGGATTAGGGAGATGGGAATACCAGAACATCTTATATGCCTTATGAGAAATCTGTACATGAGTCAAGAAGCAACAGTTAGGACAGAACATGGATTGACAGAGTGGTTTGGAATAGGAAAAGGAGTAAGACAAGGCTGCATTTTGTCACCCTGCTTATTCAACCTATACACAGAGCACATAATGTGCAATGCAGGGATGGAGGAATCGCAATATGGAATCAAAATCGCTGGGAGAAACATCAATAATCTAAGATATGCAGACGATACCACCCTAATGGCAGAAAGTGAGGAAGACCTAAAGAATCTCTTGATTGGGCTGAAGGAGGAGAGTGCAAAAGCTGGCCTGAGACTCAACATCAAGAAAACTAAGATAATGGCAACAGACCCTATCAGTCCCAGGAAAATAGAAGGGGAAGAAAAAGAAGCAGTGACAGATTTTACTTGCTTAGGATCAAAGATCACTGCAGATGGGGATTGCAGTCATGAAATAAAAAGGAGACGGATTCTTGGGAGACAAGCCATGAGAAACCTGGGGAACATAGTGAAAAGTAGAGACATGACATTGCAAACATAAATTCATATAGTCAAAGCAATGGTATTCCCGGTGGTAATGTATGGGTGTGAGAGCTGGACCATTAGGAAAGCTAAGCGCAGAAGAATAGATGCCTTCGAGATGTGGTGTTGGAGGAGAGTGTTGAGAGTCCTCTGGACAGTGAAGAGAATGAATAGGTCAATCTTAGAAGAAATCAACCCTGACTGCCCATTGGAAGGTCAAATAGTAAAGATGAAGTTGAAGCATTTTGGACATCAAATGAGAAGGGAGGACTCACTTGAGAAAGCCTTGATGCTGGGAAAAGTGGAGGGCAAAAGAAGAAGGGGACAGCCAAAGATGAGATGGCTAGATGGTATTGTGGACACAATGGGCACAGGGCTGGGCGGTCTGAGGAGGATGGTGGAGGATAGAAGTATCTGGAGGGCAATGGTCCATGGGGTCACAAAGCCGACTGTGTGACTGAACAACAACAATAACAAAATAGTCAGATCAGCAATGTAATACAATGGTTCCATTCTAAAGCTACAAGATGAACAAAATAAATATGAGGAGGTGGTGAACAGCTATAAAAACCATTAAAGGTGCAGTGGAACAAGAATGGGATAAGGATGGGGAAGCATAATGGCAGGAGAAATAAAGAGGGTTTTAATGAGGGAGATGGTGATATGGGAAGAAATTGAGATGAATGAATTAACTCAAATTGGTAAAGCAGTATTTTTAGACAAAGATATAGGTAAAATAGTTATTAAAAATAAAATGACAAAAATAATGATGGATATATGGAAGAAGGTGAAGAAGGAGTTAGCCCCAGACATATCCCCTATTATAGAAATGGAGGATTTGAAAAACTTCCCAATAAAAATAGATAAGAGGGTGAAGGAAGTTTTTCTTAGAAATGATGTTTTCCTGTTCAGGGACTGGATACAGGTTTGTGAAGATAGAGAGAAGAAATTAGGAATATATACACAAATGAGGATGAATTGGTTTCAGATTGTATTATTAAATAAGTGGAATAGTAAGTATTTGAGGAAAACCAGTTTGGAAAGGGGTAGGACTGAATTTGAGGAATTGGTATTAAAGGTAAGAAAGGTAAAAAGGTAAAGGTTTCCCTTGCTTGAAAGCCAGTCGTATCCGACTCTAAGGTGCAGTGCTCATCTCTGTTTCTAAGCCGAAGAGCCAGCGCTGTCTGCTTCTGCAGACGTTTCCGTGGTCATGTGGCAGGCATGACTAGACACCGTAGCGCACGGAACGCTGTTACCTTCCCACCGAAGTGGTCCCTATTTATCTACTTGCAATTTCTTGCTTTCGAACTGCTAGGTTGACACGAGCTGGGATGAAGACGGGAGCTCATTTCCGTCCTAAGAAAGGGAGAAATGGGAATTAAGGGCTTGGTGAGCAGGATTTATAAGATACTAAATAAAGAAGGTAGTCTGTGGTTTCCCCATGCCCCAGTGGCATGGAACGGCCCGCGCAGAGGCCACTTCGGGAGAACGCTCCTTGAGCCGTGGGCTCTGCGGGCAGAGAAATTAAGGGGGGGGGTGGATAAATGATAGGGTTTGATTCACCCAATTCCTTGACCTGACCAGCGGATCTGCTGAGAGAGCGAATAGCTAACTCTGTTACCCATTAGAGTAATCACTCATCTCCAAGCTCAACTTTACCCTGGGTGTAAACAGAGGCCATGTTTACCCCTGCCTAATCCCCAAACAATGGTGTTTTCCCCGGTCAGTGTTTGGCCAAGTTAATTAACTTCCCTCCGAGAGATTCCCAATTAACCCGAGTAAACAGGTGATGTGATTTCTGTCAGATGGCTGTTTTTGCCACCGTTGCGCTTTTACTCCTATATATGATGATGCCTTTTCCCCAATAAACCACTGATCTGATCACGCTCCATATTGCCTCGTATCGTTTCTTGATGAGTCTCCTCCGGGACCTCCAGCCCTCAGTGGCCCCGATTCCTACACCTGGTGACCCCGACGTGATCTACTCGTGAGTAAGCGACCCCCGAGCGGTCTTCCTCAGAGTAAGCGATCACACAGTCCGGTTCTCCGCTTGAACCGTGTCCGAATCATCCCGGAGGACAGCGCGGCACTCCGTCCGGCAGCCAGCCGATCGGAGGGACGGCCTGTGGTGAGGCAGTCCAAAGAGGCATCCTACAGCTTGCTCCCGACTTTCGCGGCGGCTTGCGCCAAAGGGAAAAACGCGTTCCGCTCAGGGCAGCTGTGAGCCCCTGACAGCGCAGTGGCCACCGAGGGCCCATGGCCGCAGTCCACGCTCCGAGCTCTACCCAGAAGCGTCGTCGCCAGAACCTGTTGCCTGCCAAAGACGCGTCGACTCGTCCCGAGGAGGAATCTTCCGAGGACCCAATCGCAGGTAATATGGGGACCTGTCCTCAGCGACAGCATCCATCCGCTAGCCAAAGAACTCGTGAGGGAGAGTTCAAAATCCTGGCCAGGGTATTTAAGGTGCGTTTTCACAACGGAGAGCTAGCGAGACTTTTGGTGTACCTAGGGGAACACTGCCTACTTTACCCAGAAGTAGGTACGTTAACCCTTGAGCTCTGGGATCAGATAGGAGACTGCATTCAGCAACCCCCAAAAGCTCCAGGAGGCGTAATTCGCACATGGAGAAAATGTAGGAAGCTCTTGGCGGAGATAGAGCCAGTCCGGGTAGAGGCCAAAGAACCCCCAAATCTGCCAGATGCGCCAGCCGAACCAACGGCGCCTACGGCGCTCTATCCGTCACTCCAATTTAGGCAGAGTAGCGTAGGGAGCTTTCCCTCAGTGACAGCTGCAGACGTCACCGACGGAATGCAAGGAATGAGGAGCGCAGGCGCTTCTCGGATAGCAACGGGTTCCCTAGCTACCAAAAGTGCCCTTCAGCGCACAGTAGAGGAAGAACTCAGGAAGGGGGAATTGCCAGTAGAGGAGCTAGCAGAGCTCAGTCAGATATGTCCCATCCGCATGGAGATGGACGCGCTCACGGGCGCCCAGCAGATAGTTCATTCACCAGTCCCGTATAAGCTTCTCATGGCTATACGGAAAGCCATTTCAGAGACAGGGCTCCAAAGTCGCTTTACGAGGGGCACGCTTCAGCAAGTGTGCGAAAACACCATGTGGATTCCCCATGACTGGAAAGCCGTCATGCGGATGATGCTCACCCCTAGCCAGTATTTAATTTGGGACAGCGAGTTTCGCCTTGAGGTGCAGACGAGGGCTGCCAGGATGGGAGGCACAGTACTTCCTGACCAGCTGTATGGTTCAGGTGCCTTCGAGCCCATCGATGCCCAGATCAACTTGCCTCTCGCCACTCTCCAGATGTCGGCCGAGGCCACCTTTAGGGCGTTTTTCAAAGTCCCAGCAACTGGCAAAGCGGCTAAAAATTACACTGCTATCAAGCAAGGAGCCCAGGAACCCTATATGGACTTCATCAATCGCCTGGAGGAAGCTATTAGCAGGCAGATTGACAATGAGCAGGCCCAGCAAGAGCTCATGATGAAGTTAGCCAAGGACAATGCCAACTTAGACTGCCGTAAAATCTTGCAGTCACTAGGCAATCGTCCTGATTTGACCCTTACGGACATGATTAGAGCTTGCGCCGACGTTGGCACAGAATCCTACAAGATGGGATTGCTAGCGGCAGCGGTGCAAGGGGGTAAGAGACCTAAAGGAAAGACCCAAGGAGCATGTCACAATTTTGGCAAGATTGGTCACTTCGCTAGGGAGTGCCGATCCAAGGGAGGCGGACACAAGTCCGGCCGTCCCAAGGCTCCAAACACCCCATGTCCGAAGTGCAAAAGAGGCTACCACTGGGCTCGAGACTGTCCGAGTTCGGGAAACCGGAACGCGGGCATGTCTCTGGCCCCGGTCCAAACAGAGGCTTCCCACATTCAGAGCTCGCCAGAGCTAGACTAGATTCAGGTCACATTCCAGGCATTGCGAGGGCACAGGCCAGCCCCAAAGGTAGTACAGGGTTAGACTTGACTTGTCAGGCGGACGTTACATTCGACCTGCCAGGCACGGTCTATCTGGTGGATTCTCAGTATATGGGTCCACTGCCCAAGGGCTTTATAGGTTTAGTTTTGCCCCGCAGTGTAGCTGGAGCACGCGGAATTCTTATAATTCCAGGAGCCGTTGACTCGAATTTTTCAGGCGTTCTCCAAGTTCAGCTTTGGACTCATCTGCCCCAAACAATCCACAAGGGAGACACCTTAGTGCAACTGATCATGGTTCCTTGTCACTCGCCAGCAGATAGCCAGGGAAGGCTCAGTGACAGCTCCGAGTCCCGGCCAGAGGACCGCTCGAGTGCCAGTGAGGCAGTACAAGGATACCAGGTCTTAGCGACAGTGGAGACCAACATTGAGTGGAAGCAGCGCCCCGTTATCGAGGTATTTTTGAACAAAAGAGCGTTCTCAGGGTTACTCGATACCGGAGCGGATGTGAGCGTGATAAGCAGAGGCCAGTGGCCAAGGGAGTGGGCCATTGAGCCGGTCTCCGATGTGTGGGGGGTAGGCGGCGTCCAGGAAGCGTTTAGGAGCCGAGAGTGGGTGGAAGTCACAATCCCAAGGGCTGACGGCACAGCGGTAATTCGGCCGCACATTCTTGACGTGCACATCAACCTTTGGGGGTGAGACATCTTACAGCAGTACGGTGCTACCCTTACCTTCGGGTAATAGCGTTGCCACTTAAATGGCTCACCGATACGCCGGTCTGGGTAGAACAATGGCCGGTAGTGGGAGAGAAATTAGTTGCCCTCAAGCAGCTAGTCAAAGAACAGGACACATAGAACGGTCCACAAGTCCTTGGAATTCGCCAATTTTTGTCATAAAGAAAAAGTCGGGGAAGTGGCGACTCCTCCACGATCTCAGAGAGATCAATAAATGCATACAGCCAATGGGTCCGCTTCAATGCGGCATCCCAAATCCTAATATGATTCCTGAGGGGTGGGAGATCCTAGTAGTAGATCTCAAAGATTGTTTTTATACAATTCCCTTAGACCCCAGGGACCGGGAAAGGTTTGCCTTTACGGTGCCAGTTGTGAACCACAGTGAGCCTACGCAGCGTTACGCGTGGAAATTTTTGCCACAGGGCATGCTCAATTCGCCCACCCTGTGCCAAATTTATGTTCACAACGCACTGGCAAGGTTCCGAAGCCTTTACCCTAAAGCCATAGTTTGCCATTTCATGGACGACATCTTGGTTGCGGTGCCGCAACTCGGCAGCGAAATGTTTTCTGACCTCCAGGCCAGCCTGGGGGACAAAGGTTTACTCATTGCCCCAGAGAAAGTGCAGAGAACCGAGCCCTTCTCATACTTGGGTCATCGGCTTCTCCGCTCTTTCGCAGCACCAGTTTTGCCCCAGATCAATTTACAGGATTCGGTCACCTTGGTAGAATTGCAGCAGGTTTTAGGTAACATCAATTGGGCCAGACCGTATTTTAGATTGGATACGGATCTTCTGAAACCGCTCTTCTCGCTGCTAACTTTAGGTAGGCAGCCGGCAGACCGGATAAAAATTTCTCGAGAAGCGCGCTTGGCTCTCGAGAAAGTCAACCAAGTTCTCAGCCAAAGGTGGGTAGATAGGATCACCCAGGGGCCATATGCCCCGATCCTGAATTTGTACATCGTACGGTCAGGATCCATGTTCACTGGAGCACTCGGCGTAGATGCCGAGAAAAGGGCGAGTATCGTGGAGTGGGTGTACCTACCGAACACCTCTTCACGAAACATCGTTCCTCCCCAAGAACTGGTCTCCGCGGTGGTTTACCGCGGAAGGCTGAGAGCTAGGGACATTTCAGGGCACGATTTGGCCAGAATCGTGGTCCCGTTCACCAAGGAACAAATTCAGCAATTGATGCAGCTCGGTGACTCGCTTCCAATTGCGTTGGAAGGATTCACCGGATGCTTGGCATACCACTTGCCAAAGGACCCCAGACTTGTCTCACTTCAGACGCAGACAGTCAGCTTGTTCGAATTGCTCTCGCTGGTTCCACTTCAGGGAGCCAGGACAGTCTTTTCTGATGGTGGTCGCACATATGGCGTCTTAACGTGGCAGGAGGGCCAGGCTTGGCGCACGCTGTTAACTCTTCCACAAAAGTCCGCACAGCGGGCGGAGTTGGCAGCGGTGAACCTCACCTTGTGCACCTTCGCCAAAGAGCGCCTAAACATCATTACCGATAGTCAGTATGTCAGGAACTTGCTTCACAGTCTACCGGGAGCATACATCACTCCCGCGATAGACAAGAATTTGCTTAGTCTGTTTTTAACTGCTCAATTTCATTTGCGAAACCGCACGGAGCCACTCTATATTGCCCACATCCGAAGTCACCAAGACCTACCGGGTCCGATTTCTGCAGGCAATAGCAGAGCGGATGCGGCGGCAAAGGAAATTCAGCAACGTTCAGTGTTAGGAGTTTTTACTACGCCAATCCAGAGTCATGCATTCTTTCACCAAAATGCCAAAGCACTTGCCAGACAGTTTAATTTACCACTTTCTCAAGCCCAAGGCATAGTTCGCTCTTGCCAGCATTGCGCAGGGGCACCGAGGGGGCCCTCGTGGGGGGTCAACCCATGAGGGACAGAGGCTAATCAGGTGTGGCAAATGGACGTCACGCATGTTCCGCAGTTTGGCAGATGGCAGTACATGCACGTTTGCATAGATACTTTTTCACAATTCGTTTGGGCAACGGCGCAGAAAGGGGAGACTGCTTCCCACGTGGAGCAGCACCTCCTTTCCTGCATCGCGGCGATGGGCAAGCCGCGGCACGTGAAAACCGATAACGCCCCGTCTTACAGCTCCAGGCAGCTGGCGGCCTTCATGGCCACTTGGGACATCAAGCATACTTTTGGCGTTCCTTACAATCCGCAGGGGCAAGCGATTGTGGAACGGGTCAATCGGATGCTCAAGTCCTATATTGACAAACAAACAGAAAGGGGGAGCCACCAGCCCTCCCCAAGTCACAGGCTCAGGCACAGCATTGTCTGAATAAGGTATTGTTTACGTACATTCACCTTAATGTTTTTTCGAATTGCACGCCGCAGGAGAAGCACTTCCGCCGTTCGGAAGCTCTCCCGCGACCGATGGTCCGATACCGGGTGCCACCGGACCCTTCATGGAGGGGCCCGGCGCCGCTCATAACCTGGGGGAGAGGGTATGCTGCAGTTATGTCTCCTACAGGTGTCGTTTGGATTCCAGCTCGGTGTGTCAAGCCTCACTTGGAACCGCATGGCGTGGACCCAGACTGACCCGAGTCCGATCCCGGAGATGGAGGGCCTCACCCTGACCGACAAGACCCGTCGGAGGAGACGGCCAACGACAGCGCCGAAGATCACCTGGGGGATGGTCAAGGTCCTTTGCAGTGAGGCCGAGGACGCCCTCCAACGCGAGGAGAAGGAGCCGACACCGGAGAACCTCACGGCTGCAATCTTTGCCCGAATTCACGCCAACACCATGGCAGCCATCATCATCCTGACCCTCTCCCTACTCATGGGGGGAGGCGTTCAGGCCGCCCCACTTGGGGCCAGCAGCTTGATATCAGATGGAGACCTTTCCGCCCGGATGCACTATAACTTATGGGAAAGGTTGGCGGGTCTCGTCAACCAGTCCGATTTTTGCCTGAAGCAGGACGCAGGTTCTGCCTCAATTCTGAGCACCTGTCTCATCCCAGTGTGCCACACTTTGGATGCGCACGCCAGGGATGGCGACTGGCTGCTGAAGAGGATTTTCGGACCGCATCTCCCTGCGAGTTTTGCAGCCTACGCTAGCTGGGGGGGATTGCGGCTCACCATGACTTTGCCGGCTGACGCAGCCACTCTTCACACTCCGCGAGTGGCGGCCAGCCCGAACTCTACTTGTGCTCGAATGGTTGGCTGCGCTGCAGTCGGCCGAACTCAGCGCCGCTGCCTCGATACCGGCAGCAGCAACTGGACTTGTGATAAACCAGAGACACTTGGTTCAATGTACGCTTATGTTACCCTGCCTTCGGGTTGGTTCTTTACATGTAATCAGTATACCTTTAACTACATTCCCGCAAATGTATCAGATTCCACATGTTGCATTAGTCATTTGACACTGTTACTCCCTACTAAGGATATGATCACCCCAAGCACAATTGTTTCAAATGTTTCAGCACCCATAAGGCACACTCGTACCACCCAGTTAGACAGCTCATGTGATAGCAGCTTTAGAGTTTTGAGTCCAGCCGAATATGTCTCGCTGGCAGTCAGCATAGTTGGCGTGCCGGCCTTAGCTGTCGGCAACGCTCGAAGGATTAGTCGATTGGCTTGTGGATTAGCCAAAGCCATCAACCACACCTCCTCGGCGATCGCGCTGCTCAACCAGGAGCAGGCGGAGCTTCGCCACGCCATACTTGACAATAGAGCGGCTATAGACTACCTCTTAATGCTACATCATTTGCGAATCTTTCCATGGTATGTGCTGTTTCAACCTTACTGACAACTCCCGCAAAGTACAGAGTCAGCTCACTGATCTCCACACCATAGTCCAGGGCATCAGAGAGGGCTCTGCATGGGGGGCTTGGTGGAGCTCATTGTGGAGCTGGATGTGGTCGTGGATTCCATTCAGACAGTACTTAAGGTGGTCGTGGGGGTGGTCCTGCTAGGCATAGCAGTCTGCTGCTTGGCGCAATGTATCCCCTCACTGATATTGAAGTGCTGCCCCAAGAAGGAACCCCGAAGCGTCATTCCCGCTCAGCAGCTGATGCCTCTCCTACGCAGAGTCGCCGGTCAGGTCCTTAAATGAAATTAAAAGGGGAGATGTGGTTTCCCCATGCCCCAGTGGCATGGAACGGCCCGCGCAGAGGCCACTTCGGGAGAACGCTCCTTGAGCCGTGGGCTCTGCGGGCAGAGAAATTAAGGGGGGTGGATAAATGATAGGGTTTGATTCACCCAATTCCTTGACCTGACCAGCGGATCTGCTGAGAAAGCGAATAGCTAACTCTGTTACCCATTAGAGTAATCACTCATCTCCAAGCTCAACTTTACCCCGGGTGTAAACAGAGGCCATGTTTACCCCTGCCTAATCCCCAAACAATGGTGTTTTCCCCGGTCAGTGTTTGGCCAAGTTAATTAACTTCCCTCCGAGAGATTCCCAATTAACCCGAGTAAACAGGTGATGTGATTTCTGTCAGATGACTGTTTTTGCCACCGTTGCGCTTTTACTCCTATATATGATGATGCCTTTTTCCCAATAAACCACTGATCTGATCACGCTCCATATTGCCTCGTATCGTTTCTTGATCAGTCTCCTCCGGGACCTCCGGCCCTCAGCGGCCCCGATTCCTACAGTAGTCCACAAGAAACATTAAGGAAAATTTGGGAGCAAGATTTGAATGTTAAAATCACAGATTTGGCATGGAAAAATAAATAGAAAAAAGGATTATGAGAACTATGTCTGTCAGAGTAAAAGAACATAATTACAAAATGTTATGGAGATGGTACTTGACCCCGATAATGTTACACCAGATGGATAAAAATAAAAATATAATGTGTTGGAGATGTAACAATACACTGGGAACATATGAACATATGTGGTGGAGTTGTGATGTGGTGAAAGATTTTTTGGAAAAAATTGAGAAATAAATTTGCAGCATCATGGGGGTGAGACTTAAACTGGGGTTGAGTACTGTCTTGCTGACGGACGTGGATAATATGAATTTAGATGTTGATAAAAAAGAGCTATTGGCTATAATGTTGACAATGGACAGACAATGTATTGCAAGAAATTGGGGAAATGAGGTAATTTTAAAAATTGAAGAGTGGTATAAGGCATACCTGTCAAGTTTTGGATTTGGAAATAAGGGAAATTTCCCAGCAAATACGGGATCCTTGACAGCTATGCTTATCCTGTGCTTATCCTGTGCTTATCCTGTGCTGCCCTCCAATGGTGGCAATAGGGCATTGCAGTCTAATTAATAAGGGATGATGGCGGGAAAGAGGGTAAAATAAGCGGTTTTCCTGGCCAATAAGGGATACTTGACAGCTATGGTATAAGGAGATGTGGGATCTCGCATTGAATGATAAGCTAACATGGGAGTTGAATAAAAAAAGGATGTAGTTAAAGAAAATGGATTTTGGAAAATATGGCAACCATTTGTGGACTCTAAATTGGCTTGTGGTGAAGGGGGGTAGACAAGTACCAGATCAAATGAGTTTTTGGAAACAGTGAAGACTACTGTGATATCCCGCCTTCCTCCAGGGCATTGTATAATACACTGGGTGTGTACTGTGAATTTGTGTTTGTTATATTATTTATTATCATATTTTTGTTTTGTTTTGGTTATGTAGAATTATGGTAGTACCGTAATAGTTAATAAATTTTTTAAAGACTAAATAAGGTAATTAGGAATATTTATAAGTATATATAAAGGAGCATAGAACTGGATATCTAAAATGAATAAGAAACAGATACTATAATAAATGCAAGTTTAATATTGTTATATATACATATTGGAATGTACTTACTGAGACATATGAAGGGTGGGGAGGTACTATTTTTTTGTATTTGTATTGCATTTTTCATGTTATGGTTTTGTTATAACTTTTTGAAAATTTAATAAAAAATTATAATAAAAAAGGAGAAATAAAGAGGATACATAGTCTAACTCAACCTGAGTCTTCCATGTGAGGACCACAACTTCAAACATCTCTAGACAGAAAGCTCTGTGGCCACAGGTATGGCTTTGCCAGATGAGTTCCTTGACTACCGATGCAGGATTGACAACGTATTGCAAGTCTTAAAATCCAGGGAGGGAAAAGGAAGAATAAAGCTAGTATAGAAAGGGACATACAGTAGCTTAGGATAGGAGCACAAGGAAAAAATATCTGAATATGGCGGCATGCTTGAGATTAGCATCTATTTTCTCCTCAAGGTTCTGTTCCTGCAACAAAGGGGATTGGGCTGTTTTCAGTTACAAGTGTCTCCACTGAAAAAAATCAACTGTTGCTTTTTCTCTAAATCAACTTTCACTACCCAGTACCCTGGACCGTGCTTCAAACAGAACCTCAAGTACTCTTTGCAGTGATGTGTGGGAAGGAATTATGCTTCTGGCATCGTAAACATTGGTCATCTGTTAGTTCCAGACCTGCAGACCTTTTGGAGTAAAAGCAGTTTCTGTGTCCAAAGGACTTCATGTCAGAAAAGAGACCTGGCCATGCACATAATAACAATGTGAAAAGACACCCATAGCCACGTCTGTGGGGGATGAAATTTAAAAATGCACCTAGCCTCAGAGGACAGAGAAGACAAGCTTAACTAAGAGTGCCATCCAGAACACAGAAATCTTTAAGGGAGGGAAGGAAATGACTCTTTTGCTGTAGGTACAGTATGCAATGGATGTGGTGAGGGGTTGGCTCAGGACTGGACAGCATGCTGCTTGCTGGTCTGCTTTTGGGTGATTGATGAGTGTTTCAGCACCCCTGGGGGGGGGACAGTCACAGGACTCTCCTCTCACTCCCCTCTTTGTTCAGGGGATGTTCTCAGTCAGCAACAGATGGCCCTTGCTCCCCCTCTCTGACCAGTGACTGGCAAACACCATCCATCTTCTCCTCTGCCTGACAGAGCAGAGGGCGGATGGGCTCAGTGGGAGGGAGAGAAAGAGAGACAGGAAAAGGCCAGCAGCCTGTTGGTGGGGGGGGGGGGAGGGGAAGGGAGGGGAAGGCATTTTGGGGTGGCAGAGGTGGTTCACACTGCTTGCAAGATGGATCTCAAAGGAGGACACACACTCATGCTTGCCTTTGAAATGGTGCTGAGTAGGCCCTTGCAGTAACACTGGGGCAAAGTGGCCACATTTTTTGACCTTTGGATATGTTTCCCCCTTCCTATCTTGCAATGCACGCCTTTCCTTTTTTCTTTTGGGAATGAATGTACCCAGCCTTTTTACTGCTCCTTCCTTGAGAGGAAAAAGCATGGATTCAGCCATTGTTTCTTACACTCACACATGTATAAATCTTAACGAGTGACCTCTGTGGGTGCATGGGCTGGCTGTTAGTCTCAGCAGACTCCTTTTTATTGCTTTACCCCAAAAGGGGAGGGTCTGGGCTGGGTTTTTAGATGTTTTTATGATTGTATGTATTATCTTATGTATATGTTGTTAGTCGCTCTGGGTGGCGCACGTGCCAGAAGAGTGGGATACAAATATGAATAAAATAAATAAATAAATAAATACATCTTTGGCTGTCCCTTTCTTCCTTTACCCTCAACCTTCCCCAGCATCAAGGCTTTCTCAAATTAATCCTATCTTCCCATTTAAGCCACCCCCACCCCCGAAACCACCCCACCACCAACACAAAATCAATACTCCTAGCAAGGCCAGGCAATCAGCTAGTAATCTATAAAGCAGGAGTTCTCAACATTTTAAAGCCAGGGGCCAGGTCACACTCCCTCAGATAGCTTTAGGGGCCAGATGGCCATTTTGCCCTTCCTCCACCACATGGCACTTTCTGGTGTGGTGGAGGTGGTGGTGGGCCACATGAAATGGTGCTGTGGGCCACCTCCAGCCCACGGGCTGCAGATTGAGATTCCCTGCTATAAAGCATAGACAGGTCTTCTTCTGAAAATGTTGGTGCACTTCAGTAACCAATGAATATGTAAGGTAATATGTGAAAATGTTTATAATTAACTCCTTTTGAGAGGGGCTTATGTTAGATGCATTTAAATATTAATTTGCTTTCTGCAGTCCCAACTAGTCCTAAATAAAAGCACAGCTACCAACACAGAATTGTTTTGAGTTTGCCCAATATTTGCTTGTTTTGCAGGCAATGCAAAAGTGTCTAGATGCTCAGTCTAAATTTCTTGCTCCCGTGAGCTTGCAGCTGAAGGAAAAGCTATTAAATGCAGAAATGCTGTTTAACTCTTATGAATTGTGAAAAGGATGCTACTGGTGTGAGCAGCCTCAAATTATTTCTTCTCCGGGTTCAGTGACAAGTTTTTAAATCAATATCCCTCCTCCAGGTTGAAATCTTGAGTCTCAGCTTTCTTCTTCTTCTTGTGCCATTTCCGATTCCAAATATCGGTGATCATGGAGATCAGCCATGAAGACTGTCCTGTGAATATAATGCCATGGCCCTTCATTTGCCCTCCGCATTGCAGCATGACACCCATACCACTGATCCAGCTCTGTAAGTCACTTTCTGGTTCTGAGCCCTTTTGGCACACAAAGTCCTCATCAGCCCCGGGCCAGTATTGATGAAACTGCTGCCCTCCATCAAGATGAATTCAAGTGGGATTCATGAGGCAGCTAGTCCTCATGGTTGTTAGGTTAACCGTTGCCTGACACTCAGCGTAGAGTCGCTGGCAGTATGGTCTACTCTAATCTATCACCATAGCAGGATAATCTGTCCAGACTTGCTCGATCAGCTTTAGGTTATGCTTAAAGCAATAGTGGGAAATGTTGGTCTTTCTGTCTTGGAAACCCAAGGAAGCCTGAACAATGGAAAGGGACTGTGAGGGTTGTAGTCCAAACTGAAGCTGTGTCCTGTCTTTGGACAAATTTGTGAAAATAAACAGTAGATACTTGTATGATTGGGGTTGGCCATAGGTAGCAGTAGCAGTAGCAATTCATAGAAAGTCATTTCTAGCAGTGTCTAGTTTGCAATGGCACTGTCAGGAATCCTATATATTCACTCTTGCATTAATGAGGTTATGTACATGATTTTTAAATCAGTGACACCCAGCAATTTGAACTCAGGAAAGGGAAATCATAGGATGTATGCTATCTAGGAGACTGAGCTGCTGCTAGAAAAGATAGTGTGATGATGGAGATCTGGGCTCAAATTCCCACTTGGCCTAAGAAACATACTGAGGAAGGGTTGTTGTTGTTCAGTCGCACAGTCGATTCCGACCCTTTGCGACCCCATGGACCATTTTTCTCCAGGCACCTTAATAAAGCAACTCTTTCTTTATTTCATTTACCTAGAGAGCCCTGTGAAGGTTACTATAAGCTGGTTGCAACTTGATGCCCCATAACATACCCACACACAGTTCTCAGCAAAATATGCATCTCCTGGTTTTCCTTCTAAGCCATACGTGAGACTGTGGTTATGGTATAATAAGCTCTGGCTGTTGAGGGATTGGCATCACTGTGGCATCCATTTACCTCAGGAAAAATAGTTTTTAAGCTTTGTAAGGAAACGTTAGATCTAGGAGGCCCCCCTCCCCTTTTAAAAATGTATTGTGCTACTTCTTCTTTTGTGTCTAGGCAAGAATTGAAACTGCCAAAATGAAGGCACCTTTTCATTCATGTGTTGTGCTAATTGCCACTGTTTAATCAAACTGCATGTGGTTGACAAAGCATTTTGGGAGCAGTTCCAGAAACATTCCAAAAGAAAAACTTATTGAAATCATCACACCAAGATAAAGCAACCTCATTCACATTTGGCATATTTACATAGCCACCAAGGAAGAATGTTATGGAAGAATCTGCCCCCCCCCCATCCCCGCTCCATAAAAGACTGGTGCCTCAGATTTTATGGGTCACTTTATGATAGCTTTCTTTCCAGTTTTAACTTCTAGGAATTCAATAGTTGTCTGCTTTGTAGGGCCCTGGAGATAACCTTCCATACAACTGTGATTCTTTTTTATTTCAAACATAGTAGTAGTTAAGGAACTGTCTACCCACTGATGACAAATTATTCCAGTCCTTACAAGACAAGAAATGGAACAGAAAATATCACAATGGCTGTAACCTTAAAGAAGTTAAAGACAAGAAAAGATAAGTATACTTTAAAAACCCATGTTATCCAAGTCTCTGAGCGCAGGAATGTGACTAATTGGTACAAATTAGAGAAGCTTTGAAAAGGACTCAACGATTAATTGCAAAGTTTTCTTTTTTTTTTTGTTATTTGTTCCACTGGCTAAACAGTATGTGCTCCTATGGATCCACCAACCTTTGTAATAAAATTTTATAATTTCCAGGTCAATGCAATCTGGCTGTAAACATTGGTGGTTTCTTGTGTCTATAAATATAAAGCAATCTCTTGTGTTTTTATACATATTTAGATACAGATGAAAGTAACTAACTCTTAGATTATGACAGGCCAGCCCGTAAACCAAACTACTTTAACTAGCCCATGTTCATGTGAACTAGGTTGTTAAGTTCTACATGGCAGTTTCCATCTTTTTATGAATTATTTTATGCTGAATAAACTGAGAAGACGTGGCTCAAGCCTTTCCTTCACAAGAAGAGAAATTGATGAGAGAGGAACTCAGAGATGGAATGCAAAGAGAAACTGACTAGATTTTCATTAATTTTGTGTCTAACTGGAAACAACAAAAAGCCAGAAGTGTCATGTAGTAAATTTTTAATTATAGGTACAAGAAGCCTGAATAGCTTCCACAACATTTTTGTACACTGGATAAGCCAAAATTGCAATCTTTACATATTAACTTGGAAAAAACTGAGGGACAACTAGGGGTAAAAGCTGAAATGTGATAACTGATCAGTGGCATTGACTGTATTCAGATATTCTTCAAACAGAGGACTAAGTGCAGGGAAGGAGTGCTTTTGGACTGAGCTTTAGATCACCCAACTCTATGCATTGCAAAAGAAACCTATTCATATTCAGTTGTGTACATTAATGTACCTTGGCAGGAATTTATTGGAACCAGTGAGATGTGGAATGTTTGAATTCTCCGTGAAAAATCAGTATGTAGGCTCAAGAGGGACTACAGTGGCTCAAGTGGTTAAGACGTTGAACTTGATGACTGAAAGGTTGGCTGGTCAGCAGTTCAAGACCTGAGTGCGGGATGAGCTTCCATCTCCTACCAACCTAGCAGTTCAAAAGCTCCTCTCCTCTCTCCTCCCAAGACTCACTTCCCAGCACAGTGTAACATCACCATGGCAATCCACCCCATAAAACACTTTGCAAACCACAGGTTTGGACACCCATGATCTAGGTTTGAGTTTGGCCATGTTATCCTGCTATGGTAATTGAGTATACCATACTGCCAGCAACTCAATGCCGAGTGTCATGCAGCGGTTAACTAACCTGACAACCTTGAGGACTAACGGTATTGGGTACTGAAGTCCACAGGGAAGGGTGATAGTCCCCAAGTGGATTAAATTCTATTTGAATCCATTTTGATGATGGGCAGCAGCTTCGCCAATACTGGCCTGGGGCTGAGGAGGACTGTGCCAAAAGGGCTCAGGACCAGAAAGTGACTTGCGGAACTGGATCAGTGGTACAGGTGTCATACTGTGATGCAAAAGGCAGATGAAAGGCCACTGCATTATATTCTCAGGACAGTCTTCATGGCTGATCAACAATATTTGGATATAGCAGAAGAAAAAGAAGATCTAGGTTTATGCCTCTTCATCTCCTACTTCACCTGGAGGTCTTTCAGCAACACTGTTGGGTTTCTGTTATTCAAGGAAAGGTTGACTCTGCTGAGCCATTTGAGTTTTCTTCTCCTTTGCACACCTTCACACTCACAACTTTGGCTGAAATGTCAGTGTGTAACTATAAGCAGGGTGGTGCCTGCAAGGTTACACTTTATCTGTTCCTTGGGAAAAAGCTGATGTAGTTGCCCTCAGAATTCCTGTTTTATCACCAGCCTTATTGCTTGGCTTTTTTGGAAGCTAAGCAAACTCAGTTAAAAGCCCAGCTTAGACTTCAATATCTATTGCTCAGTCTGATGTCTCTACATTTCCCACAGTTTCTTTTGAACCCTCCTGAGGGTGGAAAGGCCTCTTTATCTGCATGTTACACAAACATCATTTGTAAAGATTCCACCAGTAAATTGCTATTTCCTTTTGCAGAAAAACTCATTTTCTCTCTCTTTTCTTAAAACTCTCTCATTTTATCTAAGAAATTTATTTGAGATTGTTAGACTGCTACTGGTCTGAAATATTCTGATATAGGAGAAATTGGGGTTTTCTCTCCCTCCTGCCAGAGGTCCAAAAGAAAAAGACCAATGGTCAGCCATTTATTAACTGCTTTTATGCTTTTATTTTGCAGCTATAATAAAAGTGTTGCTGTCTGCCTTGACAGAAAAAAGAGAGAGGAGAAATCATATACAGTGGTAGCTCATACAATGATTTTAATCTGTTCCACAGGGCTCGTTGTTGTACTAAACAATTGCTATACGATACATGCATTGTATAGCGATTTCCCCTATGGGCTGCACCGTACAATGATTTTTTTTTTTGCTAAGTTGTTTTTCCCATTGAAAAATTGTTGTACTATTTTTTCCATAGGAAAAATTGTTATGCGGGACGCCATTTCCCCCAAAACCTAATTGTTATGCAATTTCGTTGCTATATGGGGCGATTGTTGTATGAGGTTCCACTGTATATGTCCTTATATATTTCACATTCCTATAGGCAGATGCAACTCAATAGTACATAATATAGCATGTATAATATAGTATACATTCTCCCTCCCTCCACCCCTCTCTCACACACATATTAAAATATGCTGCATACAAAGAGGAGAAATACATAATGTAAAAGGAAGAGGTCTTGATTTGAAGATTTCAAGGGCTTGTCATGAACACTGTATATACTGGAGGTGGAGGAAATGTTTTTTTTTAAAAAAATGACAGGAAAAGCCATCATATCCCTTTTTATATTCAATCTCTGAGGCACAGAAAATGGGCATCTGTGTATTGTGTGCATGCTCACACACTTTTTGTATCAAAGTACAGTAGCCTGCAGAAGTTAAGACATTAGTGGGGGAAGGCATTTAAACAGGCATTTAAACAGAAAGATCAAATGCATCAGATCTCAGCCAAAAGGAGTAAACTGACACTGCACCTGAAACTAGCAATAAATGTAAAGTGCTTAGCTTTCATTTCAGGCAGATAATTCACTGTTTCTCCATTCTCCTGACCTGGTAAACTGGACAAGGAATGAGAATGAAAGCGCGGCGCCAAAAGCGCGGGGTGGTTGGTGTAGAGGAACTCTTCCCCATGGTGCCTTTTCGATCCTGCAGCCCTTGCTTTTTAGGGGGTGGGTAGTCTTAACTTTTTTTACTGTTTTAACTGTTTTTAGGATTATTGTTGTATTTGTGAATATTGTCTGTAAACTCCTTGGGTTGCCCTGGGGTTACTTTTTATGTTGTTAGCCGCCCAGAGTTGGCCTTGTGTTGAGTGGGCGGGATATAAATTGAATAAATAAAATAATAATAAATAAAATAAAATAAAATAAAATGGCCGCCATGCTCTTTGTGGGCCCCCACCCACCCGGACTCAGACATCCGGGTGAGTTAGGGGGCGTGGCCACCCCTCTATAAAAGGGGTGGCCACGAGGCAGACGAGCTGCCATTTTTAAAAGAGCGACGGAGAGGAGAGGTTTTCTCCGTCGCTGTTCCTTCGACTCTTCGGCTCTTTCGCCCTTGGTCTTTCCCGGCTGGGAAGGAAGGATTAGCACAGAGCCTTTGGCTTGCTGGCTGCTCTGTGTTTTTTGGCGTCAGGATGATCCCTGGAAAGGGATCCTGCTCTTTCTAACAGATATGCCTCCCAAACGGAAGGCCATGGCGATGAAACCGCGGCCAAAGGGGAGGACTTTTGCGGGCCCTGTGCAGGGCGGGGGGCAGCCCTCAGGTCGTAGGACCAGGGCTGCGCACCCGTGGCAGGGCACTACCCCAGCTTTACCCACCAATACCGTGGGGCGATGCAGGCTGGTGCTTGGACATCGGCGGGCCGGCCTCTGGCCGGCCCTTCAGGGGCTTCGGCCCTCGGCCCGCAGTTGCCGGCCATGGGTCAGGTCAGCGAGGGAGGGCCTGGTGCGGGTGCACAGCACGTTCCCCCTCCGGCCCCTCATGGGCCAGGGTTTTGGCCATGGCCCTATTCGGGCCCAGGCTCTCACTTTGGGGTTCCTGGTCAAATGCCTAGTGGGCCGTCCGGCCCACCCGGCCCACTTTATACTGGGGGATCTGTGGCAGTGGATGCGTTGCTAACGCGTTTAGCTGTGCTTGAGGCATCCTTGGGAATTGCACACAACCCCATGGGAGGGGGCCCTTCTCTCTCTGCTGGGGGCCCTTTGTGTCCACCGGCTACCTTGACGGCTGCCACACTGCAACAGGCAGCCAGCCGGGTTGAGCAGTTTGAGACGCTCCGGCCTGCGCCTGCCGGTGTCTCGCAGCTCCCTGTTCGTCCAGAGCTACAGCCAGGGAGTGGTCGGGTGTGGCCCCAGAGCTCGATTCCGGTCACAAGCTCCGATGCCTGCCATGGGCTGGAACCCCCAGTGGGGGCGGCTCACGGGGGTGCACCTAGTGAGTATCAGGTTCAAGTTAATGCACCCACATCACAGTCCACTTCCAGTGGTGGGGTTCAGTGGCCATGGCCTCGTCAAGTCGAGGCGAGTGGGCATCAGTTGCCAGCCTATCCCAGTGCCCCTTGGTTCCATACTGGCACAACATTGGGGGTGGGACTTTCCGCCCCCGGGGCAGTGCTGGGCATCGCAGGGGCTGTCCAGGTTCCGCTGCGTATGCCCCGTGTACCTAATGTGCCGGTGACGGCCTTGCCGACGGCTGGTTATTCATTGCCCCTTGGTGATCATTTGTCCCAGGTCACGAGGGAAATGATTTGGCGGGGGGAGTACAGTTGATGCGAGCGGGCATCAGTTACCATCTTATCCCAGTATCCCATGGTGCTAAATGGTCCCTCGTTAAGGGCGGGGGTGTCCGCCCCCGGGGCAGTGCCGAGCATCGCAGGGGCTGTCCGGGTCCTGCTGCGTATGCCCTTGATACAGAACGTGCCGTCGATGGCTTTGCCGACGGATGGTTATTCCTTGCCCCTGGGTGATCATTTGCCGCAGGTCACGAGGGGTAAGGTCTGGAGGGGGATGTGTGGATATTCTCCATATTGAACTGTGAGCCCACTGAGGAGGAGAGAGAGGGACAGGACGACAGAGACAAAGAGCTGTCCCATCGTCGTAAGCCACCGCTCACCTGGGGCCGACTGGTTGTCGGCATACCTTATATATATGGTGGTATGCTGCAGGGCCCGGCCTGATTGGGCCATCCCGATGGTTCCATCTATTGCTAATATTTACAGGGCGATGGTTGATTTGATGGGCCCATCGCAGTTGGCTTACGACGAGGAATGTGGATGAGGGTGGCCCTACACCCTGAGAGGAGGTGGGATGAGCCCTGTCAGCAATTGTGCTTGTGTACATGACTCCCACGTGACTGGCACCTGGTGATAGGTACCATGGTGGTCATGCTGTGCAGCGGGCTGCTCAGACACAGGCTCCATGCTAACTGGTTGGGCAGGGGGTTCCAGCCCGCCTGCCGTGTTCGACCTGCTCAGCTGGCGATGTGTGTACTAAGTGCCAGTGTCGTTACCGACTTGGTGTCCCCTTTTGCGCTGGCCCTTATGCCGCCTCAGCGTGCCCGCGGGTTGGTGAGTTATGGGGCAGAGGTAGGGGTGCACAGGGGACGATCAGAGCTCCGTCTGAAAGAACTAGCCTTGTCAAAGCCCCCCCTCCCCAATTAGTGTACTCAGGCTGGAGCGATGGCACTCAGCTCATCCAAGAAGGGATGATGAGGGGTACCTGCTGGAGGGTTTTCAATGGGGCTTTTGTATTCCATTCGGGGGTGTTAGGGATCCCAGGATGCTACTAATCTGGTTACCTTGAAAGGTAACGAAGAGGTTGCTCCACTGTGCACAGCTACGGGAGTTGGGGCTATGAGAGTAGCGGGTCCCTTCTTGGAACCACCTTTCCTAAGTTGAATGTCTCCCCTATGAGGCTAGTACCGAGGTACCGAGGTAGAACCAGGGTGAATGTCATTTAATCCTCCATTTAGCTCACCCTGTGGGTTATCCGGTTAGGGATGCCATTCCTGATGACCTTGTTCAGTCAGGTACTCGTAGTTGGTTCAGCCCCTATGGGTGGCTCGCTCATGCAGTCCCGGTGCTTTCCTGGTACAGTGTGATATGCACTCGGCTTTCAGATTACTGCCAGTGCACCCAATGGCTTTAGAGCTATTGGGCTTTTAGGTTCCAAGGTGAATTTTACTTAGGTAAGTCCAACCCCTTCTGACTGAGTTAATTCATGTTCAGCATTCGAACGATTCGGGACTTTCATTCAGTGGGCCTTTGCTCGCAGGTCGGGGTCTCGGTCTCTAGCCCATTACCTCGGCGACTTTTGGTTCGGGGGTGAACGGGGCTTGGACACGTGCACGCGTCTCCTCACTACATTTCAGACACTCAGGTGGGAACTGGGTGTCCCCTTGGCGCCTGAAAAGACCGAGGGCCCAGCTACTAAGCTCACATTTCTAAATCGACTCTGTCACACGGGCATCCGGGTTACCCATGAATTAGGTGGCTCGGATCTCCGCGGCGATTTTGGCATTGATTGCCAAACATAAAGTGTCCCTTGTGACCTGCCGTTACTTCATGGCCACCTTAATTTTGCCTGCAGGGTGGTTCCACCCGGCAGAGCATTGGCCAGGTGCCTGTGTGATGCCATGGCTGGCCTGTTAAAACGTCAACACAGGGTCCAGCTGATCAGGGGCATATGGGTGGACTTTTCGGTCTGGCTCAAATTACTCCTGGGTTTTAACGGGGTCTCTTCCTGGAGATCAGACCTGATGGTCTGCCCTAGATTTCAAGTACGGTCGGATGCCTCCGGCTCCCTGACTTATGGGGGTTTACTCTGAGGGTAGGTGGACTTACGGCCGAGGGCATCACACATGGCTTGCACGGATCGCCTCCGCGATCTTACCTTCCTTGAGTTTCTTCCCATTTTGGGGAGCACTGATGCTACGGGGCGATGAGTGGGCCTACTCAGTGGTCCATTTTCGGTGTGATAATGCAGCAGTGGTGCACATTGTCAACACCCAGACATGCAAATCCCCCAGGGTCATGACATTAGTTTGTCTATTCTTTTTGAGAAGCCTATGCCTAAATGTGCTGTTCTGGGCCAGACATGTTCCAGGTATTAATAACGACATTGCTGCTGCTTTATCCCGCCTGCAGATCCCCCGGTTCCGTGCCTTACTCCGGAAGCAGATGAATTCCACTCGCCACTCCCGGCCGACATTTGGATGTTTGGCGCAGAGAGGTGAACCAGGCATGTCATTGACACCTCGCACGCGTAAGGCGTATCACTATGCATTCATGCGTCGTGTTTTGGAGGGGTGGACACGGGAACGTGTCCGCCGCCCGGACACGCGTCACCCCAGTTCCCAGAGTTTCTGACCCACCTTGCACGAGGCTGGCATGACTTATGTTCGGATAGGTGTGAAGTGGCTCTTGGTCACGCAGCTACCACGGTAGCCTTTTTGGAGCACTCCGCATCAGTGAGTGGGTGCCAGAGTTGGTACCATCTGTGTAAGGCGGATGTGTCTTGTTGTGCACTGGAACTCGACGATGTCTATGTCACACATGAGTGGGCTCAAGTGGGGATACGGTCCTCACAGGTTGTTCAGCACGGCGTAGGCAGTGGAGTCAGACTGCTACGAAGTTTTATTGGAGACATCTGTCCGGTTGGTGCCATACATGAATTTTCGACAGTGCCTGCTGCGCGCCCCAGCCTGTTTTTCTGCCACCAGGATAGGTCTACCCTTGCTGAAGTAATGTTACTGAGGGTGACCGGTGCCGCGCTTCGCGGTGTGGGGGCCCGTTTTGGCACCCATTTATTTAGGATAGGCGTCGCGTTGATCGCGGCTACGTTTGGAGTACTCGGAGGCGGACATGCGTGTATACGCAATTTCTTATATGTACGTGCTCTCACTGTATGAGTACCTAGTTATGTCCTTAACCTCTTCTCCTCTTTTACAGATCCTGTGTGTCTCTACACACCGGTGGCAGTGGGGCTGGTGGGCCGCAGCTATGTACACTGGGCAGCAGTATATGCTGCGGCGACAGAGAGTGGACCCCAACTTGGGCTGTGTGCATCCGCACGTATGCGATGGTATGGTATGCGCGGCACAAGGGGGTGGGAACTGTGGCCATTCCTGATGTCCGTCGCGGATGCTGGACCGCCTGATGTTCTTAATAGGCACCTCGGCGGCAACGATCTTATACGGATCACTGCTGTTACTAAACTGTCGAGGGGCTGTGACCTGGCGTTTTATATCACGTATGCAAGCGCGGTGCCAAAATGGCCACCGCGCTCTTTGCACCCCCCCCCCCCACTGGACTTGGACATCCGGGTAGTTAGGGGGCGTGGCCATCCCTCTTTAAAAGGGGTGGCCACGAGGCAGCCGAGCTGCCATTTTGCAAAGCGACGGAGAGGAGAAGTTTTTCCCCACTTGCTCCGTCGCTCTTCGCTTCAGCCGGGAAGCCTCTTTGAGCAGCGGTTTTTTCTTTGCTAATTTTCTCAGGCTTCCCAGCGATTCGTGGCAATGCCTTCCAAAAAGAAGGCGATGGCGAATTCGATTCGCCCTTCCAGGAGGCGTCAGCCGGGTCGGAGGACCGCGACTGCGCCCCCTCAGCAGGCCCCCTTCCCGGGGCACCCACCGGGACCGGTGGGATGGGGTCGATTGCTCCTTGGCCTGAGGCTGGGCAGCCCCAGGCCGGCCCGGAGGGGGCCGCGGCCCCCGGCCCGCAATTAGCGGCCATCGGATCGGGCCAGGCGGGTGGGCATGCCCAGGCTGGGCCTTCGGACCTTGCCCCGCAGCTTCCAGCAGTGGGCTTCAACCAGGGGGGTTGGCTGGGTTCCCTTCCCTGGCCGGGCATGCCCCCGGTCCCTCAGGGGCCGGTGGTTGGGGCATGGCCATATTCGGGCCCCTGTGTCCAGATGCCTGGCCTGGCCCCTGCTACCAGTGGGCCGGCCGGCCCTATGACCCCCATCTGCGTTGGGGGCTCTGTAAACGTTGATGCCCTACTGGCCGGCGTAGCGGCTCTAGAGGCATCTTTGGGGATAGTCAATCCACCCGGGGCACCTTTTGGTTTACAGGTCAACGCAACGGCCGCCGGCCCTCGGCAGGCGGCCGACCGGGTCGAGCTGCCTGAGGCATGTGGGTCGGCGACAGCCGCGACCTCGCAGCTCCCCGCGCAGCTGATGGCGCCAGCAGGTAGTGGTCAGGCCCCATCTACGAGCTCGGTTGCGGTCGCGAGCTCCGACGCCCGCAGTGGGCTGGAACCCCCAGTGGGGGCGGCCCATGGGGGTGCAACTTGTGAGTATCCGGTTCAAGCTAGTGCACCCACACCACAACCCACAATGGGGGGAGGCTTACAGTGGCCGTGGCCTCGCCTGGTTGGGCCGGCGGGACAGCCGCCGCCGGCCCATTCCGGTACAGCTTTGCCACTCCAAGGCCCCACTTGGGGCGGGGGACCCTATACGGCAGGGAACCTACTGGGGGTGGCGGGGCTGGTCCGGGCCCCTTTCATGGTGCCCAGTGCTGCCAATGTTCCGGTGTCGGCTTTTCCGACAGCAGGGTATTCCTTACCCCTTGGGGATCATCTGGCCCAGGCCACCAAGGAAAAGATCTGGCGGGGGGAGTATGTGGACATTTTCTCCCTCCTGAATAGGGAACCCACCAAAGAGGAGAGGGAGGGGCAGGACGAGAAAGACAAGGAGCAGTCACGTCGTCGTAAGCCGCCGCGCACGTGGGCCAATTGGTTACCCGCATACCTCATATACATGGCGGTGTACCTTAGGGCCCGGCCTGACCTGACCATTCCGATGGTCCAGTATTTGGACAACATATACAGGGCGATGGTTGATTTCCCTGGCCCATCGTGGTTGGCTTACGATGAAGAATTCCGCATGAGAGTGCCCCTACACCCAGAGATGAGGTGGGACGAGCCCTGCCAGAAGCTGTGGCTTCTGTACATGACCCCCATGCGCCCTGCGCCAGGGGAGAGGTACCATTGTGGACATGTGGTCCAGCAAGCTGCTCCAGCCCAGGCACCCTGCCAGGTGGCGGGGCAGGGGGTTCCAGCCCGCCTGCTGTGTTGGAGCTTCTCGGCCAATGGTTCATGCAATAGGAAGCAGTGCCGATACAGGCACGAGTGTCCCTCTTGTGCTGGCCCCCATGCCGCCTCTGCGTGTCCGCGGGCAGGCGGACTGTGGGGCAGAGGGAGAGGTGGACAGGGTGCGGGCAGAACTGCCACGGAGGGAGCTGGTCAAGCAAAAGGCCCCCTCCCCAATTAATGTGGACATGTTGGAGCGTTGGCTCACGATGTACCCGAGGAGGGCAGATGCAGCTTACCTGATTGAGGGTTTCCAGCAGGGGTTTCGCATTCCTTTCATGGGGGACAGGTCCCCCCAAGATGCCCCCAACCTGTTGTCACTCAGGGGCAGGGAGGAGGTGGCTGCCGTGAGCATTGCTAAGGAGGTTAATGCTGGCAGGGTCGCCGGCCCTTTCCCTGTCCCACCATTTCCCAATCTCAAGGTTTCCCCTTTGGGGTTAGTGCCCAAGAAGTCACCGGGGGAATTTTGCCTGATACACCACTTGTCTTACCCGGCCGGCCATTCGGTCAATGATGCTATCCCTGATGACCTTTGTTCGGTCAGGTATACATCTTTTAACCAGGCCCTGCGCATGGTGCGCTCTTGTGGCCCGGGTGCACTACTGGCAAAGTGCGACATTAAGTCTGCATTCCGTCTCCTGCCGGTGCACCCGGGTGACTTTGAGTTGCTGGGTTTCAAGTTCCGGGGTGAATTTTATTTTGACAAGGCCATGCCTTTCGGCTGTTCCATTTCATGCTCGGCATTTGAGCGCTTCAGCACATTCCTACAGTGGGCCTTTGTTCGCAGGTCAGGGTCTCGGTCTGTAGCCCACTACCTTGATGATTTCTTATTCGGGGGTGAACGGGGCTGGGACACATGCACGCGTCTCCTAAATACATTTCAGACGCTAATGAAGGAACTTGGTGTCCCTTTAGCGCCCGAAAAGACCGAGGGCCCATCAACCAAGCTCACATTCCTGGGGGTGGAGATCGACACGGTTGCGCAGGCATCCAGGTTACCTGTCGAGAAGGTTTCACGGATCACTGCACTGATTGTGGACTTGCTGGCCAAACGCAAGGTGTCCCTTCGGGAGCTACAGGTGTTACATGGTCACCTCAATTTCGCTTGCAGGGTGGTCGCACCTGGCAGAGCCTTTGCTCGGCGCTTGTGCAACGCCATGACTGGCTTGGCCAGGCCCCACCACAGGGTCCGACTGAACAAGGGCATGAGGGCAGATATGCTCACATGGCTCCAGTTCCTGAGGGAATTCAATGGGGTGTCGTTTTGGAGGTCCGACCTTCTGGTTTCCCCTCGTTTTCAGGTTTAGTCGGATTCATCGGGGTCCCTGGGTTATGGGATTTACTTCGGAGGGAAGTGGGCCTACGGCAGATGGCCGCCAGCCTGGTGGGGCACGGATCGTTTGCGGGATCTCACGTACCTGGAAATTTTTCCCATTCTGGGAGTTTTGATGCTATGGGGCGAGGAGTGGGCCAATTCGGTTGTCCATTTCTGGTGCGACAATGCGGCAGTTGTCCACATTGTCAACTCACAGACGTCGAAATCTCCCAGGGTCATGGGGCTGGTCCGCCAGTTTGTGTTGCGCAGCCTATGTCTCAATGTGCTTTTCAGGGCTCGACATGTTCCAGGTATTAATAATGATATTGCTGATGCTTTGTCCCGCCTGCAGATCACCCGGTTCTGTGCCTTGGCCCCGGACGCAGAGGAATTTCCCTCGCCGCTCCCAGACAAGATATGGACACTTGGCAAGGAGAGGTGAACCGGGCGATCGGCATGTCGCTGGCGCCCCGCACGCGTAAGGCGTATAATCATGCATTCAGTACTTTCCGGGCCTTTTGTGCCCGATTCCAGCTACCTGAAAGTTGGCCCATCCCAGTGGCCCACGTCCTCCAATTTATGGTTTACTTACATACCCAGGGCCTAGCTCCCCGCACCATAGCATCCAGGCTGTCAGCGCTGGCATTCATGGCCAAGGTGGGTGGTTATGCTGACAGCACAAGTGATTTCCGCATACGGCACGTTTTGGAAGGGTGGGCGCGGGAGCGTGGGCGCAGCCCGGGCGACCGCCACCCGATTTCTCCAGGGGTACTTACCCACCTTGCACGGGGCTGGCATGACCTGTGTTTTGACAGGTATGAGGCGGCCCTGTTTCATGCGGCTACAACGGTGGCCTTTTTTGGAGCGCTCCGCATCAGTGAGCTGGTGCTACTGTCTAAGGCGGATGCGAGTCATAGGGCACTGGAACTCGAAGATGTCTATGTTTCCAATGATTGGGCTCAGCTGAGGATACACTCCTCTAAGGTTGATCAGCACGGGGTAGGCAGTGGTGTAAGACTGCTACGATGTTCCATGGCAGACATCTGTTCGGTTGGTGTCCTACAAGAGTTCCTTGCAATGCGTGGTACGCACCCTGGCCCGTTTTTCTGTCACCAAGATGGGTCTCCCCTTACTAAATTTCAGTTTTGGAAGGTGACCGGTAAGGCACTAGCCAGTGTTGGCCTCCCTGGGGCTCGCTACGGCACCCATTCATTCAGGATAGGGGCGGCTTCCACTGCAGCGGCGTTTGGGTACTCCGGGGCTGAGATACACAACATGGGAAGGTGGGGATCACAATGTTTTCAGTTATATGTTCGCCCTCTTCAACCGTGAGTACCAGTTCAGTCACTGCCCTGTTTCCTTTTTTCCTTGACAGACCCTGGGTGTCGTCTTACACCGGTGACAGTATGGCTGGTGGGCCACAGCTATGTGCACAGGGCAGCGCAGTTTGCTGCGGCGACAGAGTAGGGACCCCGACTGGGACTGGGTGCATCCGCAAGTCTCAGGTGGTACGGTAAGTGCGGAATGTTATGGCGGGAACTGTTGCCATTCCTTTTCTCCATCAGGAATGCTGAACTGCCTGATGTCCTGATTATACACCTTGGGGGTAATGATTTGGGACAGGTCACTGGCCTATCGCTGAAGCATGCAATTTGCGGTGACCTGGCCTACTTGCATTATGTGTGGCCTGCCACAACCCTGCTTTGGTCGGACATGATACCGCGGCAGGCTTACAGGGGAGGGTTTAACCTCCAGGCCCTTGATCGGGCTTGGCGCTCAGTGAACAGGGCTATTGCCCGGTTCTTTCTGGACAAGGGTTGGGGCGCGTCATACGACACCCCACCATCAGTCTACAAAATTATGAGCTTTACACAGGGGATGGGGTCCATCTGTCGCCGGGAGGTATGGACCTCTTGTTGGGAGATTGGCGAGCAGGCCTGTTGACCGAGCTGACGGTCTGGGGGGGAGGGCGGTGAGCCTTTCTTGAAGCCTCCCCGTGTGGCGGGTAGCACTGGTAAGGTAAACATTTATGACCCACAGGTATCCGGCAGGTTCGCAATTGACTGGACAACACTAGACAGGCACAAGTTGGTTAACGTTGTCCGGTCAACGATGAACCAGGCAATGGGGTGATGGCACGAGCTAGGCAGCATGCATCACCCCGTTATTTTACGGATACGCGTCAGAGGGTGGGGTCAATAGTTAGATTATTGACTACGGTCAACAGTTTGTTTGTTGTCAACAAACAAATTGATACAAATGGATACATTGTAACCAATTGCCATTGGCAATTTTGGGAGGAACCTTACCAGTGTTACTTCGGCCTGCTTGCCTTAAGAATTATAATTGGTTGAATACCAATCGAAATTTATAATTCGGACTAGGGCATGAATCAATAAATGTGGCCCAATGCCGTTATCCACTTTCACCAGTGTCTGAGTCCTTTATTGGGGGGTGCGCCTGCAATGCAAGCGCGGCACCAAAATGGCCGCCGCGCTCTTTGCGGGCCCCCCCACCGGACTTGGACATCCAGTTAGTTAGGGGGCGTGGCCATCCCTCTTTAAAAGGGGTGGCCACGAGGCAGCCGAGCTGCCATTTTGCAAAGCGACGGAGAGGAGAAGTTTTTCCCCTCCACCCCCTCCCTAGTTAACAGTGTGATATTTTGGTCGCTTCAGGGCCGGGTGGGAATTTTTGGCTGGAACCTACAATTGGCTTTCAGGTCCTGGTTTTTTTGCCCATCCCACACTGTTGCTATGGTTTGATACAGGGTTTTTTTGCGGTTCTGTTGCTGACTTTGGTCACATGGGCGGGTAGCACTGTTAAGGTAAACATTTATGACCCACAGGTATCCGGCAGGTTCGCAATTGACTGGACAACACTAGACAGGCACAAGTTGGTTAACGTTGTCCGGTCAACGATGAACCAGGCAATGGGGTGATGGCACGAGCTAGGCAGCATGCATCACCCCGTTATTTTACGGATACGCGTCAGAGGGTGGGGTCAATAGTTAGATTATTGACTACGGTCAACAATTTGTTTGTTGTCAACAAACAAATTGATACAAATGGATACATTGTAACCAATTGCCGTCGGCAATTTTGGGAGGAACCTTACCAGTGTTACTTCGGCCTGCTTGCCTTAAGAATTATAATTGGTTGAATACCAATCGAAATTTATAATTCGGACTAGGGCATGAATCAATAAATGTGGCCCAATGCCGTTATCCACTTTCACCAGTGTCTGAGTCCTTTATTGGGGGGTGCGCCTGCAATGGCTTACACACGGTCGCTATGGTCTAACATCGTGCCGAGACACCAATTTAGGGGAGACGTGGATCTCCGTGGTTCGGACTGTTCCGGCAGTCAGTGGACAGGGCTGTTGCTCAGTCCCTTGCTGAGCATGGCTGGGAGTCAGCCATTGGACACCTGAGGATAGGCTTACTAAAATTTTGCTGGTAGGCAGGAGAAGGGGTCCACCTGTCGGCTGGAGGTATGTACCTCGTTCTGGGTGTGGTGCAAGCAGGCCTGGCGACCAAGCTGACAGTCTTGGGGGGGGGGCGTGAGTCATCATGGACACCTCCCCGTGTGGCGGGTAGCACTGGTAAGGTAAAGATTTATGACACAGAGGTATCCGGCAGGTTCGCAATTGACTGGCCAACACTTAGACAGATACAGGTGTAATAGCTTTGACCGGTCAACGACGAACCAGGCAAGGGGTGATGGCAGGAGCTTTTCAGCATGCATCACCCCGTGATTTGACGGATACACGTCAACAAACAAATTGATACAAATGGATACATTGTAGCCAATTGCCATTGGCAATTTTGGGAGGAACCTTACCAGTGTTACTGCGGCCTGCTTGCCTTAACAATTACAATTGGATGAATACGCCAATTGAAAGTTATAATTCGGACTAGGGCATTATTCAATAAAAGCGGCCCAATGCCTTTATCCATATACCGGTGTCTGAGTCTTTCTTTGGGGGGTGCGCCTACAAAGGGAATGAGAGCAAAATGGATTAGGACATTTGACAAAACCCCAAAAGAAATGTCTGGAACCAAGAAGGCCATATTTATATTTTTAGGCTGAAAAGGTGTGAAAGGTAGGAGTGAGGAGAATAAAGAGATACCGTAGTATAAATAATTGTGCTGTAACAGTATTTATTATTTTATACTCATAACAGAACCTTAATTTAGCAATTCAAAAATAGAGCGGTCAGCAATGGAGCAGAAAATATGCACTGAGGTGATTTAGTGTTCCTTTCCATTCCAAGTGTTCGAATGAGGTTTGCAAACATTTTCATCGGCTACTGTATCTATGAGCTTAACAGCAGTGTGATCCACAGATGTCAGCATGTGATAATGTATGTTTGCATGCTGTGAACAATTTTATCTATTTGAGCTCTGCAAACCAAGCTAAGCCGGAAGGTCACTTGGCAGCACTAATTAAACAATGGGCTAGCTTTTGCATATATTTCTATCTGATACAAAATGTAGGCAATTCTGAGGCTATTTCTGAGTATAATCACCAGCTTCATAAAGAGGGAACAGCTGACTAGATAGCTCTCTGAATGATATTTCTGGATATGGAGCCAGATGTTGGAAGTTTGATTCTTCATTGTGTCTTTCAGTAGAGCAGCCAGCCTGTGAAGCCATGGGCAAGCTGCACAGTCCCAAGATGCCTCCAGAAGAAGGGAATAATAAATCACTTCTGTGGCACACATGTGCAAAGCTATGTTTTGTAAATGGGGCTAGGCATCACAAGAACAGAAATGTTGGTGAGGCCCCATGAAGATAGTCTCTTGTGCTGTCACCATTTTTGGAACATGCTTTGCACTTCAATGCTGTAATATCAGTTCTAGATGTATATATTTCAAAGCCCAAAAATTGCAATGACCCTAAGAAAGCCCTCAAATGAAAACCCTTCAATAGTGGCAACTAGCTAGTAGTTTCATGTGTCTGAGAGCTAAACTGTTGTTGTTGTTGATGTTGTTGATGTTGTTGTTTCTATACAGCCCTTCTGGGTGTTATCCCACTCTGGGCGGTGAACAAACAGAAAACAAATAACAATACCCACAACAAATCAAACCCACCACCAACAAATACATCACAAACTAAACTAAACTAATTGATGTCTGAGGACATCAGGACTGAACCTAACTGGCTAATTTATTGATGAGGGAACAACGCCCTGAAAGGCCTCCTTGAAGAAGAGCGTTTTTAATTTTTTTTAAAGGTAGCAAATGATGGGGCCTGGCACAGCTCCACCGGTAGTGTATTCCACAGTGTTGGTGCCACCACTGAGAAGGCTCTATTTCTAGTTAAAGACTTTTGAGCCATCCTCAGGGGTTGGCACCTGGAGCTGCACCAATTGTGTTGACTGGGTGATATGGGGAGTTGCTCTGAGAGAGAGACGCTCTGACAGATAGCAATGTCCCAAATTGTATAGGGCCTTGTATGATAGCATTAACTGTAGGATACAATTTGGTATTCACTGAAAGCCAATGGCACATTTTTTTTTCCTCCTGGGATATAATTCCGCCAGAGTCCTTCTTTACCTCCTCATGACCAACCACAAAACTGAAGGAATCAAAATAGCACCCTACTGAGATGAGGGTAACTCATGCTAGGGTCAATGGATGTATTTTAAGGTAGATTAACTTCTAATAGCAAGCTAACTGTGGTATACAATTTGACTGAGAGGCAAAGACCTCTAAGAGTTTGGTTCCCCAAGCACCTGTGACAGCACTGGGCAAACAATGCCTCAGAAATATGAGGCTCCAGGCATCAAAGAAGAACTGGATCATCTGCCCTCTACTGCCATATGACCCGGTCTTCCAGGCTGATGTCTCTGTTGCAACCATGTGATTAGAAGCAGGAGTTTTCTGTGATCGGATATGTTTGTAGCTCTGTGCATGTTTTAAACATACCTCCTATAGGGCATACCAAGGGCCTCTGTGATGTATGTCTCCCATTTCTCATCCCCAGGAGAACAGTGATGTATGTCTCCCTCTGTGATGTATGTCTCCCATTTCTCAACCCCAGGAGAACAGTACTTCTATCTCATCCCAACCCCTAAAATCACTGTCCAAGAGATGTTAGGACTGCCAGCTGCAATCCTATGAAGAAATTATCCTGGAATATGCACCATGGGGACTGCGGTGGCTTAGTGGTTAAGATGCTGAACTTGATGACTGGAAGGTTGGAGTTTGAGACCCTAGTACTACACAACAGAGTGAGCTCCTGTCTCTGTCCTAGCTCTGCCAACCTAGCAGTTCGAAAGCAAGAAATTGCAAGTAAATAAGTAGATACCAATTTGATGGGAGGGTAAACAGTGTTCCATGTACTTCAGTGTCTAAGCATGCCTGCCATATGTCCACAGAAACATTTGCAAACACAGACAGTGTTGGCTCTTTGGCTATAAACAGAGATGAGCACTGAACCCTAGAGTCAGATACGACTGGCTTTTGAGCAAGGGTGACTTTTATCTTTATCTGTGCTCCATGGGACACAACTTGGCTATAACAGAATAGTTGTAATTAAAGATACCTTTTAAGGATTATTTAATTGGCTTGTTGATGTTGCTTTGGGACAAAACCCAGCCTCAAAAACTTTTAAATCAAAAAAATAACCGTGTGTGTGTGTGTGTGTGTGTGTGTGTGTGTGTGTGTGTGTGTGTGTGTGTGTGTGTGTGTGTGTGTGTGTGAGAGAGAGAGAGAGAGAGAGTTTCTTGGATATCTTTCACTGTCCAAGAAAGAGTGACTGACTGTTCTTTGCTTAGATGAGAAACATTCCAAACTACAGCCATCTCCCTTCTCCAGTCAGACTGATTTCTTCCAAGGCTTAATGCCTCACAATGTAAATTACAGACCACTCATGCCATGAACCTGTCCTCTTATCTTAGAAAGCTCAAAGCTGGCTGCGGCATGGCACCACTTCACTTAATCTTCTCCCGAAGCATTTTTCAATCAAGCACATTAAAAATAAAAATGACATATTTTTTTTAAAAAAATGAAAGGCTTCTGACTATTCGGGATAATATGGCCATAATGTTTTAAAGGATACAGTCCTGAGCTCTTAAATGGGCTACCAGGAAGGAAGATGCTGTTAGAGCTGGAGGTGGGGGAAGAGAAGGAAATAGCTTTGGGGAGGCAAAGGTAAAACAAGGTTAGCATTGTTGTTAATGGTTCAGTGTTTAGCAAAGACAGAGCTGAGCTCAGTTTCAACAAGGAGGCAAAATTCAGATAACCAGCAATGGGATTCATAGGGTCAGAAGGGCTCAAGATGGCAGTTGAAGCCTCAGAGAATTGCTTTACTTCCTATGCTGAAGAAAGGAAGGAAGCTGCTGGAGCAAATATATCAGGATACAAAAAGAGGAAACTTTGATTTTATAATTTGGGATGTGCAGCTTTAACACTTGGGATTCTTTCTCTTCAACATTTTCCTCAGGTGCTGATGCTCTGTGTGAAGCTATTTGTATGCATGTTTTTTCAACCAATATTTGTTTAGAAGGTAGTATGGATAATCTACATTGTATATCTCATGTTTTCATGTGACCACATAAGGATGCATATTAGTTTGACAACTGTTAGATGAGGATTCAGCCAGGTCATAGGTTTTGACCCAGGTTTGGGTCCTAAAATCTCAGAAAATCAGTTTGTCTACTCCAGTGATTCCGAACCTTTTTTGACCATGCCCAGTCGAGATGTACTTTAGACCTTGCAAAAATTCCCAAGTTAATGAAATTCTGGGATGTTGTGTATGGGTGCCCAGTGGAGCTACACTCAATTTATCCAACAACATTTCCTTGTGGAACCTTGGGGGGAGACAGCAAAATTTTAGCACTCTTCTCAGTTTTTTGATTATATCTTCTAAACCATACATTTTTGTGTACTACATGTAATTAGAAAGTTGTAGAGCATTAAAATTCCTTCAATTGTAATTGGTCAAACCTATTTCTTAACCCCATAGTTACCAAGATACAGGGCTTTGAAAAGGTGCTAAATTTCTCAAATTTGAAAAAAAAACTGCTAAAAAGGCTGGTTTTTGCCATGTATCTTCTATTTTGCAACATATTTAATGGGATTTTGGATTCTACTTCAATTTCCAAATGTTCAAGTACATCCCCCCTCCCCCCTCTTCCCCCTCCCACTACCCCCTCCTCTGTAGGATGACATCAACAAAATAAACTTGATCACAATGCTGATGACAGAAATGACAGCAAAGGGGATTGAAGTGCAACAGGCTACTGAAGATGCAGACGTTATGATTGTGAGAACAGCAATATTGAAGGCTGCTGCATATGACAGTATTGTAATCACAGGTGAAGATGTTGATCTCCTCGTGATACTGACAGCCCTTGTCTCCACTACTCACAAAAACATCTATTTTCAGAAGAGTGTGAGAGGGGGCACAGCTAGAAATATATAAAGATATTTCGTTAGAAGAACGCATTTTTTGGAGACTACAAATTAAGCCAATCACAAAAAATTTGCATGAGAAAAACATACAATATAAATGGAGACCACATAAACAATTAATTTTTACAGTGAAGGGGAAGAATTATTGGATTAGGGAAGAATCTGATGGCTTAGAAATTTTGATGGAAGCTAAGATTATAGAAAAAGGGTCTACAGAATGGAAGCAACTTAAAGATGCCTTAATAAATGTGGGAGTAGCGCCCATGTTAGAACGGGAAGAGGAGGAAGTTGAAGGAGCAGAAGGAGGGAAAGACTAGGTCATTAAAGGATAAAAACAGAGAATCTACCGCGTGGAATAAATTATGACAAATTAAGATAATCATTTGTAATAAGAAATAAACAATGAACAAGAAACGGATGTTAAGTATTAAGGTCCACTCGCCACCCGCAACCCCCCCTCCCCTCTTTGGTTTTCAAAGGTTACTTTTGTAGAAAGTGGGGAGGGTAGGGTTTTTTTTTCTTTTGCTTTTTCCCCTCTTTCTTATTTGTTTGATTATTGGTTTGTTTAAGCTTTGTTATTTTTGTATATTTTTTCTCTTTAAGATAATTGTATATTATTTAATTTAAGATGTGCTGGAGGAGGGAGAGTATAACTTGTTGTGGGTTGAGGTGTTGGTTCACATATTATGGGGAATTCTGCAGTAACAGTAGAGAAAGCACTAAATATGTATACTTAAAAAGTTAAAAATTATCTCATGGAATGTCAGGGGCCTAGGGAACCAAATTAAGAGGAAACGTGTGGAAGGAGTTCTGAGAAGGGAAAAAGCGGATATCATTTTTCTCCAGGAGACACATCAGAAAAATGAAAATAAGAATAATATTTATGTAAAAGGGATGGAAATATATGAGAAAAGCCTAGGTTCAAGTAATTCAAGAGGGGTTGCTGTATTAATATCGAATAAACTAGATTTTTCATTGAGCAAGAACATTAAAGATAAGGAGGGAAGGTTTCAGCTAATAAAAGGTAAAATAGAGGAGGAAGATTATACATTTGTCAACGTATACTCACCAAACAAGAATCAAGGGATCATTCTAGATAAAATTCTACCCATTATAAAAAAAGAAAGATCAGTAAATTTAATTATAGGGGTAGATTTTAACTTAATCAGGTCAGGATTAGATACAACAAATAATCTTAGAAAGACTCAAGATAAATTGATTGACAAATAGATAGGGAAACTAGGATTACAGGATGCGATGAGAATGTTGACAGGTAAAAAAAATATTTACCTTTTGCTCCTTAAAACATAGATCTTACTCTCGTTTGGATTATTTCTTTGTGTCAGAAAATATGCTTAAGAATTTAGAAAACTTTAATTACGGCAATTTTAATATCTCAGATCATACATTTATTTCGATAGAGATGCGGCTGAACAGCAGCACCTATCGAAATAAGGTATGGAGGATGGATACTAAACTATTAAAAATGAAGAGATAAAAAAAGATTAATAAATAAATGGATAAAGAACTGGGAAGATAATGACACGGGTGAGGTGAAATTACATATTCTTTGGGACGCAATGAAAGCAGTTATTAGAGGTGATTATATACAAGAGAAGGCAATATTTGAAAAAAAAAATGAAAAGTCAAGTAATTAAAAGAGATAAAGATATAAAAGAACTAGAAAGGAAGCACGCAGCTACAGGAAGTAACTCAATTTGGAATAAATTACAGGCATTAAAAAAGGAAACAATTGCAGTAGAAGTTGAAAAGGTTAGGGTAGATTTGGCATATTTAAAAAGAAATGATTTTGAATTCAATAATAAAGATATGAAAAATGTAGCAAAAAAAGTAAGACAAAAAAAGTAAGGGATATATAGAGGCTCTAATTAATAAAGAAGGTATAAGGCAGTATAAACTGGAAAATAAATTATCAGTAGCAGAAGAATTCTATACAAAATTATATACAGAACACAGAATTGATAATAATGTGCTTCAAGCATATTTGGATAGGAACTTGACATACCAATTAAAGGAAGAACATGTAAATATAATGGAACAAGATATTAAAGACAAGGAGATTGAAGAGGTAATTAACAACTTAAAACAGGATAAAACACCAGGAGAGGATGGTATCCCTTCGGAATTTTATAAGGAATGCCGAGAGGTATTAATTCCCAAGTTAAAAAATATATATAATTATATATTGGAAGGGGGGGAGATCCCCAAGTCCTGGAGTAATTCGATAATGGCTCTAATTCCTAAACCTGGAAAGGATAAAGAGAATATAGAAGCATATAGACCAATATCATTATTAAATCAGGATGCAAAAATTTTTACTTCAATAATTAATAATCGGCTTAATAAATTCATAGACACTTATATTGGAGAAGACCAAGTAGGATTTGTTAAAGGAAGACAAATGGATAAATTAATAAATCGGTTAATTAATATTATTGATAAATTAAAAAATAATAAACAAAAAGTATGTATAGTGGCATTAGACATATATAAAGCATTTGATTCAATTCAATGGAAAACAATAAAAGGAATATGTGAGAAATTACAATTCGGCCCTAAATTTAATCATGTGATAGGACAATTGTACAAAGAAAGTAAATCTAAAATTAAAATGAATAATTGTCTGGGGAAAGAAATTGATATAAACGCAGGGACAAGACAAGGATGTCCATTGTCCCCATGTCTATTTATACTGGCAATGGAATTACTAGCAAATGATATGAGGCAAAATGAGAAATTAGTAGGAATAGAAAATAAAAAAAATAAGTCTATTTGCGGATGATACTCTATCAGTTGTAAAAGATCCTTTAAATAATTTAAACAAAATACAAGAACATTTAAGAGCCTTTGAAGAAGTAACAGGATTAAAAATTAATTGGACGAAAACTGAGGCTATCACATGCAATTTAACCCAGGCGGAAAAGGAAAAAATTGGAGATAGATTTAATATTACAATAAAAGATGAATTGAAATATTTGGGAATATTCGTGACGAAGGAACCAAAAGACCTATATAATATTAACTTCAATAAATTAAGAAATAAATTGAAACCATTACTAGAACAGATAAAACGAGCAAAGACTTCATGGTTTGGAAGGATTAATATTTGCAAAATGAAAGTTATACCCAAATTGAACTTTCTTTTTGAAAACTTACCGATTAAAATCAAAGAGTCAGAACTAAATAAATGGCAAAAATTGATAAACGGAATTTGCAATAATAATAAAAGAGCAAGAATTAGTAAAGGATTATGGTACATGAAGAATAAACAGGAAGGGTTAAACATTCCAAACATTAAAGCGTATTTTCAAGCCTTTCATATGAAGAAATTAATTAAATTATTAATTCAGCAAAATGAGGTAATAGGTGAAGGGGATCAAGAAGAATTTAAAAAATTAAAAGGTGAAATATTTCTTGCTCAAGTAAATAATAAAACAGAGATTAACTGCTTTTCTATAAAGAATATTTATAACGTATGGAAAGGGGTTAAGAGGAAATTGGCACCAGATATTTCCCCAATTTTAGAAATTTTAGATTTCCAGAGTTGCCCATTATTATCCTCGCAAAAAATAAGACCTATTCTATTGCAAGAAAAAGTGTTGTTAATAACAGAGTGGATTAAAAATTGTAATACATATCAGAAAAGGAAGGAGGTATATAATAAATTAAAATTAAATTGGCTACAAGAATTGGGGATGGAGAAATGGGACAAATCGATAAGGGAGATTATAGGAGTACCTAGGGCAAAGACGCCCTTTGAAGAATTGGTCTTGGAAATAAGGAAAGGGAAGACAAGATTACAGGGGTTAGTAGGTAAACTGTACCAAATGCTTATCCCAGGGGAAGAATCACACTATACACTTAAACGAATTTGGGAGGAAGATTTAAATATTAAAATTGAAGAAGAAGAGTGGAGGAAAAAGTGGGGAAACAGAATAACAAAAACTATGTCAATCAAGGAAAAGGAGCATGTTTGTAAGGTACTTTGGAGGTGGTACCTTACCCCAATCAGACTCAAGCAAATGAATATTAATAAATCTGATTTGTGTTGGAGATGCAATGAACAAAAGGGGACATATTTGCATCTGTGGTGGTTTTGTAAGAAAACAAATAAATTTTGGAAAGTGGTAGAGAAGGAGATAAACGAGATTCTTGGCATAACAATGATTTTAGAACCCAAACTAGCTATATTAGGAGAAATAGGAAAAATGAGATTAAGTGAGGGTAATAAAGAATTAATTTTGACATTGTTGCTGGTTGCTAGACAGCTGATAGCCCAAGAATGGAAGGGTAACGAAAATCTAAATAAGAATAGGTGGTATAAAGAGGTTTGGCAACTGGCACTAAATGAAAAATTAACTAGCCAAATTAGGTTAAAACAGGGTTTTAAAATCAAAATACAATTTTGGGAAATATGGAAACCTTTCATACAGCATGCGTTAACAAGTGAAGAAGGAAGTAAGCCTGGCCCTGACATGATTCAATTTTGGAAGATTTAAGTATACTGTGCCAATTGAAATTGCTGCAGAATAGGGTTTTGCACGGATTAAAAGTTGAAAGAATGAAAGAGTGAACAAGATTTTGATATATTGTTGTTATTCCTTTCTCTTTTCTTGGTGTTTTTTTCTTTATTTATTGTTAGTTTTTAAGTATTTATATTTTTATGTTTTTTTGTATTTTATGATTATTAATAAAAAAAACTTTAAAAAACCCAAAAACATCTATTTTCAGAAGAGTGTGAGAGGCAATGCCCCAGCAACCTTGTATTCAGCAGCTTCATGCAAGATCGACCCAAAAGACATCCTGTTTCTTCACGCAGTCGGCGGTTGCAACACCACTTCAACTCCCATTGGACAAGGGAAGAAGAAAGTGTGCAAGCACTTTATGGCTGCTGCCTTTAAAGACTCGGAAGCCACCCCCTCCCAGATTTCCAAGGCCGGGGAGAAGTTTTTGTTGGTGCTGTATGGGGGCAACATGGAGACCGACACGTTGGAAACCTCCCATACCAACTGTTTACCAAGTTGGTGGCCAAAGCCACATTCTAGTTGGCCAGACTCCCACCTACCAAAGATGCTGCCACCCATCATATTTTTCACACATACCTCCAAGTCCAGATCTGGCTAGGTAATGATGACATCATACCATCAGTTTGGGGGTGGTCACTGACAAGGGAAGGTGTTATTCCCATCAGAGCCCTGGACAACATCTTGAATATAATCTCCTGTAAATGCAAGAAAGAGTGCAGCACTGCAAGGTTGCAGCTGCAAGAAAGCAGGACTGCGCTGCTCCAACCTTTGCAAGAACTGCGTGGGGAACGGTTGTGAAAATTCCCCCGAGCCTGACCTCCAGGAGAAAGAAGTGGGGGACTGCGAAGAGCAGAGCATTATGGATGCAGTGCTGGCTATGGATGAAGAAGGAGAAGAAGAGGAAGCTCCATACGGTGCAAAACGCCAAAAATATTAAATGTATGCTTCTCAATGCTTCCTGTTTTACTTTATTTACATACATATTGCTTCCCGTTTTTTAATTACATTTTACTGTACATAACTACTAATAATTTCATAAGAAATACATGTGTTTTTTAGTCTTTATTAACCTAAAAAACATCTTATAAAGGTCACTCAGGATAAAGCCACGTCATTGTGGGGGGTGGGGTGGGGGGCAAAATTTCCAAACTGAAAGACGAACTCGGTTTTCATGCTCTTTGAATCTTAGATGTACACTGTAAGTATGAACATCTTACAGAGGAAAGGGAGGGGGGAGGGGGATGTAGTTGAATGTTTGGAAATTGAAGTAGAATCCAAAATTCCATTAAATATGTTGCAAAATGGAAGATACATAGCAAAAACCAGCCTTTTTAGCAGTTTTTTTTTACAAATTTGAGAAATTTAGCATTTTTTCAAAGCCCTGTATCTTGGTACCTATGTGGTTAAAAAATAAGTTTGACCAGAGATAATTGAAGGGAATTTAATGCTCTACAACTGTCTAATTACATGTAGTACCCCAAAATGTATGGTTTAGAAGATTTATTTATTTATTTATTTATTTATTTATTTATTTATTTATTTATTTATTTATTTATTTATTTGAACTTATATCCCGCCCTCTTGACCTAGGGCAACTCAGGGCAGCGCACAATCACATAAAAATATTTTTTTAAACCATAAAAACAGCAGTAAAAGACTCTTTAAAAACCATCCCATATCTAAAAAGACCCTCTCCTCCCCACACTCAGTAAGAGGGACATATAACTCTAACAGAGCCAATGAGCGGCTCTGCCTGCCAGCCAGGTTTTCAACCCTTTCCTAAAAGGCAGCAATTCTGACTGTAACCTTAATTCTACCGGAAGGAGGTTCCACAGGATTGGGGTGGACACAGAGAAGGCCCTCCTCCTTGTGCTAGAGAGGCAAGCCCCTCTAGCTGATGGAACACTGAGGGAGCCCCTCCAGTGTGCCCTCGAAAAACTGAGAAGAGTGCTAAAATTTTGCAGTTTTTGCCCCCCCCCAAGGTCCCACAAGGAAATTTTGTTGGATAAATTGAGTGTAGTTCCACTGGGTACCCATGTACAACATCCCAAAGTTTCATTAACTTGGGAATTTTTTTGCAAGGTACCCCCCCTCCCATTTTGGACCTATGGCGACTGGGCTGCTAAGCATCTCTAAAATCCAGATCCCACCCGCACCGCATGACATATAATTTGTATTGTTCAAAAAGTGAACTCCTGTTCATGTGGAGGAAACCTAAAAGGCAATTCACTGTTAATAACTCATCCTTGAATTACCCGCCTGTGGGTTGTGTGACCCATGTTGGGAACAATGGCTCTACTCCTAAAGGTAAGCTAGAGAATGAAAGTGCGGCGCCAAAATGGACACTGCACTCTTTGCGCCCCCCCCCACCCGGACTCAGACATCCGGGTAGTTAGGGGGCATGGCCACCCCTCTATAAAAGGGGTGGCCACGAGGCAGCCGAGCTGCCATTATGTGAAAGCGACGGAGAGGAGAAGTTTTTCCCTCCACCCCCTCCCTAGTGAACAGTGTGATATTTTGGTCGCTTCGGGGCCGGGTGGGAATTTTTGGCTGGAACCTACAATTGGCTTACTGGTTCTGGCTTTTTTGCCCATCCCACACTGTTGCTATGGTTTGATATAGGGGCTTTGCTATTGACTTTGGTCACATGGGCGGGTAGCACTGGTAAGGTAAATATTTATGACCCACAGGTATCCGGCAGGTTCGCAATTGACTGGCCAACACTAGATAGGTACAAGTTGGTTAACGTTGTCCGGTCAACGACGAACCAGGCAATGGGGTGATGGCAGGAGCTCTTCAGCATGCATCACCCCGTGATTTGACGGATACACGTCAGAGGGTGGGGTCAGTAGATAGTTTATTGACTACGGTCAACAATTTGTTTGTTGTAAACAAACAAATTGATACAAATGGATACATTGTAGCCAATTGCCATTGGCAATTTTGGGAGGAACCTTATCAGTGTTACTGCGGCCTGCTTGCCTTAAGAATTATAATTGGCTGAGTACCAATTGAAATTTATAATTCGGACTAGGGCATGAATCAATAAATGTGGCCCAATGCCGTTATCCACTTATACCGGTGTCTGAGTCCTTTTTTTGGGGGGTGCGCCTGCAAATCCCATCTGCTGTGGCTGAGCAGGTTAGAACATTTTATTATCCTCACGTAATTTTCAGAGACCAACCAAAGGGCAACTATGGGGAGGACCAACACACATAGCCCTCCAGTTGCTGTTGGAGTACATTTTTTCGTTCGATTATTCTCCTCTGGCTCTTAAAATCAAAAAGGTAATAAGTAAGTTTTGGCATATTGTGGAGGACTTACCATGGTGCTCACAGATTCCAATATTTGGCTTTAAGAAAACTAAGTCTATCAGTAATTATGTTGTAAGTTCTGACTCTCATTCTGGTCCTTCGCCTCTTTCTATCATTCAGGGACATTTTCGTTGCACTGCTTGCGCTGCTTGCCGGTTTGCTCTTGAAGTAAAGTCGATTTCCATACCAGGTAAACGATATGAGCATAAACTATCGGGGTTCACCAATTGTAATTCTTATAACGTGATCTATGCAATAATTTGCCCTTGTGGTAAATTTTATATTGGTTTAACCGGTCGCCCCCTGAAGGCTCGGATCTTGGAACATCGATCCCGCATTCGCACCCAAGTTATGGCCGCTCCTCTTGTTTCCCATTTTTCAGGAAAAAACAGAAGATGATTTAAAATTTTTAGCTCTTGAAAAGCTTTCATCTAAAAAATATGAAAAAACTGATATGGACAGACTTTTGATGCGCAGGGAAGAATGCTATATTCATCTATTTGACTCTCTCACACCTCGTGGTTTAAATCATGACTTAGATCTCAGCTGTTTCCTGTAGCTTAGGGAAGACTAGTTCACTTTCAGTAACTGCATGATAATTAGTAATACCACAACTGGGGTAAATTAGAGAGTATAAATGAGGACGGAAACTGTTCTAAATAACGTCATAGGCACACATGAATAAACCTAGAGGCTGAGACGCGGTATATATATATACAGAAATTATTAATAAACGAGATATACCTCATTGTAGAATTTATACACCTTGGAGGTAAGATTTTGGTGATTCTTGGATCTTTGTACAGTTGTATTATGTTGTAAATATTGTATAGTATTGTTCGTGTAATAATGATGGTGTTACGTTTTTTTGTAGAAAACCCTGTTATAACTTAAGTGAAAAGCTGTACACCGGATTGCTTTGGTTTTCTATACTTGGAATAAGGATATTTGTGTTAGTGTTCCATACCTGAAATAAAGGATTTTGAGTCATTACCTCGAAATGTTTCCATCACCTGAAGTAAAGGATTTTGAGTTACTTATATATATGACTTTGAGTCATTTTTGCTGACGGATTTCTTCCTGCATATTGGAGTACATTTTTCAGCAGTGTTGCCAGCCAGCATAGCCACTGCTGAGGGATGGGCAATGTTGCTGTCCAACAACAACTGCAGGGCTGCAAGTTCTCTACACATGTCCTAAGAGAAGATCTCTGTCTTTCTGAGATAAGCTCTACCTTTGGACAACCTGATAAGGAATCAGATGGTGGCACCACTACTTTGAGACTTGTTGTGGGTCTCACTTATTCTAAACCCAGATCCCAAATGTGATACACTTCCAGGCTGCAGACCATAACAGGCTAAATTATGCTACATGTTTCTCCACAGCCAAACACCAAGAATGGTTGTCCTCTATCTTCCCTGCTTCCTGCTGGAACTCCTCTCTCTTTCATGGGTTGACTTGTGAATTCTTGGTGGAATATTACCCTTTCCTCAGAAAGGAATTGTGAGCTGCTAGCTGTGTTGAGCAGGGAGAGGGGAAACAGCAAGGATGTCATTAAGGTCACTCTGAAAATCCCATGCTGGGGCTAAAGAACAATTCCTGACAAAATGAGGTGGTTGGAGCAGTTCAGAGATAAAGGCCTGCCTGTCATTCTGTTACATAAACCTATATTCCAATTTTATCGGGTGAATGTGATTCTCTCTTATCCAGTTGGCTGTTTGAAGGGATTTGGAGCAGAATAGATAATCCTAACTTTGAACATAAATCACTGAGCTGCATGGCTGATAGATGCCTTGCACTTTCTTATGATAATGCCTGATTGGAGGCTGGGAGGGAAAATGCCAGAGGCTTATCTTTGGGAAGCAGCATTCGAAGGGAATGTAGAAAAAGCTTCAATCCAGGAGGGGAGGCCTTGAGATGGGGCCCTCCATTACCTATTTATTTACTTCTTTTTGAGATCTAAACTCCAGGGGAAATGCCAGGAGGGATGTCATGAGGAATGGCTAAGTGGGAGGTATGTGTTACCATGGCCAGAGAAGCTGGGATTAAGAACAAGGACCTTACTGAAGGTAAATTAGAGCTCTTGCATTTATACTGTTCAGGAAGTAAATGTGGGTTTGTAAATTCTGTCCAACATCCTTTAAGAGGAACCTGTTACTCTGGAGAGTGAGTTTTACAGGCAGAATTTCCAAAATCCACAATTCCCAAAATCCACCATTATTGTCTGTGATGGATGGGGCTGATGAGAGTAATAATAACTGGCGTTCAGTCATGTATGGTGGCCTATGAAGCCCTTAACAAGCTTCTTCTACTTCTTCTTTTTTTACACATGCACAAAACTGTACTTAGTCGTGGTCAGGAGGGCTTTTGCTCAAGTTTGAGTGATTCACCAGTTACGCCAATTCCTGGACCGGGACTCCTTGCTCATGGTCACTCACACACTGGTCACCTCCTGGTTACATTATTGTAACACGCTCTACATAGGGCTGCCCTTGATGACCATTCAGAGGCTGCAACTGGTGCAGAATGCGGCTGCCCACACGGTGATGGGGTGTGGCTGTTATGACCATGGCGCACTCTTGCTGTGGGAGCTGGATTGGTCACCAGTGTGCCTCCTGGTGCAATTCAAGATGCTGGTTATGACCTTTAAAGCCCTACATGATAGTGGACCAGGTTACTTAAGAGACTGCATTGCCTTGAGAACATCTGCCCGTCCCACTAGGGTGGACCAGAGGGGCTCTTTACAGGTACCAAAGGCTAGAGAAGCTCGTCTCTCCAGGACTAGACAGAAGGCCTTTTTGGTATCTGCCCGGGCCCTCTGTAAATTCCTGCCAACGGACCTCCTACTTCAACCACAACTGCTGGCCTTTAGGAAAGAGCTGAAGACATGGCTGACCCAGCGCTGTGGTCATAACAGCCACACCCCATCACCGTGTGGGCAGCCGCATTCTGCACCAGCTGCAACCTCCGAATGGTCATCAAGGGCAGCCCTATGTAGAGCGTGTTACAATAATGTAACCAGGAGGTGACCAGCGGGTGTGGGGCGCTGCTATTGGATCTACTCCACCCTGCTGGCTCATAGGACCATCTGACAATTTTGTCATGGGGATTTAAGATTTTTTAGATTCAAGCTTTTGTGATTTTAAGATTTTAGAGATTTTAGTGTTTTTAATGATGTTTTATGCACATGTATGGGCTGTTCTGATGGGTTATTTTGGGTGTTTCTTATTTTGTAAGCTGCCCGGAATCACCTCAGTAAGGGGGCGGCTAAACAAGTCAAATACACTACTACTACTACTACTACTACTACTACTACTACTACTACTACCAATGCACTTAGAAACAATTAGAGTTGACAAAATCACCATCAGTCAGCTGCAAAAGGCCACCCTGCTGGGATCTGCTTGCATAATTCGCCGATACATCACATAGTCCTAAACGCTTGGGAAGCGTTCAACCTGTGATTTATGATACAAAATCCAGCATTGTTATCTTGTTGGCTGTGCGTTTGAGGATAATAATAATAATAATAATAATAATAATAATAATAATAATAATAATAATAATAATAATAATAATAATAATAATAATAATAATAATAGAGTTTTGACAAGTATTTGACAGGCCTCAGTAAAAGGTCACGGAGCAGTAATCAGCTTTGGTCAACTGAAAGCAGCACAGGCCTAGTATTAGGGCTTTCATCAGATACGGTCCAATAACCAATTGGAATTCCAATCATACCCAGGCTGCAATTTTGTATATGCATCCCTTGTCATCCAGTTTACTTTTGGGTAAAAATGGGTAGAATCACTCTGTTGGAGATTGTTTCTAAAACCATGTGTGATCCTTTCTAGACTGGGGGTGGGAGTGATGACAACGCTGGAGCATGAGTTAGCTAAGTAGGATTTGCTACATTACTTGATATTTTAAGAGACTGTAGTAAGCTGAAGAGATAATACCTTGAAATAAACCATGTGAAGCCTAGGCAAACATATATATAATATTCTTCAGCAGGCTGGACTTAGGAAATGGTGAAGCAGGGAGGTGGGCAGGGTGAGCAACTTGTTGATCTGCACTGGAACTGGATTTCAAGACTTCCGTGGAGCTGAGTGGTGTGTGTAGAACCCCAGCAACTGTATATTATTACTACTTCCAAGCATTTGGCTCCAGTGCTTATCCGATCCTTTTTCTTAAAACAACAGCAATCAATCCCAGTGTGTCATTGTCTGCTGGAAATATATACATGTATATTATTTCCTGCTGGAATGTAGCAGTTTCAAGGTAAGTTTTAAACTGCTGGAAATGTCATTTGTTTTCCTTTGCCCTTTCTAGTCAGCAGGAAAATTCCCAATTGTTTCCACCTCACTATAAATGCAAAAAAGGAAACAAAATCATGCTGAAAAGGGCAAGGAAAGCCTCAAAAGATCAAATCGCTGGAATAGTTTCTGATGTTGACATTCGGGAGATAGGGTCTTTGAAGTTTACATTGAGAGACACCAGTTGTCTAAGTCCCTTGAAATGGTCGGCTAGCAATGTGCATGTCCTGCTTGAAGCTTGGCTGTTCTATGTGGGCTTTACCAGGCAGGTTAAATGTGCAGGTCATTTAATAGTTGCCTTCTCAATAACAGTGTGCCTATGTGAGCGCACACAAAAAATGTGGCTTAGCATGCATCTTGATGCTGTGTGTATATAAATGTAAATCTCTTACTAAAAAAGAATTAGATTGGCTTTGAACTCTGGCCACGGTATCCTTCCTGCTGATATGGGGGCCTCAACCCCCTCATCCCATCAGACTGGATAGACAGCTGCTCCCTGTTGCCTTCAGACTGGCTGGCGTCCAAGGAAGGGTCTGGTGGAATGCAGAATTGGACACCTGCTACAAATCTGCCTAGAACTGCAGGGTAGAGAGCAATAGATACAGTCTTTCTTAATCCTAGGTAGCTGTAGTGGCTTCTACTAATGATGTACAATTACAGGAAAGAAAAACAGAGCACTCCCAGAGATGGAGCAACCTGCAAATTTCTTAGCAGTCTGATTGTAATAAAGAGGAACCCTGGATAATGACAAAACTTGGTTCCCCAAGTTGCGTCATTAACCCGATTTTGTTGTTATACCGGCAGCCCCTGGGTAATGACAAAAAAAAAGACTTCCTATGGAGACTACCCGGATAACACCGTTTCCATCAAAATGCTGCTCCAAGCCAAAACACCAGGGAAAACTATGTTGTCGGTTGCAGTTTTTGGCTTGGAGCTGCGCGGGGGGAGATCGGAGGAGGCCAGAACCAGTCCGGATTGCCTCCCTGGAGCCTAACAGAGGCACCTGCGGTGGCAATGCTGCAAGCCAAAACACCGGAGGAAATTCATTCGTCAGCACCAACGGGAGGGGTCATAGGGTATCAGAAACAATGCAGATAGGGTCCCTTGAGCCTCCCAGAGGTGGCATTTTGGCTTCTCCGCCACTGCAGGTGCCTCTGCTTGGCTCCAGAGAGGCGATCCGGGCTGGTTGTGACCTCCCCCGATCTCCCCCCGTGCTGCTCCAAGCCAAAAACTGCAGCCAACAATGGAGTTTCCCCCATTTTTTTTTTGCTTGGAGCAGTGTGTGGGGAACTTGGGGGAGGTTAGAAACAGCCTGGGTTGCCTCCCCAGAGCCTAACAGAGGCACCCAGGCTGTCTCTGCCCACCCCCACAAAAAGGACAATGTGGTCTCTGACCTGTTCATGTTGGTTGGAGATAAAAAAATCGCCATCTTTGGGTCCCTGTGTCTGGCTCTCTTCCTACACAAAAGTGTCTGGGAGGCTGAGAGGACCTATTCTTTGCTGTTTCCGCCTTTCTAGCATCTCCCTGGCATGTCCAACAGCTGAGAAAAGTTGCGGCCGCCATCTTATTTTTTTATTTTTCATAAACAAGATGGCAGCTGCAACTTTTCTCAGCTGTTGGGTGGGCCAGGGAGGTGCTAGGAAGGTGGAAACAGTGCAGGATAGGTCCTCCCAGCCTCCCAGATTCTCCTGCATAGGCGGAGAGCCAGACACAGGGACCTGAAGATGGAGATTTTTTCATCTCCAACCAGCGTGAACAGATAGGAGACCAAACACGATGCCCCAGATAACGACGCAACATTGTTGTCTGGGAGATGACTTTTCAGAAAAACACGCGTTGTTGTCCGAAAACAATGTTGTCCGAATGCATCATTATCCGGGGTTCCACTGTATAAGTTGTTTGGACTGTCAGCATGTTTTTGCCAGGATGAAAAGAGAGTAGATGGGTGAGATGCTTCCTCATATACAAAAAAGTGGAAGGAGGCATTCAGGTAACATCAGTTTCTTCAAGGATGGAAAGGGCTGGTCATAACTCAAGGTGTCACATGCAATGCCCACAGAATCTCTGAAGCACCTGGGTTAAGAGTTTGCAAACTGATAAGATAAAGATAAAGGTCGCCCTTGCTCGAAAGCCAGTCATATCCAACTCTATGGTTCAGTGCTCATCTCTGTTTATAGCCAAAGAGCCAGCGCTGTCTGCATTTGCAGATGGTGACAGGTGGCTGGGTCGGGGCTATAATTAATGCGTCTTTTCGGGAAGGGATATTTCCTGCACCATTGAAACATGCTTTGGTGCGCCCCCTCCTGAAGAAGCCATCCCTCGATCCAGCAGTCATAACCAACTACAGACCTGTTTCCAACCTCCCCTTTTTGGGGAAAGTATTGGAAAAGGCAGTGGCGCGTCAGTTGCAGGGGGTACTGGATGAAGCGGAATATCTGGACCCCTTCCAGTCAGGATTCAGACCTGGATATGGTACTGAGACTGCATTGGTCGCGCTGATGGATGATCTCTGGCGAGAGCGGGATGGCGGTCATCCGTCCGTCCTTGCTCTTCTTGACCTCTCAGCGGCCTTCGATACCGTCGACCACGGTATCCTTCTGCAACGGCTCCGAGGATTGGGAATCCAGGGCACTGTGTGGTCCTGGTTTTCCTCATTTCTGAGGGGCCGGACCCAGTCGGTGTGGTTGGAGAGCGAGAAGTCCAGTCCTAGGTCCCTAAAATATGGGGTGCCTCAGGGCTCGGTACTCTCTCCTCTCCTTTTTAACATCTACATGAAGCCGCTGGGTGAGATCATCCGTTCCCACGGGGTGCGGTACCATCAGTACGCGGATGATACACAGTTGTACATCTCGGCCCGTGGGGACCCCAGTGATGCAGTCAAAGTCCTTTCCAGCTGTCTGGAGGCTGTTGGGGTCTGGATGGGGGCAAATGGGCTACAGCTGAATCCTAGCAAGACTGAGTGGCTATGGATAGGGGGTCCCGCCTTATCCCGGGAGCTACCATCTTTGGTTTTGGATGGGGCTATTCTGCCCCAGACCGACCCGGTGCGCAACTTGGGGGTCCTCCTGGATTCGCGGCTGCTGCTAGAAGAACAGGTGGCGGCTGTGGCCAGGAGGGCCTTTGCCCAACTTCGGGTGATTCGCCAGTTGCGCCCGCTCCTGGACCGCGACTCTTTGCTCATGGTCACTCATGCTCTGGTTACCTCCAGACTAGACTACTGTAATGCGCTCTACATGGGGCTGCCCTTGATGACCATTCGGAGGCTGCAGCTGGTCCAGAATGCGGCGGCCCGGGTGGTGATGGGGTGTGGACGTTATGCCCATGCCTCACCACTGCTGCGGGAGCTGCACTGGTTACCAGTTTGTCTCCGGGTGCAATTCAAGGTGCTGGTTTTGACCTTTAAAGCCCTATATGGTAGTGGGCCAGGTTACCTTAGAGACCGCATCGCCCTAAGGACGTCTGTCCGTCCAACCAGAGCGGACCGGAGGGGCTCTCTAATTGTGCCATCGGCCAGGGGGGCTCGCCTCTCTGGCACAAGGAGGAGAGCCTTCTCTGTGTCCGCACCGGCCCTTTGGAACCTCCTGCCTGTGGAACTGCGTCTCCAGACGGAGTTGTTGCCCTTTAGAAAAGAACTAAAAACCTGGCTGGCGGGCCAAGTTTGGGGTGCAGGTGGAGGGGTGGCTTCCGTTGGGTGGTTAATATAGGGGAGGATGCCTGCCCCACGGTTTCTTCAGTTCCTGCACCCCTCTCTTTTTAGGGGTGGGTTCTTATTGTTGGTTTTATCTGTTTTATTTGTTTTTATATGTTTTTACCCATTGTTGTGAACCGCCCGGAGTCGGCTTTGGCTGAGTGGGCGGTATAGAAATTTGACAATAAAATAAAATAAAATAAAATAAATAAGGTGAAGGCATCTGCTTGGGAATACCCTGAAGGAAATGGTGAGCCACTGTGTGAGACAGAATGCTGGACTGGATGGGCTGTGGCCTGTTCCAGCAAGGCTGTTCTTATGTTCTTATGTTCTTATGTTTCCATGGACATATGGCAAAGCAATCACACTTATATACCACTCCTTCATAGCACTTAGTGCACTCTCTGGGCAGTTCAAACGTTAATTAGCATTTTGCCCCCAACATGCTGGGTACTCATTTTACTGACCTCAGAAGGATGGAAGACTGAGTCAACCTTGAGCCTGGCCAGGATTGAACTCCCAACCTTTTGGTTGCAGGACCACAGTTTATCCAACGAGCCACTAGGCATGCCTCAACACCTGAGTGAATGGAACGTTCTTACCTTCCCACCGAAGTGGTCCTTATTTATCAAATTGCAATTTCTTGCTTTTGAACTGCTAGGTTGGCAGGAGCTGGGACAGAGACGGGAGCTCACTCTGTCATGCAGTACTCAGGAATTGAACTCCAACCTTCCAGTTTTCAAATTCAGCATCTCAACCACTTGAGCTACCACAGTCCCTGCCAACCGATAAAGTGAATATCAATAACACAGGTCTGGGGGAAAAATCAGCTGCATAGGATATTTTTGGTAAATGTTATGTTTTCTAGTGTGCTGAATCCAAAAATGACTTCGATTTCCCCCCATCACATACAGTTTTTCGCAAAATATGAGGGTTTTGCATTAAAAAAGCATAAGAATTGTGAGAAAATCACTATTTTATTGCAATGAACTAAACATATTATTTCTTATAATTAAACAAACAATTTCTTCATAATATATACAGTAAAATCTTGCATAAAGAGTGCCTCGCTTAGAGACTAACTCGCTTAAAGATCAGAATTTTCTCTGAATGGTCACCTTGCTTAACAACTAAAACCAACCAAATACTCACTTAACAACTAAATCGGGGTTCACAATCCCCCCTGCCAGAAGTCACAGTTGGTCACTTGCAATGGTGTTTTGCTTAAAGAGCAAACTCACTTAAAGAGCAATCCCATGGAACGCATTATGCTCTTTAAGCAAGGTAGCACTGTACTTAACATTCCGTGTTCACTCTTTTTGTCTGTGAAACCTTTTCTTCTTCTCTTTTATGCTCCTCCGAACACACTTTTATTTACCATTTCCTGTTTCCTGTTTGAGCATCTAACAGCATCTCAATATCATGGACATCCTGGTGAAATCTTTCAGCCTGCTCTTCACTGTAGGCTCCCAAGTTTTCAGGAAAATAGTCTACGTGGGAGTGTATGAAATGAACTTTTAAGCTCATCTTGCATCCTTGAGCTTTATTCACATTCAACATGCATTGTACAATGGTTTTGTAGTGAGGGTCTTTAGTATTCCCTAAAAACTTGTGAACTACATCTTTGAAAGAGTCCCAAGCTTCCTTTTCTTTTTCTCCCATTGTTTCTAAAAAGAGGGGAGCGGATAGTTTTCATATGTCGGGGCCAGTAAAAACTCCCTCTTTCAACTTGGCTTCAGACAGTTTTGGGAACTTGGAACACAGATATCTGAAACATTCACCATCTTTTGGCAGTGATTTAACAAACTGCTTCATAAGCCCCAATTTAATATGAAGAGGTGGCAATAAAACCTTTTCTGTTGGTACCAAGGGCGTATTAATAATGTTTTTTTCACCAGGGATTAAGGCATCTCAAACAGGCCAGTCAGTTTTTGTCCAATGGAGGTCTCTGGCTCGACTGTCTCACAAACATAGGTAGGGGTATTTTGTATAACCTGCCTGCTGGCCTAATAACATGGTTAGTATTTTAAAGTCTCCACAAACCATCCAGTTTGTTCTTGATATTTGATTTTGTCAAGAATCACAGTTAAATCATTATACTTTTCATTCAAAAGCCCCGAGTGTCTTATAGGAAGTGATGTAAATGTATTTCCATTATGCAGCAAGACTGCTTTGAGGCTTGTTTTAGATGAATCAATGAATAGGTGCCACTCAGATGAATCATATTCTATTTCAAAGCACTTCATTAGCCCTTCAACATCACTGCAATAAATGATATTTCCATCTTTGGAGAAAAACTGAGTGAATTATTTCTCTTGGTGCCTTTTCCACGAAAATGATGTTCCAGGTGACAGCAGGTTTTTATTTGTTATTCTTGACCCCAGCAATTCAGCTGAATCTTTGGAAAGGCCTAAATCTCTAACAATGTCATTGAGCTTACTCTGAGAAAAAAGTTGAGGTACCTCATCAACCAAAAAAACTGAGCTAGATTCGTCCTGGGAAGGCAATGTGTCTCCATCCTCTGAATCACTCAGGATATTATCCAAACTGGAAGGTGGTTGTGGATTAAAGCCTTTCACATCTACCAAACAGAAATAGCAGTCGGTAGTGTGGGTTTGCTGTTCATGCCACATCATACGAATGTCAAAAGAGAATGAGGTTTTCTTGCATTTAAGCCACAAATGAAGATCTTCTACACACCTTCTATACACCTTATGAGGAGCCCATGCTTTGTCTTGATCCCCAAGTTTCAACTTGAAGTAAGCAAAATACCTGTACACTTTCTTTACAAAATCACTTATGTTTCTTTGTTGACCTTTAATGGTGTATTCAACACAAATAAAAAAAAGTTGTCCGGAGAAATAACACAGCCTTTTGGAGCCATACTACAGAACTAAAAACAAGCACAGTCACGTTTGAATGCAGGATGTAAACTGAGTGTGGCTCATACAGCAACCAAGATCCTAAACTTATTTAGCATGTGGAAACATGATCAAATTTGACAGTAGGCCATACCTCAAAAGTTTTGGATTTGAAAATAAGGGAAATTTTTTGGTCACATCCCCTCCCCACCAGGCCAAACCTGATGAAGATGTTGTTCTCCATCAAGATGGATTCAAGTGGTATTTAATCCACTTGGGGACCATCACCCATCCCTGTCAACTTTTGCCACACAGGGCTGTTAGTCCTCAGGGTTGTCAGGTTAGTTAACTGCTGCATGACGATCGGCATTGAGTCTCTGGCAGTATGGTCCTACTCAATTACCATTGCAGGATAACCTGGCCAGACTAATTGGATAGCTTAGCAAGCATTTATAAACAGCAGGGACTAAAATACATTGGCTGGAATCATGCAGATTAGTATAAAAAGTTGCATTGGAGTAGATGAGTCATCTCCTTAATCAGGTCTGTGGTTCAGATGTGTCTGCTGCAGTTGCACTATACTATGCCAAGCAACTGGATTTTAGCAAATTAATTTTAATTTTAATATTAAGACTCAGTGAACTAGACCAGTGTTATTAAAACAAACAAAAGGCCTTGTTTGGTGTCCTCAACAGACATGCCTGTGAGCGTGGTGGGAACAAGAGAAGGGTCTCCCTCAAGGAGCTCATAGGTAGAGTTATGGAATTTTAAATAGCCTGGAATCAAGCTATAGGAGGCTTTATAAGCAGTAATCTCTATTTTGTCTTGTACCCAGAAAGAGATCTGTAGCTAGAAAAGCTGTTGTAATCATAAACTGATTGTTCTTCCTTTAAATGGTGCCACTGAACTGTTTGGCCACCTCATTTTGAATCCACTGAGGTTTCAGGCTTCCGAAGGCAACTCATTACAGTACAGCTCATTACAGTAAATCCATGAGGGTCATACAATAATCAACACAGCTAGATCAGACATCTCAAGGAACAGGAACAGTAGCTTCTACTATCCACACACATTCCCAGACTTCTGTGAAATCTGTGCAACAAGGCTCAGGGCTGAATGCAGAATACCTCTAAGCTATGATCCTGAGTTTTAAGGTAGAGTATTACTTCATTCAGCATAGATCAAAGTTATGTAGCCTGATCTACATCTTGAGCTCATCCAGTCTATTACTGACACCAAACACCAGGTTAGGACCAAAACAGATTGCTTCAGGTGAGAAAGAGAAACATAGATGGGAGGGATAATCTGGTAGTAGTTTTACCTAGAAATGTTTGGGATTAAACTGGGGATCTTCTGCATTCTAGCTAGGTGCTCTGCCACTGAAATATGATCCCTGTCCTGGGTTTGGGACCTACTTTACATTCATTTGCTGGTTATGCGTAGCTTTCCTCTGGAACAATTCAATGGAGACCAATGTATATTTGGAGGTTATAGAAATCATTAAAGCTGGTGATTAACCAGCAATGTGAGTAAGCACACTGACCACCAAGGCTGTCCTTCTAGCATCAACCTCAGAACTACTGTTTAGGCTATTGACAGTGTACTCCTCTGCAGTTCAACTCACACATGCACCCCATTTACATTTTTTTAAAAATTACCCTCAGGAACACACTGCCACGGATATCCCATAATAAAGTTATAGCCGTGTTCATAAGGATCTTACAGAAGCTGAGTTGTTATATTAATACATGAATCATTTCAGAAAGAAGTGTGGTTGTGTAATATGTTGGCATCAACCTCAAATTAAAAGCATGTCTTCAAAGCATAAAGCATAACCACTCATGGTTGCAAGATCTGAAGTCTTTTACTGTAGACACAACTATGTTTGGGATTTTAATCAAGGTATTCTTCCTATGAGTTTTGATCACATAATCTTGGGATATTAGAAGTGACGTTATCCTTTAGCATTCTATATCATCCATTTCCAGCTAGAGCCAATAACTATATTTACATAAAGGGAGTCCTTCCTGTGCCCTCACACCTCACAGGATTTAAAACAGCATTTGATCTCCAAGATAAGGGCTGTAATTGACTTCATTTAAAGATTAACTTAATGTGATGCCTTATTAAAAGGAAAAAAGTTATTACAGAAGTTGTCAATCAAAGAGTTAAAGCCTTTTTATAAAAGCCTGGCCACAAAATGTATCTGCCTAATATCCCAACGGCCAAAAACAAATTACTAAACTGCAATGAGAGATTAGCAATTGTCAGCTTCTTTTGCATCTGTTACTTCACATTTTCCACCTTGCACATAAAAGACGCCTCTTTAGTACAGCAGGGAAAGCTTAATTCCTTAGAAGGATTTACTGTATATTCTGATCTTGAATTTGGGTCTTCTGTGTGAGAAGGAAAGTGGAGGAAAAGTAATGAAGGAAAGGCACAATTTTTGAAAGAAAGAAATAAGTTGAACACTTTGGATTTAGTTAAGATCATTTGTTTTATCTTTGATAATATTGGAAAGAAATCTGCCAACAGCTATACATTTTTGCTGCACTCTTGCATTTGTCTGATTTGCCTGAAGACTGATTCTGATAAACACAAAAATAGGGCTAAATGGTGCAGATGCAAAATGAGAGAAAGAAACCGCTTGAGGCAGGAGTATCTTTCAAGTCTCTTTTACTGCAAGAATGCGAAGGAGTGAAGAAATAAAATATCATCAAAACTGTTCCAATATTGCCAGGTTTTCAAAAGAATATTTCTTAATCAGGATATAATCTTAAGTATTTTTCTGTAGACAATAAAATGAAAACAAAATCATACACTCTGACACCATATTTTAGTTTGGCTGTGAGCCTTAAACCAAGATATCTGAACATAATACATGTTTAGCCACCTTGGGTTGCCGAGGCAAAAAAGGTGGCTATACAAATGTGAAAATAAATAAATAAATAAATGCATACATACATACCAAGAGTTTTCTACACGTCTATTAGCTTCAGGGAGGAAAACATCCTATCATGATGAGGTTAAAGACGTTAAAACATGGTGAAATGTTTGCAATATATATTGTGTATCGAGTGATGTATTCATGAGAAATAATTTTCTTTTTCTTTTAAAGATACAGTAAGGAGGCAGAAATGGCTTGATTATTTAAAGTGACAACATGCTCAGAATTAAAAATCATACAAATGATTATAAAAAACAAGAAAGGTCTAACTCATTATTCAAACCTGATAGAACCAAAGTCTTCAGACGGTGAATATAAAGTGCTTCTCTCTGCAACAACAATTTATCAATATTGTTTTCCCCCAAAATTTTTATTGTTGGACAACTTCAATAACTACAAACTTGGAATGCTCATCTGTGTGACCCTCCTTGATATATTGCATGACTAAAGGTGCTTGTAATACCTGGTTTCTAATTCTGGACCTATGTTCTTCCGTTCGTATCTTAATGGGTCTTGAAGATTTTCCAACATATTTCTTACCACAAGGACAAATCCATAAATAAATGCAATTAATGCTATTACATTTTGAAAAGTTTTTGAATCAACTTCTGGAAAGGATACAGCCTTTGTTTCCCAGACAAATTTGCATATGACACAGTTGTGACATTAGTAATGACCGCGTATGATATTCTGTGTTAGTCCCTGTCTGGCCAGGCACTCAGTATGTGTTACTATATTGCCCAGAGATCTGGTCCTTCTAAAACCTATAACTGGTTTATCATTGCATCCTGGTATGTCACCAAGGATATGCCAGTGTTTCTGTATAATATTTTTAATATCATTGGTCAATGGAGAGAACTCCAGAGACCAATTGATTCTAAATTTGCTAGTTTTCTTTTTTGTGTCAAAAGTACGTTTTTTGGTATTTTTTGAATCTTATCAAAGGAAACATAGATGATGTGATGGGGGTAGCCTCTTTGATTTAATGCCTCCCTGATATTATTAGCTGATTCTAGAAAGTCTCCTTCAGTAGAGGAGTTCCTCTTTGCCCTTGAGAAGAGACTATATGGAGTGTTATTTTTAAAATAATGTGGATGGAATGACCCAAATTGGAGATAAACATTTCTGTCTGTGGGTTTACAAAAGAGTTTCATGCACAAAGTTCCTTGATCAGAGTTATAAACAGTGATGTCTAAAATGATAAGGATTTACGATCCATGTGAGAAGAAAATTTTAAATTAGGATCCTGATTGTTGAGCCATGTTATAAAGTCTTGTATGATGCAATGTTTATCAAAAATGAAAAAGGTCATCAATGAATCTCTTATCTTATATATCTAAAACCAAGGTGTTGTGGCATTTGTTACCCAAATGCCACAACACCTTGGCCCCCACTGCCCCAGAAACCTGCTCCCCACCTACCTGGAGTACCTGGCCAGGCCAGCGCAGGGTACCGGCAGTGCCCCCCGCAGTCCATCTCCCCCAAAAAGGGGTCATGCGGGGGGCACCCCCACCTGCCTGGAAGTCCACTGCCAGAGGTCAGGTCAGCAATGACTAGGTATGCGCAGGAGGTCAGGTCGGCCTGCACTCTGCATGCCCCAACAGAGGCCTTCACCTCAACCCGGATATCCAGGGTTGAGGCTACAGCCCACGAGGTGCGCCGGCCATTCTGCGGCCGATCACACCTGCAGGAAGCCATGGGGAGCGCAACTTCAGTGGCGGCACGGACTTTAGAGCCTCCAGGCACTGCCGCCAATGAATGACACCACAGTGTGGTCTTCTGCCACCAGCGCCATCACTAGGCGGACAATGCCCCACCGTCCACAAAGCCATGGGGAGCGCCGGCCACAACACACGCTCCATCGGCCTTTGGGGGAGGCGTTGCAAACTTCAGTGGCAGTGCAGCCACCTTTCCCCGACAGGCGCTTCCCCGCCCTCTGCTGGCTTTTGGCATCTCCTGCCACCCTGACCCTGCCACAGTTGCCACTGCCGGACAATGGCCCAGCCAGGTGGGCCTGCTGTCATTGGGGGGCTGCCTACCCATGGGGCGAGGGGGTGGAAAACAGAGCTGGAGTGGGTGTTTGGTCACCTGCCATCCACAGACCCTTACTGGTGACCCACATGGGCCCGCCAAGAGAGCCCTGAGCCCCTCCTTGACCAGAGTACATGGATCATGCCTGCTGAGCATCGGGGGGGGGGGGGCTGATGGGTCTGGGGTTATGTGCCATGGGCCAGCGATGGAGGGCGCACAAGCCAGGAGGGGTGTGGGGGGAGTGTCGGGCAGACTGGCAAGGGTCCTGGCTAAGAGTGGGGGGCCTACCAAGCACAAGGGTCATGTGCACTCGGGGCCGGCCCACGTGTGCTTGGTGGGCCCCCTGCCCTTTCCCTGGACCCTTGCCAGTCGGCCTGACCCTCCCACTGCACCCCTCCTGGCTTGCACGCCCTCCACCACTGGCCTGTGGCACAGAACCCCAGACCCCTCATGCCCCCGATGATCAGCAGGTGTGATCCACATACCCTGGCCAAGGAGCGGCTCAGGGCTCTCTTGGGGCTGTGAACGGCAGGTGACCAAACACCCACTCCGGCTCTGTTTTCCACCCCCTCGCCCCATGGGTAGGCAGCCTTCCAATGACGGCACGCCCACCTGGCTGGGCCATCGACTGGCAGTGGCAACTGTGGCAGGGTCAGGGTGGCTGGAGATGCCCAAAGCCAGCAGAGGGTGGGAAAGCACCTGTCGGGGAAAGGTGGCAGCAGCAGAGGCCGGAGGCTCCAAAGTTGGCTGCCCTGCCCTGCCCAAGGAGAGGCTTGGGGCCCTCATGGCAGGCCCATGCAGGTGGCCAGCAAGGAGCAGTGGACAGTGGGCAACCCACACATTGTGTCAAACATCTACCACGGGTCTGTTTCCCACCCCATCCCCCTGCAGGCAGGCAGCCCCCTCAATGATGGCAGACCCACCTGGCTGGGCCATCGTCGGGCGGTGGCAACCGTGGCGGCAGAAGGGTGGCTGGAGACTCCCAAGGCTGGTGGAGGGCAGAGAAGTGCTTATCAGGGCAAGGCGGCAGCCCAACCATGACAGCCCACAAGCCAGGAGGGGTGCGAGCAGGGGAATGTTGGGCAGACTGGCAAGGGACCGGGGTAAGGGTGGGGGGCCCCAACGAGCACACGTGGGCCAGCACTGAGTGCACATGACCCTTGCCAGTCAGCCCAACACTCTCCCCCATACCCCTCCCGGCCCGACACTCTCCATCCACCCGTGCCAGCCCCTGTGCATTCGGCGCCCCCTTCCCTTTCCCCTGACCCTTGCCAGTTGGACCGATGCTCCCCCCACCCCTTCTGTATTGTGTGCCCTCAACCACTGCCCCACGGCACAGGCCCCTAGACCCTCATGCCCCCCATGCACAGTGGCCGTACTCCACACACTCTGCCCAAGGAGGGGCTAGGGGTCCTCTTGGCAGCCCACACACCAGGTTGGGTCCCACATCCGGGCAACGCTGGATATCTTTGCTAGTATACCATAATATGTGCAACAATGGATTAAATTCAGGGTTCAGAATAACCTTCTTTTCAAAATAAAACACGTACAGGTTGGCTACACTGGGTGCTATGCAACTACCTTGTGTTTGAAGATAAAAGTATCCTTAAACCGGAAAAAATATTTTCTAAACAAATGTCCAGCAGATCCAAAAGAAAATGAGTGGGTGGTAGGAGTTGGACTCATTGTCTCAAGGCATTATTTACAACCATCCTAGCCTTCTCCATAGGGATATTCATGTAAAGAGCATTAACATCCATGGTCAATAGGCCAGCACTATCTGGTACTTTAAAGCCTTCTAGCTGCAAAATAAATTCAGCTGAATCCCTAATATAGAAAGGTGTGTCCTTCGCAAATGCTTTAATATGGTGGTCCACATATTGAGCAATAGTCTCCAACAAAGAGTTAACACCTGAAACAATGGGCCTGCCTGAAATTGGGTCACCAGGTGCCTTGATTTTATGCACTTTAGGGAGTAGATGGAAAATGGGAACCCTACAGCTATTATTTAAAAGAAATCGGTATGTTTTTCCATTAATATAATTCAAAGATAAACCTTTATTCAGAACTACCCTAATAATGGAGGCAACATGAGGAGTGGGATCACACTTTAACGGCTTGTAGAATTTCAAATCAGAAAGCTGCCTACTAGCTTCATCAAGATACTGTTGTTTATTTAACAAAATAATCCCACCTACCTTATCTGCCTGTTTAAACATCAGGGAGGGATCATCTCCCAAATCCTCCAACAATTTTATGTCATCACTAGACAAATTATAATACCATCTTTTTTATGGGATTCTAACTTCTGTAGATCCCTGAGAACCAATATTTGAAACACATCTATAGAAGGCTTCTTAATATTAGGGCAAAATGAAGACTTGGACGAAAATATATTCCTAGAAGCTGGCTCAAAACCCTTAAAAATGAATTTTAACTTAAGTAATCTTATCAATTTATGTATATCAATCCTGGTTTGGAAAGAACGATACCTTGGGGTTGGCACATAACTGAGCCCCAGATTCAAAAGCTCTGTTTCCCTTTTACTCAAAATCCTAGAGGAAAAAATTAAAAATCAAGGTTTTTTGCATCCTGGATTCATCCGGCGGCATCCTAACAAAGGCTGCTGCTGGTTCCTGGGATTCCTAAAGTGATATGTCCATGTTGGTTGCTCTTCTCCTGAGGACGTAACTCCTTCACTGTCTGTAGTATCACAATCTGATTCAGATATGGGTTGTCTCCATGACCCTTGTTTCTTTTGAGTGCCTGACTGAAATAGCCACCTGTATACCTTAGATTGAGAGTAGTCCCTTGCATCACGCTCAAATTTCTTGTTCTTGAATTGTTTGAGAGTATCCATGAAAGACTTTAAGTTTCAATCCATCTCCTTAATATTCTGTTCAAACAAAGCTTGAGGAGTGGCCTGCTGTTAAACCATTTTCAGTGTTTCAATTTCAGCATCAATGGAGGCTATCTCCTCACTGCATTGGTCAATGATCAGAAGGATTAAATCAAAGGAACACTTATCCAAAATTGTTGCCCATTTTGTTTTGGATTCAATATTATCCAACCTAAACCTTTTGAAAAACCAATATTGATAAATTGTTGTTGCAGAGAGAAGCATTTTATATTCACCGTCTGAAGACTTTGGTTCCATTAGGTTTGAATAATGAGTTGGACCTTTCTTGTTTTTTATAATCATTTGTATGGTTTATAATCCTAAGCATGTTGTCACTTTAAGTAATCAAGCCATTTCTGCCTCCTTACTGTATCTTTAAAAGAAAAAGATAATTATTTCTCATGAATACATCACTCGACACACAATATATATTACAAACATTGTACCATATGTTTTAACATTTTTAAGCTCATCATGATAGGATGTTTTCCTCCCTGAAGCTAGTAGACACGTAAAAAACTCTTGGTATATATTATGTTCAGATATCTTGGTTTAAGGCTCACAGCTAGTGATGCACTGCGACAGGTTCTGTCAGGTTCTGCAGAACCGGCAGCGGAAATTCCCCCAGGCCATGCCCACTTGGTTGGCAATGCCCACCTTCATAGCCCATAATGCAGGATGTTTGGCCACACTCACAGATTTGGCCCCGCCCACAGTTTTGGCCAGCCCACAGAGTAGGTAGTAAAATTTTTTTGCAGTGCATCACTGCTCACAGCCAAACTAAAATGTGTTGTCAGAGTGTATGATTTTGTTTTCATTTTACTGTCTACAGAAAAATACTTAAGATTATATCCTGATGAAGAAAAATTCTTTTGAAAAACTGACAATATTGGAACAGTTTTGATGATATTTTATTTTTTCACTCCTTCGCATTTTTGCAGTAAAAGAGACTTGAAAGATACTCCTGCCTCAAACGGTTTCTTTCTCTCATTTGAAGACAGATTCTGAACAGATTTCTTTCAGTCAACTGGATGTGTGCTGAACAATATATTAATAGCTGATTGGTGTAGGTATCTATCTGGCTGCAGAGCTAGAGTTTGGGGGTTTGATGCCCCACTGTGCCTCCCAGGAGAAAATCCAGCCCGCGTAGTCCTTGGGAAGCTGCATAGACTCAGAGCACCCACAGAAGAATGGAGTGCTAACCCACGTCTGTGTATTCTCTATCTAGAAAACTCTGGGAAAAGTTGTCATGAATCAGAACTTGATAGCATGCAATAATTATTAAGTTCCTTTTTTTGGTGATAGCATACTCCAGCCTAGGCAATCATAGAATAAGTGAACAAACAAAATCAAATTATTTAAACTGGCAGGATCCTGACTCAGAAAAGGGGTGGAACTATAAACTATTTCAGGATCATAATTCAGGACACAATCACAAATTCTTGCAATGACTTCTTGTGGCAATTCAACAACTGAGATTTATGTCAATTGCATTAGGTGAATGTAAAGGTCGCCCTTGCTCGAAAGCCAGTTGTATCTGACTCTAGGGTTCAGTGCACATTGCTGTTTATAGCCAAAGAGCCAGCACCGTCTGCATCTGCAGACATTTCTGTGGACATGTGGCAGGTATGACTAGACACCGGAGTGCATGGAATGCTGTCAATTGTATTACATTGCCATAAAAATGTACTTATAGATTCCAACCAATTGTCAAAATCCTATTGCTTTGTTATATACGTGGAAAGCAAACATTGCAGCATTCCATTGCTTCTAGCTGACAATTAACAAGTCTCTGCTGGCATTCTCAGGGGTTTCATGTGCACACTGGTTTGGTGTGTACTTGAGTATCCCAGCTGGGATTTATTAATTGCTAGCTAGAAGCAACTGAATGTTATGCCATTGATCTTATGCATGTGTAACAAAGCAACAGATTTTCTGGCAATATGATATAAACAGAATTTTATCTGCATACTTTAAAACCCATAGACATAAACCCCAGATAAGAATAGTGAATTAAAACATGATGTTACTATTAGGCCAAGCTGCATGGAAAATGCTTGGAAATTAATGAAATGGGATAGAATGTGGGCAAAGCAGATCTGAAGATTTGTCAAAAAAACAGCAATGAATTCAGGCTTGCTGCTATTAGCTAGGAGCCTGGTGCTGCAAGTCACTAGCCTCATAATGGTTCCTGAATTAAAACAGGGATGACTTAGGTGTTGGAGAGCTGATACAGCACTTTCCCTCAAATGTCCATGCCTGGATATGAAGAGAGAGCAAGAATGTCCTCTTAACAGTGCCATGATTGTGAGAAAGTATTATTGGTATAGGGTATTATTCTCAAAATAGGATATTACCCGTGAATGTCTAATTCCTTCCTTCTTCCAATATAATTAATGCAAAATATGACAGTTTTTTTATAAGATGAAGACTTCTCCTTATTTGCATATATTAATAATGGTAACCCAGAGAGCAACCCAACTGAACAAGAAGAATTGTTCTGATTGGACTGAATATTCTTTTGCAACTACAGTATATAAGAAAGAAAGCATTCTGAAACTATTTAAATGAGTAATACAAGAGACACTTAATGTGTACGTCTTCTAAAAGCTTACTGTTACAGTACATAGATATCTATATGAAGAATAACAGTTTTTAATTAAATTGCTGCCAGATTAAACATGAGTTTCAACACAAGCCTGTGCCTAGAGACCAACTAATAATTGGAAAATCCTATTTTTGCTTGAGATGTCTGTCTCAATTGCTCAATAAAAGAGATGACAGAAACCCATTGTATAGATACACTGGAAAATGTTGCCTATAGGCAACAGAGGAACCAGTAGCGAGTTTTCATAATGTTGCGGGACAGCAGCTACCTCACTGGCTGCCTCTTTCCTCACTGGCTATGCTTTCAATCGCTGATGGGAATTGTAGTCCAACAACATCTAGACAGCAAGATATTATGCAATCCTCTTTTAAAACTATGTCAGAAGTCAAGTTATCCATCCCAAGCATGTTGACAACATATTCACCAATATTTTTCCAACAGAAAATGCATGGGTGCATATCTTGTGCCATACCAATTTATGCAGTTTTTTTTAATGGAGCATGCTACTCTTCTCTTCTGGCAACCTTTGAAGCAGTACTCCAAAACAGCACAAGAAATAAGCCTGAAGTACAATGATGTGACTCACAGAACCTCCTCCTGATCAAGGGAGAACGAACCAGTGCATATGAAGCAAGGGCTTCAAGTTAGTACCAGCATATCTGGGTGAATCAGGAACTTTTGTACAGGTGAATGGATTAATTTGCTACTTTCACCAGCAAAAGTCCCCTTCAGTTTTCCTTTGAGTCTTTTATTCATTCTGAAACAATTTACCTGTGGTTTATTGTAGTCTGATCACATTTCATTTGTATTTTACTGTTTGTTATTTTGTCATTGTCAATGGTATTTGACATTTTCCATTTTAAAAATTATATTATGGCAATTTGTAAACCTTTCCCTCTATGAATTACTACAAGATAACCGGAAGATCATGGAAGACCATTTAAATGTGTGGTTGTTCTGAAGGTATCCATAGGGGAGACCAGGCTTCCCCCTCAAAATGCTGGAGCAGCTTTTGGGCTCAAATTTGCCCTCCCCAAGTCTTAAACTTAAGCGGAAGGTCAGCAGTTCAATTCCCGAGTACTGTAGGACGGAAATGAGCTCCCATCTTTGTCCCAGCTCCTGCCAACCTAGCAGTTTGAAAGCAAGAAATTGCAAGTAGATAAATAGGGACCACTTTGGTGGGAAGGTAACAGCGTTCCGTGCGCTCCGGTGTCTAGTCATGCCTGCCACATGACCACGGAAACGTCTGCAGAAGCAGACAACGCTGGCTCTTCGGCTTAGAAACAGAGATGAGCACTGCACCCTAGAGTTGGATACGACTGGCTTTCGAGCAAGGGAAACCTTTACCTTTACCTAAGTCTTAAACACTTCAAAACAGGCTGGGCAACAGGCCATCAAATGCTTTAGAAGAGATGATAACTCCTATAATTCCTGCTTAATGGATATCCTGGGAAGATGTTACCAGCTTGCTTCCCCACCATTAGACATACATTTTGGGAAAACAGAATAAGAAATCAGATCTAGGGGACCCTTCTTAGACAATAGCTGTGCCATGGCAAACATACGGAAACATAAGTTCCCCTTCACTTTAATTAACTGAACAAAATCCCAGATCAGTATTCATTAGTTTCATATCAGCTAAATGTGGACTGCCATGAAGCTAGGCCCTTTGCAAATGCTAGGAACCTGTTCTTGTACCAGAGACACTATAAGCTAATTGTGCTTCATAATTATAGTTCTCCAGTGGAAGATAAATCTAGACAGAGTGACTGTGCATATGGGATGGAACACCATCTTTGACTGTGCTGTGGGCTGTATCTTTGTTTTGTCCCATTTTGAATACCCAAAGATGTATCCAGAAAGGAGGAGGGGGAGGCAAGAGGTTTAATAAAACCCTGATTAAGCGGTCAATTTAGCAAAGAGCAATCCATAAAAATAGCTCCTTCAAAGGCATCCCTAATGGCCCTATGTGTTATGTCAGAGCTGGGTAATAGAAAGCCTACCTGCAAGCGCTATAAAAGAGTTGGTGACTACCTGATAATAGAATGTGCTACATATTTAATTAGCCAGACTAATCAATTGACTCAAAAAGAAATATAGCCAAACCTACTGCTACTCACTGCATGTGTTTAGCTGCAAAACCTTGTAAACACTGATTGCATCAGTATTGTCAGACATGGCATCTACAGGAGGCCATGGTACCTGCCAATGATAGCCACTGTAAACTAATCCATATGGAGGGCAGAAGGCTAAAGACCTTTTAACTCTGGTGGCTTTTGAGTATCTGAGGTCATGAAGAGGAAAAGGTGGTGTGTCCTCTTTACTGTTAAAATGTCAGTTGCTTTTGTCAATAATAGTTTAATACTGCGATTTATTTGTGTTGTAATTTTAATTGTGTATTTTAACTTTTATCGATTTTGCATATTTTATATTTTTACCCATAACTGTTTCCCAATTTTGTTGTGAGTTTACTTGCATGCTAGTTTTGAGAGAGAGGCAGTTTGAGAAAACTGCCTCAATCAGCTGATTTTGAGTGTGTTATATTTTGCTGTGGGATTTTATGGATATACCTGCTCCTTCAGACATAAAAAGCTCCCATTGAAATGCAAGTACCCCAATATTTCAAGTACCCCATTTTTTATTATTTTTTTAGTCTGGATGTGCTTGCACAGACTAACACAGCTTCTTCTTGAAAATGAGAGCAAAAGGGCTGGAAACTTGTTTATGTTAATGTATTATTATTACAATAGCTTGGACTGATGAGAAGAGAGAGTTATATTATCTGCTTCAAATACTAGAGAACTATTGGCTTCAACTTGGAGAACTTGATGCTTTGCCTCAGACAAATTCTCTTGGCCTAGGATTGCCAAAATTCTTTCCCAACAAACCAGGACAGCCATGTGACGTCATTGCATTATTCAAACTGTGCATGTGTCGGATGGGGCTGTCGAGGAGACCTACTGGAGTGCCTTTGTCATCCTCTCCCCCCCAACGCAACCCTCCTTTTCCTCATTCTCCTTTCAGAGACCTTCAATTTATCCCATCGCCAAGCTGCCTGTCAGTGAAGCCCCCCCCCCACCTCTTCTTACTGATGATTAGGCCACACTGATCAACCCAATCTCCTTCTTATTCAGCCACCAAGCTGCTGTGGCTACTGCTACAGATGTTGACTGGTGATTAAGTAGAAGCACTAGTCTAAGGCAGCAAGAAAAAAGTGATTCCCCCTCCCCCAAACTAAGAGCATGCCCTTTGGTTTGAAACTTTGCAAATCCAGGATTTTTCAATGATTTTTACACAACCGGCTGGGACAATCAAAATCCGGGAAATTCCTGGTTTTTCGGGACATATGGAAACCCTATTTTGGCCAGGCTGTAGGCCTTGTTCCCAAATGTGAATGCAGCCCAAATGAACAAGCTTTCCAACTGAATCCTCAGACTGGATATCAGTTCCTGAAGTGGCAGGTTAGCTAACATACAATAAATAAGTAGTCAAAGATACAGAAAATAAGGCCATGCATGGACAGATAACATAGCTTTGTATTTGTGAACTGCCAGGTGTCACTCAGACCCTCATTACTTTCTCTTCACTAGATATAGGTAAAGGTTATCCTTGCTCGAAAGCCAGTCATATCCAACTCTAGGGTTCAGTGCTCACCTCTGTTTATCACTAAAGAACCAGTGTTGTCTGTGTTTGCAGACAGTTTCCTGGACACATGGCAGGCATGATTAGACACCATAGTGCACAGAATGCTGTTTACTTTCCCACCAAAGTGCTACCTATTGATCCACTTGCAATTTTTTGCTTTCGAACTGCTAGGTTGGCATAGAGTTGCCATATGTAACGGAAAACCACGAATTTCACATTTTGTATCTGTCCCGCACAGTTCCATACAAAACGTTGAAAATTCATGGTTTTCAAACCACTTGATTTGGAAGTAAAAAACATGCATTTGTCTTGCACTTCTATTGGAATGACCAGCAGGTGGCAGCAGCAGCTTGGCAACAGGGAGGGGGGCATGTCTTTTTCTGACTTGTGGCGTCTGTAGCAGCAGTTCGATACCTGAATACTGCAGAACGGAATGAGCTCCTGTCTTTGTCCCAGCTCCTGCAAACCTAGCAGTTTGAAAGCAAGAAATGGCAAGTAGATAAATAGGGACCACTTGGGAGGGGGGAACAGCGTTCTCTGTGCTCCGGTGTCTAGTCATGCCTGCCACATGACCGTGGAAACGTCTGCTCCCATCTCTGTCCCAGCTCCTGCAAACCTAGCACTTTGAAAGCAAGAAGTGGCAAGTAGATAAATAGGGGCCATTTCGGTTGGAAGGTAAACAGCATTGGTGCACTACGGTGTCTAGTAATGCCTGACACACAAACATGGAAACGTCTGCAGAAGCAGACAGTGCTGGCTCTTCGGCTTTGAAACAGAGATGAGCACTGAACCCTAGAGTCAGATACGACTGGCTTTTGAGCAAGGGCAACCTTTACTTCTGTCCCGTTTTTGTGAGAGGGAATTATGGTAATCCTAGGTTGGCAGGAGCTGTGACAGAGATGGGAACTCACTCCATCATACAGCATTCAGGTCTTGAACTGCTGACCTGCCGGCCTTCCAGTCACCAAGTTCAGCATCTTAACCACAAAGCCACCGCAGCTCCCCTTCTCTCCCAAACCAGGTCATTTACAGGAAACACTCCCCATATTATTAAGCTACACAATGCAATCATGAGTGCCTGATTTTTTTCCTTCCCTTCCCCTCCCTCTTTCTTAATTAAAAAAAAGCCACAATTTTCTGTTAACTTCTGCATTGCAGTCTAGATGATGTGCTAAGTGGCTCACACACAATGCACAAAATATTCACATCCTTGAACACAGATGGGACATCCCTCCACCATGAGACCTAGTCTAGCTAACATAGTGGGCATTATGCATAGCCAGAGAAACTCGGCCCTATCACTTTAGATCAGAAGTGTTTACTTCCTGCCACTAAGTGGCTCCAGATGTTAAAATATTCAACAGTGTTGCTTTCTCTGGAGCCACCAGAGCTGCTGTTGGAGTTTAAAATATTTACTCCCTTCAATGCCAAACTCCAGATTGAAACATAAAATATTTATCATTCTGGTCATCTTCTTCCCCCACCCCATTCCACTTTCTTCTTATATCTTTAGATGATTTTTAGGTTTTCAGGAAATTCCTATTTTCAGTCAGTAAAATGAGACATTCAACAGTTCAGAAAGAACGTGGTGGCCATACTAAAAAAGAATGTACAGCTCTTTTGCTTCACAACACAGACACTGAACGCAGGCAGTGAGTTAGGCATCTGGCTTGAGAGAGGTTGGGATTTATCTCCCCACTGTCCATTCCAGAAGAGCCAGTCTGTGTAGACTTGCACAGTACCAGGATAGCCCCAGAAGATGGGAAGGGCAAATCACTTTCGAATACTCTCTGCCTAGAAAACTCTAGAAAGGATTAATTTGATAGCACATGCTGATGATTATCAAAGTTGTTATTGTGTGGGTGGAGGGGTGGGTGCATTCCGGTACATGGAGGAGGAGAAGGAAGAATAAGAATTTATTTATATGGCACATGAATGGATGATGGAAATCGTTTTTATAAGCATTGACGTTCATCAACTTGGATGGCTCTGCAAAGCAATTGAGGTCAATTAGTGGAGGCTATGGACATTGTTGGCTACTAGTCATGATCGCCATCTGTTCCCTTCAGGATCAGATGCAGCTTGCCTCTAAGTACCAGTTACTGGGGGACAACTGTTCTTATTGCCATTCTTCTACCCTCCTTATGAGCTTCCCTGTGGGAAATTAGGATGTTCCATTCGGTAGACACGCCATGTCTCATCTTGCAGTGCTGTTCTTATGGGAGGGCTTTGCTTTCACTGCCTTTGGTTGCTTGCTCCTTTGCATTAACAATCTGTCCCTCTCCAGAACTGTTTGAGTCTTTTAGGCTTCCAGATGACTATCTACCTTTTTTCATTCTATGTCTCTACATCTTATAGAAGTGTTAGGAGTTTGAAATCTGTGCTGCCTTGCTTCCGTCCATTTGATGCATGTGTGTATTTCTGCCTTTCCCTTCATAAGCATTCATACTCAAGTTGGAAATCGCCCCACATAGAATGTTTCTTACAAATGATGGCTACATGTGCCTGCCCTTACATAGCCACCATCCAAAGCAGCTACCACTGGGAAGCAAAGTGTGGAAGTTCGGGAAGTTGGGTTGGGGGGAAGGGATTGTTGCGGGCACATTTCCTTCCACCACCACCACCACCCCGCCAGTTCCTTTTTAGTCCAGCATGGAATGACAACACATCGCTCAAATGCCTTGATGGTTTTTCTCACCGTGATGGGTATTTGTATTGGAAAGTGCTGGCTTGTTCCCCGGGGCCGGTTGCCCTTTGCCACTTCAGCAAGTTGGATCCATATGGAACGGAGTTCCCTGGGTTAAATATTTACCAGACAAGCCTGTGGTTTCCCGTCAAACATGAGACCTTCCATCTCAGCTGCTCCAGTCTTTGTGCCTTAATGCCTGCTGGGTTCTCTGGGGAGACGCACTGAATGAACTGCCGGAGGCCAAACTCTGACAGAAAGAAAGTACATTGGTCCTCTTTTCTCGGTGCGGGCCTTTTGCTTGCCTGCTCATTCAGATCTGTGTGGTGCCTCAGTGTAATACAGAGCCATCTAAACACAGCTCACTGGGAGGAATCAGCCTTGCTCTGTGTTTATATTTGTTGACACTCAAGGAAGAGATCTGAAGAGATAGCTGGCTGGGAAACATCACCTCTCTGTGTTGCAGCTGTTAGGAGCCATTAAGTTGATGATGGAAAAACAAAACAGAACCCATCCTAAGGCTTGTATACAAATCAGTATAGCAGGCATGCTTTTCTTCTGGCAGCATATAGTATACAACATAGCCCTGTTTCACAAAGGTAAAATGGGTTTAGAGATCTGGAATATTGTCCATGAGACAAAAGGACGAAAGGACAAGAGCTCTAGTTAGAGTGGTGCATTAGGGCTGAGGAGATCCTGGTTCAAATCTCCACTCTGCCATAGAGTTGTCAGTCTGACCTTGAGCCAGTCACCATCTCCTGACCTGATGTAATGCATTGAGTGGCCATGAAGATAAAAGTGGGCAGGCCACCATGGGCTTCATGGGCTTTGAGCTGCTTGGAGGAAAGGAACATTAATAATTCCATACCATCGAGTTAATTCCAACTTGCGATGACCCTTTCCAGGGTTATCTAGGTATAGAGTATTCAGAAGTGATGTACCACTCCTTTCTTCTAGGACAGGGGTTCCCAACCTTTTCAAGCTGGGGGCTGGGTCATGGTCCCTCAGTCAGCTTTGAGGGCTGGATGGCCATTTTGCCCTGCCTGCATGATGGGTGTGTGTGGCCGTTTTGTCCCAACAGCTTCAAAGGGGTAGCCATTTTGATTCTTGAATGCCCTTGGAGGGGTGGGGTGCCACATGAAATGGCACCATGGGCCAGATACAGCCCACAGGCCTTAGATTGGGAACCCCTGTTCTAGGAGCACATCTGGAACTGGCTCTTCTCCTTGGAGGAACTGCAGAGAACTGAACTCCTGATCTCTGGCTCAAATACACAATCCACTGAGGTAGCTAGCCAGCTTGAAGAAAAGTAATGGGTAGATGTAATATATGATACTGAAAGTTCTGGCTACTGATTTCAAAAGGACTGCAGCACCACTTAGAGCTGAAATCTTAAAAGGTTCAGCTAATTGTTCTAAAACTCGTACATCCATCCCTGTTTGCTTTTAAATACTTTTTAAAAGTTTGTTTGCTCATTTGTTTTGGCAGTCTCCTGTGATTGCATTTATGCAGAATAAAATAACAGATACTGCAGCATACTGCATTATAAGCTAGAAACACCAGGATATCCAGCATCTTGGATAAAAATAAATTGTCCATTTCTGCTTTACTTTTGTAGAGATTTCATTACTGTGCAAATAAGGATGGCTAAGCTGGAAAATGCAAAAGAAAACCAAAGGAAAACTGTAGCAGCAGTCAAGGATTTGAACCAGAGGCAGGCTAGGACAGGGCATTCTTTAGCACAGGAATAAGTAGACTTCACATTTGGGGAATCTACCTCTTACTGGAACAGGGAGATTCATGAACGGAGATCTACTTGATGTCAAATAAAATCAAACAATAATGAGCTCAAGAATTTGCTTTGTGAACCAGCCCTTCAAACAGATTATAACTCTTCCATCCAAAACTCTAAACTGTTTTTGTTTTGCAGGAGTGTGCCACTTTGTCTGTATATTGCTGAATTAATGTCTAGCACTATTCAGCGTGATGATAGTAATGCAACTACCAAAAAATAACAACCATTTTAAAAAGAACAACACTAATTGGACCCCCAGACAGCAACAGAAATCCAAGTGGACCAGAATTCAATAGCCCCTCCAAAGAAAGTGTGAGGGAATTAACTAACCCCTCCTTTAAACTTTGACCTCTCCCCTCCATCTGATAGAAACTCTGCATAGGCCTCTTTAAATAGTTGGTCTTTAAAGAGTTTCTTAAGGATCTGAAGTGAAGCTGCCTGAACTTTCTGCCTGATGTTAAGCCATTCATGCATCAACTAGATTGCCCTTCTTCACACCCTCAATTGATCTAAATTGTTGGTTTTACCTTCCCTTAAGTCACATTCAATTTAGCTAAAGGTAAAGGTCACCCTTGCTCGAAAGCCAGTCGTATCTGACTCTAGGGTTCAGTGCTTACCTCTGTTTACAGCCAAAGAGCCAGCGCTGTCTCTATCAGCAGACATTTCCATACATGACTAGACACGAGAGCACACGACACACTGTTTACCTTCCCATCAAAGTGGTAACTGTTCAACTACTTGCAACTTCTTGCTTTCCAACTGCTAGGTTTGCAGGAGCTGGGACAGAGATGAGAGCTCACTCCGTTGTGCAGCACTCGGGTCTCAAAATGTTGACCTGGTGACATTCCAGTCATCAAGTTCAGCATCTTAATCCACTAAAACACCACAGTCTTGCATCCAACTTACAAGAGTTCTAATATGATTTGCAAAGTACTGTATGTGAATATTTACAGAATTGGATATTTTTTAAGCAGTGCCTCTGCTTCCCCTTGCTGTGAGTTTCAATGGCCTTTTGGGAATTTGAACCCGTGTTTCCTGAGTCCTCATCTGCATTCCCTCCATTGCACCATATAGGCTCTTTTTCCCTACACAGGACTTCAAAAAGGAGGAAGTGTTAATGGCCACCACTAGAGGGCACTTTAAACTCAACAATGCCTTGTGCATAAAGCACTTGGTGTGGGCTGTTCCCAGAGTAAACCTTCCAGCTAGCAATGCCCAAACATTCAGGCAATTTTCATATCACATTCACAATTCCTCAACAGCACAGAAGACGATATAATCCAGAAGAAGGGGAGGAGGGGGAAAAAGTGGGGGAGGGAAGAGGAATGGTGTAAAATTTAAATACAAAAGACAGCCTGGATTTCTAGGAGAGACTCATTTTATGTGATGTGAAATGTATCCTGGGCAGAAAAAGTTTACCTTCAAACTTGCCAAAGGTATCATACACAATTTGGAGGTGATCATTTTACCTCTGCCATTTTGTTAGATGCTTTGCCATATCTCTGGTACGGTTGTGTTTGAAAGACAAATTTCAGAAATGGAGATTTGGTGTTTATCCAGTGACAAGACATACAGGTGAAACTCGGAAAATTAGAATATCGTGCAAATGTTCATTCATTTCACTTAAAAGGTGAAACAAATATAAGAGATAGACTCACTACATGCAAAGCGAGAGATGTCATGCCTTAATTCGTTATAATTGTGATGATCATGGCGTACAGCGTACATGAGATTATGTGATGGTTATGGGGTGCATGAGATTGGGGGGTTGGGGTTTTCATAAGCTGTAAGACATAAGCATCAATATTATAACAAAGTGACAGTCTGGTCAAAGCCTGGCCACATGCCCTACTTCATACTGTTATGGGCTGGCTCTGAGATGCCTCCACAAGGTGGCAAATTATCCTAAGCCTGATGCAGCCTACTAGCCAGCACAGCTTGGGCATCACAGTTGGGGCCTTCAGGCATACAGAAGAAAAAGTAGGCACTCAAAGGAGAGAGAATGGCTAGACAAAGTTCACAGCTAGCATCCAAATATCCAGGCCTACAGTAGCTTCCTCTTCCTCCTTGTATCTGATTCCAAATATTGGCGATCATGACGATTAGCCATGAAGATTGTCCTGGGAACAATGTAATGTGGTGGCGTTCCATTTGCCTTCCACATTGCAGCATGACACCCATACCACTGATCCAGTTCCACAAATCACTTTTTGGTCCTGTGCCCTTTTGGCAAACAAAGTCCTCCTCAGCCCCAGGCCAGTATGGATGAAGCTGCTGCCCTCCCACAAGATGGATCCAAGTGAGATTTAATCCACTTGGGAACCAACACCCTTCCTTGTGGACTTTGCCACCCAGGGTCATTAGTCCACAGGGTTTTCAGATTAGTTAACCACTGCCTAACGATTGGCGTTGAGTTGCTGGCACCATCCCTTCTGGATGTAAGAAATGCAAGTTTCTTTAAAAATCTAATACAGTATTTTACATGGGGTGGGGGATGAAAAATTATATGAATCTAGAATCCACTTTTAAAAAATCTCAGTTAACAACCTAGTTATCCAAACATGTTTATGTCACCTCTGTTAATATTGACTTTAGAACTTTCTCAAAACTTTTATGAGTGGTTTCAAAATTATTTTGTAGATATTTTGAGAGGGTGCTAAATTTTGGGTTTAGATGTTACAAAAAGGACTTTCTTTTCTTTCTTTCTTTTTTAAAATGGAGTTTTATTTTGGGTTATGCACTACAAATTATAAAATTACTATGGTGGTGGTTATACCCTCATTAGTTTTAATGAAACTTTATAATTTAGGTGATGTATTAGAGCAGGGGTCACCAACCTTAAATTGGGGGCCAGGTCACGTTCCCTCAGAAAGTTTAGGCGGCCGGACTTGTGTACCCCATAAATGGTGCCGTAAATGCATCTGCAGCTGTTGTGAACCCATTTATGGCTGCCATAAAACACATCTGTGGCCACTTCACTGGCAGAGGCAGCAGCAGCGGTGTTTGGAGTGAGATTGGGGGTTGGATTATTTGGTGTCACCAGCTGGATTTGGCCCGTGGGCCAAAGGTCACCAACCCCTGTATTAGAGTTTAGTTTGCACATGCACTAAGATTGTCTCACAGTGAGTTCATGATCAGCTGTTTCTCACTTCCATCAGCATGTTCACATGTTTGTACATATAACTATGGTCAGATGGCTGGATAGTTCTATGGTTTAGGTATCTGGCTGTGGAATCACAGTTGGGATTTTGATTCCTACCTCAAGAGGGAAGAGCCAGACAGTACTTGGGTGAGCTATATGGTCCTGGGGCTCCCCCAGAAGAAGGGAATAGTAAATTACTTCTATATTAAAAAAAAAAACCTGGAAAGGGTTGGCATAAGTCAGAACTGCCTTAACAGCACACAGTCACTGTACTGTGGTCATGTCTCATGATTTCATTCTATTATATGCTTCAATCATCCAGCTCATTTGCTGCTACCTGGAACATATTTGAATCTGCAAATGGATTTGACTTCTGGCCAAAAAAATATACTCTTCATACTTTGTAAAAGAGATTATCTCTGAGGTTGGATAGACTTGCTGAGGTTTATGGCACAGTGGCATATATATGCACTGATCTTATCACAAAAAACTGGAGAATTATTTTGTCAACAATTGGCTCTAAATGAGCAAACAGACATAAGAAAGGACAGCTACCCAAGAGAACCTGAAGAAATATTTTAGATCAACATAGCCATTCAGAACTGAGGCTAAATTCATATCAGGGAGCTGGGTGTACAAAAGGGCAGCATGTCCACAGATCCTGGTAAGATCCATGTAAGAGTACAGGGATACATATGGAGAAGAATACCTCTCAGTGCTGCACAGGACCCACTTGAAGCTCTATTTCACCTCTGCAACTCTCACACCTACTCGCCTCCACTAACGTACAAATAGTTGAGCAGAAGTACTGCATAAGGGGCTGCAGTGGCTCAAGTGGCTGATGCTGACTGGGAGGCGAAAGGTCAGCAGTTCGATTCCTGAGTACTGCAGATGGAATGAGCTCTCGCCTTTGTCCCAGCTCCTGCCAACCTAGCAGTTCGAAAGCAAGAAATTGCAAGTAGATAAGTAGGGACCACTTCGGTGGGAAGGTAACAGCATTCCGTGTGCTCCGGTGTCTAGCCATGCCTGCCAAATGACCCCAGAAATGTCTGCAGAAGCAGACAGTGCTGACTCTTTGACTTTGAAACAGAGATGATCACTGAACCCTAGAGTCGGATACAACTGCCTTTCGAGCAAGGGAAACCTTTACCTTTTACTTACTACACACATGTGTTGAGAAAGTTCACTTTGCTATCTTTTATGTCATACCTTTAAGTTCACTGCCTGCCAATTCCTCCCAGTCTTTATGAAGTACTGTATTAAATTCTCAACAAAATACTCAGAATTTAAGATTATATTTGATAGCGAAGGTGGTTTGTTCCAAAGCGTATCCCCCTCCCTCTTTGTTTTTCCTCTGCTTGAGTTACAAGCAAAACCAGATAATTTCTATGGAAATCAGATTAACAGTAGGGGCACCCGGTAAATATGGAAGTATAATACCGATAGGTCACTATCTACTGTGCCTTGAAGTCTGCAGGCAATTAAAAAGAAACCTAATATCTTGGTGTTTTTTTAAAAAAAAGTTTGGGGCAAAGTAATATTTTTAGTTTTTTAAGGCATAGTCTGCTGTTCTCTTGAAAAGTCTAGCAAAATAGGAGGAATTCCCCAAGGCTATGCAAACAAAGTTCTTGGGAGGGGAGGAAAGAAGCAATTTATAGGAATTCAAGTTAGACTGGAATCTATGATTGGTTAGAAAGCAGGGAATGCTTCCTAGAAGATCCATCAAAACTGTACAAAAATTAATATTTGAAAGGAACAAAGTCTTTGCAGATGAAGAGTGAATGAGCCAAACTTTCTTTTCAATGATTGTATCAAAGTCGCTCAAAGAGCTATGTGTACTACCTTCTCCTTTGCCTATGAATTTAACGTGTATCTAGATGTGCCATTTATTTATTTATTTAGAATGCTTATATACCACTTTACTAGTCTATTGACCACTCAAAGCAGTTTACAAAACAATCAAATAAATACAAAGCAAATCCTAAGTACGGGGGAAGAGGAGAAGGAGGGGGAGGAGAAATACAACAACATACAGAAATAACAGTGCAAAATACCATAAATAATACAAGCCACAACAAACTTTACAAAAAATCAAATCAAGTCGATAATACAATGAATTGTTCGACTTACAAATACAAAAATCCCGTCATTGTAAAGCAACACAACCTAAACCCACTCACTGAGTCTGAAAACTTGGAAGAAGTCCTTCAGCCCATGGTTGTGGGCGTCCTTTTGACACTCCCCCCCTAACAAGGCTGTGAGGGAAAGAGATGTCGTCCGCAGTGGCAGCTGCCTCGAATCCCCAGCCAGTGACAGTTCTTTATCCCTCCCAGGCAGGGAGGGACTGGCCCCAAAACATGATTTTCTGATAAATTTCAAACAATTTTAGAAGATGTACCATAGTCACAATTTTATATAAAAAGCTGTCTAATAAAATTGAACAAATATTAACCCAAAAAAGCAAATCAAAATCACAAATACCTTTTTGGGGAAGATAGGCTTTTCCCACATTTCAGAAGTTGGACTATAGTTGTCATTATACATTAGTCACTAAACATGCTGGCTGGTGCTGAATCAACATTTAGTCTGGTCTGCTCTGGTGGGATGGACCAGAGAAGACCTGGATGCTGGGAGAAACATCACTGCCTGCATCCTGGGCCCTGCCCCCCCCAGTGGGGGATTTAAAAGACCCTGAGGCAACCTGGACAGTTGCCACTGCCTCCGGTCTTCACTGCAGGCGAGGCGGCCCCCGCAGCACCTGGACGCTGGGAGAAACATCACCGCCAGGGTCCCCTCAGCAGGGGATTTAAAAACTGCTGCCTCCCTCCCACCCACCAGAGCTCCTTCCCTGCTCTGGCATTGGCCACGGACAAGTCAGAGCACCTGGGGCTGGCCGCGCCATGGACTTAAAATACTGCTGCCTTTGCTGGTTTAGTCCAAGGCATTCTGGAATCGTAATTGTATTTATTTATTTTGCTGTATAGTATTTTGAAATTGTAACTATGATATTGTTTTGTTGTTGTTCAGTCACACAGTTGATTCTGACCCTTTGCGACCCCATGGACCATTTTCCTCCAGGCACCTCTGTCCTCCACCATACTCCTCAACCCGCCAAGCTCTGTGCCCATTGTGTCCACAATACCATCTAGCCATCTCATCTTTGGATGCCCCCTTCTTCTCTTGCCCTCCACCTTTCCCAGCATCAAGGCCTTCTCAAGTGAGTCCTCCCTTCTCATTTGATGTCCAAAGTACTTTAACTTCATCTTCACTATTTGTCCCTCCAATGAACAGTCAGGATTGATTTCTTCCAGTATTGACCTATTTGTTCTCTTTGCTGTCCAAGGGACTCTCAGGACTCTCCTTCAACACCACAACTCAAAGGCATCTATTCTTCTGCGCTCAGCCTTCCTAATGGTCCAGCTCTCACACCCATACATTACCACTGGGAATAGCATTGCTTTGACTATGCGAATTTTTGTTTTCAAGGTGATGTCTCTGCTTTTCACTATATTCCCCAGGTTTCTCATCGCTTGTCTCCCCATAATCAGTCGTCTTTTTATTTCATGGCTACAGTCACCATCTGCAGTGATCTTAGATCCTAGAAAAGTAAAATCTGTCACTGCTTCTACTCCTTCCCCATCTATTTTCCAGGGACTGATCAGACCTGTTGCCATTATCTTGGTTTTCTTGATATTGAGTCTCAAGCCAGCTTTTGCACTCTCCTCCTACAATCCAATCAAGAGGTTCTTTGGGTCTTCCTCACTTTCTGCCATTAGGGTGGTATCATCTGCATATCTCAGATTGTTGATGTTTCTCCCAACAATTTTGATATTGTAAGATACTGTATTTTATTGACCTTATTGTATTGTATACTGTATTTATTTCTGTAATGCTTTCTTGGTAATGCCTGTTATGTTATTGTATAGTTTGTTGTTATTGCCGCCTTGAGTCACCCATGGGTAGAGAAAGATGGGGTATAAATAAAATTTGAATATACTTGAATTGAATGGACAGATGTTCTTGGGGTGACACGGTCTCTTAAGTATCCTGGCCCACTACCATGTAGGGCTTTAAAGGTCATCACCAGCACCTTGAATTGCACCCGGAGGCACACTGGCAACCAGTGCATACCTTCGTTCTATTGATTTTTTCTTCTTCCTCTCTTTCCCACCCTTGGCACCCTGTCTGAAATTTCCTTGTTTTAGAAATAAGGAAACATCATGAAAGTTAAGCATCCAATACATCCCCAATCCTAAGTGTTTAATTAGAAGCCCAGGCTGCCTGGTAGCTTCTAAAGTGATAACTTCAAACAGAAAATATAATAACATCCAACTATGTATGGTTGAACTTCTGAACAAAATGATTCTAAGTGATCCTGCCCTGTTTTTCAAGGGAAACATAAAATATTGGTAATTTGTTTGAAGTCCATGGGATTTTCAATACTGAATAGCATGCTGGACTTCAGCTGACCAGAGTGGCCTGAGTCACAAAATGAGGTTTTGGATGAAGAAAATTGTGTAATAACAGGTTCAGTTCAGAACTATTTGTAGGGTTGAATGTTGGTTTGAAAGAATGAAAGAGTCTATGCCTGGGCACCAAAGAGCAAAGGGGGAAAAAACCTGGAAAAGATCGGCAACAGCACCTGAAGAGTATGGAGCTATTTTAAGGTCAATGGCTTCCATTTAGAGGTCAGGAACCTCTGCAGTGGGATGACTCAATGGCCTATATACATGCAGCAGCCTTGAATTACTCTTGAGCTTTTAAGAGTTGAAGGCCATGTCATTAAAGAGGAAAAGGGTAATATTCTATGAAGTTGTTAATGTGGTTTCACAGTGAAACCTTGACATTATCAAATTGAAAGAAAGGCAGGGCTCATAACCAGGAATTTTAAAGGCTTTAGACTGCAGTCCTATACGTACTTACCTATAGGTTAATCTTATTGAAGAAAATTGGACTTACTTCTGAGTAGACATGCACAGGACTGGATTTTCCATTTTTTTAAAGTCCTGGTGTTATGCCTCTGTGTGTGTGTGTGTGTGTGTGTGTGTGTGTGTGTGTGTGTGTGTGTGTGTGTGTGTGTGTGTGTGTGTGTGTGTATGTGTGTGTGTGTGCTGACAGAACATATATCAATAATATTGATATTAGTAGTAGGGAAAAAATCACTTTCTTAGTTAAAATTATGATGAATTATGTATTTAATGTAAATTTAATGTAAAAATACAAAACAATCTGAAAATATAACAAATAATACATCTATAAATATGATAAAGGTTGACTTTGCTCAAAAGCCAGTCGTATTCGACTCTAGGATTCAGTGCTCTGTTTACAGCCAAAAAACCAGCACTGTCTGCATCTGTAGATGTTTTCATGGACATGTGCAGGCATGCCTCGACACCAGAGTGCGTAGAATGCTGTTTACTTTCCCACCAAAGTGGTACTTATTTATCTACTTGCAATTTCTTGCTTTCGAACTGCTAGGTTGGCAGGAGCTTTGACAGAGACAGGAGCTCATTCTGTCGTGCAGTACTTGGGCCTCTGACCTGTTGTCCTACCGATCTTCCAGTCATCAAGTTCAGTGTCTTAACTACTTGAACCACCACAAAAATATGATAAAGTCATTTATTAAAAATGAGTTAGGATTAAAGTGTCAGGTGGTTGAAAGGTTGATCACATATCCCTGATAATGGCCTGCTTGCTTTGGCTCCCTGTTAGCTTCCATGCCTGATTCAAATTCTAATATTAATGTACAAAGCCCTACACAGCTTGAAACCTTGGGACCTGACAGAGCATTTCCTCCAATTAAATTCAGCCCAGATCACACAATCTTCCCAAGCATTAGGGTTTTGGTTGCCCATCCTGAGGCACTCTTGGAAGGTTATTGCAAAGAACTGTGCCTTCTTGGTGGTGGTCCCAAAGATCTAGAATACCCATCCAGTGCACATTCACCTGGATCCCTCCTTCCAGGAATTTTGGGAAGCTGTTACGGGTGTACTACTGAGAGATGCATTTTGTAGCCTTCCTCACCACCAGCACCACCACCATGCAACACTCATGATGTTTTGGTTTGTTTGCACGTGGCCTGTCGTATTCTCAAATCTGTTATTATGTTTTAGTCTTACTTATTTCGTCTGCCTTTTAATGGTTTGCATTTTATATTTCATTCATTTGTATGCTAGTTTTAATAGGTATGTTCACTGCTTTCAATGGTCTGTTGTACAAAAGGGTGGTATATAAAAATAGTAAGTGAGTGAGTGAGTGAGTAATTAAAATCCTTAGTGGTTGCTAAAGGTCTGCCTAAATTATGTATTGTGTATTGAGTATATTGTATACAAGTATTTGTATTGTTTTATATAGTAAATATGATTATTGTGTGAGCTGCCCCTGAGTTGGGCTTCCTGAATGGGTGGCATACAAATGTGAAAATTAAATTAAATTAAATTAAATAGAAAGGAAATACTGGGTGGGGCAGGTCTATGCTTCCCACAAAAGGAAGAAGGACAGCTTTTGTTACCACATCTCTTCCTATTTAATCTCACAACAATACTGTGAAGGGCTGGCCTGAGAAAGAATGACTGACCAAGGTAAGCTTCATGTGAGGATTTAAACCGCTGTCTCCCAAGTCCCAGTCCATTGTGGATGGCCATCTGACCCTCATGGATGAAATGGAAATGTGTAAAAATGTCGCTTGTTGTCTTTGGCATTAATCAACTGTGCTCAAGAGGATTTAATCCCAAGTAAGTACAGGTGAAACTTGGAAAATTAGAATATTGTGCAAATGTCCATTCATTTCACTTAAAAGGTGAAACAAATATATGAGATAGACTCACTACATGCAAAGCGAGATATGTCATGCCTTACTTCGTTATAATTGTGATGATCATGGCGTATAGCATACATGAGATTATGTGATGATTATGGGGTACATGAGATTGGGGGTTGGGGTTTTCATAAACTGTATAAGCTATAAGCACCAATATTATAACAAAGTGAGGCTTGAACTATCTCGCTTTGCATGTAATGAGTCTATCTCATATATTTGTTTCACCTTTTAAGTTGCATTACTGAACTGAATGAACATGTGCATGATATTCTAATTTTCTGAGTTTCACCTGTATATTTAGGATTATGGGCTCCATGAGAGAGAAAGGTTGATTCTTAGGTTCCAAAATGCTCCATTCAAAAATATTTTCTTTATATCAGCCCACATGGTGCAATGGATGAGCCTCACCCAGGGGAAATCTCCTTCATGATCAAGGTGTTTCCCCTGCCAGGTAAGTATATCAGCCCACATTGTTTGTAGACCTGTACTGGGCTAAGAAGATCAAGGGAAATGTTCCTTATTTTGAGGATGTTTTCTAGCACTATGTTCCAAAAAAGAACATTTAATACTAACACAGCACCACTAGCTCTTCTTTCAGAACAGTCATTTTGTGAGCTTTCATTATCCTAAGGACATAGCTTAGTGCTACTACATAAACACTTGTCCTTTATTTAAAACTCAAACTCTCAGAGTATTTTCTATGATTAATACTTACATTTTAAGAGATTTTATTCCATTTGTCAACAGTTAATTCCACCAAGTCCTGTGGCCTATGCAGCAATTAATACTGCTTAAGAGCTTTTCAATGGGATAATCACCCTCATTTAAATGGAAATTACTATTAGTCCAATGCTCTTGCCTTCATCTGGAGGCCAGGTAGGTTCTACTCTGGGCTGGTCAGTTTAAATTTTTTAAAAAGAGAACATTGTCTCTGGATAAAGAGCCATACAAAGGAACAGCTCCCCCACCCCAGAAGTGATGAAACTAATTACATCTGGACTCTGCCATTTGTAGAAAAGAACAGATTTGGGGGAACATTTGACAATGGGGAGATGTAGGAAAGACTTCCACCATAAACAGAGGGGCAAAGGATTCAGATAAAGTTTTCCTTGGCAGCAGTATGGACTGGAAGCTTCAAGGCTGCTACTAACTTGTGATCTCCTGACTCAAATGACATCTGATAGAAGCATATCCATTTGATCCACTTTAAGAGCAATAGGGAGGCATGGATGTGCAGTAGGAAAATCCTCCTACTACTTACTACCAAATGCCCTATTTTTCAGAGGATTAAGCTATATTCACAGGGCTAATTGCAGGCAATCCTCTGTATGAAGAATTGTCTAGACCAGTATTTCCCAACCTTTGGTTTTTTGACTTCACTTCCCAGAAGCCTAAATCAATCCCACAAAGCACTAATTAGCCAATGTACTAAGTTAGGCTTCTGGGAATTGAAGTCCCCCTGTGGGGCATGTGCTCCATGTTGGGAACCACTGAACTAGACTCTAGTCCATTTTAAAGGTCATAAAACACAAGAATATGGGGGCTCACAGTGTCTGATCGTCTGTAAGCTCCTTTCAAGCATGCATTTTACCTGGTTCGTTATCTTTTACACCAGGGCACAAAATGTACAGAGTTTCCATTTCAAGTGTACTAATTGTGCCTGAATTTACATCTGTACATATGAATTTACATGTTCAACTGTTATGTGAATCTGTCCCTGCCTTTTGCTTATAATGCATAAGTGGGAACTCAAATTCCTGCATCCCATCAACCCAGTTACTTTTCTGCAGTTGTTTCACTTTCAGTACCAGTAACTAATCAATGGACTGCAGGGGCATAAACCACATTGGCATCACCTATGTATTCAGTTTGCTTGTTTAAATACTAGAAACTTCACCTTCTCCTTTCTACATGATAGAAGATGTAAACGCATGAATATGCTACATCAAGCTTCGCTTAATCCTCCACATCTAAACATTACAACAAGGGATTGCTATACAGATCTAGAATTTTGCTGTAGGTTGTTCACAGCAGGTAAATTTGGCATCACCTGACATACGTATGGGCAGCTATGGACTGAACATGAAAATTGTCTCATGATTCATTGAAAGAGAGGTGATGGTGAATCTTCAGTTCCTTTGTAATTGTTTGGCCATCATGTGTAACTAAAGTTTTATGTATCTTCAACTTTCAGTACCTACCAGTTTCGGAACAAATGCATATGCAGGGAATTTTTACTGCCTTCTTTGCCTCCAGCTTCCCAATAGGGCCTGAGCAATTGGGGACAGAACCATTTCCTCAGAGTCTGGAGAAGTACTGGACCTGACCTAACCTTACATTTTGGGAAATACAGTTCCTAGAATCCTAAAGCCAAATACAGTGGGAATTGTAGCCCCAAAATGTAGCTTCTTTAACCAAATTGTAAAGTCTCTGGCAAATCTGTTACTAAGGCAGACACTGAAGGTAACTAATCTGTCATGTCTTATGGCAACTACATAAACTGATTGCTCTGGGTCAATGTGGGATAGATTTTGTTAAGATTGTTTTTGAAGCAGTCAGAACTTAAGAATCAGTGTTAGAAACAACAACAGCAACAAAGCTTTTGCCAACAAAGAGTAAGAAAATACCTCACTATATAGATAGCTTTGTTTATGTTTCTCATTCATGCTTGCATCAGTTTCATGCTACAACATTGGAACTCTCATAACCTGAGTGAGCCCTTTCTTTATACCACATTTCTAAGGGACTCACCACAGTAGCCCATAATGAGCATATTAACTAAAAAGGCAAGATTCTGCTTTGGGAGTTGAAACTAAGTCATAATGATGCTAGCACAGCTTTAAATTTTCTATGTGTAATGCTAAATGGTTGTTTTTGATTTTTCTTCATTTAATATGCAGTGAGGGTGGGGTCTGCTAATTATTAGGATTATATAGCCAATCGAGAATTTAATACTTTATTTTCCTGTTGGGTACTGAGGACAATGCTTTCTCTGAAATTGGTATCCCCACTGAGAAGGAATCCCCCATTCAATATGCTAAGAGGGTGTTTCCTCTTCATGCAAATTTTTATGTCAAAGGAGTGGTTTCCTGAAATTATCTCCTGCTCTTCTATAGCTGATGCTGTGTATGACGTTAAATGTAAAGCCACAGTGAGTGCCATGCCTAGTTTGACCCTCAAACAATACTTTGTAAGTATACATGGGGAATTTACAACAAAGGTCACTATTAGCAATATTTGTTAAACAGAATTATGTGTATATCAGAGAATAAACAAAACAAAAACACTGTAGCACTTTAAAGTCTAACTGTTATATTTTACTGTAAGCTTTTGTGGATCAAGTCCACTTCATCAGAATTATGTGTATTTATGTGTGTGCTTCACATTGTGCAAACAGATGAATTGTCATATCTAGAAAGCAAGCAGAAATGGGTGGGTAATTTAGTTTCTTTTTGGGAAATGAGGAGAGGTAGATTAGAGAAGTCCGCCATTACATCTCACAATGTCCACCTCTTGTGATTTGTACAATAGGTCAGCAGTAGTCCTTCAAAGGCCAAAGTAACCAAATTTCTGTCAGGAGTACTGGCAGCCAATTGTAGGACAGGGTGCATTACACTTTTTATCAATGTTCCAAATAGCGACCATGTATGTGGTACTTTCCATACATCTTTTAGCCTGCACAAATGAGAACACAGGCATATGCTGTATGGAGAACGGATCTGTTCCCCAGAGCTTCATTTAAACTCAAAGCAGTTCAGCACAAGTGAGACCACTCTTGGACTAGAAAAAAAACAAAGTAAATTTCAATTTCCAATTCAATCTTTCTGTCTAAAATTTGCTGCTCATATTTTACTGTCAGAAGCCTAAGAACAACTCAACAAAGCAACTTACAAGATAGAGACCCTGGAACTCCATTGCATGGTTTAGTCATCTCTTGATTCTTGGTCAACCTCCTAAAGCCCAAGAAAAAAGGGTTTTCAGAAAGTAATAGTTTCCCCGCCCCTCTCCTGGAATGTAGAGAGCTCTCAGAGTGGGAAACTTTAGTGTAAGGGACCAAAGACAATGAAACAGCCGAAGGGTTGGCTTAACACAGGTTTATTGCATGATGATCCGGAGGAACATGAGGTAATGGCGGATGGGGAGCTCAATATATACAGCTGGCTATACATTTGAATGTGGCTCGTCGACAGACTATTGGTTGCTGCCTGCGTGACGTCGTAGGAGGTCACGCCCTTCTTGACCAGGTGAGGAGATCGCGGGGAATCTTCCCGCGCTGCTGAACCAGGTGACTATGATCCCTGAGAGCTGGACGCTCGCTACTGCCCTCTGGTGGTCACTAGCTCGCGTCCCCTTATTAGGTTACATTGATGCAGCTGATGGTTATAATGTTGCACACAGAAAGGTTACATTGGTAACACATGGCAAAGGTACATTGTTAAAGGCACAGCTTTACAGAACACAACATCCCTCCCCCCTAGGATGAGACGAAGTCTCTCAGCCAGGATGGCTTGTTGCATGTGCGTTTGGGCCGTGAAGAGGGCTGCCCCCCCCGGGGGCGTTATTGCTTCTTTGTTCCCTGGTCCCTTGTCCTGAAATGGGAGAGGGAGACTTGTTAGTGGCTTGCCGCTGTCTGGCGGCCTTAGGGGAAGGGGAAAACTCCATTGTGGGCAGACCGGGGGCCGTCGGGGCTAACGAAAAACCCCTCTTCTCGCTTGGACGGGTGGGGGACCACTCCGAAAACCCCCCCCGGTTCTGAAAATCAAAATCTAACTTGGTAGGGGTACCCGCATTTGTGGGGACTTTCCGCGAGATATGTATGGGGTCGGGTTCCTCCTCCTCGGAAAGATCCCCTAGGATATCTACGAGGACATCCTCCTCCCCCCTTGGTGGGGGCCCGCGGTCCCCTTTCCCTCCCCCTTGGGCTGAACGGGTGGGGGAGAACCCTAACGTTGACTGACTCCCTGCGTGATCTGTGCCCTGCTCATCGGAGACCCTGCGTCGGAGCTGGTCCGCGTGCCGCCTCCACAGGAGCCCTGTGCTGGTTTCCACTCGGTACGACACGGGGCCGGTTTGCTCCACAACTACGCCCGGCACCCAGGCCGGGCCCCCGCTGGCGTAATTCCTGCAATGCACGGGGGCACCTATACTGAAACTCTTTGTAGCCTCTAGCCCGACATTCCTCCCCTTGTCCTCTACCCTCGTGGGCTCTAGCCTAGTGAGGATGGTGGTCAGCTTCCTGCGCATTAAAAGCTCTGCGGGGGAGTATCCTGACGCCAATGGGGTCACCCTGTACCCTAGCAGAAACTGACACACTTGTAGGTTCAGATCCCCTGGGCCCATGCGCCGCAACGCGTCCTTCGTGGTGCGGACGAGGCGCTCTACTTGGCCGTTGGTGGCCGGGTGAAACGGGGCGGAGGTGATATGCCGGACGGCGTTAATCTCCATGAATGCCCTAAACTCGGAGGACGTGAAACAACTAGCGTTATCGCTAATTAACGTGTTGGGTATGCCGAACGTGGAAAAGAGCCTCCGCAAATGCCTAATGGTCTGGGCCGAGGAGGTGCTCGTGACTGGGATAACCTCCAACCATTTGGAGAAAGCGTCCACTGCAAGGAGGAACAGGGTGCCTCTGAACGGGCCCGCGAAATCTACGTGCACCCGGGACCACGGCCCCTTAGCCGCGTCCCATTCCCTGTGGGGAAGGCGGGCCTCCTCTGGTCTGGAGCATTGGCAACTTTCACAAGTGCCGACCATGTGCTCGATGTCGGCGTCTAGCTGGGGCCACCAGAAATAGCTCCGGGCCAGTGCCTTGGATCGCACGATGCCGGGGTGGCTGACGTGCAGCAGTTTGAGCACCCGCGGCCGAAGGGAAGTGGGAATCACCACCCGCTGCCCCCACAAGAGACACCCCCTCTCTAGGGACAGTTCTAGCTTTTTTCTGAAAAATGGAGCGAACTCCTCTGCTGGGGAGGACGCGGGCCACCCTTTCTGCAGCCAGGAGCTGACTGTCGCTAACGTTTTGTCCTTCTCTGTTGCTTTGACAATGTCGGCGGGCACTACGGGGGGCGAATCCAGCACCTCTATCATGAGAACCTGATGGTCCCGCTCCCCCATGCTCACCTGGCTGGGCGTTAAGGGGAAGGGAGACCTAGATAGGGCGTCCGCATGGCTGATCTCTTTCCCGGGCCGGTAGATCAACGCGTGCTGATACGCGTTGAGAAAAATGGCCCACCTGAGCATCCTCGGAGACAGGATCTGTGGGGTGGGCTTATCAGTGGTAAAAATGCCTAGCAAGGGCTTGTGGTCTGTTACAATGGTGAAGGGGCGGCCGTACAGAAAATCGTGAAATTTTTTCGTCCCCGCGACTATTGCTAGTGCCTCCCTGTCCGTCTGTGCGTAGTTCCTCTCTGCTTGGGACAGGGACCTGGAATAAAATGCTATCGGGGCCTCCCTTCCGTTTTCCAACACGTGGCACAGCACCGCCCCCACCCCCACTGGAGATGCGTCACAGATCAGAACTACTGGGCGCTTGGGGTTGAAATGGGTCAGTATAGCGTCGGACGCCAGGAGGCTTTTTAGCTCGCTAAATGCCCTTTCTTGGTCATCGCCCCACTTCCATGCCTGGTCTTTCTTTAGCAGTTTGTGTAGCGGCTCAGCCACCGCTGCCTTTCGGGGAAGGAAGGAGTGGTAGAAGTTGAGCAGTCCTAGGAACGACTGTAACTCGGGCTTGGAGGTGGGGCGGGGGGCTTTTTTAATGGCTGCCACTTTGGACATGGATGGTTTTATTCCCTCAGGAGTCACACAAAACCCTAGGAACTCAACCTCGGTTGCGAAGAAGACGCATTTATCCTTTCGCAACCTCAGCCCCGCCTTTTCGAATATCGTCAGGACCTTCCCCAACCTTTTGGCCAATTCAGCCCGACTCCCCCCGTTATTAACACGTCATCAAAATAAGGCAACACCCCCTCCAATCTCTTCAGGAGGCGTTCCATGAGTGACTGGAAAATTCCAGGCGCCGAATTCACGCCGAACTGGAGGCGCGTCACCTGGAATGCCCCCTTATGGGTGACTATGGTCTGCGCAGCAGCGGCGGCAGGGGACACCGTGAGCTGCTGGTAGGCCTGTGCTAAGTCGAGCTTAGCGAAACACTTTCCCCCGTGTAACCTGGCCAGCAGATGGCTGACTACCGGCACCGGATATGCATTCGGGCGGATCGCCTTGTTGATGGTGCACTTGTAGTCGGCGCATATGCGGACCTCCCCATTGGCCTTTAGAGCGGTTACAATTGGAGTTTCCCACTCCGCAGAATCTACAGGCACGAGGATCCCCTGGCCCACCAACTTGTCCAGTTCCGCCTCTATCTTGTCCTTGAGTGCAAACGGCACCCGGCGTGGTTTTAGGCGAATTGGGCAGACCTCCGGGTCCAGGTCGAAAGTCACTGGGGGCCCCTTGAATTTCCCCAGTCCCTTTTTGAAGACTTCGGGGTGTGCCTCGCACACCTCCTGAATTGGATCAGTCCCCACGGCGTGCATCCCAACGGCGTGCACCCCCCCAATAAACAACCCCAGGGGCTGGAACCATTGAGTCCCGAGGAGGCTGCAATTTCCTCCTTTGAGCACGACTAGGGGAAGGGACGCGGCGTGCTCCTTGAATTTGACCTGAAATTCTCCAACCCCCAACACTGGAATACTGTTCCCTTGCACGTCCCGTAGTGTGGACCTCAATGCTTTGAGCTTGGGTCGCTTATGGGGGGCAATTCCCAAAAACTCCCTCTGGGAAATGATTGAAAATGAGGACCCCGAGTCAATTTCCATCCTAATGGGGACCCCTTGGACTAGTACCTCAACAAAATAGCGGGGGTGTCTAGTAGACACGCTGAACACTGGGGCGTCGTCCTCGCTGCCGTCGGCGATGCGGCCCACGCCGTCCTGCTTCCGCGTGGCCTGGGCGCTGTCCTTGGGTTTCGTTGGGCGGTCTTGCCCCGTGGAACGGTCTGCGGAGCTCCTCCGGGTCTCGCGCTTCTTTCTGCACACCTTGGCGATGTGCCCGCGGCGGCCGCAGTTGTGGCACTCGGCCTTCTGGAAAGGGCATTTCACGCGGTCGTGGGCCGCTCCACAGCCGTCGCATCGCCGGCTCTCCTTCCGGACCCTCTGGACGTCCTCGTCATCGCTGCTATCTGTGGACGACCTCGAAGTTCGCCGGGCCGCCTGTACCGAAGCCTCTGCTTTGCTCTCCTTTGGCCGCCAGTCCTGCAGTTCTTGGACCCCGGCCTTCGTAGCTTCTGCGGCCTAGGCCGCTCTTACGACCTCCTGCAACATGGGAGGCGGCTCCTGGTTCATTAACGTGCGCTGGGTTTCGGCGTCGTTCAGGCCACACAGCACACAGTCTCGGAGGGTGATTTCGGCATTCTCCCATTTGCACGGGCCGGCCGCCAGCCTCAGGGCCGCCACGAATGCGGCGACCGTCTCCCCGGGCGCTTGGACTCGCCTCCAAAATGCACTCCGAGCGGGAAACATCGCTGTGGCGGGCCGGACGTGCTCACGCAGCATCTGCATGAGTTCCTTGGCCTTGAATTCGCTCACCCTTCTCGGTGCAATCAGGTCCACCAAGGTCCTTTTTGTTTCTTGTCCGAGCATTCTGGTGAAGATGGCTCTTTTCTTCGCCTCTTCCATGACTTCGGACTCGATCAGTGCGGCCTGGAAGTCCATCTCGAAGATCTCCCAGTCGCCCGGTTTCCTGATTTCGAAACCGGCGCATGTCTTGGTCCCGTGGGCTGCCATTATCCCACCTTCGTCGCCAGTTTAGTGTAAGGGACCAAAGACAATGAAACAGCCGAAGGGTTGGCTTAACACAGGTTTATTGCATGATGATCCGGAGGAACATGAGATAATGGCGGATGGGGAGCTCAATATATACAGCTGGCTATACATTTGAATGTGGCTCGTCGACAGACTATTGGTTGCTGCCTGCGTGACGTCATAGGAGGTTACGCCCTTCTTGACCAGGTGAGGAGATCGCGGGGAATCTTCCCGCGCTGCTGAACCAGGTGACTATGATCCCTGAGAGCTGGACGCTCGCTACTGCCCTCTGGTGGTCACTAGCTCGCGTCCCCTTATTAGGTTACATTGATGCAGCTGATGGTTATAATGTTGCACACAGAAAGGTTACATTGGTAACACATGGCAAAGGTACATTGTTAAAGGCACAGCTTTACAGAACACAACAGAAACCAAATTAAAACAGATCGGCTTGGTGAAGTTGATCATGTACTTTCCAGATGAGTCTGGCAAAAACATGAGACTGAGCAAAATGGAGATCCAGATCATCGCCGCCGCCGCTGCTGCCTCCATCAATATGCAGAAACTGAAATGGTTTTTTTCAAGTCCAGCCCTTGTCAAGAAGACATAGTGAGAAACTGAAAATTGATGGAAAATGTAACAGCTTATCTGGAGCATTTTATTTTATTTTTGCTGCCAAAGAACAAGCACTCCAAACTAATGTTATGAAAGCTAACCTTTAGAAAACTAGTGCAAACAGCAAATGTTGAATTTACCAAGAAAAAAAATGTAACTGTATTACACCTCATCTGTGTGATTGCATGGAAAATTAGACACAATAGAGTTGCAAAATTCATACACTTGTTATTACGCAAATATCTATCTGTCTGTCTGTCTGTCTGTCTATCTCTATCTATCTATTTATATCTATCTAGATATAGATATATAGATATATAGATATATATAAGTATATATAGCTTGCCAGCATCTGTGGGAACATCAGATAGAGAAGATTTCAAAAAATGACCAAGTCAAGATTTTGTGGGAATTTTGGATCAAAACTGGCAGACACATTGGGAAAGACACCAGACATAACAGTAATAGGACAAAGAAATGCCTGGGTAATTGACATTGCAATTCCAGGTGATGCTAGAATTGAAGATAAAAATTGAAAAAATTACAGGAATCTGGCAATACAAAGAACTTTGTTATGGATGGAACACACTTCAGTGGTCCCTATAGTCACCAGGACACTGGAAAAATGGTGTGGAATTTCATATAATATTATCAGTTGCAGACTATTGAAATTACTCTGCAAGAGTTGCAAAAACCAGCAATATAAGGAACAATGTATATACCACATTGATTTTTAACTGAGACTTAGATTTTTGGTTGAAATATGTCTCTGTTACATAATACCAGTAAATGATTTTATAATTTTGTTTACTTTGAATGTGTTTTGTATTCCAAAATATTATTAATAATAATCTCAGAACTGCAAAACTGGAAGGGACCTTATAGATCAGTGATGGCCAAACTTGGCATTCCATATGTTCTTGAACATCAATTCTCAGAAGCCTAGATCAGCAGGTGTGTTGACTTGGGCTTCTGGGAATTGAAGTCCAAAAACACCTGGAGTGCCAAGGTTGGCCATCACTGCTATAGATCATTGAGTCCAGCACTTGTTAAGGAGGCATGGTGAGGAATCAAACTCCCAGCCATCTGGTTAAAACACTGAGCTAATGAACAGCTCATGTTCGCTACCTGTTAACTGCTTGGCCATGACTGGAGTGTTCTTTGTTTGAAGATATTAGAATGGGATGGGAATGAATAGTCACAGCTGCTGAAGCTGCAATGGAAGGCCATGTGACAGCAGGAAAAAATGGCATCCGAAACATGGCAAGTGAGTCAGAACAGCTATCCAGAACAGCAGCCATACAAAAAAAATCCATAGCAGGTTGCTACAGGCAGCCCTGTACTAGCTTACTCCCAATTCCTAAAGCACAAAGTACCATGTTGAAATGCATCTGGATGATGATATAGAGCAGTGGCCCCCAACCTTCTGGGACATCAGAGCTGCATTAGAGTGCCCCATGCCTAAATGGGCCACATCTTAAATCAAAATGTAACAAAGTTATAAACACAACAATTTAGATCAAAATTAAACATTCAGAGCTCAATGAAGAAATGGTAATATTATGAGTACCTGAGCTATGCTGACTAACAAAGCACTGAGAATGGCCAAAAAGCTAGTATGGAGGATAAGACCAAGAGTGGGCTGACAGAAGGAACCTTGGAGACTAGAAGAAACCATGTTGCTCTTGTGGGTTTTTTTTCCTAAGAAAGGGGAGGAAAAAGCAGCAGTAGATGTGCTACTCGAGGCAGGAAGAACAGTGTGGGTCTGAGGGGGAAATGCTTTGGGAGTGATAGCAGGAAACAAGCAGAGTGGAGAGCCAGACAAAAAGAGGTTAGGGACCACAGATCCAGTGATGCGCTGCTCCTGGTGCCAACAGGTGCATGGGCACCGGTAGCGGAAATTCCCCAGGCCATGGCCACTTGGCTGGCCACGCCCACCTCCCTACCCCATGCCATGCCATGGCTGGCCAAGTGGGCATTGTCCACAGAGTTAGCCATGCCAACAGAGTTAGCCATGCCCAGGGTGGGGGTAGTAAATGTTTTTGCAGCGCATCACTGCACAGATGGTCTTTGGGCTGCAGTTTGGGGACCCCTGAAATGCAGTAGAGGGAAGTGTGACCAATAGCCCTTCTTTTCACAAATCTTGCTATCTCAGTTCTTTAACCACAGGGACTCTGGATAGAATTGTTAGTACTGCTGAAATAGGAGTGAAAGAATTAAGATATTAATTCTAATATTAATTCTGCTTTCTCAGTACTGTGTAAAGTTAAACAGATCAGATTGAACTATCAAATAGAACATAATGACGAGGCTAAGTAAACAGAAGGCCTTGTGTCCACAAGCTCAGCACAGTTTGTACAGCTGACAGGGATTTCTCTTAGACTCAAGAAACCATAATGCTGAATAATATTTGTGTGACATGACATGAACAAATATTCTGAATGTTCTAACCTGAACTGCATGACAATGTCAAAAGACTAATTAGTGATGAAATGTGTAGAAATTTCCTAATTTTATGCTATAAAAAGATGGCTCTGAAAATGTATATTCATTCAGGGATTATTAGCTTGTTAAAGCGTCCCTGAATCTGTTTGGCCAAATAATAAAACTCCGAATCTGTCTTAGCTGGAATGTGGGTTTGTTTTGCTTTCATTCCATAACACTGCCAATGAGTATGCTTTCAGTATGGTGTACAATGTTCTTCCACAATTATTATAAATGTTCCACCACCACCACCACCACCACCACCCCAAAAAACCCCACATAGTTATTTCAGTATGTGTTAATGATTTGGTTAGATCTAGACATGGCTGATGCTACAGCACAGAATCATCCACAGACTCTTTTAAGGCAACCGTAAATGGCAGGGGGGCCACTAGTCCGGCTCCCTCAACTGATGGAAGGAGCATGAACCGGCACCCGACTTAAAAAGGTTGTCAACCCCTACTCTAAGAGAATCTACACAGGGGAATTTGGAGCCATCTGTTTTGCACTGAAATGCCTCTTATCTGTTGTTGTTGTTGTTCAGTCACACAGTCGATTCCGACCCTTTGCGACCCCATGGACCATTTTCCTCCAGGCACCTCTATCCTCCACCATTCTCCTCAGCCCACCAAGCTCTGTGCCCATTGTGTCCACAATACCATCTATCCATCTCATCTTTGGATGCCCCCTTCTTCTCTTTCCCTCCACCTTTCCCAGCATCAGGGCCTTCTCAAGTGAGTCCTCTCTTCTCATTTGATGTCCAAAGTACTTTAGCTTCATCTTCACTATTTGTCCCTCCAATGAACAGTCAGGATTGATTTCTTCCAGTATTGACCTATTTGTTCTCTTTGCTGTCCAAGGGACTCTCAGGACTCTCCTCCAACACCACATCGCAAAGGCATCTATTCTTCTGTGCTCAGCCTTCCTAATGGTCCAGCTCTCACACCCATACATTACCACTGGGAATAGCATTGCTTTGACTATGCGAATTTTTGCTTTCAAGGTGATGTCTCTGCTTTTCACTATATTCCCCAGGTTTCTCATAGCTTGTCTCCCCATAATCAGTCGTCTTTTTATTTCATGGCTACAGTCGCCATCTGCAGAGATCTTAGATCCCAGTAAAGTAAAATCTGTCACTGCTTCTACTTCTTCCCCATCTATTTTCCAGGGACTGATCGGACCTGTTGCCATTATCTTGGTTTTCTTGATATTGAGTCTCAAGCCAGCTTTTGCACTCTCCTCCTTCAATCCAATCAAGAGGTTCTTTAGGTCTTCCTCACTTTCTGCCATTAGGGTGGTATCGTCTGCATATCTCAGATTGTTGATGTTTCTCCCAGCAATTTTGATCCCATATTGTGATTCCTCCATCCCTGCATTGCGCATTATGTGCTCTGTGTATAGATTGAATAAGCAGGGTGATAAAATGCAGCCTTGTCTTACTCCTTTTCCTATTCCAAACCACTCTCATTCCATGTTCTGTCCTAACTGTTGCTTCTTGGTTCGTGTACAGATTTCTCATGAGGCATATAAGGTGTTCTGGTATTCCCATCTCTTTAATTACTTGCCACATTTTGTTGTGGTCCACACAGTCAAAAGCCTTGGTGTAGTCAATAAAACAAAAGTAGACTTGTTTCTGGTATTCTTTTGTTTTCTCCATGATCCAACGTATGTTGGCAATGTGGTCTCTAGTCCCCCTGCCTCTTCTGAAACCGGCCTGCACCTCTGGTAGTTCTCTCTCCACATGTTGTTGAAGTCTATCCTGTATTATCTTGAGTATCACCTTGCTGGCATGTGGGATGAGTGCAATTGTTCGGTAATTTGAGCATTCTTTGGCATTGCCTTTTTTGGGGATTGGAACGTACACTGATCTTTTCCAATCCTGTGGCCACTGTTTTGTTTTCCAAATTTGCTGGCATATTGAATGCAGTAGTTTGAGTCCATCATCTTTTAGGGCTTTGAAAAATTCAACTGGGATGCCATCATTTCCACTAGCTTTATTGTTTGCAGTGCTTTTTAGGGCCTTTCTGACTTTACTCTCCAGAATGTCTGGTTCAAGTTCAAATTTCTCATTATTGTTATTATCAGGAGTGTTGAGGTCCTTTTTGTAGAGTTCCTCTGTGTACTCTTGAGCATCTTTTTTTGATCTCTTCTGCTTCAGCTAACTCTTTTCCATCCTTGTCCCTTATCATGTTCATTTTTGCTTTAAATGTTCCCTTGATTTCCCCATTTTTTTTGAAAAGATCTCTAGTCCTGCCTCTTTTGTTGTTTTCCTCCATTTCTTTGCACTGTTCGTTCAGGTATTTTTCCTTATCTCTCCTTGCTTTTCTTTGAAATTCTGTATTCAGGTGGTTGTATTTTTTCCTTTCTCCTTGGACTTTTGCATTCCATCTTTCCTCTGCTATTTTAAGGGCCTCATCAGACAACCACTTTGCTTTCTTATGCTTCTTTTCTTTTGGTATGGTTTCTCTTGCTGCCTCCTGCATGATGTCCCATGTCTCTGTCCATAATTCTTCTGGTGCTCTGTCTATCAGGTACAGGACATTAAATCTGTTCATGACCTCCACCGTGTATTCTTTAGGGATGTTGTGTAGGTCATATTTGTCTGGTCTAATTGTTTTCCCCATTTTCTTTAGTCTAAGCCTGAATTTTGCGATCAGTAGGTTGTGATCTGAGCCACAATCTGCTCCAGGTCTTGTTTTTGCTGACTGAATGGAGGTTCTCCATCTTTGACTGCAGAGTATGTAATCAATCTGATTTCGATGCTGGCCATCTGGTGATGTCCATGTGTAAAGTCGCCTCTTGTGTTGCTGGAAGAGGGTGTTTGCTATGACTAGTGCATTCTCTTGGCAGAACTCTATCAATCTTTGCCCTGCTTCATTCTGTGTTCCAAGACCAAACTTGCCTGTTATTCCATTTACTTTTTGATTTCCTACTTTGGCATTCCAATCTCCTAAGATAATGTGGACATCATTTCCTGGTGTCTGTTCTATGAGGTGTTGTAGGTCCTCATAGAACTGGTCAACTGTGGCTTCATCTGCACTAGTGGTTGGTGCATAAACTTGGATTACAGTGATATTGAAAGGTTTGCCTTGGATTCTTATCTGTACTGCTATACATTTCATCTCTCACTTGAGCAACCCTTGCATCCACACTGGAGATGTTTATTCATTCCTCACAAGGGTTCTTACTTGTCTTTTTAGAGCATTTTAATTTGTCCTCCATTCAATTACTGACACTCCCCTTCCAGCCTCCTTTCCTTGTCTTTCTGTAGAGGATGTCTTTGGAGGTGTCCCCCCACCTCCTTCCATCCCCCTCAGCTCCTCTGGTGGAATTCACCCTGAGAAATCTTTTCATGTGCTCAAAGCAAAATTTGTTTCCCTTTCTGAGGGGAAAAGTGAGGAACTTAAGACCAAGATCTGCTTATTATGTTTAGGTCTTCTTCCTTTTACTTTTTAGTCAGTTCCCTTTGTCTGTCAGACATACAATGAGGCCACTCCCGTCACTTTTCAGCTTGTCTTTTTTCTCACGTAAATTAAAGTTTATCTAATTTATCTGCAAGTAACTTTACCCAGTTTACTTATCAGCAAGGTTTACTCACAAGTAGGGAGGTGGCAGGAGCCATCTTTCAGTGGGCTGAGATTTATTATTATTATTATTATTATTATTATTATTATTATTATTATTATTATTATTATTATTATTATTATTATTATTATTATTATTATTATTATTATTATTATTATTATTATTATTATTATTATTATTATTATTATTATTATTATTATTATTATTATTATTATTATTATTATTATTATTATTATTATTGGCATTAAAAATGGAGACATAAAGAAGAATTTACAAAATGTTCACATAGTTGTCTGTAACCTAAATAAATTTTATGTTAGAAATTACTCTGGGTTGAAAGGATTTTTGCTGTTGAAACCCCCCTCAAGGGATGCCTCCTCTTTCATGTCCCCATGATCCATCGTGCAGCACTCAGGTATCGAAACCCGACCTTCCAGTCTCCGAGCTCAGCATCTTAACCACTAAGCCCCTGCAGTGCTGCTAGTGGGCTGAGATGACTTTCCTTTTTTGTGGTTGTTAAGTAAAACAAAACAACAAACAGCAATGCATCTGCCTAGCATGGTACATGTAGAATTGTTAGAGATCTAATTTAAAAAAGTTAGATTCAAACGAAGCAGAGAAAGGGTTTTCCCATTGTTCATTTTAATGTCACAACTCATTGAATACATCACAGGTTTGTCACTTTTGATAACACAGCTCTATTTGGGTGTGAACTAGCCATTTTCAAGGGCTACAGGACGATATGATTAGCAGTGCATCAAAATAACTGCAATCCTAGCACTGTGCCAGAAAGTAGCAAGGCGGCAGTAAAAAAGAAATAGGGTGGAGTACTTTAATTTGAAACATGTGTTGATGAGTCAACACAAACCACAGCAAAAGCAATCAACAGAGTGAGAGATGAGCCAGTGTAGTTGGGCTGCCTGCTACTAGTCTGGGGGGAAAACTGGGAATAATCCAGACCTACCTCATAGGATTGCTGTGGTGATCCATGATATTGGCAGTGTTTCTCAAACTTTGGTTTTTGGACTTCATTTCCCAGAAGCCCAAGTCAATTCCCCAAAGCACTTATCAGCCAATGTACTGACTTAGGCTTCTGGGAGTTGAAGTCCACCAGTGTTCCGTGGGACATAATTTGGGAAATGCTGATCTAGGGAATCATAAATATCCAAAATGCTTTGTTAAATGAACTCGTATCTCAGAAATAAGCAATAATGTAAAACAAAATCAGCTCTGAACAACAACAACAACAACACACATATAGATACAGAAAGGTATATCAAAAAGGCTTTGTCCCTAATTTTAAATTGAACATTTTTATTTATCCTCTAAAATAAATATAACAATTCATCGCTGTTACAGACAAGCATACTTTTGATGGAACATTATCAGGCTACTATTAAGTGACTGCTTTGTTATATCATTTGCATTTAGTACTGAAAATTATGGATATGCACACAGGTGTGCACAATAATGTTCAAAAACTGAGGACAATGGGGTGGGGGTGGGGACAGAATGCAAGATACTTTGGCAGCCAGTGTCCCTATGTGAAGTATCTCAAAATGGAAGATGTTGTGAATTGCTCCCTCCTCATACAATCCTCTAAGCCCCTGTTTATCGTATGTAGCTGTGGTGGAAATAAATACACACATCACGGTAACTTTCACTCCCTTTGTGTTGCTTTTCCAGTTTGATTTCATGTTTGCTTGTCTCCAGCCTTCTAAGCACCCAAAGCTGCATTTCCATTCGCATTGAGGATGCCCCCTCTGCCCCCCAGTATGCCCCCGGGGGCCTGTGGCATTTACTTAGTGGAGACAAACCAAAAGAGTCCTGTATGTTTTCGAGGGAAACAAAGGCCTGTTTTCAAACACTGCTGAAATAAACCATTTCTCTCTTAGGGCCTTTAGTGACCTGATCCATTTACTTCTGGAGCAAAGGGACGTAATAAAAGAAGTAATAAAAAGCACTAACTTTCTGCTATAATTATATAATTATATAATGAAGGATGTGTTGGTGGCATTTGGATTTATTTATGATCTATAAATATGAAGAGAGAGTGTTTGTGCCCCCCCCTTCCTGGACCAGATACAACCCCCTTTATTACAGCACTTATGTTTTCATTGCCAGCGGAGTCTGTATATTTCAGTGCTGAATAAATACCCCCCCCCCCTCTGCCCTCTCTGGGGTGTTGTGAGCAGTGGCTCCCGGGCGCCCCACTGAGAGCCTCCTCTTAATGCAGACAATGGAACACATTTATTCTGAGCTGACCAAACTGACCTCAAAAAGTTTGTTCCCTTCACTAGGATTGCTCAGTCCTTTTCAGACGACTGAAAGGCCCACACAAAGCTCTTCTTGCCAAGACAGTGGACTATCCCCTCCTACACAAACTAAGTTTGGGAGACTTGGAGTGCAATGTGTGTATGTGTGTGTGTGAGAGAGGGAGGGAGGGAGGGAGGGAGAGGGAGATGGAAAAGGAGGAAGGAATTGGTAAACCTTGACCCTTCCTATCTTAAAATAACAATAATAGGCATTTGCATTTTAATCCTTCATCATCTCTCTGGTAGGGTACACAGAAAAACCCTCTTTGAAGGTTGTGGTATTCTTGAACCACACTTGGGCGTACCCTGGTAAGATCAGCCTTGTGTTGCTGGCTAATCTTTCTCGCACTAAGTCAGGAAGAGAAAACTGCAGAATGAACTCAACAAAGGGTACCTTCATTTTGGCAGTTTCATGTCTGGCCTAGACATGGACGAAGAAGAATCTCTCTGGTTCTCTCCCTCGTCACTCACCCCCTTTTAACACTCTCCTCACTATAGTTCTGAGAAGTTCTAGGTCCATGCCAAGTTTACCAGAGCTGAGGGCCCAACAGAGATCAGGATTCTCCCCCCCCTACCCCCATGAAGAAAAGTTTGTCCTTCCTTCTTCTTGCATTTCTGATTGTAGAGCTTTCAGAAATGCTGTGAAATAGACTCTCTTTCCCCACAACTCTCCTACCCCACCTCCTTTTCCTGCCAGATATGTTTATTTTTCAAGATCTCCCCCCACTCCCCAACCCCTCCTTCCCATAACCAATACCACTTTCCAATTGCATTTTAGACTCTTAAAAAGCAACAGATCTTTCCAGGCCAGAAAGGGGAGGGATGAATGATCCAATATCCTGCAGAAATGGCCCACTCCTCTCAACTCCTCTCCTCCTTCTCCGTTCACATACCCTGATGACTTAATTTTTCCATTTTATTAAATAATCTGTCATTCTTGGCAGGAATGACCAGAACACACCTTCAGTGCACTGTGCTTCTTCATGCTGCAAATAGCCAGACATTCCAATAACTAGAGATCTGCTCTATCCTTTCTGGTCAATGCCAATTTGAGGCACTTATTCAGCCACATATCTCTGACTTGCAAGAAAGCATTATCATCCTTTTGTACTTTCCTTGCTTTTGCCTTAGAAAATATTTGTTATCACACTGTATGGGAACAGATGTGGAACCAGCATCACCCAGTTACAATGGGGAAAAAATTATCTGCTAAAATGGTACTAAATATATTATTATTTTTGGAAAGATGGTGTGTTTGTTCATATGGCCTTTAACCCTTGTTCAGTCCTAGCAGTTGAATTATTTGAAAGCTGTTTTCCTGTTACAGTGATTCTATCCCATTGATAAGAAAAATAGGCACAATCACAATTCTTGCTGCATCTCTCTCCTGTGCTTCTCCCCCTCTCCTCAACTGTTAAGCATCTGTGACAATATACGCTGCCAAAGGACAGTTGAGGGCAGATTTCAGGCATCCAAGAATACCTTGTTTAAAATTAAAACCTCAAGCTTTATCTGCGGCAGCTGGTGCAAAAGACATTTAAAAAGTATCAGACTGGGAATTGGGTTTGATGAGAATCAGAATGTACATTCCTTACACACACGCACACATGCACGCACGCACATATTCATTCCTTGTTACCCCAAGATTCCTTCCCTTCCTTTTTCCTCTTCTCATATAGTGCACTGCAAATCATCCAGAGAGCCACTACTAAATCCAATCCTACCTCTGTGAACTCATCTGTAATACCAGTATTACAACAAGGAAGGTGGACATCTAATGTTTTAATGTTTATGTTAAGTGGGTGTATTGTGGTTATTGGAAAATTTGAAAATGCTAGATGTTGGAGTTAGCTGGGAATCCCATTTTCAATTAACTGAAATAGTGATACCTATTTATCTACTTGCGATTTCTTACTTTCAAACTGCTAGGTTGGCAGGAGCTGAAGCAGATGACAGGCATTCACTTCAGTGGTAGGCTTCAAAAAAAATTACTACCACATCATGGGCGTGGGATGGTGGGCATGGCCAGGGGGAAAGCCCTGCATTGCACCTGATTTAGGACTACTTTATTTCAAAACTTGGCTGGGCGGGGCTAGCCAGAATCTTTGCTACTGGTTCTGGCAAACTGGTGAGAACCTGCTGAATCCCACCACTGATTCACTTCATCATATGGCACTTGGGTCTCAAACTGCTGACCACCCAACCTCACAGTCATTAAGCTTAACCACTAAGTCACTACAGTCCCATAAAAAGTACATTTAAACTACCTCACCCCACCCACCCACCCAAAATATGACTGGCAATTTAACTGAAACTGAAACTAAGTTGCTGCTAGGAAAAACTCTTCAAAAGCCTCCCTAAACAGTGTTGTCTTTTGTTATTTTCTAAATATGCCCAGGGAAAGGGCCTGGCACAGCTCCACAGGGAAGGTATTCCATAGTGTGGATGCCACCACTGAGAAGGCATGGTTCCTTATTGAAGCCTTCTTTGCCATTCTTGAAGTCGATACCAGGAGCTGCGCCATTTGCAATGATCAGGTGATGTGGGTGGATGGACTTTGGGAGAAACATTCTAACAGATAACAAGGTCTAAACCAGATAGAGCTTTGTATGTCAACATTAACACCTTATGCCTGATACGGAAAGGGATGGGGTTAAAGGGTTTGCATGTATGCCTATAACTGTGTTTTAACATTGCATAAGTATTTCTTCTGGCATTTCCTGTTCACATGGGAAGGCTGTAAGATTGGATGACACCAAGACTTTTCACAACCAAATGTTTTAACAAAATCCCTTTGTCGCCAAGCATTGGGGGAGAACAGGGATTGCTAATGTGGGACAGAGTTTCCTTTAGGAAGGAACTTTTTCTTTCTTTTAGAGGAGGGTGGAGGAAAAGAGAATACATAATGGAAATCCATTTGCTGCACTACTGTCTCTTCTTTAGTTTCCCTTCCAATCTGACAGGCCTGGGATTAAAGGGTGGGTTACAATGGAGCCTGACAGTACATTACCCATTAAGAGTGCTGAATGTCTTAACAACTCAGCTATTGGAGATGCATTCAGAAGAGCATGTGAACTGCCTTCCTCCTTCAAAGCTTCTGCTAGACCATGTTTTCTTTTGTAGTCTAACTTTTGTGTTTGCAAAGAAACCAACACAAATTGTGCCACTCCTCCGTCTTGCCTTCACTCCCAGGGCTATTTTTCCATCAGACACTTCCATTAAGAGAAGTCATCAGTTCTGGGCAAGGGGAGCGCATGGCAATTAAGCGTTCAAGAAAAGGAAAGACAAGGAAAGATACATTTTTCCGCTTACTAAAAATCTTTGCTAAGCTCATTACAAGGAAAGGATGGGTCTATCAAGCTGTTATGGTGAAGGCATACCAATTAGTATTGCGACATTGCAAAGTTGTGACAAAATTACATTAATGTTAATCTACTGAGTGCTTTGGAAAAATTACTTTTTGCCATATAACCCCCAATCCCCAGCTTGTTGCCATGCTGGCTGGGAGATTTTAGGAACTGTTGCCCCACCCCATAACAACTTTTCAAAGCTTTATATTTATTTATTTATTTATTTATTATTTATTGGTTCAAATTAATATTGCTGCCCATTTGCTGAAGCGACTCAGCGCAGCTTACAAAGAATACATTGTAACATTCTCAGACCATAATAGAGGTCTCATAGATGGGCAGTAATTAGCACATCTAGAATGAGACAAAATTCAAACAACCACTTTAGTGCTTTATTTGGGTAAGATACAAATTTGCCATCCTGATCTCTGTGGCTCCATATGGTTTTAGAGACACTGAATGTGTTATTCAAATTATGTGACTATTATTCATTTTCCCAGTACTGTACTGGTGAGAGCAACAAACAAATTTTCTTTTGGATGAACTAAGGAGAATTCTGTCAGCCGTTCTAATTCTTGCAGAACTAAAGTGAAAAGGTTTGCCACAATGAAAGTTCTTTTTGAAGAAATCAGTTGATACTGTGTCATGTTATAAAATGGATACATTCATAGCTTATCACATTGTGTTACAGAGACTTCATTTTGGCAGTTTAAAGTCTGACCTAGACACGAAAGAAGAAGATTGGCAAATGCGTAATGCCACAATGTTTGTTGCATTCATCCTTTGGATGTGATGCATCAGCTTGTAAGAGAAGTTTGTTTTGCAACCACAGTGGTACCTCAGATAAAGCCTGATTCGGATAAAGTCGCGGTTTTCATGCACATGTGATGCATCGCATAAAGTCCAAAGCCGCTACAAATTGGACGTTATCCAAGATATTTGGTATAGGAACCTCGGTTAAAGTATATTTTTGGACGTTATCCGATGCATTGCCCATTTGAATTGGGATAAAGTCCAAAGTTGGATAAAGTCCAAACTTGTGGAACGGAGCTTGGACTTTATCCAAGGTTCTACTGCATTTGCAATAGGCCCAGGCTTTGCAGCAGGTTTGAATAACAACAGGGGAATTTTTCATTATTGCCAGTTGTAAAAAGTTACAATGTTACTTTTCTCTTCTTCTTCTTCTTCTTCAGCAGCTGCTGTATCCATTCTGGTTATTGGCTATTATCATGGTGATAGTCTTCCTGTTCTTAACTCTGCTAACTTTTTTGGTAGGCTGCCAAATCATTGTGTACCTGTTGTGTATTAATTGATGCCATGAGGCACTCTTATGTCTGATGAAGTGGATTTGATCCATGAAAGATCCCATTTAAATACAGGAGTTAGTCTTTAAGGTGCCACAACATTTTTGTCCTTTTTTTGCTGTTTTGTTCACTTTCTAACATAAATATAGAATGCTGAAATATGGGATCCAACTGAGGAAAGTTTTCAAGTGTCTCCAGAAGCTTTGTTGTTGTTGTTCAGTCGCACAGTCGATTCCAATCCTCTGCGACCCCACGGACCATTTTCCTCCAGGCGCCTCTGTCCCCCACCATCTCCCTCAGCCCTCCCAGCCCTGTTCCCATTGCATCCACAATACCATCTAGCCATCACATCTTTGGGCGCCCCCTTCTCCTTTTGCCCTCCACCTTTCCCAACATCAAGGCCTTTTCAAGTGAATCCTCCCTTCTCATTTGATGTCCAAAGTACTTTAGCCTCATCTTTACTATTTGATCTTCCAATGAGCAATCAGGGTTGATTTCTTCTAGGATTGACCTATTTGTTCTCCTCACTGTCCAGGGTACTCTCAAAACTCTCCTCCAACACCACATCTCAAAGGCATCTATTCTTCTGCGTTTGGCTTTCCCAATTGTCCAGCTCTCGCATCCATACATTACCACTGGGAATACCATTGCTTTGACTATTCTGATTTTTGTTTTCAAGGTGATGTCTCTGCTTTTCACTATGTTCCTCAGGTTTCTCATTGCTTGTCTCCCGAGAATCAGTCGCCTTTTTATTTCATGGCTGCAATCCCCATCTGCAGTGATCTTTGATCCCAAGAATGCAAGCGCGGTGCCAAAATGGCCGCCGCGCTCTTTGTGGCCCCCCCCACCGGACGAAGGCATCCGGGTAGTTAGGGGGCATGGCCAGCACCCTTATATAAGGGGCGGCCACGAGGCAGCCGAGCTGCCATTTTGCGAAGCGACGGAGCGGAGAAGTTTTTCCCACTACCTCCGTCACTCTTGCCTTTCATAGGGAAGCCTCTGGCTGCTAATTTCCTTGACTTTTACGGCTTCCCATCGTTTAGCTCCTATGCCCTCTATTTATTTATTTATTTATTTATTTATTTATTTATTCAATTTATATCCCGCCCACTCAACACAAGGCTGACTCTGGGCGGCTAACAACATAAAAAGTAACCCCAGGGGAACCCAAGGAGTTTACAGACAATATTCACAAATACAACAATAATCCTAAAAACAGTTAAAACAGTAAAAAAAAGTTAAGACTACCCACCCCCTAAAAAGCAAGGGCTGCAGGATCGAAAAGGCACCATGGGGAAGAGTTCCTCTACACCAACCACCCCATGGTGGTTACCCTTCCACCCGCACCCCACACTTGACCTGCCAGCCAGGTTTTAAGATCCCTTCTGAAAGGCAGCAACTCCGTCCGAAGACGTAATTCTGTTGGCAGGAGGTTCCAGAGGGCCGGTGCAGACACGGAGAAGGCTCTCCTCCTTGTGCCAGAGAGGCGAGCCCCTCTGGCTGATGGAACAATTAGAGAGCCCCTCCGGTTGGATGGACAGACGTCCTCAGGGCGATGCGGTCTCTTAGGTAACCTGGCCCACTACCATATAGGGCTTTAAAGGTCAAAACCAGCACCTTGAATTGCACCCGGAGACATACTGGCAACCAGTGCAGCTCCCGGAGCAGTGGCGAAGCATGAGCATAACGGCCACACCCCATCACCACCCGGGCAGCCGCATTCTGGACCAGCTGTAGCCTCCGAATGGTCGTCAAGGGCAGCCCCATGTAGAGCGCATTGCAATAGTCTAGTCTGGAGGTAACCAGAGCATGGGTGACCATGAGCAAGGAGTCCCGGTCCAGGAGTGGGCGCAACTGGCGAATCACCCGAAGTTGGGCGAAAGCCCTCCTGGTCACAGCTGCCACCTGTTCTTCTAGCAGTAGCCGTGATTCCAGGAGGACCCACAAGTTGCGCACCGGGTCTGTCTGGGGCAAAATAGCCCCATCCAGAACCAACGATGGAAGCTCCCGGATTAACGCAGGACCCCCTATCCATAGCCACTCAGTCTTGCTGGGATTCAATTGTAGCCGACCGCGAACGCGGCTCGTTCTGCTCGGAGGTGCCAGCCAGGTCGGAGGACCGCGGCTGCGCCTTCCCAGCAGCCTCCTTTGCCTGAGCCCACCGGGACCGGTGGGATGGGGTTAATTGCCCCTTGGCCCGAGGCGGGGTGTCCGCGTACCGGCCCAGCTGGGGCCGCGGCCCCTGGCCCGGAAGCAGTGGCCACTGCCTCTGGCATGGCCCATTCTGCGGGGCCTTCTTCCGTTGGGGCGCAGCTTCCTGCGGGGGGTTTCAGCCATGGGGGGTGGCTGGGTTCCCTCCCCTGGCAGGGTACCCCCCCGGCCCTGCAGGGGCCGGGCCTGGGGTCGTGGCCGTATATGGCCCCCGGAGTCCAGGGACCTGGACTGGCGCCTGCAGCCAGTGGGCCAGCTGGCCCTTTGCCCCCACTTGGCTTAGGGGGCTATGTTAGTGTTGAGGCCCTTCTGGCCCTCGAGGCAACCCTCGCGAGGGTTAACCACCCGGGGGCGCCTTTTGGGGGGCAGGTTGATCCTTTGTCTGCCGGTCAGCGGCAGGCGGCAGGACGGGTCGAGCTGCCCGAGGCACGTGGGCCGGCGTCGGCCACTGCCTCGCAGCTCCCCACTCACCAGGCTGATGCTGGTCAGGCCCCGTCGACAAGCTCAATTGCGGTCGTGAGCTCCGACGCCCCCAGCGGGCCGGAACCCCCGGTGGGAGCGGCCCGTGGGGGTGCTCCATGTGAGTATGCGGTTCAATCTAGTGCACCCACACACCTACCCACGTTGGGGGGGGGCATTCCAGTGGCCGTGGCCTCGCATGGGTGGTGCGACGGTTCAGTCGCCGACGTCCCACCCGGTGACTTCACCTCTCACCCAGGGCCCCGTTTTGGGTGGTACCTCTTATTCAGTTGGGAATGTGTTAGGGGTGGCCGGGTTGGTCCAGGCTCCTTTCCAGATCCCCGTGGTTCCCACCGTGCCGGTGTCGGCATTGCCGACAGCGGGGTATTCCTTGCCCCTGGGGGACCATTTGGCCCAGGCCACCAAAGAGAAGATCTGGCGTGGGGAGTATGTGGACATCTTCTCCCTTCTTAACAGAGAGCCCACCAAAGAGGAGAGGGAGGGGCAGGATGAGAGGGATAAGGAACAGGCACGTCGTCGTAAGCCGCCACGTACGTGGGCCAATTGGTTGCCGGCGTACCTCATATACATGGCGGTCTACCTGAGGGCCCGGCCGGATCTGCCAATTCCGATGGTCCAGTATTTGGACAACATTTACCGGGCGATGGTTGACTTCCCGGGCCCGTCGTGGTTGGCTTACGACGAGGAATTCCGTATGCGGATTCCCCTGCACCCTGAGATGAGGTGGGACGAGCCCTGCCAGAAGCTGTGGCTTCTGTACATGACTCCCACGCGCCCTGCGCCTGGGGAAAGATACCATTGTGGACATGCGGTTCAGCGAGCGGCCCCAGCACAGACACCCCGCCAGGTGGCGGGGCAGGGGGTTCCAGCCCACCTGCTGTGCTGGACTTTCTTGTCCAATGGTTCCTGCAGTGGGAAGAAATGCCGGTACAGGCATGAGTGTCCCTCTTGCGCTGGCCCCATGTGGCCTCCGCCTGCCCCAGGCCTGGAGGGGTGAGGGGCAGAGGTAGGGGCGGACAAGGGGCTGGCAAGACCACCGCAGAAGGAGCTGGTCTACCGAAAGGCCCCCTCCCCAATTAATGTGGACATGTTGGAGCGTTGGCTCGCATCGTACCCGAAGGGGGCAGATGCGGTTTACCTGCTTCAGGGTTTTCGACTGGGGTTCCGTATTCCTTTCCAGGGTGATAGGTCCCCCCAAGATGCCCCCAACCTTTTGTCCCTTAGAGGGAGGGAGGAGGTGGCTGCAGCCAGCATTTCTAAGGAGGTTGATGCGGGCAGGGTCGCTGGCCCTTTCCCTGCACCCCCGTTCCCCAACCTTAAAGTGTCACCCTTGGGCTTGGTGCCCAAGAAGTCACCGGGCGAGTTCCGCCTGATCCATCACTTGTCCTACCCAGCCGGCCGATCGGTCAATGATGCTATCCCTGATGACCTTTGCTCGGTCAGGTATACATCTTTTGACCAAGCGCTGCGCATGGTGCGCTCATGTGGCCCGAGTGCGCTGTTGGCTAAGTGCAACATTAAGTCGGCCTTTCGCCTCCTGCCGGTTCACCCAGGTGACTTTGAGTTGCTGGGTTTTAAGTTCCGGGGTGAATATTATTTCGATAAGGCCATGCCTTTTGGCTGTTCCATATCGTGCTCGGCCTTCGAGCGTTTTAGCACCTTCCTACAGTGGGCTTTTGTCCGCAGGTCTGGATCCCGGTCTGTAGCCCATTACCTGGATGATTTTTTATTCGGGGGTGAACGGGGCTGGGACATGTGCACACGTCTCCTCAACACATTTCAGACGCTAATGGAGGAACTTGGTGTCCCTTTGGCGCCCAAAAAGACCGAGGGCCCATCTACACAGCTAGTCTTCCTGGGGGTGGAGATTGACACGGTAGCGCAGGCTTCTAGGTTACCAGGGCATAAGGTGTCAAGGATAGTGGCCCTTATCTCGGACTTGCTTGCTAAACGCAAGGCATCACTGCGGGAACTGCAGGTGCTGCATGGTCACCTCAATTTCGCTTGCAGGGTGGTCGCACCGGGCAGGGCATTTGCTCGGCGCTTGTGCGACACCATGACAGGCTTGTCCAGGCCCCACCATAGGGTGAGACTAACCCAGGGCATCAAGGCAGATTTGCTTATCTGGCTCCAGTTCCTGAGGGAGTTCAATGGGGTGTCATTTTGGAGGTCTGACCTCCTGGCTTCCCCTCGTTTCCAGATGCAGTCTGATGCCTCTGGGTCCTTGGGTTATGGGATGTACTTCAATGGGAAGTGGGCCTATGGTGGGTGGCCACCAGCCTGGTCAGGTACGGGGCGCCTGCGGGACCTTACGTATCTGGAATTTTTTCCCATCCTGGGGGCCTTGATGCTATGGGGTGAGGAGTGGGCCAACTCGGTCGTTCATTTCTGGTGCGACAATGCGGCCGTTGTCCACATTGTCAACTCACAGACTTCCAAATCACCAAGGGTAATGGACCTGTTGCGCCAGTTTGTATTGCGCAGCCTGCGCCTTAATGTACTGTTCCGGGCCAGGCATGTCCCGGGGGTTAATAATGATATCGCTGACGCTTTGTCCCGCCTGCAGATCTCCCGGTTCCGCGCCTTGGCCCCGGATGCGGAGGAATTTCCCTCGCCACTCCCGGACGAGATATGGACCTTTGTCAAGGAGAGGTGAACCGGGCGATCAGCATGTTGCTAGCGCCACGCACGCGTAAGGCGTATCAACACGCATTCAATTCTTTCAGGGCATTCTGTGCCCAATTCCGGCTGCCAGATACCTGGCCGATCCCGGTGGCCCATATACTTCAATTCATGGTCGACCTGCATTCCCAGGGCCTGGCACCTCGAACCATAGCATCCAGGCTATCAGCGCTGGCTTTTATGGCCAAAGTAGGCGGACATGCGGACAGTACCGCTGACTTCCGTGTGAGACATGTTTTGGAGGGGTGGGTGCGGGAGCGTGGGCGTAGCCCAGACGACCGCCACCCAATTTCCCCAGGGGTTCTTACCCAACTGGCACGGGGCTGGCAGGACCTATGTTTTGATAGGTATGAGGCAGCCCTGTTTCATGCGGCTACAACGGTGGCCTTTTTTGGAGCGCTCCGCATCAGCGAGCTTGTGATGCTGTCTAAGGCAGATGCTAGTCGTAGGGCACTGGAACTCGAAGATGTCTATGTGGCCAAAGACTGGGCTCAGTTGAGGATACGCTCCTCTAAGACGGATCAGCATGGCGTAGGCAGTGGAGTAAGACTGCTACGGTGTTCTTTGGCAGACATCTGTCCGGTTGGTGCCCTACAGGAGTTCCTTGCACTGCGTGGCACGCACCATGGCCCATTTTTCTGTCACCAAGATGGGTCTCCCCTTACTAAATTTCAATTTTGGAAGGTGACCGGCAAAGCGCTGGCCGGTGTTGGCCTCCCAGGGGCCCGTTACGGCACCCATTCGTTCAGAATAGGGGCGGCTTCCACGGCGGCTGCTTTTGGGTACTCTGGGGCTGAGATACGCCGTATGGGGAGATGGGGATCGCAATGTTTTCAATTTTATGTCCGCCCTCTTTCACCGTGAGTACCAGTCGAGTCACCGCACCTTTTCTCTTCCTCGTTTTTTCCTTGACAGATCCTGGGTGTCGTATTACGCCGGTGACAGTATGGCTGGTGGGCCATAGCTACGTGCACAGGGCAGCGCGTTACGCTGCGGCGACAGAGTGGGGACCCCGACTGGGACTGGGTGCATACGCAAGTCTCACATGGTATGGTAAGCCCGGGATGTTGTGGAGGGAGCTGTTGCCATTCCTTTTCTCGGGCCGGAGTGCTGACCCGCCTGACATCCTGATCATACACCTTGGGGGCAATGATTTAGGTCAGGTCACCGGCCTATCGCTGAAGCATGCGATTTGCGGTGACTTCGCCTACCTGCATTACGTGTGGCCCGCCACGACCCTCGTTTGGTCAGACATGGTGCCGCGGCATGCGTATAGGGGAGGGTTCGACCTCCAGGCCCTGGACCGGGCTAGACGCATGGTAAACAGGGCTGTTGCCCGGTTCATTGTCAGCAGGGGTTGGGGGCGGGTCAGTCGTCACCCCGCCATTAGTCTGCAAAATTATGGCCTGTACGCAGGGGATGGGGTCCATCTGTCGCGAGGAGGTATGGACCTCCTGTTGGGTGATTGGCGATCAGGCCTGTTGACCGAGCTGACGGTCTGGGGGGGGGGGCGTCAAGCCTTCTTTGAAGCCCCTCCGTGTGGCGGGTAGCACTGGTAAGGTAAACATTTATGACCCACAGGTATCCGGCAGGTTCGCAATTGACTGGACAACACTAGACAGGTATAAGTTGGTTAAACGTTGTCCGGTCAACGACGAACCAGGCGACGGGGTGATGGCTACAGCTAGACAGCATGCATCACCCCGTGATTTTACGGATATGCGTCAGAGGGTGGGGTCATTAGTTAGATATTGACTACGGTCAACAATTTGTTTGTTGTCAACAAACAAATTGATACAAATAGATACATTGTAACAATTGCCGTTGGCAATTTTGGGTGGTACCTTACCGGTGTTACTTCGGCCTGCTTGCCTTAAGAATTATAATTGGTCAATTACCAATAGAAATTTATAATTCGGACTAGGGCATGAATCAATAAATGTGGCCCAATGCCGTTATCCACTTTCATCGGTGTCTGAGTGCTTTATTGGGGGGTGCGCCTGCAATGTAAAATCTGTCACTGCTTCTACCTCTTCCCCATCTATTTTCCAGGGACTGATGGGGCCTGTTGCCATTATCTTGGTTTTCTTGATATTGAGTCTCAAGCCAGCTTTTGCACTCTCCTCCTTCAGCCCAATCAAGAGATTCTTTAGGTCTTCCTCACTTTCTGCCATTAGAGTGGTATCATCTGTATATCTCAAATTGTTGATGTTTCTCCCCACAATTTTGATCCCATATTGTGATTCCTCCATCCCTGCATTGCACATTATGTGCTCTGTGTATAAGTTGAATAAGCAGGGTGACAAAATGCAGCCTTGTTTTACCCCTTTTCCTATTCCAAACCACTCTGTCATTCTGTGTTCTGTCCTAACTGTTGCTTCTTGGTTCATGTACAGATTTCTCAGGAGGCATATAAGGTGCTCTGGTATTCCCATCTCTTTAATTACTTGCCACATCTTGTTGTGGTCCACACAGTCAAATGCCTTAGTGTAGTCAATAAAACAAAAGTAAACTTGTTTCTGGTATTCCTTTGTTTTCTCCATGATCCAACGTATGTTGGCAATGTGGTCTCTGGTCCCCCTGCCTCTTCTGAAGCCAGTCTGCACCTCTGGCAATTCTCTCTCCACGTGCTGCTGAAGTCTATCCTGTATTATCTTGAGCATCACCTTGCTGGCATGTGGGATGAGCGCAATTGTTCGGTAATTTGAACATTCTTTGGCATCGCCCTTTTTTGGGATTGGAACGTATACTGATCTTTTCCAATCCTGTGGCCACTGTTTTGTTTTCCAAATCTGCTGGCATATTGAGTGCAGTAATTTGATTCCATCATCCTTTAGAGCTTTGAAGAATTCAACTGGGATACCATCATCTCCACTAGCTTTACAGCCTTGGAAATTATTTTTTTAAAATTAATGGATTAAGAATTGGTTGCTACTATTGAAAAATGAAACATGTCATTTGTTATACATTACTTTTAAATCAAATGCATGAGTAACAAGTTGGTAATATGCCATTTTCTTTTGTTATATGGTTGTTACTTTTATTACAAAAAGACATATTTTTAAATTTCCAAAAATCTCCCCAAAGAACCCTCCAGCAACATTTGAGAAGTGATGAGTTAATGCAATTTATTACACTGAAATAATGACATCAGGGGTTGTTTTATTTCCTCACAGAAATACCATCATCGTGCCCTTATTGTCTCCCCAACTAACAGGTTACAGGTTAATTATAATGTTGTATTTCCAAGTCTGAACTCAGCTCTTATTCACTTTGTTTATTTTGTATTCTTCCTTCCTCTAAAACATCCTCCCATTGTTTTCACTTCATAGTAACCCTGAAAAGAAGGTTTATTCAAAAATAGCTTGCTATGCGAAGTTAGCCAATAAATTTAGTAAAGTAGTTTCTCCTCCAAATAATGCAATCAAGTGAATTGTAGTTTGGAAACATATCTTGAAGCAAGGCCTAGCCAAAGAGATCCAGGTGGACTGTTTACAGTAGGCATAGGAAACAACTTTAGAGAAAGCCACTGAAACCTAAAATCTGTGATTCCCAATTAACAGTCATATGATATAATTGAGACTGAGGAGGCATATAAGGAAAAGGAGCTGGGACTTGGTTGACTAGACCAATTGCACGCTCTCTCTCTCTGTGCACTTAGTGTGTTTGCTTAAAGGCATCACCTAATGGAGAGAATGTGTTTGTTTGGACTTCAATGAGTGAAAAGCTCTCAGTCCTATGAGTGGTCCCTGTTATTCTCTTGTCTAGTGGCTTTTCTGCAGCTTCCAGGAGAAAGAAGGTGGGGAGGACAGGAGAAGGAGGGCTTCCTATTTGTGCAAGCAGCTCACTTATTCAGGATTCTCTTGTGACTTAAGTTTATTGGTTTTTGCTGAGCTCCAGGCATTTGAATTGCAAACAACGTCCCTGTCCAAAACAATGTGGCAGGCCCAAAGAGAACTCGGCAGTGCCAGGCTCTTGAAATGGAGTGTGATTTCTTTATGTCTGAAAAGGAGAGGGAGGGTGCTTTCTCTCCCTTCCGGTCTCTTGCATTGTTGTAAGGGATGTCTGTGAAAAGGCAGGGAGGGGAGAGAAAGAGGCCAGTTCATGTATCATAATCAGAGATCTCCCCCATTTCATTTATTTTATTTTCCCTACTTAAAAGTTGGTTCTCCAGGGATTACTAATCATGATGTTTTAGGCAAAATAACAAATGTACCATGAAGGAGAATGCATGGGGAGGGAGAAGTGTAAATGATGGATGTTTCTATGACTGTGGGGGGTTCCTATAAGAATTTGGGTGTTATTCTAATCTTGAAAGAAGCAATCTAAAAGAACATCATGCAGGCATTGCATAATATCTGTGCAAATGAGGCATTGTTAGTTGACAAGGTAGCCTGTCAAAATGTATTTTTTTCAAGTTAAGACGTTTTTCTTCCCATAATATAGTGCAATCGTCTAATAACTGAAAAGGATATTAGACTGACCTCTACAGTTCCCTCTTCAGAATTTTTTCACCTAACAGGGCAACAACTGAAGGTTTCCGCTCAGGAAATTTAAGATTTTGTTGTTGTTGGATAGATTTGATAGTCAAATTAGATAATCTTTGCAGAGTGGTACAGCTAGTGTAGCCCCAAGAATTAAGGCCAGATACTTTGAAATGCAAGCCTTCCTAAATCCCTCTTTTCTTTCTTCTTAGTTCAACTATTAAATAATGCTCAAGCACAACTTTAGCAGGAGGAAAAATAATGTTTATTTACAAGGCTTGTGTTCAAATAAAGTTGTTAGGCAGATAGCAATAATGTAATAAGTAGAACCTCAGATAAAGTCCAAACTCCATTCCACAAGTTTGGACTTTATCTGATTTTGGACTTTATCCAAATCAAATGGGCGATGCATCGGATAATGTCCAAAAAATGGACGTTATCCAAGGTTCCTATACCAAATACCTGGGACAACATCATTATTTTTTTTAGCGTTTTTAGACTTTATGTGATGCATCACGTGTGCATGAAAACCATGACTTTATCTGAATCGGACTTTATCCAAATTGGAATTTATCTGAGGTATCACTTCATCTTAGGTGCAAAAAAAAGAGAAGAATCATGCAAGCAAATGGTGCTTGCAAGTGTTACTAGGTTTCTGGGGCTAACACATTTTGAGTAAATACAATCAAAACAATCACAATGCAAGATTAGACTATCAGCTGTAAACTCAACATAAAGAATAATGACAATCAAATCTAAAAATGCCAAGGCTCTTTACATTCTAGACTAAATCAAATAATACGAATGTGGATTTTTTTTTTAAAAGCCAGAGTATACCAAATTCTTGTGAGGAAACATGTACTTTACAAAGAGATGACAGCTTCTTAAGAAGAAAAGTACCTCAGAGTCATTATTCAAGTTTATTTGCATGTGCAGAATGTTGACGTGGACGCGTCTACCAATGCATGGACTCTTCACTGAATTATTACTCCAAGGTACCCAAGGTATAGAAGAGGAGTCTGTAACATACACTAACCCTATAGAAGTGCAAGAAAAATGGGCACAAATATCTTAAAGAGGAGCAAGTATTATCTGGTTAGTAAAGTTGAATGTCTTCTTACTTACCATATATACTTGAGTATAAGCTGAGTTTTTTAGCCCCAAAAATGAGCCCCCCCCCAAGGGGACATGGTTTATACTCGGGTCAATGACCATGAGGGTCCGAAGACCATGCCGGATTGAGATGTGCCAACAATTTAATTACTTTTACCATATTTTCATGTATTTTGATTATTGAAACTCACTAGCAGCTGCTGTATTTTCCACCCTTGGTTTATACTTGGGTCAATCTATTTTCCTGGGTTTTCAGGTCAAAATTAGGTAACTCGGCTTTTATTCGGGTCAGTTTATACTCGAGTATATATGGTACTAGTATAACATGTAACAATTTTGTCTCAGTTCTGTAAATTTGCATACATTTGTTTTCAGTGTGGAAATATAATAAATCATATTAGATAAAGGTATGCTTTTTGCCTGTTTTGATTCCAACATATCCACTGGTCTTGAACTACAATACGAAAGTCTAGAACCAAAGGCACCACCAAAACACTTTTTGAATTATGGCATGACAGAGCACCAAGTGTGGAACTCATCAGACACTGTGGAAGGAGATTATGGCTACATATCAGAAAAGGCACAAATGAAAAGACACAAACTGGACCCCAGAACAGAACAGACTATTTTACTTGGCTATTCCCCTGGCAGCAATGGCTATAAAGTAATGAACTTAAAAAGAGGTGAAGTCAGCATAAGACCTGTGATTTGCTTTGATTAACACAGGAGAATTGGCAAAATTCAAAACTCTACATGGGGCTGCCCTTGATGACCATTTGGAGGCTGCAGTTGGTCCAGAACGCGGCCGCCCGAGTGGTGATGAGGTGCAGGCATAATGCCTGTGCCTTGCCACTGCTCTGGGAGCTGCACTGGTTACCAGTTTGCCTCTGGGTGCAACTCAAGGTGCTGTTGATGACCTTTAAAGCCCTACATGGTAGTGGGCCAGGATACCTAAGAGACCGCGTCTCCCCAAGAACATCTGTCCACCCAACCAGAGCAGCCAGAGGGGCTCTCTAACTGTACCTGCGGTTAGAGGGGCTCACCTCTCTAGCACAAGAAGGAGGGGCTTCTCTGTGTCCGCACCGGCCCTTTGGAACCTCCTACCAATAGAGTTACGGCTGCAGATGGAATTACTGCCCTTTAGGAAAGAACTTAAAACCTGGCTGGTGGGGCAGGTGTGGGGCACTGATGGAAGTGTGACCCCCATCTGCTGGCTCATATAAAACATAATTAAGATCCTCCCTCTTCTTGCAGATGGAGTGGGTAGGATCTTAATGGGGATGGTTTTAAATTTGGATGTTTTTATGTTTTTTATGTCTTTATTTGTGAGCCGCCCGGAGTTGCTTTGGTGAGGGGGTGGTGATACAAATGTGAACAATAAATAAATATAAATAAAAAGAGGGACTATGTTAGATACCACTGAAGGGCAAGACCACTAGGTTGAACCTCTTCTAGATACAGCAGTGTCAAAGCCTTTACAACCTGAGCCAAAGAGTGAGTGAGGAGATGAGGACATGCAGGATCAGAATAGTACACCATCAGAGATGGATATGTTAAGGCTGTTGAACTGGAAGAGGCTCTGATGCCACAACATCAGAAGTATTACAAACAAATGAGATGTGGACCCTTACCAAACTACTACCAGGCAAGAAAGCCATTGGGTTCAAATCATTCTTCAAGGTGAAGCAGGGTGCAGAAGTAGAAATGGAATGCTACAGGGCAAGACCAGTTGCCAAAGCATTCCTGCAGAAGTATGGAGATGATTTCAATGAAACCTTTGTTCCTGTTGTCAAACAAATCATTATAAGATTGCAGCTGAGTGTGGCAGCTTCTGAACAGATCTAAGTCAAGCACCAAGATGTCAAGACTGCATTTCTACATAGAGAGGTTGCAGAGAAGCTGTACATGAAACCTGGGTTCATTAATCAGAAACATCTTAATTTACTCTGCAAACTAGAGAAATGTCTGCTTCGGCTAAGCAGACTGCATAGACCTAGAGTGAGAAATTGAAGATGCTGCAGCATCAACATTTCAAGCAACATGATGCAGATTAGTGCTAGCGTGCCTGAAGCAGAAATGGATTTTTATGTTGATGATTTAATTGTGGATTCTCAAAGGGAATGGGAATACAAAGGGATTGCACACCATCTTAACAAAAAGGTGGAAACAAAGGAGTTGGGGATGCAATATACTATTTGAGCATTCAATTTGAAAGGGAGAGAGCTAGCTCACATCTGCTGAAGCAGAAACAAAAGTTTATTAAATATGTAGAGACAATAGGCCCACATGGACTAGACCCTGAAAAGCAGAGAGGAGAGTGAACCTCTGTCAATGTTATGTCCAGCCCTTGCAAGCAATAGTCCAAACAACGATGAACAAAACAGCAACAAGTCTTTATTCAATAGTCTTTACGTGATGAGCTTACAAGATGCTTTGGACACAGAGATGGCTATACAGTCCCAATGAAGTCAGTCCCTCCGGAGTGTGCCTCAGGAAAAAGGCAATACCTAGCTACTGTAGAAGCCGTAGCATAATGGAGGAGACCCAGGCTTAGCCGTCTCTGGCTACCTGTACAGAGTGGGAAGTATAGATCCGGTCCGGCCACACCCTTGTTGACTCATGGGGCTTATATAGTGTCTCCCTGGCAGTGGCTCCTAGATACAAGGTCGCGACCCACCAGACAATTTAGCTAACCAATCATAACTGGGTATATAAGTAACTAACGAATGAGGAACAGGATCCAAAACTGTAACCAATCACAGGGCTTGGATTTAGCATAATGGGTGCACCCTGTGCAGGGTTTTCATGCCACTTTAGGCTCCTAATTTGGATGGCGTGAAACCGCCATTTTCCTCTTGCAAGGCGCTGCCCACGCCACTTTGCAATGTGCCTTAATATACAACATTCCCCCCCCCCTTAGTTTTCAGTAAGGCCTTCCCGGTTAAAACTAAGAGATGGGATCCTCGTCTGAAGAATGAACCAACTTGTGGTGAGGGAGCCGCTCTGCACCTTCTCTGTTTGTGTTGGGTGACCCAAGTACTTTACTGGAGCTCCATGGTGTGAGCAGAGAGCCCTGCATCCGTGGGGGTTTAACATGTGTATAACCTAAGGCATACCAATCCATTGAGTGGTGTAGCCCCCGTCCTCCTCAAACCATGCTGGCTGCAACTGTACTCAAATGAGGTGTATGCACTGAGGTCCCACGCTCCCACACTCCAAGTCCCTGGCCCCTGTATCCAAGCGCAACCCAGGACTTATTGCTTCTGACTTGAGCTGAGCTTCCACCCCAGCTGAGGCTTCTTTGGACAGAATTGCTCCTGAATTAACTTCCAGAGCCACCTGTAAAGAAGGGCTTAATGCACACTCTGCAGTACCGCCCAAGGAAAGCTCCCTTTGCCTCGGCATACTGAGATCTTGTGTTCCATGCTCTTTCCCCTCCAACCCTGGGGACTGTGAGTGCTCCCACAACCCCTCCCTTTCTTCCCTGGGAAGCGAGCTCGCATCCAGGCACTCTTTCTCATACTAGTCTATATTTGGGGGTGGTGATGCTACCTTCATCCACCCTCCAACCCTCGGGACTGTGAGGGTCCTCCCATTTCTGAGGGAATTGGGAACCTCCCAGAACAATTCGTGTCTTCGGTACTATGTTGTAGCCCCCAAATCTCGATGGCGTGTTCGATTCCCGGCCACCAGAAATAACTACGTAGAACATCTTGGGAGTGGAAATATCCTGGGAAACACTTAAAATATGCTGTAGCAGGTTGGCCCGCAACCCACATGGAACCACGGTCTTGCAAAGCCTGTATAAGCACCCTCCCAACACTGAGAGTTTTTCGTGGTCCCGGTAATACACACTTGCCTCCATATTGTAGGGAGGAGGCGGCCACCCCATATCTACCCACACAATAACATCAGGCAACAGGGGCTCAGTCTTAGAAACTGCAGAAAAGTTCAGGGACAGTTTGAGAGAAGTGATAGCCAGTTCATCCCAAAAGTCAGGATTTTCAAAGATCAACACATCAGGAGGCAAAGGTTCTTGCAATTCAAACTGTTTAGAATGGCCAGTCTTTTGGGCAAAGTCACTGTCCATGTGAGCAACATGCACATGTTGGGCAAACATGGCACTTAGCTCTTCCGTGAAGGAATCGCTTCCAGGGGGCCCTCAGGACAAACCCTCCCTGGGCGGCAACAACATTTTGGGCTCATCCTCGATATGAAGGACTGGTTCTCCCCCCAAAGGATTCCCATGAAGCAAATATAAAGGGCCTTGAACCACTGGGACCCAAGAATGTTTTTCTTACCCGTCTTTGCAATAATGAGGGGAAGATTTGTGTGGACATAGTTATAATGGACTTCAAAGTTCCCTATTCCTCAAACTGGAATGTTGCAACCCCGCAAGTCCACTAACTTGTCCAGAAGACCCTTGAGCTTGGGCCACAGGTCAGGTGGAATGGGACGGTACTCGTCTTCGGTCACGATGGAGAGAAATGAACCTGAGTCTACCTGAAGACAGAAGGGCACCCCTTCAATGCGAAGATCCATGCTGAACCCATCCTTCAGGTCTCGCCTCTCGTCGTCAACCCCGTAGCTTGAGCACATCTTGGCTATGCAGTACTGGGGTTTCGGTGAACTTTCGATGCTTTGCCTGCAGAACTTGGAAATGTGGCCCATCTTTCCATAATGGTGGCACTGGGCGCTCTTGAACGGACAGTCGGTGAGGAGACGGAGTTTTCCACACCCTCAGCATGGCGCAACTGACCCTGGCATTGGCGTTGGTGCCCATGTTCCCTGTGGTGAGCTGTCAAGGTCTTGGTGGATGTGGCCAGAGACTTCAGAAGAAGCAGTCGTGGTCATAGCTAGACCTGGCACCTCTTTGTCTTCAAAGGCCAACCTGTGCTGGAAATGTTCACGCACGTCAGAGGGCAGCAGTTTTGAAACAATGTCGAGAGTCTCTAGCCCACAGTGGGCCAAGAACATTGCTTTCCACAATGATGGATCAACTTTTCTTACTGTGAAGTAGCTCTCCAGCTAGACTTTGTAGTACAGCCATAGGCGAGGCTTGCTCATGTCAAACAGTCGCAGCCAAAGGGGGACTTGGTCAGCCATCTCTTTGTTCTTCAATCCCACTTTAGTGTATGGGACCAAAGACGACCGGACAACCGAAGGGTTGGTTTAACACAGGTTTATTGCATGAGGTTCCAGTTAAGCATGAGGTAATGGCGGTGATACATCTCAATATATACAGTAGCTCTCTACATTTGAATCTTGTAGCACGGTAGCTGATTGGCTGCTACCGGCGTGGCCTCGCCCAGGCACGCCTCCTTTCCTGCTGCTGAATGCAGGTCTTTCTTCAGCTGCTGAATGCGGGGAAGGTTTTCCCGCGGCTGTCCGTGATTGAGCAATGTGAACCATGTGAGAGTGAACGCTCGCAGCTGCCCTCTATAGGCTGTCTGCTCGCGTTCCTTTACAGCTGATATCGTTTGTATCTGGAGTGGTTACAATCTTGCCTTTACAGTATAATGAACATGCATACATACATAACATCCCTCCCCCCTAGGATGGGACGAAGTCCCGCAACCATTGTGGCTTGCCGCACGTTCGCTTGGGGCGTGCTTGCGCCTGCCCTAATTCTGGAGAGCCTGTGATCCCTGACTCCGCGGGTGCTTGTCCTGCAACGGGAAACGGGGATTCGTTAGTGGCTCTGTGGGGCGTCTGTGCCTGCCTTGCGCTCGGGGATGGGAATGGAATGAATAGTTGGGAGGTAAACCCCTGCCTATTGCTCTCGGACCCCGGGGACCCACCTAATGTGAACCGCGGAACCGATGAGGTCGCCCTTGTGGAACGGCTACCTTCTGATCCCTGCTCGGGGGACCTTAAGACTGTGGTGGGCGGACTCGCTGATGCCTCCGGTCTTGGGGGTGTCGGTCTCCGGGACATTGGCGCTATATTGCATTCTAACTCACAGGGGCTACTGGGACTGGAAGTACCAGGGGCTGAACTGAAACCCCTCTTTTCGCTAGGACGGGTGGGGGACCACTCCGCTAACTCCCCCTGGTACTGTAAATCAACGTCTAAACTTCTATGGGCATCTGAATTTCGGGGAGACTTCCGCGGCTTCCGCGGGGTATGAGTGCGGTTGGGGCTCCTCCTCTCTGACGGGGACTCCCGCAAAAGATTTCTGTGGATCGATTGCCTTTCCTCCCCCCTTGGTGGGGACCCATGCTCCCCTTTTCCTCCCCCTTGGGCTAAACGGGTGGGGGAGTACCCTAACGCTGATTCGATGCTGTCCTCGTCCGCGTCCTGCTCTCCGGGGACCCTACGCCGGAGTTGGTCTACGTGTCGCCTCCACAGGAAACCTGTACTGGTCTCTACGCGGTATGAGACGGGGCCGGTTTGATCTACTACGGTGCCCGGCACCCAGGCTGGCCCCGCGCTGGCGTAGTTCCTGCAGTGCACCGGGGCGCCTATGCTGAAACTCTTTGTGGGTTCCACCCCTATGTTCCGCCCTTTGTCCTCTACTCTCGTGGGGTCTAGCTTGGAGATCCCCGTGGCCAGCTTCCTGCGCATCAACAGCTCCGCGGGGGAGTACCCTGACGCTAATGGGGTGACCCTGTATCTCAGCAGGAATTGGCACAATTTCAGGTCGAGGTCTCCGGGACCCATGCGCAGTAGCGCGTCTTTCGTGGTGCGCACGAGGCGCTCTACTTGGCCATTGGTGGCCGGGTGAAAGGGGGCGGAGGTGACGTGCCGAATGGCGTTGCGCTCCATGAATGCCCTGAACTCGGCGGACGTGAAACAGCTAGCGTTATCGCTGACGAGGGTGTCGGGTAAACCGAACGTGGAAAAGACCCTCCTTAACTGTTTAATTGTTGTGGCCGAGGAGGTGCTCGAGACTGGAATGACCTCCAACCACTTAGAGAATGCGTCCACCACGAGGAGGAAAAGCGTTCCCCTGAACGGGCCAGCAAAGTCTACGTGTATTCGGGACCAGGGCCCCCTTGCAGCGTCCCACTCCCTAGGTGGCGAGCGAGCCTCTTCTGGCCTTGAGCTTTGGCACGCCTCGCAAGTGCCGACCATGTGTTCGATGTCGGCGTCTAACTGGGGCCACCAAAAGTAACTGCGGGCTAGTGCCTTAGAGCGTACGATCCCCGGGTGGCTGACGTGCAGCAGTTTAAGCACCCTCGGCCGGAGAGACGTGGGGATCACTACCCGCTGTCCCCACAAGAGGCAACCCCTCTCTAGGGACAACTCTAATCTCTTTTTGAAAAATGTGTCGAACTCCGCTGCTGGGGACGACACGGGCCACCCTTTCTGCACCCAGGAGCAAACTGTGGCCAGCGTTTTGTCCTTGCCTGTCGCTTTGGCGATGTCGGCCGGTACTACTGGAGGGGAGTCTAGGACCTCTATCATTAAGACCTGGTGGTCCCTCTCTACTCCGCCCACGTGGCAGCAATCCCGGGGAATGGGGGACCTCGACAGAGCGTCGGCATGGCTTATCTCCCTCCCGGGCCGGTATACCAACGCGTGCTGATACGCGTTGAGAAAAATGGCCCATCTGAGCATTCTCGGGGACAGGATCTGGGGTGTGGGCTTGTCTGCGGTGAAGATGCCCAGCAAAGGCTTGTGGTCAGTCACTATGGTGAAGGGGCGGCCGTACACGAAATCATGAAATTTCTTGGTCCCCGCAATTATTGCTAGCGCCTCCCTGTCTGTCTGAGCATAATTCCTCTCCGCTTGGGACAGGGATCTAGAGTAGAAAGCTATCGGGGCCTCCCTACCGTTCTCCAGCACGTGGCAAAGCACCGCCCCCACCCCCACCGGGGATGCATCGCATATCAGGACCACCGGGCGTTTGGGATTGAAGTGGGTCAGTACAGCATCTGATGCCAGGAGTCGCTTCAGGTCAGTGAAAGCCTTTTCCTGGTCGTCGCCCCACTTCCATGCCTCGTCCTTTTTTAACAATTTGTGTAGCGGTTCTGCCACGGCTGCCTTCTGCGGGAGGAAGGAGTGGTAGAAGTTGAGCAGTCCGAGGAACGACTGCAATTCGGGCTTGGAGGTGGGGCGAGGGGCCTTTTTGATGGCGGCTACCTTGGATTGGGCTGGCCTAATTCCCTCGGGAGTAACACGGAACCCTAGGAACTCAACCTCCGTAGCGAAGAAGACGCATTTGTCTTTCCGCAACCTCAACCCCGCCTTTTCGAATATTGTCAGGACCTTTCCCAACCTTGTTGCTAATTCGGCCCGGCTCCCCCCTGTAATTAATACGTCATCAAAATAGGGTAACACCCCCTCCAACCCCTTCAGGAGGCGTTCCACCAATGACTGGAAAATCCCGGGCGCCGAATTCACGCCGAATTGGAGGCGCGAAACCTGGAACGCCCCTTTGTGGGTGACTATGGTTTGTGCAGCAGCTGCGGCGGGGGTCACCGGGAGTTGCTGGTAGGCTTGGGCCAGGTCGAGTTTGGCGAAACACCTCCCCCCGTGTAACCTGGCCAACAAGTGGCTGACTACCGGCACCGGATACGCATTAGGGCGGATCGCCTTATTGATGGTGCACTTGTAATCAGCGCATATTCGGACTTCCCCGTTGGCCTTGAGCGCTGTTACAATTGGAGTTTCCCACTCCGCAGAATCAACAGGAACAAGAATCCCCTGGCCCACTAATTTGTCCAATTCCGCCTCTATTTTGTCCTTTAGTGCGAAAGGCACTCTGCGCGGTTTAAGTCTGATTGGACGTACTCCAGGGTCCAGGTCGAAGGTCACTGGGGGGCCCTTGAATTTTCCGAGCCCCTTTTTAAAAACCTCGGGGTGCGCGTCGCACACGCTCTGTATTGGATCAGTCCCGGCGGCGTGTGCTCCCACGGCGTGCACCCCCCCAATGAACAACCCCAGGGGCTGGAACCATTGAGTCCCGAGGAGGCTGCATTTACCCCCCTTGAGGACGACTAAGGGAAGCGTTGCGGTGTACTTTTTGAACTGGACCTGGAACTTCCCAACCCCCAACACTGGGATGCGGTTCCCTTGCACGTCCTTCAGCGTGGCCCTCAACGCCTTGAGCTTGGGCCGCACGCGGGGGGCGATTTTCATGAACTCCCCCTGGGAAATAATGGAGTATGAAGAACCCGAGTCCACCTCCATTCTAACAGGGGCCCCTTGTATTACTACCTCAACGAAGTAACGGGGGTGCTCCGTGGAAACGCTGCAAACCGGCGCGTCGTCCTCGCTGTCGTCGGAGACTCGCCCTACTCCGTCCCGCGTCCTCGTGGTCCGGGTGCCGTCCTTCGGCCTCGCGGTGCGGTCCTGCCTCGTGGTGCGGTCCTGCCTCGCCGAGCGGTCTGGAGAACTCCGGGTGGCCTCGCGTCGTTTCCGGCAGACCTTGGCGATGTGCCCGCGCCGGCCGCAGTTGTGGCACTCGGCCTTGCGGAATGGGCATTTGGTGCGGGCGTGGGCGGCGCCGCAGCCATCGCAGCGCCGGCCCTCTCTCTGGACCCTCCGGACGTCCTCGTCGTCGCTGCTCTCTGCAGACGAGTTCGAAGTCCGCTGGGCCGCGCGCACCGAACTCTCTGCCTTGGCGGTCTTCGGGCGCCAGTCCTGAAGTTCGTGCACCCCGGCCGACGTGGCCTCAGCGGCCTGTGCCGCGTCGAGGACTTGTTGCCACGTGGGAGGCGGCTCCCTTTTCATCAGCGCGCGCTGAGTCTCTGTGTCCCTCAGACCGCAGAGCAGGCAGTCTCGGAGGGTGACGTCGGGGAGTTCCCACTTGCATGGGCCGGCGGCCAACCGCAGGGCCGCGGCGAACTCATCGACCGATTCCCCGGGTGCCTGGACTCGCCTCCAGAACGCGCTCCGAGCGGGGAACATCGCTATTGCTGGCCGGAGATGGGCGCGCAGCGCCGCCAGGAGCTCTGTGGCTTTGAGGTCGCTCACCTTCCTCGGGGCGATCAGGTCCACCAAGGTCCTCTTGGTCTCGTGTCCGAGCATGCGGACGAAAATGGCCCTCTTTTTGGCCTCATCTGAGACTTCGAGCTCCACCAGCGCTGCGTTGAAGTCTATCTCAAACAGCTCCAAGTCTCCCGGCTTCCTGATCTCGTAGCCGGCGCATGTCTTGGTCCCGTGGGCAGCCATCGATCCCACCTTCGTCGCCAATTTAGTGTATGGGACCAAAGACGACCGGACAACCGAAGGGTTGGTTTAACACAGGTTTATTGCATGAGGTTCCAGTTAAGCATGAGGTAATGGCGGTGATACATCTCAATATATACAGTAGCTCTCTACATTTGAATCTTGTAGCACGGTAGCTGATTGGCTGCTACCGGCGTGGCCTCGCCCAGGCACGCCTCCTTTCCTGCTGCTGAATGCAGGTCTTTCTTCAGCTGCTGAATGCGGGGAAGGTTTTCCCGCGGCTGTCCGTGATTGAGCAATGTGAACCATGTGAGAGTGAACGCTCGCAGCTGCCCTCTATAGGCTGTCTGCTCGCGTTCCTTTACAGCTGATATCGTTTGTATCTGGAGTGGTTACAATCTTGCCTTTACAGTATAATGAACATGCATACATACATAACACCCACCTTCTTCGCCAATGTTATGTCCAGCCCTTGCAAGCAATAGTCCAAATAACAATGAACAAAACAGCAACAAGTCTTTATTCAATAGTCTTTACGTGATGAGCCGTCTCTGGCTACCTGTACGGAGTGGGAAGTACAGATCCAGTCTGGCCATACCGTTGTTGACTCGTGGGGCTTATATAGTGTTTCCCTGGCAGTGGCTCCTAGATACAAGGTAGCGATCCACCGGACAATTTAGCTAACCAATCATAACTGTGTATATAAGTAACTAACCAATGAGGAACAGGATCCAAAACTGGAACCAATCACAGGGCTTGGATTTAGCTTACTGCGCCCTGTGCAGGGTTTTCATGCCACTTTAGGCTCCTAATTTGGATGATGGGTGTTGTGGTTGTCCAAGGAGGGGGCTGATAGGTGGCCGAGGGGGTCTCATGTTGAAAATCCCCTTTCTCCCTCCATCACTCCCCACATTCTCACCAGTGGCCGAGCTGAGCCATGCCGGCTTTCATTTCTCTCTATTGGAGACCTGTGTTTCTGGGAGTGCAGCCAAAGCCTTCTCCTTATCGGCTATGTGCCCCAGAGTCCAGATCAGACGCACAGACAGCTAAAATGCCTTTTTAGTAATTTTTTATTAACCTACTTCTACACTTAAAACACATTTCTAATAAAATAAAAACATATATAATCAATCTAAGTAATAAGAGAATGGGGCTTCTGTGCCCCCCCCAATATCTAGATGAGCATCTTGAGGACCCAAGTGACAAAGTTTCACCCCCTGAAAGATGTTCGCTCTCCTTCCTCCGTCCTCTTCTTCTCCTTCCTTCTCTCCCTTATAGGGTTCCTGGGTAACCATGGTAATTTAGATGTACATCAAAGGTGTGATTGACAGTTAACCATGCACCTTCTAGAGTCACCCCCCCCCCTTTCATGGGAAAGTATTCTTGCTGACTAGACTAGAAAGATATCTTGCAGACCTACATGAGAAAGGCTATCATGTACAGAGTGTTTTATATAACAGACAAACATGTTCCCTTCTGGACATCTTGATAAGAGGCGGAACATGGGTTCTGCCTAACATGGAAGTGAAGAGATGCACCTGGCTTTCTTGCAAGCTCTGCAAACTCACAGCATTCCTGGCAGAAGACCAGACTGATTTCCGAGGCCCCTCTCCTTCTGAGTTATTCAGTTTGCCTTTGGTTAGGCAAGCCTAGACATGCCTGAAAACAGGGCAAAGCCCTTAACTGAGCTCGTATCCATGGGTCTTTATAGGAGACCCACTTATTGGGATAATTGTGGTGAGTCTTTATTTGTCAGACCCACTTATTTCAGATGGAAAATCTACACTATCATACCTTTATGCGGAGGTCTGCTCATTGAATTAGGTGACATTAATGCTGTTACAAGGCCTCGTGTGAGGCTTGCCTATTGGAAAGCACGGTGGCTTCATGAGAAATGTACTGACCTACTCCCACATGGACTGGGCCCCTAGTGAATATCATGACAGCGGGAAACCACCATTTTCCTCTTGCAAGGCGATGCCCATGCCACTTTGCAATGTGTCTTAATACACAACAGTCAGACAATAGCAAAACCCCACACTCTCTTCTTGCTTGTTTGTGCTTCCATTATTTTGTTGATAGTTTTTCCTCTTTGTCCACTTCCTGACCAAACAAGAAACATGGAGGTTCTCTCCATGTGCTGGAGACTCCATTTTCCCAATTTTTCTTCTGAATATAATTATAGATAGCAACTGTAAGTAAAAATATCTTTTCAACATTAAATGGTTCAAGAATGACTTTATCAACAAAGTGCTAATTTGTGTGTGGAAAACAAAGGAGAGATGGCAGGGATGAGACTGCACTAATCTCTCTGTGTTTTCTTTTTGTCACTGTTGTGTGTTTTTTTGTACCTTATATTCTGCTAAACAGAGGGAATAACCAAAAGGAAAAAAAATCCAGATATAAAACCAGAACAACTAAGAAGAAAATGGTGCAGGCCATGTGGGCCAAATCAAAACCATGGAAGATGTTTGTCTTGCAGCTAAAACAGGTAGGTGACATCAGAAAATCTAAAAACAAAACAAAGAAACAACAGCAGCAAAGCAGAGCCCCTATATAATTTTAAAAGCTACCTTGAAACAGTTTTGAATCTGAGGCCAGCAGAGGTTGCATGATGAGTTCTATACATTGTTTGCCAGTTAGAATCAATTTTGGCTGCTTCTGTATTAATTAACATTTCCCCCTTGGGTTTCTGTCTGTCTCATTCACTTGGCTTCCTTAAATGCTTGTGGGCATGGCAGAGGCATAATTTGGCCTGGAAAAAGAGTCAGCAAAGTCTTAATTCATTCTGTGCTGCAGTCAAAACCAGTGATGTGGGAATGGAGAGGGGGGAAGAATCTTAGGGTACTCCAAGGGTCACTTTGCTTGATACCAGGCCTCTGGTATTTTGGTTTCTTGTTGATCTATTATTTCAATCACCTCAGTCACTTCCTAAGTTGTCAGAATGTTTCCTTAATTTTAGCAGAGCTCTTTTGTTTTCATCCAGTTCTTAGAACAGGAGTTCTCAACCTTTTAAAGCTGTGGGCCGGGTCATGCTCCCTCAGACAGCTTTGGGGGCCGGACAGCCACTTTGCCCTTCCTCCACCACATGGCACTTCCTGGTGTGGTGGAGGTGGTGGTGGGCCACATGAAATGATGCCATGGGCTGCATCCAGCCCATGGGCTGCAGGTTGAGAATCTCTGTCTTAGAAGCACATGAAATGTTTTTGGATGTTTCACTCATAAATTCTGTCATACTCCTGAGAAGCAAACTAACAAAGTCTGTCATGGTGTCTTTTATCCTCCTTCGCAGAGAGCCGCCTGCTAAACTTGATTCAAGAGGATGTTAACTGAAACTAAAGCAGGAATCAGATAGTCTAGTTGTCTGGAGAAGGAATTCCAATTTATCTCATCTCTGACACCCTCACTTCCCCATGGGCTGCTAGAATAACAGAGAAAGGTTGGAGATAGTCTCATCCCTTAAGTCACAAATCACTGATTTAAAATGCTTTTGCTCAGGAGGGATGCAATAAAACAGGTTGCAGTGTGAGAGGGGAGAAAGTTCTACAGAGATTTCCTTTATCTTAATAAGTGTCTGATGAACTGCGAAATGCAGCCAGCTCCAGCTCCAAGAGAAAGACTAACAAAACATTGAAAAACATATTTTCAAAGCCAGGGAGAAGATGAGGGGAAACTGTAGCGATGTCTGGCCGCTAGGGCGGCGTTAGAGCCCGGAGGAGACTGATCAATGACAACACGAGGCAACAGGAGCGAGATCAGATCAGTACTTTATTGGAAAAAGGCAACATCATTTATAGGGAAAAAAGCGCAACGGTGGCAGGCTGTCACCTGACAGGAAAGTTACCTCACTCACGTACACAGGTTAATGGGGAATTCTTCAAAGGGAAGTTAATTAACTGGGGCAAACATGGGTTCAGGGACCTCATTGTCTTGGGGATTAGGCAGGGACAAACATGGCTTATTTGCGCCAGGGATTTCCCGAGCCGGGAGATGAACTATGCACTTAATATTTGACTGGAGTCAGCTATCTGCTTACTTGGCAGCGTCGCAGGTCAGGTCACGGTAATTGGGTGAATCAAACCCTATACTTTATTCACCCCCCTTAATTTGGCGGCCGCAGAGCCCACGGGCTGGGAGCGTCTCTCACCGCGGTGGCCTCTGGCGGGCCGTTCCATGCCCTGTGGGGCATGGGGAAACCGCATCTCCCCTTTATTTTCTATTTAAGGACCTGACTGGCGACCTTGCGCAAGAGCGGCATCAGCTGTTGAGCGGGTATGACGTCACGGAGTTTCTCTCTGGGGCGGCACTTGGAGATCAGCGAGGGAATGCACTGAGCAAAACAACAGAGCGTAATGCCTAGTATGGCTATCCCCACCACCACCTTGAGCACCGTTTGCAGCCACCCCCAGGGGATCCATGACCACATCCAATTCCACAGGGAACTCCACCAAGCCCCCCATGCGGAACCCTCAGTAATACCCTGGACTATGGTGTGGAGGTTCGTGATCTGGCTTTGGATCTTACGGGAGTTGTCAGTAAGATTGAAGCAGCACATTCCATGAAAAGATTCGCAACCCAGGTGGTGCAGCAAGAGGAGGTAGTCGATAGCCGCTCGATTGTCAAGAACGGCATGGCGAAGTTCTGCCTGTTCCTGATTGAGGGGCGCTATCGCTGTGGAGGTATGGTTAATGGCTTTTGCCAAACCGCAAGCCAAGCGGCCAATCCTCCGCGCGTTGCCGACGGCCAAGCCTGGCACGCCGACAAGGCTGACTGCTAGGGATACATACTCAGCGGGACTCATTACTCTGAAGCTGCTGTCACAAGAGCTGTCTAACTGGGTTGTGCGTGTGTGCCGTATGAGTGGGGAGACATTTGAAACATTGGAAACATGTGGAACATTAGAAACATTTGTGCTCGGGGCAATCATGTCCTTAGTAGGAAGCAACAGTGTCAAACGACTGAGACAACACATTGAGTCCGACAGATTCGCAGGAATATAGTTCCATGTGAACTGGTTGCAGGTGAAAAACCACCCTGAAGGCAGGGTGACGTGAGCGTACAGCGAAGTGAGTGTCTCTGGTTTATTACAAGTCCAGTTGCCGCTGCCGGGGTCAAGGCAGCGGCGCCGAGTCTGACCGCCTGAGGTGCAGCCGGTCATTCGGGTGCAAGCAGCGTCCGGGCTGATCGCCACTCGAGGGGTATGAAGAGTGGCGGCGTCAGCCGGCAAGGTTGACACAAGTCGCAATCCCCCCCAGCGTGCGTATGCTGAGAAGGTGGTAGGAGTGTGTGGGCCAAAGAACGCCTTCAGCAACCAGTCGCCATCCTTGGTGCGCGCGTCCAGAGTGTGGCACACGGGGATGAGACAGGTGCTGAGGATAGATGCAGAACCAATGTCCTGCTGTAGACAAAAATCGGACTGGTTGACGAGACCCGCCAACCTTTCCCACAAGTTGTACCGCATTCGTGCGGAAAGATCGTCGCCAGGCGGCAAACCGTCGGCCTGGATCGGAGTAGCCTGAGCGCCTCCCCCCAAGAGCAGGGAAAGGGCCAGGATGAAGGTGATCGCCGCTGTGTTGGCGTGAATCAGGGCAAAAACTGCAGCTGTGAGGTTCTCCGGTGTCGGCTCTTTCTCCTCGCGCTGAACGGCGTCCTGGGCGTCACTGCAAAGAGCCTTGACCATCCCCCAGGTGATCTTGGGCATCGGCGGCCGTTTCCTCCGGCGGGTCCTCTCGGTCAGGGTGAGGTCCTCCATCTCCGGGATCGGATTCGGGCCGGCCTGGTTCCACGCCATGTGGTTCCACGTAGGGCTTGACACACCGGGCTGGAATCCAAACGACGCCTGTAGGAGACATAACTGCAGCATACCCTCTCCCCCAGGTTATGAGCGGCACCGGGCCCCTCCAAGAAGGGTCTGGTGGCACTCGGTACCGGACCATAGGTCGCGGGAGAGCTTCCGAACGGCGGAAATGCTTCTCCTGCGGCGTGCAATCCGAAAAAACATTAAGGTGATTGTAAGTGAACAATACCTTGTTGAGACACATCTGTGCTTCTCCCTGTGACTTGGGGAGGGCTGGTGGCTCCCCCCTTTCTGTTTGTTTGTCAATATAGGACTTTAGCGTCCGATTGACCCGCTCTACAATCGCTTGCCCTTGCGGATTGTAGGGAATCCCAAATGTGTGCTTGATGTCCCAAGTAGCCATGAAGGCGGCCAACTGCCTGGAACTGTAGGCCGCGGAAATCGGACCCGGTAGGTCTTGGTGACTCCGGATGTGGGCAATATAGAGCGGCTCTGTGCGGTTCCGCAAATGAAATTGAGCAGTGAGAAACAGACTGAGCAAGTTCTTGTCTATCGCGGGAGTAATGTAAGCTCCCGGCAGACTGTGAAGCAAATTCCTTACATACAGACTGTCAGTAATGATATTTAAACGTTCCTTGGCGAAGGTGCGCAAGGCAAGGTTCACGGCTGCCAACTCTGCCCGCTGCGCGGACTTCTGTGGAAGAGTTAGCAGCGTGCGCCAAGCTTCGCCCTCCTGCCAAGTCAGGACACCATATGTGCGTCCCCCATCGGTAAAAACTGTCTTGGCCCCCTGAAGCGGGACCAGCGAAAGCAATTCGAACAGACTGACTGTTCCTGTCTGAAGTGAGACAAGTCTGGGGTCTTTGGGCAAATGGTATGCCAAGCTTCCAGTGAATCCTTCCAAAGCTATCGGAAGCGAGTCACCTAGCTGCATCAACTGATGGATCTGTTCCTTGGTGAACGGGACTATAATCTTAGCTAAATCGTGCCCAGAAATGTCCCTTGCTCTCAGCCTGCCACGGTAGATCACCGCGGAGACCAGTTCTTGGGGCGGAACAATGTTCCGTGAGGATGTATTAGGCAAATATATCCACTCCACAATTTTCGCTCCCTTCTCTGAGTCCACTCCTAGCGCCCCAGTGAACATGGATCCTGACCGCACGATGTACAGATTCAGGATCGGGGCATATGGCCCCGGGGCGATCCTATCCACCCACCTCTGGCTGAGAACTTGGTTCACCTTCTCGAGCGCCAAGCGCACGTCTCGAGAGATTTTTATCCGGTCTGCCGGCTGCTTCCCTAAGGTTAGCAGCGAGAAGAGCGGTTTTAGGAGATCCGTATCTAAACGAAAATACGGTCTGGCCCAATTGATGTTCCCCAAAACTTGCTGCAACTCTACAAGGGTGACTGAGTCTTGTAAATTTATCTGAGGCAGAACTGGCGCTGCGAAAGAGCGGAGAAGCCGATGGCCCAAGTATGAGAAGGGCTCGGTTCTCTGCACTTTCTCAGGGGCAATAAGTAAGCCTTTGTCCCCCAGGCTGGCCTGGAGGTCAGAAAACATTTCGCTGCCGAGTTGTGGCAACGCTACTAAGATGTCGTCCATGAAATGACAAACAATAGCTTTAGGGTAAAGGCTTCGGAACTTTGCCAGTGCGCCGTGAACATAAATTTGACACAGGGTGGGCGAATTGAGCATGCCCTGTGGCAAAAATTTCCACGCGTAACGCTGCGTGGGCTCACCGTGGTTCACGACCGGCACTGTAAAGGCGAACCTTTCCCGGTCCCTGGGGTCTAAGGGGATTGTATAAAAGCAATCCTTGAGATCTACAACTAGGATCTCCCACCCCTCGGGAATCATATTAGGATTAGGGATGCCGCATTGAAGCGGACCCATCGGCTGAATGCATTTATTGATCTCTCTGAGATCGTGGAGGAGTCGCCACTTCCCCGACTTCTTCTTAATCACAAAAATTGGCGAATTCCAGGGGCTTGTGGACTGTTCTATGTGTCCTGCGTCTAGCTGTTCCTTAACTAGCTGCTTGAGGGCAACTAATTTCTCTCCCACTACCGGCCATTGTTCTACCCATACCGGAGTGTCGGTGAGCCATTTAAGTGGCAACGCCATTACCCGAAGGTAAGCGTAGCACCGTACTGCTGGAGAATGTCTCGCCCCCAAAGGTTGATGTGCACGTCAAGAATGTGCGGCCGAATTACCGCTGTGCCGTCAGCCCTTGGGATTGTGACTTCTACCCACTCTCGGCTCCTGAACGCTTCCTGGACGCCTCCCACCCCCCACACATCGGAGACCGGCTCAATGGCCCACTCTCTTGGCCACTGGCTCCTGCTTATCACTGACACATCCGCTCCGGTATCGAGTAACCCTGAGAACACCCTTTTGTTCAAAAATACCTCGATAACGGGGCGCTGTTTCCACTCAATGTTGGTCTCCACTGTCGCTAAGACCTGGTATCCTTGCACTGCCTCACTCGCACTCGAGCGGTCTGCTGAACCGGACTCTGAGCTGTCCCTGAGCCTTCCCTGGCTGCCTGCTGGCGAGTGACAAGGAACCATGATCAGTTGCGCTAAGGTGTCTCCCTTGTGGATTGTTTGGGGCAGGTGCGCCCAAAGCTGGACCTGGAGAATGCCTGAAAAATTCGAGTCAATGACTCCTGGAATTATGAAAATTCCGCGTGCTCCAGCTACACTACGGGGCAAAACTAAACCTATAAAGCCTCTGGGCAGGGGTCCCATGTACTGGGTGTCGACTAGATAGACTGTGCCCGGCAGGTCGCATGTAACGTCCGCCTGGCAAGTCAATTCTAGCCCCGTGCTGCCCCTGGGGCTGGCCTGTGCCCTCGCAGTGCCTGGGATGTGCCTAGACTCTAGTCTAGGTCTGGGGAGTTCTGGATCTGGGTGAGGGAAGCCTCTGTTTGGACTGGGGCCAGAGACGTGCCCGGATTCCGGTTTCCCGAACTCGGACAAAACCTGGCCCAATGATAGCCTTTCTTGCACTTCGGGCAGAGGGTGTTCGGAGCCTTGGGACGACCAGACTTTTGTCCGCCTCCCTTGGATCGGCACTCCCTAGCGAAGTGACCGACCTTGCCACAAGTGTGGCATGCCCCTTTGTTCTTGCCATTGGATCTTCTTCCCCCCTGCACCGCTGCCGCTAGCAGACCCATCTTGTAGGAGTCTGTGCCAACGTCGGAGCATGCTCGAATCATGTCCGTTAAGGTTATGTCAGGGCGATTGCCCAGGGACTGCAAGATTTTACGGCAGTCCAAGTTGGCGTTGTCTTTGGCTAGCTTAATCATGAGCTCTTCCTGGGCTTGCTCATTGTCAATCTGCCTGCTAATTGCTTCTTCCAGGCGATTGATGAAGTCCATGTAGGGCTCTTGGGCTCCCTGCTTAATGGCGGTGTAATTTTTGGCCGTTTTGCCAGACGCTGGGACCTTGAAGTATGCCCTATAGGCAGCCTCGGCTGACATCTCTAGGGTGGCGAGAGGCAGGTTGATTTGAGCGTTGATGGACTCAAAGGCACCTGAACCATACAACTGGTCAGGGATTACCGCGCCTCCCATCCTGGCGGCCCGAGCTTGCGCCTCTAGGCGGAACTCGCTGTCCCAAATCATGTACTGGCTGGGGGTAAGCATCATCCTCATGACGGCTTTCCAATCATGAGGAATCCACATGGTGGTCTCGCACACTTGCTGAAGCGTGCCCCTCGTAAAACGACTTTGGAGCCCTGTCTCTGAGATTGCCTTCCGTAAAGCCATGAGAAGCTTGTACGGGACTGGGGAGTGTACTATCTGCTGTGCGCCCGTGAGCGCGTCCATCTCCAAGCGGATGGGACAAATCTGTCTGAGCTCAGCTAGCTGTTCAACTGGCAATTCCCCCTTCTTGAGTTCTATCTCAGCTGTGCGCTGAAGGGCACTCTTCACGACTAGGGAACCTGGGGCTGTCAGAGAAGCGCCAGCGCCTCTCATTCCTTGCGTTCCCTCGGTGACGTCTGCAGCTGTCACCGCGGGAAGGCTCCCTGCGCTACTCTGCTGATACTTGAATGTCGGATAGAGTGCGGTGGGCGCAGTCGGCTCGACTGGCATGCCTGATGGCTTCTCTAACGGGGGTTCTTCCGCTTCTACCCGGACTGGCTCGATCTGCTCTAAGAGTCTCCTACATTTCCGCCATGTGCGGACTATCCCTCCTGGAGCTTTCGGGGTTTGCTGAATGCAGTCTCCTATCTGATCCCAGAGCTTCAGGGTTAACGTACCTACTTCTGGGTAAAGTAGGCAGTGTTCCCTGAGGTACGCCAAAAGTCTCGCTAGCTCCCTGCTGTGAAATCGGAAATTAAAAACCCTGGCCAGGATTATGAACTCTTGCTCCCGAGTTCTTTGGCTAGCGGACGGACTTGGTCTATGAGAACAAGTCCCCATATTACCTGCGATGGTCCTCCGAAGTTTCCTCCTCGGGACGAAGATTGACGCGTCTTTGCAGGCAACAGGTTCGGGCGACGGGTGTCTGGGGTAGACCTCGGAGCGTGGACCTTCTGCCACGGGCCCTTCTATCGGCCTCTGCGATGTCAGGGGCTCACAGCCTGCCCTGAGCGGAACGCGTTTCCCTCTATGGCAAACCTCTCGAAAGCGGGGAGGAAGCGGTAGGAATGTCTCTCTGGAATGCCTCGCGGCGGGCCGTTCTCTGTCCGGCTGGCTGCCGACCAGAGCGCCGCGCTATCCTCCGGGCTGGCGGGTCACGGTTCAAGCACAGAACCGGACCGCGTGGAGCGCTACTCACGAGTAGACCTCTCCGGGGTCTCTTACTCACGAGTAAATCACGTCGGGGTCACCAGCTGTAGCGATGTCTGGCCGCTAGGGCGGCGTTAGAGCCCGGAGGAGACTGATCAATGACAACACGAGGCAACAGGAGCGAGATCAGATCAGTACTTTATTGGAAAAAGGCAACATCATTTATAGGGAAAAAAGCGCAACGGTGGCAGGCTGTCACCTGACAGGAAAGTTACCTCACTCACGTACACAGGTTAATGGGGAATTCTTCAAAGGGAAGTTAATTAACTGGGGCAAACATGGGTTCAGGGACCTCATTGTCTTGGGGATTAGGCAGGGACAAACATGGCTTATTTGCGCCAGGGATTTCCCGAGCCGGGAGATGAACTATGCACTTAATATTTGACCGGAGTCAGCTATCTGCTTACTTGGCAGCGTCGCAGGTCAGGTCACGGTAATTGGGTGAATCAAACCCTATACTTTATTCACCCCCCTTAATTTGGCGGCCGCAGAGCCCACGGGCTGGGAGCGTCTCTCACCGCGGTGGCCTCTGGCGGGCCGTTCCATGCCCTGTGGGGCATGGGGAAACCGCATGAAACATTGCTGTCTTCAGAATGTTTCTAAACTGAGGCTGGCTAGCACAATCCCATATCGGGGTGCTTTAATAACCTAAAATCAGAGGACTGGTCCACACATGCTCAGTTCAAAGTCAAAATGTCTCTTCTTGGACGGGTTGTCATAGGTCTCACAAACTGAACCTTCATTAAGAGGTCATGTCTCCTCCAATACAATGTTAGCTTCCAGCTGAGGCAGTTCTCACATCCAATGGCCAACCATTATCTGTATAGAATAGAGACTTCAAGTCTTGTTTGTCCTCACATGTTTGCACCAGCTAGTAGTAGCCAAAGTCACACATGACATCTGTCAAAGCAGGCTCTCTATCATGTACTTCAAATAAAGTTTTGCCCATATTTGGCTCTCCTCATTATAATGCCCTTCAATGTACCACTCCAATGTTTCATTGGCTCTCATGCATAGGGGCAATAACTCCTACCTCCATTTCTCTCTCCCTTTTTCCTAACAGGGTAGAGCTTACTTTGCAGGTGTACAGCAGCTGGCAGTAAGTGATAGCTTGTTGACAATTCTTCTTTTGTGTCCTGATCAAACCCTGGCCTGCCAAATGAAGCCACTTTCTTGGCTTTGTTGCTGACCAAACTTATATCCTCATTGGTACATGTTTTTGGCAGGAATCGGCAAACCAGTAAATAAGCCAGATTCTGTATCTCTCCACATCCACACTGTGTGTTATTGTCTGCCAGCAGCCCCCACTTGAACATGTTAGTCTTGCATTTAGGGACCCCAACCCTCAGCCTATTCATAGTGCTCTGAGTTACTTAGGGGAGGTTGAGTTCCTCAGCTATATCCTCCTTTAATGTTGTTCGTTGTCCAGTGAGCTCCTTCCTCCATTTTCTAATTTGTTGTTGACAATTGTTTTTTTTTTGTCATTATATAGACTATGTGTCTCTTGTGCAGTGTTGCTCCAGGATATTAAGGAAAAAGTAAATTGCTCAGAGGAGTATCACAAGAGAAAGAGGCAAGACAGGAACAAATAGTGGTCTTGGTAGCTGCTTACTAAGGCCAGGTATTGATACCTTCCCTTGTCCAAGACAATATGAGAGAGGGCAGTGTACTTTCTCCATGAGTGCTCATAAAACTGGAAAATACCATTCATAAAGCCTTTCCATGTGAAAGTTGAAGAAAAATTACCATAACTTTCAACCAACATCACAACTATTGCAAATCTGTTTTCTGAACAGACTACTGAAATCATTATGTGTTGCAGAAGGACACCCTTCCATGGCTGAAACGTTGATTTTTCTCCACGCCTTCTCCCCATTCTTTCTATAACAGCAAGTCCTACTGGCTTGTGCAGATGTATTTAATCTGCCCTCAGTAGGATGACTGAAGAGAGTGTCTCCTTTTTAGTAATTTGGGGGAGGGCAGGAAGGAATGGGGAGGAAGAAACAAAGTGTTGTGACATCTGTCTGTTAGTCTTTAAGATGCCACAATATTTTGTCCTCTATGCTGTTTGGCCAACATGTTGAAACAGACAAAACAGTTACCTCCCTGAAAATTCCATTTTTAGCACTGAAGAGAAGCAGCAACAATGACAACAGCCAAATGTAACTTGCCTGACAGACATATATAAATTAGCAATGGCTTCTGCTTTTCTGTCAGTGCGGTAAAAAGCATGCAATAGCATTGTAATGCATGAAGAATTTAGATGAGTAACAGGAGCCATTTGCCTTTCTGAGGGGGAAATGGAGGAAGAGCCACTTTTTGTTTTGGCTGAAATGACCAGTTTTGTTAAGGGTTCTGGGCCTCAACTAGTTAAATGGATAACTGCATCTTGAGAAGCTGTGGCTAGTCTTTGTAGAAACTAGCAGACATCTTGAACATTGTGCATGTCATTTTTTCAGGACTGAATTGTATGCAAAGACAGCAACTCATCCTGTGTGATAGAATATGATTGGTGAGCCATCAAGAAATGAATATGTAACATGTGATATAATCCCCAAGGGATGTTTTCTTTTTTGGAAAACAGTCTTACCAAGAGGACACAGAACCTGACAGCTTTCATTAAGTTTTCTGTTTATACGAGCCTAGTTAGAGAAATAGATGACCTAGTTTGGGTATTGGTATATTTTGATTTGTGGAATTAATATAAAAGCAGAATTTCTTATTTCTCCTTCATAATTAATTACATCTTTGTGCAGTTCTTCTTAATTTATGAATGCTAGAAGAGACATTTGGCTTTGCTTAACCAAATAGAAAGAGCTCACTGGCTTTGCTTCTAACTGGTGCTCACCATAAAGTTACATTGCGGTCATTTATATCCAGATCTGATTAGCATTCACTGCAAGATATAAGATACCAAATCAGTTTTTTTAAATAATAAAATTTGCTAGAAAATGTACTACAGTAGAACCTCAGATAAAGTCCAAGCTCTGTCCCACAAGTTTGGACTTTATCTGATTTTGAACTTTATCTGAATCAAATGGGTGATGCATTGCATAACGTCCAAAAATAGACTTTATCCAAGGTTCCTATACCAAATACCTCAGATAACATCCATTTTTAGTGGTTTTGAACTTTATGCGATGCATCACGTGTACATGAAAACTGTGACTTTATCCGAATCGGATTTTATCAAAGGTACCAATGTATTGCTATTATCGATATCTATTATTAGATTCACAGTCAAAGACTGGTATAAAATTAACAGTTCAAGCTGTAACCAAGGGCCTGAGAACTGTTTTGTAAAGTTAGGATATTCAAGTCCAATAAATCCCAAATTTCCAAATATCTAGGGAGTCCCTTAATTATTGCTCCAGGGGCTCCAATTACTATGGGTACAAAACAGATTTCTTTTTTCATAAATGTTCAACTTTCATTTGCAAATCATAGTATTTGTGATTTTCTCCAGCTTTGTGTCCTCAATTTGTGCTTCCCCTGGTATAACCAGCCCTTCTTCTTTTCCACAATATCAGGGTGTTATGAGTCAGAATTTTAAAGTCCCTCAGGCTCTTGGTTCTCTCATTTTCTAAAACATTTTCAACCTGATGTTCCCCCCCAAAAAATTATTGCATTCAAATCAAAATTTCTGACAAAGTTTCCAATGAAGAATTTTTACAACCCTGACATAACCTTGCAAATAAATTAGTCTGTGAAATTTTGCTGCATCCCCTGATCAGATGTTGTGTTTTGTTGTGTTATCTAATATTGTATGTACACTGCCCAGAGTGGGAATTTCCCAAAGGGCAGTATAACAACAACAACCTACTGTTGGGATGGACTAAAGGGGTCAGGTCTAAATATTAAGATACAAAATTTGCAGATCAGATGACATGTTTGCAAAATCACTGATTATTATCACTATTACTACTGCTGTTACTGCTGATGTTACTACTATTATTACCACCGATGCTACTCTTACTGTTAGGTAAAGGTAAAGGCTGTCCTTGCTTGAAAGTCAATCATATCCAACTTTAGGGTGTGGTGTTCATCTCTGTTTATAGCCAAAGAGCCAATACTGTCTGTGTCTGCAGACGTTTCCGTGGACAGGTGGCAGGCATGATAAACACCGCAGTGCATGGAATGCTGTTTAAATTCCCACCGAAGTGGTCCCTATTTATCTACTTGCAATTTCTTGCTTTCGAACTGCTAGGTTGGCAGGAGCTGGGACAGAGATGAGAGATTACTCTTTTCCAGGGAGGTAGCCAGGGGGTGGCCAGGGTAGGCTTGGCTCACCCTGAATTAGCACTTTGCACACCCTGGCAAAGCATGGCTTCCCATAGGAATGCATTGAAAAGAGGCTTTGTTGCCCATCCTGAAAAAATATTCACTCATCCACATCTAGAATCCTGGCTATGGCCCTGCTCTTTCGTGCAGCACTTGAGTCTTGAACAGTGAGCAACTCTCAATGTTACTACATTTCAAATCTAGCTTTCTTCTCCCTTTTGTGTATGCCCCAGAAATAGTCAAATCACTTTGGACTGCAGATTATTTTCTTTTAGTTGCAAATTTCAGAATCAGATTGTCCACTGTTTTCCAACAACAGTACTTCTTCTTCTTCAGCTGTCATATCCGTTCCAGATATTAGCTAGTAGCATAGTTTGCCCGGCAATGTGGATTAAAAAAAGAACAAAGGATGATATAATTTTTTCAAATTGTTTTATTCAACCAAATAATGTTTTAGTTTGTGGTTTTTTTAATAGTTGTACCATAGGTAATATTTTTTAAAATGTGAAAGTACATGTTTTTTACATTCAATGTTTTTAAACTGTGTTTAGATGTTTTGAGTTTTTATTTGAGTTAAAACTCAACACAGGATGTTATAAATCTTTTTATTTTATTTTTTTACATATGTTTGTGACTTGTGTAAAATTGTGATTTACTGTTATGTTTTTGACTTGTTTTTACTCTTGTGGCCTCTAGGTGGGGCTGTTGTGTCTTTTTGAGTTGTTTTTACTATTCTGCCCCACAGGTGTGGCTGCTAGTGGTTCTGTTTTAGTTTCACTGTTTTTTCTCTCCTGGCCTCTGGGTGGGGCTTCTTCCAGTAAGTAGTCTCTTTGTTTCTTCATTTCTGTTCTGGTCATCGTGGAGGGAGGACGTGCTGGTGAGTTGTCTGGTTTTCTTTCTTCTGGGGTTTTTCTTTGTTTTGTTTTTGTGGTGGTGGGCTGGGTGGTGTTTCTGTTTTTTTAAAATATTTTTTATTAGTATTTTAACACAGATTAAACAATAATACAACAAACATACGTTAGAAAAAAACACATTTTATCTTTTTCATTATCGATCTGGTGTAGCCTTACTGGGATCAGATACCACCTCCACAGCATTTTATAATTATGTTCCTTTATTCTAACCGACATAGTTCTCATTATCCTCTTTTTCCATTTATTATTCTTTCATATATCATTTTCTATCTTTAAATTCAATTCTTGCTCCCAACTTGTTTTCAAATCATCCTGTGGATTACCCTCCTTATTTAATATTACATACAATTTACTAACTATTCCCTTAATATTTCTATCTCCCTTTCTTACTTTTGAAATCAACTCATCAAACTCTGTCTTCTCTCTTTATAACTCAGGTTCATCCAAATATTTACTATTCCATTTGTTTACCAACGCTATCTGGAACCAATTCAACTTCATTTGCCCAAACAAATTTGTTCTTCTATCAATATTCATACAGGTCCGTAACCAGTCTTTCAGCAGGAAAACTTCATTGTTATCCAATACTTCTTTTACCCTTTTATCTATCTTTATTGGAAAATTTGCCATATCCTCCAATTCAATAATCGGAGAGATATTCGGGGCCAGAACCCTCTTTATTTTTCCCCATGAACTCTTTAATCCGTTCATCATAGTGTTTTTGGTTGCTACTTTTCCCATATTACCTCCTAAAAAGACCATTTTACCTATATGTTTAAATTCCTCCATCTCAATTTCTTCCCAAATTACTTTTTCCCTAGTCAGGATCTTCACAACATTCTTAATTTGAAAAGCTCGGTAATATACCAACAAATTTGGCATTCCTAATCCACCTTCTTTCTGTGATAAATACCAATTTTTTTAAATAATCTAGACCTCTTTCCACCGTTACATAAATTATTAATCAATTTTTGAAACTCCTTAATTTCCTTATCATTCAGTTGAATTGCTAAAGCATCAAATAAAAGTTAAGTCTGGGTAAAAGCATCATTTTGCTAAGTGCAATTCTTCCAAACCATGACAGTTTCAACTTTTGAAAATTTTTAATTTTAACTTTAATTTCTGTTTTCAAACTATCATAATTCAATCTCTTAAGATCCTCATACCTATTTGAGATATTTATGCCTAAATATTTCAGATTATCTTTAATTTGAATATTGCCCATTCCCTTTATCCTCTTCTTCCTTTCCTATATTACATAACATCATTTCCGATTTATCCCAATTTATCTTCAAACCTGTAATATCCTCGAAATCTTTTAACTGCTTTTGAATTCTAACCAATGCCTTCTCGGGATGTTTAGCAATTATCAATGTATCATCATCATATAAACTTATCTTGTTTTCCATAATCCCTTCTATTGCTCCATCTTCTCTTATAGCTTTTGCTAGCATCTCCATTGCCATAATAAACAGAATTGGAGATAATGGGCAACCATGTCTCGTGCCAGCTTCTAGATTTATCTCATCAGTGACCTCATTGTTTATTCTAACAATAGCTGTACCTTGTTGATATAATTGATCGATTATCCTTCTAAATTTATCACCAAATCCATAACATTTAATTATTTCCTTAATTGAAACACATTGTAAAGAATCAAATGCCTTAAAGATATCCAAATATATTAATCCCACTTTTTCTTTTGTTTGTCTCACCGTGTCTACCACTCTTCTTGTCAAATCTGCCATATGTCTACCTTTCAAAAAACCCATCTGATCTACATTTATGTAATTTCCCATAAAATTGTTTAATCTATTTGCCAGGATCGCTGTGAAGATCTTGGCATCTTGGTTAATCAACGAGATTGGTCTATAAGATTCGACTTTTTCCAGATCCTTTCTTGGTTTTGGCAACAAAACAATTGTGGTCCTATGCCATGAAATCGGAATTTGCCCACCATCCAGTATGTAATTATATAATTTTACCAATTTTGGTACCAAAATTTGTGGTGGGCTGGGAGGTGTTTCTGTTTGTTCTTTTTTGTTTTGGTTGAGTTTTAGGTTTGTTTAATTGGTTTGGTTATTTCTGATTTTGTTTAATTTTTCTTATTTCGTTGTTGTTTATTTGTGTAATTAGTTGTTGTTTGATTGTGTAATTTGTAGTTTTTTTGTGCTGTAGTTAGGTGTTTTGTATGTGGTTTTGTGTCATTGTGGATGTTTTTGTTTGTGTATTTTGTGGTTTATTTTTTTTGTTTATTAATGGGTTTTTTAAATTATTGATTTATTTGTGTTTTATTATTTTTTATTAATTTTGGTGTTTGTTTTTGGTGGTTACTTTAGCTTGAAGAACAGGCTGCCTGTGGGTTTCTCTTTTCCCCATTGCTGCTTTGAATTTTGGTTTAGATGCAGCAATAGGGGAAAGAAGGAGGAGGCAGTCAGCCCGTTCTTCTCCCAGGAAGGTTCGTTAGGTAGGTTGGGGGAGAAGGTGGAGGCAGAGAAGAGCTTTCTCTGCCTAACGATGGTTCTCTCCTCTCCGTCTCCTTTTTCTCCCGGCTTACCTAACCGGAGATCGGCAGGCAGCGATCCGTAAGGGGTGGTGCTCTTCCTTGTGGATTGCTGGCTGTTGCTTTTGTATTTGAAAATACAAAGTCATCAGCCAGTCATCCGCCAGGGAGGGTGCTTCCCCTGATGAACTGCTGCCTGTTTTTGGGTTTTTCCCCACACCGGCTCAACTTTACTTGAGGCCTGTGGTGGTCTCGCCATGTCTTCAGCGGGGTAGCGTGGAGGAGAGGGAGTCCCTCTTCTCCCCATTGCTCTGGGAAAGAAGGACAGTGGGTGTTTTGCGGTGGCGTTTTGTGGCTTTTTGTTTTGCATGGCTGTGAGGCGCTGAGTCTGCCTGCTGGGGACTTGTGCTCCCGTTGCTTTTTGTAAGTTTATTTTTCACGTGCCGTCTTTCACAGCATTCTGCACGCTCACGGCGCACAGGACACTGGGACTTGTAGTTTTGCATTTGTGGTTTGCTTTCGTGTGGTGGTTTTTTTTTCTGTGGCTCGATTTCAATTGGCCGTGCCGTGTTTCCCAACGTTCTTTTTGCTCGTGCCTCTCAGCCTGATTGGCTGTGGTGTGGTGCGGTGCAAAGAACATTGGGAATTGAAGTTGTTTTCCTTTGTTCGCGTTCGTAGGGCTCTTGCCCCAATGGCGCATTTCTCAACCCTAAAGTTACCTCCATACTGGGTTCGGGCAAGTGCAGGAGGCTCAGTACGGGATAGTGTGGACGGGTGCGGGAGCCTTTGTCATTTTCCAATGGTTAACACTTGGATTTATAGGTATAGATCATAATGGTGTTAGTCTTCCTGTTTGTAACTCCTCGGAATAGTTCTTTCGAGGACATGGCACACCAGTCTCTCAGGTCCATTTAGGTCCAGGGCCTCTCTCATTGATCTTTCCTTGCAGAGTGAGTTGGAGGATTCTATACTTTATGTTGTTCTCATGATATGGCCAAGGTATTGGAGCTTTCTTTACTTAATGGTCTTAAAGAGCTCTTTTTCTTTATCTATCTGGTGCAATACTTCTATATTAGTCACATGATCAACCCATGATATCCTTACCAGCTGTCTGTAGATCCACATTTCAAAATCTTCAATTCTCTTTTCAGATGCTTTAGTCAATGTCCAAGCTTCAACTCCATATAGCAACACTGGGAATACGTAACATCTCACTATTCAGATCTTTGTAGCAAGAACTAGATCTCTACTGCATAACAAGTGTCATATTTTTATGAAGGTGGATCTTGCTTTTTCTATTCATATTTTAATCTTTGCCTCAGGAGCCTAATTTTCATTTAACATACTCTCCAAATGAACAATTTTATCCACGCTTTCAATTTCTTGTGATCCTGCTATTAGCTTGCCTTGAGTTGGTATTTGGCTTATAACCAGATATTTTGTCTTCTTGATGTTGAGATCCAAAACATATTTTGCACTTGAAGCTCTAATTCAATCCATCATCAACTGAAGATCTGCAAGGTTTGTGGTCAACAACACGGTGTAATCAGCATATCGGATATTATTCAGGTATTCCTCATTAATTTTAATGCCAGCGTTTAAATCTGATAACGCTTCTGAAAAAATACTTTCAGAATATATATTAAACAGTGTCAGGGGCAATACACAGCCTTGTCACACACCTATGTGAATTTGAACCTGCTCCATCAGCTGCTAACAGCAGTACTATATTACCATTTTCTGGAAGTTGATAGGCCTCAAAACACTTCTTGAGTCAAACAAATTAATCAGCCTCAATATATATATATATATATATATATATATATATATATATATATATATATATATATATATATATATATATATATATATATATATATATATATATATATATATATATATATATATATATATATATATATATATATATATATATATATATATATATATATATATATATATATAGAAATTTCCATAAACTGCTCACATGCTGCAAGAGGGTTATCAAACCTGTTTGTCCATTTTACCTGTCTTGGTTGTTGTATGTGCCTTATGGTTTTGATCTGCTGCAGTTGATTTGTCTGGACTGATTTGATATCTGATGATTAATGGGGTATAACTTTCACTTTTCACTCCAGGGAACAAAATTGCTAAACGATATTTTTCCACTGAATTTCTGATTCAGGCACCATTCTGCTGAAAACAGATATTTACAACCTGACACAATATAGTTGTACACATTTCAAAGATGTCTTCAGATTAGCTGAGATAACTATTACAAGTTTCATCACAATTCTGTCAGGTGTTTTGGTAGTACCTTAATGGATTCTTACTATGTATAGATAAATCTAGTCTTGTATAGAAAGTGAGCAAATATGCAAACTGGACCAGAAGACTTTATTGGGTGAAATATATTGTTAAATTATTGCTAAGAACATACAGTACAAGGATACTTATTTTTGTTCTTTAGCACTAGGCCTTGTGTGGCTCTGCAGATTTCCAAGGCCCTGTGGTCCTTTGCAGGCATTAAACAATCTTGGTTTAGAGGGGAGCCTATGTCATCTCCCATTGTTGAGTCCACTGATGAGTGTGAACAAGAGAGGTTTTTGTTCATGTGGTGATGCTCCAACCCAAGAACTGTAAACTTGAGCTTTTGCTTGTATGGAAAATTTCCTCGTGAGCAGGAACCATCTTTTCTTCAGACTCATTAGTGAGTGTGGGTAGAAAGTGGCATTGCTGGGGCTGGCACTCCTTTCTATGTTGTCAAACCAGGATTCTCTAGTCTAGAGTCTAAAACGGGCTAGTTTCCAGCAAAGCACTGTTCTACTTTGGGAACAGAAATAACTGTGTGGGATGAATGTGCCAAACTGTTCTGGGCATCCCTTATGTGGTCTGATTCTAAGAGGGGGATAAGTAGCAGAGGCAGAGAAGATAGATCATATGCGAGTAAATGCTTTTATTGATGTCAGAGTCTGAAAAGAGAGCCACAGTTTTATTAAACTGTTTCAGCAGTAGCCATTGATTTAAGGAGCAAAGTTAGACTTTACAAGGGGAGCAACCCTCCTTTCAAAGATCTTTTCCCCCTCCACATTCTTTTTCTTCTCCTTCTCTTTTTCTTTCTTTCTTTTTTCCCCCATTTCTTTTCAGCCCTCAAAAGCCAAAGTTGTTACTCTGAGTTCTTTTTGAGAAGGGAGAACCACGACGAAATTCCTGTGTTGGCACGGCTGATGTTAATGGCTAACATTGAGGGCAAAGGTCCTTGAAGGCCCCCACATCTGCAGCATTGTATGGGCCTCACCTCCAAATAGCCTCAAAGTGTGTAGCCAGCCAAAGTCTAATGTGTATTAGCAAGACAAAAGCCTGAGGAGAAGGGAAGAGGGGATGAGCTTTAATTTACTGAAGATTTATTAGGGCCTCATGAAATCAGCCTGAACCACTCATTTTCTATATCATATGCACACATCTAAAGGGGACAGCTTTGTTGTGGGGAGATGGTCATTTAGAATTATCTAGCAACAAATCTTGCCAGGATGAAAGCTACAGAGACATGAGCAGAACATAGAGGCAGGTTCACACTCACTCTGCACTCAGCTCTCCCCCGTGTGCCCTTCACACTTATCTTTCCCTCCTTTTCAATTTCACTTGCACAAATGCTTGCAAAATAATTTTCTTTATATGAAATCTTGTTTATTCAAGGAGATAAAATGGTTCTGTGAGATGAAGAGGTAGGGAGATCATGCTCAGGTGTTGGAAGAAAGCATTATGAAACCAATGTTCCTGAAGGAATTTAATCTGAACAAATCAAATCAAAGGGCTGTGATGTCTCATTGGTTAAGAAGCTTATCTTGTTAGCTGGAAGGCCAGCGAGTCAGCAGTTCATGATCCGGGTACTGCATGATGGATTGAGCACCTGTCTCTGTCCCAGCTCCTGTCAACCTAGCAGTTCAAAAGCAAGAAATTGCAAGTAGATAAATAAGGACCACTTCAGTGGGAAAAGATCTTGGGGACATGAAAGGAGCCTCATTCACGCATCCCCTGAGTAGAGTTTCTCCAGCAAAAATCCTCTCAACCCAGAATAATTTCTGGCATGAAATTATTATTATTATTATTATTATTATTATTATTATTATTATTATTATTATTATTATTATTATTATTATTATTATTATTATTATTATTATTATTATTATTATTATTATTATTATTATTATTATTATTATTATTATTATTATTATTATTATTATTATAACACATTGCTGTTACCATTTGCTCAACTGTTTACTAAAAGTATGAACCCAGATACTGGGAGTTTATTTAAGGCAGTCATAATGCAGTATTTTATTTTTAAAATATGGCTGCTAATCTCCCAGGGTTGTCTTTTCATGGTGACCATGAAAAAGTGGACATTGTTTGGAATTGTTAGTATTCTAATGGAAAACAGAATTCATTTCTTTTCCATTCAGCTCTCGTTATTAAAAGTCCACCACAGAAAAATGTTAGGCGCACTTTATGCAGTTTTGAGTGTTTGCCTCCCTGTGCTTCTGAGACCTGGATTTTAAACACTCGTTCCATGACACTTCAATCTGTACATTTGTGTGTCGGGTATGTGTGTGTAGAAATTGGCATACTCCTGTTATTTTTCTCACACATCTCTTTGCCAATCAGCCTTTTGATGTTATTATTGTTGCTATGTGCCTTCTAGTGATTTCTGAATAATGGTGACTGTACGAATTAGCAACCTCTAGAAAATCCTATTGTCAGCTGTACTCATCTCTTTCAAACTCAAGGCTGTGGCTTTGTTTGCTGAGTCAATATGTCTCTTGTTTGCTCTTCCTCTTTCACTGTTGTCTACAACTTTCCCCATTATTATTCTCTTTTCCAATGAGTACTGTCTTTGCATGCCCCTTACACATTAAACATAGAAACCACATACAGACCTAAGGAAACTTGAAGGAGATAATGACTTGTACTTTTCCTTGAATGATTGTCTTTTCCAAAAAGTTTTGTCATCTCATGATATGCCTAAGGTATGATAGCTTCAGTTTGATGATATATCTGAGAGTAAATAAAACAGGACAGCAAAATAATAATTATAATAATATGTTGTGGCATTTTAAAGACTAATTCCTGTATTTAAATGTGAGCTTTCGTGGACCAAGTCCAGGAAAGCTCACATTTAAATTCAGGAGTCAGTCTTTAAGGTGCCACAACATTTTTTTGTCTTTTTTTTTTTTTGCTGTTTATTTACTCTCAGATATGCTTACACAGGCTAACATGGCTACCACTTCAAACATTTCAGTTTGATGAGTTTAGCTTTCACTAAGGGAGCTAGTTTCATTTAAACTAGTCTTCGCTTATATCTTATCCAGGTACTCTATGACAAAATTCTTCTCCACCATCTTTCAAATGTTTTCCCCCACTGTCACCTTTCTTCATTGACCAACTTGTCCAACATACTTCATAGTAATCAGGAACACTATAGTTTGAATAATCTTGATTTCTATCCTTATTCTTAAAGAACTTTTCCAGTTCCTTCCTGGTTGCTCTCCCAAGTCTGTTTCTCTTTCTGTTTCAGATATAGACTACATTATTTTTTTATTTGTGAACCAAGCTATAATTTAAAAAAAGAAAAAAAAGAAATTCAAGTTCTTCATTGCCTAGATTAAATTATGCATTTCTTCTAGAGTCACTATCCTTGTCTTTTCAATGCTCAGCAGTGGTCCTCCTTTTGCATTTTCTCCTTCTACTTCCTCAGTAGGCATTGCAAGACATTTCTGCTTCCTGCAATCTGCATATTTAAATTATTGATTTATCTTCTACCAATTTTCACTCCTCTGTTAGCTAAATCAAACCTTTCCATATGATATGTTTTGTACAAGAGATGAGCAAGCAAGGAGATTTTGCTTTATTCGTGTGAGGAGTACCACAGTACAATTAACAGAGTGCAATATAAAACTGGCAATAATCTTTGTATACCTTTTCAGGGTTTTCTAGGTAGAGAATACACAAAAGTAGTTTCTTGCTCTCTTCTTCTTGGGGCACCCTAGAACTGTGGAGCCTGCCCATGACTGCACAGGAAGGCTCTTCTGGGATACATAGTGGGGAATCAATCTTTGGCTCTGTAGCCAGATAGCTATCTCATGGAGTTAACCAGCCAACATATATATAAATACAAACTGGTTTACGAAAATAAAAATGTAAAGGTTAGATGAGTGTATTGGATAATTTTCACATCCAGGACAGTTACCATAGGAAGTGAGGTGAAATATAGGTTTGTCTTGTCTGACACCTTTGCAGACTGAAAACCATGTTGTTTTTCAATATTCTGTCCTAACCCTCATCTCAGAATAGTTCATGTTTTAACTTGCTACACCTCTGGCCCCTTAACACTAGCAGGACACAAAGAAATTAAACAAATGAAGGGTTCTCTTTCACTTCACCTCCTTGCCAGGAAAAGATTCACCTGTTAAGCTTTCCTATGTCAGCCTGTTTTTAAAATGCCCTGGAGTAGGATTACCTAAATAGCTTGATGTTGATATTTTGTACATTTAGTTGTAGTAATTATCTGAAAATATGAATAATGTACAAGGCTTCAAAGGAGCACACCTTTGTCTTTGTCTCAAAGACAACCAACACAGCAGGATGAGGTGGGCAAAAGGGAATGGAAAATTATTTAGATGAGCATATGGTAGGGCAGATGTTCATGGAAAAGACTGTTAACTGGGAAAAAGAATGGAAGAATAACAATCAAGCTGCATGTTTCCATGGACTTAATGGTCCTCTTGCTTTGTAGGCTGTAAAGTCATGTCAACCCTAATCTATCCTTAATGAGCTCTTTCCTCTCTCTTGCGGAGGGATACTCACCAGTAAATGCAAATTAACACATAGGTTTTGCGATTTGTCAGTAACAGTTAAAAGGAATCTATCCCTCTCTTTCTTCTTGAAGAAATACCCATCTTCCTCTTGAAAACTCTTTAGGTATGATGTGTTGTTTTTTCTTTCTTTTGTGGATTTTGTTATGTTAGAAGGAAAAGAAAATTAAAAATTGTACACACACACACACCCCACCTCCAAGCTGTTAAAGAAAAATGCAGGCAGTACATCCAGTCATTTAAAGTTGCATATGACTTTTCTAATTATTAAATAATAAATAGTGCTGTGGCACCTCAAAGACAAATGAATTGGATAATGGCATAAGGACTTCTTTTGTGGAGTGGACATTTATTTATAAATGTATTCACTTTATTCTTTCCTCTGATGACATTTTGCAAACTCGGAGACATCTCTAGCACTCACAAGATGGTTCTACTGAGGCTGCAAAAAAATTCTGAAGGTGTGATGATGAAGTGATTGCCACCTTATTTCCAGCCACTAGATAAAATCCATGAAGAGGTGCAGGAGGTGCAGCAGCAGCAAAATCTAGGGAGTTCACAAGCAATTAACTAGTGAGGAAGCATATTTTGATAGTTAGATGAGATATATGACTCAGTCCAACTTTACAATTCAATACATGCATCTGTACCTGGGCTGTGAAGATGCTCAGAAGAGAAGAGCTAGCCAGTGCCACACTTCTTCCTTTACCGCACACCATCAAATTCTTCTGGGTTTCACTGTTATGAAAAGGGGATGCCCCAGGCATGTGTGGACTCTACATGTGAGCAGGAACCCTTGAAAAATATGGGAACTTGCTCACAGGTAGAACCTACACCTGAGCAGGTTCCTTGACTAACACTTGAGCAGGGCTTTAAAATGATGGATGCAGGCAGGTGGTAGGAATGTGCAGGTCAGCCCCTCAGCCACAAAATGGCAGAGTCCTCATAGATCAACCTTCTAGTCCAGGGCAGTGCTGGAATGCTCCAGCATCAAATTCTGTCACAACGTGACCCACATCTCTCCCAATGATGATAGCCAATATTCAGAATGGGTATGGCACTTGAAGAAGAAGAAGCAATGTGAAGGCAAAAGCCACCTCTTCATTCCAGCATGAGTTTGAAATACTGTGAGTGTCCTAGATCTTCTGGGGAAGGAGCCTCAGCAGTTTGAGTGTTGCTTTTGGAATACGTGACTCAGTAAATGGATGGCACAGCTCTGCAGCTCAAGGATGGGATTATCAAGTAGTCCCTTGGATGAAGTTTCAAGAGCCTTCACAGAAGCTTAAGACCTCCTGCACTAGCTGGGCATCCCTGTGCTGAGGATTGTTTAAAGTAATAAAGCGTTAAAGTGTTTTTAATGGCCTCACTTGCCTCATGTAAGATACTTTTTAAAAAAAGGTTGTAACAACACAAACCCATTTCTACTAAATGACCTTAGGACTGGATTGCACAATAGTTGTCCTAGATCAGTAACTGGCTTTTATCACACCTCCTGGCTCTGCTCCGTTTTCTATAGCATTGCCATTTGTTCCCTTGTAAAATGTAAATGTAAAAAGTCCTTAATAGAATAGTGCTTTAATCATACTCTTGAGAGGCTGAGGAAAAGAAAGGAAAGAAAGTTTGGATAACAATGCCAATTTATTTCCCCCAACCCCTTGAAACTCTTGTTTATTCTTCCTTTGGTGAAAAAGAAATTGTGCTTGTCTTCAAAATGGGATACTGATGCTGCAGACAAAGGAAACATCTGAAATTGCTGTAATATTTAGTGTGATGTAGTGCATAGAGTGAGAGACTAGGACTCAGAAGGCCTGGGTTGGAAACCCCATTTTGCCATGAAAACTTACACAACAAATTGAATTTTTAAAGCAGGGGTGGCCAAACTATGGCCTGTTGCCCAGCCCTGGTCTGTGGCACCATTTCATGTGGTCTGCTACCACCCTCACCACTACTGGAAGCAGAAGCAGATGCATTTACAACAGTCGTAAAATGTGCCCTTGCCGGCGTAAACATGCCCATGCCTGCTCTGCCAAACCGCTCTTACTGCAAAGCTGTGGAATTACCTCTCAGCTGGCAATTTCTCTTAGCCTGTTCAAAAAGACCTTTATCTCAAGTACATTGCTTCATTAATTGTTCTTCTTCTTGTGCTGTATCTAATTCTTAATATTGGTGATCATCATGGTGATCAGCCATGAAGACTGTCCTGAGAATATAATGCAGAGGTCTTTCATCTGCCTTCTGCATCACAGCGTGGTACCCGTACCACTGATCCAGTTCTGTGAGTCACTTTCTGGTCCTGAGTCCTTTTGGCATGCAAAGTCCTCCTCAGCCCCAAGCCAGTATTGATGAAGATGCTGCCCTCTATCAAGATGGATTCAAGTGGGATTTAATCCACTTGGGGACCATCACCTTTCCCTGTGGCCTTTGCCAAGGTTGCGAGTCCTCAGGGTTGTCAGGTTAGTTTGTCCAGTCTAGCCAAGGTTATCCTGCTATGGTAATAGAGTAGACCATACTGCCATCAACTCAACTCTGTCAGGTGATGGTTAACTAACTATTATTTGTTACTGCTAACTATTATTTGCCGCCCCCCCCCCCAATTGTCTGTATGTTCCAGAATTTGTTTTCATCAGGTAAACTCTCAGGTTTTGTAATCCACACCCTTGGATTTGTAGATGTGAACTCCCAAACCCATATTGTTGTAAGATCTTTATTAGAGCATCTCAAAAGGCCTAAACATTTGCAAACATTTTGAAATTTTCAAATATCTTCATCAAGAACATTATTCCCAAAAAGCAAGTGTACAAAGAGATGGGCAGCGTTTTAGTCATGATGCCTGCACAGTCACTGTCTTCGAGAGGGCATGGACCAAAGTCTCCTATCATCCAAGCAGAGGTTGTGTTAGTAGATCTTCACCCATCTTTCAGTAACTTGCTTCATTCTGGCCTTGAGGAAATATTGACGCTCAGCCACTCATCCATACCTCTCCATTGACCCTTAATAAAATGGTGCTCTAGATTAGGGGTCAGCAAATTTGGCTCTCCAGATGTTCTTGGACTTCAACTCCCAGAAGCCCTAATCAGCAGGTGTGCTGACTTGGGCTTTTGGGTAATTCAAGTCCAACAACATCTGGAGAGCTAAATTTGCTGCCCCCTGCTCTGGACGCTTGCTAACAGTAAAACCAGGGTCCCCCCTCCCATTTTTAAAGAAAGTGTCAAATATAAGATAGCTATGAATATGCTTGGCAGAATCTTACGATAATAGTTGTTCTGTGTCTATGTGTCCCTCAGTACACAAGTTAGGCCTTTCTAAATGGATGATTGGAAGAAGATGCTGGCTAATTTTCCTTTGTTTCTGCAAAGCTCTCATGCTGCTTCAGTCTAATCCAGAAGACTAGAGACACGGGAAGCCCAAAGTGGGTGGCAGCTGTGAAAAAAACAGGGAAATGTGGAAAAAATAATCTTCTCTCACCCTTCCCTATTCTTTTCATGGAGGTCTCTGCTAATTTAAAGGGATGTGGATGGAAGCAGCCCAATATTTTTCCCCAATTGACATTTTTAACCGTTGTTCATAGATGCACCATACCCTCTTACCAAGTCATTAGGTTGCACAATATTTTTTCTTGTGGAGTGAAATGATAGTTCAATAGCAAAGAATATGCAAAAGTTTGATTTTTACCCTTGCACTCTAGAAAAGGATCTGCGGTTACCAGACTGGGAAAGGCTCCTCTGCCTGAGACTGGGGACAGGCAGCTACTTGTTAGAGATGGTAGCAATCGGCTAGGTGTTAATTGTGTGTCCCTGTAAGTAGTGCCGGCCCGAGGCAAATTTTAGGATGGAGTGATATGCAACTATGGCACCCCCTTGGTCACCCCTAATATATGGGGTTAAATTAAGTTACTTGGCAAAACTTTACAACACTGGTGATGTAACCGAGGGGTGGCGGCACTGGTGCCCAGCCTGGCGCCCGCACACTTGACCCGCATGCGTCTCAACAAATAAGGTCATTAACATACATGCCATACGCTCGTAATCAAAATATCGACACCCTCCCCCCCCAAAAAAAAATTCCTTTACCACTGCGGCACCCTCTGGGAGTGGGCGCCTGGAGCGACCACTCCATTCGCCTTATGGTAGGGCCGGCACTGCCTGTAAAAAATTTCTAGATACAGTAATACCTCATACAAAATCTGCTTCGTACAACATTGAATTCATACAACATCACGTAATTCCTTGAAAAAAGTTGCCTCATACAAAGTTGCTGTGACTTTGTATGAGGCATTGGGGTTTTCCCCAGGTTGCATTGTGCCTGGGCAGTATAAAAGGCAGAACTCATGCATGCTTTGCTCTTGTGGGTTTTGCACAAGGCGAAGAGTATTTGTTGTTGTTGTTCAGTCGCACAGTCGATTCCGACTCTTTGCAACCCTATGGACCATCGCTCTCCAGGCACCTCTGTCCTCCACCATCCTCCTTAATCCACACAGCCCCTTTCCCATTGTGTCTACAATACCATCTAGCCATCTCATCTTTGGCCGTCCCCTTCTTCTTTTGCCCTCCACCTTCCCCAGCATCAAGGCCTTCTCAAGTGAATCCTCTCTTCTCATTTGATGTCCAAAATACTTCAACTTCATCTTTGTTATTTGTCCTTCTAAGGAGCACTCAGGGCAAATCTTAACCTATAAAACCAAGTGTTCACCGTTGGAATTGGCTATACGTTGCTGTGCGTTGCCCTACTGACCCGCACCCTCCCTTCGAGAGCACGGCCGAATTGCCTACGCAGGTCAATGAAGGATTTAAAAATCCGGCACGGGGGCCTCAGCCCCACTAACGGCAAGAAACGTAAAGAACATCACTTCCCGAAAGTCCTTGCGCCGCGCCGCGCCAGAGCCAATCAGGCTGAGAGGCTCTCGCACGGAGCAGCGTTCGAACATGCGCCGCAGCCAATCAAAAGAAAAGGAATTTAAAAAAACGCAGCACAAACACAAAGCACCAACACATTACTACAAGCCCCAGCGTCCTGCGCGCAATGTGCGAGCAGAATGATGAGGCAGCCGGCGCGCAAAAGCAAAACTAAAAAAAGCCGCCTCCGCAACCATTCAACCCCACGGGCGAGCCAGCATGGCCCGTGGGGGAAAAAATAAAAAAGAAACCACCGCCGCTACTCTTCCGGTCGAAGGGCCGGCGCACGAAAAATAAAAGTTAAAAATAATCCCACCGCCGCAGCCATTCTTCCCCATGAACGAGCCAGCATGGCCCGTGGGGGAACCCCCCCCCCAACGCCACCATGGCCCTTCCGATCGAAGGGCCAGCCGGCGGCCCAAAAAGACGAGAAACAAACAAAAAAAACCACCCCTGGCCGCCGCTGCCCTTCTCTTCGAAGGGCCAGCCAGAGCACCAAAAATTAAAGCAAACAACCCACCCCCCACCCCCCACAACTGCCCTTCTTTCCCACCGGGCAAGCCAGTATGGCCCGCGGGGAAAAAGAATAAACACCCCACTGCCTCTCCCTTCCTTCCCATGGGCCAGCAAGTATGGCCCGTGGGAAAGAAATAACCACCACCCAGCAAATGCCCTTCCTTCCAATGGGCCATGAAGCATGGCCCGTGGGAAATAAAGCCTCCCCGCAAATGCCTATCCTTCCCACAGGCCATCCAGCATGGCCCATGGGGAAAAAAAGCCTCCCCGCAATTGGCCTTCCTTCCCACGGGCCATCCAGCATGGCCTGCAAGAAAAAAAACCACCCCCCCCCCACACACACACTAGAAAAAACACACAAAATCACAAACAAACAGCCAAATATGAACAAGATAAACACACACATACACCCCCCAAAAAGAATCCACCCCCAACCCCCCCCAAAAAAACCCCCACATTACTTACAAAAAGACGTCTTCCTTCTATGAGAACCGGAACACAAATGAGAAAGAGGAAACTTACCGGAAGCAACACCAAGAGGACAGAAGGTACCAAATGCAATGAGAAGCTCAAAAGCTCACCACCACCACCCAGTGGCCAAAACAGAAACAACATTCTAAAATATTTAAAAAATAATAATAATTCTAAATTTAATCACATAAATTATACAAACATTCAAAAAAAAAACCACACTAATCTCAAAAATTACCAAAATAAAACCACTTTTCACTATGAAAAACCAAAACAAAAAAAATTTAAAAGAACATTTTAAAAAACAAAATTAAATTTAAAACTAAATAATATTACATTAAATTAAATTAAATTAAATTTACATTTTTTTACATAAACATAAAAAACAAGTTTAAAAACAAAATTACTCGAAGGCACAAAATCCAAAAAACTTACACCACCATTTAAAACAGCGCATCACCATTGCTTCGACAAATAAACGAAAGCCTTTAGTATCCAACACAATTTTAAAAAGCCTGGCAATGCCGGGCAAACTATGCTAGTCTCTTCTAATATTAACCTATTTGTTCTCCTTGCTGTCCAGGGGACTCTCAAAACTCTCATCCAGCACCACATCTCAAAGGCATCTATTTTTCTTCGCTCAGCCTTTCTAATGGTCCAGCTCTCACAGCCATACATTACCACCGGAAATACCATTGCTTTGACTATGCGGACCTTTGTTTGCAGTGAGATATCTCTACTTTTCACTATGTTCCCCAGGTTTTTCATAGCTTGTATCCCAAGAATCTGTCACCTTTTTATTTAATGGCTGCAATCACCATCTGCAGAGATTTTGGATCATAAGAAAGTAAAATCTGTTACTGCTTCTATTTCTTCCTCATCTATTTTCCAGGGACTGATATGGCTTGTTGCCATTATCTTGGTTTTCTTGATATTGAGTCTCAGGACAGCTTTTGCACTCTCTTCTTTCAACATAATCTGGAGCTTATTTAGGTCTTCTTCACTTTCTGCCATTAGGGTGGTATCATCTGCATATCTCAAATTGTTGATGTTTCTCCCAGCAATTTTGATCCCATATTGTGATTCCTCCATCCCTGCATTGCACATTATGTGCTCTGTGTATAAGTTGAATAAGCAGGGTGACAGAATGCAGCCTTGTCTTACTGCTTTTCCTATTCCAAACCACTCCGTCATTCCATACTCTGTCCTAACTGTTGCTTCTTGACTCATGTACAGATTTCTCATGAGACATATGAGGTGTTCTGGTATTCCCATCTCTTTAATTACTTGCCACATTTTGTTGTGGTCCACACAATCAAAGGCCTTGGTGTAGTCCATGAAACAGAAGTAAGCTTGTTTCTGGTATTCCTTTGTTTTCTCCATGATCCAACGTATGTTGGCAATGTGATCTCTGGTCCCCCTGCCTCCTCTGAATCCAGCCTGCACCTCTGGTCGTTCTCTTTCTACATGCTGCTGCAGTCTATCCTGTATTATCTTGAGCATCACTTTGCTAGCTTGTGGGATGAGCGCAATTGTTTGATAATTTGAACATTCTTTGGCATTGCCCTTTTTTGGGATTGGGACGTATACTGATCTTTTCCAATCCTGTGGCCACTGTTTTGTTTTCCAAATCTGCTGGGATATAGCATGTAGTAGCTTGATTCCATCATCTTTTAGGGCTTTGAAGAATTCAACTGGGATACCATCATCTCCACTGGCTTTGTTATTTGCCGTGCTTTTTAGGGCCTTTCTGACTTCACTCTCTAGAATGTCTGGTTCAAGTTCAATTTCCCCCTCATTGTTATTATCTGGGGTGTTTAGGTCTTTTTTGTAAAGTTCCTCTGTGTACTCTTTCCATCTTTTCTTTATCTCTTCTGCATCCGCTAACTCTTTGCCATCTTTGTCTTTTATTGTGGTCATTTTTGCTTTCAACGTTCCCTTGACTTCCCCATTTTTTTAAAGAGATCTCTAGTCCTGCCTCTTGTGTTGTTTTCCTCTATTTCTTTGCACTGTTCATTTAGGTAGCTTTCCTTATCTCTCCTTGCTTTTCTTTGAAATTCCTTATTTAAGTGATTGTATTTTTTCCTTTCTCTTTTGCCTTTTGCGTTCCTTCTTTCCTCTGCTATTTTAAGAGCCTCATCCAACAACCACTTTGCTTTCTTGCACTTCTTTTCTTTTGGTATAGTTTTCCTTGCTGCCTCCTGCATAATGTCTCTCATCTATGTCCATAATTCTTCTGGTACTCTGTCTATCTGGTCCAGACCATTGAATCTGTTCCTCACCTCCACCGTGTTTTCCTTGGGTATGTTGTCTAGATCATATCTATCTAGCATTAGTTTTCCTATTTTCTTCAGTCTGAGCCTGAATTTTGCAATCAGTAGATTGTGATCTGAGCCACAGTCCGCTCCAGGTCTTGTTTTTGCTGACTGTATGGAGGTTCTCCATCTTTGGCTGCAGAGTATGTAGTCAATTTAGTTTCGATGTTGGCCATCTGATGATGTCCATGTGTAGAGTCTCCTCTTGTGTTGCTGGAAAAGGGTGTTTGTTGTGACTAGTGTGTTATCTTGGCAGAACTCTATCAGTCTTTCCCCTGCTTCATTTTGTGTTCCCAGACCAAACTTGCCTGTTATTCCGTCCACTTTTTGATTTCCTACTTTTGCATTCCAGTCTCCTAAGATAATGTGGACATCGTTTCTTGGTGTATGTTCTATAAGATGTTGTAGGTCCTCATAGAACTGGTCTACTGTGGGTTGATATGCACTAGTAGTTGGTGCATATATTTGGATTACAGTGATATTAAATGGTTTGCCTTGTAGTCTGACTGACATAATTCTATCATTTTTGAGATTGTATCCCATTACTGCTTTTCTCACTCTTTTATTTACAATTATGGCCACTCCATTTCTTCTGAGGCTTTCTTGTCCACAGTAGTAGATATGATGGTTTCCAGAGCTGAATTCGCCCATACCTGTCCATTTTAGCTCACTGATTCCCAAGATGTCAATACTTATTCTTTCCATTTCCTTTTTTTACCACTTCCAGCTTTCCTTGGTTCATAGATCTTACATTCCATGTCCCTATGCAATATTGTTGCTTACAACACTATATTTCTCCTCCCCCTTTCCTGCCAATCCCTTTCTGTCCATCTAATGTGCTGAGCATCCTTCCTGTTTCCTCTGATTTGTCCCTTTGTTTTGCCCTTGCTTTGGTCAATAGGGTTCTCTTGGAAAACTCCCTGGCGTGCTTTGCCGGTTTCTATGCCATTCCCCCCCCCCATCATACATATTATCACAGTTTAAAACAAGGTAACATCATGCATATTATCACAGTTTAGAACAGAGTATCAGTTTAGAACTGATGTCAGTCAGTTCTAAACTGACACAGTCACTATGTCAGTTGCTATAAGTCATCTATGTTAAGTCAACTATATTATTTCAGTTCGATTACTGATCCCTTGCATGCATGCAGCAGCTCTCGCCTCCCTTTGGCTGTGAGGAGTTGGTCAAAGGCGCCGACTCAGGCCTCGCTGTGATGGTGGCTGCGGATGGTGTCTCCTGGGGGTGGTCGAGGGTCTCCTGTGTCTGCAGTGTCTGTGTCTGCAGTGTCAGCGCGGCCCTTCCTCTTTGCCCTCTGGGGCGTTGCTACTCTAGGAGGAGTCCACTGGGCCTCTGGATGGTAACTGGGCAGTTGAGGCCTGTGTCCTTCTCTGCCTTTTCCTTCCCTGCACCCAGGTTTTAAGATGGGGTGGGGGGGATGGGCCGATTCTTCACTCACCTCCCCCCAAGGCCTTTAGATGGTAACTGGTCAGTTGAGGCCTAGGACTTTAGAGTATTTAGGAATGGGTTTGAGTGCAATTTTGGATTTTTTGAATTTTTTCATCAGAATTTTTGGAAGCATTCCTGGTATTTTTGCAGCATTCTTCAGGTTCTTGGATCATTCTTTGGCACAGTGGAAATGTAGGTAAATGAGGTTTTTTGTTTCTGCTTGGCTTGGGGTGGGGAGGTGGATGGGGGAGGGCAAATTTTTTTGGAGGGGTGGGCAATTGTTTGGTGTTTTCTGCTGTTTGGATGATTAACACTGCTGCATGATGGGACATGTTGGCATCCATTTTATCCTTGCTTCCATCCAGTAATTGGTTACAGTAGCTTGTACAAAATGGATGATCGACCGCATGGCTGCAGATTAACACTGTGCTGCATGATGGGAAATGTTAACTTTTAAACCTGCACTTCATAAAGTTTTCAAAAGTTAAAAACTTGTTGTATGGTTTGTCCCCTAAAATCAGGGTTGTTTGACATGTTTTTGTAATGTATTTAGCTTTTAGACAATGATTTCTTAACGTTCTGTCAGTTTTCTGTCTGTTTCCTTGACTTTGCCCTGAAGTCTGTGCTGTTACAGTACAATGTATTTCTATGGAAACGACGTACGATGCATCACAGCAAGGATTTGGATGTTGTATGAGGCATTGTGGCTAGGATTTTGCATGCCTCATACAAAGTCCAAATCCGTATAAAGTCCAAACTTGTGGAACCAAGTTTGGACGTTGTATGAGGTATCACTGTACTCAAAGGCATCTTCTGTATTAGAGACTGTAGTACCTATGCACCTGTCATTGGAGTAACTTGGAATGATCATCCACTCAAAACCATTAAGCGGCTGGATAGCTTTCAGCTTAAATCAGGGGAGCCCAAACTATGGCCCAAGGGCTGGATCCAGCCCCCGATGGCAATTCATCTGGCCCACGAAGCCCTTGTTGCTCCCGGAATTGGAAGGAAAACACACCCATATGGGTGCCTTTTACTTCCACTTCTGGAAGCGATGAGGGCTTTGTGGGCCAGATAAATTGGTATCGGGGGCCAGATCCAGCCTGTGAGCCATAGTGACTGGCCCTCTGAACCATGTGACCGGCCAGTGGCCCGGAAAGTTTGGGCACCCCTGGCTTAAATCTCTTAGAAACTCTCATGCAATTGACAAGTTAGAGGACAGTCCTTTCTGCCTCTCTGTCCCTCTATCCCTTGGACCGTTTGCTTCAAATCCTTTTAAAGAGCTGCACTACAGTCCCATAGCTTTGTAGATTTTCAAGCTGTTGGTTTGATTGATTACATAGATGGAAAGGAGATTTATTCCTTGCCTTTTCATGTACTAGGATGATGAAAGTCATGAATGCCGACTGAATTGGTCCAATATGTACGGGACTCTGTCAAAAAAGAAGGTACAAAAAGGATATGAATGCATTGAAAATCAGCACTGAACACTATTCTCTCTGCTAAGTGAAAACAGACACCTCAAATGCCTTACCTCAATGTCCTTAGCACTTTCTGCTCCAAAGTATCTCAGGAATATTTGCAGTTTTGTTACTGGAATTGAGTAATGGGGGAAGATCCCATTGAAGGCTGTGTTCTCTTCATCATCTTGCTAACAGAGTGCCTAGTTCAAACTTATTATGAACTGCAGCTACATTGTGGTGACCAAGTTGTAGCCCTCCGGAAATTGTTGGACTGTAGCCAGCATAGCCAATAATTTCAACATCTGTAAAGCCACAGATAGCCCTGCCCTGAATGTCGGGATTTTTTTTCTGGTTCTAATTAAAATTATGCAAGTTTTATTTTTTCATTTAATAAAGTCCTTAATTTAAATACGATGGTCCATATTTTGGCACCTTATCTCTAAGACCCTAAAGAGCAGCCCAAGTAGATAGATGGAACTCATTATTTCCAAAGTGAGCTCAAAGCTTGTGTGTCTGCAATATGTGGAAGAGGAAAACAGAATGATAAGGTAATTGCAGAGCCCATGTGACCTAAGAACTGACAAGCAAGTTTAAGGATATCCTTAGTCAATCTCACATACTAAAACAGGATGCCACAGAAATGCTGGTGTCAAGTAAATTTCTGGGGTTTGATTTGTGTTTGGATGTTTTATCTGATAAACGATTAGCATTCTCCATGAAATAAAGAATAATGTGCTTCATGATAACCAAAACAGAATTTTGTATTTTGGAATCTGGTTTAAGATCTAAGTGGTGTTCTCTGTGCATCAGTGCCACTTTACTGCTCATTCAGTGGTGGGCATCAGCAGGTTCACACCAGTTCACCAGAACCAGTAGCAGAAATTCTGGCTGGCCCCACCCATCCAAGTTTTGAAATAAAATAGTCCTAATTCAGGTGCAACACAAGGCTTTCCCCCTGGCCACGCCCACCATATCACACCCACACTGTGCTAGTAAATTTTTTTGGAGCCCACCACTGTGATCATTAATAACAATGGAAGCTTGCACCACTGTGTGGACTCCTGGACTATTAAGCATTCTGTAAGATGTATCATAAAAACTGCCAGAATCGGGTATACAACTTTTGGATCACTCAAGGATTTGTAGCCTCCCTTGTTCAGAGACATAGTGGTGCATCTGTCTATTACTATGCTACCCTGAAGTATGCTGTTGCCTGAACTGTGTTTTGCATGGCGAGACCTGAGTGTTGATTGTAAACAGTCTCACTTTATAGACAGACTTTGCCAACAGTAGTCCTAGTTACAGAAGTCTGTCTTCCAAAGGAGATTTACCATTGTTGGAAAGAAGCCCAAACTCAAAAGCTTATAATTGTTTGAAAAGCAAATTATAGTCATGAGGGTGTGTGTGTTTTCCTGCCAGGGAGGAATGGAAACTTAAGCAGAATAATATTTCCCATATAGAAATCTATGCAACTATATTTCACAAGCACTTGAGTAAAAACAATTCACACACACACCGTTTACAACAATCACTTGCATTCCTGAACCCCCATTTGTGTTTGTATATTCCTTGAAGAGGACAAGAACATGATCTTATGCATCCTCAGGAGAAGTCTCCTTTTTTTCTGTTAGGGCTTACTCCTGAATAAATATACAGGATTTCAGTTCTAATAAGTAAAGGGAAGAGAAGGTGCTAGAAGGTGACTGTTCTACATTTTTAGACCAAAAGCTCTTTATGAAAGGACTACAGGATCATTGATGAAAGGCATATCTTTTATAATATACTAGCATATTTTCCCCAGCTGTGCTGGGCTTTTTAAAATTGTGTTGGATAGTAAAGGGTTTCGTTTTTTTTTCTTGAACAAATGGTGCAGGGCTGTTTTAAATGGTGTTGAAAGATTTTGTGATTTTGAGGCTTTGAGGCACTGCGTCTGCCTGCGGCGGACTTGTGTTCCCAGTGTGTGTTTTATTTTTATTTTTTGCACACCAGCTTCCTCAGTGCCGGGCTCTTTAAAATGGTTTTGGCAGGTTTTTGTTTTATGTTTATGCAAATGAGGTTAGTTTTTAATTTTGGTTTTATAAATATTTATTTTTACGCATTTTTTATTTTTCGTTTTGGTTTTTGGGTTTTTCAAAAGAGGAAAGGATGATAAAATATTTTATAATTATTGTATTTAACCAAATAATGCATTGATATGTGTTTTTTTTAAATAGTTGTGCTTTGGATAATCATTTTTAAAATGTGTAAGAATATTTTTTTTAAATCAATGTTTCCATACTGTGTTTAGATGGTTTTTTTTATTGAAAAGTTATTTCTGTGTTTTTTTTTGGTATTTTTGTGATTACTGTGAATATTTTTGAATGTTTTGATAACTTATTTGATTAATTTGGGAATTAATCTTATTATTTTTAATATTTTTGAATGATTTTTCTCTTGTGGCCTCTGGGTGAGGGTGGTGAGCTTTTCTTCTACTCTACAATTTTTCTCTACTGTCCTCTGGGTGTCGCTTCTTCTTCCGGTAAGTATTTTCTTTATTTTCTCAGTTGAGTTCCAGTCATCATGGAGTGAAGACGTCTCCTGGTAAGCTCTCTGGTTTTTTGTTTTTTGGGGGGGGGGGTGTTTTGGGTTTGGGGGGGTGTCTGTGTGATGTTTTTGTGTTTACTTTTTGGATGTTTTTGTGTTTCTTTCTGACTGTTTTTTTGACTGTTTTTAGATGTTTTTGTGTGTACTTTTTTTTGGGGGGGTGTCTTTTTTTCATGGGCCAGGCTCGATCTCTGGCCTGTGGAAAGAAAAGGGCGGGGTGGTGGTCTTTTTTTCACGGGCCAGGCTCGATCCGTGGCCCATGGAAAGAAAAGGGCGGGTGTGTGTGTTTTTTTTTGTGGGCCAGGCTCAATCCCTGGCCTGTGGAAAGAAAAGGGCAGGGTGGTGGTCTTTTTTTGGTGGGCCAGGCTCGATCCCTGGCCCATGGAAAGGAAAGGGCAGGGGGGGGTCTTTTTTCCCCACGGGCCAGGCTCGATGGCTGGCCCGTGGAAAGTAAGGGCAGCGGTGGCGGGGGGGGTTCTTTTATTTTTCATGCGCTGGCTGCCTCAACGTTCTGCGCACTCATGGCACGCAGGACACTGGGGCTTGTAGTTTGGCGTGTATGATTTTGGTTACTGCAGCGGTTTTTTCCTGCGGCTTATTTTTGATTCACTGCAGCGCGTTTCCGAACGTTCCTTTTGCCACGCCGCTTAGCCTGATTGGCTCTGGTGCGGCGCAGCGCAAGGAATGTTGGGAATTGAAGTTCCCTTTTTTTTTTTGCATCCTGGGGCTCCTGCCCCCTGGAGCAAATTTCAACCCGACAGTTACCTGCGAACCCCGGTCAGGCGAGTGCACGGAGGCTCGGACGGGGCTACTGGGGCCTGGTGCAACATCCTTTGTCATATTCCAATGGTTAACGCACCATTTTATAGGTATAGATAAACTGTTTCTCAGGAAGACCAAGAAGCTGCCTATTCTGTGCTCCTAATGTTCAGTAACTGGCATGAAATGAACTATTTGTGCAGGATCCCAGATTCTAGAAGCTATGAAGAACAAAGTGAGGGCTAGGCAAAGCACAGCCACCTATCTGTCATCAAAATCTCATACAATCTCCCAGGAGTGGAGGCAGGTGGGAGATGCTGCAGGTTGTCCTGGCTGGCCCCCCGGGATGCCTCACTACCATCTTCTTATTGTTGGCTAGGACTTGGGGCCAGCCGCGGCGGGTGGCTGGACTTGCCATGGTCTAGGCCTCGGTGGAGGCGAGGAGGCTGGTCGGCTTGGAGCTCCAGGACTTGTGCACGCTTTTATCCCATCCCCCACCCCCCCACCTTCTGGAAGGACTAAAAGGGCTATGCTGGGTATATTTTTAAATTGTTATTTGACGTTTTGAATTTTTTTTATTGTGTACTCTTTGATGTGATTAACTGATGTTTAGGATTTTATTGTATTGTACCTTATTTGATGTATTGTTAGAAACTGTATTATAGTGCACATGTAGTGCATATTGTAGTATATATATATACTGAGTGAGTGGTATATAAGCGTGAAAATTAAATTAAATTAAATTTAAATACAACTCGTTGTTTTTATGGACAGCCAAGCTGTCTCTATGAATGAGCTATCTCCAAAATACTCTGTCCTCAACAATCCTACTCAACTCTTGCAAACTCAAGTTGTTGGTTCCCTTTAGGAAGTCAGACCATGTCTTCTTTTTGTGTTGTTTCCCAGCATTATTTTCTTTTCCAGAGAATTTTGCTTTCTAATGATTCCCCCAAAGTAAGAGAGGCTCAGCTTCATAATTTTTGCTTCCAGAGACACTTCAGTCATAATTTGCTCACTTGTTTGTTTTTCTAGCAGTCTAGGGTATCCACAAAACTCTCCTCCAGCACCATATTTCAAATAAGTCCATTTTATTTCCTCAGCATTTTTTTAACCATCCAGCTTTCATGTCCATAGTGATCAGGAATACAAGAATGTGGATGATCTTGGACTTGGTCTACAATGACACATCCTTATACTTAATATTTTCTAATTCCCTCATTGTTGCCCTTCTGGATCTCAGTTGTCTTCTGATTTATTGGCTACAGTCTCCATTTGGGTTGATGAGAGTGCACTAAGCACTATGGGGACGTATATAAATGTGATTGCTTTGCTTTGCTTTTCATAGGAAATTAAAACAATGGTCCTATAGTTATTGCACTCCTTAGCATCTCCTTACTTGGGGATTGGAATGTATATTTATTACTTCCACTCTGTGGACCACTGATTTGTTTTCCATATTTGTTGACATATTCTTGTTAAGATGTTGACAGATTCAGTCCTGTGGCTTGAAATAGTTCAATCAGTATCCCACCTATTGCTGCTGATTTATTTCTTCCCAGTGCTATCAGAGCAGCTTTCACTTCAGTTTCTAGAACTGCAGGTTCTTTGTCATATGGTTCCTTTTCAAAGGAATCTGTCATCCATTTATCTCTTCTGTCTAAGTCCTCAGTGTACTATGTCAACTTTTTCATTATTTTCTCCTTGTCAGATAGTGTGCTTCCCTTCTGGTCATTCAAGATTCTCAAACTAGGTTTAAATTTCCCTTTGATATCTCCGATCATCTGGAAGAGATTTCTTCCTTTTCTGTTTTTGTTGCTCTCTTTGCATTGGTTGTTGTAGCTGTTCTCTTTGTCTTTATGCGACCCTCACGGACAAACTGCATTCAGAGTAATGGCTTTATTTCTATCACCGTTTACTTTTGCTTCTCATTTGTCCTTTGTAATTTTCATGGTTTCTTCTGTCATCTATCTAAGATTTTCTTTTCTTTTTACCATGGGAACTGTATTTTTGCCTTCTTCCCTAACAATATATCTAATTTTGACCCCCTGTTCTTCTGGTTCATAGAGTTTAGTAATGCAAATCTATTCCTTATGTGGAATTTAAATTGATTAGAAATGTTATTTAAATTGTATTTTGGCATTACAGTCATTTAAGTGTCCTATATTAGCTCTACTCTAATGCTGTGTATTAGCAGTTTATGATCAGTATCACAACCCACTCCTAGTCTTGTTTTGGCAGACAAAATAGTGTCTCTCCATCTCTTGCTTCTAATTCTGTAGTCTATTTGATTTTTGTATTGACCATTTAGTGACCTCCATGTGTACAACAGTCTGTTTGGTAATTTAAAATAAGTATTTGCAATAAACAGATTGTTGGTTTTGCAGAACTCTATGATTCTATTCTTCTGCCTCATTTTTGTTCTCTAGATCAAAGTTTCCAACAATATTTGGTTCTGCTTTGTTGCACTCACTTCTGATTCCTCTTGGGTACTTGCATAAAACCTTTCAATTTCTTCTTCTGCAGCATTGGTAGTTGGAGTTTATACTTGAATGGTGGTTATATTAATAGGATTCCACCAGGGTCTTATTGATAAGTAATCAGTCAGACTTTACATTGTAACTCTTAAGTGCCATTGCTATATCTTGCCCCTTAGAGGAGTGGTTTGCAACCAATGGCCAACAGGTCTTCCCCAGCCCCCAATGCCATTCCATCTGGCCCACATCAATGACCTCAGAAACAGAAGTGGGTACATTTATGACAGCCTTAAACGTGCCCGCACATGCACAAATGCCCCCACCATGGTTTGCAGCAGCGTTTACCACATGTCTGGCCCACTCAGCTGTCTGAGGATGAGTGGTCTGGCCCATGGCATGAAAATCTTGAGAACCCCTGCCTTAGAGCCACTGCATTTCTTCGGAACATGTCATTTCCTAAGAAGAACACTTTGTAGTTGTCTGACTGAAAGAATCCTGTTCCAGTCAACTTTAATTCACTGACACCAAGCACTGCTATGTTTATACTTTTCATTTCTCACTTTAAAGTTTCCAGGTGACCTTAATTCATATTCCTCATGCTCCAATTGTAAGTGTTGTGCAGCATGGTATTTCCCTTTCATTTCTGTGCACAACAGTCACTAGATATCGTTTCAGCTTAAATCTAGTTGAATTGTTATATTAAGGAACTTGATACAAAGCATATGAGTAAAGATTTATTTTACTATCACTTGAAATAAAATGTGAAGCAATCATTTCATAAACCTGTTTTCCAAGTCACAGGGTGAATGGTGAGGATTTGATACCTGGTGGCGCAGTGGTTAAACTACTGTACTGTAGCCAAAACATTGTGAGTTCGATCCTGATGGGAAACAAGGTTGACTCAGCCTTCCATTCTTCCGAGATCAATGAAATGAGTACCAATTGTGTTGGGGCAAAATGCTAATTAACTTGTGAACTGCCCAGAGAGTACGCTAAGCACTATGGGGTGGTATATAAGTATAATTGCTATTGCAATTAAGCTTCTCAAAAACCACATGTTTATTATTCAGTAGCATAGTTGCTGCAATGTTATATGAATCAGATGATTAATATCATCACTCAATCTGTCTATCTTTCTATTGTTGTATGATTCTGCATCTCTCCCATATGTGTTTTTCTTTCTTGTCATAATCTGTCTTTCACTTTCCACATGTTTTTTTCCCCAATGTGCATGCACTCTTACCAAGCATGAGATGCTACTGTTACAGGACACCTGTAATCTCACTTGTACATACATTTTGGATGTTAACATTTGACCCTATATTTCAAGATGTTGTGGGCTTATGTCTAGGTTAAATGAATCTGCAATCTTCTGTGCCCGGGTGAAGTTCAGATCCTGCAGGCATTGTCTGAGAAGTCACTATTCATAGACGGATTAACTTTAAAATACCAGCATGCATATATCTGAGCTTTTAGTGCATTCCTCCTGGAATGGAACACTTACAATTAATACAGGGAAACCAGCTCTTCCAACGCAAAAGCACTGCAGGCCCTTTGATCTATCAGCTTTGGCCATTTGTAAACAGCTATTAATTGGCTTTGTCAGGCTGAGATCCTTATCATCTTTCAGTCTAATTTCCCCTGTTTGATACATTTCCTCTACTATAAAAATATTCATCACCTATCCCTGTCAGCACTGATTAAATCTAATGCTCCTCCTTTCAGCTCCTCTCCCAAATGTGGTTGTAAAGCTGTCAGCCCAGCGTTTGACAAGAGCCAGGCCTCACTTCCTCCGAGTCTTTGTCTCCTGCAAGGGGAAAATGTTTAGGTGTCACTGGGTGGGTGGCTGCCATGGAAGCCAATGGACCTCAACTGGTCCATTGATCAGAGTCTCTGATAAAGGGGGAAGCATATCCATGGAGAGCAGCTGTGATACTCTTTAGTGTGGTGAGGAGATCAGGATTCCCTCCTCACTTCCCTGTGCCTTGTCTGAACCTACTTCCTGCTTCTCAACACTCTCAATACTCTTCAGTTGTCTGCTTGCCAACACTTGCAGCCTTAGGAATGAAGAGATGACAGGAATGTCAAACCTCTTGAGAGAAAGGGCCCATGAGTCACAAAGGGATGGCATCTGCTGTATCCATCGAGAGCCCTGCAACCACTTGCATAAATAAAATATATGAGGGCCTATAGATCTTGAAGATATTGGCTGGTACAGGATTAAAGGGACAGTGCTTCCGTTAACCTCTTTGATCTATCTAGCTGCCTAGGTAGCTCCAATGACTTATGTATCAGACTGGAGCCAGAAGCTGGATGATTGATTTTCCTCTGTGCCTCCAAGGAGAAGAGCCACTCTCTGTGGCTTTGAGCAAGCTGCAGAGTCCCAGGCTGCCCCCGGAAGAAGGGAATAGTAAATCTGAATACTCTCTACCTAGAAAACCCTGGAAAGGGTCATCATAAGTCTGAATTGACTTGACTGCAAATGATGATGGTGGTGGTGATGATGATACTCACTGGTACAGGATCAAAGGGACAGTGCTTCCCTGAACTGATTTGATCTACCAGTCTTTAGGATCTCCAATAGTCAATAAATACAATTATGAACTTTATGTGTTCACAAAGGGCATGTCCAGAAGGAGAATTTCATGGCCAAATTTTTTTTCAGACTTTTTGAACATATCTCTCTCTCTCTCAATTTATTTCTTTTCCTCTCTCTTATTGCCTACCATAACCTCTGCTTATGTTTCCTTCATACATTGTGAGAGATAAGAGGAGAGTGGTGTTGTTGATCCATGGAAACCAGTAGCTCCCTTAAAATTACACTCCTGTCTAAAACAATTGAAAAGAAAAATGTAGCTCCTTCTTTTTACTCCAGTTTTGTGGGGTAGAATGTTGAAAGCTGAACTAATATATAATACTAAACCTGCAGTTGCTGTTGATTATCAGCTTTGCTGCACCCAACTCACCTTTTGTCCTGTTATATCTAGTCCTGATTATCCTTAGCCAGCGTCCACATATTATGGCACTTTGTGTTTCTCTTCCCTTATTTGCCCCATTCCATGTCACATTGACTTGGCTTCTAAAATCCCCTTTTAAATGTTTCTCACAATTTTTAAACGCCTTCTAAAGAGCCCAGGTTAAGGGTTTCTGTGGACTGTTGAAAGGCTGCTTTCTCCCATGTGTTTCTTTGTTTCAGGCCCTGTCCTGGCTTTCTCCATGTTGAACTTTGGCAGTAAATTACTGGAGATAAACTCTTTTCTGAAGTGAGGTTCAGTGCCAGAAAAACTCATTCTGCTTTCTCAGTGCAGGCCAGCAATGGAAAAGCAAAACAAAGCAGGTTGATTGGTTGCAGTGGGAGAATGCTTGATTGTGAAAGGAGGTCCTCTCTCTTATGATCTTCATATAGGTGGGTGGCCCTTGCTTGAAAGCCAGTCATATCTTACTCTAGGGTTCATTCATCTCCATTTACAGGCATTGTCTGTAGACATTTCTGTAGACATGTGGCGGGCATGACTAGACACCGGAGTGCACAGAATGCTGTTTGCCTTCCCACCCAAGTGGTACCTATTTACCTACTTGCAATTTCTTTCTTTCGAACTGCTAGGTTGGCAGGAGCTGGGACAGATGACGGGAACTCACTCCATCAGGCAGCAATTAGGTCTTGAACTGCTGACTTGCTGACTATCCAGTTGTCAAGTTCAGCATCTTAACTATTAAGCCACTGCTTTCCTCAACATGGGACTTCCCATGTGTTGGTCTACAGCTGCCATTACAATTTCCAGCCAATATGGTTTGTTTGTTTATATATAGGCCTTCTAGAATAATTTCCACTCTGGACAGTGTACAACCAATAAAACATTATCAAATTTTACAGTATAACAAAACCAAAGCAACAACCAACAACCCATAATAAAAAGACAAAAAAATGGTCACTGGAACATTTAATCAAACATACTTAGAGGACATCAGGTTGGGGAAGGATGTGCTAAACACATCTTTGAACATGTGGGGGAGGGGTGTTGGTTCCAGAATTTGGGGAATTGTAATTAAAAGGTAACTTTTCCAAGCCCATATTTTCCTGTCGAAAATAATGTGTTTCCAGGACTAATGGTAGCAAATGGTATATTCAAGGGACTATTTTCAATTTGGTGGGTTTTCTCTCCTGCCCCCTTGCTTATTAAGCATTACAGTATGGAAACTTTTTCTATAGGTATATCTTTTCATAGATGAGCATGGGACCTTTGGCCCCCCAGATATTTTAGAATGCAATTTCCTCAATCTTTTACCATTGGTCAGGCTGTCTAGGGATTCTTGAGACTGAAGTACAAAACATCTGGAGGGCAAAAGGATCTCCATTCTTGATAGAGATGTACTGTATTGCTAATTTGTATACTGGAGCAATATTGAAAACTTTGCCAAGTCTGGCACCGATTCACCCATAAACCTCATAGTAGTTCTGTCACATTTGAATATTGTTCTTTGAGCCTGATCTAGCCAAGTCTAAGTATGTTCCAGACAGTTCCACTGAAAACAGGGGACTATTCAGACTGAAAATGGCTTGTGTCCTCAGATCCTTTGTTTCTTAATTGATTTGAGGAGGTTGAAGAATACGCCTCTTAACTGGCCTTGTTTGCGGAAGGTGTCCCGCAGTAGCCAAATGTTGAGAAGTATGGACAAGCCAAAATTTGAGGAAAAAATTAGCAAGTTAATACATAGCAGCTCTTTTTAAAAGAGAAACAAGTACGAAAGAGCTCTCCCAATGAGAAATAGTGGGGAATGGTTTATGCTTTCTGGGTGGTCTTTTGTTTAAATCAATTATGAGGTCTCTGAAAGGGGAGGCTTGTAAGACTGTATATTGTGAAATTGTAGCTTTTTCGAAGAGAATGAAGATAAACAATCAGCTAAGGTTTCCAGATTTTTTTAATAAAAAAAAAAGATGTAAAAATGAAGAATGATCGGGAATTGTCACACTTGAAAGAAGGGATATTTGCTATATTAAATAAAGATATTTTGAGTCTTGAATTGTAAGTGAGTATGTACGTGTATATGCCTGTGTGTTCATGTTTTTGTGTCACATTCTTGAGCAAGGATTGAGCCACCTTGTCCTCTAAAAGTTTTGAGACTCCTATGAGCAATAGCCAGCAACCAGTTATCATGTAAGATGGGAATTGTAGTCTCCCAACATTTGGAGCAGGCCCATAGCCAGGATTCTAGATTATTTTTGGTATGTGTGTGACAACATTTTTCAGGAGGGGCAAAAAAAAAATCAGGAGGGGCAACAATGTCACACTCACACATATAGCATTGGCACCATGGGGTGGGAGTGGGGGCTATTAGCTCAGGAGGGTTTTCATCCCTAACTATGACCCTGATCTGCTACCCCACTTCTGAGCAGGGCTTGAATTATGGAATGACCTGGAAGAGGTTTAACCCTCTTACCTGCTGATTCTATATGCTCTGATGGGGGCTTGTGGATTTGATTAAGAGAGTTCCTTAATCAACACCACCTCACATACTGAGCACTGCTCAAGCTATTATCTAGAAACAAAACCCATTGTGGAGCTACTGACAAATCAGCTTAATTTGCAATTAGCAATTTATGTGTCATTGGGATGAAAAGGCTAAAATGTAGGAAGATTGCACACCTGATGATCAGGGGCATGCTTCTGGGAATTGAAGTCCAAGAACATCTGGAGAGCCAAATTTGAGGAACCCTGATCTAGAAGATTGTGTTCTATAAACCAAATATTTGAGCATCATTGCAATCCAAAATTATTCATGATTAGCCATACATTCCAGAGTCTCCATCAAGTCTTTTTCCAAACTGTACATGAGGATGCTGAGGAATGAACCAGAAACCTTATTTATGCAGTGTGTGATCTCGCCACTGAGATATAGCCCTTCCCAATTTGAATTTTCCATTTGCTCAATAGTACCTTAACACTCAGTAAAGTTACTGCTTTAGTTTTTTATTTCACATACAGTTCAGCTTTACTGCTACTCCCTTATTAAGAATGTTGGCTAGGAGTTGGCTGACTTTAACAGAGTGGATGTTTTAAAAAATACTGTATATTTTCATGAACAAATGAAAGCCTTTAATACAGGAAAGTGACATATAAATATTTTAAATGTAATATAACACACTACGTGTAAATAATTGTAAGAACAATGCCCAGTCTCCATAAGATAGAGGTTTTACAGACAGATGGTACTTAGGTCTTATGATATGGTATTGAACCTCTCCTTGAGAGTGTGATTGTCATGAAAGATCAGATCTCCAGCTTGTGTCTTCTCCTAGATCCAGCTTGCCATTAGTAGCCCAAGTCAATGTCTTAAATGTATTTTATCCTTCAGACGATTCACATGTTTTTCTGCTCAGGACTTTCAGCTGTTTGAAGCTGCCTTTGGGAAAGTCATTGGACCAAGATTAAATCTGTTTATCTACTTGCAATTTCTTGCTTCCAAACTGCTAGGTTGGTAGGAGCTGGGATAGGTGATGGGCACTCACTCCATTGTGCAGCACTTGGATCTCGACTGCTGACCTGCCAACCTGCCGTCATCAAGCTCAGTGTCTTAACCACTAAGCCACCACAGCCCTCTGGAACTGGTAAAACCACTCGTTTAATATCTCACTTATCTTGAAAGCCCTCTTAGAGTCAGTATAAGTCAGTTCTGTCTTGGTGTTACCTAATAACTAACTAAACACACACATCATCCAGTATTGCTATACTGGATCTCCTAGATCAGTGATGGTGTACCTTGGCACTCCAGATGTTATTGGACTTCAATTCCCAGAAACCCAAGCCCCCGTGAATCCACACGAAGGGGTTTACTGCGATTCATCCAGTCCGCGCTGCCCTCATTGCTCCCAGAAGTGGAAGTAAAACATACCCATATGGCGCATTTTACTTCCACTTCTGGGAGCGATGAGGGTGGTGCGGACTGGATGAATCGCAGTAAACCCCTTCGTGTGGATTCACAGGGGCTTGGGCTTCTGGGAATTGAAATCCAAGAACATCTGGAGTGCCAAGGTCCACCATCGCGGTCCTAGATCTTGAAGACTGCAGTCCATTGCACACAGAGCAAATCTAAATTTTCCAAGAATCCAACTGAGCATATAAACAATAATTTCTGGTGGTAGGAAGTGAATTTGGAATTTTAAGCAAAAACAAGTTCCATTATCTCACAGCATTGAACCTGGTCCCTTGGCATATTTGTAAGTGTAGCCTAGGCTGATTATTTTTTTTTAAATACTCAATTTACTCCAGAAGAAAAGTGCTCTAACAATAACATATGCACACAGCAAGGTGGCATGAAATATTGATAAGCTCAAAAGAAATGATGCAGTCCAAATCCAAATGCGGGAAATGTTCATTCTGAAAATAACAAATGCTTCCTTTTTTGCCCTGCTATTTTGATTTCATCTTCATTTTTTAACCAAAGCATGGTATACCACAGCTTCCCCCAATCTGAGGCCATCCTTATGTATTGAACTATAATTCCCCTTGTCTGCTATAGGAGATTATGGATAGTAGAAAATTATTGCTGCCCTCAAAGTTCCATGAGCTTGTAAGGGTTATCCTGGTTCTTCATTTCTTTGTGGAGAAGTTGCTGGAGGGATGTTGATGTGGATGGCCTTCTTATAGCAAGATGTTGTAGATTCATGGTGCTGGTACCCTCTTCAGTGGCTGGTTGTTTTCAGGTTACCAGTTTAATGGTTTCTTTGGTTATTTCCTATCTAATTTTATCCAGCCTTGCCCTCATCTTGAGGATGCTTTCGCCCAACTTCGGGTGATTCACCAGTTGCGCCTGCTCCTGGACCGGGACTCCTTACTTGTGGTCACACATGCTCTAGTCACCTCTAGACTAGATTACTGCAATGCACTCTACATGAGGCTGCCCTTGATGACCATTCAGATGCTGCAGTTGGTCCAGAATACAGCTGCTGGGGTGGTGATGGGATGTGGGCGTTATGCTTGTGCCTCACCACTGCTTCAGGAGCTGCACTGGTTACCAATTTGCCTCTGGGTGCAATTCAAGGTGCTGTTCATTACCTTTAAAGCCCTACATGATAGTGGGCCAGGATACCTAAGAGACTGCGTCGCCCCAAGAATGTATGTCCATCCAACCAGAGCGGACTGGAGGGGCTCTCTACTTGTACCATCTGCTAGAGGGGCTTGTCTCTCTAGCACAAGATGGAGGGCTTTTTCCGTGTCTGCACCAGCTCTTTAGAACCTCCTGCCAGTGGAATTAAGGCTGCAGACAGAATTGCTGCCCTTTAGGAAAGAGCTGAAAACCTGGCTGGCGGGGCAGGTGTGGGGTCGGGAAGGAGAAGTGACCCGCTGGCTTGCTGGTTGGTTTAAATAGCAGTGCAATTCTTCTCTTTTTAATGTGAGCGGGTGGGACTTTTAATGGGGCTTCTTCGTTTTAATGGGGTTTTATCTGAGCCGCCCAGAGTCTTTGGAGTTGGGCGGCTATAGAAGTATGAGAAATAAATAAATAAATAAATAAATGTTTCTCCTATAGCTGCTCTGTTGTGATTTCTCCTACATGTGTTTGTCTCTTGAGACAATAAAATGTTACTTAACACATACAGTGTCACTGGTGGGACATTTTGAGAAAGTCTTGTCTTAAATCGACACAATTGAAAAATGATATAAATAAATGTATTTTAATCTATCTATTATTGTATGACCCTCAATTGAATGACATAGGAAAGGTTTAACAAAGTGTCCTCTTTCACAGCAGATGTTTCATTTCATGTGTGTGAAATTACTTGCTTCTGTTTTTGTTTGTGTAGACAACCCCCACCCCCTTCACACTTAATGTCCTATGCATGATAGGAGCAGGAATGTGAGCAAGTCATTCAAAACCTCTAAGGTTCAACTCTATGTACATTGAATCTTAATCAGTGTACAATATCCAGGTACAATATCACAACATCCACAATGCTAAGGCAGGATAATATTTCTGATCTCTGGCATCCTGCGGTAACTGTTTGAACCATACTTCTTTCTTACATGTATGGGCAGCCCATGAAGTAAACCCGTCATCATTTGGGGATGACATTGCCCTTGCAATTATGACCCAATCCTGCTTAAATGGCTCTTTAACCATGTGAATCTTTTCCATTTGTATCTTTTCTTTATATACCTGCTCCTCTCCTTTCACTAAACAGTCACATCAATCTTCTTTGGCTATAAAAATGGCTATTTAAATAATGTATAATTTAAGTCTTTTTAATATACTTCATACCATCAATTATTTATATCTGGTGCCAGAAGTATTTTCTAATATTGCTTTGTTGTTGCCATTATTGGCAGGGGCGGAGGGGGTGGGGATGTGTTTTCTTTGAGTTGCCTATTGCATTTAGTACCTGAGGTGGAGAGGAGAGTTTGCTCCTGAAATGGAAATATAATGACAATGTGCTGCAGATATAGGACAGTATTGCCAACTAAGACAATAAGGCTTAAATCAGGGGTGCCCAAACTACAGCCTGTGGCACCAAATCATCTGGCCTGTACCACCCTCACCGCTGCCATAAATGCACCTGCGTCTAGCATAAACGCATTTACGACAATTACCACTGCATTTTTGGCAGCATTTTGTGCATGCATGGGTGCATTTTACTTCCACTTCCAGTGGGAGGAACCACGTGACTGGCCCACTGAACCACATGGCCCAAAAGGTTTGGGCACCCCTGGCTCTTCTAGGAAGTTGCGAGTCATAAACTCAGAGAGTGGATATGCAAAAAGGAAATACAGTGGAACCTCATACAACAATTGCGCCGTAGAGCAAGGAAATTGCATAACAATTAGGTTTTGGGGGGAAATGGCATCCCGCATAACAATTTTCCCAATGGGAAAAAAAAATCATACAACAATTTTTCAATGGGAAAAACTATTTAGCAAAAAAAAATTTGCATCCCATTGGGAAAATCGCTATACGATGCATGTATTGTATAGCAATTGTTTCGTACAACAACGAGCCCCATGGAATGAATTAAAATCGTTGTATGAGGTACCACTATACTGTAATGTAACTCTCTTGTGAACATATCTCTTCAGAATAGTGGGTGTTTTTCCATATTGTTGTTCAGTCACACAGTGAAGAGAATCTCCTCAAATTTTGAAAATAAGAATTGTGAGAAATATTAAACTAGGATTCTTCTCTATGCAGTTAGGAAGTTTTTGATATGAGGAGAATCGGTCATAGGATACTTTACCTGCATTTACATGTGGGTAGCAGAACTCCCCCCTTCCAGTTTAGTAAATACAGTACAAAACTAACATGTGGTTTACTAGCTCATTCCTCTGCCAAGAGGAAGGACCATCTATTACCTAACCCTTTGGGGGGATAAACATACTCAATCACACACAACCTACATTGCAGTGTGTTAGAAGCTGGGAGCAGATAGTGACTGCAGACAAAAGTATGTCAGCTGTTTCAGTCAACAATTTTTAGGGAGAAACAAAAGACCCTCATAGAGAATATTTGAGTTTTCCTGGCTGGTTTGATAGAAGGATTGGGGGTTGATTGGAGAGAAGTAATCTCAGCCTCAACAGACTAATCCATCAGAAGTTAAGCATGAACATACGACACAGATACAGTATCTCCCAAATGCCAGTGGTCATAAGAACATTACCAAAAAATTAAAATATAAAAAAGAAGTTAGAAAAATCCAGATCTCATATTCACAGTATAACTATGATTTGCAAACTCTTAAATCTGCAGGCAAATGTTCAATGCACATTGTTATGTGCCTTCAAGTCACAGCCAATGTATAGCAACCCTAACAAGGTTTTCAAAGGATGTGAGATTTTAAGGAGTGGTTTTACCAATGCCACCCCACCCCACCCCCCTGAGTTTCCATAACCTAGTGGGGATTTGAACCAAGGTCTTATGAGTTCTACTTTGTCCCCCTATATGATTCTCAATGCTCCTTAGCCTACATTATCTGTTCCATAGCCCAGAACCAACTGCACATGATCATTTTTCTTAAGAGAATAATCCTTGGCACTTTTCCTTTCTCACAAGTGACAATAAAGTCACATAAATATCAGTGACTATGGAGATTCAAAGGGGCAGAGGGTGCCTTGATGATCGGTTCTGATGTATTCCATCAGTTACTGGTTCAGCTTTTGTTCTGGCTGATATTGGCTTTCTGGGTTAATTACTAGGCTTTTAAAGTTAGTTGTTAACTTTTTTAAAAAAAATTGATTAATCACACTGATTAATCAGTTAAAACTAGCCAAAAGCTCCTAAAATGGAAACATCTCCACACCCTCCTATTGTGCTGGGTAAAAGTTGGGTCTCCCTGTCAAAGTGACAGTCAGTGTGTCAATTCATCGCAACAGCAGTGTGAGCTCACTCAAAGTGGATACTTCTTCTTTTTTTAAAAATCATTTTTATTAAAATTTTGACAAACATACAAAAAAAGAAAAACATTACAGTACAGTATAATAACAAAACAAAAACAACATCAATACAATGTTGACTCAAATTCATAAGAGCTAGCACATAGTTGTGTTTAAACTAATTATTTACCATATAACCCCCGATATTAAATACCACATTGTAAGTTATTACTATAATCATAACAATAAAAGCTTCTGTGCTACCACTATTATTATTTTTTAAATAATTACACATCACCCTGTGAATATGTACAATGCCCGGAGAGTTTAGTTTCTGCTTCAACTCCAAAAGCCTCTTTGAGATGGTGCAGGTCCTGAGCTATCGTTTACCATAAGAGAATGATCCACAAACGGTTTCCAAATACTCCAAAACCTATTCTGTGGTCTCCCCATGCCCCAATGGCATGGAACGGCCCGCGCAGAGGCCACTTCGGGGGAACGCTCCTTGAGCCGTGGGCTCTGCGGGCAGAGAAATTAAGGGGGGTGAATAAATTATAGGGTTTGATTCACCCAATTCCTTGACCTGAACAATGGCTCTGCTGAGAGAGCAAATCTCTAACCTCTGTTACGTATTAGGCAATTACTCACTCTGAGTTAAGCTTAATCTCTGGTGCAAATAGAAGCCATATTTACCCTAGCCTAAGCCTCAGACAATGGTCAGTGTTTGTCTTAGTTAATTAACTTCCCCAAGAGAGGTTCTCAATTAACCCGGGTAAATGGGTGATGTAATTTTCTGCCATATGACCATTCTACCATGCGCAGCCTTGAACATAATATAGGGAGGAAAGGCGGCAGAGGTGTAGGATAAGCACGAGGAGGGAGGAGAATACACCCCGAGCAGGAAACAAAAGCTGCAAAAATGAACAAATTTTAATGAGATATACAAACGATAATACTCATATACGATAATAATAACATAGGAATAAGCCAGCCAGAAGAAGACACGATACACTATAGAATCTAAGAAGATATACAATCAGAGTGAGCAATATCACTAACAGTGTGACCTGAACATGAAATCCGTGCAAAAGTGGACAAAATCTGGAGGGCAAGTTCCAAAAGCACATATACAATGCGTATCGAAAATCCATAAAAGGTCGATGTAGAAAGTCATAAACAATTCATAAAAAGATGCGTTGTAACATTGGGATAGCCAGGAGGGCTAAATACGCATTGAGAAGAGGAACATGGTGTAAACAGCAACCAATCCGAGGTATCGTATCACATGTAGAGACAAGGAGGTATGGTAAACAGTACAGGCAGCCAGGAGGGCTATGCAAACATGACCAAGGAGAAATACAAACAGCCGGGAGGGCTGAGCTAGCAACGTAGAAATGGCAGAAACAGGTCGATGTACTTCATAAGGATGTATAATATACAGTACAAGCAGCCAGGAGGGCTATGCAAACATGACCAAGGAGAAATACAGTACAAGCAGCCGGGAGGGCTGAGCTAGCAACGTAGAGATGGCAGACAGGTCGATATTCTTCCGGTACAGAATATTTCGTGGTCTTTATCAAGATCTGCGAAAAAACAATACCTCAAATGACAATAATATGCAATGGTAAGATGCAAAATACAAGCAGAATATAATACAGGGCATAAAACACCAATACTGCGGGGTTTAAAACTAGGTAACAAACCTGTAAGAGCGCGCTGCAAATCACCTCAGGAGGTAAATTCATAAAGGGTGGAAGCGTTAAAAAGGTAGAGCATGTAAGAACTATATCTAAAACCCAGGGAGGGTCATGTGCGATTAATGAGTGTAATGAGGCAAGATATCATGGTGAAAAGAAACATCTTTTAAAGGGGTAGGAGACAGTAAGGTAGGAGCTTAAAGAAAAGCAGAATAATATAGTTCTGTATTTAGACCCGTGGGATGCAAAGTAGAAAAACGGTGGATGTAAAATGCTTCACGTTGTAACAGGAAGCGTTCTTTATTAATGGACTGAAATCAACGAGGGGAAAAGGATTCAAGTACAGCTGCTTTAAGATCAGTAGGAGCATGTTTCTTGTCAAGATAATGAGAAACCAGGGGTGCTGTGAGGACATTGTTTCGAATACGCGAAATGTGTTCCCCAAGTCTAGTCTTAAGTGGTCTAGAAGATTGTCCCACATAGGGCAGACCACAAGGACAGATTAAAATGTACACGATGTCGCGTGAGTTGCAGTTCAAGAACCGGGAAAGTTGCAATCTGAAATTACTGCTAGGAATGAAAATGACATCCGTTTTCCACATATAACAACAGTCCACGCTCCGAGCTCTACCCAGAAAGCGACGTCGCCAGAACCTGTTGCCTGCCAAAGACGCGTCGACTCGTCCCGAGGAGGAATCTTCCGAGGACCCAATCGCAGGTAATATGGGGACCTGTCCTCAGCGACAGCGTCCATCCGCTAGCCAAAGAACTCGTGAGGAAGAGTTCAAGATCCTGGCCAGGATATTTAATTTGCGTTTTCACAGCAGGGAGCTAGCGAGACTTTTGGTGTACCTAGGGGAACACTGCCTGCTTTACCCAGAAGTAGGTACGTTAACCCTCGAGCTCTGGGATCAGATAGGAGACTGCATTCAGCAACCCCCGAAAGCTCCAGAGGGCATAATTCGCACATGGAGCAAATGTAGGAAGCTCTCAGCAGAGGTAGACCCAGTCCGGATAGAGACCCAGAAAACCCCAGCGCAGTCAGAACCATCAGCCCCAAGAAGTCTCTATTCGTCATTTCAGCTTAAGCAGGGCAGTGTAGGGAGCATTTCCTCAGTGGCAGCTGCAGACGTCACTGAAGGAATTCATGGCATGAGAGACCCTGGCGCTTCTCTGACAGTTAAAAGTTCCCTGCAAAGAAAGAACTCCATTCAGCGCAGGGGTGAGGAAGATCCATTCACGGGGAAATTGCCAGTGGCACCATTAGCTAGCGCCCAACTGCTGTGCTCAGCCTATCTGAAGGCAGACACACGTTCAGGCAGGGCTGCTCAGCGCCCACTGCTCACGGAAATCTGCACGGCCCCTGGCCACGCAGGGCTCCAGAGCAGACCCATCACCACACTCAGGCGCAGAGCAGTGCCAAAACCCCAAGGCGCCTGCTTCCAGTGTGGTAAAATGAGACACCTTAGAAGAGAAAGCCAATCTAGACCAGGCAGATCTTCAAAAGATTGTCTTCATACCAAATGGCCACGCTGGCATGCATCTGGCCCAGGCTAGAAAGGAGGCAGCCATCGCCCTGGCTATGCCAGAGGAACCATCCCAGCAACAGTACCCCGAGTTCCCCCAGGGCACAGGCAGAAGCTGCTGGTCTCACCTTGGGAGTAGCCCAGAGAAACTTGCCCCTAAGTAGAAGCACCCAGATGGTTGTAAAATAGCCAGCTGTGTATTAGTCATCTCCTCATGTGTAGGATAGAACACTGCAGATCAGGGGAGGAATGTGCGAATGCGTAAATAAATGTGTGTATGTGTGGTGCACCACTGAATGTATGTCTGCAAGAACTGTGTATGATTGCAAAAGCCTTGTCTCTATGACCACAGTATGACTGGAAAAGTGTTCCTTGTGTGTAACTGTGTGGTAATGTCACTGTGAAATATGTGTTAAACAATTTGCACTCTGCTCATGGGCAGGAACTATTTAAAGTTTGAGAAAGCATGATGAACGAAGCCCCTTGCCTTGCCTGCTTAGCAGCTTAAGCAGGAGAGGAGGGGGGGGAATCCTAACCTACAATAGGGCGGGGTGGTTCCTCCCTTGAGACTTTTTCTTTTTCAAAGGATTAAGCCACTCTTGGAATCCGGTTCTGCAACTCTTACAGATTTTTCTTTTCAGAAGCGCGATCTGAAAACAAAAATCACTTCTATGAGTTTTCCTCACTGTATCATAAGCTATGGGGCCCCTTCCTACGTCTGTGTTCCTCAAACCCCCATCTCTGTGTTTAAGGTTTTTTGAATGTCTCTTAGCGTCTGGAAGTCGTATCTCACTAGGAGTGAGAGAATTGCATTGTCTTCATGTGTGTATTGTGTTATCATCTTGTAACCTCGGTTCTCAACCTTTTAAAGTCAGGGGCCAAAGCTCCGGGGCCTCAGGCAGCTCTGGGGGTCCGGACAGTCATCCTGCCCTTCCTTCGCCACACAGCCCTTCTTGGCTTGGTGGGGGTAGTGGCAGAGCAGCGCGGGCCACTTCCGGCCCACTCGCCCACATCTGGCCGCAGGTTGAGAATCGTTCTAACTCTCCTTCATTTTCTTAGGAAAGATACTGTTCTGGTATTTTGACTTTAATCTGTGCAAAGTAACTCACTCATTGTACCCCTTTCACAGGAAAAAGCACGCAAACATTCTTGCGCTCTGTATACTCAGAAAATACTTACCTTTTTTATAGGAACAAAATTCCTCTCCGGGCCTTAACCATATTTGGTTCCTTTCACAGGCTCCAGAGTTACCTGACCTAATCTGATTTCGTTATGATAAGAGTTGTTGCATTCCCATTGTGCTAACTTCTGACTTGTCTTTCCTCCTTCCCTCCTTTCGCCAGTGGAACTCCCTGCTGGAAATGTTTAACTTGTGTGTCTTTTCATTTTTTTGTGTGTTATTTCCTTACAGCTGGCACGTCATAGTTGGCTTGTCTTTCATAAGTCTCAGGTCATTTTAAGTATGGCACCTGGCCCGCAGCACCCTCTCTAGTGTGCAGACACATTTTGCAAACTCCAGAGCACAGAGGAAGGATTAGTCCCTGAGCTCCCGAGCATGTGCAGAGTGCCACCCATTAGCCAGGACTGCCTAGGACCATTTTAAGAGTGCAGTCAGGTCACACCCTTCAATCAGATACAGGCATTTGTAGGCCACCCCTTCCCTTTTTGCTGCTAGTCTAAGCGCAGGCAAAAGGCTAGCCACCATCTGGCACTCTTCTAAACGTGTGCACGCACGCCATGGGCGGATGTGCGCAGGGGGGCCTTCTTGAGAAATTTACCCAAGGGAAGCCTGGCGCTTCATGCGCCAAGGTTTGCCATAAGACCCCAGACTCGTCTCGCTTCAAACGCAGACAGTCACCTTGTGTGAATTTATGTCACTGGTTCCTCTTCAGGGGGCTAGGACAGTTTTCACTTATGGGGGTCGCACATATTAGGTTCTTACTTGGCAAGAGGACCAAGCTTGGCGCACGCTCCTGACTCTTCCGCAAGCGGGCAGAGTTGGCAGCCGTGAACCTCGCTTTGCGCACCTTTGCCAAAGAACGCTTAAACAGAATTGCTGACAGCTAGTTTCCTAGGAATTTGCTTCACAGTTTACCGGGAGCACACATCACTCCCGCGTTAGACAAAAATTTGCTAAGTTTGTTCCTCACAACTCCAATTCAGAGTCATGCATTCCCTCTTCAGAATGCCAAAGCGCTCGCAAGGCAGTTCAACCTGCCACTTTCCCAAGCCCAAGGCCTAGTCCGTTCCTGTCTGCATCGTGCAGGGACACCGGGGGGGGGGGCCCTCGTGGGGGGTCAACCCACGAGGGACAGAGGCCATCCAGGTGTGACAAAGGGACGTCACACATCCCCACATTTTGGCAAATGGCAGTACATGCACGTTTGCATTAATACAAACAAACAGAAAGGGGGGGAAACCACGTCCCACAGTTGCACAGCAATTGCTATCCTATAAGTGCAAAAACTAACTAACTCTTTCAGAATTTTTATCTCCCAAACAAGTCTCTTCCCCATGCAGGTCCCAGAGGCCAGAGTCAGACCCGGATGATTGCAAAGAGCGGCACCAGTCACTGTCCTGGATGTCATCAGCTGTCCGTCTTCCTTTACCCAGTGCTATTTCTGAGGACCATGCTTTTCCCCAAAACAAGACTTTTCCAAGCTCAAGTTACACATGAAACCCCACCAAGAAGAGAAGCCTCATCCTTTGAAAAGCTGCTGAATGTCTTTTATTGCTATTATTATCTGTAGTTGCTATTATTTATACATGCCTTGTACAATGCTCCAGTTGGGATTTGCAAGGGACACTTGAATTTCTGTATGTTGTTAATAACGGCCAGCTTCCACCAAAGGAAGCCAGACCGGCCCATGTTTTGCACCGGCCCATTGCTTGGAAAGTTTGAGCACCCGGTAGCCGATAATCCCCAGCCTATCTTCACACCTCCCCATAGGTGTTAGAAAAGACATTTGCACAATGCCAGAAGCTGCAGAGATAGCTTAGAATCAACCCAGGTCACAGTATCAATGACACATCTCATTATCTTGCCTTGCTACAGAAAGCAGTCTGAATTCAGACCCACAGCTCTGAAAAACCAGGCTGTAGTCAGTATATTCAGCGTGTCAGGCTTAGCCATAGGCAACGCTCGGAGAATTGGTCAATTGGCTTGCGGATTAGCAAAAGCCATCAACCACACCTCCTCAGCAATAGCGCTGCTCACCCAGGAGCAGGCAGAGCTTCGCCATGCCATACTGGATAATCAAGCAGCTATCGATTATCCCCTATTGCTACATCATATGGGCTGCAAGTCTGTCCACAGCATGTGTTGCTTAAATCTCACAGACAATACCCACAAGATACAGAGCCAGCTCACGGACCTCCACACCCTAGTTAGAACATCAAGGAGGATTCTTCATGGGGGTGGTAGGACTCCTTGTGGTCGTGGTTCCCATGGGGACGGCTTCAGACGACACTCAAAGTGATTGTGGGGATGGTAATACTGGGCACAACAGTGTGTTGTTTCGTGCAATGTATTTTCTCACTGCTATCGAGATGTCCCCCATGGAGGGAACCCCGAAGCGTCACTCCCGCTCATCAGCTGGCACCCCTCTTGTGCAGAGTCGTCGGTCAGGTCCTTAAATAAAAAAGAAAGGGGAAATGTGGTCTCCCCATGCCCCAATGGCATGGAACGGCCCGCGCAGAGGCCACTTCGGGGGAACGCTCCTTGAGCCGTGGGCTCTGCGGGCAGAGAAATTAAGGGGGGTGGATAAATTATAGGGTTTGATTCACCCAATTCCTTGACCTGAACAACGGCTCTGCTGAGAGAGCAAATCTCTAACCTCTGTTACGTATTAGGCAATTACTCACTCTGAGTTAAGCTTAATCTCTGGTGCAAATAGAAGCCATATTTACCCTAGCCTAAGCCTCAGACAATGATCAGTGTTTGTCTTAGTTAATTAACTTCCCCAAGAGAGGTTCTCAATTAACCCGGGTAAATGGGTGATGTAATTTTCTGCCATATGACCATTCTACCATGCGCAGCCTTGAACATAATATATACTGATGATTTTCCCTCAATAAATCACTGGTCTTCGCTCCATCTTGCCTCGTGTCGTTCCTTTGACCAGTCTCCTCCGGGACCTCAAGGGCCGCTTTACGGCCCCAATTCCTACACTATTCTCTTTTAATTTATCTCTTTTTACTTTGATCTCCCATGTCAGTTTGTTGCTAAGCTCCACATTTCTTTATACCACTCTCCAATCTGTATATCTATATCATTTTTCCAATTTCTAGCTATGCATTGTCTACCTGTAGTTAATACAATTTCCAATAATTCTTTTTCCTCCTTATTCAAACCCAAACCTTCCACATTTGTTAAAAGAATGGTACCTGACACCAACTTAACACTTTTGCCCATCAAAGTGGATTCTTGCCTCTTGCAATTAGAATAAACCAACCCAGCACTCCCTTCAGTGGGTTCATATCGTCTGCTGAGCAGCCATTGGAAACTATTGACATTCTGTCATTCTTGACTAAGGCATAATTCTAACCGGTGACCTGAGGAATGAAAGGTTCCCTGCATCATTAAAAACCTCCTGTGTTATGGAGAAACAGATTGTTAAGTAAGCATTTTGTTTCTCTGTAATTTTCCATCTTGTCTTAACGTTTTTCTATCCCAGAGGGCATCTTCTATAATTCACCATCTTTCTTTCATGGTTGCCAAGGTCATCTCTATCGATAAATATGCCTATATGTTTTATAATAAATCGGTGATTCTCGTTTTTGTTGTTGAGGCTTTCACGATAAGATTTGATTGTTACCAAGCAGGTATTTGGAATACCTGCCTCTAATTGTCAAAGTGAGGTAAGAAAAAGACGCAAGCAAGAGGAAAAGCAGTCCATCATTTTGACAAGAATGTTGAATACCCACTCCAAAATGGTATGTTGATTTGAATGATAAAGTCTCCTTTTCAACCTTTTCTCGACCTTTCCTCATTTGAGATAGTAGAACTGCTTTCATTCCCGATGTACAGCAGGGATATATGTGCAGCTCTTGCCTATGGAATACATTTGGAGCAAATATCGAAGCAAGATCCAGCCGACACCTTTTGTTTTTCTCCTGAAACTATTTACAGTACGCTACTTCTCAGCTACCGCCTGAAATCATGGTCCAAAGGGCTGTATCACAGATTATTCTATATGTTCCTGTCTAAATCTAAATGTAGTGACTGTGGTAAATCAGATACAATGTTGTGTTTGATCTTGGTTAACTAGCCAGAGAACTAGGTTACTGGGTACCCAATGTAGATACTGAAAACAAATAAGTAAATAAAACATAAATTAGAAGCAGCATGGAAAATATCACCATCTATGTCAGGAGTTCTCAACCTTTTTATTCTGGGGGCCGGATCATGCTCCCTCAGACAGCTTCAGGGGATGGACAGCCATTATGCCCTTCCTCCAACACATGGCACTTTCTGGTTTGGTGGAGGCAATGTGGGTGTAAATGAAATGGTGCCGAGGGCCGCATCTGGCCCACGGGCCACAGGTTGAGAATCCCTGATCTATGTAACTGGTCAGCCCTGGAGAATTACTACAACTAGCATTAGTTCTGTTCAGTAGGTTCCTGAAGTCATATCTCAATGCAGTTGCAGGGGGTCCTGGATGAAGCAGATTATCTGGACCCCTATCAATCGGGTTTCAGGCCTGGATATGGTACTGAGACTGCATTGGTCGCACTGGTTGATGACCTCTTGCGGGAGTGGGACGGGGGTCATCCATCCGTCCTGGCTCTTCTGGATCTCTCAGCGGCCTTCAATACCGTGGACCATGGTATCCTTCTGGAACGGCTCAAAGGTTTGGGGATCCAGGGCACTGTGCTGTCCTGGTTTTCCTCATTTCTGGAGGGTCGTACCCAGTCGGTGTGGTTGGAGAGTGAGAGGTCCAGCGCTAGGCCCCTACAGTATGGGGTGCCTCAGGGCTCGGTGCTCTCTCCTCTCCTATTTAACATATACATGAAGCCGTTGGGTGAGGTTATCCGTTCCCATGGGGTAAGGTATCATCAGTATGCTGATGATACCCAGTTATATATCTCGGCCCATGGGGACCCCAGTGATGCAGTCAATGTCCTATCCAGATGTCTGGAAGCAGGTGGGGAATGGATGGGGGACAACGGGCTACAGTTGAATCACTCCAAGACTGAGTGGCTTTGGATAGGGGGTCCCGCGTTTTCCAGGGAGCTGCCAACTTTGGTCTTGGATGGGGCTGCTTTGCCCCAGACAGACCCGGTACACAACTTAGGGGTCCTCCTGGATTCGGGGCTGCTACTAGCAGATCAGGTGGCAGCTGTGGCCAGGAGGGCTTTCTCACAGCTTCGCGTCATCTGTCAGTTGCGTTCGCTCCTGGACCGGGACTCCCTGCTCATGGTCACACATGCTCTGGTCACCTCCAGGCTAGATTATTACAATGCGCTCTACATGGGCTGCCCTTGTAGAGGCTGCAGAGGCTGCAGTTGGTCCAGAATGCGGCAGCCCGGGTGGTGATGGGGCACGGGCGTTATGCTCGTGCCTCACCATTACTTCGGGAGCTGCACTGGCTACCAGCTTGCCTCGGGGTGCAGTTCAAGGTGCTGGTTTTGACCTTTAAAGCCCTTCATGGTAGTGGGCCAGGATACCTTAGAGACCCCATCGTCCCAAGAGTGTCCGCCCGTCCAACCAGAGCGGATCGGAGGGGCTCCCTGATTGTTCCATCTGCCAGAGGGGCCCGTCTCTCTGGTACACGAAGGAGGGCCATTTCCGTGTCCGCACCGGCCTTGTGGAACCTCCTGCCTGTAGAGTTGCGGGAGCAGATGGAGCTGCTACCTTTCAGAAAAGACCTAAAAACCTGTTTGGCAGGGCAGGTGTGGGGACAAGATGGAAGAGTGGCCCCCGCCTGTTGGCTTATAAATTAAGCCCCCATTTCTTTTAATTGTCTTCTTTTTTTAATGTGGGTTTATGTGGGTTATGTGGGTGGGTATGTTGGGTTTTAATTGGTTTTAATTGGTTGTACTGTTTTATGTGTGTTTTAACTTGTGAGCCGCCCAGAGTCGGGTTTACCTGATTGGGTGGCATATAAATTTGAATATAAATAAATAAAAATAAACATATCTCTGATTTCCTGTAGTGAACACACTAACAGGGGTAATCCCTTTAATATATAACAGGGAGAATTATGGCTGCCCATATTTTCTCTTCTCTGGAAGGGAAATATTATATATTGCAACTCTATGTTGCTCCAATGTGAAGGAAAGAATTCTACTACAGCTCTTCTTTGTAGATGAGCTCAGGTTCCGCTCTTGCTTTGTTTGACTTTTACTTCTGGTAGTTTAAGATGAGTGTGTTTAATAACAGGGACCAGCATAGGAAATGGTTATTATTATATTAAAGAGCACACCTTTCATGCCCTCCACGAACAGGTAATAAGCCTACAAGCCTCCTGACATATATAGACACAGATTCTCCCATGTACATGCCATACTGGGCAGGAAATATTTTCCAGCCTTTTCGATCACGGATGAGTGTTTTGCCATCCTCCCAAGTGATATGTAGTGATTTCAGATCTTTTGTCAGTGTTCTATGCCATGTTATCTGGGGGATATCCTCATTGTTATTTGATGCCAAGGGAAGTCCAGCTCATTACCACCTTAGGAAGCCTATTGATATAACACTACCACCAACAAAAGTTTTCATTGGAGCATACACTCTGAATGCACAGCTGCTCTCTGCTTAGGAGCCCTGGTGGTGAAGTGGTGAAACTGCTGTACTGCAATCAAAAGGTTGTGAGTTTAATCCTGACCAGAACTTAACGTTGACTCAGTCTTCCATCCATCCGAAGTCATTAAAATGAGTACCGAGCATGTTGGGGGCAAAATGCTAATTAACTTGTGAACCTCCTAGAGAGTGCACTAAGCACTATGAAGGAATGGTATATAAATGTGATTGCTTTGCTTTGCATTTGCTTTTATGACATCCTTTGCTCCAGATTGTTCAGGCTAGTTAAGAGAGATTAATGTTTGCATGTTTAGAATCCTGCTTTGCTGCAGATGTGTCTGTGTAGATTAGAAAACATTTAACTCCTTTTTGCTCTAGGCTCTTATTATTCAGCATAGGGAAAAGTAGAGAAAATGCCAACATGAGGTGGTACCATACTGTTTTTTCCATGCAATTCAAATGGCTGAAGGTTAAATCCTTATTCATAGAAAGTAGGAGGAAGCATACAGTCTTGGAGAAGGTAGACAGCTAGGATAGGCTAACGTCTATTCATTTTAAAATATTTGAAACAACAAATCAGAGGCTGTGGTATATATACTGTATATGTACAGTACAGGAACATAGTGAAAAGCAGAGACATCACATTGCAAACAAAAATTAGAATAGTCAAAGCAATGGTTTTCCCAGTAGTAATGTATGGATGTGAGAGCTGGACAATTAGGAAGGCTGAACGTAGAAGAATAGATGCCTTTGAAATGTGGTGTTGGAGGAGGGTTTTGAGAGTCCCCTGGACAGCGAGGAGAACAAATAGGTCAATCTTAGAAGAAATTAACCCTGACTGCTCATTGGAAGGTCAAATAGTAAAGATGAAGCTAAAGTACTTTGGACATCAAATGAGAAGGGGGGATTCACTTGAGAAGGCATTGATGTTGGGAAAGGTGGAGGGCAAAAGAAGAAGGGGGAGGCCAAGGATGAGATGGCTAGATGGCATTGTAGACACAATGGGCACAGAGCTGGGAGGGCTGAAGGGGATGGTGGAGGACAGAGGCGCCTGGAGGAAAATGGTCCATGGGGTCGCAAAGGGTCGGAGTCGACTGTGCGACTGAACAACAACAACAACAACAGTAGCTGAAACAAAGCGTAACTATAGAGCAGTGGTGGAGAACCTATGGCACACATGCCAGAGGGAGCACTCAGAGCCCTCTCTGTGGGCACGTGCGCTGTCACCCAAGCACAGAGTTTGCTTTGCCTAGCAGCCAGATGGGACCACTCCTTCCCTCCCCCAGCACAGAGTTTGCCCCACCCCTCTGCCCAAGCAGCCCAATGGGAGCACTTCCTCCTTCCCCCAGCACAGAGTTCCCCCCACTCAATTTGGGCACTCGGTCTCTAAAAGGTTCACCATCACTACTATAGAGCATACAGGTAGGCCATGAACTGAAAATCATAATGAAAATGACAGATATTATGAATCAGCAGACTCTGAGGCAAATAAAAAGATATTATGAATCAACAGACTCTGAGGTAAATAAAAAGGTTCCAAACTGCAACAAAGTTGGACCATGTTTTATTTCTGGTGTATAACTAACGTTCATTCCTTAGAGCAGGAGTTCTCAACCTTTTTTACCCGGGAGCCAGGTCAGGCTCCCTCAGACAGCTTTGGTGGCCGGATGGCCATTTTGCCCATCCTCCACCACATGGCACTTCCTGGTGTGGTGGAGGCAGTGGGGGACCACATGAAATGATGCCATGGGCCATATGTGGCCCACGGGCTGCAGGTTGAGAATCCCTGCCTTAGAGTCCTAATTAGTTTCACTCTTGACTTTCTCCTGCACTAAGACTACAATCCTAAATATATTTACAAAGGTGCAGTGGCTCAAGTCGCTAAGACGCTGACTGGGAAGCGGAAGGTCAGCAGTTCGATTCCCGAGTACTGCAGGACGGAAATGAGCTCCCGTCTTCATCCCAGCTCCTGCCAACCTAGCAGTTCGAAAGCAAGAAATTGCAAGTAGATAAATAGGGACCACTTCGGTGGGAAGGTAACAGCGTTCCGTGCGCTCCGGTGTCTAGTCATGCCTGCCACATGACCACGGAAACGTCTGCAGAAGCAGACAGCGCTGGCTCTTCGGCTTAGAAACAGAGATGAGCACTGCACCCTAGAGTCGGATACGACTGGCTTTCGAGCAAGGGAAACCTTTACCTTTACCTTTAAGGCCTGCTGAATGCAATGGGAGCTACTTTCTGAATATATGTGTCTAGCGTTCAATCCATTGCTTTTTGGCATCTCATTCTCATTTTACTATACAGTGAGGAAATAGATTGAGATTGTTTTCCTTTTAAGTGCAAAGCAAGGAAGTACAGAACTTCGATTTGTTCTCTGGCATAGTCTTCTGTGCCTCAGCTTGAACTAAGTAAGATCTAGTGAACTGTGTGCAGTATATTTCCCACTCCTGTAATAAAAATCCACTTTTTGCAGGACTAGTGGTACATAAAAACTCCAGCACATAATCCATACATCTATATTGTTTCACACCAGTGAGAACTGCCAGTATGGGGTTTCCCAGGCTGGTTGTTTCTTAAGAAAAACAGAGGGAGCTGCAATGGTTTACAGGAAATAGAGGATGTCCATTTTGAGGCATATATTTGGTGATTTGAAATCTCTTTATTTTAACATCTGTCTTGTTTCCCAGCTACTGTGTCCCACTGTTATCTGTGTACTTAAATTTATATGTATCACAGGAACATTTTATCATTGTATGGCATGCTTCGCAGTGTGCCGAGTCTGCTGTATCAGATGATCAAATTAAATAATATTGAGACTTGCTTTTTATTTGGAGAAAAAGAGAATATCAATGGGATATTGTAATGCCAGTAATATAGAAATCTGCTGTAATAATTTTGGTGACAAAACGAAAAACTGCTGTTCTTACAACAAATCTACCACCTACTCTTCCTGAAATTAGGCATTTTTTCCAATTAGGCTAGAGATCTCTGTCTCTTTAGGGTGGTTTATAGGGCCTTTAAACCTGTTTGTGCCAAATCAAAAACTTGTGAGACAAAGTATTATTTTAAGATCCATTTGAATGACCTAACCTTTCTTCTAATACAAATATTGTATTTCCCTGCCCAAAGGATATTCTTGGTCATTCCACACTGTGAAGACATTCGCCATGGACACTTTGCCAAAAGACATACCTGGCATATAATATCTGTGCTCAGTAATGTGGATTAGCAATTTTTGTGATACTTAATACAGTTTTATTGATTTGATTTATTCGATTTGTATGCCGCCCACTCAGCATATGCCGACTCAGGGCAGCTCACAAAAATCACAGCATAAATCAACAATATACAAAATAAATGCACAACAACAATAATATAATATACAAAAATTCAGTCTATTTTTAAAAAATAATATAACATAATAGAAAGAGTTCAAAAAGCACATAACATAATATAAAACAATTCCATAGTACAACAGCCTCTCTACTCCGGCCGCAGGCAAGTCCAAGGGTGGTGGCGGCAAAATCCTGCTGTGCACCGCCATAGCAGCCCTTTGTGCCCCGGGGTGGGGTCTGGACACCGCCGGTGGTGGAGGGGCCTGTCACCACAGCGGGAGCATCTTCCACCACCCGAGTGGCTGCAGCTGGGTTCCAAGATTCTCTTCTATGTGCTCAAACCAGGCCGTTGGCCAATAAACAGCACCATGTCCTCTCCTGCCTTCCCAAGCCTATTCTCTCACTACAGAGGCCTCGGTCAGTTGCTCACTTACTTAATTTGGTGTAAACTCAATGAAAATAATGATATTAATGTATGATTATGATTAACATATGTTCTCCTATTTTCTGTACATCTATATATGCACATCTGATTTTAGATTCAACATGTACTGTATGTAGTGGACGATAAACATAATCCATAAACATAATTTTCCTCTTACATGCTGTGTGTGCACGAGAGAGAGAGCGAGAGAGAGAGAAAGAGAGAGAGACTACATATACAGTATGTCAGTGGAAGGGCTTTTGAACTAGATTGGATGAAGAAGAGGGCTAAGCCTTTCAACTCACCACAGGTTCCAATAAAAGCTGTCTTGCTGCACCACAACTGCAAGGCTGTTCACTTTCCCTCTAATTCAAATTGCCATCAAAGGGAATTCTGACCTGGAGTTTGACAAGTGGCAGTGCCAGCCCAGCTGTGAGGGTCTGAGAGGCAGTTGCTTAGGCAGCAGAGCTATGAGGATGGCAAGTACACCCTTCTCTGCCACTGCCACTGTTGCCCTACAAGGGCCTGCATTGCTTAGGAGAGGTGCCACAAAAATCTTGGCATTGAGGAATTATTGAAAGAGGGAGGACTTCCATTCCTTCATGAGATGAGTGGGAAAATAAGGACCAGGAAATGGGCAAAGTGAGGAGAGAGACACTGTTGGCACCCTTGTGTGAAATGATGCCAAAATACTTTCTAAAACAATGTCTGTCTATTACCAATATCTAGTGTAAACACACTTACTTACTTACTTACTTACTTACTTACTTACTTACTTACTTACTTACTTACTTACTTATTTACTTACTTACTTACTTACTTACTTACTTACTTACTTACTTACTTACTTACTTACTTACTTACTTACTTACTTACTTACTTACTTACAAAGATGCTACATGGATCAGAAGTCTGGATAATCTGCATGGTTGCATTCAAGTCTCCTTTGAGTTTCTGAGCCACATAGTTAAAAGGGCTACTATTCAGAAACTAATGGTATTTAATTACCAGTCAATATTTAAACACTACCCACAGACAAGATCTAAGTGGTTTGCAAACTGCAAGTCTTTTGTGGAAATTACTCTCTTTAACCTAGATTTCTTTCTTCTCCTTTTTGGAAAAGCACCATTTACCCTTGGGGTGTTTTGCATTGACCCATTGACTTTCTTATCTACATCTTAGAACAAACAAACAAAGATGCCTTCTTCCTGCCAACCAAGTGTCATTCACACCCAACAGTTCCTGGCGCAAGTTCTTGGCTTGATTTTATCCCACAGGTATTATAAACACATCAATAAGAACCACCGGATATGCACCTATCTGTGAGCCCTAATAAATCCATTCTTCTGCTTCCTTCCAATTGGATGCATTGCCCAAAGATCAAAGTAGATTTATTGCAAGTTCTTTTCCTAAAGAATTTAACTTCTTGCTTTCCCATTAGTCATAAAGATAAATGAGAAGAGACAGGGAATTGCAAAACCAAATAACACAGGCCCCTTGGCCATCTCTTAGTAATGACAATTTCAACAGCTGTCAAGTAATGTCTGTGTTTGTTTTCTTCCCTCCCAGTTTGGTAGAATGGCTGGGGGTCAGAGTGAGGAGTAAGGGCCTTATATACCAGCTCTAACTTCCAAGTCTGGTTCATTTAATCAATTCCAAATAGGTTTACAGAAGATTGACTGCTGGAACACACTCCAATAAACTACTCATTGTTGGCATTGATATGTTAAAAGCAGCCTTTCAACTGGAAGTTAGGATAATTACAAATCTGCAAAGCAGAGGATGGATCAGGTCTACCATTGCTGACGAATGATTGAGTGGCCAGTGTTGAAACACATAAGCTAAAAGAGCTCTATGAGATTGGTAGGCTTGCCACAAGAGGGATTTGGTGACAGCATGACTGCTAGAAATAAGGTACTGACATTTCTTCCGGGCACTTAGACAGTGACCATGGAGGAAACAGCTGTGTTTCACACAGCAAAACAATTACATAGTGTCACTAGCCAAATAAAACATTTGAACATTTTAATTATTTACCAATTCTTATCTGAATAAAATTATTCATTTGGCATAGTTGGGTGCTACTTTTGTATGAGTTCTATTTTCCCATTCTTTACCTTTATCAGTATTTGGGGTATACATTTGTTCGTTGCTACCACCTTTGGCTGTTTCTCATCTGAGTAAAGGTGGCCAAAAACCTTTTTTTTGGGGGGGGGGGATCACACATATAAGGGCAATCACACAGCGTTCACTCTCCCACCCCATCTCCATCAGTCATTGTGTGTGAAAGTCTAAAGTTTTTCTACTCACCAAGGAAAACTGTGGCGAACAAGAGCCATCCAGTAGCACAGAAAGGCATTTGCACAATTGTCTTCTAATGCTGGCAATTTCATAAAAAAGCTGTGTAATGCCCAAATGTACACAATATGCCAGTATTTATCCACAGTTTGCTGGATCCTGGCTAACGAACTTCAGTTACTTCAAGGACTTGGATGTTCATCTGCTTTCATCACCTTTATTGTGAATTTTCCCTGTTTCATATGTACTGTGTATGTTCCAAGTTCCTGATTTAACTTCACCCCAGAGATTCTTAGCATCTAAACCTGGTAGAAGTTTAATTCCTCGAGGCTCTATGAGCCTCCTAGCCAGGTTCCTCTGCTTGACCCATTGGCTTTTTCAGGAGTCCAATTAATAAACTGCTGCCCAGAGCTTAAATTCAAAACTATTATACAAAAGAACAAACCTGAATGTGGGAATCAATGCTAAAATAGGAAAGAAATGGTGGAGATTTGCTGGAGAAAATGAACTAAGAATACAAAATGAATGTGGAGAGTGAATGAGGCTTTTGACTGAATAGGTTTGATCAACTTTTTCATCACCAATACGTGTTCTTTGTTGCTGGGTTGTTGTCTTTTTCGTACGGGGGTTTAGCATTTTTGTTTTTGTTGATATTTATACTTTATTCAATTTGTTTAATTTTTATTGTAATTACTTTTTAATATGCTGTAAGCTGCACAGAGTGGAAAAATATCCAAGAAGGGAGACAGACAGATATGTGATGCAATTTCATAAAAAAGAACTTGAAGTTACAAACATTATGTTCAATTTGCCATTAAACAGATTATATCCACAAGACACCACTAACAGCAACAGTGTAAGGAGTCAATAGGTCATATCCTAGGTATTCAGAGAGACTAGAACAATGTTAAAGAGGTGAAAACACATCCTGTAGTGGACATGAATACAGATCATAATCCCATCTTCACTTTAATTCATGTCAAATTAGACAAAACAAGAAAAGTTCTAAACAAATTAAACAAGTTACAGAAAATGTCTTAGAAAAAGCATAGAAATTAAATAACTAAGTGTTCCAAATGTATGAACTATTGTTATGGAAAGTATTCATGACAGCTTGAATATGATCGTACACTGAAATGGCTCACATATGAATTCTACGTTTTGTAAACTGACAAAAGTCCTTTCTTCACTGGTCCTTCTGTGCCACTGTAGCATGGCTTTTGAAGAGGGAGGAACAATATGGTGTTTGGGGCAATCCCTGTGTCCAGGAAGCATTTTTCTCCTCCAGTGGAGAACTTCCCCATCAGCTGGAAAGTAGCTCTTTAGCTGGGCTGTCACTGGTATGTGAGATCAATAGCAACCTCAATAAATAAAAACGCAATTGCTAAACTAAAATAAAAAAACATTATTAGAGTTTATAGGAGATGGAAATGTAAAAGTACAGGTGTCAAATATAGAGAATTACATAAGAACATCCAAAACAAAATTAGGGAAGCCAAGGAAAAAACGTGATCTTCTGAACAGTATAAAGACATAGAAAACTTAAAGGAAATCTATGACTTCCTTAATGTGACAGTGTCTACTATTGTTGGACAGCAACAATTCTCTGATGTGTGACGTCAAGAGTAAAATCACCACGGGGACTGAGTACATTAAAGATCATTTTGAAGATAACAGACCAACCGAATTTATTATACTAAATGTTAATAGTGGACCATAAAATCCAAATCCAAAATGCAATATAGCTAATAAAAAGTAGCAAAGCTCCTTGACTCTGTGATCTTTTTGCAGAAGAATTAAAGCTGATGACAACTTAGATATTGTAGTCAATCTTTTCAATTACATCTAAAGAACAGGAATCATTCCTGAAATGAAGGTGAGAGTATCCTTTATTACATTAGCAAAAAGGAAAATGTCAAAGCTTGCAGTGATTACAGAACAATAAGCTTAATAATCGCTGAAGGTTTACTCTAAGATAATACACGGTGGAATTTAGAAGAAGGATAAGAAGAGATAGGAGCTATGGAGTTTGGTTTCAGAGGAGGATTGGGAACAAAAAAGTGTTTGGAGTGAGATGCCATGCCATGAAATGAATGTGGAAGATAGGACACAGAGATATGATGAGAGTACCTAGGGATGTATACACTTGCTACTGATTTCCAATGGTGTTCTGAGAGTATCTTTTAAAATGCAGTTGCTGATTCTAATGGGCAAAATAAATGTCAGAAACCGAGCCCATGGTTATCAGTGAAAAGCAAGATAAAGCCAAGATAAAACAGCCTAAGAAATGCAGTTAAAGGTCCAAAACAAAAGTGTAAGGGGGTGTCCTGACAAATAAATTGAGCTTCAAATTGGACTTTTGTGGTAGAGTAATACCTCATACAAAGTCCGCTTCGTACAACATCGAATTCATACAACATCGCCTAATATCTTTTATTTATTTATTGTTACATTTCTATACCGCCCACTCAGCCAAAGCCGACTCCGGGCGGTTCACAACAGTGGGTAAAAACAGATAAAAACAAATAAAACAGATAAAAACCAGCAATAAGAATCCACCCCAAAAAAGAGAGGGGTGCAGCAACCAAAGAAACTGTGGGGCAGGCATCCTCCCCTATATTAACCACCCAACGGAAGCCACCCCTCCACCTGCACCCCAAACTTGGCCCGCCAGCCAGGTTTTTAGTTCTTTTCTAAAGGGCAACAACTCCGCCAACTCAGAGCAGCTAACAACATATTAAGATGATGGGTGGTGATGGGGTGTGGACATTATGCCAATGCCTCACCACTGCTTCGGGAGCTGCACTGGTTACCAATTTGCCTCCGGGTGCAATTCAAGGTGCTGGTTTTGACCTTTAAAGCCCTACATGGTAGTGGGCCAGGTTACTTTAGAGACCGCATCGCCCTAAGGACGTCTGTCTGCCCAACCAGAGCGGACCGGAGGGGCTCTCTAATAGTGCCATCGGCCAGGGGGGCTCGCCTCTCTGGCACGAGGAGAGCCTTCTCTGTGGCCGCACCGGCCCTTTGGAACCTCCTGCCAGTAGAATTTTCTGATTTTTTTTTTAAAAAATGTTGTAACTGTTATAACACTATAATGCTACAGATAAGTAAATGACACCCCACTTCCACTCCTGAACGTTTTTAAATTAAGCCTGTTTGGCAAGATAATGCATGCTTCTGCTGTGCATCGTGTATTCATCGATCTTTGAATCAAATTTTAACCTTGCAAAACAGACACAATTGTAGGTGGAGTTACTCATGAAGACATGCCTTAAGGCATGTTGATAATTAAGAGTATTTTGGGAATTGGTTAAGGGACTGCAGTAGCTCAAGTAGGTAAGACGCTGACTGGGAAGCGGAAGGTCAGCAATTCGATTCCCGAGTACTTCAGGACGGAATGAGCTCCCGTCTTCGTCCCAGCTCCTACAAACCTAGCAGTTTGAAAGCAAGAAATTGCAAGTAGATAAATACGGACCACTTCGGTGGGAAGGTAACAGCGTTCCATGTGCTCCGGTGTCTAGTCATGTCTGCCACATGACCACGGAAACATCTGCAGAAGCAGACAGTGCTGGGCTCTTCGGCTTGGAAACAGAGATGAGCACTGCACCCTAGAGTCGGATACTACTAGCTTTCGAGCAAGGGAAACCTTTACCTTTACTGGGAATTGGTTGAATGAAGTGGGAACCAGAGGTGTAGTAGTGAATTTGGAAGTATAAGTACACATCATGATACTTCCCATAGCCAACACTCCCTAAAGTCCAGAACTGTTGGCAGCTGGACTAATCCAGCAGTATTTTTTTTTAAAGTAATGGCTTATCTAATTTGTCCCTTGGAAACTATTCCCCTGTCAAATATTTTGTACTGCAGTTGGGATTGTTCACAATGATAGATTGTTTCTGGGGAAATCCACCCCCCCCCACCACCACCCTTCCCAGCTCCTGTGAGGATTGCAGCTATGCTTGGAGGGAGAAGGAAACCTGGGAGAGGTGATATTATACTGTATCTCCTACTACTCAGAAGAACTGGGTACTTTGATTCTGCAATCCTTAGTTCTACTGCACAATTTGTGGAAATGTAGCCATGTAATATAAGTCAGAATAGAAATGGCCTGGGGCAGTTTCCATAGGAAGACAATGGTAATGTCAAACAATAAATAAATAAATTTGACTGAGAATATCCCTTACATAGTGCTATGCATTCTTGTAAATAAGACAACTGGAGAAAAGATGTTTTTTATGGGGCCTACTTGGCTGGAGATGATGGTATCCCAGTTGAATTTTTCAAAGCGCTAAAAGATGATGGCGTCAAATTACTGCATTCAATATGCCAGCAGATTTGGAAAACAAAACAGTGGCCACAGGATTGGAAAAGATCAGTATATGTCCCAATCCCAAAAAAGGGCAATGCCAAAGACTGTTCAAATTATCGAACAATCGCGCTCATCCCACATGCCAGCAAGGTGATGCTCAAGATAATACAGGATAGACTTCAGCAGCATGTGGAGAGAGAATTACCAGAGTTGCAGGCTGGTTTCAGAAGAGGCAGGGGGACTAGAGACCACATCGCCAACATATGCTGGATCATGGAAAAAACAAAGGAATACCAGAAACAAGTTTACTTTTGTTTTATTGACTACACTAAGGCATTTGACTGTGTGGACCACAACAAGATGTGGCAAGTAATTAAAGAGATGGGAATACCAGAGCACCTCATATGCCTCCTGAGAAATCTGTACATGAACCAAGAAGCAACAGTTAGGACAGAACATGGAATAACAGAGTGGTTTGGAATAGGAAAAGGAGTAAGACAAGGCTGCATTTTGTCACCATGCTTATTCAACCTATACACAGAGCACATAATGCGCGGTGCAGGGATGGAGGAATCACAATATGGGATTAAAATCACTGGGAGAAACATCAATAATCTGAGATATGCAGACAATACCACCCTAACGGCAGAAAGTGAGGAAGGCCTAAAGAATCTCTTGATTGGGCTGAAGGAGGAGAGTGCAAAAGCTGGCTTGAGACTCAATATCAAGAAAACCAAGATAATGGCAACAGGCCCCATCAGTTCCTGGAAAATAGACGGGGAAGAGGTAGAAGCAGTGACAGATTTTACTTTCTTAGGATCAAAGATCACTGCAGATGGGGATTGTAGCCATGAAATAAAAAGGCGACTGATTCTTGGGAGACAAGCGATGAGAAACCTGGGGAACATAGTGAAAAGCAGAGACATCACATTGCAAACAAAAATTAGAATAGTCAAGGCAATGGTTTTCCCAGTAGTAATGTATGGATGTGAGAGCTGGACTATTAGGAAGTCTGAACGCAGAAGAATAGATGCCTTTAAAATGTAGTGTTGGAGGAGGGTTTTGAGAGTCCCCTGGACAGCGAGGAGAACAAATAGGTCAATCTTAGAAGAAATTAACCCTGAATGCTCATTGGAAGGTCAAATAGTAAAGATGAAGCTAAAATACTTTGGACATCAAATGAGAAGGGAGGATTCACTTGAGAAGGCATTGATGTTGGGAAAGGTGGAGGGCAAAAGAAGAAGGGGGAGGCCAAAGTTGAGATGGCTAGATGGTATTGTAGACACAATGGGCACAGAGCTGGGAGGGCTGAGGGGGATGGTGGAGGACAGAGGCGCCTGGAGGAAAATGGTCCATGGGGTCGCAAAGGGTCGGAGTCGACTGTGCGACTGAACAACAACAAACTTGGCTGGAGGACCTTTGTAGTGTGATATGTGATGGTGAGCTCAGTAGGAGCTCAGTAGGAGACTCTTCAGGATGGAACTTCAGCCTTAATCTACAGCAGGAGTTCTCAACCTTTTAAAGCCAGGGACCAGGTCACACTCCCTCAGATAGCTTCAGGGGCTAGACAGCCATTTTGCCCTTCCCCCACCACATGGCACTTCCTGGTGAGTTGGAGGTGGTGGTGGTTGGTGCACATGAAATGGCACCATGGGCCACATATGGTCCATGAGCCACAGGTTGAGAATCCCTGATCTACAGGCTCTCATGTCTCTTGAGTTCCTTGAGTAGAGTGCTTCTGGCACAGGAAGTAAGTAGTGGAGTCTGGCTGCACAAGGCAGGGATTTCAAATCTCCTGGTGCTCCAGCCATGATTCTTTCAGCATACCAAATGGAAGCCAAGATTCTCCTCCAACAGTAGCAGAAAAAAGATGCAACTAAAGGCTCACCTGTCTGACCTGGTATACTTTGAGAACATGTCAGAACATCTCATGCCTATGTTGAAATTAATACAGAAGGGAAAAAGTGACATTTACTGTTATTCTTATAATAATTTATGTCAAAAATTATTCTGGGTTGCAAGGATTTTTGCTGGAGAAACTCCACTCAGGGGACACCCAAATGAGGCTCCTTTCATATCCCCAAGATATTTTTCCTACCAAAGTGGTCCCTGTTTATCTATTTGCAATTCCTTGCTTTCAAACTGCTAGGTTGGCAGGAGCTGGGACAGAGACTGGCGCTCAAACCATCATGCAGTACCCAGGTCTCAAACTGCTGACTTGCCAGCCTTCCAGCTAACAAGGCGAGCTTCTTAACCACTGAACCACCACAGCCCCCCTTAGAGTTACTGCTTTCCAAGAAGTATCTTCATGCACTAAAGAGAGGGTGAGCTACAGGAGAGGGAACACTACAAAAAATTAGGACAAAAAAATGACACAGTGCCATAAATATATGATTTCTAGAGGTAAAAAAACAGAGACTTCACCAGATTTTTGTAAGCCACTAAAGGCTCTTTATAATGAGAAAACCTTTTGTGACATAATGACCTTTCAATGACAAGTAAATTCATTACTGTATATACCAGCCTGATAGGCAACCTGGCTGCCTTCACTTGTCTAATGCAATTATATTGAGAAAGAAGAGATTTTACAGCTGCGAGAACTAGCCAATATGAATAAAATAAAAACAGGGGGAAATGGAGAGAGAGAGGAGAAAAACAACAAGAAGTCGAGGTTTTTTTCTACCAAGTATAGTTGAAAAATATCAGCATCTTAAAAATCATGGAAGTTTCAAGATTTTCCCTGGGAATTCCCAGCATTTCCCACTTCTAGTGGAATGTACTATTTCACAATTAGAAAGGCAGATATGGAAATTGACTGTAAGTATATACTTCTAAAGTGCTGTTATACCTTAGTGTGTTGGAGTATGCCAGGGCTTCAGATTGGCTCTGTGCTTCATGGGAGAGAGAGGCCAGCCAAAGTTTTTCACTTCATAGATGGCTGATGAGGTTGTGTTTTCTGCCACAAGGAAGGCTCAGACAAACTACTGGGTCCTGAAGTGCTATCAGAAGTCATTGCAGGCGCACCCCCCAATAAAGGACTCAGACACTGGTAAAAGTGGATAACGGCATTGGGCCACATTTATTGATTCATGCCCTAGTCCGAATTATAAATTTCTATTGGTATTCAACCAATTATAATTCTTAAGGCAAGCAGGCCGAAGTAACACTGGTAAGGTTCCACCCAAAATTGCCAACGGCAATTGGTTACAATGTATCCATTTGTATCAATTTGTTTGTTGACAACAAACAAATTGTTGACCGTAGTCAATAATCTAACTAGTGACCCCACCCTCTGACGCGTATCCGTAAAATAACGGGGTGATGCCTGCTGCCCAGCTCATGCCATCACCCCATTGCCTGGTTCATCGTTGACCGGACAACGTTAACCAACTTGTGCCTGTCTAGTGTTGTCCAGTCAATTGCGAACCTGCCGGATACCTGTGGGTCATAAATGTTTACCTTACCAGTGCTACCCGCCCATGTGACCAAAGTCAACAGCAGAACAAGAAAAACCCCTATGTCAAACCATAGCAACAGTGTGGGATGGGCAAAAAAGCCAGGACCTGGAGGCCAATTGTAGGTCCCAGCCAAAAATTCCCACCCGGCCCCGAAGCGACCAAAATATCACACTGTTAACTAGGGAGGGGGTGGAGGGGAAAAACGTCTCCTCTCCGTCGCTTCGCAAAATGGCAGTACAGCTGCCTCGTGGCCACCCCTTTTAAAGGGTGCTGGCCACGCCCCCTAACTACCCGGATGTCCAAGTCCGGTGGGGGGGCGCAAACAGCGCGGCGGCCATTTTGGCACCTCGCTTGCATTGCAGGCGCACCCCCCAATAAAGGACTCAGACACTGGTAAAAGTGGATAACGGCATTGGGCCACATTTATTGATTCATGCCCTAGTCCGAATTATAAATTTCTATTGGTATTCAACCAATTATAATTCTTAAGGCAAGCAGGCCGAAGTAACACTGGTAAGGTTCCACCCAAAATTGCCAACGGCAATTGGTTACAATGTATCCATTTGTATCAATTTGTTTGTTGACAACAAACAAATTGTTGACCGTAGTCAATAATCTAACTAGTGACCCCACCCTCTGACGCGTATCCGTAAAATAACGGGGTGATGCCTGCTGCCCAGCTCATGCCATCACCCCATTGCCTGGTTCATCGTTGACCGGACAACGTTAACCAACTTGTGCCTGTCTAGTGTTGTCCAGTCAATTGCGAACCTGCCGGATACCTGTGGGTCATAAATGTTTACCTTACCAGTGCTACCCGCCACACGGGGAGGCTTCAATAAAGGCTCACGCCCCCCCCCAGACCGTCAGCTCGGTCAACAGGACTGCTCGCCAATCTCCTAACAAGAGGCTCATACCTCCCGGCGACAGATGGACCCCATCCCCTGTGTACAACTCATAATTTTGGAGACTGATGGTGGGGTGTCTTATGACGCGCCCCCAACCCTTGTCCCTAAGGAACCGGGCAATAGCCCTGTTCACCAGACGCCGCGCCCGATCAAGGGCTTGGAGGTTAAACCCTCCCCTGTAAGCGTGCTGCGGTACCATGTCCGACCAAATCAGGGTTGTGGCGGGCCACACATAATGCAGGTAGGCCAGGTCACCGCAAATCGCATGCTTCAGCGATAGGCCCATGACCTGTCCCAAATCATTACCCCCGAGGTGTATAATCAGGACATCAGGCGGGTCAGCATCCCTGATGGAGAAAAGGAATGGCAACAGTTCCCGCCATAACATTCCGCGCTTACCGTACCACCGGAGACTTGCGGATGCACCTAGTCCCAGTCGGGGTCCCCACTCTGTCGCCGCAGCAAACTGCGCTGCCCTGTGCACATAGCTGTGGCCCACCAGCCATACTGTCACCCGTGCAAGACGACACCCAGGGTCTGTCAAGGAAAAAAGGAAACAGGGCCGTGACTGAACTGGTACTCACTGTTGAAAAGGGCGAACATACAACTGAAAACATCGTGATCCCCACCGTCCCACATTCACATAGCCCCCAACACTAATGGGTGGGCCGGCCGGCCCACCGGTCGCTGGTGCCGGGCCAGGTCTCTGGACCCCAGGGCCCGAATATGGCCATGCGCCAACAACCAGCCCCTGCGGGGCCGGGGGCAAGCCCTGCCAGGGAAGGGAACCCAACCAATCCCCTTGATTGAAGCCCACCGCTGGAAGCTGAACGCCCAGGCCCGAAGGCCCAGCCTGGCTATGCGCCAGGCCTGAGCCGGTGGCCGCTGATTGCGGGCCGGGGGCCGAATCCCCTGCAGGGCCAGGCTGAGGCTGCCCAGCCTCAGGCCAGGGAGCAACCGTCCCCAGCCCGCCGGTCCCGGCGGGCGCCCCCGGAAAGGGGGGCTGTTGAGGGGGCGCAGTCGCGGTCCTCCGACCCGGCTGGCGCCTCCGCGAGGAACGGACCGCGTTCCCAATCGCCTTCTTCCTGGAAGGCATTGCTGCAAAGTGCTGGGAAGCCGAAGAAAGGGAAGAAAAACTGCTGCCGAAAAAGGCTTCCCGGCTAAAGGGAAGAGCGACGGAGCAAGTGGGGAAAAACCTCTCCTCTCCGTCGCTTCGCAAAATGGCAGCGCGGCTGCCTCGTGGCCACCCCTTTTAAAGGGTGCTGGCCACGCCCCCTAGCTACCCGGATGTCCAAGTCCGGTGGGGGGGGCCCGCAAAGAGCGTGGCGGCCATTTTGGCGCCGCGCTTGCATTATCACTATACAGACTTGCAGAAATATACTGAATACAACAATCAACATAACCCTAACAGAACAAATCCCCACCAATGCAGTGTGCTGAATCCCACTGTGTCAACATCCTTGCTGTTTGTGTAAATGAACCTGGAGAGAAGCTTCCTCAATTTATGCTACGTATTACGTGAGACCAAGGAAGAATAATTGTTATCAGATCAAAAAGTGGAAATAAGTGATGTATTTATAATAAGATGGACTGCAGTGGCTTAGTGGTTAAGGCGCTGAACTTGATGACTGGAAGGTTTGCAGGTCAGCAGTTTGAGACCCAAGTGCTGCACAACAGTGTGAGCTCTCATCTCTGTCCCAGCTCCTGCCAACCTAGCAGTTCAAAAGCAAGAAATTGCAATTAAATAAATAGGTACCCTTTTGGTGGGAAGGTAAACAGCATTCTGTGCACTCCGGTGTTTAATCATGTCCATGGAACTGTTTACAGATGCAGACAGTGCTGGCTCTTTGGCTGTAAACAGAGATGAGCACAGAACCCTAGAGTCAGATACAACTGGCTTTTGAACAAGGGTGACCTTTACCTTTACCTACAGAGCTGTAACACAAAAACATAGTGCTATGATATACCTATACTGTTGCACTAGATTTTTGCTTTGAAATATTTTAAAAGCCTCAATCATATGCCTATCTAAAATATGCATATTTGCATAGTCTTTTCCACACTGGGGACCACAAATGAAAATATTGCCCATTCCTAATCTTTTGTTGAGAATGGAAAAATTACTACACTGCTAGGAAAAGAGTCACTCAGAGTCATTTGTACACCAATAACTTCTTCCCTCTCCCTCTTCCTTAAGGGCTCTTCAGATGTCACACCAAAGACATCTGAATTCAGTGAATGGATGACAGTGGCATTTAATTGCATCCCCTCACAGAAAAGATAAGCTTAAAGTCACATGTACATCAATGACTTCTTCCCTCTTCCAAACTTGTTGTTCAGACTGAGGGCAGGAGGGTCATTTCTCCTCCATCTGCAGTCCATTTTTGGAATATATCCTGTACTTTCCACAACAGTCCTCCAGTCATCCATACCAGTTTTTGGAGAGTGCATAGGATGAAGAAGAACATGCAGAAGACATGATCTGGCATGTTGTCTGCATGAGTGCGGTGGCTCAGTGGTTAAGAAGCTCACATTGTTAGCTGGAAGGCTGGCAAGCAGGCAGTTCGAGACCCCAGTACTGCATGATGGATTGAGCACCTGTCTTTGTACCAGCTCTTGGGGACATGAATGGAGCTTCATTCGGGTGTCCCTTGAGCAGAGTTTCTCCCACAAAAATCCTCTCAAGCCAGAATAATTTCTGACATGAAATTATTATTATCTTCTCTATTCACAGAGAGGAAGATGAAACCCAAGTCTTAATCTTTGTTATTCATCTATCTCCAGAATATCCTCTGCCTTTCTCAATGCATATGATGTGGAAGCTTGCCACCTCACCTAGCCAATCCAGTCTTCTATTGCAAGGACTGCAGTACCAAGCACCACAAGCACTTAGTCTGCATGACAGAAAATAAAATTACCTGCCTGTAGATCTCCATTGATTGGTGTCTAGCAATAGTAGGGGAAATGAATTGAGGGTGGACCCTAATTAAGTAGTTATGTTATTAAGTCAAACTGTCAGGGTAAGTGCCTCTACTGCATATGTATTTGATCTTATTACTCTCTTTCCCAGTGCAGCATGATTGAAGGTAAATGAATAAGGGGTGTTATTATTCCATTTCTTCTTGAAGATGGTGGGACAATCTGTGGGGGAGGAAAGTTGAGTCACACAAGTTGTCACATTACGGTTACAAAATCCATACTTTTTACTATAATGGTATTTCTGAGAATTTCACTCCATTAGGAAATTGAGAAGAAAGAGAAAGAGATTTAGTGGATGAAAGACTGCCTTACATCTCAACCCCCCATCTTGTGCTGAGCAGCACAATTTCAGTGTTGTATAAGGCCTTTTAAAACATTTCTCGTTCATCTCTGAAACAGAATTTCCCATTAACACGACAAAGCCATTAGTACAAGTCGGCGGGGACTTTTTCCTGCAATTGACGATTTCATCTTCTAGTTATTATGATCAGTAACAAATCTACAGCAAGTCTCTACTCAGATTGTCACACTGTCAAAGCGTACCTGCAATGCTCAAAACATGCAAAAGGAGTGTGCGTGATTAAAGAACACCATACCAAAAACACATGTAAAGCAGGCAAGAAGAAACTGGCATTTTAATTTTGTCATCCACAGATACAGTGGTGGACATTGGGGTGGGTGGGGTGGGCACAAGGGGGTATTATGGGTAAAGGAAGGCTAGTGTCTCGCTGAATGAGATAAGAGAAGACAAAGCCAATGGGGAAGAAAGGGAGCTTGTAGCTTTTCAAGTTCAATGAGGCTTATGACAGGGGCCCTCTCCAAATTAGAGGCCCCCTTAAAAAGGACACACTGAAATCGAAAATTTGTGCTTTTCTTGTGGTGCCTTTGGAAAGCCTTCCCATTCATGTCTCCCTTGTTTCATGCTCGCCACACTCACACCATCACCCTAGACAGAGCTGTCAAATACCCCAGTTTGTGACTTCTTTTCCTACCCCTTGTTTCTTAACCCCCCCCCCCCCCTTAAGTGAAAGGCAAGAGCAGACACAGTGGACCCGCAGAAATAGTTGTGATGCCACTTGCTCTGCTCATAGAATGTAAATGACATAGAGATATGCAAATAGGGCCTAATCATGGCAACACCAGAAATGGATACAATAGATCTGCTTAATCCCTCATCAGCAAACTCAGCACTTGCTCCCTTGAACTAATTTCAGTATAGTACCTAATGATTCTTCTGCCATTCATTCTCTCCCTCTCCTTTCCCCTGTTTTCTCTAGCAAAGGCAAGTTTTTGAAAGTATGAACAATGGAAGTACTTAGCAAGCGCCGGCTTTTCTCAAACAGATCTGTTCTCCACCACAAGAGCAAAGTGGCCTTTTTGTTTTGTTTCATTCCATTTTTGGAGAAAGCCCAGAAAGACAGGAGAGAAAGAGAGAGTGAGTCTGGTGATATCTTGAAGACTAAGATTTATTTGGCAGTTTATTTATTTATATTATCTATAAGTTGCCTTTCTCCCCACAGAGGGCCGGAGGTGGTTCACAACAGTTAACCCAAACATTACAATGGGCTGTAGTTGGCATAAGCTGTTGTCAACCACAGCCCATTTTCCTCAGATGCATAAAGCACAGACATTGATAGACACATGTTGATATACTGTAGTAATAAGGGGCAGATGGAAGTAGGAAATGAAATTGAAATTTCAAATGTTCCAGCATGTTGATGATCAATCAGTAGCCTTCAAGGGTGGTTGACTGTCTTTGGTTTTTGCTAGCACAGCTGTACCCCAGAGGTGGGGAAAAAAATTCTGCCCCTCCTTTTCTTTCTTTTTTTCTGTCTTTCTTGCTTTTCCTTTCCCTCCTCCACTTTTTAATGTTGTGTACCATATAAACCAAACATTCATAATGAATAGCAGAAGCATACTGGATGGTTATGGCCTGCATCCAGGAGTCACTGAGTATGACAGCCAGTGTTATCATCCCTGAGTTCTTAAAGGTGCATTAAAGCACAGCTTCAACTTTCAGGCATTCAAATTCTAACCCAATTATACTGAGTTTGTATATTTGTCCTAAAGTACTATCTCAGAGAATTCAGGGAGGAGGGATTAAGAGTGAGTTGAATGTTAAATTGTTTTCAGCCCCATTTAGAATCACATACTATTTCTGATCAGAGAAGTCTGAAATGTGGTTGAATTATATGATATGGAATGCAGCTCTGGTGGAAGGAGGCATATTGATTTTCTATTTGCTTTGGTATAAAGCCTAGTACAATATTTTTGATTTATGTATTTCACAGATTATTTGGAGAGCTTGTTTAGATCTCATCTGCTGAAATAGGAGAAAAACTTCAACTGAGTGAGTTTTGGAATATATTTTGATCTCATAAGTATTAAAAAGTATTAGAAAGAGCTCTACATGCCTGCCACCCTCCCCCAGTCCTCTAAGGGGAGGAGGACTCCATAGGGACCCAGACATAAGAGTCAGAGTCCAGGTTTCTTTTGCAGCTCAACTTTATCAAACTTTGTAACAAAGCAAATGCAAACTGTGCCAGCCATACAAACTGATAAATATTCTGCCTCTGTAAATCCACTCTTTGGCAATCCTTTGGTCCAAAGAAGTGGAGCAGTGATTTCAGCCTCCCCTTGCACTTTCCTGGTGCTCAGAATTGCCCCTGCTTCAGTTCTCACCCTTGAGAAAAGGAGATCATATGCTGGGTGGCACATATTTCTGCTTCTGACTGCTGAAAGTGGTTAAATTGTCTCTGACTTCCCAACCTCTCAGCTGAGTGTGACTGGCTGTCAACACTGGGGCTGGGTTTGCGGTGGCTGCTGTCATTTTCTTTGTGTGATTTTGTCCCCCAGCCAGCTAAAATTAAATGCTTCTAGCATTTCTTTGGGCGGCTCCAGTTTGGGCTACTCTACCACATGCACGGAGGTCTTTTCATTCTCCTCCCTTTTCTTCTGTTCCTGGTTCCCCTCTACTCACTGCCATCAATCCTGTTATCCCTCAATTCTTTCTGTTTTCTTATCCCTCTGACCCCCATTTCCTGTCTAGAACCTTTGGACATTGGTCCACCTTCCTGACTCATCCTTTCTTGATGGCTCCCCAACCTCAGATCTCAGATAGTTTTGCTATAGCTTACAACCAGGAATTATAACACCAGAGTTCTCCAATCATCGGCCTTTTGGCAAGGGCAGCCTGTGGTCCTCTCAAGATCTGAAAAATGGGCAGGGCACATGCTTATTTCAATGACATGCTACTTGTGCTTTTGAGACCTAAGACCCCTGTCTAGGACTCATGCTTCATTTCCTTTAGAGTAGTGATGGCGAACTTTGGCACTCCAGTTGTTCTTGGACTTTACCAGAAGCCCAAGTCAGCACTATGGGTGATCAGGGCTTCTGGGAATTGAAATTCCAGAACACCTGGAGTGCCAAGGTTCACCATCACAGCTTTAGGGGAAGCAGCTCTGCTTCCCAAGACCTTGTACTAGATATGTGCATTAAGGCCAGAATAAGTGGTTTCTCTGGGGCCTTTAACCTCTAATATGAGATTTCCCAAAGGGCCTGAGTTCTGGATCATCCAAAAGATCCCCTCCCCTTTCCCCTTTCTCATTAACTGCCATACTTCCCATTTACAAATATCACTGTCATCAGTCCTGGCTGTATCATTGAGCGCTGGGCCCCATGTGCTATCCATATTCTTCATATACAGTCCTATGAGAGCAGTGATGTACTGTGGCCAGTTCTGAACAGTTCTTGCAAAGTGTTAGCGGAAATTCCAGGCCATGCCCACTTGGCTGGCCACGCCCACCTCTCGGCTCCCCCTCCCAGCACCGCCCAAAAATCATCCCATTCACCTCACCCAGGGCCGAAGGTATGCTTTCACCTCCGCTCTTCCCTCATGCCTTTGGCCCTGGGTGAGGTAAAAGGGACGTGTTTCTGGTGGCGCCGGGAGGGGGAGGCTGGCACCAGCCCACCTCCCAGCCCACTCACCTACCAGCAGTGCTGCGGCCGCCAGCAGGCACACGTTTCCGGCAGTGCTGGGAGGGAGAGGCCAGCACCAGCCCACCAACCTGCCCCGCTCACCTCCCAGCAGTGAAAACGTGCCCAGACAGTGAGGGGCTAACCCGCCTTCAGTGCCTGGCTGCTATGGGATTCCTCCTCATCTCTGCAAAGCAAGAGAGCAAGGTAGGTTTCTTTCCCCCTTTTTTCCTGGGGGGGGGTGTTTGAGGCCATGCCCATAGATAGTCACACCCACAGATAGCCACACCCACTGAGTGGGTAGTCAATTTTTTTACAGTGCATCACTGTATGAGAGCAGCTTGGAACTTGCAGTAATCGAACATGTCTTCCATCTTCTGATTTTAAATTTTCATCTTAAAATCTTGACCCATGGTAATCCAGATGGATGTTTAGATGTCTCCATGGGCATCAGATTTTGGGTAGGGATGGGTGGGAGAGTTGGAAGAAAATGTGCCCTCTTGCCATGGCATCCAAGACTAGGAATATAATTGGTTCAGCCTTAAAGGTCTCCCTTGCTCGAAAGCCAGTCAGAGGTGAGGCTGATTAGCCATGATTGTGAAGACCCAGGGCTACCAGGCACCTGGAAGGAAGCACATCTGGAAAGGATTGCAACTCTGCCTCTTTTGGATTCCTCTTATTTGGTAAGGGAGTGCTAAGGGACTGTGGTGGTTTAGTGGTTAAGATGCTGAACTTCACAACTGGAAGGTTGGCAGTTTGAGACTTGAGTTTTGAATGACAGAGTGAGTTTCCATCTGTGTCCCAGCTCCTGCCAACCTAGCAGTTTGAAAGCAAGAAATTGCAAGTAGATAAATAGGTACCACTTCAGTGGGAAGGTAAACAGCATTCTGTGCACTCGGGTGTCTAGTCATGCCTATCACACGTCCATGGAAACGTCTGCACACACAGACAGAGTTGGCTCTTTGGCTATAAACAGACATGAGCACTGAACCCTAGAATCAGATTCTACTCGCTTTTGAGCAAGGGCAACCTTTACCTTTACCTAGTTGGTGCTGCAAAAATGAATGTCGAACATGAGTGCCTTCAAAGACATTGTCAGATGACATGTAAGATTTGCATAGCAACTGATGACACTTTCTTCGAGGTTTCTCACGGGAGCCATCTCTTACTCCATACCTGTCAAGTAGCGCAGATTGGCCAGGATTTCCTGTAATTCAGCACCACAAACTTTCCCGCCACCATCCCGTAATTTGACGGTGGGGAAAAGTAGTTACTGCACATCCCCTTCAGCACAGAACCCTCCTGCGCATGCGTAGAAGGGTTCTGTGCGGAAGGCTACTGCACAGGTCCCGTATTCTCCAGAGGCACACTTGACAGGTGTGTCTTGCTCCCTTTCTCCAAGTTTCACTCCTCATTTTCAGATGGATAAATTGGTGAAGGAGAGGGGAGAAAATGAAATGTGACAGCATGCACTAGGTAGCCAAGTTGCAATGGGTGGGAGTGGTGTTGGTGTTGGTGAGATTTAGTTCTTCAGTTGTCAAAAAGAGAGACAGAAAGAGAGAGAAAACATTTTAGGCATTACGTTACCTACATATGGGAAGGCTCAGAAGTAACAAAATAGAAGCCAGTGCAACTGGGTTTCATCCCAAGGACAGACTTTGGAAACATTACCTTTCTGGATTACCACTTCCAGCATCCTCCAGCCAGCACAGCCACTGACTGAAACCAATGCATGATATTCATAATAAGATCATCTGGCTTTTTAAGGAAAATGGTTGGTTACTTTTTGAAAGCTGAGACTCTCGGTCTAGCATCGCCTTTGTTGTGAAGGCTTGAAAATGGTTTCTAAACAAACCCAGCAGTCTGGAGCCTTCATAAGACAAACTCCATGCTGCCAAATACTCTTAAATCTTTTCCTGCCTTTGCACTGAAAGTGCATGGATTTAAATAGGAGTCCTCATGCAGAGGGCGTCCAGGGCAGAGTTTGCACATGTATTCCTAGCTTCTGCCAGTGATGGCGAACTTTGGCACTCCAGGTGTTCTTGGACTTCAATTCTCAGAAGCCCTGATCAACAGAAGTGCTGATTTGAGCATTGAAGTCCAAGAACACCTGGAGTGTCAAGCTTGGCCATAATTGAGATAGGTGCATTCGGTCATAGGTTTTCAGCCAACAACTACCTCATTGGGCAAATGACTAGAAATATATTTTTAGTAGTAACCATGTTTCAAGCATATCAGAGAGTAATCAAAAGAAAAACAAAAATGTAATTATGCTAAGACTGACCTCTCCCTACTTCAGGTGTCTGAGCTTGGGTTCATTCAAATGCATTAGTGAAGAGAACAGACTGGTTCTACACCATGTCTTCACATGGAGAACAATAGCCTGAAGGGGAGACCAACGTTTACACATGTAACTTCTCCTTGCAATCAGAAGCTTTGATTTCTCAAGATTCTTGTTTCCATGAGACGTCTGTGCACAGCAGAACCTTTCCTTTTCCCTGTGAAGGAAGAATGAGAGATGGCAAACTATCTTACTCCTTCTGTTCAAATGAACCATGTCTTGAATGCCTGAATAAGGTCACTCTGGGGAGGGGACTGCCCACCTGATCACTGCAGAGAGATATCTTTTCTTTTCCTTTCCGCAATGGGTGGGAATGTCTTCTTAATGACATTGACAACATCTCTGATATGAGAAGTATGGGATAGAAGTACATCTTCAGATTGGAGTGCATTACAGATTATGTACAGAAGGGTTCCATTGATTGTATAGTTTCAATTGATCATGAGCCACCTTGAATCTTTGTGGGAAGAAAGGCAGAATAATATAAATAATTACAGTTTCTCTCACTCAGTTTAAGGTGTAGGACATATTCTCTAATCCTGTCAACCTCACCCTGTCTGTCTCCCAAAAGTGTTAGTTATTATCCTCAGGCAACCTGAGGAAGGCATGACACAATAGTTTACACCAGGAGTTCTCAACCTTTTTAAGCGGGGGGCTGGGTCACGCTCCCTCAGACAGCTTCGAGGGTTGGACAGTCATTTTGCCCTTCCTCCACCACATGGTACTTCCTGGTGTGGTGGAGGCTGTGGGGGGGGCATGAAATGGAGCAGTGGGCCACATCCAGCCTGCCGGCCACAGGTTGAGAACCCCTGGTTTACACGTACTCTTTCTATCGTTTCATTTACTTGAGGTGAAACTAAGTTTGGTGAATTTGGTCACATGTTTTGTCCTCGCCTTGCTAGTCAATACCATTGCTTGCTATAATCATACCAATTGACTGAGAAATAAGAAAATCAGATTTTGGGTCAGTAGCTGATGGGTGGGGAAAGAGAAGCCTTATTCCCAATTATCTTACTTAGCAAAGATAATTTCTCTTGCTGCTGGCTGGATTAAGCCGGACCACTTCAATGATGGTTACAGCCCATCTATTCTTCCTCTCTCGCTTTCCTATGTGTATTTAAGGGAGGGAAATGAATTTCTGGCATCTCCTTTTGGAGTGCTCAAAATATATGGGAATAATTATATGGGCATATAAGGAGGCTGTTGCAGGATTCAATTATACAGATCGAAGTAGTTACTGCTGTTCTTTCCCAGACGGGTTTCTTTCAAATTCTCCTGAAGTTACTGATGCAGCAATGCCAAGAAAAATTGGAGGATCTGCTTCTCCTGATACAGAAACCCTGTTTAATCAAACTTGCATTAAATACTGTTTTTCACTACATTGTGAACAGTGCCTGAGGATTGGGGAGGGGGTATTTCTCATCATCTTTCCTCAGAAATTTCCTCAGGGCCTCATCCCCTGAGCCAGGCACTATATAAGAAGAAACACTTCTGAGGTATCATTTTGTGACCTCCTTCCCTAGTTACTAAATTCTACAGATTGGGTGGGGGGCACGGATGGAAGAGATATTATTTTCAACATCTATCATGAAAACTTCAAAGGACAGACATTTTTGTTTTTATTAGCATATTGCATTTCCAGTATCCTTTATTAACTGATTAGTCATCTGACCATATCAGGTTAACATGGGATAAAATGCATTAGATAAAATATGATTACAAAAGCAGAATAAAACAATCACAATGAAATGAGATATAAAATTTACTCAATAAAATTCATCACCTTTGCATACAACCTTTATGTGATCAACAAAACATCTCTTTTGAATGGCCCCAGCTATAAACTTGATAGTCCTAATATTTACATAATTATTTGTATACTTACCTGGCAGGGGAGACACCTTGATCATTTTTAGACCCCTTTTCTCCCAGTGAAGTGATTCAAGGCAGTGTGTCATATAAGTTCACCTACAGAAGCATTTATGGGGACTAGCATGGGAGACAATTGGTACCTGGATGGTAGCCTTTGTGAATGCAGAGAAAAACAAACAATATTCCTCAATATGCACCAAGGAGGACCTTATGTTGGCAAGAAGAAATGCTGTTGATATGGCCTGATATTGGGCGGATGCCATCTAGCCCTTTTAATTCCTTTTTGTTATAGATATGTTAATTTTAGCTTTGCATGTTATTATATGCTGGTGGTGCCTCTGACACAAATAAAGAAAAGCTTGGGGGACATTTTACATTACCCCTAAAATAAGTCCAAAAATCTCACACAAGTCCTATCTTCTCAAACCCTCTTAAAATACTTCTCAGCAAACACAGAATTTGGGATGGAGAGTAAGAAAGTGTTTCCCTTCTTCAGAAAAAGAGAACACTGCTTTTGTTGGTGGTTCAGAGGAAGTGAAACTGTTTGCTTCTCAGGAATGGTAGAGCAAAAATGATTTGTTGTAGGGTTCAAAAGAAAGAATGGGAGAGAGAGAGAGCGCATTTTACCTGCCTCTTGGGAAAAAGCTTTAATTTTTAGTTTAACATACTGTGTTTCCCCGATTATAGGACCTCCTCCCATAATAAGACACCCCCCTTTTCCCCCTGCCTTTGAAATATAAGGCCCCACCCGAAAATAAGACCCCCTTACCTCCTGGCAATCCGATCGCATGCACTCCCTGCTTCCGGTGTCCGGGACAGAAGAGAAGGACGAGCGGAGCCAGAGCCAGGTATGGTACTGTAATACTGGTATGCCATCTTCCACCGCCGGCCCCCTCCTCCCAGCATGTAAGAAGGCCTGCCGCGTCGGAGTCTCGATTGCCTCCCCGCTCACAACCAAGGGAAGTTTCCCCTGGTGAGAGCGGGATCGATACTCTGACGCGGCAGGCCTTCATGGGCCATGCCGTCCACCTCACAGCTGAGGCCAGTCTCGATCGTGCTTCCCCACTCGCAACCAAGGGAAGCGTCCCTTGGTTGTGAGTAGGGAAGTGCAATCGAGACTGGTCTCAGCTGTAAGGCGGCTGGCATGACCCATAAGAAGACCTGCCATGTCGGAGTCTCGATTGCCTCCCCGCTCACAACCAAGGGAAGTTTCCCCTGGTGAGAGCGGGATCGAGACTCCGACAAGGCAGGCCTTCTTATGGGCCATGCCGGCCGCCTCACAGCTGAGATGAGTCTCGATCGGGCTTCCCCACTTGCAACCAAGGGACGCTTCCCTTGGTTGCGAGTGGGGAAGTGCGATCGAGACTGCCCTCAGCTCAGCTGTGAGGAGGCATCGGAGCCGGCAGCCTTACAGCCGAGACCAGTCTCGATCGGGCTTCCCCACTCACAACCAAGGGATTCTTCCCTTGGTTGCGAGTAGGGAAGCACAATCGAGACTGGTCTCAGCTGTTAGCCGGCATCAGAGCTGGCCGCCTTACAGCTGAGACCAGCCTCAATCGGGCTTCCCCACTCACAACCAAGGGACGCTTCCCTTGGTTGCGAGTGGGGAAGCCCGATCGAGACTGCCCTCAGCTCAGCTGTGAGGAGGAGTCGGAGCCGGCCACCTTACAGCCGAGACCAGTTTTGATCGGGCTTCCCCACTTGCAACCAAGGGATGCTTCCCTTGGTTGCGAGTAGGGAAGCCCGATTGAGACTGGTCTCGGCTGTAAGGCGGCTGGCATGGCCCATAAGAAGACCTGCCGTGTCAGAGTCTCAATTGCCTCCCCACTCACAACCAAGGGAAGTTTCCCCTGGTGAGAGTGAGAGCGGGATCGAGACTCCGACGTGGCAGGTCTTCTTATGGGCCATGCCGTCCGCCTCACCAAGGGAAGCGTCCCTTGGTTGCAAGTGGGAAAGACCGATCGAGACTCATCTCAGCTGTGAGGCGGCTGGCATGGCCCATAAGAAAGCCTGCCGAGTTGGAGTCTCAATTGCCTTCCTGCTCACAACCAAGGGAAGTTTCCCCTGGCAAGAACGGGATCGAGACTCCGACAAGGCAGGCCTTCTTATGGGCCATGCCGGCCGCCTCACAGCTGAGATGAGTCTCGATCGGTCTTCCCCACTTGCAACCAAGGGACGCTTCCCTTGGTTGCGAGTGGGGAAGCGCGATCGAGACTGCCCTCAGCTCAGCTGTCAGGAGGCGTCGGAGCCAGCCACCTTACAGCCGAGACCAGTCTCGATCGGGCTTCCCCACTCACAACCAAGGGACGCTTCCCTTGGTTGCGAGTAGGGAAGCGTGATAGAGACTAGTCTAGGCTGTAAGGCGGCTGGTGTGGCCCATAAGAAAGCCTGCCACGTCGAAGTCTCGATTGCCTCCCCGCTCACAACCAAGGGAAGTTTCCCCTGGCGAGAGTGGGATCGAGACTCCGACGCCTCAGCTCAGCCTCACAGCTGAGCTGAGGGCAGTCTCGATCGCGCTTCCCCACTCACAACCAAGGGAAGCGTCCCTTGGTTGCGAGTGGGGAAGCCCGATTGAGACTGGTCTCAGCTGTGAGGCGGCCGGCGTGGCCCATAAGAAGGCCTGCCACATCGGAGTCTCGATCCCGCTCTCGCCAGGGGAAACTTCCCTTGGTTGTGAGCGGGAAGGCAATCGAGACTCCAATGCGGCAGGCTTTCTTATGGGCCACGCCAGCCGCCTCACAGCTGAGGCCAGTCTTGATCCCGCTTCCCCACTCACAACCAAGGGAAGCGTCCCTTGGTTGTGGGTGGGGAAGCACAATTGAGACTGGTATTCCTCTTCATGGAAAAATAAGACATCCCCTGAAAATAAGACCTTTTGCTAATTTTGGAGTTTTAAAATATATAAGACAGTGTCTTATATTCGGGGAAACAGGGTAGTGCTGATCTTTCTTTTGTACTTGGTAAAGCAGAAGCAACTGAGGCTACCCACACATCTGTTTCTTGCTCCATAAAACTATTTTATTTGGATGTAATACAAGCCAGGGACTGAGGAAGTGCCACAACCTCATACCCATCGCCATTTACAGTCCTCATGCTCTCCCTCCTTTGCTTTGCTTGCCAAGAAATGTAAAGGGCATGGAAACATACTCCATAGAAATATACCATCTCACCGCATCTTGAAATGTCTGCTCCTTAACCTTTTCCAGGCTCTTACCTCTCTCCAGGAGTTGGGTATGGAATGTCAATGGCTGGTTGTATGCTTGACTGCACAGTTGTGTCTCTTGGACTCATTCACATTAGGTTAGTTGGCAAGCCTCACTCCAGGATTCCACACCTGTTTTAATTTTTCTGTGGATACAATTGGGTTATTCTGATTTGAATGTTTGCCCCAGAAAACATGCCATTTCCTCTTCTTTCCCTCCTTTCCTCTCATTCCTTTTCCATCTCCTGCCCAGTCTTCATTATTAGTCTCTTTCACTTTCACCAAATGACAAGGGATTTTGATCCATCTATACCCCATAGGAACCGGCTTCTTTTGAAACAAGGAAACAGATAGGGATGGAACAGATTGGGCTGTTAAAAAAATTCTCAAAAGAAGGAAAATAGAAGAGAAGCAGAAGGGATAGATTCAAGTGCCTAGTACCATCATAATAACAGTTAATTTATTCTTCAGTTTCTTTGGTTTAATTTGGTGATAGAAAGATTAGCCGCTAAGGTTGCCACCCAGAGTTCACAAGATTTTGGTTACAATCTTTGAGGAGGCTCTTTGCAGGCGCACCCCCCAATAAAGGACTCAGACACCAATGAAAGTGGATAACGGCATTGGGCCACATTTATTGATTCATGCCCTAGTCCAAATTATAAATTTCTATTGGTAATTGACCAATTATAATTCTTAAGGCAAGCAGGCCGAAGTAACACTGGTAAGGTACCACCCAAAATTGCCAACGGCAATTGTTACAATGTATCTATTTGTATCAATTTGTTTGCTGACAACAAACAAATTGTTGACCGTAGTCAATATCTAACTAATGACCCCACCCTCTGACGCGTATCCGTAAAATCACGGGGTGATGCATGCTGTCTAGCTGTAGCCCTCACCCCGTCGCCTGGTTCGTCGTTGACTGGACAACGTTTAACCAACTTATACCTGTCTAGTGTTGTCCAGTCAATTGCGAACCTGCCGGATACCTGTGGGTCATAAATGTTTACCTTACCAGTGCTACCCGCCACACGGAGGGGCTTCAAAGAAGGCTTGACGCCGCCCCCCCAGACCATCAGCTTGGTCAACAGGCCTGCTCGCCAATCACCCAACAGGAGGTCCATACCTCCTCGCGACAGATGGACCCCATCCCCTGCATACAGGCCATAATTTTGCAGACTAATGGAGGGGTGACGACTGACCCGCCCCCAACCCCTGCTGACAATAAACCGGGCAACAGCCCTGTTTACCATGCCTCTAGCCCGGTCCAGGGCCTGGAGGTTGAACCCTCCCCTATACACATGCCGCGGCACCATGTCTGACCAAACGAGGGTTGTGGCGGGCCACACGTAATGCAGGTAGGCGAGGTCGCCGCAAATCGCATGCTTCAGCGATAGGCCGGTGACCTGACCTAAATCATTGCCCCCAAGGTGTATGATCAGGATGTCAGGCGGGTCAGTACTACGGCCCGAGAAAAGGAATGGCAACAGCTCCCTCCACAACATCCCGGGCTTACCATACCATGTGAGACTTGCGTATGCACCCAGTCCCAGTCGGGGTCCCCACTCTGTCACCGCAGCGTAACGCGCTGCCCTGTGCACGTAGCTATGGCCCACCAGCCATACTGTCACCGGCGTAATACGACACCCAGGGTCTGTCAAGGAAAAAACGAGTAAGAGAAAAAGGTGCGGTGACTCGACTGGTACTCACGGTGAAAGAGGGCGGACATAAAATTGAAAACATTGCGATCCCCACCGCCCCATACGGCGTATCTCAGCCCCGGAGTACCCAAAAGCAGCCGCCGTGGAAGCCGCCCCTATTCTGAACGAATGGGTGCCATAACGGGCCCCTGGGAGGCCAACACCGGCCAGCGCTTTGCCAGTCACCTTCCAAAATTGAAATTTAGTAAGGGGAGACCCATCTTGGTGACAGAAAAACGGGCCATGGTGCGTGCCACGCAGTGCAAGGAACTCCTGTAGGGCACCAACCGGACAGATGTCTGCCAAAGAACACGGTAGCAGTCTTACTCCACTGCCTACGCCATGCTGATCTGTCTTAGAGGAGCGTATCCTCAACTGAGCCCAGTCTTTGGCCACATAGACATCTTCGAGTTCCAGTGCCCTACGACTAGCATCTGCCTTAGACAGCATCACAAGCTCGCTGATGCGGAGCGCTCCAAAAAAGGCCACCGTTGCAGCCGCATGAAACACGGCTGCCTCATACCTATCAAAACATAGGTCCTGCCAGCCCCGTGCCAGTTGGGTAAGAACCCCTGGGGAAATTGGGTGGCGGTCGTCCGGGCTACGCCCACGCTCCCGCACCCACCCCTCCAAAACGTGTCTCACACGGAAGTCAGCGGTACTGTCCGCATGTCCGCCTACTTTGGCCATAAAAGCCAGCGCTGACAGCCTGGATGCTATGGTTCGAGGTGCAAGGCCCTGGGAATGCAGGTCAACCATGAATTGAAGTATATGGGCCACCGGGATCGGCCAGGTATCTGGCAGCCGGAATTGGGCACAGAATGCCCTGAAAGAATTGAATGCGTGTTGATACGCCTTACCCTAGCGACATGCTGATCGCCCGGTTCACCTCTCCTTGCCAAAGGTCCATATCTCGTCCGGGAGTGGCGAGGGAAATTCCTCTGCATCCGGGGCCAAGGCGCGGAACCGGGAGATCTGCAGGCGGGACAAAGCGTCAGCGATATCATTATGGACCCCCGGGACATGCCTGGCACGGAACAGTACATTAAGGCGCAGGCTGCGCAATACAAACTGGCGCACCAGGTCCATCACCCTGGGTGATTTGGAAGTCTGTGAGTTGACAATGTGGACAACGGCTGCATTGTCACACCAGAAATGAACGACCGAGTTGGCCCACTCCTCACCCCATTGCATCAAGGCCCCAAGGATGGGAAAAAATTCCAGGTACGTAAGGTCCCGCAGGCGCCCCGTACCTGACCAGGCTGGTGGCCACCCACCATAGGCCCACTTCCCATTGAAGTACATCCCATAACCCAGGGACCCAGAGGCATCAGACTGTATCTGAAAACGAGGGGAAGCCAGAAGGTCAGACCTCCAAAATGACACCCCATTGAACTCCCTCAGGAACTGGAGCCAGATAAGCATATCTGCCTTAATGCCCTGGGTTAGTCTGACCCCATGGTGGAGCCTGGACAAGCCTGTCATGGCGTCGCACAAGCGCCGAGCAAATGCCCTGCCCGGTGCGACCACCCTGCAAGCGAAATTGAGATGACCATGCAACACCTGCAGTTCCCGCAGTGATGCCTTGCGTTTAGCAAGCAAGTCCGAGATAAGGGCCACTATCCTTGACACCTTATCCCCTGGTAACCTAGAAGCCTGCGCTACCGTGTCAATCTCCACCCCCAGGAAGACTAGCTGTGTAGATGGGCCCTCGGTCTTTTCGGGCGCTAAAGGGACACCCAGTTCCTCCATTAGCGTCTGAAATGTGTTGAGGAGACGTGTGCACGTGTCCCAGCCCCGTTCACCCCCGAATAAAAAATCATCCAGGTAATGGGCTACAGACCGGGACCCTGACCTGCGGACAAAAGCCCACTGTAGGAAGGTGCTAAAACGCTCGAAGGCCGAGCACGATATGGCACAGCCAAAAGGCATGGCCTTATCGAAATAATATTCACCCCTGAACTTAAAACACAGCAACTCAAAGTCACCCGGGTGAACCGGCAGGAGGCGAAAGGCAGACTTAATGTCGCACTTAGCCAACAGCGCACCCGGGCCACATGAGCGCACCATGCGCATCGCTTGGTCAAAAGATGTATGCCTGACCAAGCAAAGGTCATCAGGGATAGCATCATTGACCGATCGGCCGGCTGGGTAGGACAAGTGATGAATCAGGCGGAACTCACCCGGAGACCTCTTGGGCACCAAGCCCAAGGGTGACACTTTAAGGTTGGGGAACGGGGGTGCAGGGAAAGGGCCAGCGACCCTGCCCGCATCAACCTCCTTAGAAATGCTGGCGGCAGCCACCTCCTCCCTCCCCTTCAGGGACAAAAGGTTGGGGGCATCTTGGGGGGACCTATCACCCTGGAAAGGAATACGGAACCCCAGTCGAAAACCTTGAAGCAGGTAAACCACATCTGCCCCCCTCGGGTACGATGCGAGCCAATGCTCCAACATGTCCACATTAATTGGGGAGGGGACCTTTCGGTGGACCAGCTCCCTCTGCGGCAGTCTTGCCAGCCCCTTGTCCGCCCCTACCTTTGCCCCGCATCCCTCCAGGCCTGGGGCAGGCGGAGGCCGCATGGGGGCCAGCGCAAGAGGGACACTCATGCCTGTACCGGCAATTCATCCTACTGCAGGAACCATTGGACGAGAAAGTCCAGCACAGCAGGCGGGCTGGAACCCCCTGCCCCGCCACCTGGCGGGGTGTCTGTGCTGGGGCCGCTCGCTGGACCGCATGTCCACAATGGTATCTGTCCCCAGGCGCAGGGCGCGTGGGAGTCATGTACAGAAGCCACAGCTTCTGGCAGGGCTCATCCCACCTCATCTCAGGGTGCAGGGGAATCCGCATATGGAATTCCTCGTCATAAGCCAACCATGACGGGCCCGGGAAGTCGACCATCGCCCGGTAAATGTTGTCCAAATACTGGACCATCGGAATTGCCAAATCCAGCCGGGCCCTGAGGTAGACCACCATGTATATAAGGTACGCCGGCAACCAATTGGCCCACGTACGTGGCGGCTTACGACGACGTGCCTGTTCCTTATCCTTCTCATCCTGCCCCTCCCTCTCCTCTTTGGTGGGCTCTCTGTTAAGAAGGGAGAAGATGTCGACATACTCCCCACGCCAGATCTTCTCATTGGTGGCCTGGGCCAAATGGTCCCCCAGGGGCAAGGAATACCCCGCTGTCGGCAATGCTGACACCGGCACAGTGGGAACCACGGGGATCTGAAAAGGAGCCTGGACCAACCCGGCCACCCCTAACACATTCCCAACTGAATAAGAGGTACCACCCAAAACTGGGCCCCGGGTGAGCGGTGAAGTCGCCGGGTGGGACGTCGGTGACTGAACCGTCGCGCCACCCATGCGAGGCCACGGCCACTGGACTGCCCCCCCCAATGTGGGTAGGTGTGTGGGTGCACTAGATTGAACTGCATACTCACATGCAGCACCCCCGCGGGCCGCCCCCACCGGGGGTTCCGGCCCGCTGGGGGCGTCGGAGCTCACGACCGCAATTGAGCTCATCGACGGGGCCTGACCAGCATCAGCCTGTTGAGTGGGGAGCTGCGAGGCAGTGGCCGAAGCCGGCCCACGCGCCTCGGGCAGCTCGACCCGTCCTGCCGCCTGCCGCTGACCGGCAGACAATGGATCAACCTGCACCCCAAAAGGCACCCCCGGGTGGTTAACCCTCGCGAGGGATGCCTTGAGGGCCGCAACGCGGGCCAGAAGGGCCTCAACACTAACGTAGTCCCCTAAGCCAAGTGGGGGCAAAGGGCCAGCCGGTCCACTGGGTGCAGGCGCCGGTCCAGGTCCCTGGACCCCGGGGCCCATATAAGGCCACGACCCCAGGCCCGGCCCCTGCAGGGCCGGGGGGGTACCCTGCCAGGGGAGGGAACCCAGCCACCCCCCATGGCTGAAACACCCCGCAGGAAGCTGCAGACCCATGGAAGAAGGCCCCGCAGAATGGGCCGTGACAGAGGCAGCAGCCACTGCTTGCGGGCCAGGGGCCGCGGCCCCAGCTGGGCCGGTACGCGGACACCCCGCCTCGGGCCAAGGGGTAATTAACCCCATCCCACCGGTCCCGGTGGGCTCAGGCAAAGGAGGCTGCTGGGGAGGCGCAGCCGCGGTCCTCTGACCCGGCTGGCGCCTCCGCGCAGAACGAGCCGCGTTCGCAGTCACCTTCTTCTTCGAGGGCATAGCAGCTAAATGATGGGAAGCCGAAAAGTCAAGAAAATCAGCAGCCAGAGGCTTCCCTGAGCAAGGAAAGAGCCGCGGAGGTAAGAGGGAAAAACTTCTCCGCTCCGTCGCTTCGCAAAATGGCAGCTCGGCTGCCTCGTGGCCGCCCCTTATATAAGGGTGCTGGCCACGCCCCCTAACTACCTGGATGTCTTCGTCCGGTGGGGGCCCCCGCAAAGAGCGCGGCGGCCATTTTGGCGCCGCGCTTGCATTTTGTGTACTCCATAATAACAATCATGTGCTGTCAAGTCAAGTTTGACTTCTGGTGACCCTTTACCAATCCCTTCTTCTGGGGGCACCCTGGGACTGTGCAGTTTACCCAAGACTACACAAGTGGCTCTGCTCACAGGAGGTGCAGTAATAGAGATCTGTTAAACTAATCTGAATCAATGGGCAATGGAGCCACCTCTTTAAGAGGATGGAATAAGAAAGTAAATAAAACAATTGCTAACCAACCATTGTGTACCTATGTGCTTGATGTGTATAAATTGATGCCATGAAGTCTGACAAAGTGGATTTAATCCACAAAAGTTAACATTAAAATACAACAGTTGGTCTTTAAGATGCCACAACATTTCCCCCATCTTTTTGTTTTGTTGTGTTTACTCTCTGATATGCTTGAAACACAGACTAATGTGGCTATCATTTAAACAATAAGATGAGCTCTGTGACCAGATGGAGATGTGGGGCATGACTGTGAGACAGAAATAGTGGTGTAGACTGGAAAGTGATAAGCTTAAAATAATTAGTGCCATCTCTCATTTCTTTTAGGATCATTACCAACTCCTTAGATTTTTAGGAGAGATAGGATGTGTAGTGGTAGAGGAAAGAAAAAACATGGGGGGGGGGCTTACTGCCCATCATTGGTCTATAATAGTGATGACTAACCTTGGCACTCTAGGTGTTCTTGGACTTCAATTCCCAGAAGCCCAAGTCAGCACTCATGCTGATCAGGGCTTCTGGAAATTGAAGTCCAAGAACACCTGGAGTGCCAAGGTTCTCCATCACTGGTCTATAAGAAGAAAGTTACTTTGGGGAATGGCAGCTCCCAAAAATACCCTGTCCATCCAGTGACCATGCTAGGTGGAGAATTCTGATAATTACATTTTCCTTATCTCTGTCACTGGCATTTACCCCAACAGATTGCTACAGGGTGAAGCAGAGAGTAACAATACATTAGTGTTGGAGAAGGAGCCCAAGCCATCCTTGGGAATGTGCCCTTCCCTCCCTTCCTCTGGCACAACAGCAAAAAGGACAATGAATGCATTTGCTCTTCCTTTTAACTAATTATGGTTTGTCATTATGCCTGAACTTTGATGAGGTTAATTGGGGTGGGTTTGAACAAATTGTACAGATGACTTGTAGAATATAGGTGCAATTTTTTAAAAAAAAGAACAGGATTTTTAAAAATTGTATATTAGATACTCATTTAAAATATACTGTAGTTTAATGAAATGAAGTTACATATTATATGTGGTGCCTTTTACATAGTGATATCTAATTAATTTCATGCCTTTTATACATTATTGTACAAATGGTAATCAAAGGAAAGGACCTGTAGCTCTGTTACCCTCCAAGGACTAATAATGGAACAGAAAATCACCATGTAAGTAAGATTTTTTTTTAAGTTTAGGAAGGAAAGTGAACCTCTAGAAAAGAACAGTCAGTACAGAACAGCTATAGGAAAACTTTTGTACCTCACAGCTACCCCTAGACCAGATATAGCTACTGCTGTTGGAATACTTAGCAGAAAAATCAGTTCACCAAGACAGAGCGACTGGACGGCAATCAAAAGATTAGCTTCTTCTTCTGCTGTTGTATCCGAATCCAAATATAGGCAATCCTCAAAGTGGATTGAAGACTGTCCTGAGAATATAATGCAGTGGCCTTCCATCTGACTTCCACATTGCAGCGTGACCCCCATACAGCTGATCCAATTCTATGAGTCACTGTTTGGTCCTGAGCCCTTTTGGCACTTATAATAGTGATTAGGTAAGTGTAGTCAAAAGACTGAATCCACTTATAACAAAGCAAATATAAATGAAGTACTTAATAGCCAGTCAGGATATAAATCTAATAATATTAACAAAATATATGACACCTGGGTGAGTTTGAATGACCTGTTGGTGTTTCTGCCCATTTAAAACAGAAAGAGATACATTACTAAAATTCAACAGCCATAAAACTCATCACTTGTGAGAACAAACAGAACATTACTTTTATCTGAATGTAAACAGACAAAAGTTGGCAAAATATTTATACCTAGCTGATCTGCAGCTAGCTGTAAAGCAAAGCAATTGTACTCTAATTGTTACAAGCTTCCCTTATGTCAGAAAGAATAAAAAACAGTAAAATACTGGGGTTCCCAAACTAAGGCCCATAGGCCAGCTCTGCCCCCCCACCCCTCTAAGGGCATTTGAGAAAGAAAATGGCCACCCAATTGAGGCTGTTGGGACAGAATGGCCATCCCATTATGCAGGCAGGGCAAAATGGCCTTGAAGCTGACTGAGAGAGAGTGACCCGGCCCCCAGCTTGAAACGGTTGGGAACCCCTGGTATAACATGTTCCAAATCATAACAAATTTAAAATAACCTTTTAGAGTAACTCAAAACTTAGGCACTTAACATCTTAAACTACTTTAAACCAGTATTTTAATGAGAAAACAGCATTTCTGGGGGGAAAATGTAACAGAATAAACAGACTCTGCAAAACGTTGAAGCAAAACCCAGCTTATCTTAGCTATTCTCCCAGCATGCCCCAATATTTTGGCTTAGGGAGACAATCTTCCCAGCTTTATGGCTGAGGAGAAGGTCCTTATTCCGTGATGTGAAATCTAGATATTTATACTTTCAACAACCGTTTTGTCATTGGAGCTAGCACCTGCGCCTCGCAATGCATGAGACTGCAAATTGTACTTCTCTCAACATTTTTTCAAAACAAGAAGGAGGGAAAAGATCTACAGGAAAAGCCACAATTGGCCTCCTGAGAGCTACAAGAGGCCTGGCTGAAGTATTTACAGGCAGAAAATTCTTTTTAAAACTAAATCCTTTGCTTTTTGGGAATGAGGCTTCTCAAGTCAAATGATCAAAAGTAAAACAAGACAGATCTTAAGCTAAGACTGCCAGCCAGTGAGAACCCAAAGTTTGTAGGGTACACTAAGGTAGATTGGGCAGAAGATGTCACAAATCATGGCTGTCTATTTCTGTGTGGCAATGTACCTATTTCATGGGCTGGTCATAAACAAGTTTGTTTAGCTTTTTCTTCTACAAAATCCAAATTCATTGCTGAAGCTAAGAAAACTACCGAGAGACTTCAGGATCGAAGAGGAGACACCCATCCAGATGGTGGATACCAACTGTATCAAGCTGTCTCAGACTGAGAAAAAGAATGCAAGGACCAAAAACATTAACATGAGGTATCAATTGTGAACCGACTGAGCAAAGCATCATGCAGTTGATCTGCTGTCTGACAGCGGAATTAATAGCAGATATGCTGATCAAGCGTCTACGAAGAGACTGTTTCTAGGAACTGCACAGGAAAATGGGACTTGTTGGGGACAATGCGTGTGGGGATGAAAAGGGGTGTTGAGTAGTCTCAGACAATCCCAGCATGCAATAAACATTGAAAGTAAATGCTAGCATACTAATCAGTGAGACAGGAAATACTTATCAGACCTAAAGGTTTTTAAACTACCCTTTAAAAAAAACTACCTCATTTGAATTTCTTGCCTTCACTAATAACCTGATGCCTCCCTGCCATAAGATGAGGCTGCAGTGGCTCAGTGGTTAAGAAGCTCATCTTGTTAGCTGGAAGGCCAGCAAGATGGCAGTTCGAGACCCAGGTACTGCATGACGGATTGAGCCACTGTCTCTGTCCCAGCTCCTGCCAAACTAGCAGATTGAAAGCAAGAAGTTGCAAGTAGATAAAGAGGGCCCACTTCAGTGGTAAAAGATCCTGGGGACATGAAAGGAGCCTCATTCGAGCATCCCCGCCAGCAAAAACCCTTTCAACTCAGAATAATTTCTGACACAAAATTATTATTATTACCCTACCAAGACCTCTGAGCTCATATATCTTCTGAACTCAGTTTGTGAGTAAATGCTATTTTTCTTTCTCTGAAGCATTTTGTTCAAGTGTGTTTATTAGCTGAGCTAAAATGGGGGAAATTAGAAAAAACATGCTTCAAATATAAAAGGCCTAAAATCTACCCCACTTTGCAGTGCAGCTGCTACAAAACTTGGTAAATAGGATGTGCATTGAGCTTTCTGAGAAGTCTTTTGCTTACAGCTATATAAAGAACCCTAGTCTAGAATAACTCTTCAGTCTTGTTTTCAGTGCCGTATTTAGGATCTGTGGGCCCCTAGGCTGAACCTGTGGCATGGGCCCTACCAGGGAAGTATTGAAAATGTCTTAATATGAAACAGTATGCGCTCATTGCGCTCCGTGTTGTCTTTTGCCTTTGTGAAACTTCCGGCTGGCAGACAGTGGGAGGAGATATTCTTGTTGGGCTGGTCAAACACCCAAACACCACATTCAGTTAAACCAAATGCAAATGATAAATGATGATTACAATCACCAAACTTTTATACTATTTATTTACTAAAACAAAAAACCTGATTTTAAAAATTGATGTAGAATCACGTGGTGCGGGGGGCTCCTTTGTGGTGCAGGCCTATAGGCTGCAGCCTAGGTAGCCTATGCTTAAATCCGGCCCTGCTTGTTTTCCTCAGAGCATTGTAGGACTATAGTATCCAGAATGCCAACTTGGCTGGGGATTCTAGGAGATGAAATGCAACAAAGGCCATTTCTCTATGCTGCTCTTATTTTCTTCAGTTGAATTTCTGAGATTCAAGAAACAGGTAGCTTACCCATCTTTTCATATTTTGTAGAGGGCCAGAAGCACAATTTAGCCTAGTTTTGCTTTAGGTGTCATTCTAAGCCTTAGAATCATGAGCTGTCTCCAAGATTTAAAATGGACTTATTTCTGATTTCGACAACAAAGTAAGATCAGCTCATTCGGTTTGGTATCTCACAAAACCCAATATTTTTCTTAAACCACTATGAGAGTTCTGAAGTGGCACAGAATTAAGAATAGTTTTGACGAAGAAAAATACTGGCATGAAATAAGTTTTCAGAGTATAAACTATGCTGCCACCTGTCAACTTGGGGTGTGTGTGTGTGTGTGTGAGACAAAACACCCAACCCATAACTTTATGCTTCTTTAATTTTCCATAATGATATTCCTATGCATAAGCATCACACCCTGACAAAATTGCTAATCTTTGTCTTTAAAAAGTGGAAAATTGGTCCAGACAGCTGTGGCTTTGGGGGAAAATGAGCTTAACTTTTCAGAAATTTTAGATGATGTCTGAGCTACCATGTCCTGGTGACAACTTCAGTATGTTACTGCTGTGCTATATGACCTTCGTTTTTAGTTTCTTAAAAATGTTCATTTCATTTCATTTATTTCTCATACTTTTATTGCTGCCCAACTCAACAATGACTCTGGGCGGCTTACAGAAATAGACAATGTTAAAACCCACAAAAAACACATAGACCCCCATTAAAAAGCACATAAAACCCCATTAAAAACTCCACCCACAAACATAAAAAAGAGAGAGTCTCACAGTATAAACAAGCCAGCAGGCAGGGGTCACACCTCCATCGGTGCCCCACATCTGCCCCACCAGCCAGGTTTTCAGATCTTTCCTAAAGGGCAGAAATTCCGTCTGCAGCCACAATTCCAGGGGCAGGAAGTTCCATAGGGCCAGAGCGGACACAGAGAATGCCCTCCTTCTTGTGCTAGAGATTGACAAGCTCTCTAGCCAATGGTACAGTTAGAGAGCCCCTCCGGTCCACTCTGGTTGGACAGACAGATCTTCTTGGGGCAACACAGTCTCTTAGGTATCCTGGTCCACTACCATGTAGGGCTTTAAAGGTAATAACCAGCACCTTGAATTGCACCAGGAGGCAAAATGGTAACCAGTGCAGCTCCCGCAGTAGTGGTGAAGCACAAGCATAACGCCCGCACCCCATCACCATCCGGGCAGCCACATTCTGGACCACCTACAGCCTCCAAATGATCATCAAGGGCAGCCCCATGTAGAGTGCATTACAGTAATCTAGTCTAGAGGTGACCAGAGTTGAGATTTAGGATAACAAGGTTTTATAGTATCAGAACTGAGATTTAGGATAAGAAGGTTTTATAGTATCCCATCTCCCCTTAAAAACATTTTACAAATTTATTGCTTTAAATATTTAAGATTATACAGGGACATCATTTATTCAACATTTAATCAATTCATTTTCTCTTTTTATTAGAAGTTTTATTGTTACAGGCATTTCATTAAAAGGCTTCCCATTAACTGTTGGTCATTTCCATACCAGAAAACATGGGTTGACATGAGCTGTTGTAAAATCGACCAGGTTGGGAGCAACTGCTATGAAGGATGAGAGTAAAATATATGGGCATTTTCATTTCTTCATGGTTTAATACTCCTAGGAGCCCCAATTGTCTTTTTAGAATCTGTTGGGTGACCCTCAGACTAACCTTATGCTGTCAATAACAACAATAATGCCATCAAGTCAATTCTGATGTATGGTGACCCTTTTCAAGATTTTCTAGGTGCAAAATGCAAAGAGGTGGTTTCCCACTCACCTTTTCTGAGGTGCCCATGGGATTGCTTAGTTTACACAGATTTATCTCTTCGCCCAAGAGGCACATTGTGGGATCAAACTTTCAACCTCAGGCTCCACAGCCCGATACCTAAACTACTGAGCTTACCAGCCAGTTATCAGTAGTAATTACTAGCAATTATTTAATTGTAACAATCATGTTTTTTCTTCTGTAAGCTTATAGGCTTTTCTTCAGGATTCCAACGAAATGTTGCAATGGACATATGAAAGAACAGGAGAAAAGAGGTCCTCTTTTGCACTTAAGATGTATTCACGAGTAAAAACATAGATTATCTATGTCTACGTATAAGTAGGAACCTCTCCTTTTCAGACTCTGGCATGACTGTGTGAGCAAAGGCACAATGGAAGGGGCAGGGCTGCCACTCTCCTCTTGATTGCAGTGAAACCAAGCATTCTAACTTAATGGCAGTTAAGTAGTGCTGTCAGGGGCCAGGATGTAGGCAGCTGGTGGGTGACATGAACACAGAGACCAAGGGCAACCCAGTGACAGTCAAAGAGTAACTGTATCTTTAGTGTCTTGCACGGCGTGACGTCATTCTGCGTCACACCCATCTTCTCCAGGTGATCCTTGTGCGGGAAGGATTCCCGCGGCTGCCGGTGATTTGGGGAATGTGAACCATGTGAGCTGAACGCTCGCAGCTGCCCTCTATAGGCAGCTTACTCGCGTTCCTTAACAGCAGAGCTACATTGTAATTATGGTCAGGTTACATTCATACATTTCTTAAGGCAACATTGTACATACATAACACCCCTCCCCCCTAGGATGGGACGAAGTCCCTCAACCATTGTGGCTTGCTGCACGTGCGTCTGGGGCGCGCGGCCGCTTGACTTAACACAGGGGAGCCGGAGGCTCCTGGTTCCGCAGAGTCCTGTCCTGCAACGGAAAGTGGGGACTCATTAGTGGTTCGGTGGGGACTCTGCGACAACCTTGCAGTGGGGGATGGGAATGGAATGAATATTTGGGACGTGAACCCCTGCCTACCGTTTGGGGAGCTTGGGGTTCCCCCCAGTATGAACCTCGGGACTGACGAGGAGGCCCTTGTGGTCCCGCCACCCCCTGTTTCCTGTCCGGGCGTTCTAGAGGCTGAGGTGGGCGAATTCTCCCCTGCTGCCTGTCTCGGGGGTGTCTGTCTCGGGGGGCTGGAGTTATGGTATATTCTAAAACAAAAGGGCTGGGGGGACTGGAGGTACCAGGGGCTGAACTGAAACCCCTCTTCTCGCTAGGACGGGTGGGGGACCACTCCGCTACACCCCCCTGGTACTGCAACTCATAATCATAATCAAGCTCATCCCTCTCTTTCAAAGTATCCTCCTCTGTGGTTGAGAACCCAGGATATGCATTTGTATCGGCGGATGCCGCCGTGTCTCCCCCTTGGGTAATGCGGGTAATGCGGGTGGGGGAGGACCCTAATGCTGATTCCCCTTCACTGGTGACTCGCCTTCTGAGTTGGTCGGCGTGCCTTCTCCAGAGTAGACCCGAGCTCGTCTCGACCCTGTAGGATACTGGCCCCGTCTGCTCAATGATTGTCCCTGGTACCCACGCTGGCCCTGAGGCCGCGTAGTTCCTGCAGTGAACCGGGTCCCCTGCCAAAAAACTTTTGGAGCTCTCTCCCCCTATGTTTATATTTCTTCCTTCATCCTCCACCCTGGACAGATCCATCCGGTCAAAAAGTGTTACCGGACGCCTCCTCATGAGGAGTTCGGCTGGGGAAAATCCTGAAGCTAGGGGGGTTGTCCTGTAGCAGATGAGGAACTGACACAGATGAAGGTTCAACTCACCGGGACCCATGCGCCGCAGTGCGTCTTTCGTAGTGCGCACTTGGCGCTCTACCTGACCGTTTGTGGCGGGGTGAAATGGGGCAGCGGTAATGTGCCTGATGGCGTTCCGCTCAATAAACGTCTTGAACTCTGCAGACGTGAAGGTACTAGCGTTATCGCTAACAAGGACATCTGGCAGGCCGAAACAGGCAAAAAGCTTGCGCAACTGTTTAATGGTTGCCGCAGAGGAGGTGCTGTTCATGGGGATTACCTCCAACCACTTGGAGTAGGAGTCGACTACCAGCAGAAACGTGGCCCCGCGGAAAGGGTCAGCGAAGTCGACATGAATCCGGGACCATGGCCCGCGGGCCGTGTCCCATTCCCTATGGGGTAACCGGGACTCCTCGGGCCGAGAGCTCTGGCAGCTCTCACATGTGCCCACTAAACGTTCTATATCCGCGTCTATCTGGGGCCACCAAAAGAAACTCCTGGCCAGAGCCTTGGAGCGCATGATCCCGGGGTGACTGGTATGCAGTAGCTTCAGTACCTTGGCCCTCAGCTTCTCTGGGATAACTACCCGCTGGCCCCAGAGTAAGCAGCCCCTTTCCAGAGAAAGCTCTACTCTACGCCTGACGAATGGCTTGAACTGTTCCTTGGGGGGAGTAGTGGGCCACCCTTTCCACACCCAGGAACTAACTTGGGCCAGCATCTTGTCGGCCGCCGTGGCCTTGGCGAGGTCGGCCTGGAGAATGGGGGGGTGAGTCGAGAGACTCGATCAGCAGGACTTGGTGGTCCTGCTCTACCTCACATGTGGGGTCCCCTACACTTGGGAGGGGAGATCGGGACAGCGCGTCCGCATAGGAGATCTCCTTCCCTGGGCGATAGACCAGCTCGTACTGGTAGGCGTTGAGGAAGATGGCCCAACGCAGCATCCTGGGGGATAGAATTTGCGGTGTGGGTTTGCCTGGTCTCCTAGGGTCAAAGTGGGTCAGGACAGCACTCGAGGATAGAAGTGCCTTCAGCTCCCTGAAAGCTTTCTCTTGCCTATCTCCCCACCGCCAAACCGCCTCTTTCTTCAATAGTGCGTGCAGTGGCTCAGCAACGGATGCCTTCCTAGGCAGGAAGGAATGGTAAAAATTTAAAGAGCCCTAGAAATGACTGCAGCTCCGGTTTCGCGGTGGGGCGAGGGGCGTTTTGCACAGCCGCAACCTTGGACTCGGAGGGCTTGATGCCTTCCGGGGTTACCTTGAACCCGAGGAACTCAACCTCCCTCGCAAAGAATACACATTTGTCCCATCTCAGTCGGAGGCCCGCCTTCTCGAATATTGAAAGGACCCTGTCTAGCCTTTGCACTAGTTCTGATTCGTCCCCCGCTGTTATTAACACATAGTCGAAATATGGGAGGACGCCTGGAAGCCCCTTTAAAAGGCGTTCCATGAGGGACTGAAAAATTCCGGGGACCGAATTCACGCCGAACTGAAGGCGCGTTACCTTAAATGCCCCCTTGTGCGTTACGATCGTTTGCGCAGCAGCAGCAGCTGGGGTTACAGAGAGCTGCTGATATGCCTGCGCCAGATCTAGCTTGGCAAAACACCTCCCCCCATGTAGCGTGGCCAGTAAATGGCTGATCACGGGTACCGGATATGCATTTGGCCGAATGGCCTTATTGATTGTACATTTATAGTCCGCACAAATCCTGACCTCCCCGTTTGATTTAAGAGCCGTAACAATCGGCGTTTCCCACTCCACCGAATCAACTGGGACCAAAATCCCCTGCCCCACCAATTTGTCCAGTTCCGCCTCAATCTTGTCCTTGAGGGCGAAAGGAACTCTTCTTGGCTTGAGGCGTATGGGTCGGATTTCTGGATCCAAGTCAAAGGAGACTGGGGGGCCCTTGTAAGTCCCGAGCCCCTTCTTGAAAACGTCCGGGTGTACGTTGCACACGTCCCGCATTGGGTCAGTCTCTATGGCGTTAATGCCGGACAGTTCAATTCCCAGGGGAGCGAACCACTGCGTTCCCAAAAGGCAGCATCTCCCCCCCCCTTGAGGACCACTAGGGGAAGTTTCTCGGAGTAATTCTTGAACTTCACCTTGAAGTTCCCCACCCCCAACACTGGGATCCCATTTCCCTGCACGTCCCGTAGGTGTGACTTCATGGCCCGCAGCTTGGGCCGCGCCTCTGGGGGAATGCGCATAAACTCTTTTTGGGACAGGATGGAATAAGACGACCCCGAGTCTATCTCCATCCTCACTGGGAGCCCCTGTAACTGTACCTCTACGAAAAAACGCCGGTGCTCCAGGCCCACGCGGTTCACGCCTTCCTCGCTGTCGTTGGCTGAGACCTTCCTGGTGCCGGCCGCCTTCCGTTGGTGCGTCTGGGAATGGCTCGAACTGCCCTTGCCCTCGACTCGCCCTCGCCTGCACACTCGGGCGATGTGCCCCTTTCGGCCACAGTTGTGACACTCGGCCTTTCGGAACGGACACCTCGTGCGGTCGTGGGACGCCCCACAACCATCGCAGCGGCGGTCTTGCCATTCACGGGTCTGCCGCTTCTCTCCTCGTTTCTTGACCCGCTGGACGTCGTCGTCCTCACTGGAGCAGTGGTCTGCCGTCGTGGAAGACTCCTCGGACGCTGTTGGTGTGCCGGCGGGCGGCTTGGGGGCCCGCCAGGCTGCTTTTGCTGGTGTCCACCGGGCCGCCTGCACTGGTGACTTGGCCCTTTCCGACGTGGCCCCTCGGGACTTGAATACTCTGACCCCGCTCCTGGCCGCTTCGGCCGCTTGGGCCTCCCGCAGTACCTCGTTGAACGTGAGGCGGTAGTCGCGGGTCATGAGCTTCCGCTGAAGCTCCTCGTCCCTCAGACCACACAGCACGCGGTCTCGGAGGGCCTGGTCCAGGTCGTCCCACTGACAGTGCACCGCTGCAAGCCTGAGGGCCACCGCGTAGGCGGACACGGATTCGCCCAGTCGCTGGTCTCGCCTGTGGAACACGACCCGGGCTGGGAAGATCGACACGGGAGGCTGGAAATGCTCGCCCAACAGCTCCAGGATGCGGTCGATGGGCACCACGTCCACCTTCCGGGGGGCCACCAGGTTCATCAGGATACGCAGCGTGGCCGGCCCCACCTGGGCCAGGAAGTAGGAGTGCATTTTCGCATCGTCGTCGACGCCCGCGGCTTCCATTGCGTGCCGAAACTGGCACTCGTAGAGCTCCCATTGTTCGGGCTCGCTGACATCGAACTGGTAAGGCTTGACTTTGGGATTCGCCATTATCCCTCCTTCGTCGCCAATTTAGTGTCTTGCATGGAAGACAAAGAAGGAGTCGCAGTGAGGACTAACACAGGTTTATTGGTTGATGATCAGGATGAACATGTGGTAATGGCGGAGGTACAGCTCATTATATACTGGGGGAACATACATTTGAATCTTGTTGCACGGTAGCTTATTGGCTGCTACCGGTGTGACGTCATTCTGCGTCACGCCCATCTTCTCCAGGTGATCCTTGCGCGGGAAGGATTCCCGCGGCTGCCGGTGATTTGGGGAATGTGAACCATGTGAGCTGAACGCTCGCAGCTGCCCTCTATAGGCAGCTTACTCGCGTTCCTTAACAGCAGAGCTACATTGTAATTATGGTCAGGTTACATTCATACATTTCTTAAGGCAACATTGTACATACATAACACCATCACAGTCCAAGTTTGAGTGAAGCTAGAGACTCAGGATTGGCCCAGTTGCAGGGCCGTAGCCAGGGGGGCCACCCTGGGATGCCAATGTTATATATGTGAGTGTGACATTGTTGCCCCTCCTGAAAAATTTTCACACACACCCCCACCCCCCAATAAAATTCTAGAAGCCTGGCTATGGCCCTGCCCAGTTGACAAACGCATAGTCCAAATGAGCCAGAAGTCAAGTGATCAGAAGAACAGACATAACAGAGAAACTTCATGGGCTGGAACAAGGCAAGAACAAGCACCACTGGGGGAAGACTCGGACTGAGTCTGACTGGACACTGGTTAGAACCGCTATTAGGCCCTACCTGGTGGTGATAAGGATGGTGAAGCAGCAATATTTCACCATCCTTATTGCATCCACGGATAATCGCCCAGCCACCCTGTTCCAGCTGATCAGGTCTCTCCTCGGTAGAGGGGGGCTGGTGCCTGGTTGGCAGGGTTCAGCTGAGGTTTTTGCTGATTACCTGATGGATAAAATCACTCAGATTCACTCGGGATTGAACCTTGGCGTGGATGGAGAGAGTCAGGAGGGGACCAGACCACAGTCTTGCCATGTCATCTGGGAATGGTTTGATCCAGTTGTCCCTGATGAAGTGGACAGGCTGATGTTCGCGCTACTACCTGCCCTTTAGATCCCTGTCCTGCTGGTTTGGTGAAAGCATCTAAGGCAGTGACAGGCGGCTGGGTCGGAGTGATAATTAATTCATCTTTATGGGAGGGGGTATTCCCTGCACCTTTAAAACATGCTTTGGTGTGCCCCCTCCTAAAAAACTCTGGTCTCGACCCAGCAATTCCAGCTAATTATAGGCCAGTCTCCAGCCTTCCCTTTTTGGGGAAGATATTGGAGAAGGAGGTGGTGTGGCAGTTGCGGGGGGTCCTGGATGAAGCAGATTATCTGGTCCCCTTTCAGTCAGGGTTCAGGCCCGGACATGGTATGGAGACGGCATTGGTCGCACTGATGGATGATCTCTGGCGAGAAAGGGATGGAGGCCATCCAACCATCCTTGCTCTCCTTGACCTCTCAGCAGTTTTTGATACTGTCGACCATGGTATCCTTCTGGAACAGTTCTGCGGATTGGTGATCCAGGGCACTGTGTTGTCCTGGTTTTGCTCATTCCTGAAGGGCCGTATCCAGTCAGTGTGGTTGGAAAGTGAGACATCCAGCCCTAGGACACTCCAATATGGGGTGCCTCAGGGCTCAGGGCTCTGTCCCCTCTCCTATTTAATATCTACATGAAACCACTGGGTGAGATCATCTGTTGCCATGGGGCGCGGTACCATCAGTACGCAGATGACACCCAAGTGTACATCTCATCTCGTGGTGATCCCAGTGATGCTGTCAAAGTCCTGTCCGAGTGCCTGGCAGTTGTTGGGGTCTGGATGGGGGACAACGGATTACAACTGAACCCTGGCAAGACTGAGTGGCTATTACCCAACTTCGGGTGATTCACCAGTTGCGCCCGCTCCTAGACCGGGACTCCTTGCTCTGGTCACCTCTAGACCAGATTATTGCAATGCGCTCTACATGGTGCTGCCCTTGACGACCATCCGGAGGCTGCAGTTGGTCCAAAATGTGGCTGCTCAGGTGGTGATGGGGTGTGGACATTATGCTCATGCCTTACCACTGCTTCGGGAGCTGCACTGGCTTCCAATTTGCCTCCGGGTGCAATTCAAGGTGCTGGTCATTACCTTTAAAGCCCTATATGGTAGTGGGCCAGGATACCTAAGAGACAGCATCGCCCCAAGAACATCTGTCCATCCAACCAGAGTGGACCAGAGGGGCTCTATGCTTGTACCATCTGCTAGAGGGGCCCGTCTCTCTAGCACAAGAAGGAGGGTCTTCTCTGTGTCCGCTCTGGCCCTATGGAATCTCCTGCCAGTGGAACTAAGGCTGCAGACAGAATTGCTGCCCTTCAGGAAAGATCTGAAAACATGGCTGGTGGGGCAGGTGTGGAGTCCTGAAGATGTCATGACCCCCACCTGCTGGTTGGTTTAATATCAAAGTAATCTTCCACTTTTTAATGTGTGGGGGTTTTAGCGGGGTAATTTAGCTCGTGGGGACCTGAGTGATGCAGTCAAAGTCCTAACCAGGTGTCTGGAGGCTGTTCGGGTCTGGATGGGGGACAATGGGCTACAACTGAATCCCGGCAAGACTGAGTGGCTATGGATCAGGGGCTCCGTGATTTCTCGAGAGCTACCATCTTTGGTCCTGGCTGGGGCACCTTCACCCCAGTCAGATCCGGGGTGTTCTCCTGGAGTCCCAGCTACTGCTCGAGGAGCAGGTGGCAGCCATGGCTAGGAGGGCCTTTGCACAGCTTTGTATCATTTACCAATTATGCCCGCTCTTGGACTGGGACTCCTTGATTACGGTCACTCATGCTCTAGTCACCTCCAGATTGGATTACTGTAATGCGCTCTACATTGGGCTGCCCTTGGTGAACATCCGAAGGCTTAGGTTGGTCCAGAATGTGGCTGCCCAGGTGGTGATGGGGTGTGGGCATTATGTGCATGCCTCACTGCTGCTTCGGGAGTTGCACTGGCTTCCGGTTTGCCTCCGGGTGCAATTCAAGGTGCTGGTTTTGACCTTTAACCTACATGGCATTGGTATGGGGTACTTAAGAGACCATGTTACCCCATGGTGGTCAGCCCCTCCTACTAGGGCAGATAGGAGGGGCTCAGTGGTAGTCCCACCTGTGAAAGAAGTCCATCTCAGTGGGGCCAGGAAGAGAGCCTTCTCTGTGTCTGCCCCTGCCCTGTGGAACCTTTTACCACCAGAATTGTGTCTCCAGTCGGATCTTCTCCCCTTCAGAAAAATGTTGAAGACCTGGTTATGTCAGCGGGTTTGGGGCATGTGTGACTCTTCTGTACAAGCCCGCTGGCTTATTTAGCTTCTCGAGGGATCCTGTTTTTCACTGTTAATACCTTTGTCTGTTTATTGTTTTTGCTATTTTATGATGGGTGTGGGAGGGTGTGGGTGTTTTTTAGCTATATTCTGACTAGTTTTTACGTGTTTTAATGTTGTTTTTAGTGGGTTGGGCTGGTATTTTTAAAAGGTTATTGTTTATTGTGGCTATATTGTATCTTGTATATGTTGTTAGCCGCCCTGAGTGATGCTTTTCATCAGGAGGGCAGGATAGAAATTTATAAAAATAAATAAATAAATAAATAAATAAATAAATAAATAAATAAATAAATAATTTGTTTTAATGGGGTTGTTCTTGTTTTAAGGGTTTTAAGATTGTATGCCACCCAGAGTCTTTGTGAGTTGGGCAGCTATATGAATATAAATATAAAATAAATAAATAAATAAATAAGAATGGAATTCCAGAAGCAAGGAGTCAGGCAAGGCACAACAATAGTCCGCAAGAACATGGCAGGGAGTCTTAAGGACCATGAACAAGGCATGAGATCATTCAAAGCAAGAATCACCTGTAAGTCTGCTAACCTTCATTGTTGAGGCAGCTTCTGGGAGGAAGGGCCGGTTCTTATATAGCAAAGCCACCCAGAGTCTCCAGGTGGAGCCTAGGAAGGTCTGGAACCTTCACCAGGCGTCTCAGGTGGGGCTCATGAGCTGCAGCAGGGTGAGGGTTCAGTTTTGCAGGACTTAGAGCAACTGCAAATCCTGACAAGTGCTTAAGGCCCATTTGTAATCATTGCAGTGTAGGGAACAGAGTAATAAACTATCATCAAGAAGATCTGAGTTTCCACTTACCCGTGGAAATACATGGGATGGGGTGTGGGATAGAACTGGTGAAACCATGTCTTAAATGTCTCACTGTGAAAGCCCTATTACAGGTCATTATAAATTGGTTCTAACTTGGCAGCCCATAACACACATAAAGCCCATTTAAATTAATGGCACTTGAATTGTGACTTCCTCATACAGAAGAATGTTTCTGTGAAACAGATCCACGTAACTTGGTAACCACATTAAAAGAATACCAAACATAAAAGAACATCTGAACTTTAGTGACGGTACAAAAGGAGTTTGAAATGCAACTTTTAGCAATTCACGCACAAACTGATTTTGTCAGGGCCAAGCCTTTTTGAGTTCAGGCCCAGCCTGAAATAGGCACATTTTGGCACCTCCACTGTGAGCTCTCATGTTGCCATCTTCCTCTGGACCCACTCTTAGGTTTCAGGTGATGCTGAAAGTGTGCAAAGCATGGTCTGTAGCTGAAAGGAATTTTGCTTTTGCATAGTTGTATGTTCACAGTGATATGCATACTGGGTTGTCACACAGTCATTATTGTAACTTTCAGTTGGACACATTTCCTGGAGTACAGAAACAAAATTGGTTTTTGTGCAGTGAGAAAAATTGGTTTTCATCCAGAACAAGGTTCTGACTTATTTGCAGATTTAACTGGCGGATTTTCATTACAGTTTAATGAAAGCTCCACTCTAACAAGCTGTAGTTTAGCTATTGTTTCTGATTGCCACAATTCAATTGACTAAATTGATTTATTTCCTGCCAGCTTTTTAGCAGACTATAATCTGGATAGCCACTAATGCTCTACTATATCTCAGCAGATAGCTCAACACAGAACAGGCTTGCTATTGTATATCCAACCTATTGTGTAAGTTCCTTGTACTCTGTCTTCAATTCTTACTCTATTTTCTCCATCTCAGGTACAATAGGAGAAGACAGTACCAGGCATAGTATTCAAGGCTCCTCTGTTGTATTATTGTTTCTGTTTGCCATCATTAGTTTTCTTCCACAGCAGCCAGAACTGTAGAATTTTTGGGTGGGTGGGTGGGTGGGTGGGACATATAACATGATATTAGAGATTCAGTATCTCTCAAATTTACCCTCAGACTGAGATTAGGCTTCACACCTGAACTTTTACACCAATGTTGACCAAATAAGAAATTTGGTTTGAACACAATGAACTATTATATAAATCTAAAAGTATTGATAGATTAATTTTTTAACTTCAGTTTTGTGGTCAAAAGTGGTGCTCGACATCTTTGGAGAGCAGTGTTCCTTTGAGAAAAGAAAACACAGTATAGTCAACCCTCACATAACAACAAGTTCGGATAGCATCATTTTCGCTTAACAATGCGTCGTTATGCACCACGTGTTCCCCGCATAAAAACGTTTTTAGTGTCATTGTCCGGACAACAACACTAAAATAACTGTCATTACCCGGACAACAACACTAAAAATGTTGTTATGCGGGAAACTCCATAGAAACCCACATAACAACAAAAATCGCTTAGCAACGCTACTTGGGGAACCAAGTAACGTCGTTATGCGAGGGTCTAGTGTATGTGAATTTTTCAGTGCAGTCTCCAGAGATGTTCTAAAATCTAGAGGTTGAAATTCATCATTGTTCTCTGATGTCTAAATCTAATACAAATTGACAGAGTCATCCAAAGGAATGAGTGGAAGTCTCAAGAAATAAATTCAGCTCTCAGTTGACTGGTGGCCTTTTAATATTTCATAATTTCAGTTTTCAAATACCTTTATTCTAAACGAGAAATAATACAGAACCACAGCAGTTTCACAGACAACGCTGAATATTGAGCCTTCAAACCAACCCCTGTATGATTAGGTAGACATCTCTGCATTTCTATCCATTTCTAACAGGTCAGTTTCCCAAATCCACTGCAAAAAAAAAAAACGAAAAAAAGATTTCAAGCAATGCAAATTGCTTCAACTGTAGTAGCCTAAATAGAATTTGTCATGGTGACTCACCTGTTCCATTTCAAGCTTCATGCATCTGGCAATGAGAACTACAAATGTAATTTTCTTTTCTAATGATATGGCATGCACAGCTTCCAGATATCACCATTGCCATCTGTTGGCAATCATGATCAAACAAACCTGGCCTTCCCTCTTTTCTCTAGTCAACCAGCACAAGTAGCTTTTATTTGGTTTGTTCTTGGCAGTCTTCTGGGAAATGAGTCAACAGCTATGTCAAGCAAACTCCTTGACTGTCTTACTCCTTTGGGATCAGGGTGGAGGCATAGTATATGGTAGAAGATGTTTGGTCTCTGGTGGCCATAACATGTCTATTTTTTGCATAAAACAGAACATTAGGTTTATATTTCAGTCAGTCCCACTTTGCAAAAGCAATATAGATGGGGTGGATGCCCACAGTACAGACAAGTTTTTAAGCCCAGCTCCTTACATGGTATATTATTATAATGACATCATATTTTTGTAGACACAAAAATACATTAATTGTGTAAGTATGAGAGTTTGATCTCCACTCAGCCTGCTTTCTTTTACATGACTGTCAGTTAAAGTTAAACAGAAACTAGTTTTTCCCTGCTCTGGATGAAGTGAAATTGGCCTATGTTTATTGTCCAGCAGAAAATGGAAGGTGGTTCCCCAGTGATTGTAAAAATGATGGAAAGTGTTGGGGGGGAAACAACAACTGTGACATAGTTGGAGTGAAAATTATTTCCATTTGCCAAGTAATTGGGCATTTTGCACCACGGATGTCACACTGATCTGACACTAACATCTTTCTTTACTGTTCCCTCTTCTCCTTTCTCTCTCATGATTTCACTGCTTTCTGCCAGATGGTCATTATATTTTACAGGACTGGAGGCAATTATACCTGTCAAGGGCATGCCAAAGTATTTAGCATTTATGGTTTGAGGGAAGATTACCTCCTAAATGTTAATGGCAGACAGAGTCACACTAACCCTCCATTTAAGATCTTCATTAGATCACCTCTTTGCAACACTAAAGGATGAGTTAAGGGCAGACAGAAGTGAGATGTAGCCACTCCTTATGCTAGAGGTGGGAGGAATGCTGAAGAGGCAGAAAAGAGATGCTTTGCAACTCTGTGTAACCATCTCTCTCTCTGAGAGGAAAAGGGAGGGTAAGCAGAGTGACCCTCCTGCTTAAGGTATCCCCACATTTTAAGAGAGATAGAAATGTAGAGAATGTTATTGGTAATTTACATAATCCCAGTTTTTAGAGGTTTTCTCTAATGACAAAATGCCTCTCCGCTCCACACACACACTCTTGTTAAATAAAAAAAAGGACAACTGTGGAAACACAGGCTGCTCTAGAAGATGTCTTCTTGGGAGAGAAGGTTGTTGTTTTGAGTTTGTTTTCTTAATATGAAATTCAGTGTATCTCCTATACTTCAGAAGAGGTCTTCTTATTCTCTTTCATATCAGTTTCTCATCCTGTTCCTAACTCACATGGGCACACCTCTACAAAATGGAGTGATGTGGTAGATGCCTTTTGCCCACAAACACCCACCCATCCACTTTCTTTCTCCCTCTTCTTTATACCTTGGTGAGTATGCAGGCAACATGCCTCAGTTGTATAACAAGGAAAAAGAAAGCCAGAAGGGCTTAATTACAATAGACAGGCAGTTTGTTCTACTCATCCCAAAACAGAACCTCAGAATTTGTGGAGTTTGCTATATCCTCTGGGTACTCAGCACAATGAGATGGAAGAAAGAAGATCCTCAAGCTTCCATGATGGCAGGAGCTTAGTGAAAGCCAATTCCCTCAAAGAGGGGAGAGGATACCAGAGGAAGCATACTGTGTTTTATAACAACTGTGCCTGGTGAAGAGATGACAGCTTTTAAAATAGTGGTCTAAAATCTTGATGCTCAGTGTTAGAAAGTCACAGCTAGTGTAAGCTGATTGAATCAGTGGGGATAGGGTGAGTCAGGGCTGCAGTGGTTCGAGTGGCTAAGACGCTGACTAGGAGGTGGGAGGTCAGCTGTTCAATTCCCGAGTCCTGCAGGATGGAATGAACTCCCGTCTTTGTCTCAGCTCCTGCCAACCTAGCAGTTCAAAGGCAAGAAATTGCAAGTAGATAAATAGGGACCCCTTTGGTGGGAAGATAACAGCGCTCTGTGCACTCTGGTGTCTAGACCTGGCTGCCACATGACCACTGAAACATCTGTAGAAGCAGACAGCGCTGGCTCTTCGGCTTTGAAACAGAGATGAGCACTGAACCCTAGTCAGATCGACTGGCTTTAGAGCAAGGAAAACCTTAGGGTGAGTAAATTTTTCCATAAATTCCACCGATTCAGTGGGTCTACTCTAGTTCTGGGTTACTATGCGAAACAATAGGATTTCAACAAGTATCACATTCTCCCAATTGTATCTTCTAGACTCTCTAGAGCAGTATTTCCCAAACTTTGGTTCTTGGACTCCATTTCCCAGAAGCCTAAGTCAATTCCTCAAAGCACTGATCAGCCAATATACTGACTTAGGCTTCTGGAAATTGAAGTCCCCTGTGGGGCGTGGGGACCACTTTGGGAACCACTGCTCTAGAGTATCCCTGACTGATCAAAGTGAGTTTCTCATGTTGGAGATGTGAGAGAAGATATTTTAAATGTTCATCATGATTCTTGCTTTTAAATTAACAACACAAATCTGTATTGGTCCAGGGTTAGGTTATAGCTGTTTAGTGTCTTGCACGGAAGACAAAGAAGGAGCCGCAGTGAGGGCTAAACGCAGGTTTATTGGGTGATGATCAGGATGAACATGTGGTAATGGCGGAGGTACAGCTCATTAAATACTGCAGTACATACATTTGAATCTCGTTGCACGGTAGCTTATTGGCTGCTACCGGCGTGACGTCATTCTGAGTCACGCCCATCTTCTCCAGGTGATCCTCGCGTGGGAAAGGTTCCCGCGGCTGCCGGTGATTTGGGGAATGTGAACCATGTGAGCTGAACACTCGCAGCTGCCCTCTATAGGCAGCTTACTCGCGTTCCTTAACAGCTGAGCTACATTGTGATTGTGGTCAGGTTACATTCATACATTTCTTAAAGCAACATTGTACATACACAACACCCCTCCCCCCTAGGATGGGACGAAGTCCCTCAACCATTGTGGCTTGCCGCACGTGCGTCTGGGGCGCGCGGCCGCTTGACTTAACATAGGGGAGCCGGGGCTCCTGGTTCCGCGGAGTCCTGTCCTGCAACGGAAAGGGGGGACTCATTAGTGGCTCGGTGGGGACTCTGCGACAACCTTGCATTGGTGGACGGGAATGGAATGAACAGTTGGGACGTGAACCCCTGCCTGCCGCTTGAGGAGCTTGGGGTCCCCCCCAGCACGAATCTCGGGACTGACGATGAGGTCCTCGTGGTCTCGCCACCCCCTGTTGCCTGTCCGGGCGTTCTAGAGGCTGAGGTGCTGCCTGTCTCGGGGGTGTCTGTCTCCGGGGGCCTGGAGTTATGGTATATTCTAAAACAAAAGGGCTGGGGTGACTGGAGATACCAGGGGCTGAACTGAAACCCCTCTTTTCGCTAGGACGGGTGGGGGACCACTCTGCTACACCCCCCTGGTACTGCAAATCATAATCAAACTCATCCCTCTCTTTCAAAGTATCCTCCTCTGTGGCGGAGGATCCAGGGTATGCATTTGTACCCGCGGATTCCGCCGTGTCTCCCCCTTGGGTAACGCAGGTGGGGGAGGACCCTAACGCTGATTCCCCGTCACTGGTGACCCGCCTTCTGAGTTGGTCCGCATGCCTTCTCCAGAGTAGACTGGAGCTAGTCTCAACTCTATAGGATACTGGCCCCGTCTGCTCAATGATCGTCCCTGGTACCCACGCTGGCCCGGAGGCCGCGTAGTCCCTGCAGTGAACCGGGTCCCCTACCGAAAAACTTTTGGAGCTTCCTACCCCGATATCTATATTTCTCCCTTCATCCTCCACCCTGGACGGGTCCATCCGGTCAAAAAGTGTTGCCGGACGTCTCCTCATGAGGAGTTCGGCTGGCGACAGCCCTGACGCTAGGGGGGTTGTCCTGTAGCAGATGAGGAACTGACACAGATGGAGGTTTAACTCGCCGGGACCCATGCGCCGCAGTGCATCTTTCGTAGTGCGCACTTGGCGCTCTACCTGACCGTTTGTGGCGGGGTGAAACGGGGCAGCGGTAATATGCCTGATGGCGTTTCTTTCAATAAAGGTCTTGAACTCCGCAGACGTGAAGGTACTAGTGTTATCGCTAACAAGGACGTCCGGCAGGCCGAAACAGGCAAAGACCTTGTGCAACTGTTTAATGGTTGCCGCAGAGGAGGTGCTGTTCATGGGGATTACTTCCAACCACTTGGAATAGGAGTCGACTATTAGCAGAAACATGGCCCCGTGGAAGGGGCCAGCGAAGTCGACATGAATCCGGGACCATGGCCCGCGGGCCGTGTCCCATTCCCTATGGGATAGCCGGGATTCCTCGGGCCGGGAGCTCTGGCAACTCTCGCACGTGCCCACTAATCGCTCTATGTCCGCGTCTATCTGGGGCCACCAAAAGAAACTCCTGGCCAGCGCCTTGGAGCGCACTATTCCCGGGTGACTGGTATGCAGTAGCTTCAGTACCTTGGCCCTCAGCTTCTCTGGAATGACTACCCGCTGGCCCCAGAGTAAGCAGCCCCTCTCCAGGGACAGCTCTACTCTATGCCTGAAGAATGGCTTGAAATGTTCCTCGGGGGGAGTAGTGGGCCACCCTTTCCTAACCCAGGAGCTAACTTGGGCCAGCATCTTGTCGGCCACTGTGGCCTTGGCAAGGTCGGCCAGGACGATGGGGGGTGAGTCGAGGGACTCGATCAGCAGTACTTGGTGGTCCTGCTCTACCTCGCATGCGGGGTCTCCTAAACTAGGGAGGGGAGACCGGGACAGCGCTTCCGCATGGGAGATCTCCTTCCCTGGGCGATAGACCGGCTCATACTGGTAGGCGTTAAGGAAAATCGCCCAACATAGCATTCGGGGGGACAGGATTTGAGGGGTGGGCTTGCCTGTGGTGAAGATTCCCAGGAGAGGCTTGTGATCAGTCACCACCGTAAACTTGCGGCCGTATAAGAAATCGTGGAACTTCTTGGTTCCAGCGATTATGGCCAGGGCCTCCCTATCTGTTTGCGCGTAGTTGCACTTGGCCTTGGAAAGGGACCTGGAGTAGTATGCAACTGGGGCTTCCCGCCCCCTCTCCAACACGTGGCATAGCACCGCCCCCACCCCCACTGGGGACGCATCACAGACTAAAACTACTGGTCTCCTCGGGTCAAAGTGGGTCAGGACAGCATCCGAGGATAAAAGTGCCTTTAGCTCCCTGAAAGCTTCCTCTTGCCTATCTCCCCACCGCCAAACCACCTCTTTCTTTAAGAGCGCGTGCAGTGGCTCCGCAACGGATGCCTTCCTTGGCAGGAAGGAATGGTAAAAATTTAAGAGCCCTAGAAATGACTGCAGCTCCGGTTTCGCGGTGGGGCGAGGGGCATTTTGCACAGCCGCAACCTTGGACTCGGAGGGCTTGATGCCCTCTGGGGTTATCTTGAACCCAAGGAACTCAACCTCCCTCGCAAAGAATACACATTTGTCCCTTCTCAGTCGAAGTCCCGCTTTCTCGAATACTGAAAGGACCCCGTCTAGCCTCTTTGCTAACTCTAATTCGCTCCCAGCTGTTATCAACACATCGTCAAAATATGGGAGGACGCCTGGAAGTCCCTTTAAAAGGCATTCCACGAGGGACTGGAAGATCCCGGGGGCCGAATTTACGCCGAACTGTAGGCGCGTTACCTTAAATGCCCCCTTGTGCGTGACGATGGTTTGCGCAGCGGCAGCAGCTGGGGTTATGGAGAGCTGCTCTAGCTTGGCAAAACACCTCCCCCCATGTAACGTGGCCAGTAAATGGCTGACCATTTGACCGGCCAGGAAATGGGTTACTGCGCATGTGCACAGGGGTTACTGGGTTACTGCACATGTGTGCAGGGGTTAGTGGGTTAATGTGCATGTGCAGTAACCCCTTTCCTGCCCGGTGCCATGTGTGCCCAGCTCCTGGATTTTTAAATCCGCGGCTTGACAGGTATGCCCCTGAGCAGAGTTTCTCCAGCAAAAATCCATTCAACCCACAGTAATTTCTGACACAAAAATTATTATTACCTGCTCAATATATTCCCCATAATGAAATTATAGCATTTTCTTTACTAGATAGCTCTTTTTAAAAAATCACATAACCTCTAGGACTTTTCACTGACACACAGAAATGTTATGTAACTTATTCCCTTTTCCTTCCTCTTTTAAAAAAATGACACATTTTCATAAACAGCTTGGATGATGGAGTGCTGAGAATACTTATCAAATTTTCAGATGATACAAAACTGGATGGAATAGCTAATACCTTAGAAGACAGGAGTGGGATTTAAAAAGATCTTGATCTTTGAACACTGTGCTGAAACCAACAATGAAATTTAACAGGAATAAGTGCAAAGTTTTACACCTACCCAGATCCCAAGTTACAAGGCGAGGGATACTGTATTTGGTTTTGTAATACTGTACTATGAGTGAGAATGGAGTTGCCATATGTCCCGATTTCCCGGGATTGCCCTGGGTTGAAACAGTCCCGGCCGGTTCAACAAAAAACATGAAAAAAATCCCAGAAATAAAGGGGTTAATTTCATAGAGTCACTCTTCCTAGAGAGGGAGGACAGAAAGTGAAGAGTTGTCCATTTCAAAATAAGTCCCTTCCTGCTTTTCTCCTTCCAGAGGGAAATGGAGGCTCCATGGGCTGCATTGCTGTTCCGGGCTACTCCTTAGAACTTTCTTCCAAGGGATAAAGGTCACCCTTGCTCGAAAGCTAATCATATCCAACTCTAGGGTTCAGTGCTCATCTCTGCTTCATAGCTGAAGAGCCAGTGCTGTCTGCATCTGCAGACATTTCCATGGTCATGTGGCAGGCATGACTAGACACTGGAGCTCACAGAATGCTGTTTACCTTCCCACCAAAGAGGTCCTTATTTATCTACAGTACTTGCAATTTCTTGCTTTTAAACTGCTAGGTTGGCAGGAGCTGGGGCAGAGATGGAAAAAGAAATAAAAATAGAACCACCAAGAATCATCTTTTACAAGAAGAATCATATAGGAAACAACCTCTTGACTACAGTTTTTTTAAAAAAAAATTGATGGTGGCTGCCCACCCTGGATGGGAATTCTGTGGGGTCTTAGAGTTGCGGTCTCCATGACACATGTACAGTTTGAAGAATGCAACCATTGTCCCAGCTGTCCCGGTTTGGTAGGAGAGAATTATGGCAACCCTAAGTGAGAAGGATCATGGAATTATTGTAGATCACAAACTAAGTATGAGTCAACAGAACAAAGTGGGTGCCAAAAAAAGGCCAACACTGTTTTAGAGGTACTAGTGCTCCTCTATTCAGCACTAGTTAGACCACAAACTAAGAGTACACACAGAATTGGACACAGAGTACTATGTCCAATTCTGGGCACCACACTTTAAGAAAGATGAAACAAACTAGAGCGGATACAGAGAAGGGCAACAAGGATGATTAGAGGACTGCATTCAAAAGAATGCAAAGATGCATATCTAGCCGAGAGAGAGAGGGGTGGTGGTGGTGGTAAATCTATGTTAGCCACAAAGAGTATCAAAATCAACAATGTTGCTTCCATATTTATAGCAGTACCTGTGTTTTATCCTATATTTTAATGAACATTAGACAGCATTGCGATATTTATTTTAAAAATATTTTTCACTTTCCATTCATTGTTCCTTCCCATGTAGCACATGAGCCATGTGCGCAGCAAGCAGATGTTATTGAAGTGCTGCACAAATAATATAATATATGGTTAAGAATCATTCTCTCACCAGGTGTGAGACATTTAATATCAGCTACTCAATTGATTGCCATCAGTAGTGAACAAACAAATACATTCACCAACCTCAAGAAAATGGACAAAACAGGCTTCTGTGAGTGATAATTCTGTCAGCCTCAAGGAAGAAGGTTTAAATTCAAACTAGGTCTGTGAACTCATTAATAGAGTTGGTTTGGTAGTTAGCATCTTTCTGCTTTGTACCTCAACACTATGGGAATTCCAAAGCTATGTCTGGTGTCTGGGTCTGGCTGTTCAAAACTGGGAACTGAGAGGGAAGTGGCTGGATTAGTATTTTCCACACTTTGTCCAGACTTACCCTGCTGCTGCCCCCTTGATCCACCCCCAATAGGGTTGTGCTTGGGGGCTGGGGGAGGAAGAAAAACATCTGGGAAAGAAAGGGGTGAGTTTATTAAGGCACTGTTTCCCTCCCTCCACCCATGTTGCCTCATCAAGGCTTGAGAATTTATTTCTTTGGCCAGAGACAGAAAGCTGTGCTTATGCCTTTGTGAGCTGTGGGTGAAAAATGACAGGAAAAGAAGGCAGGAGAGAAAAACAAACCAAAACTATACTTTCCATACTTATGCCTGTCTCACCTTCAAGGCCACCTGTAGACTGAGAAAAAGCTCTTCTGGGTCTGATGGAGGGTCCATTTAGACCAAGTCTTCTTGTTCTTGTTCGACTTGTATGCCACCCCACTCACAAATCGACTCTGGGTGGCTAACAGAGATACAAAATATCACAATTACAAGGTACCACATTATCATAATACAAAAAACATTTCAAAACATTTCAGAAGATCCCAATTACAATTACAAATATCAAATTATCATGATACAAAAGCACTTCAAAAAAACAATACACGGAAAACATCGTAAACTCAGCCCCACCAACTATGTCTGAGCATACCTGTCAAGTATCCCATATTGGCCGGGATTTCCCATAATGCAGCGCTGCTTTTTCTACATTTCTGCCCGGACCCACTGCCATCCCATAATTTGATGGTGGGGGGAAAGTAGTTACTGCGCAGAACCCTTCTGCGCAGAACCCTTCTATGGGAGCTCATTTCATCCTGCAGTATTTGGGTCTTGAACTGCTGACCTGCCACCTTCCAGTCAGAATCTTAGCCAAGCCCCAACCAACACTAAGTCCTCGTGATTCCCTGGCCTTTCTGCAGCCATCCTAAATTGTTCTGACAGCATATCTCTTTGTCACCAGTGTTATTCAGTAAGGTCATCTGAGGTTTTGACATGATCTAAAACAAAAATAAACTTTTATTTAAAAGAAATCTTACTCTCCTAATAAGTTTAGAAAAAGATTTATAAGTGTCAGAAATCCAGATTCTTTAAAATCATAAAGTGAGGAAGAATTTCTTCAATAAGCTTTAAGGCACAAACTTATGTACTTTGAATTAGAAAGAAGAAACAAGTCACATTAAGCTAAAGACATGCAAACAGCATAAGTATATGTGCCAGTCCCCAAGCACAATTCAGATACATGCCTGAAATAGACATATCAAACAATTAATGAAAAGTATACAGTAAAACCCCGTATTACGAAAAAACTCCATTCCATGGAGCTCTTCGCAATACGGTTTTTTCATTATCCGAATCACTATGGGCGATGTTCCGTATAACAAAAAAATGTTCATTATATGGATCGCTATTGGCAATATCCCATACAATGGGGGAAAATCGTTATACTGATGCATATAATTTTTTTCGTTGTACGGGGTATTGCCAATAGCTATCCATATAATGAACATTATTTTTATTATACGATACATCACAAATAGCACGTGAATGCTTTGTTGTATAGATTTTTCATTATATGAAGCATTTGTTATACAGGGTTCCAATGTACTTCTAAAAGAGAGTGGCTATAATGGTGCTTAGATATTTGGGTTGTAGATGTACAGGTGTATCCATCTGAAAATGATGATCATGGCAAACATTTTATGAAATTAAAAAACATTAGGCCCTCTTAGCAAGCCACTAGAAAATGAAAGTGGGTACTCAAATGATAATAAGTACAACCATTAAGCAAAGGTTGGTGACTGACTTAAACAAAAATGTGTAGGTGTCACAAAGGGGCAATGCTTGTGACATTTTTTTTAAAAAAATGTATGTACATTTGGATTCAGGTGCCAAAAGAAAATGGTTGGTTCTGGATACCATGCCTCTTAACTTGACATACAGCCGATCTATTGCACTTTTCTTTGGCCCCAATGTCAAGTCTTGCATATCATACACACTTCTCTAAGTTACACTTTCTTAAAATGCTAACTAAACTCTTAGATGTCTCTGAAGCAGTATCTTTTAGGTCTTCTTTGGTTCTTGTTCACTTATGCAAATGGCCTTTGCTTTCATTCAAGGCAGAAGGCTGAGATAAAAACAAAGGCCTGTGCTTGACATTGGGTCTCACAAGGCAGAATACAAAATATTGGAGGCAGTTGATAAATAATAATTCTTTCTCCCTGGCGGCCATTTGCCAGATGACCTTGAAATACCCTCCTGATGGTAAACATATGAGACACTGGGGAGAAGAAAGAGGCTAGGAAACCTTGTGAGAATAAAATGCTCGAGAAACTAATTTCTCTGACACTAATGCGATTAAGAATAAAGATGCTTATTATTGATTCCTACATCTATTCCCAAGTCACCTGGCTATAAGCATAAGATTATTTGCTGATTTTTCCTAAAAATCTAGGTGGAACACTTTTGCTGGTATTATAACTGAGCCACAAGCCCTGTTTTGGGGGATAAAGATAACAACATTTATGCCATTGAAATCCCCAGTGACATCCATGGAGACCCTTTTCAATATTATATTAGAAAAATTGTCATAGATCAACACACACAGATAATATAGTTATCCCACATGAAACGTGTGTAGACATTTTAAGAATGAATGGTAAGTTAAGTCAGATAGACTTTGTTTGTAAAATTCTGAACTTGCCACAATGAGGGCAGAGCAGGAAAAGTTGGGTTACGATACACCCAATCCCTCTCTATTAGACTCAGAACATGCAAAAATAATCAAGTTAAAGAAAAACAGCAAACATACACACAGAGACATATATTGCATGGTTTTCAAATAGCCTTATAACAATATAGATGAGGTGATCGTCCAGTGGAGGAAATGCCACTGGAAATCATCAAATTGAGCCCAACAGCAAAATGAGTGGAGGGGGAACGACTTCACTCTTCTGATTGACAATGGTCATGGAGGTAGAAGAGGCTATGCCAGATGGACTGGCTGTGAAGGAAGGTGTTAGAAGGTAGTCCTGAAGCAGTGACTTACCAGTCAATAGATCTCCAGTGAGCTTGCCGCCAAAGTGGCTGCATTTATCCCCCCCCCCCATGGGGAGAGTATCCTGTTGACCAAGGAGCCAGTGAAGTATGGGGAACTGATTGTGTTGGGATAAGTGGAAGCCCTCTTTTCCATAAGAAATGGCCTACTGTAGGTTCAGGCTTATGATTTCACATGTTTGTCTGGCCGGACATCCTGCTATGGTAATGGAGTAGTAGACCATAAAGGCACCTGACTCCCTAAAGAAGCCAATGGCTATGGGCGGATGAGCCCTTTTAGGTGGGGTAATGATGGTCCCCTCAGTGGAGGAAGTGCCACTGGAAACCATCACATTGAGCCCAACGGCAAAATGAGCAGAGGAGGAACCACTTCACTATTCTGATTCCCAATGGTAATGGAGGTGGAAGAGGCCATGCCAGATGGACTGGATATGAAGGTGCACCTTGTCAATATACTCAAGGCTGTGGCAGTCCATTGCATTTCTGGTGTCAATGGACTGCTGCATTATGGGTTGTCACTGGGCAGGAACTGCTTGCTAGACTAAACATTCTAAACCTCACGTTCTTAGAGAAATGAAACCTAATGTTTGATAGACAAGGAGCACTGAGTACTCATTGGCTAGATTCCTTCAGAGGAAGGCCCAAAGGGTGGAGTTTGTGATAGGAGTTAAAAAGGAAGGGAGGAGAGAGAATGGTCTCTTTTGATTTTTTGCTCTTTCCATGCTGTATAAGTCTATGGCGTGCTGTGAACTCAGCAAACATGTAGCTGTTTTAAGCTAAGAGGGTGGGGGGCTCTAGGCTTCCACACTTACTCAGGTTTTCATTGTTTTCAATGTACTATCTGAACTGCAAATGCTTCATTCACCTAGAACTGTTTTCCTTCCAGAAACAAAGAAATCTGTAACTTGCTTTGCTACAATATATTTTTAAAAGACATGAAGACTGGAGTTGTTTAATTTCTTATGTTCTACCTATAAACAGCCTGGCTCAGGTCAGGATTTGTATAAAGGCTAGCTGAAATCCTGAATTGCTTAGCTGGATGGCATCAATTCAGGTATAGTCCCACTTATGTGTAGACCAAGGTTCTACTCGGAAGCAATATGTCCGTTACAATGGCCTGCCATTTGGAGTCTTTTTTGTGCAACATTGTTATGTAATTTGCACGAGCCACTCCTTCGAAGCACCTCCTCCTGGTAATGTGGTCAAAATAACGAATCTTTAAAATTCAGTGAAGGCACCTCTGCTGGAAGTCATCAAGTCTCTTGTTGATACTTGCTGACACCTTCCAAGTCTCACGGGCATAGAAGGCTTTCAGGATCATTATGGAGGTGAACAAATGGAGTTTAATTTTTAGTGATATGGATGGCGAGGACCAGATCTTATTCATTCTCCAGAAGACTGCTGTTGCTTTTCCAAAATGGCATTTGACATCCACCTCCGCATCTCCATTTTGAGCAATGACACTGCCTCTCCTTGTGGACTGGTCGGCCGTGGGAGGTAGTGGCAGTCGCTTTAGAGGGTTAATTGCTGTAGTTCTGTAGCCTCAACTTAACATTTTATATTGTTATTAATTTGATGGTTATTATTGATTTCTGTATTGATTTCTGTGTTGATTTCTGTATTATTGATTTCTGTATTGATTCTATTTTTGTGCTCCTCTGTTTGTATTGGGGGATATTGTATTAGACATTTTTATTGTATATCTTATTCTGTATTTTGCATTGTTTTTTGTATCTCTGTATTCTGTTGTAAACCACTTCGAGTTATCAAATGATGAGGAAAGCGGTATATAAATTTAAAAATAAATAAATAAAAATAAATAAAGTAAACCTCTCCACTTTCTCTAGCTGCTGTGACCCGAATATGATTCCCTGCATCCCGATTATGGAGTTCACATGCATGACTTTTGGCATTTATCCTTAGGCCAATTTTCTTTGCTTCCCTTTCCAGGGCAGTTGTCACCTGTTGTAGTTTCAACTCATCTTCCTTGAGCAGAGTGATGTCATCAGCAAAATTCAGGTCACAAAGGCAATTTTGGTCAGACCAAGAGGTGCTTGTCCCATTACATGCTGCTCATTGCATAACATAGTTGAGGGCTACAAGGAAGAGGAATGGAGATAGAACACAACCTTCCCTCTCCATGGACTATAAAAAAAAATCAAATTCATAAGAATTCCATTCCAACAAGATTTGGATGGTCACAGTTTAAAGAGATGCCAGAACTCACAGATAAAAACATTTTATAGCCTCAAGTCTGTTTAAAAGAATGACTTGAAGGAAGATTATTGGTCTTCAAAATGACAAGTGTCCAACCTACATCACTCAGCCTCTTTGCACTCAGGCGTTTCTAATCAACAGGATAAGCTAATACTGTAGCACAAACATAAGTCATCTAACTGAGTGTTGCAGTGTCAGCAGGACTTGATTACATCAGCAAGTGAGTATGCCTCGTCTCTGCCAGCTGAGGTCATTATAAAATAGCAGCAGGTGAAGGAGAAGAAAAATCAGACAGATGCTTCCAGTGTCTATAAACTCCTGTCTGTTTCAACATGTGTAAGCATCAGAGATATTACTAGTAGCCACCTGAGGTCTCCATCAGTTTACAAATACTGTATGCCAGTTAAATTCCAATTGTACGTACACCTCACTGAATTCAATGGGACTTATTACAGCTAGCTCAACATGGGAATGTAGCTGAAATGTTATTTCTGAGATATGTATTCTGTTTCTTCAATGTCAATCAACCATTCCAGGAAGGTTTATGTAATAATAATAATAATAATAATAATAATAATAATAATAATAATAATAATAATAATAATAATAATAATAATAATAATAATAATAATAATAATAATAATAATAATCTATTTACTTGATTGTTTATTTAGTCACATTTATACCCCATACTTTTGGTGCATGCACCACTCAGGGCAGCTTATTATTATTTTATAGAATACTATCAGATTTACCCGGGCTTTGCTTATTCCGGCAGGGAAGGTGGACGGGGAGGACTCAGAGGCTGGGTTCTGCAGCCCTGCATTTCCTGGGAGGATGGATCCCCTCTGGCGGAAATGGATAGCGGCTGCTTTCGGCGGCCCCGGACACTCGGTGTTTGTCCCGCCTCTCCCTCTTACTCTGCCCCACAGTGGCCGCTGGGAGTTGCAGTGGCCGCTGGGGGTGGAGGTTTTGTGGCGTTTTGCTTTTCTGTGAGTCTGTCGCCCCACCAGCGGCCTCCGGACCTCCTTCTTTGATCCCTTTGACGGGTAAGGTAGGTCCGGGGAAACTTTAAGGGGGTAGGGTGGCCCGGGGGGAGGGGCAAACGTGGCCAGGACCCACAAACGTAAGTTTTTCCTTTATAGCTATAGATTAAAAATCATCTTGTAACAGCCAAAGCAAAATAACCCATAGGAAACAAAGCCAGATGGCATTTTAAAAATCTTAAAACCTTAACCGTAATCAAATTAAAACATTATCCGCAGAAGTCAAATTAGGTACCGGTAATAATAATTTCATGTCAGAGATTACTCTGGGTTGAAAGGATTTTTGCTGGAGAAACTCCACTCAGGGGACGCCTGAATGAGGCTCCTTTCATATCCCCAAGTTTAGCCCTCGGGTATCGAAACCCAATCTTCCAATCTCCAAGCTCAGCATCTTAACCACCAAGCCACTGGGGAAGCTGCATGAAATTAGGTAACATCATCTTCTTCCTCTTCTTCTTCTTGACCATGATTTGGTTTGTATTGCTAATATTGCTAACAGAAAAATTGTTGGTATTCATGTAAGAAGCAACCCAATGATGTGGAGTGGAAGGATCAGCTAACAGAGTTATCCCTCAATGTGTTTATTCTTCCGGGATTCTCCTTCCACGTCCCCCAATGGCCTGTGTGGAAAGCTTTAAACAGACTGCATGCTGAGGTAGGAAGATCAAGGGCTAATCTGAGAAAGTGGGGTTTCCCTGTAGATCAGGCATGCACAAACTATGGCCCGTGGGCCAGCTGCAGCCCCCGATGCCAATTTATCTGGCCCCCAATGCCCTCATCTGAATTTGTTTAAGGTGGATCCCAGCTTGCCATGAAGTGATGCACACACTATGACAGTGATAGGCAGTCTTGGCCCCCCAGCTGTTCTTGAACTTCAATTCCTAGAAACACTGACCAGCTGGTGTGTTGACTTAGGCTTCTGGGAATTGAAGTCCAAGAACAGCTGGAGGGCCAAGACTGCCCATCTCTGCACTATGATTACGGAGCCATCTCCTGCTGCATGTATGAAATGAGATATGCAGGATTTGACACCGGGACTGCAATGGACTGCTGCAGCCTTGAGGATATTGACAAGATGCACCTTCACAGCCAGTCCATCTGGCATGGCCTATTCCACCTCCATGACCGGTGGGAATCAGAATAGTAGAGTGGTTCCGCTTCTGCTCATTGTGCTGTGGGGCGCAATGTGATGGTTTCCAGTGGCATTTCCTCCACTGAGGGGACAATTGCCCCACCTAAAGCAGTTCATCTGGCTGTAGTCATTGGCCTGTTTGGGGAGTCAGGTTATTTACTACTGCCCAACACTTGTTGTAGTGTCACTGGCTATATGGTCTACTCCATTACCATAGTGGGATGTCTGGCCAGAAAGGACACACTCACTAGTATTTCCTTGTCATTCTGGAAAGAAGTGATAAATGATGAAAAATGATGAAGATGGCAAAAGATCTGGAAACCATGCCCCATGCAGAGCAGTAGAGAGTTTGGATCTGTTTTGTTTGGAGAAGAGAACACTCAGAGGAGCTAAAATACCTCTTTTTAAATGTCTGGAGGGGTGTCATGTGAAAGATGGACCAGTCTTTTTCTCCAGAACTATAGCCAAACTAAGGAATACAAACTACAAGGAAGAAGAGCTGAATTAATCATTAGAAAAAATGTCCTGAAGATAGTAGCTGTTTTACAGTGAAAGGGGGTTACCTTATAGATTTTATCTCACTGAACATTTCTAAACAGAGGTTGAGAACAGAGTTCAGTAAAAGAGAGGGGAAATAATGGTGATTGTCACTTCTTTGTTTTCACACATTACTAGAAATACCTTGAGATGTTTGAAGTGGTAGCTGTGTTAGTCTGTGCAAATACAGACTAAATACAGGAGTTAGGCTTTAAGGTGCCACAACATTTTTTGTCCTTTTTGCTGTTCTGTTTTATGTACTCTCAGATATTAATACCTTGTTTGTTAGTTGAACCCAAAAATGTGTGTACAAATATAATGTAAGGGTGTCATGATTTTTTGAATTGATGGCAATAGGCCCAAAGGGTGGGAGCAGGAAAAGCAACTAGACATTGGTCTTCCATCCAGGTGATTAGATTATGAATGCAATATTACTGAAGTCATCACCTCACAAGAAATTGTCTCACTCTGTTTGTGGCACAATGAATATCTGTTTACAGTTTTATTATTATACTAGCATATTTTGCCCGGCGGTGCCGGGCTTTTTAAAATTGTTTTGGATAGTAAAGGTTTTTTTTTTCTTGAACCAATGGTGCTGGGCTGTTTTAAATGGTGTTGTAAGGTTTTGTGATTTTGTGGCTTCAAGGTGCTGCATCTGCCTGTGGCGGACTTGCGCTCCCAGTGGTTTTGTTTGTTTGTTGTTGTTGTTGTTTTTGCGTGCTGGCTTCCTCAGTTCCGGGCTCTTTTAATTGGTTTTTGAACGTTTTTGTTTTATGTTTATGCAAATTTTGTTTTAATTTAATTTATTTACTTTAATTTAATATTATTTAGTTTAAAATGTAATTATGGTTTTTAAAATGTTTATTTTTACACATTTTTATTTTTTGTTTTGTTTTTTTGGAGTGAAAAGTGATTTCTGTTTTTTTTGTAATTTTTGAGATTAGTGTGTTTATTTTTGAATGTTTTTATAACTTATTTGATTAATTTTGGAATTAATCTTATTAATTTTAATATTTTTGAATGTTTTTTTCCTTTTGGCCTCTGGGTGGGGGTGGTGAGCTTTTCTGTCTCTCTTCAATTGTTGCCTCTCTACAATTGTGCTCTTCTGTCCTCTGGGTGTCACTTCTGGTAAGTTTTCTCTTCCTTTTCTCATTTGAGTTCCGGTCCTCATAGATGGAAGATGTATTTTGGTAAGTTCTCTGGGGGGGTTTTGGGGGGTGGGTGGGGGTGGGTGGGATTTTTTTGGGAGGGGGTGTCTGATTTTTTTCTTGTTTCTTTTTGATTGTGTTTGTGATTGTTTTTTGGATTTTTGTGTGCTTTTGAATGTTTTTGGTTTGTGTTTATTTTTTCAGTGGGGGGGGTGGCTTTCTTTCCTGTGGGCCATACTGGCTGGCCCGTGGGAAGGAAGGGCAATGGCGGGGAGGCTTTCTTTCCCATGGGCCATGCTGGCTGGCCCATGGGAAGGAAGGGCATCGGCGGTGGGGGGTTTCCTTTTTTCCCCACGGGCCATGCTGGCTGGCCCGTGGGGAAGAAAGGAAGTTAGGGGGTGGTTCTTGTATTTTTTGCGCGCCGGCTGGCCCTTCGAACGGAAGGGCAGCGGCGGTGGGGGGGGTGTTCTTTTTTTCCCCACGGGCCATGCTGGCTGGCCCGTGGGGAAGAAGGGAAGTTCCGGGGGGGAGTGGTTCTTGTATTTTTTGCACGCCGGCTGGCCCTTCGAACGGAAGGGCAGCGGTGGCGGGTTTTTCCCCCCACAGGCCATGCTGGCTGGCCCGTGGGGAAGAATGGCAGCGGCTGTGGGCGTTGTTTTTTTAAGTTTTATTTTTCGCGCGCCGGCCGCCTCAGCGTTCTGTGCGCTAATGGCGCACAGGATGCTGGGGCTTGTAGTTTTGCCTGCGCATGTTTGCATACTTTAGCGGTTTGTTTCCTGTGGCTTTTTTTTGATTGGCCGTGGTGCGTTTTCGAACATTCTTTTTGCCGCGCCGCTCAGCCTGATTGGCTCTGGCGCGGCGCAAGGAACGTTGCGAATTGAAGTTCCCTTTTTTTGTTTGCGACTGGGGAGCTCCTGCCCCCGGGTTGAAAATTTCAACCCGACAGTTACCTGCGAACCGGGTTCGGGCGAGTGAACGGAGGCCCATTACGGGCTAGTGGGGCCTGGTGCAACATCCTTTGTCACATTCCAATGGTTAACGCACCATTTTATAGGTATAGACAGCACTATTTGTAGACCTTTGTTATTTCCATTGGTAAAGTATGTGCAGGTGTGCCAAGAGATGTGGAACTCTATCAGTTTCAGTTTCTTAGCATCTGAACTCTATATTGGGCTGTGAGACTTTTTTTCGTTTCCCACAAAAAAAATTAGGGCATATTTTCCTTTTAAAAAGGCATTTCTCCACTGAATAAAATCTGTTTGTACACACTCTCCAAACACACATTTTTGGTTGCTTGCATTTATTTGTACATAATGTTGGGGGGCAATCTGACTCTCATTGTTTCTTCATGGGTTAAACTGAAAATCCAGCAGATAGATTAATGCTTTCATTAATAGCTTCACAGACTGTAAGATGTGTTCCTATACATATTGCTTAATGTAAATTTCTTCTCTCTCCTTCGGCCCCTGCACTTTATCTTTTCCAACAGTTGCTGTTATCCCAGCTGCCCTGAGAGGATTTACCTAACATTACATCTGCCATATATGGTACCACTATCACACGTCGTACATTGTAGTTATTGTCCAGCCACAATAACTGCAGCCAACAGTGATCTATTTATATAGCTATGTGTATACAAAGTACAAATACACATACACACACAAAATAGTACAACCCCCAAACACTTTGCAACAGCAATTTTTGAGAAGTATTAGGAAAGGTTAGACCTTCAGTGACTAGCTGCACAGAAGAATGGTGAACTACTTGTAAGTAGTTCTCTACCTAGAAAACCCAGGAAGGGGTTGCCAGGAGTCAGAATTGATTTGAGGGCATGCAGTTATGGTGACACAGCAATTGCAGCATTTTTGATCATCCATATATCTGTGTAAGGTAGGTTTTGATTTTGGGGGTATGGGTGTATAAATATTGCATGGCACTGTGTTTGACATTGCATGATCTTGGGTCAGTCTGGGCTATGCCATGTAAATAAAATGGAATAGAATGAAGGGCAACAGAATCATTAGCCCTGCTTGAATTATGCAGAAATATTCTAGCAATATATTCTACTTCCAGTTTATTAGTCAGATCAATTACTTTTAGCCCCTCCCTGCTTTTGGTTCAACGTGATGACCATCAGAGGACAAGGTAGTACTCAGTAAATGAGGGAAAAAAATTTCTAAATATCATATGAATAATGGTTCTTTAAGTTATGAGCCATAGCTTTTGTTGCCAAATACATAATTAGAATTCATGTCATGGTGAGTCATTGAGAGTGATACAAATGATCTACAGCTTCTCATTTATAAATGTTTCGTTACAGACATCACTTAGGGCTTATTAAGCCATTTATATATGTCTCTACAAGGTGTTACACTAATGCATAAGGTATTGTTTTATTAAAGGAATGTTTTCAATTTATCATCTTGGGAAAGACTGTGTTCTGATGCTATGGCAATTAGTAAAAGTGTTGCTGTTTTGTTGTGTTTTTCTTTTAAATGTGAAAGGCTGGGTTTACCTTGAAGTAGAGTCAAAAAACCTCTCCCTGAGGTTTCCAGCAGAATGACTGTTGTTTGATGACTAGTAAAATGGCTAAAAAAAGAGAGAAAAAACACACAATTCAAAAAGAGAATGCAGAGATAATATAAATTTGTATGCATGAATTATTATGTGTGTTTGCAAATTTATAAATTATGAATAAACTTTAAATAGAAACACCACGGTCTCACAATAAAAGACTAACCAGACAGTCAGTGTCCTGCCTGTTCAGTCAGTAATTGAAATGCTAATTGGTGTCGGACAATTCCAAGGGCCCCCTGCTTTGTCATCTGATGATCCTGTTATCTCTATTCCAGACTTTGACTGGACAATCCTTCCTACAGAGGATACCTGCAAACAGAAACCCATCTTCTGACTCTTTGGAAGGGTAAAGTCCATTTCCTCCACTTGAATACCATATACAGTAATACCTCATACAAAGTCTGCTTCGTACAACATCGAATTCATACAACATCGCCTAATTTCTTGAAAAAAGTTACCTCATACAAAGCCGCTTGACTTTGTATGAGGCATTGGAGTTTTCCCAGGTTGCATTGTGCCTGGGCAGTATAAAAGGCAGGAAAAATGTGTGCATTGCTCTTGTGGGTTTTGCACGAGGCAAAGAGTGTTAAGGAGTGGTTTTGAGCACGATTTTGGATTTTTTTGAATTTTTTTGGTCAGAATTTTTAGAAGCATTCCTGGTTTTTTTGCAGCATTCTTCAGGTTCTTGTACAATCGGGGTTGTTTGACATGTTTTTGTAATGTATTTAGCCTTTAGACAATGATTTCTTAAAATTCTGTCAGTTTCCTGTCTGTTTCCTTGACTTTGCCCTGAAGTCTGTGCTGTTACAGTACAATGTATCTCTATGGAAACAACGTTGTATGAGGCATCACGGCAAGGATTTGGATGTTGTGTGAGGCATTGCGGCTAGGATTTTGCATGCCTCATACAAAGTCCAATTCCGTATAAAGTCCAAACTTGTGGAGCCAAGTTTGGACATTGTATGAGGTATCACTGTACATGGCTTCCTAGAAGGAAATCTAGTAGCAGGACCTGTTCATGAGGCAAGAAATCGTGTTGTAAAATGTGCCTCCCCTCCCCTTCTCTCAGCATGCTATTTTAATTAATGTAGCAACCACATTGGGAAGGCTATGATCATGTGAAGAGAACAGCATTAACAGAAGAGCAAAATTAGGGAGCAGTCCTTCCCACGGAGACTCTTCCCCTCCATATTATTGCTGCATTTTTACATTATGAGAATGGTATGGAGCAGAGCCAAGGAAGAATAGAGATCATATCACAACAATCATATTGTGGGGTGGGGTGGGGGAGACCTTTGGGCTTATGTATTATTCTTCATATTTCACTGTGTTCTCATTTCTGTACAAATAGACCTGCCAATCTTAATCTTCTATCTCTGGGAAGAAAAGGCCTTGAGTTTTGGTCTGCACACTGAAGACCTGTTTTGAACCCAATGCATACTAATATGAAAATGTGTCTGCTGGTCAGAACTAATAAGGGCATGCTGAGGCTGGGGTAACCTTGTTCTTTCTTCCCTCCTACCATCTGCCCTTCCCAAATAGGTCCCTTCCATGATATAGAATCTCCTGCAGTCTAAACTGGGATACAGTGTGCTTGAATATCAGGTGGAGTTGAGAAGGCAGAGGCTTCTAATCAATTATACCTAGTAGGGGATGATTAAGGTGTCTGAGCTGCAATGTTTTGTAAGCTAGCTGTCAAGACCAATTATTTCTGATGGTGCTTGATGGATCTTAGCTTTTCTCTTTTCCCTTTTTTCACTTTAAAGAGATTCTCCCCACATTGTATTTGTTATTACAAAAGAAGGTCAAGGAATACTATGTTTGAAGAGTCAAAGGGAAAAGATTGCCTTCAATAATAGTTTAAAAATGACAGCTTTCCTTAATAAAAGCTGCTTATCGAACCTATTGTCTGAATCCATCAGAAACAACCAAAGAATATCCTATGATAAAAGCAGAGAGGGCTTTTATTAGGAAAAAGGCAATAAGCACAAAGGTGATGACTTCTAAGGATGTATCTGACCAAGAGCTCAGGACACTGAGCATCTGCTCTGCCAGAGTTGTTGCTGCCAAATGCCACTAGAGGAAATTGCATGTGAAAATACCGAGCAATGCTGAAATGGTTTGACATTCTTCCCTGCACCAGCAACATTAAAAGGCCAGACAATGTGCATGGGCATAAACATGGACCACAGTATTATTGAATTAAATTCTTTGACCTGGGAAGGAACCTGTCAAGTCTGGCCAGGTTATCCTGCCATGGTAATAGAGTAGACCATACTGTCAGGTGTTGGTTAACTAACCTGACAATCCTGAGGACTAACAGCCTTGGAAAAGTCCACAGCAGGGCCATAGCCAGGATTCTAGACGTGGGTGGGCGAATATTTTTTCAGGGTGGGCAACAAAGCCTCTTTTTAATGCATTCCTATGGGAAACCACACTCTGGCTACGGCCCTGGTCCACAGGGAAGGGTGATGGTCTCCAAGTGGATTAAATCCCACTTGAATCCATCTTGATGGAGGGCAGCAACTTCATCAATACAGGTTTGGGGCTGAGGAGGACTTTGTGTACCAAAAGGGCACATGAGTGTTTCTAATTTGGTTCTCATTAGCCAAGGCCACCTATATCCCATGGGGCTGCAGAACGTTCATGTTTGAATACCTGAATCACACATTTTGCGGTACCCATACTGCAGCCAATTGTCTAATGATGCCCTGTGGGGCTGACTGCTATCCGCCCCCAATCCTGCACTACCAGCCAGATATACCCAATTGTGACCTATTTAGATGTGACACTGCCCTTGTTCTGCCCCTCATTTTCCTGTTGCAAGTAGAATGTGATAAGCAAAACACATCCTGGGTTCCTTTCTCAAAGTCTGCCATTCGGGAGGACCAGGATCAAAATTCATTATCTGACTCCAGAGATGATTCTATAGCTACTCTTGACTACAAGGTGACCAAGCAGGCTGTCCACCAAAGAGTAAAGATGGAGTGACCTCAGGCGGGCAGGTCTTATAAAGCCTCTTACCCACCCAGAGGCTGGCTGGCACCTAAGACCAGATATGTGGAGGTCGAATCGAAGTTTAATTTATATACCGCTTTTTTTACCACAATGGGTGACTCAAAGCAGTTTACATAAACAAAATAATACATATAAATAACATAATTTATACAAATACAAAAAATACAAGATATAAAAAACAACATAATTCATACAATCAAAATACAACAAAGCAATAATCAACATGAATACAATGTAAGCTCAATAGCAATGTATCAGAAAAACAACACTCAATAGGACTCACCGTCCGCCCAACCACTGTCCCAGCCCTTCAAGCCCCGGCTGAGCGGTGGGGTTCGGGGCACTGGAGGTGAACATTGTCCGGGCCACGGAAACCAGCCACCAAAAATGCCTTTACCTCCCATGGCTGGCCAGGCCAGAGCAGGAGCTGAGTTGGCGACAGCCAGAGGAGCGCTGGCTGCAGCTCTCAAGGTCAAAGTTCTTTACAGCCAGACCATCTCTCCTCCCGCCGGATCAGCCAGGGGGGGAGGGAGCAGCCCACGACCCTCACCAACAGTGGAAAAGGAAGCGCCTGGTTGAAGCGGTGGTGGTGACCCTCAGCAGTGGAGGAAAGCACCTTTTGTAGCCGCCGGAGTGGCTCCAGGTGCCGCTCATCTCCACCGGCCAGCTGCTGGTCGAAATGTCTGTGGTGACCCTCGGCGGTGGAGGAAAGTGCCTTTTGTAGCCACTGGAGCGGCTCCAGGTGCCGCTCATTTCCACCGGCTAGCTTCTGGTCGAAACGGCAGTAGCATTCTTATGTGTTCATTCCTACCTCTTTGTTATCAAGAAACAGGCCATCCATGCATCTGATACCTTTTATTTTTTGTATCATTTATATGTACGGACCAACCATAGCTAATATTTTTTGTCTTATTCTTGTGGAAGTCTGCTTTATCAACAGCTAGCAGCCATTCTCTCCATGTAAGGAGGCAGTAGCCAATCTTCAGACATAATGTCCATGAGAGACAACATCTTAGCAGGCTAGTGCAGGAAAAAGGCTTAGTGGGTATTTGTATCTTTGCCTGTCCCATCAAGGTACTTTTCACTTATTTTCTTTCTTGCCTTCCTTGCCACGTCCAGCAAAGAGAAATCTGGAACTAGGTTATCACTACCACCCATACAGTTCCCATCATTTCCCTACCACAGGGGTCAGGAAAATTGGCTCTCCAGATGTTTTTTTTAACTTAAAATCCCCAGAATCCCTGATCAGCAGGTGTAATGACTTGGGCTTCTGGTACAGTAATTGAAATCCAAGAACACCTGGAGTGCCAGGTTGGCTGACCCCTGAGCTAGCCCAAAGAGCAGTCTGAATTGGTAGGGCACTTGGTTTCTAAAAGTTGAGTTTTGGTTTCAAATTTAATAGGGAATGGTTTTGATAATCCTAGTTATGACAGGTAGGACATTTTTGTTGCAGTGACACAGTCTTTAAGCCTGAATGATGGCAAAAAATGACATTTTTAGGAGTTTAAGAGCTAGGCCATTAAAAATGGTCCATGTGGCCAACAACAGAGGGCTGTTAAAATTCATTTTAAATTAATTGATTGTCATTTCTATAACATTTAACAGCATTTCAATAAATCTGTTTAAAGTAGAGAGAGAAACTACTGGGAAATGCTCCCTCCCACCAATAGGCACAGAGAGGAATAACTCTTAATCAATAATAAAGAGCTCTTGCCAGCTAGTTATTATGGACATAATATTGCCTGATATTAAAGTTTAGGTGCTCTTTCAAAAGGCAGGGGCCACTTTATGGACTACCACATTTCATGATCTTGCTGCTATAAGATCTTCATGGTGACTATTCTCAATCTCTCTATTCTACATTCATAGATTTTCACAAGCTTTGCTGTCATCTGAAACATGGGGGAACTGACAGGTTAATCACCTGGTGCACCATTCATACACCTTTACTATCTGGCTTTGACTTGTTTAATTCAAACCAAAGGTGTCCTGAGACATATTTCCTAGTATTGAACACTCTCTTACGTTCTTAAATGATGTACATGGCTGAACTAATTAATTTTGAAGAGCATTATTAATTGAGTTTTATTTCCTGCCCCATGTAAAGTGTGAAATTGGTGTTAAGTCAAACCACTAATATGAGGAGAATATATATACCAGTATCTGATAAAGCTGACGTCCATCCCAGGTCCATCTCACAAGAAAGTCCATTTCACACTTTCACTATGGTACAACCTCCCTTTGCTAACAGTCAGAACCATAATGGCCCAGCCAGCATCACAGTCAGTAACTTAAATTCCTTATCATGGCAGAGGGTTGATCCCATGTTTTTGAATGGTTTACCAACCTGAGAAATTGATTAGGGCTCAATATAAAATGACAAGAGCAACTCAGGAATCAAACACTATATAAGGCACTGAACTTAATTTTGGGCTGAAGTTTAACACTTCAGACATTGGAGTAAAACTCTCAGCATATTTACTGACCCCACAGACTGCAGTGGCTCAAGTGGCTAAGATGCTGACTAGAAGGCAGAAGGTCAGCAGTTCAATTCCCAAGTACTGCAGGACGGAATGAGCTCCCATCTTTGCCCCAGCTCCTGCCAACCTAGCAGTTTGAAAGCAAGAATTCGGAAGTAGATAAATAGGGACCACTTCAGTGAGAAGGTAACAGTGCTCCGTGTGCTCCGGTATCTAGTCATGCCTGCCACATGACCACGGAAACGTCTGCAGAAGCAGACAGTGCTGGCTCTTCAGCTTTGAAACAGAGATGAGCACTGAACCCTAGAGTCGGATATGACTGGCTTTCGAGCAAAGGAAACCTTACAAACTCAGAGCCACCAGCTCTAAGATGAAGCAGTTGTCATAGAGTTGTCATAATTCTCTGTGACAAAACCGGGCCAGGAGTATACTTGACAAAAATGGGTGGGTTATCTACCTGGGGGGAAAAGGAAAATAAGCTTGTTCTTAATAGAGGGAGGGGAAGTATGAAGCCCATGGAAAGAAACAGAAAGATTGTTCTGCAGGCACCATCCATGCATCTTTCCACCCAACCACCAACTGACCACTGCCATGTGTCTCAAACACAGTTCCTGAATGGGTTTATTTTGATCGCGAGGGTGGGAGTGTTTGATGTAGGCAGATTGATTGCACATGGAGCTGGCAGGTGGGCCAAACACTTCTTTATTTCAGCATGGTCAATCTGTACATGAGTTTACACTGGGAGACACAGCTCATTTTATAATGCATTTAAATTCCCCGCCACAATGACCATTGGTTGACGTCACTGTACTCCTGCCCATGATTTCCCATTGTGTTGTATTCCCGACCATGAACACCCTGATTACCTATTGTGTTGTATTCCTGACCATGAACACCTGGAGGCAGGGAGTTCCCTGCGCTAGCTATTGACTGGTTACCTCCAGACTAGACTATTGCAATGCGCTCTACATGGGGCTGCCCTTGACGACCATTCGGAGGCTACAGCTGGTCCAAAATGCGGCTGCCCGGGTGGTGATGGGGTGTGGGCGTTATGCTCATGCTTCGCCACTGCTCCGGGAGCTGCACTGGTTGCCAGTATGTCTCCGGGTGCAATTCAAGGTGCTGGTTTTGACCTTTAAAGCCCTATATGGTAGTGGGCCAGGTTACCTAAGAGACCGCATCGCCCTGAGGACGTCTGTCCGTCCAACCAGAGCGGACCGGAGGGGCTCTCTAATTGTTCCATCAGCCAGAGGGGCTCGCCTCTCTGGCACAAGGAGGAGAGCCTTCTCCGTGTCTGCACCGGCCCTCTGGAACCTCCTGCCAACAGAATTACGTCTTCGGACGGAGTTGCTGCCTTTCAGAAGGGATCTTAAAACCTGGCTGGCAGGTCAAGTGTGGGGTGCGGGTGGAAGGGTAACCACCATGGGGTGGTTGGTGTAGAGGAACTCTTCCCCATGGTGCCTTTTCGATCCTGCAGCCCCTGCTTTTTAGGGGGTGGGTAGTCTTAACTTTTTTACTGTTTTAACTGTTTTTAGGATTATTAATATTGTCTGTAAACTCCTTGGGTTGCCCTGGGGTTACTTTTTATGTTGTTAGCCGCCCAGAGTCGGCCTTGTGTTGAGTGGGCGGGATATAAATTGAATAAATAATAATAATAATAATAATTGGAGCTGCATGGGCTTGGCTCCTTCAGCTGTTATCCCCTTCAGTTGCTACCTGCTGAATTCCATGTGGAACTAGCTGCTTGCATACACAATATCGTGTAATAAGGTGGCAGATCTCTGAGCCCTCCTCTGAAGCACCAGTTTGTCCCCCTCCAGCACGAGCATGCTCACCATTGCCAGTACTGAGGCAGGAAGATCTCCATGGGATGGCGAAGAACGGACGACTTTATGCCATTGGCGGCAGATCCCCCCAAGGCTGATCCCATCTGCCCCACCAGCCTTCCTGCCCGCTTTGCACCAACAACAATTGCCTGGCAAATAGCCCACGTGCGCACGAGCAGTGATCCCATCATAGAAAGGAAACGAGGGAGGGGATAGCAGAGAGTAAACAAAACAAAAAGACAGCTCCCCCTTGTGGCACCTTAAAGACAACTGGTAACTGCTATATCTTAATGGGAGCGTAAAAATCCGGGACTTTAACATGATTTGTATTGAACTGGATGGGACAATTTTTTCGACCTTGGGAAATTGGGACAATCCTGGTTTTCTGTGACGTGTGGCAACCCTAAGTTGTCATGAACTAAATTTGAGATTGGTCCATCTAGCCTAGTATTGTCTGCACCAGCTAGTAGCTCTCTGGGAATCATTAACATAAGAACAGCCTTGCTGGAAGAGGCCACAGGAGCCCATCCAGTCCAGCATTCTGTCACACACAGTGGCTCACCATTTGCTTCAGGGTATTATTCCCAAGCAGATGCCTTCACCAGCTTAGGATTCCCTAGCAATGGCATTGAGAGCTATCCTGCCTATCTCTCCAACCCGGAGGTTGTCCTTAGGTATCCATAATTATAGCCATTGATACCTTTGTCCTCCATGAACTTGTCTAATCCTTTCTTAAAGCTGTCAAGACTGACAGCTGTCACCACTTCTTCTGGCAGGGAGTTCCATAGACCAGTGATCCTCTGGGTGAAAAAGTACTTTCTCTTATTTGTTTGAGAACTAGCACCTAGACACCTTCATCGAGTTGTCCACCAGGACACCAAGGTCCCTTTCCTGGTTTGTCGCAGAGAGTTCAGACCCCATCAGTTTATAAATGTAATTGGGGTTCTTTGCCCCAACATGCATCATCTGCACTTACTAATGTTGAAACTCATTTGCCACTGTTTTGCCCACTCCCCCAGTGTCAAGAGATCCCTCTGGAGCTCCTCACAATCTCTCACAGTTTTCACTACCCTGTATAATTTAGTGTCGTCAGCAAATTTGGCTACCTTGCTTTTTACTCCTACCTCTAGATCATTTATGAAGAGGTTGAAAAGCAGGGGTCCCAGTACTGAACCTTGGGGGACCCCACTCTTTACTTCCCTCCACTTGGAGAAGTGTCCATTTAGTGCTACCCTCTGTTTCCTGTCCCTTAGCCAGTTGCTGATCCAGGACAAGACCTGTCCCTTTATTCCATGACTGGTAAGTTTATTCAAGAGCCTTTGGTGTGGGACCTTGTCAAAAGCCTTCTGAAAGTCCAGATAAACAATGTCAACTGGATCCCCCTTATCCACATGCTTGTTGGCACTCTCAAAAAATTCCAACAGATTAGTAAGGCATGATTTGCCCTTGCAAAAGCCATGTTGGCTCTCCTTTAGCAGCGCCTTCTCTTCTATGTGCCTATTAATTCTATCTTTTAGGATGGTTTCCATCACTTTACCTGGGACACATGTCAAACTGACAGGTCGGTAATTTCCTGGATCACCCCTGGATCTTTTTTTTGAAAATTGGTGTTACATTCTCTACCTTCCAGTCATCAGGCACAAAGCCTGATTTGAGGGAAAGATTATATATTTTGGCTAGGATATCAGCAATTTCATCTTTAAGTTCCCTGAGAACTTGTGGATGGATGCCATCTGGTCCTGGTGATTTGTTAGTGTTTAGTTTAACAAGACATGCAAGGACCTCCTCCCTGGTTATTTCTATCTGGCTTAATTCTTCGGTTTCCCTCCCTACGAAGATAGGCTCTGTTTTGGGCATGTGGTCTCTGTCTTCTTCAGTGAATACTGAAGCAAAGAATTCATTGAGTCTCTCTGCAATCTCTGTTTCCTCTTTAATAACCCCTTGCATTCCATTGTCATCTAATGGTCCAATGGCCTTCCTAGTTGGGTTCTTACTTCTAATATACTTAAAGAAGTCTGTTATTTCTCGGAGTATTTTTAGCTATACGCTCCTCAAAGTTTAATTTTACATTTATATAATTACATTTTATTTATATATTTGTTCCCTTATTCCAGAAACATAAAAGATCTTGCTCTGGCCTTACTCCTTTCCCTTTCTATAAATTCTCCCCATATTTCTCTAAAGTCATTATGGTGTGTCTTTTTTTTTTTTAACTAATCCCTTTGTTAGTTTTAAGTCACATCTTAATTTATCATTTATTGTTATGTTACATATCTTTTTATACCAATCATCTAATTCAAATTCACAATCTATTTTCCATCTTTAACAATAGTCCATCTCAAAGCTGTTAGTAAAGGTAAAGGTTTCCCTTCCTCGAAAGTCAGTCGTATCCAAAGAGCCAACGCTGTCTGCTTCTGCAGATATTTCCGTGGTCATCTGGCAGGCATGACTAGACACTGGAGCACACGGAATGCTGTTACCTTCCCACCGAAGTGGTCCCTATTTATCTACTTGCAATTTCTTGCTTTCGAACTGCTAGGTTGGCAGGAGCTGGGACAAAGATGGGAGCTTATTCTGTACTCGGGAATCTAACTGCTGCCCTTCCGCCTCCCAGTCAGCGTCTTAGCCACTTGAGCCACTGCAGTTACCAATATAATAATAATATAATAATATATCTCTTTCTTAGAAAAGCCCTGGTGGTGCAGTGGTTAAACTACTGTACTGCAGCCGGAATGTTGTGAGTTTGATCCTAACCAGGGCTCAAGGTTTATCCAGACTTCCATTCTTCCGAGGTTGGTAAAATGACTACCCAGCAATCTTTAAGGCATAGTCTTTTCTTGCCCAGCCACAACACTATCCTGCGGGAGAGCTTTCCACAGGCATTGGACTGTCCACTGTGTAGACTAAGCAGTGGAAAAGACAAGCTTCCAATCTGAGCCAAAATGGCTCTTCATATTTATTTTTTAAACAACTAAAAGAGGAAAAACAAGGGATGAAGCAAGACATAAAGGCAGCTGAACAGAATTGGCAAGAAGTCTAGTGGCCCAACGACCAATTATGAATAGCATATGGATGAAGTTCCAAAACTGTGTAAGACCAAGGCTCAGGCACAAAACAAGAAACTGGCACTGCCAGTGAGCTGTTTATTCCAGCAGGGAACAATTGATCAATGGCAGAGTAGGATTTTAGTGTACTGTTGGGCGCAGAATGTACAGTTGGGGAAAACTAGAAACTGATAGTTAGGTGGTGGGAAAAAAGGGGGGAAAGTAAGTTATGTTATGTGCATACCTTTATTAAGAATTTAAATATCTTGCAGTATCAGATACGGTAAGGAATGCAAATTCCACCACTGTAAAACAATAATAGAAAAATGCATATGAGGGAGAAAAGGCAAAATACTCTAAAGACTAACAATGTTATTTCTTCAGACTCAGACGTGCAAAGACATAGCTCTATATTTATTCCAGCACGGTGAGATTCATATTTCTTCTTCTTCCATGTCTAGGCCAGAGGTGAAATTGTCAAAATGAAGGCACCTTTTGATGAGTTCATTCTGCAGTTCCTTACACTTGATCTAGTGTGAGAAAGATTAGCTGGCAACACAAGGTTGCCAATACCAGGTACATCCGATTGTGATTTAAAAAAATACCACAGTATTCGAGGAGGCTCATATTGAAGTAAAGACACAGATAATAAATGGAGTGACAATGGTTCCATAACCCAGGAATAGGACTGACACGGTCTTAATTAGCAGATCTGAGTCAAACTGGTTAGACTTCTAAAAAGCACTCTGTGCCTATTCTTGAAGAAAAGTTGACCTGGGTAAGTTAGATGTTTGAATTAGTGCTATGCAAGGGAGAAATCTTCATTTTATGTTCATTTCAGGATCTTTCAGTGAGCTCCTCTTTCATTTTGTAGTTCTTACTGGTACCAGGCTTTAATGTAAACTCAAAAACATAAATTTTGGGGGACAAACTTACATTTGGGGGGAAAGGAAATGAAAAGAGAGTGTGTGAGGAAGGAGAGAATGGAGATTGTGCTGGATGGGAAATGGCAGAGGGGAAGATAACAGGAGAACCTGACAGGAGAGCAGGAGCAGCAGCGAGAAAATGACAGGAGATTTTGCATATCAAATGGAACTAACCCATGAGATGAAATCAGTAAGAATGCCATAAGCTTCAGCATCCTCTTTTGGAATCCCAAACAGCACAGATGTTAGTTGTTCCTCTCAATCAGGAAGCCCCAAAAGCTTTCGAAACCAAAAGGATCAGCCCAGTGGTGGGCTCCCAAAATTTTTTTACTACCACACCGTGGGTGTGGTATGGTGGGCATAGCCAGGGGGAAAGCCCTGCATTGCACCCGAATTAGGACTAGTTTATTTCAATACTTGGATGGGCGCAGCCAGCCAGAATTTCTGCTACCTGCTCTGGCAAACTGGTGTGAACCTGCTGATGCCCACCACTAGATCAGCCTCTTTTTTGACCCCCCCCCCTCCTTATTTGGTTAACTGAAAAGTCCCATCCCTAGTTTGAAATGTACTGATTCTCAGTATTATTTCTGATTAGAAGATAGTTGTAATGGGGATGCTCATGTGTACAAGTGGATTTTGGAAGCTGTACAATGACCTTCTGGTGGTGGAGGATTCAAAGAAGTACTTTTTTTGTGCTGTTCTGTGTTTTGTGGGTTGGAGATGGGGTCCAGTCCTAGTTTTGCAGTACTGAAATTTAAAGATGTTTGCTTGGATTTCGTTCTCTATGGTGATGTGTGAATATGCTTTTCCAGTCAGATACAAGTGTAGATCAATGCTTTGGGGTTCATACCCAAACTCTCACTCACTGAAAGTATGATTTCCATCCAGTGACTTTTTTGTTTGTAAATAATCTTAGCTATAACCTGAGCCTTTGTTTGGCTTCCATTTTTAACAATGTACAAATTGCTGCAGTATGGACAGTTTGATTCTTTTCTTGACTCTCTTACCTCTGCTTCTTTCTACCAGCTCCAAAGATATCAGCTGCCACTGAAATAGGTTTGTCAGTAGATTAAGGCACATTCATGCTACCAGTTTATCTTCCATGAGGCTGAGCCTCAATGATGAGTCCACCTCCTCCTGCCCGCTAAGTATGAATACCTTTTTTGCTGAAATTTACTTCTTTTATCCTGTTGTGATACCAAAATGTTTTGCTTTTTTAAAGACTGAAGCCTAGCTTCATATTTTTCTTCTACTATCCCACCAAAATAAGTAGCCTCACCTCAGGCAATTGGCAAAGTTGGCAAGATATTCTCAACACAGTGGGGAGAGACTACCTGTTGCTTGGTTGGCAGTCTGGCTTCAGGAGCCATAGGCATTTTATATGTCCCAATTTTTGTACTTTTTAATCTGAACTCCAGTTTTCATACCATCATTACCTGACGAAGAGTTCTGGAGACTTCAAAAGCTCATCTTGTTGTAACCTCTTAATGACCCCCATAGAGGTAATGCCCAGCACTCATCTTCCTTTTTATGAAGGAATTACATGGCCAATTTTTTACTTCGATGGAGCACCTACTTTGTTATCAAAGAACAAAGTACAATCTGCATTTGGTCTTTTCACCACACCTTTAAAAGAAGTCTTGCCATGGTATGAAGATCTGACAGGGTCTGTGCACAGCTGGAAAATCAGGTTTTGAAATATTCCATTCAGGTCAGGGAGCATACAGAGAAAGGGAAGGAAGGAAACATGCTACAATACTAAGTTACTGGATAGAGAGGCTACATACCTGGCATGAGAAATCCAGGACTCAGGACAGGGAATGGGGATGGGCAAATTTATGAATACCAGTTTTGAGGAATTTATTGTTTCCTCATTTTTATAATGTTTTCATAAGGAATGCATCATATTACTGAAATCATGTTCTCATGATTTGAAAGCTGGCAAATGGCAAAATCTGCCTCCTAAAAAAAATCAACACAAAATGAATTCATGTGTCTATGTCCTATTTCTATTATATGAATGTTTGTATCAACTGATCTGAATGTGTCTATTTACTTGATCATAATGCATTTGGGTGCACTTCTCCTTGCTTTTATCTGATTTGTTTTCCTTTACAGTTGGAAACAGGACCTTAGGAAGTGGGATTTTTCCTTTGCAAATGCATTCATTTTGCCTGTGGGTTTAACAGATCCTTAATTCAATTGATTCATACCAAAATTCAGAGCTTTTTCTCCTATGTTCCTAACAAGAGTCATTTTTTGTGTTTCATCTGGAATGCCAAAGATGAAAATACATTCTCTTATGATGGCATTTTCTGATGTTTATTACATGTTGTTATTATACGTTAAGTAAAAATCAGGTTGTTACACTTCCCATAATAAATAGACCAAGCAGAGAAAGATAATTTGTTTTTGATTAGTGTGATCCTATAACTTTTGCTGCTTCTTCAGCTTGTCTTTTTAATGTCAGGTTTGTTTATTGAAACATTTTAAAACTATATTCATATCTTATATACTTTCCATTGGGGACAGAGGAGGAGTCTCCCCAAAGAGCAGAAAGCATCGCGAGTAAACTTGGGCATTTTGTCAACCCTTCCACTCCAGAGGCATTGCACGGTAATTATGTAACACCCTAACATGAATAAAGAAATCAAAAATATACTTTCTATGGCTGATTTTGTGTCCTGTTAAATGGAACTTGAGGATCCATTTGCTAATATGAAGACGCAGATGTGTGAAATGTTTTTGATTTTTTTCCTCCTGTGTGCTAAAAATATTTGCCAAAATCTTTTGTTAAAAACCTCAGAAAATGCTGGTTTTTAGAAGTTTATTTTTTGTGTAAGTAAAGTGAAAATTAACCTGCAATATGTGAATAAAAACCAAACACATTTGCATTCATTTGTGTATGTATGCATTGCTTTTGCAAGATTTGCACTTTGAACTGTCAGCTCAGCTTTTCCCAAAGCTCACAACCTGTAATTTAACATGTAAAGGAGCTGAGACATTGCATGCCATTCCTATTTTAAAAATCTGATCAGCCTTTTCCAGCATGTCTGATATTTTAATTGCCAGGATCATCTGAAATGGGGAGAAAAATCTGACAACGTCCAGCATGGGCTGCCCTACTGTTGGAACTGGGCAGACTGGTGTTCCTCTCGTGCATATTTGGTACCAAACATTCTAACTGAAATCAGCAAAGCCTAGGTTGCTTTTCCAAAATAGTTTCTGAAAGCCTGCAATTTGTGTGCTGATACAATCAGCTCATCTTTCATCCTGCTCTCTGCCATGTCTACTATTTGCTATATACACAAGCGAGAGAAAGAGACCAAATCACAAATGGTCTCCCAAAAATTACCTTAAGTGCTATTAGAAACAGTAGATAATAACACTGTTATCCAGGGCAATTACTGGTCTCTGCTAATCCCTGAGCTAGCAGTGCTTTTCTTCCTTATGGCGTCTTTACTGAGTTCCAAATAGATCCTTAGGCTGCAGGGAACAACCTCTTTCTCTGCCTATGAACCAACCAGATAGTCTCAGAAGGCATGTCAAAATGTTCATTAATCAAGAAATGTTCGATCTGGATCTTACAAACCAATCCAGAGGGATTAATTGCTTCTTTTTCCTTGTGGGATCATCTGCATAGCAGATGCTGAACAAAGGAGATGCCTTCATTTGCCATGTATTTTTCAGCCTTATTACTGAACAGAAACTTTCAGGCCTTTAGCCCTCTCCAGTGTTAATGCAGGGGGGGACAAAAATATATATGTTAGTGTTCTTTTCAGACCCTTTTGAGACTAGCTGAGACACTTTCAGATGCATGTAAACATCACATGGATCCAAAATCTGTGACTTGCAGATCAAGGTTTTTGGAGTGGGGATGAGGGAGCAGGGATTCCTACCTTTCTCTCAGCAAACAATACAGAACATGGCATTTGTGGTGCTACAAGAGTTGGGAAGATATGTTATTAGGCTGAAAATAGGTTATATGGGATGAGTTGGTTTTGTGTTGCTTTTTTCTTACCTTTATTTGTCATGGATTGAAAAGACAGTTGGTAAGCAGGGCTGCCAGCAGGATGTTGTTTCCTGAGGTAAAGAAGAGGTTGGCATCTTCTGCACACTCTGCACAGAAGCTGACTGGAGTGACAGCTGAATCAACATTGGTGAAAAGTCAGCATTCTCTGTCATGCACCCCATAATAACACAGTGGCTTAAGGGGCTGATGGACAAGATCACTTACTGAACTTAGAAGGCACTGGCTGCTGCCACTCATCCCTCCACCCCTAGCCTCCGCTTCCTAAGAAGCTATCTCATTCTGCCTAACATTAGGGCCAGCAAACTGCAAGTTTAAGACCTGTCTTCCTTCATGTTCTTCCAATAGCTAGACTATGTGTAATATTTCTCTATGTGTTGCTGTCCTTCATTTTGTAGAAAGTGTTGAATTTGGCAGCTCACCGAGCTCTGGTTTCCTGTTGTCTGGACCTAATTCTGGCACATGATGTCCTAAACAGTTTAGGCACTACTTAGTTCAGATATCTAGTTCTTCCAAATGATGGAATCTGTGAAATGCAGCATGCCCACGTGTGCATTTGATCTTCAGTTAGAAGGAACCTGAAAGATTTGGGGGGTATTTTAGATTTGTTACATTTTGATAATTGTTCTATTTCCTTTTAAACTCTCCCCACTGGGCCAAACCGAAGATGCCTAAACTTTTTACAACCCAATCCACAAGACAGTTAACATGGAGTAATTGGATTTAAGCTGATTTAGTCTAACTGAGGGAAGTTCACATATTTCAGCTAATTATGTTGTGGTTCAGAGTCAGCTATTTAGCCCTTGCAGACCCAAAGCAGTTTCCCTCCTGTTGAAGATCTATCACATTTCTAATTGCTTATTGTATTTCTATATTTCTATATTAAAGTATCTCTCTGTATTTCCCCCATCTCTCATGCAGTCTAGGATGGTTACAGATGAAGGCCAATCTAATTCACCTTTCTGTTCCAACTCTAGTCAGCTCAATGATTCTGTGAGGTTTATCAAGGGGGTAGGAAAAGTGAATTTTGGAGAGCTACACACACACACACACACACACACACACACACACACACACACACACACACACACACACACACACACACACACACACAGTAGTGCATAGTTCCCTCCCAATTTAAAAATTCAGTGAACTTTCACAGAGAGCTGGCATGCTTCACTTTGGGATGGACTTTTAATGTGCCCATGGCTATACCTATATGCCAAGATTATTTAATTTTTTTTATCCTCTGAACCTACCTCTGGGTTCCTAAATAAAATTGTGGTGTTCCACTAAAGCATAATTCCAGCAGTATATGAGCTGGCATCTACTACTTCCCCTGACCAAACAGACTCGGGTGAAAATTAAAGCATGAAACAGTGAAAGTAGATATTTAAGGCTTGAAGGAATACAAACAACACTAGGCTGATTGAATCAAATATTCAATTGTCTGGTACACCACCTTCCACCACCAACTTTCAATTCTCCTTTTCTCTACCTCTTCCAACCCTGAACAACCACAAAGCCCCCCTAACTAACTCTAACCATTCTCATGGCATTATGAATGCTGTAATAGACCAAGCCCAAGAGAGGGTGGGCAACAGTGATTTGCATTGCAGTTAGATATAACTAAATAGGTTTATTTAGACCAAATTACTGCATTCAATATGCCAGCAGATTTGGAAAACAAAACAGTAGCTACAGGATTGGAAAAGATCAGTATACATCACAATCCCAAAAAAGGGCAATGCCAAAGAATGTTCAAATTATCGAACAATCGTGCTCATCCCACACACCAGCAAGGTGATGCTCAAGATAATACAGGATAGACTTCAGCAGCATGTGGAGAGAGAATTACCAGAGGTGCAGGCTGGTTTCAGAAGAGGCAGGGGGACTAGAGACCACATTGCCAACATACGTTGGATCATGGAGAAAACAAAGGAATACCAAGATCAAGTCTACTTTTGTTTTATTGACTACACCAAGGCATTTGACTGTGTGGACCACAACAAGATGTGGCAAGTAATTAAAGAGATGGGAATACCAGAACACCTCATATGCATCCTGAGAAATCTGTACATGAACCAAGAAGCAACAGTTAGGACAGAGCACGGAATGACAGAGTGGTTTGGAATAGGAAAAGGAGTAAGACAAGGATGCATTTTGTCACCCTGCTTATTCAACCTATACACAGAGCTCATAATGCGCAATGCAGGGATGGAGGAATCACAATATGGGATTAAAATCACTGGGAGAAACATCAACAATCTGAGATATGCAGACGACACCACCCGAATGGCAGAAAGTGAGGAAGACCTAAAGAATCTCTTGATTGGGCTGAAGGAGGAGAGTGCAAAAGCTGGCTTGAGACTCAATATCAAGAAAACCAAGATAATGGCAACCGGCCCCATCAGTTCCTGGAAAATAGACGGGGAAGAGGTAGAAGCAGTGACAGATTTTACTTTCTTAGGATCAAAGATCACTGCAGATGGGGATTGTAGCCATGAAATAAAAAGCCGACTGATTCTTGGGAGACAAGCAATGAGAAACCTGGGGAACATAGTGAAAAGCAGAGACATCACATTGCAAACAAAAATTAGAATAGTCAAAGCAATGGTATTCCCAGTAGTAATGTATGGATGCAAGAGCTGGACCATTAGGAAGGCTGAACGCAGAAGAATAGATGCCTTTGAAATGTGGTGTTGGAGAAGGGTTTTGAGAGTCTCCTGGACAGCGAGGAGAACAAATAGGTCAATCTTAGAAGAAATTAAACCTGACTGGTCATTGGAAGGTCAAATAGTAAAGATGAAGCTAAAATACTTTGGACATCAAATGAGAAGGGAGGATTCACTTGAGAAGGCATTGATGTTGGGAAAGGTGGAGGGCAAAAGAAGAAGGGGGAGGCCAAAGATGAGATGGCTAGATGGTATTGTAAACACAATGGGCACAGAGCTGGGAGGGCTGAGGGGGATGGTGGAGGACAGAGGCGCCTGGAGGAAAATGGCCCATGGGGTCGCAAAGGGTCGGAGTCGACTGTGCGACTGAACAATAACAAATGTTTTAAAGTGATTTCTCAAACTTACAATTTGATATTCTACAACAGTTTGGTTCTCCTTGCCTTCAGCATAACCACCTCATGGATGAAACCTTAAACCTTGAAAATCTCATCTCTACTTACAATATGGGTTGATGTCATTTTTAAAAAAAACTTGTCTAGAAATGACTCTCCCTAATTAACAGCATGCGAAAAGAACTTTTCTTAGCATTGGAAAGTGCAGCAGGCCGTCTTTGCCACATCAACTAGGGAAGGCTATTGCCACCACCCCTGCTGCCACGGCTCCACACTAAACTTTTGCATCTGAAAAGTCTCGACTTGCCAAATGGCAGCGGCAAAGTGTGACACTCCTTTTGGCACTGGCCTGCTGCCAGTCAAGATCTTCATTTATCGTAATGAATTTGTGTCATTAATATGTTGGATACGCACAGCAATTGCAAAGTAGTACATTAGTAGAAAAGCTATTGCTCGGGATGCCAGCGTTTTATTGCCAAGGCTGATTTACAGGATGATAAGCAACTCTGCAATTGTCCTTGAAGAATGGAGGAAGGACATCAAGTATTGTGGTGGCAAGGGAGGCAGGGTTTACCCAGCCTGAGAGGAAGGAAGGGCAGAGGCAAGGGGACTTCTTTGGTTCTGTCTGTGAAACTGGTTGCTGGTCGGTAGTTTGATGACCTCCTCAAGGCAACTTATGGCCAGAGTACCCAACTAGCCTTTACAAGGGAGACATGTGAATAAACACCTGAGTTTCTTTCATTTTTATCCTTCCCCATTTCCAGTTTCCAGAGGGGAAGCCTGATACTTATTTGGACTAGGTAACACCATGCATAGACTGCAAGGAGATATTATCAGGTTTGGAAAAATTCCAGTTTTTGTCAGTAAGCAGACAAAACGTGAGAGGGAACATTAGAGGAGGGAATTCCAAAACAGCTCAGTGTCAACTGAATGGTTTTATGATTGCAAAGATGTTGAGAATGCTCTTCATGGCTGTGAGAATGTTAGCTCTCTCTCTCCCCCCCCCCACCATCCAACTCTCCATGTATGTGCATGCATGCGCAGTGGCGCAGAGTATCCTGACAAAAGCCATGCCTGTCTGAACGATGGAAACATGGAATAAATACCTTACACTGCAACATTTTGGTGCCAATTGTATTTTTTAAAACAAAAACACAGCCTTCGTTTGGTCCAGTTACAGTGCTAGAGCAGTAAGTGTGGATACAGTGAACAGCGTTACGGTGGCAGTCTGGGTTCCTTTTCTCCTTCTTGCCCACCACCACCACCACCACCACCGAGAATTTAGCTCTTTTTATATCAGTCCCATGCTAGGTTGCAATTTCCATTGAGTTTATCTTATTCCATTCTTAATTTATTCATAAATGCCTGATTAAGTACAGTATAAGAGCCCTCATAACATAGTGGTTAAACTGCAGTCAAGGTAAAGGTAAAGGTTTCCCTTGCTCGAAAGCCAGTCGTATCTGACTCTAGAGTTCAGTGCTCATCTTTGTTTCAAAGTCGAAGAGCCAGCGCTGTCTGCTTCTGCAGACATTTCCGTGGTCATGTGGCAGGCATGACTAGACACCGGAGCACATGGAACACTGTTTACCTTCCCACCAAAGTAGTCCCTATTTATTTAATTGCAATTTCTTGCTTTTGAACTGCTAGGTTGGCAGGAGCTGGGGCAAAGAGGGGAGTTCATTCCATCCTGCAGTACTCGGGAATCAAACTGCTGACCTCCCACCTTCCAGTCAGTGTCTTAGCCACTTGAGAACTGCTGTACTGCAACTCAACTTCTGACACTGTGAGTTGATGGGACTCAAGGTTGACTCCTTCCTTCCAAGGTTGATAAAATGAGTACCCAGCATGTTTGGGGCAAAATGCTAATTACTTTGTGAACTGCCCGGAGAGTGCCATAAGCACCATGTGGCGGTATATAAGTGTAATTGCTCTTGCTAAGTAGCAGAGCCATAATTAGCAACCAGCACTACATATTTCTCCTATTCATTTTGATGGACAGAAATCCCCGAAGAAAAAGAAAGAGGAAAATGTGGTGTGTGTCCCCCAAAATAAATAAAGAAGTGTATGTCTTTTTTTAATAAAAGGAAAATGAATATGATCAGAAAATATTGCAATTTATTTTCCTAACATTTGTCAGTGGACTCATATTTAGACTTCTGGTGTCTAGAGCCAAAGCCTGTTACTCCACCCTACTTGGATCACTGTCAAGCAGCAGGGAATGGATGGCTTGATGGACTGAGAGTTAATGGGTAGATGGGTAATTGTTCCACAACTTTTTACACTTTTTTCTGGGTGTCTTTCCTGCTGTCTGCTCTTATGGAGTGAAATAATGGAGCTTGCAATAGCCTGATCACAGGGAACACCAGGATGGTTTTATCACACAGAACTGTATGCAGTGACATTGTGGATGCCCAAGTATTGATGGCATGATGTTTTAAAAAATTAAAATAAACCAGCAATATGGCATACAGACAGTGATGCACTGAAGAACCGGTAGCGGAAATTCCCCAAGGCCACGCCCACCTGACTGGCCACGCCCACCTCCATGCCCCACTGCATTGGCCATACCCACAGATTTGGCCCCGCCCACAGATGTGGCCCCGCCCACAGAGGTGGTAGTAAAAAAAATTTGGAGTGCATCACTGCATATAGACCTCCCATGGTTCAGGTAAAAGGAACCTTTAATGAGTTGGGCTTCATTTCTAGAAGGCATCATTGGGACATGTGTCCAGCTGGGTTCGGTATCTGGCACCAGCCTAGAGGTGAGGGGAGGGGCGGTGGTGTTGCCATTGTTGCCAGGGAGTCTTTGGGAGTTGCTAGGGCCACTGCTCCACAAGTGGCTGGTTGTGAGGCCCTGCTTCTACGGCTGGGCCCCAAGGGTCAGTTGGGGATCTTACTCCTGTACCTGCCCCCTTGCAGGGTAAGGGATGCCCTGCCTGAGCTCCTCGAGGCCGCCTCGATGCTGGCGTTGGAGTTCCCGAGGCTTATGGTTCTGGGGGACTTCAATTTGCCATCGCTGGGGATGGCTTCTGAGGTGGCAAGGGAGTTCATGGCTTCCATGGCAGCCATGGGCCTGACTCAGGTAGTTCGGGGTCCGACCAGGGGCAGTGGTCACATGCCAGACCTAGTTTTCTTGTCGGAGCAGTGGCAGAGTGATCTAAGACTACAGGATTTAGTCATCTCACCTGTGCCATGGTCAGATCACTATCTGGTGACTCTTGACTTTCTGGGGGCGACACTTCATCGTAGGGAGGCAGGGCCTATTAAAATGGTCCTCCCTCGGCGACTAAAGGATCCAGACGGATTCCAGAGGGAACTGGGGGATGTTCCTCTGGATCGACTACACGATTCACCCGAGGCACTCGTCGACCTGTGGAATAGGACGACAATAGTAGCCTTGGATGAAATCGCGACACTGCGGCCTCTCCGCGCCCGGGGGATTAGGTCATCTCCCTGGTTCACAGATGAACTGCGCGAACTCAAACGGGCAAAGAGACGCCTAGAGCGCCGCTGGGTGAAGACCCAGGATGACTCCGATTGGACACTAGCTAGAGCTGCTATTAGGGCCTACCTAGTGGCGATGGGGGTGGTGAGGCGGCAATACTTCACCGCCCTTATTGCCTCCGCTGATAATCGCCCAGCCGCCCTGTTCCGGGTAACCAGGTCCCTCCTCGGTAGGGGGAGATCGGTGCCCGGTTGGCAGGGTTCGGCTGAGGACTTTGCTGACCATCTGGTGGAGAAAATCGATCGGATTCGTTCAGGATTGAACCCTGGCGTGGATGGGGAGAGTCGGGGAGGTGCCGGGGCACAGTCTTGCAGTACGATCTGGGATCAGTTTGATCCTGTTGTCCCTGATGAAGTGGACAGGCTCCTTGCAGCTGTTTGGTGAAAGCCTCCAAGGAGGTAACAGGTGGCTGGGTTGGGGGGATAATAAATGCTTCTTTACGGGAGGGGGTATTTCCTGCACAGCTAAAACATGCTTTGGTGCGACCCCTCCTGAAGAAAATGTCCCTCGACCCAGCTGTCCTTAACAACTACAGGCCGGTTTCCAACCTGCCCTTTCTGGGTAAGGTTTTGGAGAAGGCGGTGGCGTGCCAGCTGCAGAGTGTCCTGGAGGAAGCGGATTATCTAGACCCCTTTCAATCAGGGTTCAGGCCCGGGTATGGAACGGAGACGGCATTGGTCGCACTGATGGATGATCTCTGGCGGGAGCGGGACGGGGGTTGTCCAGCCGTCCTTGCTCTTCTTGACCTCTCAGCGGCCTTCGATACCGTCAACCACGGTATCCTTCTGGAACGGCTCGAAGGACTGGGGATCCAGGGCACTGTGTTGTCCTGGTTTTCCTCTTTTCTGGAGGGCCGTACCCAGTCGGTGTGGTTAGAGAGTGAGAGGTCCAGCCCTAGGCCCCTCAAGTATGGGGTGCCTCAGGGCTCTGTGCTCTCTCCTCTCTTATTTAACATCTACATGAAGCCACTGGGTGAGATCATTCGTTCCCACGGGGTGCGGTACCATCAGTACGCGGATGATACTCAGCTGTACATCTCGGCCCGTGGGGACCCCAGTGATGCTGTTGAAATCCTATCCGGATGCCTGGAGGCCATTGGGGTCTGGATGGGGGTCAATGGGCTTCGGCTGAATCCCGGCAAGACAGAGTGGCTGTGGATAGGGGGCCCCGTGTTATCCAGGGAGTTACCACCTTTGGTACTGGATGGGGCTGTTTTGCCCCAGACAGACCCAGTGCGCAACTTGGGGGTCCTTCTGGACTCACGGCTGCTGCTAGAAGAACAAGTAGCGGCTGTGGCCAGGAGGGCTTTTGCCCAACTTCGGGTGATTCGCCAATTGCGCACGCTCCTTGACCGGGGCTCCTTGCTTATGGTCACCCATGCTCTGGTTACTTCCCGACTAGATTACTGTAATGCGCTCTACATGGGGCTGCCCTTGACGACCATTCGGAGGCTGCAGCTGGTCCAGAATGCGGCGGCCCGGGTGGTGATGGGGTGTGGGCGATATGCCCATGCCTCACCGCTACTTCGGGAGCTGCACTGGTTACCAGTTTGTCTCCGGGTGCAATTTAAGGTGCTGGTTTTGACCTTTAAAGCCCTATATGGCAGGGGGCCAGGATACCTTAGAGACCGCATCGTCCAAAGAGTGTCTGCCCATCCAACCAGAGCGGACCGGAGGGGCTCTCTAATAGTGCCATCAACTAGGGGTGCACATCTGTCTAGCACCCGAAGGAGGGCCTTCTCCGTGTCCGCACCAACTCTCTGGAACCTCCTGCCAATAGACCTAAGACTCCAAAGTGAACTGCTGCCCTTCAGGAAAGGAGTGAAGACCTGGCTGGCAGGGCAGGTGTGGGGCCCAAATGGGACTATGGTGCCCGCCTGCTAGCTTTTATAAGAACTCTCTCTTCTTTCCTTTTGTATAGTAGGTGGATGGGGTTGGGTGGGATATGGGTTTTTTAAATGGGGTGGGATGTGGGTTTTATAATGTTTTTATGTATTTTTAGAATTGTTGTAATGCCGCCCTGAGTCGGGTTCTGCCTGAGTGGGCGGCATATACAAATATGACTATAAATAAATAAATAAAATTGGTTGAACTGGCATTTTGCTGCTTGTGGTGGAATGGCAAATGTCCTTCCACTTCTCCCACAAGTCAAAATGCATAAGATTGGTCAATTTATCTTGTGGCATACACTCTCACAAGTGCCACACCCAGGCAGTAAACACACAAAGTAGTATCCTGTTGCTTGAAGGCAGAATAAAAAGAAATCACATACCCCCCCCCCCAGAGGGAAGTCCCTTGTCATATTTCCATTTTCACACTGGTTGTGAGATGAGTCACACAGCTGGTCACACAATGGGATACCTCGCAATGATTTCCCCTGTGATCCACATTTACACAGCAGGATACTAGCCCCACTAATGATACCTTTAAAAAACAGCCATAGTTTGTGGGGTGCTCACCTTTCCTGGCAGGGTCTGCACTTATGGTTGATAAACACCCCAAACCAGCACTAGCACCCCAAACCAGCTTTCTGAAGCAGCTTTCTTAAGCATTTTGCTTAATGATAGGGCAGGCCCTGATGAGCAACCATGGTAAAGTGAGTGTCTGAGAGAATCCTGAGCTTTGGAGAAGAGACATGCTTGGGCAGAATTTTTAAAAAGAATGTCATCTTTCATCTTCAACACTCTGTTTTATATTATTAAGTATATTAAGCCAGTTATATCCAACCCTAGGGTTCAGTGCTCATCTCTGTTCATATCCAAAGAGCTAGCACTGTCTGTATTTGCAGATGTTTCAGTGGACATGTGGCAGGCATAACTAGACACCAGAATGCACAGAATGCTGTTTACCTTCCCACTGAAATGGTACCTATTTATCTACTTGCAATTTTTTGCTTTTGAACTGCTTGGTTGGCAGGAGCTGGGACTGAAATGGGAGCTCACTCCGTCATGCAGCACTTGGGTATCAAACTCCAACCTTCCTGTCTTCAAGTTCTGCATCTTAACTACTAAGCCACCACAGTCCCACCACTACCAGCATTGTTATTAACATCTTGGAAAGGAAGCATACATTTCTACCAGAGGTCTAGGATAGACAAGAAAGTGAAAATTGTTTCATGGTTGATTCTCCCTCCCACTGAACTGCTAGTGACCACCCTCCTTCCCAAAACCCTGAGAGGTCATGACCCATTGCTTGGAATGACCTACACAGAGATTTCTAACTTGCTAATAAGAGAACTGAGCAATCAGCATAATGAAATCCATTATTATTATTTTTCAATTAACGAAAGGGTGGGATGAAGTATCAGAGCCAGGGCTGCCTTGAGATGGGAAGGGCCCACAAGCTGAGTAGAGCGGGGTACAAATTAAAAATCAAATCAAATCAAAAAGGGTACAATGATGAGATTCTCAGTGACCCCCATGATATGTCTTTCATGACACATTATTATAATTCTCTCTAGCAGCTCCCCAGGTGGCTTAGTGGTTTAGACACTGAGCTTGGAGACTGGAAGGTTGGGTTTCGATACCCGGGGGCTGCACAGGGACATGAAAGGAGCCCCATTTGGGCATCCTCAGGTTGAAAAGAGCCTTCATGGCCCAGCGGGAGGCAGGACACGCCGCCATTGACCCAGCCCCAGCCTTGGAGATGAGGAGCTGCTGAGGTTACCAACGGTTTTGTGTGGGCCATGATGCAAGCTATGTTATGATTATTATGTTAGCTGATATGGACTTTTTATACAATAATTTTCTTTTTGCTATGTTTTTGATATTTTTATAATGATTGTAACTTTGATGTGGTAATTTATTATGGTGAGGCACTCTGCGATTGGGCGGCATACAAACGTAAATATGAAATGAAATGAAATCCTCTGAGTGGAATCTTTCCAGCAAAAATTGTTTCAACCCAGAGTAATCTCTGACACATTATTATTATTATTATTATTATTATTATTATTATTATTATTATTATTATTATTATTATTATTATTATTATTATTATTATTATTATTATTATTATTATTATTATTATTATTATTATTATTATTTTCACATCTTTATAAATAATAATACTGTCATACCAATGGTTGATGTTAAATTTCAAGCAACCAAGTCTGTAGCAGGGTTTACACAGCTGTAGTTTCTCAGAAGGCCATGTTTTTCATTATAAACTATATAACCCAGAATGCCTTGTTCCCAACAGAAAAGCAAGGCCTTATGATGGATTATGACCCATCTACTTCTGTGCTCTTATTTTCACCATGTCTTTATGGTCATTGGACACAACCAAGCTTTTTTGTCTCTGTAGTGCTATCATGACATACCTATAGTCACAAACTAACTGCATTGTGAACAAATATTAAACAGTTATTACAACATTTTATTCTGTAATGTTGGAGTGGAAGGGCAATAGGGTATCAAAAGTAAATGCAATACTCTTACATTAAACACAAGAGATCCAAGAACATGGAAGTCAATGGCTGTGGTTCCATTAAAGTACATCTATATCTATAAAACAAAGGTGTGGATTTGTATGTCCGCGATGGGTTCCCACACCCCTGGATGGATCTCACTGAAACTTGCCACACACTTTCCTTGGCCTGGCAAGATGGCCTCTGGAGGGTAGCGAACCCCATTTGGTGGTTTATTCCTCCAAAAATAGGTCACAAGGGAGCACCCCATCCAATGGGAAGAAAGGCTAAGAAAAGCAGTAGTACGCATGCGCAGAAGTCCGTGCACACGACACGGCCTCACCGGCAATCCAGGCAGTGGCACATGTGCATAGTCAGTTCATGAGGCAATGAACAAGGCAACAGTGGCCAAAATGGCAGTGACAGAGATGTCGGAGACCAGGGCACAAGAGGGGGTGGCAGTGGCAGTGGCTGAAACAACAGCAGGATCAGGCTCTGGCACAGCCTGACAGGCGCCATGCCCCCTCACACAGCTGACCGGGCCAGAGCAGCAAGGAGCACTGGCTACATGGTAGGCCTGGTCCTAAAACAGATGATGCTGCTGCTAGATGTCCCGCTGACACTGGACGCCCTCAGCCTGGAGGGAGGAGTGGTGGGCGGCAGCAGCTGCATGGCAGGCCAGGCCTTACAGCTGCTGTATGCCCCGCTGCCACCCCGCAACCTCGGCCAGCACTGGCCAAGAGGAAGGAGCGGCGAGGAGCGGCAACTGCACCGCGGGCCCAGCCATGAATCTGCTGCCGCCGCTGGATGGCCGTAAGTGCAGACCCTGCCAGGAAAGGTGAGCAAAACAATAAAAAAACCAGGCAAGGCAGGGTAATCAGCTAATACTAATATAAATCTAGAATTCCAAGAATCCCACAAACGTTGCCCATGAATGGGGGATTCTGGGTGGTGAGGTTAAAAAATAAATCCCAAATTCTGAGAAAAATATAAACCCAAATGTTTCTAGAATACTTTTCGGGGGGAGGGGGAAAATGTTGATTGAGACTGTTTTTCTTGTTTTGTATTGCAAACTCAAATTTGCTTACTAAATGATTAGTGATATGACCCCTCAAATGAAGATTCATTTTTACGGGTTTTTTTACAATAAATATACCATAACTTCCCTACAAGCTCTGCTATTTGAAAGCAAAGCAGATATGAGAGGTGAATGCTTGAGATGCTAGAAGAAACAGGCATGGCTGAATAAACTGTAATTGGCTTCTCTTAAAAATTAATTTTAATAATTTAAAGGCAACCACATAGCAAAACATGCTCTCAAGTCAATCCTCAGATCATGCATTGTTAAGGCCTGCCATTAATTATTCAGGTCAATTGCCTAGGAAGGCAATTTTTTTCCAGTTTTTCTTAAGTTTGTATATCTTGACTTGAACACGCGAGGAAGTTCAGTCTTGCAGCTTCTGCTAATGTTGCTTGTTGAATATGTGCAGTGTCCGAATGTGCTTCCTTTCAACCTTGTAGAGAAACACTCAGAGGTGGTGTTCAAACCAAAACAGACAAAATCAGTCAGTTTGGTTTCTGGATCTGAACTAGGGCTGTAGATTTCATTCAGCCGAAGCCCAAATCACTGGCTATACAACTCTTATTTTGATGAATTTGTTTGTGGTTAAAATGAAATGGAAAGGCCAGGTTGATTTCAGAATAAAGTGAAGCACATTTACAGATTGGTTTGCATCCATTGCACAAATTGTGATTTGTTTGAGTTACAAGTTGTTTTGGCCTTTAAAAAAATTAAAACAAACTTTAAAAGTGTTTCAGACTGAAGCTAGGAGTTTGCAACTTGGCAGGTATATGCCTCTCCCTAAAGTCTCGAGATTTCAAGTACATCAGTTGAAAAATAAAAATGTTATAACCCTATATTTTTCTCTCAAAACAAGTCAATGGAAGCCTAACAGTGTGACCTGGATCTGGTGCACAAACTGCCCAGACAGGCATATATCCTGCTCTTTGGGACATATTAGAAGTGGGGTAGTCTGCTCTTCTTCATGGCATCCATACATGATAGATGCTGGAGTAGACCCAATTACCCCTAATGCATGTCTTTTGAGCCCCTGTCAGGGAGTCCTACTATAGAGTTGCCCATAAGTCTCTACCAGGCCCATAAGTCCCTACCCATCTTTTCCGTGGGCATGTGTCCCACCCCTTTGCCCAGCAGTCCAATGGGAGCACTTCCTCCCTCCTCCCAGCAAGAGTTCACCCCACCCCTCTGCCCAGCAGCCCAATGGGAGCACTTCCTTCCCCCCCGGCAGAGCCCTAATCTCTTTGTGGCCCGGTAGGGACTTACGGGCCATCCTGTATTTTGTTACACTGACATATAGCTCATTGCCAGCATCTGTGGACACTAGGCATAGGATATAGGCAGTGGTGGGATTCAGACTTTTTTTACTACCTACTCTGTGGGCATGGTATGGTGGGCATGGTCAGGGGGAAAGCCCTGCATTGCATCCGAATTAGGACTACTTTATTTCAAAACTTGGATGGGCGGGACCAGCCAGAATTTCTGCTACCGGTTCTGGAAAACTGGTGTGAACCAGCTGAAGCCCACCATTGGAAATAGGACAACCTTGCTGCAGTCAAATGTGCTTCCATTGTCAACATCCAGTATCCTGAAGTGGCTTATGACTTATGGCTTAGGACAGGGTTTCACAACCTATGGCCCGTGGGCCAGACCCAGCCCATGGCACCATTTCATGTGGCCTGCCACCACCACTGCAAGCAGCAAAAACAGCCAAAAACACACCACCCTCGCTCCTGCCACCACCACTGCTGGTGGTGAAAACAACCAAAAACATGCTATAAATGCACCTGCAGCTGTCGTAAACACATTTAGCCACTCAGATGTCTGAGGGTGTGTGGTCCAGCCCGTGGTGGGAAAACATTGAGAATGGACAGATATCAGAAGCTGAATATTGCAGATGGAGAGGGCAAGTGGACTTTTAAAAATATATATATGTGGGTGGTGGTGGGTTTTGTTGTTTTTGTTGTTGTTGTTTTGCCTATCTGTGTTCTGCCAATTGATAAACTGCCCACAGTGGTAATATACAGACAGGCAAAAAAGCTAAAGGTGCCTCCCTTTTGCATTCTCAGTACAGTATCATGAACTGGCTGACAAAATGGTAAGGGGAAGAAAATATATTTTTTGTGTTTAGAGATGACTAAGTGATGCATTGCAACAGTGATCATCTACTGAATGTAAAACAATAATAATAATTTCACTCCTCCTGATCATCAAATGATAGGGGAAGTGTTCAATTTGCCAGTATCATGAAGTGGCTTGTCAGTTGTACTGTTTGGAAGGATGGAACAAGTCAAATATTATTTAGCTCCTACCCCATCCTCAAGTGACCTCTGGTATCTTGATCCAGTCTGCACCACAAAGACCAGTGCAGAATCAGATGTGGCACAAATCCAGATCAAACCATGACTTGAAACTGGCCTACAAACCAGACCAGGAGACCTAATCCTCATTTTAATATTCTGAATGTCTTCTCAAAATAGGATCAGCAATATGGACATGCATCTCTTTGTCATGCCTAATCCACTGTCCCTTAATGATCCTAGTGTCCATCCATTATTGTAGATCAACAGATTCATACCCAGAGTGCTGTCGTAAAGCTTATACTTCACTGCAGACATACCAGGTAGGGCTGGAAAAAACCTCCATCTGAAATCTAGTAAGGCTATTGCCGGTCAACATAGACAATGCTAACCTATATTGGCAAGTAGTAGTTAGATTCAGTAGACAGAAGCTTTATATGCATATCCATATGTGAAAATATGTGTTTAAAGACATTACTGACTCAAGAGAACTGTAACGTGATGAAGGAGTGCTCTTGCCCAACCTCTATGTCAATTAAATCACATTAATATCTACAGGTCTGAAGAATCTCAAACAAACGTCTGCATGCATTTTGTCTTTCGTATGTAGGTAAAGATAAAAGTTGCCCTTGCTCGAAAGCCAGCCGTATCCGACTCTAGGGTTCAGTGCTCATCTCTGTTTATAGCCAAAGAGCAAGCACTGTCTGCATCTGCAGACATTTCCGAGTGCACAGAGCACTGTTTACTTTCCCACCAAAGTGGTACCTATTTGTCTACTTGCAATTTCTTGATTTTGAACTGCTAGGTTGGCAAAAGCTGAGGCAGAGATGGGAGCTCACTCCGTCATGTAGTACCCACATGCACACTGCATGTAATGTAGCATAATGAGTAACAAACTAGATGAACTGAAGTCAGAGAAGAACAATTCTTTATGTTTGCTGTGGGACATAGGAGAATAATAATAATAATAATTTTGTTTGCCACCATGCAACTCCCAATCTGTCACAGTCCAATGAAGATATCTAAACCATCCTGAGAAAACCTAACTGTAGAACACGAGTGCTTAAAGTGTGCCTGGAGAACAGGCTATGGTTAATCTGTTTCCATTAAGCATTATTAACTAGAAGTCTGATATATCTAGGGATGTGTGTATACAGCTGTCCATTCTCTAACTGTATTACAGAGAGAGTGGAGCAAGACCTTGCAACAAAGAAGATGAGAAGATTTGAACATGTGTGTGTGTGTGTGTGCAGGCATGCATGTGTACACACGGAGTACAAAGGAAAACCCATCTATGCTTGGAGTCTAAACAGAAACCTGTCCATCAAACTGTCCCTATTTCTTTTCTTTCTTTTCTTTCTCTCTCTCTCTTTAACCTTTCACCTCTTTAAATAGCTTACACCATGAAGGTACAATTAAAGCTGAACTCCCCATGGAACTGAAAAAGAGGTAGATAGGAGAAAGAGGCATAAGGCTTTTTGCCCTAGTGTCATTAGCTGAAATTGTGTTTGTGCAATTTATATTTTATGGCAAGCGTGTCAATTAGTGTGCGAAATTTAATAACCCAATTGAACGTCCCTTGCTCAAAGCTAAATTGAAATCTGTTGTCTGTTTCCTTTTCTGTGGGGGAGGTGTGATTGGAGAGGCAAGCAGGGCAGAAGGAGTTTTCTTTGTTGATTAAAATGATTAAGCTCCTGCGCCCCTATACCAAGGGATCCTTGTATGTTCTGGTTTATGCTCCTGAAGACCCGAATGTTTTGAAAAGTAAAATTGCTGGGTCAGATGTGAGCTGAGGGAGAGAAGATAATATAGTTTGTGCTATTGTTTCTAACAGGATGCAAATCAGAATCCGTCCAACAGCTGAGAACACCTGGACACTCATTGCCATTGCCCACATTGGAACAAAGTGGCAGAAGCATCACACCAGTATTGGGGCTAAAACAGAAGTGTAGCCTCTCACATGCCTGCCATGCTCCTTCTCTTGCTTCCCTCCAAGAAATAGGAAAAGGCAAAATGGCAGGGCACATCTGCCTGTTGGGACTGGACCTAGTCCCAGAACACATGCAGTTCTGGCATCTCCCACCCTCTTTCAGGGAGTCACAGTTCATATGAATCCTCTAGAAGAGTGAGAGATAGGGTTCCAGGACGAGTAATTCTGTCAAGTATTCATTCAGGATTTTGGAGCAGTTAGGCAAGACAAGTGATGGGCAACACCATGCTGGTTAGACTGCTCAAGCCTCCGCTAGATGAGAGTCTTGTCGAGGAATGGGGGCTTCAGAGGTCTAACTTGGCCAATTTGCCAAGCAAGATTGCGCTCATCATCTGAAAGCACCTCTAAGGTGATGAACTTCTCCTAAACTCAGTGCCTTAGCGGTGCTTTCAGACAAGGCACACGACCTTGTCAATACGGATGGACTTCTCCTAAACCCAGCACCTTAGAGTGCTTTTGGACAAGGCACACAATCTTGCCAACATGCCAGCCCCCATGAATTGCCTCTCTTGGCTTCTTCCAAAACTCTTGCAGCACAGTAAAGGAATGGAGGGGGAAGACGAGAGAGGTGGCCGCGGGCTTTCGGAAAGAGTGGCTTTTTCAGTGGGGTGAGTTCTCCCTGTATGCTGGCCATTGCCACCTCTTTTGTGTTCCTCCTCCATTCCTTTACTGTGCTGCAAAAGTTGGGGCAGACAATGAGAGAGGTGGGCTGGTAACCTCCCCCTGCACCCACGGCGATGCTCTGAGGGGAAGGCATGGTGCTTCAATGGTGATAGGGAGCAGGCAGGGGGGAGGTCACCAGCCCACCTCCCCACCCCACCCTGACATGGCTCCTCCTCCTCCTCCCTGGCAGCGGCAGCTCTTCCTTCTCCTTCCTCTTGATACCTGGTCATGCCCGGGGTGTGGGGAGAAGAGGAGGAGGTGGTGGTGGGTGGTGTGGTGTGGTGTGGTGGGCGTGGCCAGCTGGTTTTGCTACCGGTATGCACGAACTGGTGCAAACCTGCTGATGCCTGCCACTGGATACACCCCTCCAAGTAGGAGGAGCAGTGTGTGCACACAGTCTCCCTGCCTCCTAGGTAGGAGGGGGATGTATGACCATGCCTCATGGGTGGGATTTCAGCCTCCCCTCCCCATTGGAAGGGCAACTTCCTTGGTGAATAGTGGGAATGCTGCAGAACTAGGATATCTTAACTTCAGCAAAGCCATTGACAAAGTGTCCTATTATATTCTGATTAGCAAACTAACTGGGTGTGACCTGCATAGCACAAATATTAGGCAGATACACCATTAGTTATAGAAAAGAGGCATTCAAAAGAAAATTGGACAACTATCTAACAGATCTGCTTTGATTTAGATTCTTGCATTGAGCAGTGGGTTGGACACAATGGCCCTGGTGGCACAGTGGTTAAACTGCTGTACTGCAGCCAAAACATTTTGCATCAGACCCTGATGGAGTTCAAGGTTGACTCAGCCTTCCATCCTTCCAAGGTTGGTAAAATGAGTACCTAGCATGTTAGGTACAAAATGCAAATTACCTTGTAAGCTGCCTAGACTGTTCACTAAGTGCAATGGGGTGGTACATAAGTGTAATTTCTACTGCTGTTGCCTCACAGGCCTGATCCAACTCGGTTATTCTATGGCATCTTGTTTCTATCCTACATACAAAAGCTGTCTGTGGGTTATTATTTTAATGTTAGTGATAAGATAGTGGTTCAGGACCAAAAATCAGCCTATTGTGATATAACATACTGTGCATTATGCATTGAAGTAGAAATTAAGCCAATAGTCCAGCCAGTTTCTGCATATGGACTGGGGGGAAATAGTCTTTTTCTCCTGCTTCGGCAGCAGAAAATATATATATATATATATATATATATATATATATATATATATATATATATATATATATATATATATATATATATATATATATATATATATATATATATATATATATATATATATATATATATATATATATATATATATATATATATATATATATATATATATATATATATATATATATATATATATATATATATATATATATATATATATATATATATATATATATATATATATATATATATATTTTCTGCTGCCGAAGCAGGAGAAAAAGACTATTTCCCCCCAGTCCATATGCAGAAACTGGCTGGACTATTGGCTTAATTTCTACTTCAATGCATAATGCACAGTATGTTATATCACAATAGGCTGATTTTTGGTCCTGAACCACTATCTTATCACTAACATTAAAATAATAACCCACAGACAGCTTTATATATATATATATATATATATCACCAAAAATATTTCAAGGAGAATTATACCCCCCTCTAACCCAGGGGACTCAGAGGGAGATGGTGGAAAGGAAGAGAGCGAGCGAGCCAGGAGACAGCTATAATCAACGTTGGTCTTAACACTACTGCACCAAAAAGAAAGAGAAACTAATGGTGTTGGAGGAGAAAAGATAGATCCTAATGTGCTAAAATAAAATTCTGACCAAACCACCCAAATACAAGCATTCATCCACATACATGAATACATGCATATTTAATACTTGTAGTTTAACTTACTAAGTTTTAAAAACAAAGTGGAAAAGCAAAGCCCTATGCTACATTGATGATTCCTTTTGGAGCCATCACTCCAGAGGTTCTCCATTTGGGGCATGGGTTCTTTTGGAAATAAATGGATCTACTCCTTCCCTCCAACTCCCACACCCTAAATTCCAGTTGTATTACAGCTGTAATTTCCTGTATTACAACTGTGTTTCCTGTGTAACAGCTGAGTGCTACAGTCCCGAACAAGTAGCACAGAAGAGAATGAGTTCAACAGTTTATCCCGTTTATAGCAACATAAAAGTGGAGCAAGAAAGAACATTTCTAGTCCCTCTTTGCTTCAAAAAAATGCAAAAAATGAAAGTGATGGCTCCTTTGGTATTTGCTAAATTAGACGTATTGCATGTTTGTTTACATGGCAATGCAGTACTATCCCTTCTGAGTAGTATTTGGAAGGAAGCAACAATTCCGGTGTATAACTAGTCTTTTGCATCTGTCAGCAGAATGGAAGGGGAGGAGAAGAGAGAAGGCTGGGCTATTTTGCTGTGTTGTTGTAGACCAGGGGCTCTCAACCTTTTCCAGCCATGGGCCAGAGCATGCACCCTCAGACAACTGAGTGGGCCAGACACGTGATTTCCCCCCACTGTAAATGCTGCTGTAAAATGCATTTATGATAGCCGTGGGTGCATTTATGGAGTGTTTTTGGCTGTCTTCACCACTTCCGCTGCTTTTGGCAGTGGCGGTGGCAGTGGTGGGAACAAGGGCAGTGGGCCACATGAAATGACACCATGGGCTGGGTCCTGCCCACAGGCCATAGGTTGTGAACCCCTGATGTAGACTAAAAAAGCAAGCCTGCCCCTTTGTGTCTTCCAATGGTCACCTATAGAAAATGCATCTCTAACTTCCAAATTCAACATTGAAAAAAACAAGGTCATGGCATCCAGACCCATCACTCCCTGGCAAATAGAAGGGGAAAAAATGGAAGCAGTGACAACTTTACCTTCTTGGGATCTAAGATCATTGCAGATAGTGACTGCCATCATAAAATAAAAAATAAAATGCTTACTCCTTGGGAGGCAAGCTATGGCAAACCTAAGCAGCATAATAAAAGGTAGGCACATCACTGAGCCAGCAAAAGTCCACATAGTTAAAGCAATGGTCTTCCCAGTATGGCCGTGATAGCTGGACCATAAGGAAGGTTGCGTGCAGATGAATAGATGCCTTTGAACTGTGGTACTGGAGAAGACTTTTGAGAGTCCCATGGGCTGCAAGGAGATCAAATCAGTCAATCCTAAAGGGAATCAAACAAATACTGAAGATTTGGCCACCAAATAAGAAGAGAGGACTCACTGGAGAAGGCCCTGATGCTAGGAAACATTGAAGGCAAAAGGAGAAGAGCGCGGCAGTGGATGAGATGGCTAGATGGCATTGTTGATACAATGGACGTAGAGCTGAGTGGGCTGGAGAGGATGGCAGATGACAGAGGAGACTGGCTTGCTGTGGTCCAAGGCGTTGTAAAGGGTTGGATTCGACTGTACGATTGAACAACAACTACTACCAAAAAGTGTTCATCTCCTACTTCATGCAACACATAAGTTAACCCTGCATCACAAATGGATGAGGTCATCTCTAAAGTAACATTCAAAATTATCCTTTCATATTTGCTTTTCATTTGCTTAAGTTACATTTTTGTGGGGAGAAGAAAGTTTTTCATGCACCATACACCCTACTGGATGCATGATGGGAAGGCAATCCTTGTAGTTTTCCACAACTGGCATATGCAGGGAATTGAAAAGTTATTATCTTCGGACTACAACTCCCAGTTGTCATGAGGCTGGGCAATCCCTGGAGTGTTTGTTTGTGCATGTGTGTGTGCAAGCACAGGCACACACCAAGATTTTTTCTAGTCTCTATTGAAACAACTTCCATTGAAACAACTGAGTGGGATGTGTCAAGATTTTTAAAAACTGTTCTTTTCAGTATTTATAGAGGCCACAGGGTATTTCAGTGACATGAATCAATAACTTCAGCCACTTTCTCTTTCTTTCTCTCTGTATATACATGCTGAATTTTAAACAAGGTTAAGACATAATTTGTTTTGGCTTTTTAATATGGTGGAAAAAGGTATTGCTCTGATTATGGTATAACATTTGAAACATATCATGTTTCTACCCAAAGGAGAAACAAAAAACAGTGCAGATAAAAATCCAAAGAGGGAATGTGACCTTTCCAGGATTTCCTCTGCCAGCAACCATCTGAACTGTATACTTTTCCGCCCCTGCACATTTTATAGCCTGGAAAATGTATATATACTTCCTTTCTTTCTCCGCTCTTGCAAATGAGGCCAAACTAAGAAGCTTTCCCTAGTATGGTGACCAGCAGTTTGCTAAGGGCACAAATTCTCTAGGGAGTATTAAATTTGCAAGCATGAACCTTGGAAAGATCTGAATTCTTTCTCAGGTGGCCCTGTGTGCAAAGTGGAGGGCTCACACAGTCAGGAGCAGAAGTGACATGAAACTAATCCAAACAAGGTTGACTTAGCAGGCCAAGTGTGATAGTGGGGTGAGCACATAACTGGAAGTAAGCTCAGAGTTTGGGAAGATTTCTTTTTGCACTACACCTTCCAGAAGCCCTATGCCAGCAGGATCAAAAACTCATGGAGGAAGCTCTAAGGCTGTGATGGCGAACCTTGGCACTCCAGATGTTCTCAGACTTCAATTCCCAGAAGCCCAATCACCCTGTGAATCCACACGAATGGGTTTACTGCGATTCATCCGGCCCACACTGCCCTCGTCCCTCCCGGAAGTGGACCGTTTTATTTCAATATATATATATAGTTTCCATGAATGCTAAAATTGAAACAGACAGTTCTGGTGTCTGCTAAATAAGACACACTGCCTATTTGTTTATGTAGTAATTTAATATTTGAATTTTTACTTCTTTCTTTTCATTTGTCACACTGCATTAACCAGAAAATAGACTAGGCTCCTACAATTTCTGCATTAAAATAAATGCTCAGAGGGTGACTGAAAGCCAGGATGATGAAGTGAATGAGCAGCGAATGAAAGAAATTGATGAGCAAAATAAAAAGTACAGAATGGCTATTTTTCAGACTTCAGGTATTAATGATCGGTTTAAATATAGACATGAAAGAGTTTGTCATTTGCTCCTGAATGACAACTATAAGTAATGTATTAAGTGTTCCTGTGCATCATTGCCTGTACATGTATTCATGTGATACACACTAGGATCTTCAACTCAATGTCATGAGGAATTATTAGATTGCTTTTAACACAAACACAACAGAAGAAGAAGCCACTAAAATTGGGGGAAATAGAAAGAGATGGCTATAGGTTTAGGTAGTTTATTGCCACACACACAAAATGAGACATATTTCACATGCAGTTACCTGGGCAGCAATCATTTGGTTAAATCTATGGATCAAATAGTAAAGATGAGGCTAAAGTACTTTGGGCATCAAATGAGAAGGGAGGATTCACTTGAGAAGGCCGTGATGTTGGGAAAGGTGGAGGGCAAAAGAAGAAGGGGGAGGCCAAGGATGAGATGGATAGATGGTATTGTAGACACAATGGGCACAGAACTGGGAGGACTGAGGGGGATGGTGGAGGACAGAGGTGCCTGGAGAACGATGGTCCATAGGGTCGCAAAGGGTCGGAATCGACTGTGCGACTGAACAACAAATGGAGAAAGTAGAAGATGAAGGGAGATCAGATGAGAAGAATACATTGGTGTGTGGGTGACAAATGAGTTTGGGGAACTGATATAAAGTAAGAATACACATACACATGGACAGACCTATTGATTCAACCAACCTAGTACATCTACTGTCATCTGTAGTGAGGCACACTGGCACCTGCATATAGGTAAAAGGTATCCGACTCTAGGGGTCAGTGCTTATCTCCGCTTACAGCCAAAGAGCATGTGCTGTTTGTGTCCACAGACGTTTCCGTGACCATGTGGCGGGCATGACTAGATATCGGAGTGCACCTGCTAATAGCACATAGTCCTTTCCGATCCTTTCTTTAAACTTAAAAGTTAGGAAGGAGACTCCAGTTTGAAAGAAGGGAGGATAGGATGGCTTCATCTTTTTGCTCCCTGGCATAAACCTAATCTAGATCACACCTTCTCGTACAAATGGTTTGCTATTTACATTATCTAAATGTAACCCAATTATTTGTACTGTATTGAGATTTGGCAATGTAAGCTGTGGGATGGAAGTGTCCCCATAGGAAGAAAGTATGCTCTGCTTATTTTTGTTTTAAATTAACATGATGTGTGACCCTGAGATATTCCCAACCAGAGGTACTCAAATAATGAATTTAGATCTCTCTCTTTCTCTCAATCTTTGAACTGATCTTTACATTATGTTCACATTAAAATCCATTCACACATCTGTCTCTCAACTTCAACCTTTATCTTGGGTTAATCTTATAGTGTGGCTCAGGTTTCTTTAAGTTGATACTTAATGGAAAAAACAAATGGCCATGTAGAACGGAAATGAGCTCCCGTCTTCGTCCCAGCTCCTGCCAACCTAGCAGTTCGAAAGCAAGAAATTGCAAGTAGATAAATAGGGACCACTTCGGTGGGAAGGTAACAGCATTCCGTGCGCTCCGGTGTCTAGTCATGCCTGCCACATGACCATGGAAACGTCTGCAGAAGCAGACAACGCTGGCTCTTCGGCTTAGAAACAGAGATGAGCACTGCACCCTAGAGTCGGATACGACTGGCTTTCGAGCAAGGGAAACCTTTACCTTTACCTTTAGAAGAGATAAGGCCAAGCAGAGAGCAAGAGGAGCACAATTTGGAATAGGCACTGTTTACAATGCAGGTCCTCATACAAAGATGTAGAAGCATGAGATGTGATGTGCATGCATGTTTTATAGATTATGCAAAAGCCTTTGACAGATGCCAGAATGAGAAGATGATCACAGCACTGAAGAAAATATGTGTAGATGATAAAGATATCAGAATCATCGCCAACCTTTACTGGAATCAGATAGCTCAAGCTGACAGAGCGGGTTCAAATTTGTGACAAGGCTGTGTGTTGTTCCTGACACTATCTAATATATATTTGGAGAGTACTTTTTCAGAAGCACTATCAGATCTAAACAGGACATTAAAATTAATGCAGAATACTTGAATAACATCTAATAAGATGATGATACTGTGTTGTTGGCCCCAAACCTTGCAGATCTTCAGTTGATTCTGGATTGAGTTAGAGCTTCAAGCGCAGTATATGGTTTGGATCTCAACACCAAGAAGATGAAATATCTTGTTATAAGCCGAGCACCAACTCACAGCAAGCTAATGGCAGGAACACAAGAAATTGAAACAGTGGATAAAATTGTCTATTTGAAGAGTATGTTAAATGAAAAGTGGGATCCAGAGGCAGAGATTAAAATAAAAATAGAAAAAGCAAGATCCACCTTCATAAAAATGTGACATTTGTTATGCAGTAGAAATCTAACTCTCAGTACAAAGATCTGAATAGTGAGATGTTAGGTATTCCCAGTGTTGCTGTACGGAGTCAAACCTTGGACATTGACTAAAGCATCTGAAAGAAAACTCGAAGCTTTTGAAATGTGGATCTACAGATGCCTGGTAAGGATATAATGGGTTGGCCATGTAACTAATGTAGAAGTGTTGCACTGGATGGAAAAAGAACAAGAACTGTTTAAGACCAGTCTCACTCCCATGTCTGATGAAATGAACTTGATCCACGCCAGCTAACATTAAAATATAACAGTCTTCAAAATGCTACAACTTTTTGTTTTTGTTTTCTTTTGTTTATTCTCTGATATGTTTAAGACTATTACACACATAAAGCTTCAATACCATGGGCATATCATGAGGAATGACATGACATATCAAATACTCCAACTCACTTTGCAAGGAAAGATCCCTGGGAAGAGAGGCCCTAGCTGAAGAATCTGAGAGACTGGTGTGGAATGTCCTTGGAAGAACTGTTCTGAGGAATTAAGAACAGGAAGACTATTGCCATGATGATATTCAATATCCAGAAAGGATATGGCAGAAGAACTGCTGCAACCATATACCCAACTCATTGAGCTATCCAGTAGGTTTCTCATTCTATAATCTCATGTAACATGTGTGGTTTTAGGCTGCTCACAGATCTTGCATTGCTCATAAAATAAAGAACAATTTGCTCCCAGGATGAATTCTTTCTGTTAGTTAGTTATCCTGTTATGGTAATAGGGTAGACCATACTGCCAGTGACTCAATGCTGAGTGTCAGGTGGCAGTTAACTAACCTGACAACCCTGAGGACTAGCAGCCTTAGTGAAGTCCACAGGAAAGGTTGATGGGCCCCAAGTGGATTAAATCCCACTTGAATCCATCTTGATGAAGGGCAGCAGCTTCATCAATACTGGCCTGGGGCTGAGGAAGACTTTGTGTGCCAAAAGGGCTCAGGACCAGAAAGTGACTTGCGGAGTTGTATGGGTGTCATGCTGTGATGCGGAAGGCAGATGAAAGGCCGCAACATTATATTCATAGGACAGTCTTCATGGCTGATCACCATGATGATCACCAATATTTGGAATCAGATACGGCATAAGAAAAAGAAGTTATCAATTTGGCCAGTCCTCCAGAGATCTGGAACAGCAGTGTTTTAGAACACTGGTGGAAAAGGTATGGGTAAGGAAACCATGTGGTGAATACCTACCTATTTGTGGGATATGGAAGAAAGCCCACTATATGGGTGATAACCATAGTAGAATATGGTGCCTGTAAGCCAGCATTTTCACCTCTACCACAGGTCCTTCTGTGTCTTAACATCAATGTTCTCCTAAGTTACCTGATGTGCCATTTATTGCAGAAATAACCCGCTTGGCACTGACACTTGAATTTCACTTAAGGCTCCTTAAGCTATTAACGACAAAATCAATATTATCGAAGTTGTAATGAGAGCTCTATTGGATCTGTTCACCTCCTGCCTTCTTTTGCTTTATAAAATTACCTCCCTTCTTAAATGGCTGTTCTTTCTCCAAGGTGTTTCAGCTCAGAGAGTCCTCCTCCATTTGATTCTTGACAGCCACCATTGACATATTTCTTTCAAACCTTAGACTGCAAGCCACTACGCTGGCCTTGATGAACTCTCTTGGCACAATTAGGCAATCAAATTGCCAGAAGGGTTTGATTCATATCTCCTTACCATCAGTAAAGTGATATCTATCACCCTGCGACAGGACCATTATTGCTGAAAAGTATTTCTGGCCTTGATTTCTTATCTAGGTCATTAAAAAAAAGAAAAGCAAAAAATCCTTGTAAAATGGAAAGGGGGAGTTTGTCATATATTATAGCAAATTAGCTTTTAACATGTTATTCTCTGTTATATTAATATTATATTCTGAATGAACAGATAGTATTTTATCAGATAGTATTCTGAGTGTTGCCTGCAAACTCAGGAAGATATTCACATATTTTGGGACGTTGCAGCACGTTGCAGAAAATGATTTAAGGATAGAAATGATAAAAATGCAACATGTCCCTGTGAGTGGGCATACTAAGCATTCATTACTGCAACTCTACTGCAAATCATCCATTTACTCCACATTCACAGTCAGATGCTGCCAGAGCTGGTCATCTCAAATCCTTCCTTGAGGGTTGCTGCAGATTTCAACCCAGGATATGCACATCAATCTTATTTTGAATCATTTCTGCATGTTATACTCTGGGCTGAAGAGTAGCAAAATCTCCTCCTGTCCTGAAAGAAGTACCTGGTTAAAGATTTGGATATGTCCTTATTAGAGCTATTGCAGCCAGCAATCCTTACTTGTGTTATGTAGCAGTTCCTTCACTTTCTACTCAATTAAAATGAAGAGACTTGATCCAGATAGAAGCAGCTAATAGTACAGTTCTTTCCCTCCTAGCTTCACTACTTCTAGGAAGTTGTCTTGTACCTACTGTTGGTCCTCCATAGCCCAAAAGTGGTCATATGGACTAGAATCAAGTCCAAGGTTTCAGACTGGAGTCTTCCCTATCCCTGGAGATATCTGGGAGTAAAAAATTCTGCATGCAGATGTTGTTTTGATGGGTTGCATTCTTTTCTCAATTAAGGCAATAGTGGCAAGCCTAGCTCAAGATGAGAATGATGGCTATATTGGTTTTGTAGATTATCTAATACTAGCTGATTACCCGGCCTTGCCCGGGGAATTTTTTAACCGTAGGCCAGCCTTTTCCATGGAAATCTCATGGGGTGTGTGTGGGTCACTCCTGCCTCCATTCCTCCATCTCTCTCTTCCCTCACCCGTCCCCTCTCTGCCTCCCTCACCCGTCCCTACCTGGGACTGTGACATCCCTTCCTTCGTCTCTCTCTCCCCTCACACATCCTACTTCTCCGTCGACGGTCTGCCTTTATCCTTCCCATACATGTGTCCCCTTCGTGCCCCTACCTGGGACTGTGACATTAGCCAGCTCAATTACATTACAATGATGTCACAATCGGGTGGCCTACCTGGGGCTATGACATTAGCATCACTATGACATCACTTGGACACACACACACCCTCCTGTCTAGTATACTTCCCTTTGCAGATCAGTTTAAGGGCATACACCCCGACATGGGCTGCCAGACCCCCACGGTGGCAATCTCGCACGCAAAAGGTAGGCATGTACCAAGTTACAGCGTGATTGGTGCAGGGGTGCGGATTTGTATAAAGAACGTACAAGCTCTGTTTTATATATATACTAGCATAGTTTGCCCGGTGATGCTGGGCTGTTATAAACTGTGATCAGCTTTTTGGGGTTGTTTTGGGGGATTAAAAAAGAACAAAGGATGATATAATTGTTTCAAATTGTTTTATTTAACCAAATAATGTTTTAGTTTGTGATTTATTTATTTTTGCTAATAGTTGTACCGTAGGTAATATTTTTAAAAATGTGAAAGTACATGTTTTTTACATTCAATGTTTTTAAACTGAGTTTCAATGTTTTGGGTTTTTATTTGAGTTAAAACTCAACACAGGATGTTATAAAATCTTTTTATTTTTAACATATGTTTGTTATTTGTGTAAACTTTTGATTTATTGTTGTTTTTGACTTGTTTTTATTCTTGTAGCCTCTAGGTGGGGCTGTTGTGTTTTTGAATTGTTTTTACTATTCTGCCCTGCAGGTGGGGCTGTTAGTGGTTTTGGTTTTCGTTTCATGTGTTTTTTTCTCTCCTGGCCTCTAGGTGGGGCATCTTCCAGTAAATAGTCTTTGTTTCATCATTTCTGTTCCGGTCGTCGTGGAGGGAGGACATGCTAGTGAGTTCTCTGATTTTCTTTCTTCTGGGGTTTTTCTTTGTTTTGTTTTTGTGGTGGTGGGCTGGGAGGTGTTTCTGTTTGTTCTTTTTTGTTTTGGTTGAGTTTTAGGTTTGTTTAATTGGTTTGTTTATTTCTGATTTTGTTTAATTTTTCTTATTTCGTTGTTTATTTGTGTAATTCGTTGATGTTTATTTGTGTAATTTGTGATATTTTTTGCTGTAGTTAGGTGTTTTGTATGTGCTTTTGTGGTATTGTGGATGTTTTTGTTTGTGTATTTTGTGGTTTACTTTTTTGTTTACTAATTGTTTTTTAATTATTGATTTATTTTTGTTTTATTATTTTTTATCAATTGTGGTGTTTGTTTTTGGTGTTTACTTTAGCGTGAAGAACAGGCTGCCTGTCGGTTCCTCTTTTTCCCATTGCTGCTTCGAATTTTGGTTTTGATGCAGCAATGGGGGAAAGGAGGAGGAGGCAGTCAGCCCATTCTTCTCCCGGGAAGGTTCGTTAGGTAGGTTGTGGGAGAAGGAGGAGGCAGAGAAGAGCTATCTCTGCCTGTTCTCTCCTCTCTGTCTCCTTTTTCTCCTGGCTTACATAACCGGAGATCGGCAGGCAGCGATCTGCAAGGGGTGGGGCTCTTCCTTGCGGATTGCTGGCTGCTGCTTTTGTATTCGGAAGTACAAAGGCATCAGCCAGCCATCCGCCAGGGAGGGTGCTTCCCCTGATGAACTGCTGCCTGTTTTGGGGGTTTTTTCCACCCTGGCTCAACTTTACTTGAGGCTACTGGTGGTCTCGCCGTGTCTTCAGCGGGGTAGCGTGGAGGAGAGGGAGTCCCTCTTTTCCCCATTGCTCCAAGAAAGAAGGCTGGTGGGTGTCTCGCGGTGGAGTTTTGTGGCTTTTTGTTTTGCAAGGCTGTGAAGTGCTGCATCTGTCTGCTGCGGACTTGTGCTCCTGTTGCGTTTTTAAGTTTATTTTTCGCGGGCCGGCTTTCACAGCATTCTGCGCACTCATGGAGCACAGGATGCTGGGACTTGTAGTTTTGCATTTGTGGTTTGTGTTCATGCGGCGGTTTTTTCTGTGGCTCGATTTTAATTGGCCACACCGCGTTTCCCAATGTTCTTTTTGCTCGTGCCTCTCAGCCTGATTGGCTGTGGTGCAGCGCGGCACAAAGAACTTTGGGAATTAAAGTTCTTTCCCTTTGTTCGCGTTCGTGGGGCTCTTGCCCCACTGGTACATTTCTCAACCCTGCATTAACCTCCGTACCGGGTTTGGGCGAGTGCAGGAGGCTCGGAACGGGATAGGATGGACGGGTGCAGAAACGTATAGCAAGTTCCAACAGTTAACCCTTGGATTTATAGGTATACTAGCATATTTTGTCCGGCGGTGCCGGGCTTTTTAAAATTGTGTTGGATAGTAAAGGGTTTCATTTTTTTTCTTGAACCAATGGTGCTGGGCTGTTTTAAATGGTGTTGTAAGGTTTTGTGATTTTTTTGGCTTCGAGGTGCTGCGTCCGCCTGCGGTGGACTTGCGCTCCCAGTGGGGGGTTTTTTTGCCTTTTTTTTGTGTGCCGGCTTCCTCAGTGCCGGGCTCTTTAAAATGGTTTTTGAAGATTTTTGTTTTCTGTTTATGTAAATTTTAATTTAATTAATTTAATTTAATTTAATTTAATATTATTTAGTTTAAAATTAATTTTCATTTTTTAAATCTTTATTTTTACGCATTTTTATTTTTTTGTTTTGGTTTTTTTTGAGTGAAAAGTGATTTCTGTTATTTTCGGTATTTTTTGAGATTAGTGTGATTATTTTTTAATGTTTTTATAACTTATTTGATTAATTTTTGAATTAATCTTATTAGTTTCAATATTTTTGAATGTTTTTTCTCTTTTGGCCTCTGGGTGGGGGTGGTGAGCTTTTCTGCCTCTCTACAATTGTTCTCTTCTGTCCTCTGGGTGTCGCTTCAATTTTTTTATTATTTTCTCATTTGAGTTCCGGTCTTCATGGATAGAAGACGTGTTTTGGTAAGCTCTCTTGGTTGTGTTTTTTTTGGGGGGGGTTTCTTTGTGTTTTTTCTTGTTTGTTTTTGGCTGTTTTTGTGTTTCTTTTTTGGATTTTTGTGTGTTTTTGAGTGTTTTTGTTTTGTTTACTTTTTCAGGGGGGTGGTGGCTTTCTTTCCCGTGGGCCATGCTGGCTGGCCCTGGGAAGGAAGGGCATTGGCAGGGGAGGGGGCTTTCTTTCCCACGGGCCATCCTGGCTGGCCCATGGGAAGGAAGGGCAATGGCGGGGGGTGGCTTTCTTTCCCACGGGCAATGCTGGCTGGCCCGTGGGAAGGAAGGGCAATGGAGGGGGTGGTGCTTTCTTTGTTTTCTTTTCCACAGGCCATGCTGGCTGGCCCATGGGGAAGAAGGGCAGCGGCGGCAGGTGTTTTTTTTATTTTTATTTTTTGCTCGCAGGCCGCCTCAGCGTTCGGCATGCTAATGGCGCGCAGGACGCTGGGGCTTGTAGTTTTGCCTGCGTGTGTTTGCTTACTGTGGCGGATTTTTTCCTGCGGCTTTTTTTTATTGGCCATGGCGCGTTTCCGAACGTTCCTTTTGCCGCGCCGCTCAGCCTGATTGGCTCTGGCACGGCACGGTGCAAGGAATGTTGGGAATTGAAGTTCCCTTTTTTTGTTTGCGACTGTGGGGCTCCTGCCCCCGGGTTGAAAATTTCAACCCGACAGTTACCTGTGAACCGGGTTCGGGCGAGTGAACGGAGGCACATTACGGGCTAGTGGGGCCTGGTGCAACATCCTTTGTCACATTCCAACGGTTAACACACCATTTTATAGGTATAGATAGATTCTTATGTTGATAGTTTATATCTGAGTTTTTGATTATCATTTTTGTTATTGTAAGCTGCCTAGAATAGGGTTTTACACTAATTGTGCTTGGATTACAATCAAATCAATCAATCCCATGCTTTAGTTTTAAGGTTCTCCTCCCCTCTTGCTCAGAAGAGTTTCAGATAGCAAATATGAGAAGTCACAGTATGTGCTGCTCTTATGTAATTTCAGGTTGCTTTACATCCAAATGGCACAGTAAGAAATCATCCTACAGATATTTCCATGCCATCAGTGTATTTGTTACATGGGTGGCATATTAGGAGCTCATTGTTACCATGAGATGAGACCCAAACTGTATCATTTTTGGGGGTGGATTAGGGTAATAATTTGAAACATCTGGAGAACATTCAATTGATTGTTGCTAAGTCCATGTTTGTGCACCTTCTGAAAATGTGTAGACCCTTCTTGTCTGAACTGGAGTTTGATGGATGGTGTTAAGGGGCAGTGGAATAATTGGTTTTTAAGTATAATGTTTTCTAGTTATTCATCTTGTTGGCTTTATGCAGTTCTCAGTGTTGTTTTCTCTTGCAAGCCAGGGAAGTGTGTCTAAGAGAAATAAAACTAAATTAAATAAGTGATATGAAAATAAAGCAAGATTTATTCTTACTATTTCTCCATGCAGTGGCACATTCAGTCATTTTTTTAAAAAATGGTTCACAAATGAATTTACCACATGCTCCATTCTAAAGACTTGACTGGTAAAAAGCACTCACAGTTTCTACTTTTATATATCGTTGTCCAATTGATCGGAAATAAATGAGTAGCTGAAATGGCTACTGTAGCATTAATAATGGCTTGATCTACAGACATTAGCCATGCTACTTACATGTTGGTTCACCGGTGGCTTTGTGATTAAGACGCTGAGCTTAGAGACTAGAAGGTCGGGTTTTGATACCCAAAGGCTACACTTGGGGACAAGGAAGGAGCCTCATTCGGGCGTACCCTGAGCAGAGTTTCTCCAGCAAAATTCCTTTGCCGGACCCACTCCCCAATAACGAGATGGACACGTGTAATGGATTTAAAAATTGGGCCACTTTATTTAACTTATAACCTTCTTAACTTTCGTTAAGGCAAACAGGCCGAAATAGCACTGGTAAGGACTAGCTGCTACTACAGCTATTAAATTAGCCACATTGTATCAATTTGTTTACTTAAGTAAACAAATTGTTGACCCCAGTCAGGAAGTTACTTATGACCCCAGCTTCTGACGTACATCCGGTGAACTTTCAAAGGTTTTGCAGGCTATCTTGAGCATAGCATCACCTTCTTCATGGTCCGCCTTTGATTGGCCAGCCCAACTTTCGCTCTACCTTGTCCTTCAGGTGGCCAATCAACTGCGTACCTGCTGGATTCCTAGGGGTCATCCACTTTGTCCTTACCAGTGCTAGCCGCCACACGGGGAAGAGTCTTCCATGACTCACCCCCCCCCCCGACCAACAGCTCGGTCACCAGGCCCACTTGCAAAGAAGCCAAAAATAGGTTGATGCCCCATGCAGAGAGGTGCACCCCATCTCTGCGATACAAACTGGCATCCTGTATACGAATCGTGGGATGCTGGACCATGGTCCCCAAATCATACTCCTTGAAATGTCGAGCCACTGCCGGATTAACAGATGGACAAAGGGAATTAACTCATGCCACCTCATTCCTCGAAATCCACGCCATGTCAGGTGCACGACAGCACAAAGCCCCAGGTGTGTGCCCCACATAGACAAAGCAGCATGGCGAGCGGCCCAAAATATATAACTATGGCCAACAAGCAACACCCGCACCGGTGCGTCCAGGGGCTCAGGAACTGTAAGAGAACAAACAAAAACAAGTGCCAATGGGATGCTCAATGAAACATGGGGTGAACATATGAATGGAAGCAAGCAGATCCCCACCGGCCCATCATATGGATATCATCATCCGAATAACCAAAAGCTGCAGCCGTCGATGCAGCACCAATACGGAATGAATGGGTACCATACCTTGCCCTTGGAAAACCCAGCTTGGCAAGTGTGGTCCCTGTAACCCTCCAAAACTGATATTTTGTCAAGGGTGAACCATCCTGGTGGCAGAAAAGGGGGCCCTGTGCTGTACCCTGAACAGCCAAAAATGATGTCAGAGCAAGAACCAGGCAAATCACCCGGATGCTGCAACTGAGCAGGGTCACCGTGCTGCCCCTGCCCAGTTGATCCACCTTCCAAAAAGGAATGGTCAATTGGACCAATTCGTTAAAGATGAAGACGTTGTCCCACTCTAAAGCCCGATGTGACCGGTCGCTCTGTGAAAGAGCAACCAGTTCGCTCACTCTCAAGGCCCCCCAAAAAAGGCCACTGTGGTGGCAGCATGAAAAAGGGCCACTTCGAATTGGTCATAACAAAGGGCCAGCCAAGCACCTGCCAGGTTCAAGAACAGCGCTGGGGACACCAGTTGCTGCGAGTCAGGGTGAAGGCCACATTCCCAAGCCCAACCCTCCAGGACTCTGTGGATGTGGAAGTCCCCCGTAGTATCCTGGCAGCCACGTACCTTGGCTGCAAAGGCCAAAGCAGAAAGGCTTTGTACGAGGAGCCAATCCGCGACTGTGCAAGTGTACCATGTATTGAAGTACATGGTCAACCGGCACAGGCCACAAGTCTGGCAGAGGCACATTCCGACGGAATGTAAGGAAGGCCTGATAAGTCTGTTGATACGCCTTACGGGTGTGGCCGGCCAGGGAAAGGCAGATGGCCCTGCTCACTTCAACTAGCCAAATGTCCACATCTCATTCGTGAGTGTAGAGGGAAGGTCCTTGGCTTCTGGAGCTAGTGCCCGAAAATGGGCCATCTGCAGGCGGGACAAAACATCAGCAATATCATTATTAATGCCCGGAACATGCCTAGCCTTAAAAAGGATATTGTGGCGCAAGGAACGCAATACAAACTGACATACCAGGGACATAACCCTAGGTGAATGATATGTTTGGGCATTGACAATGTGTACCACGGCAGCATTATCACACCAGAAATGAACTACAGAATTTTCCCAGATATCGCCCCATAACATCAGTGCACCCAGGATGGGAAAAAAATTCTTAAAAAGTTAAATCCCAAAGCAGTTCTGTACCCTGCTATGCGTCAGGCCATTGTCCGCAGCACCATCCTTTCAGGCCATTGGTCTGAAAAAGGCGGTATAGAAATATTAAATGAAATTAAATGATGGATTTCTGAAGGCTATGTGAGTAGAGTTAATGCTCTGGAAGTTTCTATCAAGCCGCAAAGGCATCAGGTATGGCTCTGGTGATGGACTGCAAAGTCCTGCTTCTTTGTAAATAGGAAAAGGCTCATCAACACAGATGATTGGCCATCAGGTGACAAATTTGGAGGTCTTTTTTGTTTAAATAACATATTTAGCACCTTTAAAGAGCAAGTCACTATATCATGAATGCTCTTAAAATGCACTCTTTGAATTTATTAATGTCTTTGTTAGTCTATTCACTACAATTTAATCTTGCATGAAGGTGTGCCCAATGCTTTGAGCCAGTCACTAAATTCTTTTTCTACCTCCAGCTGATGTACATCCTTGCTGAAATATGAAATGGTGCTGTGCTGCTGTATAAAAAGAACCTGTTCAATCTTTACCTATAAATCTGAGCATTAACCGTTGGAATGTGACAAAGGATCCTGCACCCAGCCCTACCAGCCCGTACCGAGCATTTGTGCATTTGCCCAAACCGGGTTCGCAGATAACTGTCAGGTTGAGAAATGTACCAGTGGGGCAGGAGACCCACGAACGCGAACAAATAAAAAGGACTTCACTACCCGACGTTCCTTGCACCGCACCACAGCCAATCATGCTGAGAGGCACGGGCAAAAAGAAAGTTGGGAAATGCGCCACAGCCAATCGAAATTGAGCCGCAGGGAAAAAACCGCTTACACAAACAAGAAAAAGTAAACAAAAACATAAAAAAACAAACCAATTAAACCTAAAAATAAAACAATACAACAACAACCAAACAGAAAAACCTCCCAGACAACAATCACAAAAGCAAAATAAACCAAACCCCCAAAATAAAGGAAACCAGCCAACTCACCAGCATGTCCTCCTTCCACGACGACCGGAACACAAATGAAGACACAAAGAGACGACCTACTGGAAGAAGCACCACCCAGAGGCAAGGAGAGAAAAAACAGTCAAAGTAAACGAGATCCACTAGCAGCCCCACCTGCAGGCCACAATAGTAAAAACAATTCAAAAAGACACAACAGCCCCAAACAAAAGGCCACAAGAGTAAAAACAAGTCAAAAACATAACACAGAATCACAATTTTACACAAAAGGCCACAAGAATAAAAACAAGTCAAAAACATAACACAAAATCACAATTTTACACAAATCACAAACATATGTCAATAAAATAAAAACATTTCTAAAATCCTGTGTTGAGTTTTAACTCAAATAAAAACCCAAAACATCTAAACACAGTTTAAAAACATTGAATGTAAAAAACACGTTCTTTTACATTTTTAAAATTATTACCTACGGTACAACTATAAAAAAAAACCACAAACTAAAACATTATTCGGTCAAATAAAACAATTTTAAAAAAAATTATATCATACTTTGTTCTTTTTTTAACCCCCCCCCAAAAAAAACAAAAAAAGCTGATCACAGTTTATAACAGCCCAGCCAAAAAACAATTTGTATAAATAAACATTTTAAAAATGACAATTACAGACTAAGCAATTTTTTACAAACATTAACAAAAATAACCTTCCAACACAATTTAAAACAGCCCAGCACCGCCGTTACAATATTTAAGGTCATATATGTTTTAGTTCAGTTCAGACTTATTTCTAAGTGAACCTGGTCAGGACACAATTGCAAATCCTATGCATTTAGTAAAGTAAAAGTCATAGACCAGGAGAAAGTGGTAGTAAACCAATATTTAGAATATTTCCAATATGCCAAAATTGCTAGAGCACTCTTTGTATTTCTTGTTGGTTGCTTTTAGTTGGTATTGACTGCTGGCCTTTGTCAAACTCCATATGGACATTTAGCAGTCTCTGGTTATTGTAGAAACCCCATAAAATTTTATGGCAATATATATTTATATATTTGTAACCAACAACACCTTCACTGCCCCTCGCTTGCCCTAACCTTTGGACCACCAAGAAACATGATGAAACCTAAACAGAGAATAGCTTAGACTCCTACTGCCCACATTTTAATTAAATTAGAAATCATGTGGCTGGCTGAGAAAGAGACAGCATCCAATAGTCTACCATAGAAAGAAGAGGTACCCTTGGGCACAGGGAACTTGTAGGAGAATGTTGTCTGCCATCTCTGGTTAGCTGTTCCCTGTGTGCCAGATTTTTGTCCATAGAGTGGTTGCAGACTTGTAACTAAGGGCGTTTGATTTTCATTTAAGTGAAACAGACCAGGGAAGCTGTGACACACAAATGGCCATTTCGGTCTCCATCCAGAGATAAATCAGATATCTGTTTTTTCTCAGAGTGTGCAGGTAATGGCGGTTTATGAAGCAGCTGTCTGAAAGGAAATTTACTGGACAATTAAAAGTGCTGACTTTCAAGCAGTGCTCTCTGAGGTGGACTCTGAAATTATTGGGTGTGAAATGCAAATAGATTTAACAGTTTTACTGCTGTTTATATGATGTCCAGCCATTCCTAGCTAAGGTTGGGTTGAATTCCCCCTCCTCCCCTTTTATTCTTAGGAGTCAGTGGTCCTGCATTTTGTAGACTTCAACAATCTCAAATGTATTCTGGAGCATGCAGTAAAACTGGAGTTGTTCCAAGGTCAGACAAGGCCAGGTTAGTTATGTTCATACTGCAGTGAGGAGGGCATGGAAAGAAAGTAATTACCCAAACTTTTATAGGCACTTTAAATGTAGGTAGTTGGCCTTGCATTTTTCCTTCATTTCCTCAGAAAAGAAAGGAAAAAGTCCATAAGGCTTTCTGGTTGATAAATGGTTCTGAGAAATTCAAAAGCAACATGTTGCTTCAGTAACTTGCACCACATTGGACAGTTTCGCACATGCATCTCTGACACTTGATAGCTGCTACACCCTCTTTCAAAGGGTGATTCACACATGTTCACACAGATTAATGAGCAAACACAGATGAAGCAACGCTTAAAACATCACTTCTCATTATCTCAAATATAATGAGAGCTGAAGGGATGCATGGGGTGGCCAAGCCTTTCATTCAAAGATCCCCATGTAGTTGGGACCTGCACGTGTGTGTGTGTGTGTATGTGTAAATGAAGCTTTTGAGGGCAACTCATGAGTTGGGCTGGGGAGCATTCCTCATCTCCCCAAATTTTGAGAAAAGCCAACCTTGGTATTTTCTATGGATCAAATGAGAAGAGGTGGTCCTTATAAGATTGGAAAGAAGAGAGAGAGAGAGAGAATTGCTATTTAGGAAACAGGTATTTAGACCAAGATTTGTTAAATTTTTGCTCTTCAGGTGTTGCTAGACTTCAGTTTCCATGCTCCACCACCACTGGCTAGGTCTTCTGGGAATATCTGATACTTAGTTTGTTTGTTTGACTGATTTTGAAAAGGGGATATCACAGGCACCCCACTTGATATGCCAGTCACAGATTTTTGTGTATGTCCCAACACCCAACATTCTCTAGTGAAGTCAAGGAATATAGTTGCAAAACATGGGTCAACGTATTCTCCGACTGGGTCTCTGACCAGTAATGCCCATAGCAGGTTTTTGACTAAATGGTTTTCTGAGATGCTGTTGACCTTCTTCAAATATTTTAACAACAGCACAGGAACTCTTACAGTAGTTAACTACAGGCCTGCCTGCTTCCTTAGACAAGCAGAAGAGATGCTCTGGGGGAAGACCTAAGATTTTCCTTAAAAAAAAAATATTCTGGAATATTTCAAGCTGGGCAAATACCTTCTCACTCAAGCAAATACATAAATAAATGTTGTGAGTGCTGACTCTGAGGGTTTCTGATGAGTTTCAGATGTGTGTAAGTATACTTGTCATTTTTCAGTGGGAAGGCAAAGACATTCTGTGCTCACTCAAAGGCCCCCCTTTTTTTTGTCTGTTTGTTTTAGTACTTTATATGTTTCAGACTTGAGCTGGGGTATATAATGGGATATTCCAGAACAGCACTCAGTCGATCATGGTTCAAATTAAGCCCTCCTGGTAAAGATAAACTGTGTTGATTGTTCATGAAAAATTCGGCACATTACACCCTGTTGCTGTAACTGAGTTTCCAGTGAGCAGGTGTTCAGGCTAGCCATAAAGCTTTGGCTAAGTTTTCCATACCAGGAAAATTAACAGAGTAGCTGATGAGCAGAGCTCTCTTGGGCTCTCATGATAGTGGTTCAGGAATTTTGCATGCTGGTGATCTGGCCCCGTTAGGCTAAACTATGCAAGATTATTTCGCCTTTCTGCAAGAAATAATAATAATAATCATTTGCTAAGACACACTTCACTGAAATAGTGCTGATTTATTTCTTTGGCTCCTGCTTCTGAAGATATTTAAAATATTCAGTGGGATAATGAAAATCCCACTTTTAATGTTGAGCTGAAGTTTGCCATGGAAGGGATTTAATTTTAATAATGACTTTCTGATGAACTCCTGCTAACCCAGCATTCCAACTTGTGGCTGCTTTTAAAAACACACACAAAGCCATGCATATTTAGGTGCATAGATCATCTATGCTAATGTAATTATTTTGAGCAGATCAGAATGAATTGTAAAGAGTTTGAGAGATAATCCTGGAGTGCACCCTGATTTAGACAAACCTAAGAAAAAGGGGCATACATAAAAGTGTGTGTGTGTGTGTGTGTGTGTGTGTGTGTAACTGCTTTTTTATAGTTTAGTGCACTGTATATCAAAATATTTTAAATGATGTTTCAAGTATTGCAACTCTTCCTATCCTATGCATATGGCCCAATATTCCTGTGCACTGCAGAGTTTGAAAGGCACTACAACTGCAGAAAACATTTCTTCACTGAATGTTTACTTTTGATCTCAATTGGTAGGCTAATTTTGTTACATTTTGATATAAGATGTGGCCCTTTTTCAGCATTGGGCACTCTAATGTGCCCCCCTGTCACAGAAGATTGGGGACTTATTGAAGAAAATAAGTCTTTAAAAATGCCATCACCTCCAAAAAATGCTGATGTTTACCAAAGTATCCAGCGGGTGACATGATATCCAAATGGCTAAACAACCACATGCAGATAGACTTGATTTCTCAAGTCCATTTGCACGTGTGGAATGTTGTTGCGAACTCCTTGCTGAATAACTACTCCAAGGTATTCAAGGTATGCACATTTTTACTCACAACAGCTTGATAATTCAATTATTTATTTAACAGATTCTGAATCCTCTACTTCGGTCTTTTAGAAATAAATATATCTATTTCTCTCTCTTTTCCTCTCTTTGTTTTTTTTAAAAACTAGGAACTGACACAAACAAGGAAAACAAGAAAATGATTTGTTGGGTTGAAATACAGTTACATCGAGTCCAGCTAAAATATTCTGAACTAGCATATTTGTGCCCGGCCAGCTGGGCAGGTTTTATTTGTTGTTGTTGTTGTTGTTGTTTTGTTAAGGGTGGTTTGGATGGGGATGTTTTGCATTTGTGGTTTGTGACTTTTTTTGATCTATTTTATTAGATTTATTTGTGATTTTGATTTCTTTCTTATTTTTTGACTCATTATTACTCTTGTGGCCTCTAGGTGGGGCTGTTAGCAAGAGGGCTGCTTTGCATTTTTTTGACTTGTTTTTAATCTTCCAGCCTGCAGTGGGGCTGTTAGTAATAGTGTTGGATTTTTTTTTTGTTCGACTTGTTTTTTCTCTCCCAGCCTCTAGGTGGGGTTTCTTCCAGTAAGTAGTCTTTGTTTCTTCATTTCTGTTCCGGAGTCGTGGAGGGAGGATGTGCTGGTGAGTTCTCTGGTTCTTTTTGATCTGGGTTTGTGTGTGTGTGTGCACGCGTGTGTGTGTGTGTGTGTGTGTGTTGGGCTGGTAGGTGTTTCTGTTTCTTCTTTTGTGGTTTTTTGGGGGGGTTAGATGTGTTTAATTGTTTTGTTTATTTCTGGTTGTTTTTTATGTTTCTGATTTCTTTTGTGTTTATTTGTTTAATTTGTGGTATTTTGTTGTTTGAGTTAGGTATTTTCATGTTGTAGTTGGGTGTTTTTTCAGTGTTTTCATGGTATTTTGGGTGTTTTGTTTGTGGATTTTGTTGTTTATTGTTTTGTTGGTTAATGTGTTTTTTAATTATTTACTTATTTGTGTTTTATTAATTTTGGTGGTTGGCATTTTAGGTAAATGTTTGGTTATTTTGTTGTGTTTTTTTGCTTGAAGAACAGCCTTTCTGTCGGTTCCTCTTCTACCCATTGCTGCTTCGAAATTTGGTTTCGATGCAGCAATGGGGAAAAGGAGGAGCCGGCAGTCAGCTTGCTCTTCCCCCGGTAAGGTTCGTTAGGTAGGTTGGGTGAAAAGGAGGCAGAGAAGAGCTATCTGCCTGACAATGGTTCTCTCCTCTCTGTCTCCTTTTTCTCCTGTCTTATCTAACCGGAGATCGGCAGGTAGCGATCCGTAAGGGGTGGTGCTCTTCCTTGCGGATTGCTGGCTGCTGCTTTTGTATTACCTCCACCACTGTTTCATGCTAGTTCTCGAAACAGTGGTGTCGGTAGTACAAAGCCAGCAGCCAGTCATTCGCCAGGGAGTGTGCTTCTCCTGATGAACTGCTGCCTGCTGCTGGTCTTTTTTTCCACCCTGGCTCAACTTACCTTGAGGCCAGCGGTGGTCTCGTCGTGTCTTCAGCGGGGTAGCAAGGAGGAGAAGGAGTCCCTCTTCTCCCCGTTGCTCTGGGAAAGAAGGCCAGCGGGTGTCTCACCGTGGTTGTTTGTGTGTGTTTGCTTGTGAGGCTGTGAGGCACTGTGTCTGCCTGCAGCAGACTTGCGCTCACGTTGCAGGAGGTCAGTGTGTTTTTATTTTATTTTATTTTTTGTGCGCCGGCTTTTTCAGCGTTCTGTGTGCTTGCGCCCTTCAGCCTGATTGGCTGAAGTGCTCATGGCATGTAGGACGCGGAACTTGGAGTTTTGTTTGTTTTGTTTGCGTTTGTGCTGTGGGTTTTTTCTGCGGCTCGATTTCAATTGGGCGCGCCGCGTTTCCCAATGTTCTTTTTGCTCGTGCCTCTCAGCCTGATTGGCTGAGGTGCGGCACAGAGGACATTGGGAATTGAAGTTATTTCCCTTTGTTCCCGTTCGTGGGGCTATTGCCCCACTGCTGGCTTCGGCAACCATGCGGCGCTCTGCGGTCCGGGTGAGTGCAGGTGGCTCGGTAACAGATACGATAGTCGGGTGTGGGCATGTATACCAGAGTCCAACAGTTAATGCCCCTCTTTATAGGTAAAGATTGACTTTTGTTGTTGTTGTTGTTTTTCAGTCGCACAGTCGAGTCTGACCCTTTGTGACCCCATGGACCATTGCATGCCAGGCACCCCTATTCTAAGCTTGAAAAGCTAAAGATTGCCTGCCATTATTATGAAGGGTAACTGAATTACAATCAATGAAACCAAAATTAAACCAGATACTGTACTCCAATAAACCAGGTCAAGCTGATCCGATTGTTACTTCAATATCACGGGATAAGGAGTACCCCAGGTCCATGCTCTGATGAGAAATAGATAAATCACACCATCTGTTACAAATTTTGGGGTTGATTGAATTTTTTTAAAGTACAGCTAGGGATCCATCCTCTAAGCACAAGGGATGGATGGTTTCATGGGTTCAAATGACAAGGTTTTATAATTGGGGGGGGGGGCAGGGAACAGACATGTCAAATGATATGCAGAGTTCCATTAACAAAACAGCAGACTTTGTGGTCTGACATTTAGCTTTTGACCGGTTATCTGGAGTTACATCTCTTTATACCTACTAAGCAAAGCATAGACCTCTTAAATTATACTTTCTTGCAGTTTGGCCTTTTACAATTTTCCAACTTGTAAGCCCTTCTAAATTTTCCTGTCCCTCAGCATAGGCTCGATTTCACCCTCCCTACTCCCCCGCCCCCAGGTGACACTATTGACAGCTAACAGAGATTTAATAAATTATTAGTGGCTCTGACAAGTGCCTCATCAATTTAGCCTATGAGAGTCCTGATCAGACTAACAGTTTTAGAACCATCTGGTGCCCTTTGCTGTAATAGGGCTACTAAAACATGGACAGCTCTTTGCTTTTTGCACACTAACGAGCCATAAAGCCACCAGAATGTGAACATTAAAGTGTTTTAACATGAGAACATTGAAACAATCCTGTCTTGTCACAGGTGGGAAAGAGCAGAGCTTAAAACTAAAAGTTAAAGGAAGGATAGTTCTCTGGAAAAGTATGGAAAGAAATGGTAGAGAGAATTCCAGCTGGGCCATCAGAGTCTTTAATGAGACAGAGAAGCCCTCAACACAAGCTGCCACGCTCTCCTTGGTCCTTTCAAAATGTGGTCGCTCAATAATGCATGTGAGTAAGAGGCTAGCTTTGGAGATGTGTAATGAAATATTTATTGCAATAAGTTTGGCATGAAAGGAAACAGCGTCAGAACTGGAAGAATGCGGGTGTGGGCTTCCCAGGAGCAGCTGCAAAGTGAGGTGGAGCAGAAAGAATCCAGCTGGTCAAGAGGAAGGAGGATTCTGAGGGAAGATGGCGGCAGGGGGGGGGTGTCTGCTGGACTTAGTGCGTTGGCAGGTATGTGAAGCAAGGCTGTGGGACTGCAACTCAGTGGTCCCAGAAAGCCATTTTCAGTCATGTCATGTGCAGGAGAGAAGGGATTTTCTGAACCGTCCACAGGCAACCTGCCAGTATGATCAATAAAGGAAAACAGCTCTTCAGAACCTTCTTGAAAGCAGCCATATAAACAGTATGTGCTCAAGGGGAAATCTTTATTTTGCCAAAGGGGGTATATGCAACTATCCACTTATAAGTGCAGAAGAAAATTTTCATACATGCATGCATACATGCATGCATGCATGCATGCATGCATGCATACATACATACATACATACATACATACATACATACATACATACATACATACATACATACATACATACATACATACATACATACATACATACATACATACATACATGCAGGCAGGCAGGCAGGCAGGCAGTTCGTGGCTTGAATAAGTGGGTGTCCTGTTCCTAAATTGTGAGAAGAGGGTCTCCCTAGACAACAAGCTGCTACCAATTTAAGCAAGATTTGATGGAAAAATGGCTTTGAAGGGAAATAGCCAAACCCTTAAGGACACCCATGACTGCTAGTACAAAGGCAAAGGTTTCAATATACTGTATGATTAGTTATAGTTCCAAGGCTTCTGAAGTAATAATTATATATAATTATGTAACACATTATAATTTTCATGTGTCTCTTGATTTTCCTATTGATAAAAAGTAAGTCAAGAGCTAATTGTTAGTTACTTAATGTCGAAAGTGGCCTAAGCTCTTTTATTCAAAACTCACCAAAAGGCCAGGGACCGCACGTGACAAGAAAATGAAATAAATGATTACAGATACGGAAAGAATTATAATATCCCTTGATATTATGATTGTAATATAACTTACTCAAGTCTTGGGTATCATAAGAAAATGATGAAGTACAATTAAAATTTCCTCACTTGTTGCTATAATGAAAATTAAAGGGACGGTTTAATGATTCTCATGTCATGCAAGAGAGACATTTTTTCACTTTTGATTCCAGAATATGCATTCGGAGATACTGACTTCCATGGGATAAGGAGATGACAAGTGTGATTCTGCAGAGAACATGGCTAGGCAGAACTTATAAATTTGCATACCTGTCAAGTACCCCAGATTGGCCGGGATTTCCCATATTTTGGCGCCAATTTTCGTCCTTTCCTGCCCAGAGCTGCCACTATCCCGGATCTTGGCAGCAGGGGGGGGAGGAGTTACTGCCCAGCCCTTTTGCACAGATCCTTTCTACGCATGCATAGAAGGGTTTTGTGCAGAAGGGGATTCGTAGAACCCTTCTACGCATGCGTAGAACCGACCAGCACAGAACGGTTTTGCGCAGGTCCGTTGTACACATGCATAAAAGCCTTCTACGCATGCGTAGAATGGACTTGCGCAGAACCATTCTGCGCAGGTCTGTTGTATGCATGCGTAAACGTCTTTTATGCATGCGTAAAATGGACCTGCGCAGAACCATTCTGCGCAGGTCCCGTATTGTCCAGAGCCGTGCTTGACAGGTATGAATTTGTGTATTGACCAAGGAAACCCATTTCTTTCTATTGTTGCTATCCTTTACTTCTATTGTGTTTAGAGTACAGCTTTGTGTTTGGTTAGGAAACAGCTGTTGTAAACAAATTTTTAAGATTATATTCCAAAATGTATTTTCATGTTAAAATAAAAGAATGGCTTGACCAAGTATTATAAATATCAACAAATCTCCTCTTCTTATATGGGCATTGAAAAGTATGTGCTGAGCGACACCAAAGCCTTGTATAATCCACCATTTTAGTTCACTAGTGTTATGTATGTTAACTGTGTTTTCTGACAAGAGCGGAATGTATCTTTTCTCATGCATCTATTCTTATGCAAATAAATGGATTGAAAATGTGCACACTCTGTTAGCCAATGGGCTTGTTGTAGGAGCAGAATGTATCTTTTCTCATGTATCTATTCTTATGCAAATAAGTGGATCGAAAATGTGCACACTCTGTTAGCCAATGGGCTTGTTGTATTATTGTTACTGTTACTGTTTATAGTGTACATAAGTCCGAGTTTTGCCCCATCGAAACTGTGTTCAAACCCCACTATTAAAGAGCTGAATTTCACTACTTCATTCATCTGCTTCTTAATTCCCTGAACACGAAACCTGCGACGAGGATGGGTTGGCATCCCCACACGGCAGCAACATCGGCCCATTTAACCCAGTGCGTCCAGAGAAATGGGCAACAAATGGACGCTGATTCCACCACGCAATGGCCTCGCAGAAGATCACCGATGAAGACCAGAAGCGCTCCTGTTTCCTCGCTCAGTGAGGTTCTGAGACACTTGAGCTGCCAACTGACCTCATTGTCCCAAGGGACGTGGATGTGGTGCCGCTCGCAGAAATCATGTCTGCACTGAGGAAACACCTGCAGCCAGAGGTCTTGATCTTCCCGGCCAGGCTGGCCTTCCACAGAAGGGATCAGTGACCTGGGGAGTCTGTTGCAGACTATGCTGCCGCTCTGCGCATTGCTGCCGCCCCATGCAAGTGGGACAACTTCGAAGAAGCACTCCGGGACCTCTGCTGACCAGCATGAGTGACGAAGATGCTCAATGTTTCCTCATGATCAGGAAGACGCTTACTTTCAAGGCAGTCCTAGAAGAGGTGGTAGTGTCTGAGGTCGCACAGTCCAGCATCAAACTTTTCCGGCATTGTCACTCCACCACCAGTGCCACCGACTCAGCTGTGCAAGCTCATTCAGAATTCATCTTCATCATCCTTAGCATCGCCTGGTTCCACCTCTTCATTGGAGTCCAGCGACACAGAGGGAGAAGTCCGAGCAGTCCGACGAAAGCACTGAGAGCACCGTGACGATTGGGAGAAGAAATTCCTTTGCAAGTGTGATGGCTGCAGAGCCCGGCATGACCGCAGGAAGTGCCCCTTCCACGCCACGGAATGCCACAACTGCGGGCGACAAGGGCACATTGCTAAAGTATGCCGACAGTGAAAGCAAAGAACTCCAGCACCTGAGTCCAAGAAGAGTCATCACCACAAAACCAAAGTGTCATCAGAGCCTGAGCCGTGCCAAGTGGGCATCGTCAGCTAGCATTTCTTTGCAGACCTGAGCCTGCAGGACGTCCCCTTCAAGATGGAGGTGGATTCAGGTACTACCTTTTCCATAATCCCACAGCGGGAGTTTTTGAGAATTCCCCCTGCCTCTCAGCCCAAGCTCAAATCTTTTAAAACTTCCCTCCTGGATGTGCAAGGTTGCCAGATTCTGGTCCTGGGGGTGGGAAATTTCTTGGTCAAATTCAAAAACATTTGCACCTCCTTGCCATTGGTTGTAGTTAAGCAGGGCACTTACTGTCTTATTGGGACCCAATGGTTTAGGCCCCTGGGAATCCGGCTTTCTGGCATTCACGCAATAGACACTGACCCAATCCGGGACGTTTGTGCTGCACATCCTGAGGTGTTCAAAAAGGGTTTAGGGTTATACAAAGGACCCCCTGTGGACTTTGAGCTTTATCCAACCATCCGGCCCATCCGGATGAAGCCATGCGAGGTACCCTTTGCTTTAAAGGAGAAGATAGAAGCTGAGCTGGACAAACTGGTGGGGCAGGGCATCCTAGTGCCAGTGGACTCCGCAGAGTGGGAGACACCAATAGTGACTGCTTTGAGAAGTAATGGGGAGGTCAGAATATGCGCTGACTACAAGTGTACCATCAATAAAGCTATTCGCCCAAACGCATATCCTGTGCCCGTGGTAAGCCGCCTTCTTGCCTCCTTGCATGGAGGAAATTGCTTCGCAAAACTTGACCTTGCCCAGGCTTACCAACAATTGAGTGTGTCTCCTGCTGCTGGCATAGCCCAGACCATAGTAACACATAGGGGGGCATTAAAGGTAACTAGACTACAATTTGGGGTGAATGCGGCCCCTGGAATATTTCAATCTCTTGTAGAACATATTTTAAAAGGTTTGCCTGGTATCCTGCCATATTTTGATGATGTCCTTATCACCGTTAAGGACACTGTCGAACTAGCGGCCAGGCTCGATTGAGTCCTCTCACGTTTCGAGAGGGCCGGTCTACATCTCAGAAGAGACAAATGTGTGTTTTGTAAAGCCGAATTGCAATCATTTCTAGGATTGTTAAACTTCTGTCACACTTTTCTCCATCTCAAAGCCTCAGTTGCCGAACCATTACATCGGCTTCTTAAGAAAGATACTGTTTGGCACTGGGGCCATTGCCAGGAAAAAGCATTCCTAGAACTTAAAAGGCTGCTATACTCGGATGCTGTATTAACTCATTTTGATCCTAACAAGGAAGTTGTACTTGTGTGTGAAGCATCCCCTGTGGGGGTGGGAGCTGTGTTATGCCATGTACTAAATGACAGGAGGGAAGCCCCCATAGCATTCTATTCCCGTTCACTCTCAAAGCCTGAGAAAAATTATGCTCAGACAGACAGGGAGGCATTGGCAATCGTGGCAGGCATTAAGAAATTCCACGATTGCCTTTATGGAAGACCTTTTACCATCGTAACTGACCACAAGCCCCTCCTTGGAATCTTTGTGAATGGGAAGCCCATGTTTCAAATTCTGTCGCCAAGGATATTGCGTTGGGCAATTTTCCTAAATGCATATGATTTTACTTTGGTGCACAGGCCCGGCAAGAACATCAGCCATGCTGATGCCCTGTCACGTTCTCCACTGCCAGGGGTCGGGGAAGCCGATTGCAAGATCAAAAGCGACCACCAGGTCCTTATGATTGAGGCTTTCGACTCGCCACCATCATCCCCTCAGATATAGCCAAGGCTACGGCCAAGGATGTAACATTGACTAAAGTAATGTCTTGGGTACAAGAAAAGCCTGGCCTGTCTCTCCTCTAGCCGAGGAATTCAGAACATTCCACCGCAAGCATTTGGAACTGTCAGTGGAATGAGGTTGCCTTCTATGGGGCCAGCGGGTGGTCATTCCTGTCACTCTCAGGAAAAAGGTTTTACATCAACTTCACACAAGTCACTCGGGAATTGTCCGTTCCAAAGCCCTTGCCTGTAGCTACTTTTGGTGGCCTCAACTGGACCAAGACATAGAACAAATGGTCGGCACTTGTGCCAGTTGTCAATCCTTTCACCCAGAGCAATCCCACCTTCCCTCTTGGGAATGGGATTCTGCTCGGGGCCTGTGGTCCAGGTTGCACATAGATTTTGCAGGTCCATTTAGGGGTGTCCTATTTTTGTTGGTTGTGGATTCATTCTCTAAGTGGCTGGAAGTGATTAGGGTGCCTAATACCACTTCAGCCACTACGATAACGCACCTAAGAAGGCTGTTTGCAGCATTTGGACTTCCAGATGTGCTGGTGTCCGACAACGCGTCCATGTTCACATCTGCAGATTTCCAATCCTTCATGGAAAGGAAGGCAATTAGGCACATCACTGCTGCCCCATTCCACCCAGCCACCAATGGCCAGGTAGAGCGGCAGGTACGCACAACTAAAGATGTGCTTCGGCATATGGGTGAAGGGTATTTGGAGCTCCAGTTATGCCAGTTTCTTTTCACATATAGGCTCACCCCCCCCCTTTCCTCAGGGCTGTTCCCTGCTGAATTGCTCCAGCAAAGGAAACTGTCATCCTTGCTGGACGATTGGATCCCTTTAGGGTAGAGGACAAAGGCATAAATATAGCAATCCAACACCAGAAGGATTTCTCATCTGGAGACCCTGTACATTGCCGCAATTATGCAGCTGGTGGTCCTACGTGGGTGCCCGGGTTTGTGATAGATCAGACTGGTCCTGTTTCCTACAGAATCGAAACAGCCACTGGTCTGATCTTGAGGAGGTGCACGGATCAATTGAGACCCAGAGTACTGGACCCACAAGACGAATATAGACACTCAACGCTAGGTTTGGCCCCCACCCATTTAAACCCAGGGGGCAGAGGTAATAGTCAGCAGCCAGCCAACATTGACCCAGAAGTGTCTTCTAGGAACTGATTTCAAGGGGAATTTGTGGAATACTCCCCTGTTCCGCCCAGGTGTTCCCCTACACTGTCCCAGCACTCTGGATTCCTTTATTGATGATGACCAATTTTGTTCAGAGTTGCCCTCCACTCTTAGTACACACAGGAGGGACCCTGAGTTGTCTTATTCATCCATAGAATTAGATTTTGGTTTTGAGTGATCCCCTGCTCCTCCATCTGACAAACAGGGCATTAATTTGGGATTACAATCCTCCCCCTCTGGTCAATTCCTCACTCCAGTCAGGTCACCCATCCTACAAACCCCTGAGCTGGCTCAGCCAAGCGTCCAACCCAGAAGGGAAACTAGACCGCCATCCTGGTTAAAGGATTTTGTTTTTACCTAGGGGGGAAGAATGTTATGTATGTTAACTGTGTTTTCATGTATCTATTCTTATGCAAATAAGTGGATTGAAAATGTGCACACTCTGTTAGCCAATGGGCTTGTTGTAGGAGCGGAATGTATCTTTTCTCATGTATCTATTCTTATGCAAATAAGTGGATCGAAAAATGTGCACACTCTGTTAGCCAATGGACTTGTTGTATTATTGTTACTGTTACTGTTTATAGTGTATATAAGTCTGAGTTTTTGCCCCATCCAAACTGTGTTCAAACTCCACTATTAAAGAGCTGAATTTCACTACTTCACTCATCTGCTTCTTAATTCCCTGAACACGAAAACTAGTGAGTCCTACTGGAACAGTATTTCATAGTTTCCACTCTGTATGTCCGGAATCCTCAGAGGCCATAGGTGGTGGGGATGGTGAAAGCCTCTAGTGGCCCAGAGCATTCCTACCATATAACATAGACAGATAAAATGAATCAGTGACTCATTCAGTAAAGCCTGAAGCTCACCTAGTTCACATTCCTGAAATAACTGAATGGGGTTTTTGACAAGGTCATTCATCAAAGATTTGAAACAGAAAGAGTTCTGAACCAATCTGATGGGTAGCAGGAGCAAAGATAAAGTCAAGTTCATACCAAGAGGTAACAAGAAAAGGAGGTCACCTCAACTTTGGTTTGCCAAAGACTTTGCTGTAACATTTTGGAAGAGGACCATTTAAAAAAAATTATTTATTTATCTATTTTCAGATTTGTATGGCCGCCTTTTTTGCCTCGGCGATCCAAGGCGGCTCACAGCATTGGTTAAAACCCACCCCCATACAATTAAAACCAAATACTAAAACTATATAAAACTTCTAAAATTAAATTATTCCTTAGATAATTGCTAATGTATCACACTAAATACCAATCTGTAACAGAAAGAAGTTTAATATAAAGGATTTTATTTAGAAAGAAGATAAGACTGCTGATAAAGTAAGATGCCTTGGAGATTTGCATCCCTATGAATAAAGACACAACTGGTTAAAGGTAGAAAAACAGCTTACTTGAAATTGCTTTGGCAGCTTCAAGGTATCAGTGTGTGCTGGCAATTACAGTACATTTGTAGGCAACCAGCATGTTGGCATTCTGAAATAATAATATACTCTGTGCTGATTCTTGCAAGGGTCATTGCCCATTCTATTACAAACGTCACTTACATCCAAAAATAACTCACTCCACTGCAAAATGGAAGTGTCAATTACTAAGGATAGCTGGTTTTCAGACTGGATCTTGGTTTTGAAGCAAAAATTAGAAATGCATTAAAGCACAAACTAAGCAAATTTCTTCCTCATCCTTCTAAGTATTTTCTTATTTACTTTCTTATCTGTGGCTGAAGGAGATGCAGTTCTGAAGGTAAATGAATTTAAATGTAACATAAATAAAAACAAGCAAGCTTTACCTACATGGTCAAATATGTCAAGATTTTCGTCTCTTATACAACTGGTGAATTCAGAGAGAGAGAGAGAGAGCATTTGTTTGTTTGTTTGTTTGCTTCCCACATGATGCAAAGGCTGGATTGAATCCATCTATGACTTTTTTCTCTCCCAAATTGGCTTTTTTAATTCTGTTGTTGGGCACTTCTACTTTTTTCAAATGAGAAGGATTTGAATAGGCATTTTGTCATGAATCCAGTTGTTTCAATGTGTAAAGCAAAGGGAATGTGATTGTGGGTGGTAAAATGATGACATAGGCAATTGAGTGTGATCTTTAACGATGACAAGAACACTGCCCCATGTGTTCCTGATTTTTTATTTATATTTTTAATAAACAAAGCTAGCACTGATTCATTGTATTACTATACCAGAATAGTGCTAGACCAGTTCTGCATTTAAAAAATGGGAGGGGCTGTTTCAGGCTTCTGTTGCATTGCTTCTTGCTGCCTATCTCTGATTAGCATAAGCAGCCAAAGCTGGTAAGGAAAATGAGTGGCTGGGAAAGCGGGCAGGCAGGCTGGCTATAGATTGGAATGCCAATCACATGTAAACACTAAACTTTCAAATCAAATCACAAACCCCATGAGAACAATCACTCCATTTTCAAACACAACTGAGTCTGCAATTGAAGTGGCAACAGAGCTGAATCCCTCCAATTTGGCTTTCCAGTGCAGTCATACCTTTTTGAACAAATATGGTTCTCTTGCTCCTTCTGAGAGATTTGTAACTGAAATTCATCTGAAATTTTTAAAAATAAGAAAAGGCTAAGCTAATAGAATTAGCAAGGCTAGTAGACTCTGCCTAAGGTCCATTTATGGTTTCCAAGTGCTGTGGTGTTTTATGAAAGGAAAATAAATTATCAGAGGTCCTAATTGCTTCCTGTATTGCATAGTTAGTAACTAGAAGAGATGCATTCCATATGGCGATCAAAGATGGACCTGTCTGTGAAACGCCATGAAAATTATAGGAAAATAAGTAATTGCAGAAGTATGATTGAAATTGAAGCCCTAACCACGAGACTGGATACACAATGAAGTAGATACAGTAATGAACATTGATAATCAGTAGAGGAGCATTTGGTCTCTTTTGAGGTTTTTTAAAATTTGGTGATGGGTACAGCTTTGCCACAGGCCAAGAACCTTCTTCCCAACATGCTTAAATAAGAGACATACACTGATGTAGAGCAAGAACAACCTGGTGATCAAGACTCTGTGCAGATTCTTTGCCATTTTATTGTAGATTAAGACTTGGAGCCAACCCACTCACAGCAGTAAACTTCCCATCCTTGGATTCCATTATTTAGGAAGGTGCAAAATGTTATCTTCAAAGTGGCAAAAATGAAAGCGCGGCGCCAAAATGGCCACCGCGCTCTTTGCGGGGGCCCCCCACCCAGACTCAGACATCCGGGTGAGTTAGGGGGCGTGTCCACCCCTCTATATAAGGGGTGGCCACGAGGCAGCCGAGCTGCCATTTTAAAAAAAGAGCGACGGAGAGGAGAAGTTTTCTCCGTCGCTGCTTGTTCCCCCTTTGGTCCTTCCCGGCTGGGAAGGAAGGATTCGGCATGGAGCCTTTGGCCTGCGGGCTCCTCTGTACCTTTTCTCTGCTCTTCGATCCCTGGAAAGGGATCCTGCTCCTTAAATATGCCTCCTAAACGGAGGGCCTCGGCGACGAAGCCGCGGCCCGCGGGAAGGACTTTTGGCCCTGCGCAGAGTGGGGGGGCCAGCCCTCGGGTCGGAGGACCAGGGCTGCACCCACGCGCCAGGACTCGACCCCCACCGATACCGGTGGGGCGATGCAGGCTGCTTGGCCCTCGGCCGGTCAGCCTTCAGCTGGCCCTTCCGGGGCTTCGGCCCTTGGCCCGCAGATACCGGCCATGGTTCCAGGCAGCGGGGGTGGGTCTGGTGCTGGTGCGCAGCACGTTCCACCTCCGGCCCCTCATGGGCCGAAATTTTGGGCATTGCCCTATTCGGGCCCGGGCTCTCATGTAGGGGTTTCTGGTCCAATGCCTGGTGGGCCGTCTGGCCCACCTGGCCCACTCTATACTGGGGGATCTGTGGCAGTTGATGCATTGCTAACGCGTTTAGCGGTGCTTGAGGCGTCCTTAGGGATGGCACACAACCTCGTGCCTGGTGGCCCTTCATTTGCGGCGGGGGCACCTTTGGGTCCTCCGCCTGCCTTAATGGCCGCCACACTGCAGCAAGCGGCTAGCCGGGTTGAGCTGCTGGAGACGCTCCGGCCTACCCCGGCCAGTGTCTCGCAGCTCCCACTTCAGCCAGAGATACAGCAGGAGAGTGGTCAGGTGCGGCCCCAGAGCTCGATTCCGGCCGCGAGCTCCGACGCCCGCCGTGGGCCGGAACCCCCAGTGGGGGCGGCTCACGGGTGTGCAACTAGTGAGTATCAGGTTCAAGTTAATTCACCCACACCTCAGTCCACTTCCAATGGTGGGGTTCAGTGGCCATGGCCTCGTAATGTCGGGGTGAGTGTGCAGCAGTTGCAATCTTATACCAGTGCCCCTTGGTTCCAGACTGGTGCAACGTTGGGGGTGGGGGTTTCCACCCCCGGGCTAGTGCCGGGCTTTGCAGGGACTGTCCAGGTTCCACTGCACATGCCCCGGGTACCTAATGTGCCGGTGACGGCTTTGCCGACGGCTGGTTATTTGTTGCCCCTTGGTGATCATTTGTCACAGGTCATGAGGGATAAGATTTGGAGAGGGGAGTACGTGGATATATTCTCCCTATTGAACCGTGAGCCCACTAAGGAGGAGAGAGAGGGACAGGATGACAAAGACAAAGAGCTGTCCCGCCGTCGTAAGCCACTACGCACCTGGGCCAACTGGTTGCCCGCATATCTTATTTATATGGCGGTGTATCTCAGAGCCCGGCCAGACCTGGCCATTCCTATGGTCCAATATTTGGACAATATTTACAGGATGATGGTGGATTTTCCTGGCCCGTCGTGGTTGGCTTACGATGAGGAATTCAGAATGAGGGTGCCATTGCACCCGGAGATGAGATGGGATGAGCCCTGTCAGAAATTGTGGCTATTATACATGACCCCCACGCGTCCGGTGCCTGGGGATAGGTATCATTGTGGCCATGCCATTCAGCGAGCTGCTCCAACGCAGGCTTCCCGCCAGCTGGCGGGGCAGGGGGTTCCAGCCCGCTTGCTGTGTTGGAGCTTCTCGGCCAGTGGTGTGTGCAATAAGCGGCAGTGCCGATACAAACATGAGTGTCCCTCTTGCGCTGGCCCCCACGCCGCCGCCGCATGTCTGCGGGCCGGTGGGTCATGGGGCAGGGGTAGAGGTGGACAGGGAGCGGGCAGAGCGGCTGCTGATGGAGCTAACCAGGCAAAAGGCCCCCTCCCCAGTTAATGTGTATATGTTGGAGCGATGGCTCTCAACTTATCCGAGGAGAGAGGATGCTAAGTACCTCCTTGAGGGTTTCCAGTGGGGATTCCGAATCCCATTCAAAGGAGTGCGGGGACCCCAAGATGCACCCAATTTGTTGTCCCTTAAGGGTAGAGGGGAGGTGGCTGCCCTGAGTATTGCTAAGGAGGTTGGGGCCAAGAGGGTGGCAGGCCTCTTTTCTGTGCCACCCTTTCCCAACCTGATGGTCTCCCCTCTGGGGTTGGTACCCAAGAAGGCCCCGGGGGGATTTCGTTTAATCCACCATTTATCGTACCCGGCGGGTTATTCTATCAATGATGCTATCCCTGATGACCTTTGTTCGGTCAGGTATACGTCCTTTGACCAAGCCCTATGGATGGTGCGCTCTTGTGGTCCGGGTGCCCTCCTGGCAAAATGTGACATCAAATCGGCATTCCGATTGTTGCCAGTGCACCCTGAGGATTTTGAGCTATGGGTTTTCGATTCCAAGGGAAGTTCTATGTAGATAAGGCCATGCCTTTTGGCTGCTCTATATCCTGTTCAGCATTTGAACGTTTTAGCACCTTTGTTTGCAGGTCCGGGTCTCGGTCTGTAGCCCATTACCTCGATGACTTTTTGTTCGGGGGTGAAGGGGGCTTGGACACGTGCACGCGTCTCCTCACCACATTTCAGACGCTAATGCAGGACCTGGGTGTCCCTTTAGCGCCTGAAAAGACCGAGAGCCCATCCACTACCCTCACATTTCTGGGTATCGAAATTGACACGGTCGCACAGGCATCCCGGTTACCCATTGACAAGGTTACCCGGATCTCTGCGATGATTTTGGCCTTGCTGGCCAAACGTAAGGTGTCACTTCGTGAGCTGCAGGTACTGCATGGCCATCTTAACTTTGCCTGCAGGGTGGTTACGCCTGGCAGGGCATTTGCTCGGTGCCTGTGCGATGCCATGTCTGGCCTGAAAAAGCGCCATCACAGGGTCCGACTATCTGGGGGCATGCGGGCTGACCTTTTGGTTTGGCTCTCATTCCTGCGGGACTTCAACGGGGTATCTTTTTGGAGGTCCGACCTTTTAGTTTCACCTAGGTTTCAAGTGCAGTTGGATGCCTCCGGCTCCCTGGGATATGGGATGTACTTCCAGGGGAGGTGGGCTTATGGCCAATGGCCTCCAGAATGGCGGGGCACGGATCGCCTCCGCGATCTTACATTCCTTGAGTTTTTTCCAATCCTGGGAGCTTTGATGCTATGGGGCAAGGAGTGGGCCGACTCAGTGGTCCATTTTTGGTGTGACAATGCTGCAGTAGTGCACATTGTCTATGCTCAGACATCTAAATCACCCAGGGTGATGGCTTTAGTTCGCCAATTCGTGTTACGTAGCCTACGCCTTAACGTGCTTTTCAGGGCCAGACATGTACCAGGCATTGATAATGATATTGCTGATGCTTTATCCCGCCTGCAGATCCCCCAGTTCCGCGCCTTGGCTCCGGACGCAGAGGAATTCCCCTCGCCACTTCCGGCCGAGATTTGGACATTTGGCAAGGAGAGGTGAACCGGGCGATTGGCATGTCCTTGGCGCCCCGCACGCGTAAGGCATATCATCATGCTTTAGTTCAATTTAACAGCTTTCGTGCACAACTTCGGTTGCCAGAGTTGTGGCCCATTCCAGTGGCACAGGTTTTACAATTCATGGTTCATTTACACAGTCAGGGCCTCGCTCCCCGCACTATAGCATCTAGGCTGTCAGCGTTGGCATTTGTTGCCAAGGTTGGGGGGTTTTGCTGACAGCATGAACGATTTTCGCATACGGCATGTTTTGGAGGGGTGGACATGGGAACGTGGCCGCCGCCCGGACACTAGGCACCCAATTTCCCCAGGGGTGCTCACACACCTTGCACGAGGCTGGCCTAACCTATGTTTTGACAGGTATGAGGCAGCTCTTTTTCATGCGGCTACCATGGTGGCCTTCTTTGGAGCGCTCCGCATCAGTGAGTTGGTACTACTGTCTAAGGAGGATGCGACTCGTAGGGCACTGGAACTCGACGATGTCTATGTTTCTAATGAGTGGGCTCAGTTGAGGATACGGTCCTCAAAAGTTGATCAGCACGGCGTAGACAGTGGTGTTAGACTGCTACGATGTTCCATTGCAGACATCTGTCCGGTTGGTGCCCTACAGGAGTTCTTGGCAGTGCGTGGCATGCACCCTGGCCCGTTTTTCTGCCACTAGGATGGGTCTCCCCTTACTAAATATCAATTTTGGAAGGTGACCGGTATGGCACTTTCCAGTGTTGGCCTCCCAGGGGCTCGTTACGGCACCCATTCATTTAGAATAGGTGCTGCTTCAACTGCAGCTGCATTTGGGTACTCTGAGGCTGATATACGCCGTATGGGAAGATGGGGATCTATGCGTTTTGTATTTTATGTTCACCCTCTTCAGACATGAGTACCATTTAAGTCACTGTTCTCTTTTTCTCTTACAGACCCTTTGTGTCCCCGCACACCGGTGGCAGTATGGCTGGTGGGCCACAGTTACGTGCACTGGGCAGCTCAGTATGCTGCGGCGACAGAGTGGGGACCCCAGCTTGGACTGCGTGCGGCCGCATGCATACGTTGGTACGGTAAGCGTGGAATGAGATGGCGGGAACTGTTGCCATTCCTTTTCTCCATTAGGGATGCTGAACCACCTGATGTCCTTGTACTGCACCTCGGGGGCAATGACCTAGGCCAGGTCACTGGCCTTTCTTTAAAATTTGCGATTTGCAGGGACCTAGCTTATTTGCACTATGTGTGGCCGTTCACCAGGCTGCTATGGTCGGACATCATACCACTCACGCTTACAGGGGAGGTATTGACCTCCGTGCCCTTGACCGCGCTTGTCGCTCGGTGAACAGGGCAGTGGCCCGGTTCTTGACAGACAAGGGTTTGGGGATGGTCGTCTGACACCCCACCATTAGTTTACAAAATTACGATCTGTATGCAGGGGATGGGGTCCACCTGTCGGATAGAGGTATGAACCTCTTTTTGGAAGATTTGTAAGCAGGCCTGTTGACCGAGCTGACAGTCTGGGGGGGCGGGGCGGTGAGTCTTCATTGAAGCCTCCCCGTGTGGCGGGTAGCACTGGTAAGGTAAAGATTTATGACCCATAGGTATCTGGCAGGTTCGCAATTGACTGGCCAACACTTAGACAGGTACAGGTGTAATAACGTTGACCGGTCAACGACGAACCAGGCAAGGGGTGATGGCACGAGCTTTTCAGCATGCATCATCCCGTGATTTGACGGATACACGTCAGAGGGTGGGGTCAGTAGATAGTTTATTGACTACGGTCAACAATTTGTTTGTGTCAACAAACAAATTGATACAAAATGGATACATTGTAGCCAATTGCCGTTGGCAATTTTGGGAGGAACCTTACCAGTGTTACTGCGGCCTGCTTGCCTTAAAGAATTATAATTGGATGAGTACCAATTGAAAGTTATAATTCGGACTAGGGCATTATTCAATAAAAGTGGCCCAATGCCTTTATCCATATACCGGTGTCTGAGTTTTTCTTTGGGGGGTGCGCCTGCAATGCCAGATGTGGTTCCATATAGGGAAATGTAAAATGATATCTAATGAGGCCTAAAACTCCCAAGCTTCACATATACATTGGCAGGGCATAAACAGACGATATTGGAATATTGAGATTGTGGAGCTTGATGAAAATGCCTGAGGTAATTATTAATAGGGCAAATTCCATATTGGAATGAAGAAACACATGGTGGGGGAGAGACTTTATTCAAATCTGTGGTATGACCATACTTGAATATTTATGCCCTATTTTGGGGGAGGAAGATAGCACAGGAAAAAATGCAGATAAAACAGATACAGTGACATCTGAGAAATTGCTCTCCTCTTCATGGTAGCAAAACTTGGTGTTGTCTACTGATGCTATTGATAAGAGCGACAGGGCAGATAAAAGAAAATAGGTCTTAACATGGCACATTATTCAGTCTCAGAGATAAGAGGTAGCAAGTTATGAGAGGATGAGATGGCTAGATGGCATTGTTGATGCAATGGGCATAGAACTCAGCAGGCTGTGGAGAATGGTGGAAGGGTAGGGGTGCCTGGCGTGCAGTAGTCCATGGGGTCATAAAGGATTGGACTTGACTATGCGACTGAACAACAACCACAACACAAAAACAAACACAATTCCATGAAACAGCAAAGGATAACCACCAAATTCATTGAGTACAGAGTTTGGCTAAAGATCAACATCAATGCAGGTGGCACTGAGTTGAGCATCCACTCACCCATGCTGTTTACCATTACACAGACCTTTAGTTATGTATGTATGTGGATATAATTCAGAGGACCAGTTTTTTTATCTTAACACATTGTGTTTCTAGGTTGGGAATCATGTAGTAATTTGTATAATCTCTTTTAAAGTTCTGTATCTTTACATCTGTGGAGAAGAAGGCAGAAATATGAGTTTTAAAAAAATTCTTTTATTTTAGCCACCCACTCTTTCCTTCATGGGTCCAACTCCAGACCCATGAATGATGACCACAAAAGAAGGTGGGGAAGATTGGCAGGAAAGGAAGTGTCAATAAGTGAACAAAGGGGTACAAAGTGGAGACATGTCTGGCCCCTTGGTACAGGAAAATAAACATCTACAGTGTGACCAGTAGGAATGCTCAAGTGATCCTCAGTGAGAGATAAAATTGATCACAGTGAAGATAAAAAGCTTTTTCAGAGTGATCCACGTTCCCCATTCTGGGCATGCTCTAAGTGTTCATTCTGTCAGTCCACTCTAGTTGGGACTAAAAAACTGGATTTAAAATGGATTAGAATTTTGTGGGGAAAGGATAGAAGTCATAGGATATCTCACCAGTTTTGAGGATAACTACTCAGTCCTGATAATAATGGAGTAAAGGAAATTTCATCCATGACACTAAAAACATTTAAATCCAAACTCTCATTTCAAAGACAATCAAAGACTCCAGAATGAAGGCTTTTATGTTAAAAAAGACAGTGGAAGTCTTCTTCTTGGGGTTGGGAGTAATAACAGACCCAGCCGTTATGTCTGAAGAAGGATGTTCTTGAACAACTGCCAAATATTTTCTCTCTCAAAATTTAGTTCATTTTTCACTTTTCATTTGGTTTCAGGCACATTGAACTGTAGGCAGAATCTGGTGTCTGGTACAACTCCTGATAAGAGCTGTTGCCCTTGAAACTGCCCTGAGGTTCTATAAACAATCTGAACTTCTTGTTAGTCTTTGTTCATTCTACCTGATAAGAGATTGATTTTCTATTGAAGGCTATCATTGTACTGCTATCTTCCCAAACATAGAGCAGCAGAGAAATGCAATGAATCCATCCCTCTTAATTCCAAACTCTAACATACCTTCCTCATAGACAGAACTTTTGGTTTAAGACATGTGTCCACAAAGCTTCCCAAAGGTTCCTAATATCATTACCTCCATAGTACTTAGAGAAGACATAAAGTAAAACAGCCCAACCCATATTTTACTTGCAATCCATTCCAGATTTCAAAGTGCTTAAATAGATATCAATGACTTTAAACAAAAGTAACTCTTATTATTGAATTGCAATTAATATTTTCAATGCTTAGTGTTATCCAATCAAACTGCTAAACATCATCTTTCCTCGCAAATATCAGTAGACATTTCTCTGTCCATCTATCTGTTGAGCTATATGTGTCTTAGTGATACTTTTTGACCTTTTAAAGACATACAGCATTCCAATTCCTTTTATTTTAACCATTTGATGAGAAGTCTACAATCTGCCCATTTTAAAATTGTTTTTATCTGTTGTTTTATTCTGTGTTTGTGAACCACCCTGAGTCGGCCTTGACTCATTGGGCGGGGTAGAAATTTAACAAACAAACAAATAAATAAATAAATTTGAACAGTCTAAATTCTGCCCTTCTTTTGGAAAGGCACTGCTGGTTGGCTTTGGATATTATGAAACTATAATATTTGTGATGACACTATGAAACAGTCACCTGGGAAGACTTGGGGGTGGAGGGCTTTACCTTCATGTTTTTAGATCACAAAGAGGTTGCTTGCTCAATGTCTGACCAGGCTGAACCATTCTCTGCCTTATTAAGAAAATCTTCTTAACTGTTAGAACAGTATGAAAATGGAACTAATTACCTTGAGAGGTGGTGAGCGCTCTAATACTGGAGGCATTCGGGAGAATATTAGACAACCATCTGTCAGATCTGCTTTGATTTGAATTTCTGCAAATCAGAAAGTTTGAGTCAATAACCTCATAGGCCCCTTCCAACTCAATTATTCTATGATCCCATGACATAATGAAACTTCCCTAGTGAAGACTTTCCCACTCTCCTCCCCATTCTACATTATTCAACATAAACAAAAATCTTCCCACTGATACAGAGGTGGCCAATTACACTGATGGAAGCAGTTCGTGGTTGCAAAATTGTAGTTAGATTCCACTTACAAATATGATAGCCCTGATCAGTCATGCTTGAAAGAGTACAGAACCAATACGTCTCGAGCATGCTAGCCTTTTCCTCTTCCACCAGCACCTTAATGGCAGAAATGCAACAGTCTGAAGAGAGGCTGCTACAACCATGTAGCCTCTCTATGTGAGTCAATTCCATCCCCTCAATCAGGACTTTGAACTACATGGAGGTGCTAGCTGGGTACAGCAGCCACCTCCTCTTCAGATAGCTGCATTTTCATGATTAAAAAGGCAACAGATAGAGTGTGGGTACTGCATTTTCTGCACATTCATTTCTTCCTTATCCTCCTAACATCTTGTTGAGGTTGGTATTAAGGCTGACAATGCCTCTTTAATTGACCTGGCATTCAATATGTTGCTTGCCCCTCCACTCCTACAACTGGAATGGAAGAGAAACAAGGGGACAAAGAAGCCAAGCACTACTCTTTGTGATACAGTATATGGAAATTTATTCATTGGTCAGGACAGCACTAGCCAGTTAGGAGAGGGAAGTGGCTGTGTTTTATGACTCTGTCTTCTTTAGCTTTTGTTGTGTATTGAATGAAATTTGTCCACCATTTTATGTTCTCCTCAGTTTCTGAGTAACACGAGATTGGGGTTTGCGCCATTTTACTCCGAGAAGCGCGGTTGAGATCAGGTCCTCTATCACCCCACTCTCCTTCAACCAATCCTGTTAAAGCCCACCAAATGTATCTTTCCGCACCTGTATATAAGTTGCTGTGGCACAGTTAAAATTGTGTGCTTAACCCTGTAATAAAGTTATGTGTTTGGCCCGTATTGCTGGCTGCTGCTTATTATTTCTGGAACAGTAAAGCTTTCTTATCCCATTTCCCCATTTCTCTCTCTCTCTTACTAACTGTAAGGAATGGAATTCTGGGAAAGTGAAGACTGAGTGACAAGCACCACTGTACTGTATAATTATATAATTTCATTATCATATGGTGCTGGCTGGATATCTCAGTGAGTTATGTATGGTTGGAAGTTTGATTCCCATTCTGCCTTCTGAGAAAAGAGCTGTCCTGCATAGCTTTGGGCAAACTGTATAATCCCTGTTTGGCCCCATAATAATGGAAGTGATAAACCACTTCTGAGTGTTTTGTACCTAGAAAAACCTGGAAAGGCTTGCCGTTAAACAGGATTGACGTGACTGCATGTGATGATGTGGCTTTATTTTTAAAATATCTGGGGGGAAAGTCATATATGCTGTATTCAAGTAATGACATAAGAATCCATTCCACTTTTCAACAGCTTTACTCTATGACATGCAGATATTCTCACCAACAGCTACATGAAGGATTGAAAAAGATTTCTGCCTGAAACTCTAGCCCACCATTGCTAGCTAATATTGTACTAAATAGACAAGAAGATGGATTAAATTATGAGGCAATTTGTGATGTTCCTCCTGTCATGCAGTCAAAATATTAGACCTACATAACAACTGCAACAAATCCCATCCACCCCAAAACACAAAAGTGTCTGTGGCGCCTTAAAGGCTAACACATATATTTCAGTAGGTTTGGTGGACTATAATCCGCTGCCCCATTCACATGGTGAGATACAGCTTTATCATAGGTTTGTATCCCAGGGTGCATTATGTGACGGGAAATTAATGAAAGCAGCTCATTATTCATTCTGAATTTATCTCAGAATTGGAATTGGCTTTCAAGAGCTGGGGGGTGGGGGGTGGGGGGGGTTCCAGTTCAATCTCTTTGTACTTCAACGACAGACTGTGCTAACCTAGATGGTTAATGTTCTATTGTACCAATGTATTGACGTCATCTGCCATCCAGAAAGTTAATTCCTTGCATTACATAAGAACATAATAACAACCCATCCAGTCCACTATTCTGTCTCACACAGTGGCTCACCATTTGCTTCAGGGTATTATTCCCAAGCAGATGCCTTCACCTGCTTAGGATTCCCTGGAAATGGCATGGAGAGACATCCTGCCTATCTCTCCAACCCGGAGGTTGTCCTTAGGTATCCATAATTATAGCCATTGATACCCTTGTCCTCCATGAACTTGTCTAATCCTTTCTTAAAGCTGTCAAGACTGACAGCTGTCACCACTTCTTTTGGCAGGGAGTTCCATAGACCAGTGATCCTCTGGGTGAAAAAGTACTTTCTCTTATTTGTTTGCATTAGTAATGTTATTGTCAGTTTGAAATGGCACTTTCCATGCTCATATCCATCTTCACTGGATCGATACACCCTCCACAATGTATACTTATATATAAAACTGTGCCTCAATATTTTACTCCATGTCTCTGTCAAGTCAGCTCTGACTTATGGTGACCTTTATCAGAAGGTTGTTCACTTCTTCTGGGGTGTCCTGGAAAAGCATTTTTCACAAGGCCATACAGGCTGGCTCTTCTGGCATACACAGTGGGGAACTGAACTCACAGTCTCCGACTGCAGTCAGACACCTAAACCCCTGAGCTATTCAGTCAGCTGCTTTTTTAACTTTAATTTTAGACGCACATGCTGAAACATTCTACATTTTCTCCATCTTTGAAAAAAAATGCTAATATGAAGAAAAACAAAAAAATTCTGCAACAGGACCAGTGTGCTATGGCATTTCATCAGAAGAGGTTGCAAACAAACCAAAAGCAAAATAAAAGGTTCCTTACTGAAAACCCAGACTCAATGCATTAGAGTTACATAACTACTCCTACAGTTATACTAATGGCATTGCCATTCATTGGGGACTATTAAGCCATAAATACAAACAGCCAACCCGAGAATACCTAATGCTTCTACTTGAACCTTCCAAGACTTCATTTAAAGGCACTGCCATTAAGCATCCCTCCTGCTATGCAGTTTGAGCAAGTTTCCAAAATGATTTCCAACTCCTGTTGTGTCCAAGGGAGCTAAATTTTATATATGTTTCAAGAATTTTAAACTATGGTGTGTATAAATATACAGTATTTCATAGAAATGCACAGTGCAGGAAATAGCTGATTTTCAACACCTACAATTAAAAATCATTCAGGGTAGCATTTTTTCCAGCGGTCTGAAGGAAACATCCTTCTCTTTCACTCCACAGGGTTAGTTGTAGGTGAGGGGAACTGTTGAAGACTCCTTCTGAGTAACACAGGCTTTATCAATTGCATTAAAGCTTGAGCAAAAGGGCCTTTCCAATATTTTTTGACTAGGGCATTCACATTCTGCTACAGCTACAGCTAGACCAGGAGTTCTCAACCTTTTTAAGCCAGAGGCCGGGCCATGCTTTGGGGATTGGACAGCTATTTTGCCCTTCCTCCACCACATCACACTTACTGGTGTGGTGGAGGCAGTGGGGGGCCACATGAAATGGTGCCGTGGGCCTCAGGTTGAGAATCCCTGAGCTAGACTATAGCTTGCCCTGTGGAGGCAATGAACTAACCCAGAGGGGCTGGAGTAAGGGCAGATCCTACTGGATCTTCTCCATCATGGCGGCTCAAGGCTCGCTATACAGACATATACCTGCTGTTTGGAGCAAATTGGATGCAGGTTGGGGCTGGGTGTTTCAATTGTCTGCACACATTGATTGAAAAATCTTCTCCAACCTGTTTCCAACTCACCCCATGTTGAGACCCCATCAGGGGTGTGACAAAATTCCCCCATGTATTTTATCAGAATTAACTGTGCGATTGAACAACGACAACAATTTTATCCCCTACCCAGCATATGTGCATTGTGCGGACATGACAAAACAGAGCATGGCCTGCTTTCCAGATGGCGAGGGAAGTACCAATCTGATGTACAGGGGATTTCATCCCACATCCACCACTGATTGGACTGCTGGAGCCCAATCATTGGTGAGGCCATAGTTTTTACCTCAGCCATCATTGGTAGGGGCTGGAGCCACCACTTTCCATATGATGTGGAGAGTGCTTCCCCATCAGCTGGAAAGTGGCTTTCACCTCAGTGCCTGACGCTAATTTAACTCCAGCAGTCTGATCAGTGGTAGATGCTGGGGTAAAAGCTGCTTTCTAGCTGTCCAGGGAAGCATTCCTCCAATCAGATGGAAAGTGGCTTCTAGGGCCACAGCTGATGGATTTGCTGCAGACCCTTGGAGGAGCAAAACACTGTCTGTTTGCTGTCAAGGTCATTGTCAAAGTCGCCCTTGCTCAAAAGCTAATCGTATCCGACTCTAGGGTTCAGTGCTCATCTCTGTTTATAGCCAAAGAGCCAGCACTATCTGTGTCTGCAGACATTTCCGTGGACACGTGGCAGGCATGCCTCAACACGGGAGTGCACGGAACACTGTTACCTTTCCCACTGAAGTGGTACCTATTTACATGTAATTTCTTGCTTTTGAACTGCTCGGTTGGCATGAGCTGCGACACAGATAGGAGCTCACTCTGTCGTGCAGCACTCAGGTCTCGAACTGCTGACCTGCCCACCTTCTTGTCAACATGTTCAGCGTCTTAACCACTAAGCTACCATAGTCCCTTCAAGGGAGACATGCACACCACTAAAATGGCATGTATGTCTGTTTGCTGAGATCTCACCAAATGGCAGTTTGCTCCTCTCCCCAACCTCAAGCAGCTATTCAAATGCCACACTATACAACTCCTGAAAAGCAAGTATAGACTGGTCCATAGATTTACCAATGCACAGTTGCAATAATTTTAACAGACCTATAATACCTCTCACCATAGTGGGGAAGAGTGCAACCAGATCACCCTTGTTCCTCTCTTCTATCTGTTCACCAGATACTAATATCTGGATGGCAACTTGCAGACCCTTTCCTCTCCCTTTCTATGGTTCTTTAGTGTTCTGGAAATAATAGGCAGCAGCCAGCAATATGGGCCAAACACACAACTTTATTCGGAATAAGAATAGGTGACCAAAGCTAACAACACACCCTCAGATTCCTTCGTTATCTCCAATCAGAACAGACAGTTGGAAAAATCCATTGGAATTGTTGACAGCTTTGTCTTGTGCACTTCTCATTCAGAACCTTCCCGAAGTCTCATGAGACTTTGGACCATAGTAAAGCAAATACATATTAAACTCTGTCACAACAAAGACAAAATGGTAAACACATTGCCTTAAATACACAACAGGTTCTCTGCCTCTAAACTGGATTTTGGACTGGGTCAGGCTTGCAGTTAAAGGCTGTCTATAAATATAGGAATAGCTTGTGACAATAATTTGAATGTTGGACTGTTTCCTATAGTCAGGCCTAGTTCCTGCGTAAGATGCCTTTATGGGAGCAGGAGCCCACAAGGGACTGTTTTGTTTAGAGATCGGTAATAAGAAAGGCAAGAAGAAGGCTGAAGTCTCTAGCATCATTTTAATCTATGTGGATAGTAGCTGTAAGTCCCTCTTCACCAAGTGACACTCCCCAATGTAAACAGAGGAAGCAAGCATACAAATAAACACAAATAAACAAACAAAACTAACAAAGGCACCTAAAAATTTATATGTGTCATAGCCTCTGTTTCTCTATTTGCAGCCATTCCTCTGCACATTCTGATTAAACTCTAGATTTTGAGTACTCCTCAGACTAAATTACCGGGGAGGGGGAGGTTTCCTTTGCTCCATGTCCCAAAATACAGCTGTTTCTACCTTTGTAGATTCTGCCTATAAGCTGTTGAGCAACATATTTATTCAATATATGAGAACGGAAGTCTGGTAGCCTCACCTCCTCCATCATCCCATTACACACATGAAGCCAATCATCTGAAGAAGGCCCTACAGATTACAGTCCTATTTCCTAATATCTCTAAAATCATGGCTACCAGGTGTTTTCTAATATCATTAACATCATTAATTTAATTTTAATTTTTAATTTTTGTGCTTATATACCACCCACTCAGGTGCAACCCGACTCAGGGCAGTTTACATGGTGGATAATAATAATAATAATAATAATAATAATAATAATAATAATAATAATAATAATAATAATAATAATAATAATAATAATAATAATAATAATAATAATAATACATCTCCAAAGGTACAGTTACACAAACTCAAACCACAAAAATATACAATTCAATTACAGCAAGAGAAAACAACAATGAATTTGACCTCCCTGGAGGTTGGGGGGGGGGATGTCCGAGGATGCCGGGAGAGATGGAATGCCCCCAGCATCTGGCGCTCGGTGGGCTTCTCCGCCGGTGAGGCTGGAGACAGCGTCAAGAGTCCTGCCACCTCTACAGCCCTTAAATCCTCCCTGGGGGTTGGGGGTGTGTCCAAGGACACTGGAGGAGATGGAAAGCCCTCCCCTCAGCGTCCAGTGCTGGGTGGGCTTCTCCGCCAGTGGGGCAGAGGCTCAGTGGTGGCAGCAGTGTCCTCGAGTCTTCCGGGCCACGAGAGGCTCCCACCCCCGCCCCCATCCCCCACCGGCAGAGGGGGCAGGGAGGTGCCGTGGCTCGATGGCAGCGTCTTAGAGCCTCTTGGGCCACAAAATGCTCCTTTCAAACCCCACCACCACCAGTGGAGGGAGCAGGGAGGCGCCGCAGCTCAACGGCAGCTTCTTCGAGCCTCTCGGGCCGCAAGAGGCTCTTTTAAACCCCCCCCTGCCAGTGGAGGGGGCAGGGAAGTACCGCAGCTCGATGGCAGCATCTTTGAGCCTCTCGAGCCGCAAGAGGCCCCTTTTAACCCCCCCCCCAAGCTGGTGGAGGGGGCAGGGAGGCGCCGCGGCTTGACGGCAGCTTCTTTGAGTTCTCTGGCTGCGAGATGCTCCTTTCAAAAAAAACACCACCAGCGGCGGTGGAGTGGGCAGGGAGGCGCTGCAGCTCGACATCAGCATCCTTGAGCCTCTCGGGCCATGAGAGCCCCCCCCCCAAACCCCCCACTGGCAGAGGGTGCAGGGAGGCGCAACGGCTCGACGCATCTTCATGGCTACCTTTGATGTTCAGGAATTGATATGCAGCAGCCAGCATAACAGGGCCAAACACAACTTTATTTCGGGAACTGAACATGGAGAGCAAAGGTGCAGCAGCGCCTATATATACAATACAGGAAAGATACATTTGGGCGGGAAGCAACTGAATTGGTTGGGAGAACAGTGGGGTGATCATGGGGTGACAGAGACTGTGAAGCCTTTTGCACTTCTTGTTAGAAAGGGCAGGAGCCCAAGTCCCGCGAGAGCTTAGTTCTAAGAAGAATACAAGATGGAGGATCACCCTATCCCAACAATTAAATACAAACTGTTAAAGCAATACATTCAGTTACATACTCCACACTACCTCAACCCCAGATTAAGTTTGCAACTCTTTTTAAAGTTTTTAAGCATTTTGTTTTGGATATAAAGAAGAAGAAATGAGCCCCCTTCCTTTTTGGACGCCAAGATGCATGTATCAAGCAGAATCTCAAACAGTGCCAATTTCCTCTATTTGACATGAACGGAAAAAAAAACCACTATCCAAAACTGTGCAGAGCATGCAAATGACAATCTGAATTGTATATGTACTTCCTGGCTCAAACAGATTTTGTTGGTTTACATTTATTCCACTCATGCAAATCCCTTTGTTCCTTTAACACCTGGTTATGATGCAAAATTTAAGCTCAACAAGTGAGCAGGCAGAACAGGATGAAAAGAGGCAGGTGTTTTGATTAAAAAGCAATAACCTAACTAGGGGATTCAGTTTGGCCAGCTGGTATTAACAGTCTGTCCAGGTGCAATAGAAGCTCTTGCCTCATGGTTCAGTTGAAGAAGAGACACCACAGCAACAACAAACTAGTAAAAAGATGAAAACTGATTGTCTTCACATCACGTCATTTTTTGGGCTTAGCTGATAAAGATATTATGGCAGCTGATTCTCACCAAGTGGGACAGAGTTCTCAATGTGAGCACTTGACCCTTTCCCACATAACCATGTGAGCACTTTAGCAGTTTCTGCCTGCCACTTTGCATGCATACTTTTCATTCCAGCAGTGAGACTAAATAGGACTGGCAGATGCTAATAATGCAGCCTTGGAAACTCTAATCTAATAAGATTCAGACTATGTAGAGTATGAGCCGAAGGGGTGCAAATAAACGAGGTTACAGCTCACCAAGATGGCTTCTGTGAGCTTTATTCAGTGTTAAGTGCTGTTTGCTAATTGCTAAGAGAAGCTTTGGCAAATATGCATTCAGATTAGGAAGTACTTCAGGTACTTTGTACCTGAAAGAATTAAGGTCACTTCAGGAAGTGAAAGGTATATCCTTGAGAATTTAAGAAATGCTGTAATAAGCTAGAAGAGAATATGGTGCAAGTGGGGATTGGTCCAGTTTCTACTATTAGAAACAGTTAAACCCCCAGTTTGGGGGTTGGGAAGGGCTACAATTTCCAGAATCCAGCAACTAGCATAGTTTATGGGAACATTCGTTCAAAATATAATTTTTCCAGATTCTGGTTAAATGCTGGAATATGTCTCTATGCTCCATTTTATACAGCATGATGCTGCTAATAGCTACGGAGTCTTTCTCATCCTCTGTTACCCGATCTTTCTAACTGGAAATTCCAGGGATTGAGGCTGAAATCTTTCACATGGAAAGCTCATGTGTTGAGCTGTCTTCTCTCCCTCACATTGTAAACATCTTCTGTACAACTACAGAGCCAGTTGATCAATATTCATTGTATACCTAGTATTCTCTTGCAGTAAAGTCTTCAAGACTGTCCAGCAGTGTGCTGTCTTTCTAATGCAGTTGTTTCATCTTTTTGGACTTCTCTGAGAAAAGCAGCGTAAAAAATGAGAAGAATTCTCCTCAAAGCATGGAACGGCTGTCCAATTCTGCTATGCAGTCCCAATCCCTCTCTGATTCTAGAATGAGCTGACCTCCAATTTGAAAAGAGTAGCTCAGAACAGATAAATCATTACATTAACTTTACATGTGTTGAGAGCAGGAATTATTAAAAACAACAGCAATGAGTTGGTGCTTCTATGTTGCTTTCTCTTGGCTTTTGATATTTTCCTTTTCATAATCATACTTTCATATTAGACCAGATTTTAAATTATGCTTATATTATGCTTATCATTATACCATGTTATGTTTCAGGAGACTCTCTCTCTCTCTCTCTCTCAATTTTGAGTAACAAGTTATCTCATCTTCCCCCTAGTGGTTAATTGGTTATTCTAAACTGAATTAAACTCAGTATTTTTTAAAGAGGAGCTGTGGTGGGTGGGGTGGGGGAGCCTGTATTCTGCTATTTTTTTAAAAAAAATCTCTTGAGGATAAATTTCACTTTGATGGTTGTTACCTATCAATCTGCCTAATATTTCTGTCATATTCATGTGTGTGACATTTGAAACGGCAACTAGATATAAAAGCAATATGACACAATGTGTCTGAAGCTAAGACTTGTCCTTTCATTCAGTCAAAATCTTGGTACCAATTGAGGGCATCCCCTTCCATAATGGTTTATGATGTAGGAGTCTGTGTCCACTAAATGACTATCTTTCTATCGAACCATTTAGGTCTTGGATAATATTTCAAATCAACCGTTGCAAATATAGTGGTGAAAATGCAGCTTGGGGGAGGGGGAACCATACCTATAAGGACAATGGATACTCACCTCCTGTTGGCTACTTTACAGCTATGCCATCAGCCACACTCCTGGTTTTGCAAACAGTGCAAGTTCAGGTGAGTGAAGATGAGCTTGCAGGGTGAAGGATAGTTATATGACAATCCTTATGTAGTCACATGAGCAAATATGATCCCAATGTCTTCTGACACATGGTTGTTGCTGTTTTTTGTTCAGTCACACAGCCGAGTCTGACCCTTTGCAACCTTCAGACGTGTCGACTCATCCTGAGAAGGAGACTTCAAAGGACCGGCAGGTAATATGGGGACTTGTCCTCAGCGGCAACGTCCGTCCGCTAGTCAAAGAATTCATGTAGAGGAATTCAAGACCCTGGCCAGGGTATATCAGATAAGCTTTCACAGTGGAGAACTAGTGCGGCTTTTGGTGTTCTTGAGGGAACACTGCCTGCTTTACCCAGAAGTAGGTACGTTATCCCTTCAGCTCTGGGATCAGATAGGAGTCTGCATTCAGCAACCCCCGTGAGCTCCAGATGGCGTAATTCGCACATGGAGCAAATGTAGGAAACTCTTAGCGGAGGTGGACCCAGTCCGGGTAGAGGCCAAAGAACCCCCAGCACCATCAGAGCCATCGGCGCCCACGGCACTCTATCCGTCACTTCAGTTTAAGCAGGGTAGTGTAGGGAGCTTTCCCTCGGTGACAGCTGCAGACGTCACCAGTGGAATGCATGGAATGAGGAGCGCTGGCGCTTCTCTGATAGCTACGGGTTCCCAAACTACCAAGAGTGCCCTTCAGCACACAGTTGGGGAAGAGATCAGGAAGGGGGAATTGCCAGCAGAAGAACTAGCTGAGCTTAGTCAGATTTGTCCAATTCGCTTGGAGGTAGATGCCCTCACAGGGCAGCAGCAGATAGTTCATTCACCAGTTCCGTACAAGCTTCTCATGGCTATACGGAAGGCCGTTTCAGAGACAGGACTTCAGAGTCGCTTCACTAGGGGCACGCTTCAGCAAGTGTGCGAGAACATGATGTTCATTCCACATGACTGGAAAGCCGTCATGCGAATGATGCTCAACCCCAGCCAGTATTTGTTATGGGACAGCGAGTATCGCCTCGAGGCTCAGGCAAGGGCTGCCAGGATGGGCGGGGCAATAATTCCTGACCAACTATATGGTTCAGGTTCCTTCGAAACCATCGATGCGCAGACCGCCTTGCCACTCGCCAGCCTTCAGTTGTCAGCTGAGACAGCCTTCAGGGCTTTTCTCAAGGTCCCAGCAACTGGCAAAGTGGCCAAAAATTACACCGCAGTCAAACAGGGCGCCCAGGAGTCCTACATGGACTTTATCAATCAGTTAGAAGAAGCAATCAGTAGACAGATCGATAATGAGCAAGCCCAACAAGAGCTCATGATGAAATTGGCTAAGGACAACGCCAATCTCGACTGCCGTAAGATCTTGCAGTCACTGGGCAATCGTCCCGACCTGACTCTCACGGACATGATTAGGGCTTGCGCCGACGTTGGCACGGACTCCTACAAAATGGGTCTGCTGGCAGCGGCGGTGCAAGGGGGCAGGAAACCCAAGAAAAAGAACCAAGGAGCATGTCACAATTGTGGCAAGGTCGGCCACTTCGCTAGGGAGTGCCGATCCAAGGGCGGCGGACAACATTCTGGCCGTTCCAAGGCTCCAACCACCCCGTGTCCGAAGTGTAACAAAGGCTTCCATTGGTCCAAATTCTGTCCGAATTCGGGAAACCGGAACGCGGGCACGTCTCTGGCCCTGGTCCAAACAGAGGCTTCCCTCGCTCTGGGAGAGCCAGAGCTGGATTAAATTCCAATCACATTCCAGACATTGCGAAGGCACAGGCCAGCCCCAAAGGTAGTACAGGGCTAGAATTGACTTGCCAGGCGGACATCACATGCGACTTGCCAGGCACAGTCTATCTGGTGGATTCCCAGTACATGGGACCCCTGCCCAAAGGCTTCATAGGCTTAGTTTTGCCTCGTAGTGCCGCAGGAGCACGTGGAATTCTTGTAATTCCGGGAGTCATTGACTCCAATTTTTCGGGTATTCTCCAAGTTCAACTCTGGACGCACCTACCCCAGACCATTCACAAGGGAGACACGTTAGCGCAACTGATTATGGTTCCTTGTAACTCACCAGCAGATAGCCAGGGAAGGCTCAGGGACAGCTCAGAGTCCGGGTCGGAAGACCGCTCGAGCGCAAGTGAGGCAGTGCAAGGATACCAGGTCTTAGCGACAATGGAAACCAACATAGAATGGAAACGGCGGCCAGTTATAGAGGTATTTCTGAATAAAAAATCGTTTACAGGGCTGCTAGATACCGGAGTTGACGTCAGCGTGGTCAGCCGAAGTCAGTGGCCGTGGGAGTGGGCCATTGAGCCGGTCTCCGATGTGTGGGGGGTAGGCGGCATCCAAGAAGCGTTTAGGAGCCGGGAGTGGGTGGAAGTCACGATCCCTGGGGCTGACAGCACAGCGGTCATTCGGCCGCACATTCTGGATGTGCACGTCAACCTCTGGGGGCGAGACATTTTGCAACAATACCGTGCCACTCTTACCTTCGGGTAATGGCTCTGCCACTTAAATGGCTTACCAACACGCCAGTCTGGGTGGAGCAATGGCCGGTAGTGGGGGAGAAATTAGTCACCCTGAAGCAACTGGTTAAGGAACAGCTAGACGCAGGACATATAGAGCAGTCCACCAGTCCTTGGAATTCGCCCATTTTTGTCATAAAGAAAAAGTCGGGGAAGTGGCGACTCCTCCACAATCTCAGAGAGATTTTTTTTCTTTGCACATGGAATTCAAAGGTTGATAGAAGTAAATTAAAATGGATGAAAGAGAACTTTTTCTGTAGTTTTTTTTATTTTTTTCCACAATTTTTCTTTTTTCTTTCAATGTTGGGGAACTGTCGGTGAGGGTAATAAGACCAATACTCCCTCATGTCAAGGAGATTAAAAATTATATCATACAATGTTAAGGGCCTGGGGAATCAAATTAAGAGAAAAAGACTAGAGGTAATTTTGAACAGAGAGAAAGCAGATGTTATATTTCTTCAAGAGACTCACCAAAAAAATGTAAATAAAAATAATCTTTATGTAAAGGGAACCGATATATATGAAAAATGTTTGGGAACCTCAAATTCTAGAGGTATAGCTAACATAATAGCGAATAAACTGGGGTTTATAATGTCCAAGAATATATGTGATAAAGAGGGAAGGTTTCAGCTAATTAAGGGTAAGATCGAAGATGATGAATATACCTTGGTAAACATTTATGCTCCAAACAAAAATCAAGGTTTCTTTTTAGATAAGATTTTACCAATTATAAAAAAAGAAAGATCACCAAATTTGATAGTAGGTGGAGACTTTAATTTAACAAGAGCTGTGACTGATGTTTCCAATTATTCCAACTATCGGAAAGGTCAATTCAATATACTTGACAGGTGGATGAAGAAGCTAAATCTTACAGATACTTGGAGATATATGAAAGGAAAGGAAAAGGGATTTACCTTCTTCTCCTCAGTGTCAAGAACATATTCCAGATTAGATTATTTTATGGTATCAGAGAACCTTTCACATAATTTGGAAGAATTTAAAATAGGCACGTGTAAGTTGCCAGATCATACCCCAATCACTTTGGAAATTAATTTAGGAAAGGATGTTTCAAAAAGTAATATATGGAGGTTTGATACAAAACTCCTAAATAATGAAGTGATAAAGAAAAGATTGATGGACAAATGGGTAGAAAAATGGGAGATCAATGATACAGGTGAAGTGGCACCACATATTTTATGGGATGCCATGAAAGCGGTATTAAGGGGAGACTGCATTCAGGAAAAAATTATTATTGCTAGAGAATTAAATAGGAAAATAGTTAAAAGAGATCAAGAATTAAAAGAATTAGAAAGAAGACATGCAGAGATGGTAATGAGAGGAATTGGAATAAACTTCAGTCTTTAAGAAAAGAGGTAATAGGTTTAGAAATTGACAAAGCAAGAAAGGATTTGGTATATCTAAAGAGAAATGACTTTGAATTTAATAGTAAGGATATGAAAACTTTAGCAAAAAGAGCAAAAAATAAGAAGATCAAGAGACAAATAGAAGCTCTGTCAGATGAGGATGGTCTCATAGTACATAAACTAGAGGGGAAACTCCATATTGCAGAAAAGTTCTTTGCGGATTTATACAAAGAAAAGTCTGTTAATGTGACAAATTTAGGAACTTTTTTAGATCAAAATTTAAATATAAAATTTTAAAAAGAACTTTCAGATTATATGGAGCAAGAAATTCAAGATAAAGAAATTGAAATAGTGATTAAAAACTTAAAAAATGACAAAGCACCAGGTGAAGATGGTTTTCCATCAGAAATATATAAACAATGTCAGGAAGTAATGATTCCCAAATTAAAGAAATTGTATAATTATATATTAGAGGGGGGAAATATGCCAAAATCCTGGAGTCATTCAATTATGGTATTGATCCCAAAACCAGGTAAAGATAGGGAAAAAATTGATGCCTACCGCCCTATCTCCTTATTAAATCAGGGCGCTAAGATATTCACCTCTTTATTGAATAATAGACTTAATAGCTTTTAAAGCTTTTATATAGGAGAGGACCAAGCTGGTTTTTTGAAGGGCAGACAGATGGAGGGATTGATAAGTAGGTTAGTTAATATTATAGATTTGGTTAAAAAGAGTAAGGAAAAACTTTGTATTTTGGCACTAAATATCTACAAAGCATTTGACTCTATTCAGTGGTCTACTATTAAAGAAATATTTTGCAGATTAGAGTTTGGTTCTAAATTTAAACATGCAATTGATCAATTATATAATGATTCAGTGACAAGAATAAAAATGAATAATAGGTTAAGTGGAGAAATCGAGATTAAGGCTGGTACTCGACAAGGCTGCCCGCTCTCTCCATCACTTTTCATTCTAGCAATGGAGTTGTTAGCAAGAAGTATTCGACAAGATGAAGGTTTGACAGGTGTTAAAAACAAAAAAATTAGTCTATTTGCAGATGACACCTTGCTAGTGGTCAAGGACCCTCTTCTAAATATTAATAAAATTCAACATCATTTGAAGTTATTCGAGCAAGTTACAGGATTAAAAATAAATTGGAATAAAACAGAAGCTATTACTTGTAATCTATCGGAGGGGGAAAAGAAGAAAGTAATGGAGAAATATAAATTTAAAATAAGAGATAGAATGAGATATTTGGGAATAATGGTGTCAGATGAAGTTAAGGATTTGTATAAGATCAACTTTAATAAGTTAAAAGAGGAAATAAAAAGAATTAAGGATCAATGGAATTCATTGAAAATATCATGGTTTGGGATGATAAATTTGTGCAGGATGAAAATTATGCCAAAACTAAACTTTTTATTTGAAAATTTACCAATGCAAATAAAAGAAACAGAGCTTAAAATCTGGCAGAAATTGATAAATGAAATCTGTAACAACGGAAAAAAGCCAAGAATTAATAAAAGTTTATGGTATTTAAAAAACAAGTTGGGAGGGCTAAATATCCCGAATGTTAAACTCTATTACAGAGCTTTCAATTTAAAGAGAATTATTAAACTATTAAGTCAAAATTGTGCGCAAAAGTATGAATTAGATTATATAGAGTTTAGATATTGGAAGGGCGAATTATTTTTAGGTGAGATAAGAACTAATCCCCAATTTTGTAATTTTTCTTTAAAGAATATATTCAGAATATGGAAAGGATTAAAACCAATATTATCTCCAAATTCTTCGCCCATAATGGAAATTTTAGACCAACAAAATTGTCCTTTAGAGGTAACAATAAGTACAAGAGAAATTTTAACACAAAAAAAGCTCTGTAAATCACGGATTGGATTGATAATTGTAATACCATCTTCCAAAGAAAAAGTATTTATGCGGAGTTAGGCTTAAACTGGTTGCAAGAACTACAGATGGAGGCGTGGAATAGAAAGATGAGGGAAAACAATTCAATAAATCGGGCATCAACCCCCTTCGAAAATCGGACTCTTGAAGTAAGGAATGGTAAAAAGAATTTAAAAGGTTTAGTGGGTAAGATTTATCAGTTGCTAAATTCTAGTGAAGATACTCAGCACTGGCTCAAAAAAACTTGGGAGGAGGATTTGGGAATTATAATAAAAGATGAGAACTGGAAAAAGAAATGGACCCATAGAAGTATGAAATCACTTTCAATAAAGGAAAAAGAACATAATTGTAAAGTACTTTGGAGGTGGTATCTCACTCCAGCCAAATTACATTTAATAAATAATAAGAACTCTGATTTATGCTGGAGATGTAATAAAGGAAAAGGGACTTACATTCATATGTGGTGGCTGTGTGATAAAATGAGGAATTTCTGGGATGTTATAGAAGAAGAATTGAATAAAATATTAAAAATAACAATAGTGCTAAGTCCAAAGATAGTATTACTAGGTGAAGTGGATGATTTACATCTGGAAAATAATAAAAAAGAATTATTGTTATCTTTATTGACGGTAGCCAGACAGCTAATTGCCAAGGAATGGAAGAGTGGAAATAATATTAATAAAGTTAGATGGTACGCAGATGTTTGGCAATTGGCTCTCAATGAGAAATTAACTATCCAAGTTCACCAGAAAAAGGGGTTACCAATAAAGACACCATTTTGGGAGATTTGGGGTTCCTTTGTCAACTTCGCTTTATTAGGTGATAACAAGTTTAACCCAAGCCCTGACATGATCCAATTTTGGAAACAGAATTGAAGGTAAATGGTCAAGAAACCCCTGCCGACATCCCCCGACAGAGCACAGGTGGTCGGGTTATATTGTTTTATTGCTTTAGGTATTTTTTATAATGTATAGATTTGTTACTGTATTATTTTTTGTATTATTTTCATTATTTGTTTCTGTATTATTTCAGTTCTTAATAAAAGCTTAATTAAAAAGAGAGAGAGAGATCAATAAATGTATTCAGCCAATGGGTCCACTTCAATGCAGCATTCCGAATCCAAATATGATCCCCGAGGGTTGGGAGATCCTGGTCGTAGACCTTAAGGATTGTTTTTATACTATTCCCCTAGATCCTAGGGACAGGGAAAGGTTCGGCTTTACGGTGCCAGTTGTGAACCACAGCGAGCCCACGCAGCATTACGCATGGAAATATTTGCCACAGGGAATGCTCAATTCGCCCACCCTGTGCCAAATTTATGTTCACAACGCACTGGCAAAGTTTCGAAATCTTCACCCCACAGCTTTAGTGTGTCATTTCATGGATGACATCTTGGTCGCAGCGCCGCAACTTGGCAGCGAAATGTTTAAAGACCTCCAGGCCACCCTGGGGGAAAAAGGGTTACTCATTGCCCCAGAGAAAGTACAGAGAACCGAGCCGTTCTCATACTTGGGTCATCGGCTTCTCCGTTCTTTCGCAGCACCAGTTTTGCCCCAGATCAACTTAAAAGACTCAGTCACCCTGGTAGAGTTGCAGCAGGTTCTAGGAAACATTAATTGGGCCAGATCGTATTTCAGATTGGATACGGATCTTCTAAAGCCGCTCTTCTCGCTGCTAACATTAGGTAAGCAGCCTGCAGACCGGATACAAATTCCTCGAGAGGCACGTTTGACTCTCGAGAAGGTCAACCAAATTCTCAGCCAAAGATGGGTGGACAGGATTACTCAGGGGCCATATGCTCCGATCCTGAACTTATACATCGTTCGGGCCGGATCCATGTTCACCGGAGCCCTAGGAGTGGACTCCGAGTGAGGAGCGAGTATCGTGGAATGGGTGTATTTACCGAACACCTGTTCCTGAAACATCGTTCCCCCCCAAGAGTTGGTCTCCGCGGTGGTCTAACGCGGAAGGCTGAGAGCAAGGGACATCTCAGGGCACGATCTAGCCAAAATCGTGATCCCATTCACAAAGAAGCAAGTTCAGCAGCTGATGCAGCTCGGTGACTCGCTTCCAATTGCCTTGGAAGGATTCACCGGATGCTTGGCATACCACTTTCCAAAAGACCCCAGACTCGTCTCGCTTCAAACGCAGACAGTCAGCTTGTATGAATTGATGTCACTGGTTCCACTTCAGGGGGCCAGAACAGTCTTCACGGGTGGGGGTCGCACATATGGTGTCTTAACTTGGCAGGAGGGCCAGGCTTGGCGCACGCTTCTAACTCTTCCACAGAAGTCCGCGCAGCAGGCAGAGTTGGCAGCGGTGAACCTCGCTTTGCGCACCTTCGCCAAAGAACGCCTCAACATCATAACTGACAGCCAATATGTTAGGAATTTGCTTCACAGTCTACCGGGAGCATACATCACTCCCGCGATAGACAAAAATTTGCTAAGTTTGTTCCTCACAGTTGTGGAACCACACAGAAGCGCTCTATATCGCTCACATCCGAAGTCACCAGGACCTACCTGGTCCGATTTCCACGGGCAATAGCAGAGCGGATGCGGACGCAAAGGAAATTCAGCAACGATCAGTTTTGGGAGTATTCACAACTCCAATTCAGAGCCATGCATTCTTTCATCAGAATGCCAAGGCGCTCGCCAGGCAGTTTAACCTGCCACTCTCTCAAGCCCAAGGCATAGTCCGCTCTTGTCAGCATTGCACAGGGGCACCGGGGGGGCCCTCGTGAGGGGTCAACCCACGAGGGACAGAGGCTAATCAGGTGTGGCAAATGGATGTCACACATGTCCCGCAATTTGGTAGATGGCAGTACATGCACGTTTGTATTGATACCTTTTCACAATTCGTCTGGGCAACGGCACAAAAGGGAGAGACAGCTTCCCATGTGGAGCAGCATCTCCTTTCCTGCTTTGCAGTGATGGGCAACCCACGGCAAGTTAAAACCAATAACGCCCCAGCCTACAGCTCCAGGCAGCTGGCCGACTTCATGGCCACTTGGGATATCAAGCATACCTTTGGCGTTCCGTACAATCCGCAGGGGCAAGCGATTGTGGAATGAGTCAATCGGACACTCTAGTCCTACATTGACAAACAAACAGAAAGGGGGGAGCCACCAGCCCTCCCCAAATCTCAGGGTCAGACACAGCACTGTCTGAACAAGGTGTTGTTCACGTACAATCACCTTAATGTTTTTTCAGGTTGCACGCCGCAGGAGAAGCACTTCCGCCGCTCGGAAGCTCTCCTGCGACCGATGGTGCATTACCGAGTGCCACCGGATCCTTCTTGGAGGGGCCCGGAACCACTCGTAACCTGGGGAAGAGGGTATGCTGCAATTATGTCTCCTACAGGTGTCATCTGGATTCCAGCTCGGTGCGTCAAACCCCACTTGGAGCCGCATGGCGTGGACCCAGGCCATCCCGAATCCAATCCCGGAGATGGAGAACCTCACCCTGACCGGGGGGACCCGATGGAGGAAGCGGCAACAGCAGATGACAGCGCCGAAGATCACCTGGGGATGGTCAAGACCCTTTGCCATGAGGCAGTGGACGCCGTCCGACGCGAGGACAGGGACCCGACACTGGAGAACATCTTGCCTGCAGTCTTTTCCCTGATTACCGCCAATACCGTGGCGACCACCATCATCCTGACCCTCTCCCTACTTGCAGGGGGAGGCATTCAGGCAGCTTCGCTGAAAGCCAGCGACTTGATGCCAGGCGGAGACCTCTCTGCCCGGATGCATTACAACCTATGGGAGAGGTTGGCGACTCTCGTCAACCAGTCTGATTTTTGCCTAAGGCAGAATACTGCTTCTGCCTCAATCTTGGGCACCTGTCTCATCCCGGTGTGCCATTCTCCGGAGGCGCACACCAGGAACAGCAACTGGCTGGTGAAGCGGATTTTCGGTCTGTTTTACCCAACGGGTTTCTCAACGTACGCTTGCTGGGGAACTCAGTTAACCAAGACTTTGCCGGCTGATGCAGCCACTCTCTACACTTCTCGAGTGGCGGTCAGCTCAAACTCTACTTGTGCCCAGATGACCGGCTGCTCTGCGGCTGGCAGGACTCAGCGCCATTGCCTCGACACCGGCAGCGGTAACTGGACTTGTGATAACCCAGAGACAATTGGCTCAATGTATGCTCATGTTACCTTGCCTTCAGGTTGGTTCTTTACATGCAATCAGTACACTTGGAATTACATTCCCGCTAATGTATCAGATTCCACATGTTGTATCAGTCGCTTAACATTGTTGCTCCCCACTAGGGATATGGTTGTCCCAAGCACAAATGTCCCCTCACCCATACGGCGCGTTCGTGCCACCCAGTTAGACAGCTCATGTGATAGTGACATTAGGGTCTTGAGTAAAGCTGAGTACGTCTCGTTGGCAGTTAGCATACTTGGCGTGCCAGGCTTAGCCGTTGGCAACGCTCAGAGAATTGGTCAATTGGCTTGCGCTCTGGCAAAAGCCATCAACCACACCTCCTCGGCAATAGCGCTGCTCAACCAGGAGCAAGCAGAGCTTTGCCATGCCATACTAGACAATCGAGCAGCTATCGATCACCTTCTGTCGTTACATCATTTGGGTTGCGAGTCTGTCCACGGCATGTGTTGCTTTAATCTTACAGACAACACGCACAAGGTACAGAGCCAGCTCACGGACCTCCACACCCTGGTCAAAAACATCAAGGAGGATGCTTCATTGGGGTGGTGGGATTCGTTGTGGTCGTGGTTCCCATGGGGTTGGCTTCAGATGACACTCAAGGTGATTGTGGGGGTGATAATACTGGGCACAACAGTGTGTTGTTTCATGCAATGTATTCCCTCACTGATATCGAGATGTCCCCCATGGAAGGAACCCCGAAGCGTCATCCCCCCACACCAGCTGATGCCACTCTTACGCAGGGCCGTCTGTCAGGTCCATAACAAATAAAGGGGGAGTGTGGTATCCGCGGGCACAATTGGCATAACTGTCCCTGACAGAGGCCATGCTGTGTGAGAATGCTCCAGGCCTCTGGGCTCCGCGGGGACAGAAATTGGGGAGCGGATTAATAGTCATAAGATTGATTCACCCATATCTGACCTGACAGGCAGTCCAGGCAGGAGGAAATTGAATGTCTAACTAGCAGTTAGGAAATAGGTAATTCCGCACCTGCAGATTACCCCAAGCCCTAGCGCAAATAGTGGCCATGTTTACTCTTGTGTAAGCTAGCAACAATGGAGTTCCCCTGCCAGTGTTTGCCTTAGTTAATTAACTTCCCCGAGAGAGATTCCCAATTAACCCGGGTAAACATGTGATGTGATTTTCTGTCAGATGACGATTCTATCACACGCTGCCTTGAATTCCTATATATGATGATGATTTTCCCTCAATAAACCACTGGTCTTCGCTCCATCTTGCCTCGTGTCGTTACTTGACCAGTCTCCTCCGGGACCCAACGGCCGCTCCACGGCCCCGATCCAACACTCATGTAAGTCCTTTCTTCTTATTTGTTGGCCAAAGTACTTGAGCTTTATCTTCAGTATTTGTCTTTCCAAGGAGCAGTCAGGTTTGATTTCCTTCAGGATTGACTGATATGATCTCCTTGCAGTCCAGGAGACTCTCAAGAGTCTCCTCCAGCACCACAGTTCAAAGGCGTCTATTCTTCTGCACTCAGCCTTCCTTGTGGTCCAGCTCTTGCAGCCATACATTACTACTGGGAAGACCATTGTTTTGACGATGCGGTCTTTTCTTGGCAGGGTGATGTCTCTACTTTTTATTATGCTGCCTAGGTTAGCTTGTCTCCCCAAGAAGTAAACATCTTTTTATTTCATGGCTGCAGTCACCATCTGCAGAGATCTTAGATCCCAAGAAGGTAAAGTCTGTCACTGCTTCTATTTCCTCCCCTTCTATTTTCCAGGGAGTGATGGGTCTGGATGCCATGATCTTGGGGTTTTTTTATGTTGAGTTTCAGGCCAGCTTTTGCACTCTCCTCTTTCACCCTCATCAAGAGGATCTTTAGGTCTTTTTCACTTTCTGCCATTCGGGTAGTATCATCTGCATATCTCAGGTTGTTGATGTTTGTCCTAGCAATCTTAACTGCCACTTGTGCTTCATCCAGCCCTGCATTGCACATGATGCAGTCAGGAAAACAGCACATGTTACAGTCAGAAAAACAGCAATAAAAAAGGGAATCACACTCTAGTTCATATGGGTTCCAGACAATTGAATCGCAGAATTATACATTTATATAGAGATCCTCAGCATGTTACATAACTCTATAGCAGTGTTTCCCGATAATTGGTTTTTGGACTTCAATTATCTTGCAGTAGACAGGAAAACAGCAGGTTAGCTGAAAAAGCCACTTAGTAGTGTGAACACAGTTACAGTACATCCTCCTTATTCTCCCAACATCTTACTCTGCCTTACCTGTCTCTGAAGGGCCTATCTCTCCTAAAACCTACTGGTCAAATTTCTATTGCTTATCATAATAAGTTGCAGTTAGAGCAGCCCCAGTTGAATCAATGGAACCTATGGGGGAGCTGACTCACCAAATCCCCACTGATTCAAAGGGCCTACTCTAGATGTGATTTATGACTTGATTTCTGCTAACATGTCAGTGTCTGCAAGAGCTAAAATTGTGAACTGTTGTTTCTGTGTGCCTGTAAGAATGAACACTGCCGCAGTTTCCTGTTCTGGTGGCAGATTGTTTGACTGGCAATTACTCCAAGTGCCCACAGGTATTCAACTGCTAAGTGACCATGTACATAACAGGAGAATACCTGGGCTGCAGTGGCTCAGTGGTTAAGAAGCTTGCCTTGCTAGCTAGAAGGCTGGCAAGTTGGCAGTTTGGGACCAGGGCACTGCATGACTGACTGAACACCTGTCTCTGTCCCAGCTCATGGGGACATGAAAGGCATACCTGTCAACCGTGGCTCCGGCCAATCTGGGAGCTGTGCAGAACGGTTCTGCGCAGGTCACCTTCTACGCATGCATGGAAGGGTTTTACACTTGCGTAGCCCCCTTCTACGAATGTGTATCCTTCTACGCAAGCGTACAACCCTTCTACGCAAGTGGCATAGCCTTCTATGCATGCGTAGAACCTTTTCCTCACTGCCAAATTCTGGGGTTTCGGCAGCGCGGGGCAGGAAATGGCGCAAATCAGCGCTGAAAACCGTGAAATCCCAGCCAATCCGGGAAGGTTGACAGGTATGATGAAAGGAGCCTCATTTGGGCATCGCCTGAGTGGAGTTTTTCCAGGAAAATTGTATATTGTATTATTGTGTATATTGTATAATTATTGTATTGTATAACTATTGTGTGAACCGCCCTGAGTTGGGTTTCCTGATTGGGCGGCATACAAGTAGGAAAAATAAATTAAATTAAATTAACAAATGACACCTTGAAAATTTTATTTTATTTTAGTTCTGTACCATCTTTCTCCTAATGTAGGGACCCAAGTCAACTGAAAAATAATTAAAAACAAAGACACAAAAACACAGTAATTGTAAATGTTTTTAAAAATATTAACCATGCAATGCTATTAAAAACCACTAGTTTAACATCTTTTAATATGTGCATAGAACTTAAAGTGTACAGCTTTCTACAATAAAACACCTTAGTGAGTTATCCCATTCAGTTCCTAAAAGTCTAGGTTTTGATTATGGAAAAATGATGGCAGGAAAGGGGCAAACGTGGCTTCCGAGGGAGAGCATTTCACCACTGATGAGCAGCCACTGAAAAGGTTCTCTCTTGTGTCAAACTTCCCTGTGAGGGAGACAGGAGCAAGAAAAAAGTCTCATCAAAAAAAATATTAAAAGCCAGAGAGGTTCATTTGTGAAACAGCTTTCTGACAATGAAATTTTCTCAGGCTTTCTTCTTCTTTTTAAATATTTTTTTATTTTTCAATAACATATAACATGTAACATATAACCCTCCACCCACCAACATGCAACACTCAAAAATCTAATCCCCCTGCCAGGTTAACTATGGCCTGGCCGCTCCCATTTAGGGAATGGGGGGGAAGGAGGGAGAGCCTATCCCTTCTAGTCTAAATTCCTTCTTTCACTATTCCTTCTCTTATTTTTCCTCTATTTTAATTCTTTTGGTCCCTATTCTATTCATATTCATATTCCTAAATTGTTAACACTTTCTTGCCTGTGCCTATTTATATTTATATATTATTTTTACTTTTTGGCTTTTGGCTTTAGCTTTGCACCAGACAATTCTGCATCCTGTTCTTCTCTTATTTCCCCTCCACTTCCATAACCCAAAGGTTTCTCCCTTTGTTTCTCCCTTGAATGGTCTCTCACCTTTGCTTGATACTCCTCTTTCCCCTTTGATCCTTCTGAACCTTCTCCATAGAGATTTTTTACCAGTTTTTCCCAGTTTGGGTCTCTCATCTCTATAATTTTTAGTAATTCAAGTTGTCTCATTGCTCCCTTTGGGTTCTCTGCTCTAACCACCTTCCCATCATGAAATATCTTTAAGAAGATAGTGAAACCCCATTGATATCTTATATTAAAATTAAACAAAATTTCAGTTATCGGCTTCATCTGTCTTCTCCATTGAATAGTCTCATTACTTAAATCATGATATACTTGTACTCTTACTTCTCCTATCTTTAATGCAGAGTCACCATGCTTCCTTAAATAGTCCATTACTTTATCTTTTTTATAACCGAATACAAAAGTAATTATCATATCTCTGGGGCGTTGACCTCTCTTGAAACCGACCTTAAAAATTGCTTCGATCTCTTCTACTTTAATTGGGTCAGAGTCCAAAGCAAAGGTTTATAACCATTTAACCACTTCAATTTTTAAATTGTCTTTATCCATGTCGGGGAAATACTTAATCCTGCTGTTTTTCTTTTTTGATTGATCCTGTAGCTTCACCAATTGCTTAAATCTTTTGCCCATAGTATTTTCATGCCTTACTGCAATCTCCACCAAGTCCTTAACCTCTGACTCCAAAGTATTGGTTCTCATGTTTAATCCAGAAAATGATTTTTCCAGAGATTGCACTTCCTCTCTGACCACCTCTTTAACAAACTGTTTATCCTGCTTCTAATATAATTTCATCTGTAAATTCATCATTCACCTTAACGTTAGCGATACCATGTTGATACAATTGTTCTATCATTCTGATAAATCTCTCCCCAAATCCAAAAGATTTAATTATCTCTCTAATTGTTACCCATTGCAATGAATCAAATGCTTTAAATATATCTAATGATAATAGTCCTACTTTCTGTTTAGTTTGTCCTACCATATCTATCATATCTAAAACTCGCCTTGTCAAACCCGACATATGTCTCCCTTTCAAAAAAACCACCTGATCATTATTTATATAATTTCCCATAAAACCATTTAATCTATTAGCCATAATTGCTGTGAATATTTTTGGCGTCTTGATTTATCAAAGAGATGGGCTGATTTGACTCTACTTTTTCTAAGTCCTTTCCAGGTTTTGGCAGTAAAACAAGCAGGAACAAGGCAGGGGTGCCCATTATCTCCAATTTTGTTTATTATGGTGATGGAATTATTAGCAAACATCATAAGAGAAGAGAAGAATATTAAAGGAATATTAGGAAATAAAATAAGTCTTTATGTCGATGACACTTTGTTAATTGTAAAGCATCCTAGGAATGCACTAGAAAATATACAAAGACCTTTAAAGGAGTTCAAAGAGATGACAGGACTGAGAATAAATTGGGACAAATCTGAAATGATATTTTGCAATATTAATAAGGAGAAGCAAGATTAAATAAAGGATAAATACAAATTACAAGTTAAAATAGTTTGAAGTACTTGGGAATAAATATTTCAAATAAATTTGATGATCTTAAGAAATTGAAAAAAAAAGGAAATTAACGATAAAATAGAACAATTTTTAAAAAATAAAGCTATCCTGGTTTGGCAGGATAGCACTGTGTAAAATGACGTTGTTGCCTAGAATAATTTTTTTATTTGATGCATTACCAGTTCAATTAAATGATAAGGAAATTAAGGATTTTCAAGTTATATTTAATAATTATTGTAATGGGGGGAAAAACCTAGAATAGTAAAGACCCTTCGGTATTTATCTCAAAAAGAGGAAGGATGTGTTTCTGTTAAAGGATTGGATAAAGATGCATGATAAACCTGAACTAAGAGCTGAAGTGTTCAAACAGATGAAATTGAATTGGTTACAAGTAATTTTGGTAAATAAATGGGGGAAGAGATATAAAGATGAGCTTAGTCTACAGAAGGATAAAACAGAATTTGAAGAGATGATTTGTAAAATTAGAAAAGGAGAAATGGGGATAAAAGGGTTAGTAAGTAAAATATATAAAATTTTAAATAAGGACGAAAATTCACAAAATGTTTTGAGAATGTTATGGAAGGAGGATTTAAATATAAGAATTCCAGAATCACATTGGAAAAATAAATAGAAGAGAAGAATTATGAAAAATATTTCAATTAGATTAAAAGAGCATAGTTATAAAATATTATGGAGGTGGTGCTTGACTCCGGTCAAATTACACCGAATGGATAACTGCAAAACGAGAAATTGTTAGAGATGTAAAAGCAATCTTGGAACATATGAGCACATGTGGTGGAGCTGTAAAGTGATAGATCCTTTTTGGAAATTAATTGAGAAAGAAATATCAGAGATCTTTAAAGTTGATTTTAAGCTGGAGTCAAGTATCGCCTTATTGACAGAATTGGATAATATGAATATGAATATAAATAAAAAAGAATTGTTATCTATAATGTTAACAGCTGCAAGATTATGTATAGTAAGAAAATGGAAAAGTGATCTAGTGTTGAAAATGGATGAATGGTATAAGGAAATGTGGGAAATCACTTTGAATGATAAATTGACATGTGAATTGAATGTGAAGAAATGTATTTTGAGAGAGAACAAGTTCTGGGAAATATGGAGGCCATTTGTGGAACATGTTTTAATATGGGATAAAGGAGACAAACCAGTACCTCAGCATATGAGTTTTTGGGAAGAATAAACTAGAAATCTGATCCTCATGGCCTGTATATATCACCGGGAGTTATAAATATTATTTTGTAATATACTAGATTGAAGCTTACAAATTTTAGGAATGTTAAATACATAGTTAAAAATAATGAAATAACGAGAACATAATTGTTGATAAGTGATACATAGTATAGATATTTATAAAAAGATGTAAGTTGTGGGGAATATGTTGTAAGAAGGTATGATATAAAGAAGGTTCAAGAACTGGTATTGTTTACAATGCCATTACAGTAGAGTATAAGTAATTTATTGTATTAATTTGGTTTTTTTTGTTTATGTATCCTTTTTCTTTATTTTGTATTGTTTATTATATTTTTGTTATTTTATAAAAATTAATAAAAAAAAATTTTTTAAAAAAGATGGAGGGTTGGGTTTACCTAATCTGAGACATTATTATAGGGCATTTCAAGTTTTAAATATTATGAAGATTTTAATGAGGGAAAGGGTATTATGGGAAGAAATTGAGATGAAAGAGTTAAATCAAGAGGGTAAAGGGATATTTCTAGGCAACACTCTGGGGAAAATGCAGGTTAAAAATAAAATGATAAAAACAATGTTGGCAGTATGGAATAGGATTAATAAGGATTTATGCCCCGGCATATCTCCGGTAATAGAAATAGAGGATATCAAAAAATTCCCAATAAAATTGGATAAAAGGGTGAAAGAAATATTGATAAGAAATGATGTTTTCCTGTTGAAGGACTGGATCCGTGCCTGTAAAGATAGTGAAAGGAAAATAGAAATTTATGCACAGTTGAATTTGAATTGGTTTCAGACAGCTCTGGTAAGTAAATGGAATGGCAGATATTTGAGGGAATTCAATTTAGATAGAGATAAAACCGAATTTGAGGAATTGATATTAAAGATAAGAAAAGGTGATATTGGAATTAAGGGTATAGTGAGTAAAATATATAGAATATTAAATAAGGTTGGTAATCCGCAAGAAACAATGAGGTTAAATTTGGGAACAGGACTTGAATATAGAAATACCAGAAAAGATTTGGAAAGGTAAATGGAAGAAAAGGATTATGAGAACTATGTCTGTTAGAATAAAAGAACTTAATTTCAAAATACTGTGGAAATGGTACTTGACTCCAGTGAGATTACATCAAATGGATAACGCTAAAAGCAAAGATGTGTTGGAGGTGTAAACAATCTCTGGGAACGTATGAACATATGTGGTGGAAATGTAATGTGGTAAATGATTTCTGGAGAAAAACTGAGAAAGAGATTTGTGATATTATGGGGTTTGGATTTAAGCTGGAGACAAGTATAGTGTTGATAATGGATGTGGAAAATTTGAATTTAAATGAGGATAAAAAAGAATTAATATCTATAATGTTGACTACTGGGAGAAAGTGTATTGCAAGAAACTGGAAAACAGATGTAATTTTAAAAATTGATGAATGGTATAAAGAGATGTGGGATCTTGCATTGAATGATAAATTAACATGGGAGATAAATAAATATAAGGGTAAAATTAAAGAAAATAGATTTTGGAAAATTTGGCAACCATTTGTGGATTACTCTCTAAAGGGAGAAAGGGGGATCAGTCGGGTACCTGATCAAATAAGTTTTTGGAAACTGTAAACATAAATGTGATATCCCGCAGACTCCATGATATTGTAAATACACTGGGTGATTATGGTATTACTGTTGAATATTATTTAGTTATTGGTTGCATTGTATAATTTAATGGGATCTAATAAAATGTGGATGCAATGATTAATATGGGTTAAGGATTAATTTTGAAATAATAAATTCCATAAAATTAAAAATGGTAATGGAAGGGTGGGGGTAAGATGGAATTTTATTATTATTATAATAAGTAGGAGGGTTTTTTGTACTTTACTTTTTTCAATATTGTATATGTAAGTTTGCATACCAATAGAGATTATAAGGTGATATTTTTGTATGTATTTTAATTGAATATTTTTTTCTTTTTTGTTGTGTGTATAAAAATTAAAACTTAATAAAAAAATTAAAAAACTGTTTAGTTTCTTTTTTATCTTCATTAGATTTTGTAGTTATAAAGTCTTTTAATTCCAACAGAGTCAGATCTCCACTCGATTCTTCCTTAGAGGGTAGTCTTGCATCCATATTTTCAGATTCTTCTTTGTTTATTGGGCTGTCGTCTGCGCTGACAAGACGTCTATATGCTTTATCAGATACAGTCTCTTTTTTCCAGACTCTCCTCTTCATTTATTTTGATCCACCACCGCTGCAGTAACCCTTGTAAAAAAAAAGTCTCTTACTGTTGTCTTTCTTCCAGTAGCTGATATTATTTGGTCAACAACTTGCAGCTATTAATAGTCCACAAATATTTTTCCACCAGCTACTAAGAGACTGCAGTTTTATTTTAATTTACAACCACAAAGCTTTATCTTATCACAAAAAGCACCTGGCTTCCTGCCAGCTCTGTCGGCTCAGCCCAATATGGCGTTTCCTCCCTCTGAAATTAGGACGGCAACAAAAAGAAACAGCTTTAGTGGATAAACTGTAAAGTTTTCCAAACCAATCTTGTATGAAGCCTTTTCCTCCAAAATTGTATCAGAGGCAAAGGGGTGAAAAAAGAAAGTCCTCACAACAACAAAAGGGAGATGATAGGTCTATTGCTTTAAAAAGCCTTGCAGCATTAGCACTTTTCTCTCCGGTATTTTTCAACTGAAGATTTATCAGCAAATAGTTTTTCAACAGGACCTTCAACACCTCCCACGGTACCTTATCATCCAAAGGACTGCAGTAGCTATCTTTTGGCAAGTTCCATGGTACTTTTAACCCAAATAGGACCTTTTTCTTTGTCTGGAGAAGGAGACGGCAGAAATCACTCCAACCAGCTACCTTAGGCTCCTCCCTCCTCCAAATTTTCTCAGGCTTTCTAATGGCTTAGATAGGCCATTGGGTATTTCAAGGCAGGAAGGGATATTAAATCTTTGCATTTGGCTTGCGACCTTGAACTGCTATATTGCTACATATTTTGATGTGGATATTGGTAAATATCTCCAATGTCTCAAAAAAGGAATTGCTCCCAATATCTGACTCAATGGCTCTGAGTCAGTTTCTTGCCTCTGCGTCCATGGCTTAACTCATTAAGTCTTAGTTTATCTCTGACAGCTGTCTGTAGTTTAACCATGACACTGTGTCAATTTTTCCTCAGTCGAGGTAGAGTACTATTTGTCAGCATTAATCTGTTTTCCTTTAACGTGTTATGCCAAGCACAGTTTCCCAAATTGCCTTCCCTAAAAGGGTCTTGGTTCCTGTACAAGGGGAAGGTGAAATTTGGCATTGTATCCGTGTGTGTGTGTGGTTTTTTTTGTTCTGGTTTTTAATCAGGTTTTATGAGCTGCCCCTAAGAGGGGAAGCATAGTTAAATGTTCTTGGTAGACCAATAAAGGAGCTGAACTGAGCATTCCAAGTAGCCTTCCCCCAAACCACTAATCTCACTTTAGTCTTCAGGTGATGTGGAGGATTCTTTCCTCATACCAGTACTGAAAGTTAGATGCAGCTGCCAGTCCAGTCATCTTCTATAGATAAAGCGGAGGTGTGTCTGCCATCTTGTCCTTCCTATCAGGTAGTAAAATGTCTTGGGCCTGTCCTGATCAAAGGTAGTGAAACAATACCTAGCCTAGATTGCATCTGCTTTTGGGGGCAGAATGTGTCCTATTGCATTTTGGATAGAATTACATAGAAGGCACAGTATGTAGGAACACACTGCAGCAAAGACACAGAAACATGTGGCTCCATATTTGAGAGATGAGTTCACCTCTGATCATACACTTTTTAGGTCATTAAAAATGGGATCAGGTTTTAGACAAAGTTCTCAGAAATGTCTCCTGATGTCTGCTGCGGTCTAATCTCTCATATTTCTTGGTATCCCAAATGAAAACAGAGCAGTTTCAATCTGTTTGTTTTGCTAATGGTCACACCTGTTACTGCCCAGCCTTTACAGGGTTACAATCTCTCCCAGCCACATACTTTTTAAAAGCCAGGAATTGTAAGGGGGAGAAAAAATTAATTGACCTAAGCATTTTGAAAAGAAAAGTGACAGAAATGTCAGCAACATGTGGAAAAGCAGTTCTGAGAAACAACAAGAAGATGGTTACCATTGTATACAGACAGGGAGGAAAACACAGCCATAAAAATGCATCAATTTAGCAGGTAACCAAAGTGAAATCAAGGTAGAAGGCAGTCCAGATCTTCACATATTACTTTATAAACTTAAAAGTTGGACGTTGGAAGTTGGATGTTCAATGTTTTACACAAAAGGGGCCCCCAGTGTTCAGTCTCCACACATGACACTCTGAACTCTGGCCTGCTGTACAATAGAGTCCAAGGTACAGAACTCCACTCTAGCTCAGCATTACTTTTCACAAATTAGAAAGAGTAAATTTTATCGATCCAGCTAGGCTCTCTTTGAGCCCTGCACTGAGTATATATGCTTTTTAGGCTATCAAAGTTTGCATTATGAAATGAGGAAAACAAAAAATCAGAGTTTGGAATTATTACTTTTTTATACTATAGATCCCAGAAGCTTGCAGTAAACCTTGCTAAAAATAATAATAGAAACTTTCCCAACAAATAAAGTGCTACAAAACAACATTGCTGGCAAAATCTGAGTCAACCTGTTAGATTTTTAAGCCAACAATATGCTTTAGAAAGAAACAGAAGGGAAACAGGCACCCTATCACAGTTGCTTGACACTTTTTTTCTGTTTCTTTTAGTGGACACTATTAGGATAGAAAGCTGTAATGGTTTAATAGACTGTGGAATGGCTATTTTGGAAAAAGAGAAGCTGAATAAAAGAAAAAGCAGATGGCAGCCTCCTTCCTGGGAGCCATAAAATTTCATGGTATATTTTCTAAGCAAAGCTTGATGTAACTTAAGCCCAGAGGCGAGCTTTCTCTGACATTGCGGGACAGGGCAGAACCAAAGTGGAGTCCTAACAAAAGATGGAATACTTCACTGAGATGCAGATATCAGGGGAGAAAAGTGATAATAAGTGTAGTGTGCCAGCTTTCGAACCACAATAGGATGAGGTAATAGTTAATTTTTGTTTTTGTGCAAGAATTTTAAAAATGTCATGTTATCACTAAACCAAAACACAAGTTCATTTTAAGAAGATATATACCAAATTTATAAAAGTGTAAACAGGTAGGAAGGTCTTGCAGAAATCCATAAGGACATCTTGAAATCACAAAGTAACTTGTCCAAGTTATGGGTGAAAACAATAGGATGCAGCCTCCAGGATATTTTAGCAACCTGCATGCCTGCAAGTGGCTTTAGTGCATTATGAAAAGAAGGTGAAATGGTTCTGGTATGAAAACTCCTAGTCATTTTCTGAACAATGAGAAGTCTCAAGTAGTGTGCTGGAATAGATCTGTCTTTGGAGAATTATTTCCAGTTGGAGTAGAAAATACTGGACTACTCAGTCCATGATTTGACTGAGCAGAAGAAAGCTTCTTGACCAAAAAAAGAAAGAAAGAAAGAAAAGAAAAAGAAAGAAAGGGGGAGTTCCATCATTGGTCCAGAACCGCATGTTACTTGTTTCAAAAACACCTTTGCTGATCACTGTCAGAGACACGGTACTAGATAAGGAGGTGAATCTGTTTCTCATAGTATGCCAGAACTGACCAAAAATGGTAACAAACTCCTCAGTAACATCAGTGACACTGTGATCATTTCATGGTTAAGGGCACTCACTGAGAGTTGTGCTCAGGACAATGTGACCTCTCCTGGAATACCAACGAATGTCATCAGTTGCTCTTAGTTACCTATTGTTATGTATTGAATGAATATCGCAAGTCCCCTTTAACAGAATTTATCCGGTCAATGTATCCATTTGTATCTAATCAGAGACACATTGTAGAATGCTGTATAAGGATGCAAGCTAAGTGGCCACAGGTGGCAGTAGCGAGCATCCGGCTCACATGGCACAGATTCCCCGAATACCTGAAGAGCGGGAAACCTTCCCGCCATACCACACCTGGAGAAGATGGGCATGACGATCTATGATGTCACGCGGACAGTAGCCAATGAGCTACCACCCGGGATATACAAATGTACAGTGTACTATAAATAGAGCTGTTTTGTCCGCCATTACGTCGTGTTCATCCTGACCATCATGCAATAAAGTTGTGTTTTAGCCCTTACTGCGGCTCCTTCATTGTCTTCCGTGCAAGACACCAAATTGGCGACAAGGATGGGATGGCGTCCTGAAAAGTGAACATCGTGCCATTCGACACCACGAAGCCAGAGAAATGGGAACTCTACAAACAGCAGTTCCTCTATGCAATGGACCTCGAGGGCATCGAGGAGGAAGCCCAGCACCGGGCATTCCTGCTGGCCCAGTGCAGCCTGGAAACATTAGAACTGCCAACGAACCTCCTGACGCCGAGGCCGCTCAGGGAGGTACCCCTAGATGAGATCCTCGCCGAGCTGAGGAAACACTTTCGGCCAAAAGTGTCAGTGTTCCCGGCAAGGCTGGCTTTTCAGCAGCGGTGCCAGCGGGCCGGTGAGACTGTGGCTGACTTCGTGGCAGCCCTGAGGGTGGCTGCCGTGCCTTGCCAGTGGGGAGCATCCCTGAGCAAGGTGCTGAGAGACAGGCTCCTGCTGGGCCTGCGAGATGAGGGGGCCAGGAAAAAACTACTGGCCAAGGACGAGAGCATCTCCTTCGAGCATGTCCTGCACATCGCCCAAGCCGCCGAGTCAGTGCAACAAGGCGAACGGGTTTGCCGGGCCAGGACCACCACAGTTGGGGGGCCCCCGCCGGCGGTCCCCGTCCACAAATGTTCCTCACATGGAGAGCAGGGGCCCTCCGAGTCCACCACGTCCGCCTCTGTCTTCAGTAAGGACGACGATGTGCAGCGTGTGCAGAGGAGGCCCAAGGTTCGAGACCGTGCCAGAGAGGACTGCCGCTGCGACGGATGTGGGGCATCCCATGACCGGAGCCGATGTCCATTCTGGAAGGCGGAGTGCCACAACTGCGGGCAGCCCGGGCACATTGCAAACGTCTGCAGGCAGCATCGAGACGATGGCAAGGGCCAGGCGGAACGGCCCCAACGGAAAGCAGACGGGGTCAGCCGAATCTTCAATGATGATGAGCCCCCGGAGCACAGCGTGTCTCGACGGGTTCCCAACAACCACGACCAGGCGGTTCACAGTGTGCCCTTGTGGCACCCCCAGTTCTTTGTTGAGGTACTGATACAGGGGCCCCCAGTAAGAATGGAGATCGACTCGGGGTCATTGTACTCCATCGTCTCCCACCGGGAATTTTTGCGCATTCCCCCCAAGTCACGCCCCAAACTGAAGGCCCTAAAGACTAACTTGCGGGATGTTCAGGGCAAGAGTATCCCAGTGTTGGGGGTGGGAGAGTTCAAGAAACAATTCAAGGGGCACTCCACACAGTTGCTCCTAGTAGTTTTAAAGGAAGGGTCCTGCTGCCTCCTGGGTATGCAGTGGTTTGGTCCCCTGGGGGTTTTCATTGGAGGCATACACGCCGTGCAGGCTGACCCGATCACGGAGGTGTGTAACGCACACCCTGCCATCTTTGAGAAGGGGCTTGGGAAGTTCAAGGGGCCCCCAGTCTCATTCAACATGGATCCTGACATCCGACCCATCAGACTGAAGCCAAGGAGAGTGCCTTTCGCACTAAAGGACAAAATTGAGACTGAAGTGGACAAACTGGTGGGTCAGGGGATTTTGGTACCGGTGGACTCCGCTGAGTGGGAAACCCCCATTGTTACAGCGCTTAAGGCTAATGGGAAGGTCAGAATCTGCGCTGACTACAAGTGCACGATTAACAAGGCGATTCACCCAAATGTGTATCCGGTGCCAGTAGTAAGTCACCTGTTAGCAACCTTGCATGGGGAGAGGTGTTTCGCCAAGCTAGACTTAGCGCAGGCATACCAACAATTGACTGTGACCCCAGCTGCAGCCGCCGCTCAAACCATTGTTACCCATAAGGGAGCATTTAAAGTGACGCGCCTCCAATTCGGTGTAAATTCGGCTCTAGGAATCTTTCAGTCCCTTGTGGAAAGATTGTTGAAAGGGCTCCCAGGTGTTTTCCCCTACTTTGATGACGTTTTGATAACGGCGGGAGGGGAACAGGAATTGGCCAAGAGGTTAGACCGGGTACTAACTGTGTTCGAGAAAGCGGGGCTCAGATTGAGAAAGGATAAGTGTGTGTTTTTCGCTGAGGAGGTAGAATTTCTGGGTTTTTGAATAACCCCTGAGGGTATCAAACCAGCAGAGTCAAAGGTGTCAGCTGTGCAGGATGCCCCTCGTCCCACCACCAAGGCCGAGCTGCAGTCCTTCCTAGGGCTCCTAAATTTTTACCACTCTTTCCTGCCGGGAAAGGCGTTGGTTGCAGAGCCACTGCACAAATTACTCAAGAAAGATGCGGCTTGGCGGTGGGGGGGACAGCCAGGAACGGGCATTCCGAGGGCTCAAGCAGCTTCTATCTTCTGAGGCTGTCTTGACCCACTTTGATCCAAAGAAACCCGTTGTGCTAGTCTGCGATGCCTCACCGGTGGGGGTGGGGGCGGTCCTCTGCCACGTGCTAGAGAGCGGGCAAGAAGCCCCGGTGGTGTTCTATTCGAGATCCCTGTCCAAGGCAGAGCGCAACTACGCGCAAACAGATAGGGAAGCCCTGGCGATCATCGCAGGAACGAAACAGTTCCACGACTTCCTTTATAGCAGACCGTTCACAGTCATGACCGACCATAAGCCCCTGTTAGGGATTTTCACCACAGATAAGCCAACCCCGCAGATCTTATCCCCAAGGATGCTGCGATGGGCCATTTTCCTAAACGCGTACCAGTATGCGTTGACCTACCGCCCCGGCAAGGAGATCAGCCATGCCAACGCCCTTTCCAGGTCACCCCTCCCACAGGCAGGGGACCCAGAGTGTGAGGTCGAGCAGGAGCACCAGGTGCTCCTGATTGAGGCCCTAGAGTCGCCCTGATTCTGCCAGCTGAGATCACCAAGGCTACAGCGAAAGATAAGTCACTGGCTCTAGTCAGTTCATGGGTACAAAAAGGCTGGCCGGCAACCTCCCCTATGGAGGAATTCAAGATTTATGGTAGGCGGAGAGACGAGCTCTCCTTAGAAAGGGGCTGCCTGCTCTGGGGGAAGCGGGTAATAATCCCCGAAGTTCTGAGGTCTTGGGTGTTCAAGATGCTGTATATCAGCCACCCAGGTATTGTGCGCTCCAAGGCACTAGCTAGAAGTTATGTCTGGTGGCCCAAACTAGACACAGACATAGAACACATGATTGGCATTTGCGAGAGCTGCCAGAGCACCCGGCCTGAGGAGTCCCGACTTCCGCACAGAGAATGGGACACAGCCCGGGGGCCATGGTCGTGTCTGCATGTGGACTTCGCGGGTCCCTTCAGGGGCACCCTCTTCCTTATAATAGTGGACTCTTACTCCAAATGGTTGGAGCTAATCCCGTTGGCCAGTACATCGTCAGCTGCGACGATTAAGCAATTACGCAAGGTATTCAGCTGTTTCGGTTTACCTGATGTACTTGTAAGCGATAACGCCACAACTTTCATGTCAGCGGAGTTCCAGGGTTTCATGGAAATTAATGAAATTCGCCACATAACTGCAGCCCCCTTACACCCCGCTACAAATGGTCAAGCGGAACGCCTGGTGTGAACAATGAAGGATGCACTGCATAGGATGGGCCCCAGGGAATTGAACTTGCAACTCTGCCAATTCCTACTGAGGTATCGTGTAACCCCCTTAGTGTCAGGTCTGTCACCTGCTGAGCTCCTCATGCGGAGGAAACCCGCCATGATCCTCTCGAGGTTAGACCCAACCAGGGTGGAGGACATGGGTAGAAACATAGAAACGGGGGGCACCAAGAGTTTCGAGATCGGCCAGGCAGTGCATTGCCGTAATTACACGGCCGGCAGACCTACCTGGTTGCCTGGAATAGTGGTTAGGCAAACAGGGCCAGTCTCCTACAACGTCGAGACAAGCACAGGACTCCTCTGGAGGATGCACACTGACCAGCGCAGAGGTAGGGTAGTAGGAAGGCAAGACTCGAGTGACCAGGCAGAGCATTCAGCGTTAGGGTTCTCCCCCACCCGCTTATCCCAAGGGGAGACACAGGCCACAGGGGGGAGGGAAATGAGACAAACCCACATCCTTTTGACCTCCCAGGTAACAGGGACAACCTGGAGGAGAGGGATTTCGAGGAGTTGTTAGACTTTGATTTAGGAGACTGGGGGGATTTTTCGGAGTGGTTCCCCACCCATCCAAGCAAAGAGCGGGGTTTTTCTTTAGTCCCTGGAGCCCCCGGTCTCACATCCCTGGAGTTTACTCCCACACCTAGACCTCCCCAATCCCCAGCTCAGGACTCGCAGCCAGCCGCTAACGAGCCACTTTCTCCCACTGCAGGACGGGCGCAGAGTAATCAGGAGCATGCGGGAACTCCGGCCTGAAGTGCGGCCGCCTCTCGCCCAAAGCGAACATGCGGGAAGCCTCAATGGCTAAAGGACTTCGTCCTCACCTAGGGGGGAGGGGTGTTATGTATTGAATGAATACCGCAAGTCCCCTTTAACAGAATGTATCCGGTCAATGTATCCATTTGTATCTAATCAGAGACACATTGTAGCAAGCTGTATAATTATGCGAGCTAAGTGGCCACAGGTGGCAGTAGCGAGCATCTGGCTCACATGGCACAGATTCCCCGAATACCTGAAGAGCGGGAAACCTTCCCGCAATACCACACCTGGAGAAGATGGGCGTGACGATCTATGATGTCACACGGACAGTAGCCAATGAGCTACCACCCGGGATATTCAAATGTACAGTGTACTATAAATAGAGCTGTTTTGTCCACCATTACCTCATGTTCATCCTGACCATCATGAAATAAAGTTGTGTTTTAGCCCTTACTGCGGCTCCTTCATTGTCTTCCGTGCAAGACACCAAACCTATGGAGATGGTGACTAGCTGTCTTCCAGGGAGTTTCATGGCTCAGCAGCAGCTAGAGCCTAGATTGCTTAAAGGCCGAGTCAAAACTCTAGCTGCTCTACCATACTACCTCCAATCTAACCAGTAATCAGAACAATACATCACAAAGATGACAGTAAGAGTCACAAGTAATTCTTCAGCATAAAGATCAGCCAAAGAGTTAATAACCTTACAGAACAATTCTCTACATGTTTCCTGAGCAGAAGTTTGCTGAGTTCAGTGGGACAGACTTCTGAAGAAATATGCATAGGATTGCATCCTAAGGCTTATCTGAAAATAGCTCCCACATAGAGCTGTACTGTTTAGTGAGCCTTTTGAAAATCATGATGGAATGATTATGTTTGTGAGCCTAAGCAAAGGTACAAGACAATAAACTATCCAAGACACAGGATAGGTAAACACAAACTACAGGCATGTCCTCTAGCTACTTGTTTTCTATAAATAAACTTGTTCATGGTTTGTGTGAAAGATGAAGATAGGCTTCTCTGCAGAATCAGAGTGATTTTAAGCACATGCCTATAAATAAAACTACCTCTATTCCCAAATAGAGAAAATTGAGGAAAGTTGTGGGGAGATGGCAGGGATTACAAAACAAGTGAAAATAATTATTTTGTGTGTGTCTGAATGTAACTTCATTCAACTGAGCAGATCTCTGACCCGCTGCATTATCGGAAAGCTGCATGCATGGGACCTCGTCTCTTGTTGCCATGGAGGCTAGCTGGTCCTGTGGTCAAGGACTGAAAGGAATTCCTGGGAGATGAACTTCGGCTGGAGTGTCCCATCGTGCATGTATTTTTGTTTGTAGAATACCCAGAGTCAAATAGCAGCTGCATTAATGTATCCGTGGCCAGTCTGTGGAAGTTGCTAATAGTCAACCAGATACAAAGGTGATGAGTAAAAGGAAACAGTTCTGTTCATTATATTCAGTTAATTTGGTAATGAGCCAGGAAGACAACCCAGGCTGTTTTCTTCCCATAGCTTGCTCTTGTGTGTTCCATCAGCTACTGGAGAGAGAAAACACTGTACGCATTAATGTACATTCACTGGGACCTTTTTCCCCTCTTTGTTTTTGGCACTTCCTGTGATAAAGCCCCTCAGGTGAATTGCCCAGTGAGGTGAACAGCCTTGAAATTCCAGCGCTGAAGTTTGTAAATCACTCACGCTAGTAACAAACACACAAGTTTATTCTCCTTTTTTCCACAGAACAGAATTACTTAGTCTTACGTGAGGCTGCTTGGAATCCCTATGTTTATAGGGCTGTCTCCAAATTTTAGGCAGCCAGCAGCCGAGTTTGTCACTAATGAGCATTTCCCAGGCAAGGTTAAAGGAGGGTCAAGGCTTTAATTAAGAACACGGGGCCCTTTGACAGTACTGTTTTGACAAACAAATAATATTTGCTGAAGGTCCAGGCAGATAATGAAGTGAAATAATAGTCACAGTGTCTGACTAAAACAAGGCCTGGTCAGTGGGAATCCGATCACAATTGCTCTGTCGCGCTCCCCTGTCTTGCATTCACAGGTAAATGGCGGCTTATTTGTTTTCTAGCTGAGAAGACTTCCATTTCAGTTTTTTTAAAAAACAACAACAAAGAAATCGCTTTATTAAATATTCAGTGGTTTTTGTTTGCTTCACTAAATGTGTACCATTCCTCTGCTAGTTACACTGTGGTGTAAACAAGAGGTGGTGCACCCATACCTGTCAAGCGCGGCTCCGGAAAATACAGGGCCTGCGCAGAACCCTTCTGCGCATGCATAGAAGGGTTCTGTGCATACACGCATGCACAGTACCTACTTTCCCCGCCGGTCAAATTACAGAATGGCAACAGGAAAGTAGAGGAAGCGGTGCAGAAATACGGGAAATCCCGGCCAATCCAGGATACTTGACAGGTATGGGTGCACCCTAATGCTCCATAGCAGACTTTAGTAGTCTTGGTTAACCAAAGGAGAATTATGCCAGGTATGTTTGCCCCTATCACAGAGACCTTCGGGTAAAGATAGATATGTATTGAGCAGGGGAGGGGGCCTCTCTTCCAAATTTCAGCAGAGTGGCATCGTGCTGCTCTGGTCATGAACTACCTATATGTCATTCACCTTTTGCCACAGTTTCTACTTTATGCTTCTTTCCCAAGAGCAGATCTATTCCCTGAATACAAAACCTAGTGGATGGGTGAGTAAACTCTGATTCTACAATCTAGTGATTTTCTATGTGCTGTTGCTATCACTGCTTTTCTTGCAGACCTTGCTCTTTCATGCTGAAGCTATGCATGAGTGAACAGTAGTAGAATGATTACTGCAGAAGTGGTGATCACCTTGTTCTAGATGGAGTTGCATTGTTTCTAAACCAGGAGTTCTCAAACTTTTTCAGGTTACACTCCCTCAGAGAGCTTTGGGGGCCGGATGGCCATTTTGCCCTTCCTCCACATGGCACTTCCTGGTGTGGTGGAGGTGGTGGTGAGCAACATGAAATGGTGCTGTGGGCCGCAGATTGAGAATCCCTGTTCTAAACGATCATGTAAGCCTCAATGAGATAATGCGGGAATGATTACTACCATTTGTGATCCAAAGAGCCTATCACAGCTACATACAGGTGGTTTCATCATGTAATTTCATTAATTATTTTTTCAGAAAAGTAATTTTGCAAACATTAGTTTATTACTAACAAGCACTCTGGTATGTGAGACGTTGGATTATCTAGCACCTAGTGAACTCTTTCCATGCTCTCTGAACTTCTTGTATTATTTACCTCTGTATTAGAAAAATATAATCGATCATTGCTTATAGTGTATGTATACAGTACTTATGTTTTGTTTATATTCGCACCCCTCTCAGAACAGTTACACAAAACTCTGTGAGATTTTGTTCAAGGGATTTCAACCAAAACCAGGACCAGATTCTCAAAATTCATATTTCTGCCACTGATTTTGCAAGTGCCATGACACAAGTATCTAATAGAAAAGTACAGTGGAACCTCGCTTAACAAACGGCTTGGTTAACATAAAAATTGCATAACAAAAGGAAATCCATAGATAATAGTGGCTTGGTTTACATATTTTTTTCAGAACGGATTAATTGGTTTTCAATGCATTCTTATGGGAAACGGCATTTCAGTTAATGTATTTTGGTTTACAATGCATTCCTATGGGAAAATTGCATTCAATGCATTCCTATGGAAAATTTGGTTAAAGTAATTTTCACTGCAAGAAACATCCCAGAGAACACATTAATTATGTTAACCGAGGTTCCATTGTATTTACTTCCCAATTGAATCCAATGTTTAGATAGGTGTCATGTTTACATATCTTCCTGAGTTGGCATTTCTCTACAAAAAGAAGGGTAGTCTACCCATGTCCCATCAGACATGGGAGGTTAATTTTGCTTATGTAAAATTTTCATATATTTTTAGAAGTATTCCTTTACAGCACATCACAACATCCTGGTAAATATATATCATATATCTTTCTCATCCCATTAGAGAACCCTACATACAAAATTTAAAAACAGACCTGCATGTACATGTGTTCCTGCATGCTTGTGCATTTGTGTGCATTCACATGTACATGTGGCATGCTATTCCATACATGCAATTAATTTCCCAATAGGAAATATACTGAAAGAAGTAACATGTTATACAGTTGCAAAAGAGTCCAGGTGTCTACATTGAAGAACAGCAGCTATCTCAAACTTCATGCACCAGGGTTACAATTTTAAAAAAACTTTCTGACTTTAAAGCTTTGTGAGACTCTAAATAAGGTCTTCTCCACTAAAGTACCAGAAGAGTGGGAGGATTGGTGGGAACAAACCTTTGTCCTTTGCTGCCATACAAGCTCATATATAGGCATGCAAGATATTGTTTAGCTACACATCAAGTTTCTTGATATGAAATTTATAATCTGTATACAGTATTTCGAAGCTTGGAAAGTATAGTTACTAAGGATATAAATCATGATTTGGTTCACCCTCATTTGGTAAACAAGGAGGTCCTTTTTTTAAAAATCTGCCTTCCTTTTGTTCTGCTTTACAGATATTTTGGCACATCTGCAAAACTGACTGTATGCATGTTTTCTAAAATGTACATATTTGGAAAATGTGTTAAATGTTGCCTTGTTTAATAAACCAGAAAACACAGTATTATTGGAAAGTATGTTTGTATCCAATAATACTGTGTTTGCTGGTTTATAAAACAAGGCAACATTTAACATATTTCCCAAACATGTACATTTTAGAAAATATGCATACACAGTTATGCAGATGTGCCAGATATTTTGTATGTATAGGGACTATGGTGGCTTAGTGTTAAGATGCTGAACTTGAAGAGTTTGAGAACCGATTACTGCACGGCAGAGTGATCTCCTGTCTTTGTCCCAGCTCCTACCAAGCTAGCAGTCTGAAAACAAAAACTTGCAAGTAGATAAATAGGTACCACTTCAGTGGGAAGGTAAACAGCATTTCGTGCACTCTGGTGTCTAGGCATGCCTGCCACGTCTCCACGGAAACATCTCCAAACACAGACAGTGCTAGCTCTTCAGCTTTAAACAGAGATGAGCACAGAACCCTAGAATCGGATATGACTGGCTTTCAAGCAAAGGTGACCTTTACCTTTTTGTTGTTGTTGTTGTTCAGTCACATAGTCGATTCTGACTCTTTGTGACCCCATGGACCATTGTCTGCCAGGCACCCCTGTCCTCCACCATCTTCCTTAACCTGCTCAACTCTGTGCCCATTGCGTCTACAATATCATCTAGCCATCTCATTTTTGACCACTCACTTCTTCTTTTGGCCTCCACCTTTCCCAGCATTAAGGCTTTCTCGAGTGAATCCTCTCTTCTCATTTGACGTCCAAAGTACTTTAGCTTCATCTTTACTATTTAACCTTCTAAGGAGCAGTCAGGGTTGATTTCTTCTAGGATCGACCTATTTGGTCTCCCCGCTGTCCAGTGGATTTTCAATCTCAAAACTCTCCTCCAACACCACATTTCAAAGGCATCTATTCTTCTGTGCTCAGCCTTCCTAATGGTCCAGCTCTCACAACTGTACATTACACAGTCTTTACCTTGTTTGTATATTTTTGATTCATCTCCTTGTCTTTTTCTTTGTATTGTGTGTGTGCATGCACATGTGCACTTAGGGAAAAAGAAACCCGTGTGCACAAAATGCAGTCAACAGAAGGGGGGGGGGAGCCCTTGTCCTACTCTCACATTGGATGAAGGAACTTTCATGTGGGTTGAAAATCCTTGACCAGTTGTCTTTCTATGTTAAGATGCTCTGTTCTCAACCAGAAATGAAATGCTTTTGAAATCTAATCATATCCCTTCTAATTACAATTAATACTCATAATAATTTGTATGTATCATCAACTCAATTCTGACTAGTGGTGACCTACAGGTGTATTACTTAGAAGGGATTTACCAGTACCTCATTATGATGGTGCTCTGGGACCAGGCAGCTTTCCCAAGACCATGTAGAATAGTGGAGCATGTAAGCCCATCAGTCACACCTGGAAGGCACAATGGGCACAACTCTTAATCCCCAGCAACCAGGTGCTCCAGCCTTCTGAGTAATATCTTGTTATCAGTTCCTTTCCCCAGTAATAGAGATACAACTATAATTTCTTATGATTGTAACTTATCCAGGAATAATTTTATCTATGGTATAACAGCAATGGGGATATAATTATGGGGTGCAGCCTCATTAGCAATAGCAATAACACTAACACTTATTTATATACAGCCCAATAACACTTAGTGCCCTCTCTGGGCAGTTCACAAGGTAGTTAGCATTTTGCCCCCCAGCATGTTGGGTACTCATCTTACCAACTTCGGAAGGATGGAAGGCTGAGTCCACCTTGAGTCCTGGTCAGGATCCATCTCACAACATCAGCAACTTAGTAATGAGCAGTACAGCAGTTTACCCCACTGTGCCAAGAGGGCTCCCCGTGGAGCAGGGATATCATACATTTCAACTTCTGACTGATGCCATGCTTTGTGCTTTTATGTGGGCTTTGAGGAGATGATTAAGTAGAAAGGGAAATTGTGTGGCCTACAGAACTCCCCCCCCCCCCATTAACTGTTTACCTAATTTTGAGAAACTCTAATGTATTTCTGTTAGAATTAACTAAAGATTATTCTTTATGTAGCACAGTGTGTAAAGAGCAAAGTCAGCTTATGCTCAAGAATACAACAAACAATCAAGCTTTGTTCCCTAAATGTTCAAATGAATCATTCCTTTCAGGCTCAGGTGAGCACAAGCACTTCTTTTTTTCCAGGCTAGATGCTTCAATCATTGCTACCCATTGCTCTGCTGATTAAGCATCGTCTCTTCTTTTAGTTTTAGTGACTTACACAGTGACACGTTCTTGCAGGAGTTATACACAGGTTACCCATTATGTTGCCACTTTACAGGACCTGTTAAGAGTTTTAAAAACACCATTGTGACCATACAGTTACTGAATAACAGTATGCTTCGAAAGAAGTGGCACCTGGCAATTTAAAGCCATGTTATCCTTTCATCTGATCTGTATTCAAGTCAGGATGCTGGGTTGCGTCTCTCTGTTTTCCCATCAGTCTCACCACTTCTCCTATTCATCAGACAAAGCAAAGGTTCACTGGAGGATGTCCATCACAGTTTCCCATCTCGTTGGCCCTCTGTGCAACCCTGGCTTTCTCTGGGCTCCAATGTCTTCCTGCCTGGAGTATCTCATTACAAGAGACCACTCCACATTAGGTCATGTCCCTTTTAATAAACACACATGCATTTGCACAAACATGTACAGAGAATGAGAGAGAGAGAGAGAGAGGAGGAGGAGGAGAAAGAAGGAAAGAGTGGTTTTTAAGTGTTATGATATGAGTGCACTGCTCTGACATTCCGGCTTCAATCTCAGCAGGTGGTTGCATCTGTGTTCATCACCAGTCCCTTCGCTCTTCACCCTTTTTGAAAATTGTATTGGTGGTGATCATGTACTGATCAGAAAGGAGCCCATAAGCATCACATCAGGGTTTTATTATATGTTCTACCACATGTTGGCTGTTGTTGCATGATGACATTTTCTATACCATCTGGTGTAAGTGAAAGAGATAGAGTTTGATGCTCACATCCCTAACACACACAGAGAGGGGGGAGGGGAGAAAGAGAGAAAGCATAATGGTTTCTCTCTAATTGTCAGTCCCAATTGGAGAAGAGCCATGGCAGTTGTTAAGCCAACTTTTATTTCAGTCCATCCTATTCTAGCAATTGAATTTAGTCAATTTTTTTACAGTACATATAACAGCACACATGCTACTCTGAATGCTTCATGTTTATGAACGGAAGGACAGATTTGTGGGTAGCAACTGTTTCCATCATAGGATACGTATCACATAGAGTTGCCATATGTCACGGAAAATGGTGAATTTCACATTTTGTAACTGTCCCACCCAGTTCCATAAAAAACATTGAAAATTCACGGTTTTCAAACCACGTGATTGGGGAGGGGGGGGGATCACACATTTTTCTTGCACTTCTATTGGAACCACCAGCAGGTGGCAGCAGCAGCAGCTTGATGAACAAGGAATAAAGAGGGGGGACACACCTTTTTCTTGTGGCGTCTGTAGCAGCAGCCATTACATGGATACTACAGGATGGAATGGGCTCCCGTCTCTGTCCCAGGCTCCTGCAAATCTAGCAGTTTGAAACCAAGAAATGGCAAGTAGATAAATATGGAACACTTCAGGGGAAGGTAAACAGTGTTCCGTGAGCTCTGGTGTCTAGTCATACCTGCCACGTGACCATGGAAACAGCTGCAGAAGCAGACAGCACTGGCTCTACAGCTTTGAAACAGAGATGAACACTGAACCCTGTAGTCGGATACGACTGGCGTTCAAGCAAGGGAAACCTTTACTTCTGTCCCATTTTTGTGGGATGGAATTATGGTAACCCTAGTCTCATGGGAGTGATATGTCAGGACTTGAAGAGTACATGTTTAAAAAATCAACACTATTCATAAATCTGAGTGAAGCCACTAAAGATTTCAGGACTCCAAACTAACTTACTTTGACTAATAGCTTTATTGCAATTTCTTTAGATTGGAGAATTATTTCTTTGAAGAAGAGGCAATACATTGGATTTAGGATTTCTCTCCCCATGGTAGAATGGTTCCATTGGTGAAAGATGTCTTCCCCAGGTTGTCTCTGGTCTCTATGCACCTTGGACTCTAGCTTGCTATATTCCTTGAACTTTTTGTGCAGCATTCTCCATCAACAGGCAATATTATTTTGGGCAAATAAAATTCCTGGCCACCATGCCTCTTTTTTCTGGAGTTGAAAAATAGATCTTCCCTATCTCTATCATATTCGGATGGCTACAGGATTTGTTTTGGAGAGAAAGGACAGAGAAGTCTGTTCTTCTGGCCACTTTGTAGGCATCTAAATCTGGTTCACATCCTAAATCTCTTATGCTGTCATTTTCTTTCATAAGAATGCAAGCGCGGCGCCAAAATGGCCGCCGCGCCCTTTGCGGGCCCCCCCCCACAGGACAGAGAATCCGGGTAGTTAGGGGCGTGGCCAGCTCCCTTATAAAAGGGGTGGCCACGAGGCAGCCGCGCTGCCATTTTGCCTCAGCGACGGAGCGGAGAAGTTTTTTTCCCTGCGCCTCCGTCGCTCGTTGGTATTGCCGGGAAGCCTTTTGGGTCGATTTTGCTTAGTTAGCTTCCCTTTTTGCTCGAGATGCCTTCCAAAAGAAGGCTGCTGCGAATTCAGCTCGGGCTGTTAGGAGGCGCAACCCAGGTCGGAGGACCGTGGTGCCGCCTCCTCAACAGCCACCTTTGCCATCCCCGGCCGGGGCTAGTGGCTTGGAGTCTATCGCACCTTGGCCCGTTCAGAGTGCGGGCGCAGAGGGCGCTCCGGCCCGCGGCCCGCGAGCGGTGGACACCGCTCCTCCTTCCGCCCAACCCGTTGGGCCGACTACTTCTGGGCCGCAGCCTCTCCCGGGGCCCTCTAGCCTCGGGGGGTGGCCCGGTGCCCTGCCTTGGCAGGTTTCCTCACCAGCCCTACCGGGCTTTGGCCCTGGCCAATGGCCATATCTGGGCCATGGGGTGCAGGGAACTGTCCCCATGCAAGGATCAGGTGGGCCGGCCGGCTCTTTGCCCATGGTTACTGTAGACACCTTACTGGCCCGTATTGCGGCCTTAGAGGAGTCTTTGGCTCGTGCCAGTCAGGCAGGTGCCCCTTTCGGGGTACCTTTGGAGGCGCTATCGGCAGCAGGACAACGGCCGGCGGGGAGGGTTGAGCTGCTGCAGGCGGGTGGCGCGGCTCCGGCCACTGCCTCGCAGCTCCCCAGCCAGCAACCTGGCGCGGGTCAAGCCCCGGTGATGAGCTCTACATCGGTCGTGAGCTCCGACGCCCCCAGCGGGCCGGAACCCCCGTTGGGGGCGGCCCGCGGGGGTGCAGCATGTGAGTATATGGTCCAAACGAGTACATCCACACACATTCCCAATATAGGGGGGACCTTTCAGTGGCCTTGGCCTCGCGCGGGTGGTGCGGGGGCTACGCCGCTGGCGACCCACCCGGCGACAACTACTGCCACCATGCCCGCTGGGGTGGGCATTGGTTCTTACACTGCTGGGAACGTACTTGGGGTGGCAGGGTTAACTCATGTCCCTTTGGGTAGGCCAGCTATCCCCTTTTCGGCTTTGCCGACAGCAGGGTATTCCCTGCCATTGGGTGATCACTTGGCGCAGGCTACCAGAGAAAAGATATGGCGAGGGGAGTACGTGGATATCTTCTCACTCCTGAACAGGGAGCCCACTAAGGAAGAAAGGGAGGGTCAGGATGAGAAGGACAAGGAGCAGGCACGCCGCCCTAAGCCGCCGCGTACCTGGGCTAACTGGCTCCCCGCTTATTTGATATACATGGCGGTGTATTTGAGGGCGCGGCCGGATCTAGCTATTCCCATGGTCCAATATTTGGACAACATATACAGGGAAATGGTAGATTTCCCGGGCCCCTCATGGCTAGCATATGATGAGGAATTCCGTATGAGGATTCCCCTGCACCCCGAGATGAGATGGGATGAGCCGTGCCAGAGGCTGTGGCTCTTGTATATGACGCCCACACGTCCTGCCCCGGGGGATAGATACCATTGTGGGCATGCGGTCCAGCGAGCAGCTCCAGCGCAGGTTACCCGCCAAATGGCGGGGCAGGGGGTTCCAGCCCGCCTGCTGTGCTGGACTTTCTCGTCCAATGGTTCCTGCAGTCGGAAGAACTGCAGATATAAGCACGAGTGTCCCACATGTTCTGGTCCCCATGCAGCCTCTGCTTGTCCCAAGCCTGGGGGGGTGCGAGGCAGAGGGAAGGGTGGACAGTGGGCTGGCAAGCCTGCCACGGATGGAACTAGTTCTCCGAAAGGCCCCCTCCCCAATTAAGGTGGACATGCTGGAGCGCTGGCTCGCATCGTACCCAAGGGGAGAGGACAGGGAGTACCTTCTCCAAGGTTTTAAGCAAGGATTTCGTATCCCTTTTATGGGTGATAGATCCCCTCAGGATGCTCCCAACCTTTTATCCCTCAGAGGAAGGGAGGAGGTAGCCGAGGCCAGCATTAAAAAGGAGTTAGACGCAGGCAGGGTCGCCGGACCTTTTCCCGTACCCCCTTTTCCCAACCTGAAGGTTTCACCATTGGGTTTGGTTCCTAAAAAGTCCCTAGGTGAGTTTCGCCTTATTCATCATTTGTCCTACCCAGCCGGCCGATCGGTTAACGATGCGATACCTGATGACCTTTGTTCGGTCAGGTATACATCGTTCGACCATGCGATGCGCATGGTGCGCTCGTGTGGCCCGGGTGCCTTGCTGGCCAAGTGCGACATTAAGTCAGCTTTTCGCCTCTTGCCGGTGCACCCGGGCGACTTTGAATTGCTGGGTTTTAAATTTAAAGGGGAGTATTATTTTGATAAGGCCATGCCTTTTGGCTGCTCCATATCATGCTCGGCTTTCGAGCGTTTTAGTACCTTCCTGGAGTGGGCTTTCGTCCGCAGGTCAGGGTCCCGGTCTGTAGCCCATTACCTGGATGACTTTTTATTCGGGGGTGAACGGGGCTGGGACACGTGTGCACGTCTCCTCAATACATTTCAGACGCTAATGCAGGAACTGGGTGTCCCTTTAGCGCCCGAAAAGACCGAGGGCCCGTCGACCAAACTAGTGTTCCTGGGGGTTGAGATTGATACAGTACTACAGGCTTCTAGGTTACCGGGTGATAAGGTGTCTAGGATAGTGACCCTTATCTCGGAATTGCTGGCCAAGCGTAAGGCATCCCTGAGGGAACTGCAGGTGCTACATGGGCACCTCAATTTTGCCTGCAGGGTGGTCGCACCGGGCAGGGCTTTTGCCCGGCGCTTATGCGACGCCATGGCAGGGTTATCCAGGCCCCACCACAGAGTCAGGCTTACCCGGGGTATCAGGGCGGACATGTTTGTCTGGTTGCAATTCCTGAGGGAGTTTAATGGGGTCTCATTTTGGAGGTCTGACCTCCTGGCATCCCCCAATTTCCAGATACAGTCTGATGCCTCAGGATCCCTGGGTTATGGGATGTACTTCAATGGGAAGTGGGCCTATGGTGGGTGGCCACCGGCATGGGCAGGCACAGGTCGCCTGCGGGATCTCACATACCTGGAATTTTTTCCCATTCTGGGGGCTTTGATGCTATGGGGCGAACAGTGGGCTAATTCGGTGGTGCATTTCTGGTGCGACAATGCTGCCGTGGTGCACATTGTCAATGCACAGACTTCTAAATCGCCCAGGGTCATGGATCTAGTGCGCCATTTTGTGCTGCGCTGCCTGCGCCTCAACGTCTTGTTCAGGGCCAGGCATGTCCCAGGGGTTAATAACGATATTGCTGACGCTTTGTCCCGCCTGCAGATCTCCCGGTTCCGCGCCTTGGCCCCGGATGCGGAGGAATTTCCCTCGCCACTCCCGGACGAGATGTGGACTATTGGCAAGGAGAGGTGAACCGGGCGATTGGCCTGTCACTAGCGCCACGCACGCGTAAGGCGTATCAACAAGCATTCAATTTGTATAAGGCTTTTCCTACTCGATTTCAATGGCCAGAGACCTGGCCCATCCCGGTGGACCATGTTCTGCGGTTCATGGTTCACCTGCATGCACAGGGCCTTGCACCTCGCACCATAGCATCCAAGCTCTCGGCGTTGGCTTTTATGGCCAAAGTAGGGGGTCATGTGGATACCACCTCTGACTTCCGTGTGAGACACGTTTTGGAGGGGTGGGTGCGCGAGCGCGGGCGTTGCCCGGATGACCGGCACCCTATTTCCCCAGGGGTTCTTACCCAGTTGGCCCGGGGCTGGCCAGGCCTCTGTTTTGATCATTATGAGGCAGCCCTTTTTCATGCAGCCACAACGGTGGCATTTTTTGGAGCGCTCCGCATCAGCGAACTCGTGATGCTGTCTAAGGCGGATGCAAGTGGTAGGGCACTGGAACTCGGAGATGTATATGTTGCCAAAGACTGGGCCCAGTTGAGGATTCGCTCCTCCAAAACAGATCAGCATGGCGTAGGCAGTGGAGTAAGACTGCTACGGTGTTCTTTGGCAGACATCTGTCCGGTTGGTGCCCTACAGGAATACCTGGCACTGCGTGGCTGGCACCATGGCCCGTTTTTCTGTCACCAAGATGGGTCTCCCCTTACTAAATTTCAGTTTTGGAAGGTGACAGCCAGAGCCCTCACCAGGGTGGGACTACCAGGTGCCCGTTATGGCACACATTCGTTCCGTATTGGCGCAGCCTCTACAGCAGCTGCTTTTGGGTACTCTGGGGCTGACATACGCAGCATGGGGAGGTGGGGCTCACAATGTTTTCAGTTTTATGTGCGCCCACTCCCGCCATGAGTACCAATCCAGTCACCTTACCTTCCTTTTTCTCAATTTTCTTACAGACCCTGGGTGTCGTATTACACCGGTGACAGTATGGCTGGTGGGCCACAGCTATGTGCTCAGGGCAGCGCGTTACGCTGCGGCGACAGAGTGGGGACCCCGACTGGGACTGGGTGACCACGCCAGTCTCTCATGGCACGGTAAGCCTGGGATGTTATGGCGGGAGCTGCGGCCTTTCCTTTTTTCTGGCCTGGGGGCTGACCCGCCTGACATTCTAATCATCCACTTGGGGGGCAATGATTTGGGCCAGGTCACCGGCTTATCGCTCAAGCATGCGATTTGCGAGGACCTCGCCTACTTGCATTATGTCTGGCCTGCCACAGCCCTGGTTTGGTCGGACATTGTTCCGCGCCACTCTTACAGAGGGGGCGTTAACCTCCTGGCCCTTGACCGAGCTAGGCGCGCGGTCAATAAGGCAGTGGCGCGGTTTCTCACCACCAGGGCTTGGGGACGGGTTAGTCATCACCCCGATATTAGTCTACAAAATTGTGACTTGTATGCAGGGGATGGGGTCCATCTGTCGCGAGGAGGTATGGACCTCCTGTTGGGTGACTGGCGAGCAGGCCTGTTGACCGAGCTGACGGTCTGGGGGGGGGGCGTCAGGTCTTCTGTGAAGCCCCTCCGTGTGGCGGGTAGCACTGGTAAGGTAAACAGTATGACCCACAAGTATCCGGCAGGTTCGCAATTGACTGGACAACACTAGACAGGAATAAAGTAGTTAAACGTTGTCCGGTCAACGACGAATCAGGCGATGGGGTGATGATGATTGCTAACCAGCATGCATCACCCCTGTGATTTCACGGATACGCGTCAGAGGGTGGGGTCATGAGTTAGTTATTGACTACGGTCAACAATTTGTTTGTTGTTAACAAACAAATTGATACAATTTGATACATTGTAACCAATTGCCGTTGGCAATTTTGGGGTGGTACCTTACCAGTGTTACTTCGGCCTGCTTGCCTTAGGAATTATGATTGGTCGTTTTACCAATACAAATTTATAATTCGGACTAGGGCATTGAATCAATAAATGTGGCCCTTTGCTGTTATCCACTTTCAATGTTGTCTGTGTCCGTTATTGGGGGGGTGCGCCTGCAATGCAAGCGCGGCGCCAAAATGGCCGCCGCGCCCTTTGCGGGCCCCCCCCCCACAGGACAGAGAATCCGGGTAGTTAGGGGCGTGGCCAGCTCCCTTATAAAAGGGGTGGCCACGAGGCAGCCGCGCTGCCATTTTGCCTCAGCGACGGAGCGGAGAAGTTTTTTTCCCCTCCACCCCCTCCCTAGTTAACAGTGTGATTATGGTCGCTTCGGGGCCGGGTGGGAATTTTTGGTTGGGACCCATATTGGCTTCGGGTCCTGGCTTTTTTGCCCATCCCACACTGTTGCTATGGTTTGATATAGGGGTCTTTCTTCGTTCCTACTGTTGACTTTGGTCACATGGGCGGGTAGCACTGGTAAGGTAAACAGTATGACCCACAAGTATCTGGCAGGTTCGCAATTGACTGGACAACACTAGACAGGAATAAAGTAGTTAAACGTTGTCCGGTCAACGACGAATCAGGCGATGGGGTGATGATGATTGCTAACCAGCATGCATCACCCCTGTGATTTCACGGATACGCGTCAGAGGGTGGGGTCATGAGTTAGTTATTGACTACGGTCAACAATTTGTTTGTTGTTAACAAACAAATTGATACAATTTGATACATTGTAACCAATTGCCGTTGGCAATTTTGGGGTGGTACCTTACCAGTGTTACTTCGGCCTGCTTGCCTTAGGAATTATGATTGGTCGTTTTACCAATACAAATTTATAATTCGGACTAGGGCATTGAATCAATAAATGTGGCCCTTTGCTGTTATCCACTTTCAATGTTGTCTGTGTCCGTTATTGGGGGGGTGCGCCTGCAAAGAGAAATACGTGAAGCTGCACTCATTTACAAACAAATAGAATCAGAATGTACATCTAAAATTCATTTATGTACCTGTGATAATACATCTAGAGAAACAAACTATTTATTGCATTCCAAATTGATAGTAGGCTTTGTGAATTTGGAAAATGCTGATCAAGAAGATGCCTGAACACTACAGCAAGAAGAATAACTCCATAGTCCTGGCTGGGTGGAGGGGGGAGGGAGATGTGTTATATGTATTTAGATTTCTTTCTGTTTCTGAATTACTCTAGTGGAAATGGAGGAAGGAGGAGACAGGAACTGAACAATCTGTGTGATCCAAGTTAGAATTGTCATATATCTGTCACAAAAATATTTTAATGCTTTCAACTCCACTTGTTGACATTGTGATATTATTTGGGTGACTTCTTCTTCTGCTGTATCTGAATCTGAATATTGGCAATCATCATAGCAATCAGCCATGAAGACTGTCCTGAGAATATAATGCAGTGGCTTTTCATATGCATTCCACATCACAGCATGACCCCATACCACTGATCCAGTTCCGTGAGTCACTTTCTGGTCCTGAGCCCCTTTAGCACACAAAGTCCTCATCAGCCCTAGGCCAGTATTGATGAAGCTGCTGCCCTCCATCAAGATGGATTAAAGTGGGATTTAATCCACTTGAGAACCCTCACCCTTCCCTGTAGACTTTGGCACCCAAGGCCATTAGTCCTCAGGATTGTCAGGTTAGTTAACCACCACTTGACGCTTGCCGTTGAGTTGCTGGCAGTATGGTCTACTTTATTACCATAGCAGGATAACCTGTTCTGACTGGGTAAAAGTTAACAAAAATGAATCACTATTAAAATCAATGTTTACATTCCATGGAATGGTACCTGGGCACCAACATTTTAAGATCCAGTCTGAAATTTTAACAATCTTGATCATTCTTGCAAGAGTGTGGTCAACTGCAACCCACTTATCTCCCAAACTAGTATTTTGATTCATGTATTTTATGAGCTGGTAGATTGTTCCTCATCACCTATGAATCTACTATGGGAGGTTCTTTATGGACCAACCTGAGAATGAGTCTCAGGGATCTAGAATAGCATTGGCAGCCTTCACCTGTTCAATCTTTCCACTCAGGTGTGTATGAGAGAGAGAGAAAGAAGGAGGAAAAGAAGAGAAATGGTCACACATGATATTCTACACATGGGGAGTTTCACTTTATGTCAGAAAGTTTAAACAAGGCTTCAACCTGCATTTTGTCTCAACAGGAGATCAGAAAAGATTGCAGGATTTTGATCAGTCCATTTTTAATGGTAAAAGAATTGTAGTTTCATAAACCGAGTTCTCTGTAGGGATGACCAGATCAAGCTCACATATCACTATGCATCCTTGTGTCCTTGTAGGAACATTGCTGTGTATGATTCTGCCAGCCAACCATCCCTTCTTCTATTGCACAAGAAACTGAAAGGTTCACAAATATGAACTCCAGTCTTCAATTTTTCCTAAAGAAAAGAGTCTGGGACTTCAACGTCTCATGGGCTATATTCTTTGGAAGGATTGCCCCATGATGTTCTTCCCTCAAATACTTTGCATGTACATTTGCAAACCTTGAGATTTCTCTAGAGTGTACTTCTACCTCCTCATTGAGACTGTGACCCTGCTTTGCCTACATAGTTGTGCTGTCACTTAAACATTTAAATGTCTTATGAGACAGCAAAAATGAATGTATTGGGAGAGCTTTATGGGTCCAGATGATTTCATTCCATTTTATTTTTGAGCAAGCTTCTTTTTTCAGGGAAATTGTAAAAGTAGAGAAAACAGTGCTACCATTTAGGTCTGCAAGACTATTGTGCTGACCAGGAGAGATATGGCTACAGATATTCCCTAGAACAAATTAGTGAAACATTCCGTTCTTCAGCTCTGTAACCTCACACCTCTAAATAGCAGCAAAAACTCCAAGGGCTTGATGGGAAAAAATGGTGTGAAGTCTCCTGGTGTTTAAGGAATTTCCCAATATGTGTTAAATTAACTTTCTATATACAGGAAAGAGTGGTAGAAAACAGCTCCATCTGAGACAGATGGATAGCTAAGTAACCAAGCAGCTGTTTCGCACATGAAATCAGATCGAGATTAACACCTACCTCTTGAAGGGTTGTGCCAGTACTGGGTGAGATATTCTTCTTGAAAGGCAGGAACCACACTCAGGGTTCCTCTGTTTTCAGCCCACTCTACTCCAACTAGACAATTAAGGAAGCAGTCAATAAATAAAGTCATCTTGACGGACAGAGACAAAACCTCACTGTCAATTCACAAATAAATCCCAGGCATCTTCAGATCTTTCCCAGCTTGCTTCAGGCAGAAACTTTCTTTTTTCAAAAAACAACAGTTAATGGATAGTATCATGCTCTGTTAAGTGAGAAGCAGCTATAGTGCACTGGCAAAACAGAAGTCTTCCATGATCCCCAGATGCAATGCCTGTCATGTCTAATCTAGAAGGGTAATTGAATAGCATCACTGGAAGAGATTCTGAAGGCTATCTAGTTTAGCTCCACATGGATGCTGGGAATCCATTGCCATGGTCCCCTAGATACAGAGTCAGGCCAGACTCTGTATACCTCATGAGGCAGGCTGCTCCAATGTCAAAGAGCTTGTGCCATCAAGAGGCTCTCAGTGTTTAACTGAAATCCTTTATCCTATAATTTAAAATCATTTGTGTGAGTAAAAAAAAATGTTTCAGGGATGACGAACCTTGGCACTCCAGCTGTTCTTGAACTTCAATTCCCGGAAGCCCTGATCAGCAGGAGTGCTGACTTTGGCTTCTGGTAATTGAAGTCCAAGAACACCTGGAGTGCCATGGTGCGCCATCACAGATGTATATTCTATTACCTACATGACAGCCATTTAGATATTTGAAGGTAACCTTAACCTTTATTGTATTGTCTCTTCTTCCTTCTAAACCAGTGGTTTCCACCATGGGGCCTGTGTCCTACAGGGGGGATTCAATTCCCAGAAGCCTAAGTCAGTGCATTGGCTGATCAGAGCTTTGGGGAATTGACTTAGGCTTCTGGGAATTGAAGTCCAAAACCAAAGGTTGGGAAACACTGTTCTAAACAGACCAGTTTCCGTCAATCTTTCCACACTGGATCTGATGTTCACCATCTTTACTGTTCTCCTTTGGATATATTCTGTTTTTGCCACTACCAATGAATCTTTTCCACACATTTGAGTGTACCTATTGTACCATCTCAAAAATATTCCTTGTGAGACAATTATGTACTGATTAGATGATAGGACTAGGACTGAGAGATCCCTACTGAGCCATGATGCTAATTTGGCCCAGTCACTGCCCCCCGCCCCGCCCCCCCCCACACACACATACTCCTTATAAATAAAATATATTTTCCTTACACATTTTCTAACACAAAACAGATTCCCATTTGAATATATTTTTATGAGAAAACAGCCACAGTGTGTCCTGTACATCTGACACAATAAGTGTGATTTTGGTGCTTGGGTGTCTATACCTGACTACCAAATATCTGAGTACTACAAATGTCTCTTAAGAAGTGACCTTTGACAACTATTGGCAATTCAAAAATGTTCATAACTGCTAACTTTCTCACTTTGCGTAAGAGAAGTTTAATCATGCTCTGACAATTTTAGAATTTGTTCCACTTTAGTGAATGCAAATCAAAATACAGAAGAATGAGCAGGCTGATGAATTCCCCTCACTGCTGTACTCCCACAGCAGCGTCAGGTCATTAAAGGGACTTGGAAGATAACACAAGTTTGTTTTCAGAAATTCAAGGCCATCTGTCCATAAGGATTTCTCACGCCCCATCTGCAGGCTTTAGCCAGGGAATTGCAACATTAACAACACAGGAAGGAATAGTGGAATTAATAAATGATAAAGGCCTTTAGGGTAACTATCTGGAGTATTATTTTACATGCTCGCATCAAGCAGGTTAGAAGATCATGCAGTTCTGTCACCTGATTCTGCTCCCTGCTCAAGGATAGATCAACATCTGTAATTCAGTAAGACTGAGATAACAAAGCAACATCTAGACAAAGATTCAAACATCCAAAAAAGCTAGTGAATGCAAAAGCTAAATGACAAACATATAGACCCATTGAATTAATAAATTTACAGTGGGGTTGGCTCCCAAAAACCTCACTGATTCAATAGGCCTACTCTAGTTATAACTTACTACTGAATTTCAGCCAATACTGCATTTTGCATTAATGGGTCTGCAATAATTGCCCTTTTATTGTTCCATCTACACAGTTGAGTGCTGGTTTAGAACCAGTTGTATGCAAGCAGCAGAAAAACACACAACAGACATTGGCTCCCACCATTCAGTAACCTATTTTGTACTATCCACCATAACCCATTTAAACAGAACAAGGGAAGGGAAGAAGGGAGTGGTGTTGGAAGCACATGGCCAACAAATTGAGCTTCCTGCTTGTCTGGGTGTCTTGGCTCCTCCCCTCCTTAAGCAGGTAGCCATTTAAACAGAGCAACCCTGCCAGAAGCAGCACCTCTTTGTATATTGCGATGCAGTATGAAGTGGAGTGCCTAGTGTTCATTTAGTGACACCCTTGATGGTGTAGGAAAATATGGGAGTCAAGAAGATGCAGGTATGGTGCTTCCAGCAAAACACCAGGAGGATTCTTTCTCTAAGCCATTCCCCATGGGACTGGATATTCATAAGATGATAGTGGTAACAGCTACTGGGTTGCAGCAATACCCTGTTTCCCCAACTATAGGACCTCCTCCCATAATAGGACACACACCCCCTTTTTCCCCCTGCCTTTGAAATATAAGGCTCCATCCAAAAATAAGACCTCCTTACCTCCTGGCTGTAAGGCGGCCGGCGTGGCCCATAAGAAAGCCTGCCGCATCAGAGTCTCAATTGCCTCCCCGTTCACAACCAAGAAAAGTTTCCCCTGGTGAGAGCGGGATCGAGACTCTGATGCGGCAGGCCTTCTTATGGGCCATGCTGGCCACCTCACAGCTTAGGCCAGTCTCGATCGCGCTTCCTCACTCACAACCAAGGGAAGCGTCCCTTTGTTGTGAGTGGGGAAGCGCGATCGAGACTGGTATTATTCTTCATGGAAAAATAAGACATCCCCTGAAAATAAGACCTTGTGCTAATTTTGGAGTTTTAAAAAAATATAAGACAGTGTCTTATATTAGGGGAAACACTGTAGATGAAGGTGGCACTGCCATAGCAGAATTACTTGGCCAGAATGGTTCTTAACAGACTCATAGCTGGAAAAAGTTTTCTCTACCTTAGAACTGGAAGGCTGGACTAATAAAAATGGACACAAAGAAGTCAACATCTCTGATGAGGGGAAAAAATGGTTGCTCTCATTTTCAGCCTTTCCCAGTAAATTACTGTTTCTTTCTTCACATATAAATGCAACTCTTCCCCAACCTCACTAGTGATCACAAAAACAGGGGTAATATACAGAAGAATTACATATACCAGGTATTCCCAGAAATAAATAACATGCAGTAGTTTTGTTCTTGAGGAGCCTATGGTGTGTGCCTCCCAAAAGAAATGCCAGAATGAGTGACCTTGAGCAAGCTGCACAGTCCTGGAGTGCTCTCAGAAGAAGGACATTGAAAACCATTTCTGTATACACTATGCCAGGGATGGTCGGCCTCTGGTAATTGAAGTCCAAGAACAGCTGGAGCACCAAGGTTGGCCACCCGTCCCCTATACTGTTTGACACAAGTCGTAAAGGCATTGGCATTGCTCTGCCTAGGAGGGGTTGGACATAGTGTTCTTCCCCTTCAGGGCTATCTTCAGTAAGTAAATGGCACAGTTCCGTGGGGGGGGGGGGGAGAGAATCATCTATAGATATTAAAACATCTGTTGTGTCCTAGTGATGGCACATTAAGTGATCCACACAGACCACTGTGTATTGGATCCATCATCTTGGTGCTTCTTCTCTCAGTCCTTGGTTGAAATGGGGCCTGATACCCTTTTTTGTGCCACAGCTTACACACCTGGCTGTTTTTGATGTAGGTAGATTGATTGCACATGGAGCCAGCAGGCGGGCCAAACACTTCTTTATTTCAGCATGGTCAATCTGTACATGAGGTTACACTGGGAGATTCAGGTCCTTTTATAATGCATTTGAATTCCCCACCACAATACCCATTGGTTGACATCACTGTATTCCTGCCCATGATTACCCATTGTGTTGTATTCTTGACCATGAACACCTGGAGGCGGGGAGTTCCCCACACTAGCTATTAATTGGGTGATTGGAGCCGCATGGGCTTGGCTCCTTCAGCTGTTATCCCCTTCAGTTGCTACCTGCTGAATTCCATGTGGAACTAGCTGCTTGCATACACAATATCCCTCCCCCCCTAGGATGGGACAAAGTCCCTTAGCCATTGTGGGGGCCGGCGGTTTCACTGTGGCCGGCACGCTGGCTCTGAAGTGCTCCTCGGGGTGCCTGGGTTTCTCCCCCGGGAAAACTGAAGGGTCCCATCGAATCCTGGCAGGGGAAAGGATGGGGTATCCCTAGTTTGGGGAGGATGAGGGGACCGTTGGGAGAACTCAAAGCCCCGCTGCTCACTAGGACGAGTGGGGGAACACTCACGAAAACTCCCCTCATCCTGAAACAAAAAATCAAACTGGGAGTCTTCTTCCTCGGGCTGAAAGACGGACTCCCGTGGCTCCATGCAGCCAGTCATACTCAATCCTGTATTCCCCCCTTGGTTTAGATGGGGGGGTAACCCTAATGCTGACTCTCCCCTCTCTCTCCTCTCAGGGGGTTCCTCTGGATCAATTCCACTTGTGGCTTCCGTGACCCTTCTCCTAAGTTGGTCAGTGTGTCTGCGCCACAGTAACCCCAACTCTGTCATGACTTTGTATGATACAGGTCCAGTTTGCTCTACTACCTCCCCAGGTATCCACGCTGGCCTTGAACTCACATAATTTCTGCAATTTACCGGGTCACCTATCCCAAACACCTTTTCCTGCTGTATTGACACATTCGTACCCCTATCCTCCACCCTGGATTGATCTATGCGTTTGAGTAAGGTTGGGATTCTTCTCCGCATTAGGAGCTCTGAGGGGGATTGCCCAGAGGCTAGTGGGGTGACCCTATAGCATATGAGGAATTGACAGAGCTGTAGCTCTAAATCCCCCAGACCCATCCTCCTTAGGGCCTCTTTTGTGGTGCGGACCATGCGCTCCACTTGGCCGTTCGTGGCCGGGTGAAAAGGGGCAGAGGTGACGTGCCTGACTGCGTTCCACTCGAGGAATGCTTGGAATTCCACGGACGTGAATATGGATGCGTTGTCCGAAATTAGCACGTCGGGAATGCCAAAATAAACGAACATCCATCGTAGATGTTTTATTGTGGCCGCGGAGGACGTGTTACGCATTGGAATGACCTCAAGCCATTTTGAGAATGCGTTGACCATGAGTAGGAATATTGTGCCCCTGAAGGGCCCTGCGAAGTCCACGTGGAGTCTGGACCACGGACCGCGTGCTGTGTCCCAATCCCTGGGGGGTAGCCTATGCTCCTTGGGCCGTGATTGCTGGCAACTCTTGCACCGGCCCACCAGTTTTTCTATGTCCTCATCTATCTTGGGCCACCAGAAGTAGCTCCTTGCTAGAGCTTTTGACTTCACGATTCCCGGGTGGCTCGTATGGAGCAGTCAGAGCACCTTGGCTCACAAGACCTCGGGAATTACTACTCTCTGCCCCCAGAGAAGAATCCTCTCTCAAGCGAAAGCTCGAAATGCTTCCTGAAGAATGGATTGAGTTCTTCGGAAGGAGACGTTAAGGGCCAGACCTTCTTAACCCACGCCAATGCTTGGGACAAGACCCTGTCTTTAGCAGTTGCCTTGGCGATATCCGCAGGCACAATCGGGAGCGATTAGAGTGATTCGATGAGCAGCACCTGGTGCTCTTGCTCAACCTCGCACTCTAGTTCCCCCAGCTCTGGTATGGGAGACCTGGAAAGTGCATCTGCATGCGCAATGTCTTTCCCTGGGCGATGCACCAGCGTGAGCTGGTATGCATTTAGGAAAATCGCCCACCTTAACATTCTAGGGGACAAGATCTGTGGGGTGGGCTTGGTCATGACAAAGATACCTAGGAGGGGCTTGTGATCCGTGACAACAGTGAACTCCCTCCCATACAGGAAGTCATGGAATTTCTTTGTCCCTGCGATGATCGCGAGGGCCTCCCTGTATGTCTGGGTGTAATTGCACTCTGCTTTCGAGAGGGATCTCAAATAGAATGCAATTGGTGCCTCCCTCCCGTTCTCAAACACATGGCATAAGACAGACCCGACCCCCACCGGTGAGGCATCACATACTAAGGGTTTCTTGGGGTCGAAGTGAGTTAGAATCGCTTTGGAAGAGAGGAGCCTCTTCAACTCACTGAATGCTCGTTCCTGAGCCTCCCCCCACTGCCAGACTGTGTCCTTTTTCAGTAGGCAGTGCAGCGGCTCTGCCACAGATGCCTTCCGTGGGAGGAAGGAGTGGTAGAAATTCAGGAGCCCCAAGAACGACTGCAGCTCTGCCTTAGTAGCTGGCGTGGGGGCGTCCCGAACGGCCACAACCTTTGATTTGGATGGCTTTACCCCATCGAGGGTGATCCGAAACCCCAGGAACTCTACCTCATTTGCGTAAAAAACACACTTGTCCCTTCTCAGGCATAACACAGCCCTCTCAAATATGGACAGCACCCGGTCTAACCTTTGTGCTAGCTCTGACTCCCCCCCATCATCGAAGTATGGCAAAACCCCGGGGAGTCCCTTAAATAGGCATTCCACAAGTGCCTGAAAGATACCGGGAGCTGAATTCACGCCGAACTGGAGGCATGTCACTTTAAAGGCACCCTTGTGCGTCACTGTCATCTGGGCAGCTGCGGCTGCAGGTGTGGCTGTTAACTGCTGGTAAGCCCATTCTAGGTCCAGCTTCGTAAAACACCTCCCCACATGTAACTTGGCCAGCAAGTGGCTAACTACCGGCACCGGGTAGGCATTGGGGCGGATTGCCTTATTGATAGTACACTTGTAATCAACACAAATCCTAACCTCCCCATTAGATTTCATGGCAGTTACAATCGGAGTTTCCCACTCTGCGGAGTCCACTGGTACCAAAATCCCCTGACCCACCAGTTTGTCCAACTCCGCCTCTATTTTGTCCTTTAGTGGGAAAGGCACTCTGCACGGTTTGAGGTGCATGGGACGAATGGAAGGGTCCATATCAAAGTCCACAGGAGGCCCCTTGTACTCCCCAAGTCCTTTCCTGAAAACTGCCGGGTGTGCGTTGCACACATCTTGGATGGGGTCACCTCGGACGACATTGATTCCAGTCAATGTAATTCCCAGCGGTTCAAACCACTGGGCCCCCAAAAGACAACTGGACCCCCCCTTTAAGGACTACTAAGGGCAACTTCCTGGTGAAGTTCTTAAACCGTATGGTGAAGTCCCCCACCCCCAGGACTGGGATGTATCTTCCCTGGACATCCCACAAGTTTGTTTGGAGGGCTCTAAGTTTGGGGCGGTCCTTAGGGGGAATGCGCAGAAACTAGGTCTGTGAGATAATGGAGTAGGCAGTCGCTGAGTCCACCTCCATCTTCACCTGGACCCACTGCAACAGTACCTTAACAAAAAAAATAGGTGTGCCGGTCCGACACACGTCTCACCACTGTGTCCTCTGCGTGCACCTTCCACACATCCTGGTCCTTCTGGCGGCTGGTCCGGCCAGGGTCTCAGCGTTGTCTGCATACCTTGGCGACGTGGCCCAAATGCCCACAGTTGTGGCACTTGGCTTTCCTGAAAGGGGCATTTCCTCCGGTCGTGTGTGCCCCCGCACCCCTCGCAGCATCTGCTTGCTTCGGTGGTGTTTCTCCTCTCAGAAGGTCATTTCCTCACCTTCTGGACCTCGGGTTCACTTTCACTCTCGCTGAGGTCGGATGAGGACGCGCAGCGGCTGCCGCGGCTCTCAGCTCTCGCTCCCTGCGAGGCAAGCATCTGTGGGCCTGCATGGCGGACGGCGGGTTCTCTAAGATGCCGGTTCTTGCCCAACATGCCCGCACCCCATCTTTTACCACCTCTGCAGCCTTGGCAGCTCTGAGGACCTGCTCAAAGGTGATGTCCTCGTCCCAGGCCAACAGACTCCGCTGGGCCTCCTCATCCCACATGCCGAGGAGGAGGCAGTCTCGCAGTTCCTCACTCAGGTGGGTGCCCCAGTGGCAAGGGACAGCCACCAGCCTCAGCGCGGCGATGTACTCTGCCATGCTCTCTCTGGACCGCTGGTCGCGCCAGTGGAAGGCCAGTCATGCCGGGAACATGGACACCTTCAGCCGGAAGTGTGCCCTCAGAGCAGGATCTCGCTGAGGGGGACCGACTTTTGGTCCCTCGGCATCAGGAGGTTCTTTGCCAGCTCCAGAGTTGGGAACCCGCACTGAGTCAGGAGGCAGGCTCGTCTCTGAGCTTCGTCTTCGATGCCCTCGGCGTCCATGGCGTACAGGAACTGCTCCTCATACAGGTCCCATGATTCGGGCTTCAAGGTGTCGAACGGTGCGAGGGTTACTCTGTGGGAAGCCATTATCCCATCCTCATCACCAATTTGATGTAGGCAGATTGATTGCACATGGAGCCGGCAGGTGGGCCAAACACTTCTTTATTTCAGCATGGTCAATCTATACATGAGGTTACACTGGGAGACACAACTCCTTTTATAATGCATTTGAATTCCCCGCCACAATACCCATTGGTTGACGTCACTGTATTCCTGCCCATGATTACCCATTGTGTTGTATTCCCGACCATGAACACCCTGATTACTTATTGTGTTGTATTCCTGACCATGAACACCTGGAGGCGTGGAGTTCCCCCTCACTAGCTATTAACTGGGTGATTGGAGCTGCATGGGCTTGGCTCCTTCAGCTGTTATCCCCTTCAGTTGCTACCTGCTGAATTCCGTGTGGAACTAGCTGCTTGCATACACAATACTGTTCTATTTGAATCACATGATAGCAAGGTTTTGGTGTTGCAGCTTGAGGATCTCCCTTGAATCTCTGTGTGTAAAGTGACAGTGTCAGAGCTACAGACTGTTGTCATCTTTCTTCGAACTTGTCCTATACGACCTTTCCTCAAATGCCAGAGGTGGGGAAAAGAACTCTATCAGTAAAGTTAGTGGCAAAATATAATCACATTACCCTGTAAAGCCCCCTGCTACTGATATCCAGTGTTGATTCAGCATGAAATATTTTTATTACTCCAACATATTCTGTCCCAAAGGTTACCTAGTCTGATATATGGCTAATGTAGGAAATCCATAGCTAAACAATTACTGACACAATGAGGAATGTTAACTACTTGTATAAATGTAGATATGGGTATATATTTTCTCTAAGGGCTGCAAGATTTTACAACAAAGTGGAAGAACAACTTCTGCGACTTGTCTTGGCCAATGGTTTTGGTAAGAAGATATTTTCAAAAGTATTTCAGAATTTTGGCCATCAGGGCATTTTAGGTAAAGGTCACACTTGCTCAAAAGTCAGTTGTATCTGACTCTAGGGTTCAGTGCTCATCTCTGTTTCATAGCCAAAGAGCCAGCACTGCCTGCTTCTTCAGACGTTTCCATGGTCATGTGGCAGGCACATGACTAGACACTGGAGCGCACAGAATGCTGTTTACCTTTCCACCGAAGTGGTGCCTCTTTATCTACTTGCAATTTCTTGCTTTCAAACTGCTAGGTTGGCAGGAGCTGGGACAAAGACGGGAAGTCATTCTGGCCTGCAGTATTTGGGTATCGAACTGCTGACCTGCCGCTTTCCAGTCAGTGTCTTAGCCACTTGAGCCACTGTAGTTCCCTGGGCATTTTAGTACATAAGTTTTATTTTGTTCCTTTCCCCTTCCCCAAATGGCAAGATTGATATCTTTGGGTCCAGGGTGGTTTGACTATAGGTCAGTTCTAGCTACTGGCACCATGCTAATGCATGCCATCAGAAGTTCCTGTATGTATGCATGGTTGCTGTTTCCATGGAAACATGCCTTTCCTTCTCAGTTTTATTTTGAAATATAGTGTCTTTTTGAGACCATGGGCCCAAAATGGCCTAGAAAGTAAACTAAGCCACATATTAGGTGAGCTTATGCCGAAGTGTGTGCATGAAATATTCGGAACTATATTAAGTACCTATGATGGCAGTTAGGGAAGTACCTAGCAAAAGCATTCCATATTACATATTTTAACTGCCCTTTTCATATATATTTTTCATGACATGAAAAGGAAAGCTTATGCCAGTGATGGCGAACCTTGGCACTCCAGGTGTTCTTGAATTTCAATTCCCAGAAGCCCTGACCAGAAGGAGTGCTGACTTGGGCTACTGGTAATTGAAGTCCAAGAACACCTGGAGTACCAAGGTTCACCATCACGGGCCTATACCAAGTTGTTTTGTTCCTAGTTTCCCCATTCTTCTTTCCTGGCACCAGTCTATATTAAGCCTTAAATAACTCTTTTAAAACAGCTCCAAAAAAGCAGAGAGACAGGCAACAATCAATCCCCTCGAAAAGTAGGCAACCATGCATGAGAAGGAAGTCATTGTCAGATCTATGAAGGCATCAGATCAGTTTATATCACATTCACATAGGTCAGTAGCACCCTGACACAATCACACTGGCACACAGAGATACCCACTAATGAAAGCAACCAAGGACAACACAGCACAAAGAACAGCAAGGAATGACCTTAAACGCATCCAAACAACAATAATAACCATCACCCACACAGCCCAGTGGCACATAGACATAGTCTCATAGTATAACCACCAGCTCACACACTGCCACAGATGCAAACAAAACATTCCTAGAAAATCCCAACAAAATCTACACATAAGAATAGACACACAGTAAAAGAACTACAGTATTTCTGTTTCAAATCAATCAAACAGGGAGAGCATCCCCCACATACATGCAAAAGAGAAAATAGGAAAATCAATACACATGAGCATGTACACACAATCACCATCATTAACCATCTGATTGGGGCCAGGAAGAGAGCTTTCTCTTTGTCTGCCCCAGCCCTGTGGAACCTCCTTCCACCTGAGGTGCGCCTCCAGACGGAACTATTCCCCTTTAGGAAGATGCTGAAGACATGGTTGTTTCAGCATGGGTGGGGCATGAATGCCCCCACCTCTCAGGCCCGCTGGCTTGTCTAGCCGGGGAGACGGACCTGTCCTGTCTTGGATTTCAGTTTTAATTGTGGGTGGTAAGGGTTGTTTTCTGAATGTTTACATAGGTTTTATGTGTTTTAATGTGGATTTTAGCTGGAGTTTTTAGCTGTGACTGTTTTTAATTGTTTTATATTGTATTCTATTTTTATTTTTGTTTTCCCTTTTTCTTCTTTCCTCTTTTGTTGTTAGCCTCCCTGAGTGGTGTTTCCACCAGGAGGGCGGGATATAAATTACATAAATTAAATAAATAAATAAATAAACAACCAAGAAAAGCAAGCAAGCAACTATAGGTTTAAAAATTCCACAATCTAAGACCCCTAAACAAAAGTATTTGCACATGGGTAATTTCTCTTTCACAAGGGACTGCAGTAGCTCAAGTGGCTAAGATGCTTACTGGAAGGTGAGAGGTCAGCAGTTCGATTCCTGAGTACAATAGGATGGAATGTCCCAGCTCCTGCCAACGTAGCTGTTCGAAAGCAAGAAATTGCAAGTAGATAAATAGGCATCACTTCGGTGGAAAGGTAAACAGCATTCTGTGTGATCCAGTATCTAGTCATGCCTGCCACATGACCATGGAAACATCTGCAGAAGCAGACAGTGCTGGTTCTTTGGCTTTGAAACAGAGATGAGCACTGAACCTGAGAGTCAGATATGACTGGCTTTCGAGCAAGGGAAACCTTTACCTTAATTTCTCTTTCCTCTACCACTTGATAACTGTGGTTTTCTTCTTTCAATGGGAGCAGCAGGCAGTTCCGGCTCAAACAGCAGCAAAAATAATCCAAAGAAGTGGAGGGAAATATTACTCCCTAAATCTATACCTATAAATCCATGCGTTAACCATTGGAATGTGACAAAGGCTCCCGCACCTGTCCACACTATCCCATACCAAGCCTCCTGCACTCGCCCGAACCCGGTATGAAGGTCACTAAATGTTTGATAAATGTGCCAGTGGGGCAAGAGCCCAACAAATGCGAACAAAGGGAAACAACTTCAATTCCCAACATTCTCTGCACCGTGCCATGCCACAGACAATCAGGCTGAGAGGTGTGAGCAAAAAGAACATTGGGAAATGTGGCACAGCAAATTGAAATCGAGCCGCAGAAAAAAAAAGCAAACCACAAACGCAAAACTACAAGTCCAAGTGTCCTGCGCGTCATGAGCACGCAGAATGCTGAGAAAGCCAGCGCATGACAAATAAACTTACAAAACGCAACAGGAGCGCAAGTCCCCAGCAGGCAGACTCAGCGCCTCACAGCCACACAAAATAAAAAGCCACAAAACAGCACTGCGAAACACCCGCCGTCCTTCTTTCCCAGAGCAACCGGGAGAAGAGGGACTCCCTCTCCTCCACGCTACCCCTCTCAAGACATGGCAAGACCACCACCAGCCTCAAGTAAAGTTGAGCCAGGGTGAGAAAAAAACCCCCAAAACAGGCAGCAGTTGGTCAGGGGAAGCACCCTCCCTGGCGGATGACTGGCTGATGCCTTTGTACTTCCGAATACAAAAGCAGCAGCAGGCAATCTGCAAGGAAGAGCCCCACCCCTTGCAGATCGCTGCCTGCCGATCTCCAGTTATGTAAGCCAGGAGAAAAAGGAGACAGAGAGGAGATAACCATCATTAGGCAGAGAAAACTCTTCTCTGCCTCCTCCTTCTCCCCTCCTTCTCCCCCGACCTACAAACAACAGCTAATTACAAAAATAAACAACAAAATAAGTAAAATTAAACAAAACCAGAAATAACCAAACCAATTACAAAAACCTAAAACCCAACCAAAACAAAAAAAGAACAAACAGAAACACCTCCCAGCCCACTACCACAAAAACAAAACAAAGAAAAACCCCAGAAGAAAAAAAACCAGACAACTTACCAGCACATCCTCCCTCCATGACGACCGGAACAGAAATGAAGAAACAAAGAGACTACTTACCGGAAGAAGCCCCACCCAGAGGCCAGGAGAGAAAAAACATGTGAAATGAAATCAAAACCTCTAGCAGCCCCACCTGCAGGGCAGAATAGTAAAAACAACTCAAAAAGACACAACAGCCCCACCTAGAGGCCACAAGAGTAAAAACAAGTCAAAAACATAGCAATAAATCAAAAGTTTACACAAATCACAAACATATTTTAAAAAATAAACATCCTGTGTTGAGTTTTAACTCAAATAAAAACCCAAAACATCTAAACACAGTTTGAAAACATTGAATGTAAAAAACATGTACTTTCACATTTTTAAAAATATTACCTACAGTACAACTATTTAAAAAAAACCACAGACTAAAACATTATTTGGTTAAATAAAACAATTTGAAACAATTATATCATCCTTTTTTTTTAATCCACAACCCCCCCCCCCCCCCAAAAAAAAAGCTGATCACAGTTTATAACAGCCCGGCATCGCTGGGCAACCTTTGCTAGTTCAGTATAAAAGAGCAAAGAGAAAGAGAGAGAGATGAAAGGATCCCAAATGGAGGCACAATGTTACGTAGGTAGGCAGCACTAGATGGTGAACATCAAGAGCTCAGCAGTTCATAGTTATCCCACCTATAAGAACAATTGGAAAAAAGAGTGCTCTTAACTAGGTTCCAGACCTTTCTACAGATTCAAAATTTCCTATACTCCCATGTTCAGATCAGCTGCTGGCAGCCTTTATTGGTTACATCATCAATTTGGTACAGTATCTCATTTTATTGTTGCATTAAATTGTTTATATTGTTGAGTTTTTGTCATATTGGTGTTGTTGTTTTTAATGTTTTAGCCACCCAGATTAGTGTTTTATACTAATTGGGGTGGGATACAAATATAAATAAATAAAGCATCTTGACTTTGCAATAGCTATTGGATGAAAAATGGATCAGGTGATCTGATGAACAAAGGGTGAAAGAAATAAAAAAAAGAGAGAAACATTAAATATGTTAACCTGAATCATTCAAGTTTTAGAGTTTAGAATAGACATTCTCTTTCAGGAATAAATGAAGTAATACAAACGTTGCAGGGATTTAGTGTATGGGACCAAAGACGACCGGACAACCGAAGGGTTGGTTTATCACAGGTTTATTGCATGAGGTTCCAGTTAAGCATGAGGTAATGGCGGTGATACATCTCAATATATACAGTAGCTCTCTACATTTGAATCTTGTAGCACGGTAGCTGATTGGTTGCTACCGGCGTGGCCTCGCCCAGGCACGCCTCCATTCCTGCTGCTGAATGCAGGTCTTTCTTCAGCTGCTGAATGCAGGTCTTTCTTCAGCTGCTGAATGCGGGGAAGGTTTTCCCGCGGCTGTCCGTGATTGAGCAATGTGAACCATGTGAGAGTGAACGCTCGCAGCTGCCCTCTATAGGCCGTCTGCTCGCGTTCCTTTACAGCTGATATCGTTTGTATCTGGAGTGGTTACAATCTTGCCTTACAGTATAATGAACATGCATACATACATAACATCCCTCCCCCCTAGGATGGGACGAAGTCCCGCAACCATTGTGGCTTGCCGCACGTTCGCTTGGGGCGTGCTTGCGCCTGCCCTAATTCTGGAGAGCCTGTGATCCCTGACTCCGCGGGAGCTTGTCCTGCAACGGGAAACGGGGATTCGTTAGTGGCTCTGTGGGGCGTCCGTGCCTGCCTTGCGCTTGGGGAAGGGAATGGGATGAACAGTTGGGAGGTAAATCCCTGCCTATTGCCCTCGGACCCCGGGGACCCTCCTAGTGTGAACCGCGGCACCGATGAGGTCGCCCTTGGGGAATGGCTACCTTCTGATCCCTGCTCGGGGGACCTTAAGACTGTGGTGGTGGGCGGACTCGCTGATGCCTCCGGTCTTGGAGGTGTCGGTCTCCGGAACATGGGCGCTATATTGCATTCTAACTCACAGGGGCTACTGGGACTGGAGGTACCAGGGGCTGAACTGAAACCCCTCTTTTCGCTAGGACGGGTGGGGGACCACTCCGCTAACTCCCCCTGGTACTGTAAATCAACGTCTAAACCTCTATGGGCCTCTGAGCCTCGGGGGGACTTCCGCGGCTTCCGCGGGGTATGAGTGTGGTTGGGGCTCCTCCTTTCTGACGGGGACTCCCGCAACCCAGGGCTCCTCCTCTCTGGCGGGGACTCCCGCAAAAGATTTCCGTGGATCGATTCCCTTTCCTCCCCCCTTGGTGGGGACCCATGCTCCCCTTTTCCTCCCCCTTGGGCTAAACGGGTGGGGGAGTACCCTAACGCTGAATCAATGCTGGCCTCATCCTCGTCTTGCTCTCCGGGGACCCTACGCCTGAGTTGGTCCACGTGTCGCCTCCACAGGAAACCTGTACTGGTCTCTACGCGGTATGAGACGGGGCCGGTTTGATCTACTACGGTGCCCGGCACCCAGGCTGGCCCCGCGCTGGCGTAATTCCTGCAGTGTACTGGGGCGCCTATGCTGAAACTCTTTGTGGGTTCCACCCCTATGTTCCGCCCCTTGTCCTCTACTCTCGTGGGGTCTAGCTTGGATATCCCCGTGGCCAGCTTCCTGCGCATCAACAGCTCTGCGGGGGAGTACCCTGACGCTAAGGGGGTGACCCTGTATCTCAGCAGGAATTGGCACAATTTCAGGTCGAGGTCTCCGGGACCCATGCGCAGTAGCGCGTCTTTCGTGGTGCGCACGAGGCGCTCTACTTGGCCATTGGTGGCCGGGTGAAAGGGGGCGGAGGTGACGTGCCGAATGGCGTTGCGTTCCATGAATGCCCTGAACTCGGCGGACGTGAAACAGCTAGCGTTATCGCTGACGAGGGTGTCGGGTAAACCGAACGTGGAAAAGACCCTCCTTAACTGTTTAATGGTTGTGGTCGAGGAGGTGCTCGAGACTGGAATGACCTCCAACCACTTAGAGAACGCGTCCACCACGAGGAGGAAAAGCGTTCCCCTGAATGGGCCAGCAAAGTCTACGTGAACTCGGGACCAGGGTCCCCTCGCAGCGTCCCATTCCCTAGGTGGCGAGCGAGCCTCTTCTGGCCTAGAGCTTTGGCACGCCTCGCAAGTGCCGACCATGTGTTCGATGTCGGCGTCTAACTGGGGCCACCAAAAATAACTGCGGGCTAGTGCCTTAGAGCGTACGATCCCCGGGTGGCTGACGTGCAGCAGTTTAAGCACCCTCGGCCTGAGAGACGTGGGGATCACTACCCGCTGTCCCCACAAGAGGCAACCCCTCTCCAGGGACAACTCCAATCTCTTTTTGAAAAATGTGTCGAATTCCGCTGCTGGGGAAGACACGGGCCACCCTTTCTGCACCCAGGAGCAAACTGTGGCCAGCGCTTTGTCCTTGCCTGTCGCTTTGGCGATTTCGGCCGGTACTACTGGAGGGGAGTCTAGGACCTCTATCATTAAGACCTGGTGGTCCCTCTCTACTCCGCCCACGTGGCAGCAATCCCGGGGAATGGGGGACCTCGACAGAGCGTCGGCATGGCTTATTTCCCTCCCGGGCCGGTATACCAACGCGTGCTGATACGCGTTGAGAAAAATGGCCCATCTGAGCATTCTCGGGGACAGGATCTGGGGTGTGGGCTTGTCTGCGGTGAAGATGCCCAGCAACGGCTTGTGGTCAGTCACTATGGTGAAGGGGCGGCCGTACACGAAATCATGAAATTTCTTGGTCCCCGCAATTATTGCTAGCGCCTCCCTGTCTGTCTGAGCATAATTCCTCTCCGCTTGGGACAGGGATCTAGAGTAGAACGCTATCGGGGCCTCCCTACCGTTCTCCAGCACGTGGCAAAGCACCGCCCCTACCCCCACCGGGGATGCATCGCATATCAGGACCACCGGGCGTTTGGGATTGAAGTGGGTCAGTACAGCATCTGATGCCAGGAGTCGCTTCAGGTCATTGAAAGCCTTTTCCTGGTCGTCGCCCCACTTCCATGCCTCGTCCTTTTTTAACAATTTGTGTAGCGGTTCTGCCACGGCTGCCTTCCGCGGGAGGAAGGAGTGGTAGAAGTTGAGCAGTCCGAGGAACGACTGCAACTCGGGCTTGGAGGTGGGGCGAGGGGCCTTTTTGATGGCGGCTACCTTGGATTGGGCCGGCCTAATTCCCTCGGGAGTAACACGGAACCCTAGGAACTCAACCTCTGTAGCGAAGAAGACGCATTTGTCTTTCCGCAACCTCAACCCCGCCTTTTCGAATATTGTCAGGACCTTTCCCAACCTTGTTGCTAATTCGGCCCGGCTCCCCCCTGTAATTAATACGTCATCAAAATAGGGTAACACCCCCTCCAACCCCTTCAGGAGGCGTTCCACCAATGACTGGAAAATCCCGGGCGCCGAATTCACGCCGAATTGGAGGCGCGAAACCTGGAACGCCCCTTTGTGGGTGACTATTGTTTGTGCAGCAGCTGCGGCGGGGGTCACCGGGAGTTGCTGGTAGGCTTGGGCCAGGTCGAGTTTGGCGAAACACCTCCCCCCGTGTAACCTGGCCAACAAGTGGCTGACTACCGGCACCGGATACGCATTAGGGCGAATCGCCTTATTGATGGTGCACTTGTAATCAGCGCATATTCGGACTTCCCCGTTGGCCTTGAGCGCTGTTACAATTGGAGTTTCCCACTCCGCAGAATCAACAGGAACAAGAATCCCCTGGCCCACTAATTTGTCCAATTCCGCCTCTATTTTGTCCTTTAGTGCGAAAGGCACTCTGCGCGGTTTAAGTCTGATTGGACGCACTCCAGGGTCCAGGTCGAAAGTCACTGGGGGGCCCTTGAATTTTCCTAGCCCCTTTTTAAAAACCTCGGGGTGCGCGTCGCACACGCTCTGTATTGGATCAGTCCCGGCGGCGTGTGCTCCCACGGCGTGCACCCCCCCAATGAACAACCCCAGGGGCTGGAACCATTGAGTCCCGAGGAGGCTGCATTTACCCCCCTTGAGGACGACTAAGGGAAGCGTTGCGGTGTACTTTTTGAACTGGACCTGGAACTTCCCAACCCCCAACACTGGGATGCGGTTCCCTTGCACGTCCTTCAGCGTGGCCCTCAACGCCTTGAGCTTGGGCCGCACGCGGGGGGCGATTTTCATGAACTCCCCCTGGGAAATAATGGAGTATGAAGAACCCGAGTCCACCTCCATTCTAACAGGGGCCCCTTGTATTACTACCTCAACGAAGTAACGGGGGTGCTCCGTGGAAACGCTGCAAACCGGCGCGTCGTCCTCGCTGTCGTCAGAGACTCGCCCTACTCCGTCCCGCGTCCTCGTGGTCCGGGTGCCGTCCTTCGGCCTCGTGGTGCGGTCCTGCCTCGTGGTGCGGTCCTGCCTCGCCGAGCGGTCTGGAGAACTCCGGGTGGCCTCGCGTCGTTTCCGGCAGACCTTGGCGATGTGCCCGCGCCGGCCGCAGTTGTGGCACTCGGCCTTGCGGAATGGGCATTTGGTGCGGGCGTGGGCGGCGCCGCAGCCATCGCAGCGCCGGCCCTCTCTCTGGACCCTCCGGACGTCCTCGTCGTCGCTGCTCTCTGCAGACGAGTTCGAAGTCCGCTGGGCCGCGCGCACCGAACTCTCTGCCTTGGCGGTCTTCGGGCGCCAGTCCTGAAGTTCGTGCACCCCGGCCGACGTGGCCTCTGCGGCCTGTGCCGCGTCGAGGACTTGTTGCCACGTGGGAGGCGGCTCCCTTCTCATCAGCGCACGCTGAGTCTCTGTGTCCCTCAGACCGCAGAGCAGGCAGTCCCGGAGGGTGACGTCGGGGAGTTCCCACTTGCATGGGCCGGCGGCCAACCGCAGGGCCGCGGCGAACTCATCGACCGATTCTCCGGGTGACTGGACTCGCCTCCAGAACGCGCTCCGAGCGGGGAACATCGCTATTGCCGGCCGGAGATGGGCGCGCAGCGCCGCCAGGAGCTCTGTGACCTTGAGGTCGCCCACCTTCCTCGGCGCGATCAGGTCCACCAAGGTCCTCTTGGTTTCTTGTCCGAGCATGCGGACGAAGATGGCCCTCTTTTTGGCCTCGTCGGAGACTTCGAGCTCTACCAGAGCAGCGTTGAAGTCTATCTCAAACAGCTCCAAGTCTCCCGGCTTCCTGATCTCGTAGCCGGCGCATGTCTTGGTCCCGTGGCCCTCTAACATTCAAACACTGATTCTTGAGTAGTTCCACTGACTTTAATTAGACTACGCCAAAGAAAATCATGTGAATTGTGGTTTTTGTGGAGAGAATGCAGTGCCAGGAAATCTCAAAATACTCATCTGTGGAATCTGAACCTTAATCCATCTACACTGGTGTGGAACTGGTTAAGGAATTAGTAATGAGAAAATCCATTTTGCACACAGCATATAACCAGTGTTCATCTGAGAGCCAATGTTTTCTTTTCCTTCATATTTTCTTGGGAAGTTTGAAAATTTCAGCTTTGCAAGCCAAATGGTGTTTACCTTTTCAGAGGCCTCTTCTTTTCTGATTTGTAGCAGCAGTTCCACTAACAATAGCATTCACATTTCATAAAATTAAAATCCCATAGCCATGAACAATAACTGTGGGAGCACTTTGTGTATATCTCATCAACTCTTGTTGCTTCTTCTTATAAGTTGCTCTCCCAGTTATCCCAGTTATCCCCATCAGTGTCCTAATTTTTTTGGGGGAAATAGGTTATTTGGCAACAAGCAAAACAATTTTCAAAGGGGCAATGCTGTCAGGGCACACACCTCTAATTTTCTCCCCTCCCAGTTTTTCCTTTTAAAAAATCCTTGTGGAGATCTTTAAGAAATTGAAGTCTTCTGGAATCACCTTCTGGGAAGGAAAATTATGGTTAAAAATACCAGGTGTTTATGCACAGGAAGTGTAGGAAAGTGGGCTCCCTTTTGGATGGTGAATCATATCTTCAGCCTGCATGTCAAATGGGCAGCTCATATGAATTGCATGCTCATGGGAATCACCTGTTCTGCTTGTGATGAAATGTGCTGAAAAGGGCCATGATGGCTTAGTGGTTAAGGTGCTAAGCTTGATCACCGGAAGGTCAGCAGTTTGGGACCTGGGTGCTATGTAACAGAGTGAGCTCCTGGTCATCTGTCCCTACTCCTGACAAGCTAGCAGTTTGAAAGAAAGACCTTGCAAGTCGATAAATAGGTATTGCTTTGTCAGGAAAGGTAACAGTGTTCTGTACACTATGATGTCTAGTCATGGCTTCCACATGATCACAGAAGTGTCTGCAGCTGCAGACAGCGCTGTCTCTTTGGCTGTAAACAGAGATGAGAACCATCCCCTAGAGTAGAAGAGAACTGGCTTTTGAGCAAGGGAGACCTTTATCTTTTACCTTTCAGCAAACATACATTATTGCTAGTCTGTAACTTCATAGTGAATATGAGGTTTTATGTTAGGGCTTATTCTCTCCATTATGTGTGATTCTGATGAATGTAGAAGCATTAAAGTCAAACCAAAGGAACTGCAGAATGAACCCACTAAAAGGTACCTTCATTTTGGCAGTTTCATGCCTGGCACAGCAACAGAAGTGGCAGGAGGAGGAGGAGAACCACAAGGATGACAAGAAGGAGGAGACGGAGAAGCAGAAGGAGAAAGGGATGTTCCACACTGACCTATCTATGCATGTTTGGCCCAACTCCTGGGTATTTTTTTTAATATACCATCAAAAGAGAATTTTTACAATACTTTGTATTAATAGTACTGTACACCTACCACATTACTAAAAAGAAACCCCTGCTTTTTGCTCTGGATTAATCTTCTAAGATGCTAGGTTTTGGACAATGGCCCATGCAAATTGTTCATAGTCTTTCTTGGATTCTTGAACAGTAAAGTGAGAAAAGCCATCATATGACATTTTTTTGCTCAAAGACATAGTATAATTGACAATATTTTGGAAAAGATGGCAGCTACATAGCCCTGATAAGTGACCAAGGAAGGCATGGAAACTTATGGAGAGTGAGGGAGCACATACCTTGAAATTCTTATTAGGGATACTATAAGCCAGAAGCAACTTGACAGCACATCTCCCCTCTACACATGGATGATATGTTAATTATTACTTCTAATGATGAACTCAAGTAGTCAGATTCTTAGGAGTTTGAAAGAAAAATAAGGAAGGGGTTTTTACATACTTGGCAGACCTCTAGGTATTCTGGAGTATATAATTTTTCACTCTAAAAACAAGAAGACTTAACATCCACAATGAACTGACAAGGATTTGTGCATTTCCAGTACAGGCATATATAAAATCCTGAAATGTCAAATGATTACATGGGGAGAAAGTAGAAATATAAAATGAGGAAGGAAAGTCCTAATTTTCCCATGGAATGGTGCCAGTTCTGCTGGCCTCCACAAAGGCAGGCAGAGTTGTACAGCGATTGAAGGATTTGTGTATGACTTTGTAAAATTAATTTCCCTGTTGACTGATGTACCGTTTAAGCTAGGTTGCTGAATGTCAATGGCTAGAGAACTCAGAAGAATTGTAAGTTCTCAAAGGATGTAGTTCAGGTATCTTTGGCTGTTTCTAAAGTTCCTATCCCATAGTACCTACCAAATAAGATCAGTAGCATGGATTCCCAGAGTTTTACTACAACAATATCTGAGGACTCAAAGTTAGTGTTTTTGGTGTAAAAGGGAGGCTTTGGATACCCAAAACATTTTTTACAAGATGCCCTCAAAGCTCATCCTTTCCAAAAGACTCCGCTAGAATTGCATTCATTTCACTAAAGCTTTGATTTTGTGGGTCACAACAAAGAGATGAGAGTACCAGACCACCACACCTGTCTTCTGAGAAACCTGCATGCAGGCCAAAGTGACAGTTAGGACTGATAACCGTTCGCAATCGAGTGGCAAAAAAGAATCCAAATACGTGAATCCAATGTTTATTCCACAATAAAGAAATGTATAAAAACAATGAATGATGTCTTTCTTATTGTCTGTGTATATACTTGTAAAAAACGGAGTTCAACAGAAAATGCTCTTATACGTCAGAGTCAAAAACAGCAAACAGCTTCTTTATAACAGTTCAAAATGTAAAGTATATATAGATAATGTTGAAAAATCAAAATTCAATGCAGAATCAGAAATGAGTATTTATGTCTGTTTCCAAGTTCCAAAGTTCAATATCCAAATTCAAATAGTGAATTCCAAATAGAAATTTGAAGCTTTTGCAGTATAATAAATAAGGCTTTTCAGAAAATGGAAACAAGATTGTTGGTGAAAATATCAACAACCTGATATGCGGATGACACTACCCTAATGGGAGGAAGTTAAGAATATCTAAAGAGCTTCTTGATGAGGGTGAAGGAGGAAAGTGCAAAAGTTGGCTTGAAACTCAACATAAAAAAAACCAAGATCATGGCATCTGGCTCCATCCCTGGTAAATAGAATAGAAGAAATGGAAACAATGACATACTTTACTTTCTTCTGATCCAAGTTCACTGAAGCTATGAAATAAAAAGATTCTAATTCCTTGGGAAGCAAGCTATGGTAAACCTAGGCAGCATAATAAAAAGTAGAGACATCAGCCTGCTGACAAAAGCCTGCAGAGATAAAGTGATGGTCTTCCGAGAAGTAATCCTTCTTTCATGTCCTGATCAGGACTGCAAAAATGAAGAGGAAAGAAGAAATACAAAAGTCCAAGGAGAAAGAAAAAAATACAATCACCTGAATACAGAATTTCAAAGAAAAGCAAGGAGAGATAAGGAAAACTACCTGAACAAACAGTGCAAAGAAATGAAGGAAAACAACAAAAGAGGCAGGACTAAAGATCTTTTCAAAAAAATTGGGGAAATCAAGGGAACATTTAAAGCAAAAATGACCATAATAAGGGACAAAGACGGAAAGGAGTTAGATGAAGCAGAAGAGATCAAAAAAAGATGGCAAGAGTGTTATGTATGGTAACTGTGTTTTCTGACAGGAGCAGAATGTATCTTTTCTCATGTATCTATTCTTATGCAAATAAGTGGATCAAAAATGTGCATACTCTGTTAGCCAATGGGCTTGTTGTATTATTGTTACTGTTACTGTTTATAGTGTATATAAGTCCGAGTTTTGCCCCATCCAAACTGTGTTCAAGTCCCACTAATAAAGAGCTGAATTTCACTACTTCACTCGTCTGCTTCTTCATTCCCTGAACATGAAAAAGAGTACACAGAGGAACTCTACAAAAAGGACTTCAACACTCCTGATAATAACAATAAGGAGAAATTTGAACTTGAACCAGACATTCTGGAGAGTGAAGTTAAAAAGGCCCTAAAAAGCACTGCAAACAATAAAGCTAGTGGAAATGATGGTATCCCAGTTGAATTTTTCAAAGCCCTAAAAGATGATGGAATCAAACTACTGCATTCAATATGCCAGCAAATTTGGAAGACAAAACAGTGGCCACATGTTTGGAAAAGATCAGTGTACATTCCAATCCCAAAAAAGGCAATGCCAAAGAATGCTCAAATTACCAAACAATTGCATTCATCCCACACGGCAGCAAGGTGATGCTCAAGATAATACAGGATAGACTTCGGCAACACGTGGAGAGAGAACTACCAGAGGTGCAGGCCGGTTTCAGAAGAGGCAGGGGGACTAGAGACCACATTGCCAACATATGTCGGATCATGGAGAAAACAAAGGAATACTAGAAACAAGTCTACTTTTGTTTTATTAACTATACCAAGGCTTCTGACTGTGTGGACCACAACAAGATGTGGCAAGTAATTAAAGAGATGGGAATACCAGAACACCTCATATGCCTCATGAGAAATCTGTACACGAACCAAGAAGCAACAGTTAGGACAGAACACAGAATGACAGAGTGGTTTGGAATAGGAAAAGGAGTAAGACAAGGCTGCATTTTATCAGCCTGCTTATTCAATCTATACACAGAGCACATAATGCGCATTGCAGGGATGGAGGAATCACAATATGGATCAAAATTGCTGGGAGAAACATCAACAATCTGAGATATGCAGACGATACCACCCTAATGGCAGAAAGTGAGGAAGACCTAAAGAACCTCTTGATTGGATTGAAGGAGGAGAGTGCAAAAGCTGGCTTGAGACTTAATATCAAGAAAACCAAGATAATGGCAACAGGCCCGATCAGTTCCTGGAAAATAGATGGGGAAGAAGTAGAAGCATTGACAGATTTTACTTTTCTAGGATCTAAGGTCACTGCAGATGGCGACTGTAGCCATGAAATAAAAAGATGACTGATTATGGGGAGACAAGCTATGAGAAACCTGGGGAATATAGTGAAAAGCAGAGACATCACCTTGAAAACAAAAATTTGCATAGTCAAAGAAAGGGTATTCCCAGTGGTAATGTATGGGTGTGAGAGCTGGACCATTAGGAAGGCTGAGCACAGAAGAATAGATGCCTTTGAGATGTGGTGTTGGAGGAGAGTCCTGAGAGTCCCCTGGACAGTGAGGAGAACAAATAGGTCAATACTGGAGGAAATCAATCCTGATTGTTCATTGGAGGGACAAATGGTGAAGATGAAGCTAAAGTACTTTGGACATCAAATAAGAAGGGAGGACTCACTTGAGAAGGCCTTGATGCTGGGAAAGGTGGAGGGCAAGAGAAGAAGGGGGCGTCCAAAGATGAGATGGCTGGATGGTATTGTGGACACAATGGGCACCGAGCTTGGCGGGCTGAGGAGAATGGTGGAGGACAGAGGTGCCAGGAGGAAAAGGTCCATGTGGTCGCAAAGGGTCGGAAAGCACAGTCGACTGTGCGACTGAACAACAACAAAAATTTTGCTTTGTCATTGCACAAACGCAAGTCCTCATCAGTGCATTCTCTGGCAGCAATCAGCAGACCAGCAAATGGGCAGAACTCTGTGTCTCTCCACATTCACACTGTGTGTTGTTGTCCACCAGCAGTCCCCACTTGAGCATGTTGCTACTGCATGCAAGTAATGTATGGCTGTGAGAGCTGGGCCATAAGGATTGCTGAATGCAGAAAAATACTGGTAGATGCCTCAAACTGTGGTGCTGAAGAAGACTTTTAGAGTCTCCTGGACTGCAAGGAAATCAGAACTGTCAATCCTGAAGAAAATCAACCCTGACTGCTTCTTGGAAAGACAGATACAGAAGCTGAAGCTCACTTTGGCCACTGAATGAGTAGAGGACAGAGGACTCACTGGAGAAGGCCCAGATGCTGTGAAAGACTGAAGGCAAAAGGAGAAGGAGTTGCAGAGAATGAGATGGTTAGACATCATCATTGAGTGTGGATCTGAGCAGATTCTGGTGGATGGTGAATGACAGAAGAGCCTGGGTACTGTGGTCCATGAGCTCACGAAGGGTTAGACTCAACTGTGTGACTGAACAACAACAATGCAAGCGCGGCGCCAAAATGGCTGCTGCGCTCTTTGCGCCCCCCCCACTGGACGAAGGCATCCGGGTAGTTAGGGGCGTGGCCAGCTCCCTTATAAAAGGGGTGGCCACGAGGCAGCCGAGCTGCCATTTTGCGAAGCGATGGAGCGGAGAAGTTTTTCCCTCCTACCTCCGTCGCTTGTACTATCACCTGAGCCTCTTGGCTGCTGATTCTCTCCTTTTCGGCTTCCCATTGACCAGCTGCAATGCCCTCGAAGAAGAAGGCGACTGCGAACGCGGCTCGTTCCGCGCGGAGGCGCAATCCGGGTTGGAGGACCGCGGCTGTGCCTTCCCAGCAGCCTCCTCTGCCCGAACCCACCGGGACCGGTGGGATGGGGTTAATCCCCCCTTGGCTGGAGGCTGGGGGTCCGCGTGCGGGCACAGTAGGGGCCGCGGCTCCCGGCCCGCAAGCGGCGGCCGCCGCTGCTGGCGTGACCCATTCTGCTGGGCCTTCCTCCGTTGGGGCGCAGCTTAATGTGGGGGCTTCCATCCTTGGGGGGGGTGTGGCCCCCTTCCATGGCAGGGTTCTTCCCCGGCCCTACCGGGCCCGGGCTTTGGATCGTGGCCCTATTCCGGCCCCGGGGTACAGGGACCTGTGCCGACGCCTGTAGTTAGTGGGCCTGCTGGCCCTTTACCCCCCCTTGGTTTAGGTGGCTATGTCAGCGTGGAGGCCCTCCTGGCCCGCGTTGCGGCCCTTGAGGCATCCCTGGCAGGGTTAGTCACCCTGAGGCCCCTTTTGGGGTGCTGGTCGGTCCATCGTCTGCTGGGCAGCGGCAGGCGGTGGGACGGGTTGAGCTGCCTGAGGTGCATGGCTCGGCTTCGGCCACTGCCCCGCAGCTCCCCAATCAACAGGCCGGTGCTGATCAAGCTCCGTCGACGAGCTCTAGGGCGGTTGTGAGCTCCGACTCTCCCAGTGGGTCGGAACACCCGGTGGGGGCGGCCCATGGGGGCGCAGCGTGTGAGTATGCGGTCCAAAATAGTGCACATACACACATGGCCACGTTGGGGGGGGGCTTTTCAATGGCCTTGGCCTCGCATGGGTGGCGCGGCGGTCCAGTCGCCAACGCCCCACCCGGTGACTTCAACTATCACCCTGGGCCCCGGGGTAGGGGGTCCTTCTTACCGGTCGGGAATCTTCTAGGGGTGACCGGGTTAGTCCAGGCTCCTTCGCAGATGCCCGCAGTTTCCACCGTGCCTGTGTCGGCTTTGCCGACGGCAGGGTATACTTTGCCACTGGGGGACCATTTGGCACAGGCCACCAGAGAGAAGATCTGGCGGGGGGAGTATGTGGACATCTTCTCCCTCCTTAACAGAGAGCCCACCAAGGAGGAGAGGGAGGGGCAAGATGAGAAGGATAAGGAGCAAGCGCGTCGTCGCAAGCCACCACGTACGTGGGCCAACTGGTTGCCGGCCTACCTCATCTACATGGCGGTATACCTCAGGGCCCGGCCTGATTTGGCGATTCCGATGGTCCAGTATTTGGACAACATTTACCGGGCGATGGTTGACTTCCCGGGCCCGTCGTGGTTGGCTTACGATGAGGAATTCCGTATGCGGATTCCCCTGCACCCAGAGATGAGGTGGGACGAGCCCTGCCAGCGGCTGTGGCTGCTGTACATGACTCCCACGCGCCCTGCGCCCAGGGATAGATACCATTGTGGACATGCGGTCCAGCGAGTGGCCCCAGCACAGGCTCCCCGCCAGGTGGCGGGGCAGGGGGTTCCAGCCCGCCTGCTGTGCTGGACTTTCTCGTCCAATGGTTCCTGCAACAGGAACAATTGCAAGTACAGACATGAGTGTCCCTCCTGCGCTGGCCCCCATGCGGCCTCTGCCTGTCCCAGGCCTGGGGGGATGCGGGGCAGAGGAAGGGGCGGACAGGGGGCTGGCAAAACTGCCGCGGAGGGAGCTGGTTCACCAAAAGCCCCCCCCAATTAATGTGGACATGTTGGAGCGTTGGCTCGCATTGTACCCGAGGGAGGAGGATGCGGTTTACCTTCTTCAAGGTTTTAGACGGGGGTTCCGTATCCCTTTTGTGGGCGACAGGTTCCCCCAGGATGCCCCCAACCTTTTGTCCCTTAGGGGGCGGGAGGAGGTAGCTGCTGCCAGCATTACAAAGGAGGTCGATATGGGCAGGGTTGCCGGCCCTTTCCCTACACCCCCGTTCCCCAATCTTAAGGTGTCACCTTTGGGCTTAGTCCCCAAAAAATCACCGCGCGAGTTTCGCCTGATTCATCATTTGTCCTATCCAGCCGGCCGATCGGTCAATGATGCTATCCCTGATGACCTTTGCTTAGTCAGGTATACATCTTTTGACCACGCGCTGCGCATGGTGCGCTCATGTGGCCCGGGTGCGCTGTTGGCCAAGTGCGACATTAAGTCGGCGTTTCGCCTCTTGCCAGTGCACCCGGGCGATTTTGAGTTGCTGGGTTTCAAGTTCCGGGGTGAATATTACTTTGATAAGGCCATGCCTTTTGGCTGTTCCATATCATGCTCGGCTTTCGAGCGTTTTAGCACGTTCCTACAGTGGGCTTTTGTCCGCAGGTCAGGGTCCCGGTCTGTAGCCCATTACCTGGATGATTTTTTATTCGGGGGTGAACGGGGCTGGGACACGTGCACACGTCTCCTCAACACATTTCAGACGCTAATGGAGGAACTCGGTGTCCCTTTAGCGCCCGAAAAGACCGAGGGCCCATCTACTCAGCTAGTATTTCTGGGGGTGGAGATTGACACGGTAGCGCAGGCTTCTAGGTTACCGGGGGATAAGGTGTCAAGGATTGTGGCCCTTATCTCGGACTTGCTTGCTAAACGCAAGGCGTCCCTGCGGGAACTGCAGGTGCTACACGGTCACCTCAATTTCGCTTGCAGGGTGGTCGCACCGGGCAGGGCGTTTGCTCGGCGCTTGTGCGACGCCATGGCAGGCTTATCTAGGCCCTACCATAGGGTTAGACTCACCCGGGGTATCAGGGCAGATATGTTTATCTGGCTCCAGTTCCTGAGGGAGTTCAATGGAGTATCATTTTGGAGGTCTGACCTCCTGGCTTCCCCTCGCTTTCAGATACAGTCTGATGCTTCAGGGTCCCTGGGTTATGGGATGTACTTCAATGGGAAGTGGGCCTATGGTGGGTGGCCACCAGCCTGGGCAGGCACGGGTCGCCTGCGTGATCTCACGTATCTGGAATTTTTCCCTATCCTGGGGGCTTTGATGCTATGGGGCGAGGAGTGGGCCAACTCGGTTGTCCATTTCTGGTGCGACAATGCGGCCGTTGTCCACATTGTCAACTCACAGACTTCCAAATCGCCCAGGGTCATGGACCTAGTGTGCCAGTTTGTGTTGCGCAGCCTGCGCCTCAACGTCCTCTTCAGGGCCAGGCATGTCCCGGTGGTCAATAATGATATCGCTGACGCTTTGTCCCGCCTGCAGATCTCCCGGTTCTGTGCCTTGGCCCCGGATGCGGAGGAATTTCCCTCGCCACTCCCGGAAGAGATATGGACCATTGGCAAGGAGAGGTGAACCGGGCGATTGGCTTGTCACTGGCGCCACGCACGCGTAAGGCATATCACCATGCATTCAATTCTTTCAGAGCCTTCTGTATCCAATCCCGGCTGCCAGAAACCTGGCCGATCCCAGTGACCCATGTACTTCAGTTCATGGTTTACCTGCATGCCCAGGGCCTTGCACCTCGCACCATAGCATCTAGGCTGTCAGCATTGGCTTTTATGGCCAAGGTGGGAGGTCATGTGGATAGTACCGCTGACTTCCGTGTGAGACATGTTTTGGAGGGGTGGGGGCGGGAGCGTGGGCGTTGCCCGGACGACCGCCACCCGATTTCCCCAGGGGTTCTTACCCAACTGGCCCGGGGCTGGCCTGGCCTCTGTTTTGATAGATATGAGGCAGCCCTATTTCATGCAGCCACAACGGTGGCATTTTTGGAGCGCTCCGCATCAGCGAGCTTGTGATGCTGTCTAAGGCGGATGCAAGTCGTAGGGCACTGGAACTCGAGGATGTCTATGTTGCCAAAGACTGGGCTCAGTTGAGGATACGCTCCTCTAAGACGGATCAGCATGGTGTAGGCAGTGGTGTGAGACTGCTACGGTGTTCTTTGGCAGACATCTGTCCGGTTGGTGCCCTACAGGAGTTTATTGCACTGCGTGGCACGCACCATGGCCCGTTTTTCTGTCACCAGGATGGGTCTCCCCTTACTAAGTTTCAGTTTTGGAAGGTGACAGGCAAAGCGCTCGCCAGTGTAGGCCTCCCGGGGGCCCGTTACGGCACCCATTCATTCAGAATAGGGGCGGCCTCCACTGCTGCTGCTTTTGGGTACTCCGGGGCTGAAATACGCCGCATGGGGAGGTGGGGTTCGCAGTGTTTTCAATTTTATGTCCGCCCTCTCCCACAGTGAGTACCAGCCTGGTCACCACATCTTTTCTCTCCCTCGTTTTTTCCCTTGACAGACCCTGGGTGTCGTATTACACCGGTGACAGTATGGCTGGTGGGCCATAGCTACGTGCACAGGGCAGCGCGTTACGCTGCGGCGACAGAGTGGGGACCCCGACTGGGACTGGGTGCATATGCAAGTCTCACATGGTATGGTAAGCCTGGGATGTTATGGCGGGAGCTGTTGCCATTCCTTTTTTCAGGTCGGAATGCTGACCCGCCTGACATTCTCATCATACACCTTGGGGGCAATGATTTGGGCCAGGTACCCGGCTTATCGCTAAAGCATGCGATTTGCGGCGACCTCGTCTACTTGCATTACGTGTGGCCCGCCACCACCATTGTTTGTTCGGATGTGGTGCCGCGGCACACGTATAGGGGAGGGTTCGACCTCCCGGCCCTTGACCGGGCTAGACGCATGGTGAACAGGGCTTTGGCCCGGTTCATTGTCAGCAGGGGTTGGGGGAGGATCAGCCCTCACCCCGCCATTAGTCTGCGAAATTATGACCTTTATGCAGGGGATGGGGTCCATCTGTCGCGAGGAGGTATGGACCTCCTGTTGGGTGATTGGCGAGCAGGCCTGTTGACCGAGCTGACGGTCTGGGGGGGGGCGTCGAGCCTTCTTTGAAGCCCCTCCGTGTGGCGGGTAGCACTGGTAAGGTAAACATTATGACCCACAGGTATCCGGCAAGTTTGCAATTGACTGGACAACACTAGACAGGCATAAGTTGGTTAAAGGTTGTCCGGTCAACGACGAACTAGGTGACGGGGTGATGGCTACAGCTAGACAGCATGCATCACCCCGTGATTTTACGGATACGCATCAGAGGGTGGGGTCATTAGTTAGATATTGACTACGGTCAACAATTTGTTTGTTGTCAACAAACAAATTGATACAAATAGATACATTGTAGCAATTGCCATTGGCAATTTTGGGTGGTACCTTACCAGTGTTACTTCGGCCTGCTTGCCTTAAGAATTATGATTGGTCAATTACCAATAGAAATTTATAATTCGGACTAGGGCATGAATCAATAAATGTGGCCCAATGCCGTTATCCACTTTTATCAGTGTCTGAGTCCTTTATTGGGGGGTGCGCCTGCAATGCAAGCGTGGCGCCAAAATGGTCGCCGCACTCTTTGCGGCCCCCCCCACCGGACGAAGGCATCCGGGTAGTTAGGGGCATGGCCAGCTCCCTTATAAAAGGGGTGGCCACGAGGCAGCCGAGCTGCCATTTTGCGAAGCAACGGAGCGGAGAAGTTTTTCCCCTCCACCCCCTCCCTAGTTAACAGTGTGATATTTTGGTCGCTTCGGGGCCGGGTGGGAATTTTTGGCTGGGACCCATATTGGCTCCCGGGTCCTGGTTTTTTCGCCCATCCCACACTGTTGCTATGGTTTGACATAGGGGTTTTTCTGTTGCTGCTGTTGACTTTGGTCACATGGGCGGTTAGCACTGGTAAGGTAAACATTATGACCCACAGGTATCCGGCAAGTTCGCAATTGACTGGACAACACTAGACAGGCATAAGGTGGTTAAACGTTGTCCGGTCAATGACGAACTAGGCGACGGGGTGATGGCTACAGCTAGACAGCATGCATCACCCCGTGATTTTACGGATACGCGTCAGAGGGTGGGGTCATTAGTTAGATATTGACTACGGTCAACAATTTGTTTGTTGTCAACAAACAAATTGATACAAATAGATACATTGTAGCAATTGCCGTTGGCAATTTTGGGTGGTACCTTACCAGTGTTACTTCGGCCTGCTTGCCTTAAGAATTATGATTGGTCAATTACCAATAGAAATTTATAATTCGGACTAGGGCATGAATCAATAAATGTGGCCCAATGCCGTTATCCACTTTTATCAGTGTCTGAGTCCTTTATTGGGGGGTGCGCCTGCAAAGAATTACAACTGATTATATTTTAAAAGTAAATTTTCAGCTCTGGAAAATATACGTGAAATTACTACGTCATTACAGCTCAGTATTTAGTTTTTTGAAATAAGCTGATTTAAAAGTGCTTTGCTTTTAAGTAAGTCATCCCATGCTAACAAACAGTCTATACCCTTGTGTTTCTTTTGCTGAAATCTCCTCTTCTTGGTGTGTACTTGTTGGAGTTTAGTGTGAACATGTTGAAGTTTAATAAACCCCAGAGTCACTTTCACAATGAGTTGTGGTTTTAACACGCTCCAAATGACAATACATTTAGTGGAAATAGACATTTCTAAGTTTTATATTAAACTAGCAGGGGTGCCCAGCTTCTCCCAGGTGGTCCCAACCTGGCTAGCTGAGTGCCAGTGTTGCCCAGGAAACCCACTGCGGCGATGACATCACACACACACCCCGGTTGGCCTAGCACTAGGGCAGACACAAACCCTTCTGTTGAATATACCCCCTTTGCAGATCAATTTAGGGGACAACTCCCCCAATGGGCTTTGGGACCCCCACAATGACCTGCTCACATGTGCAAGCTATGTGTGTGTCGAATCTCATAGGGTTTGGTCAAGGGGTGCAGCAGCCCATTCCGGACACTGAACTCATCCATTAAAACTGTTTCCAAGGACGGAATTGATAAGAGGTTAATGTCCCAAATTAGAAGATGGTACAATACTTTCCTTCTTCAAAGCTGCCTGTGCCTGTACAACCTACTTCTAACAAAGCCCTTGCTTATCTCCCATAACCATGCAGTGGGGGGATGTAAACTCTGCAAAGATGAGTGGGTTACTGAGCAAAGAAGGACTGATCAGCTTCTCATCATGCTCTCCTGTCAGTCGAAGGAGAGGGTTAGGTATGAGGGAATTACCTCCTATGAAGATTGAATTATGTTGCTGTTAAGCCCACTCAAGTTCCTCCAAAGTACCACCCATTGTCTTTTGGGATTGCTGTTGATCCACTTTTCAGAGAAGAGGCCAGTGATGGATGTTGCCCTGACCTATGTGCAGTGAGGTCTGGCGCCTTGACCCAGGCAGGTTGCAATTAGCCAGAATTAGTCATCTGTGTCCTGGCTTGTCTTTCTTTAAACACCTAACAGTGTGAAAGCAACAGCCACCCCGCCTCTCCCAACCCTTCCTTTCCCTATTGCTTTGTGACTGAACACAACCCTTTCTCCAGAGGAGCCTGGTCAAGTTTTGTTTCTTGGCCTTTTAGAAGCTTACACCAATCATTAAAAGAAATTTAGCAGCCCCATTATCACCCTGTGCAGCCTTCCAAGCTGGGGGACTGAAAGGGAGAAAGGCAGGAGGGAAGAGCAAAGCTTCAGCTAAATGGTCTTGATCTTCTTGGGTTTTGTCATTTTCTTGAGCTGTGAGCTTTAATTGTAAATAGTGGAATTGACTGTTGCCTTATATTGTTTACATTTATCGGAGCATCAACTGGTTAAAATGGGGGGGGGGGGAATGGACTAAATCCAGTTCTGAGTCCCAACTAGAGCAAACCCATGGAATGTTACACAGGCCCCAGTCATTCAATGAGTCCGCTCTAGTGAGGATTAATAATTGAACTTAACCCATTGTAAATAAAGATAAATAAATGTTCAAACTGAATTAAGATACCAAAGGAATGACATAATCCGCTGTGAACTAATTATCATGCATACATAGGCAGATCTGCTGCATATCCATCTATATCATTGGCCTATATGTCCATTTAATGCCTGTTTATCTAGGTTTACTACATATGTTCTGTTTTTCTAAGATTATCCTAGTGAAACCAATTTAAACTGGGGACATTTAACATCAAGCCAACTTCCCCTGACTGTGAACTCTCAATAACAGTCTGTTTATACCAATGAGATGCAACATCCTGTCTTTGAGATGTACATTTCAGCATTTTTGGCAAGCTGCAATGCCTGACTTCATGAGCAACGATAGCATTAACAATTCACTATCTGATTCAATATTTCAACATGAACTTCAAGCAAAGCTGCCCCCAATAAAAATGGTGGCAAAACAAAAAGGGAAATGGCAATGTGAGGAAAAGAAACTAATCTCAGAATGCCAAAAAATTATTAATGTGAGTGTATTTTTAAATGGTGTGCTTTTGTAGTATTGCTGTTGCTGCTGCTGCTTCCCCACAACATGTCATAAATCTAATATACAGTAGTTCCTATGTTCCTAAGAAAAAAATGATTAAAACTGGCCTTTTAGCAACAGAGGCAGTCTCTTGGCTCTGAAAAGGGGAGAAGATGCTTGTGACTCCTCCTCCTTCCTCCTCCTCCTCCTCCTCCTCATCATCATCATCATCATACTGATCATGCAGTCTCTCAATAACTAATTCTATTCCAGCCACTTTGGGTCTGTAACTTGCTGTCTCCCTATGTGTTTCCTGAACCAGAGATATGTCACATTTGTATTTACTGCACATGTTCAATAGTAGAATACTCTTATTATTAGAAAGTCCCTCAACATTTATTAAAATAATTGTTGAGATTGGTCTTGACAAAGACCTTTTGAGTGGATTCATTCCTTAGTTCCTTTGGTTTGATTTGGCATTAGAAAGATTAGCTGGTAAAACAAGGTTGCTGTTGTCCAGGGTATGCCAGATTGTGGTTCAAAAATGTAAAATGTACCCACAATTTGCATGTGACATGAAGACTAATAATAAAATTTAGCAAAATAATCTTAAAATTATAAGAAAATATTCCACTATGACAATCATACATGAACATCACTCTTCTAATTACAGGTTATATAGTATGTGTATTTGAGTCAGCAGTTCTCAACCTTTTTAAGCCGGGGGCTGGGTCAATCTCCCTCAGACAGCTTCGGGGGCTGGATGGCCATTTTGCCATTCGACTACCACATGACAGTTTCAAGTATGGTGGAGGTGGTGGTGGGGCGCCACATGAAATGGTGCCACTTACCACATCTGGCCTGAGGGCCGCAGGTTGAGAATCCCTGATTTAAGTAATAACAGCACATGTTGGCTGATCCATCCACTTCAGAAGCACTAATTGTGAGGTGGTACAAACACCATTGGATGAGTTTAACTATACAACCTTGACAATGGCCTATACTTGGTCACCAATAACAAAAAGACTTTTGTCAAGGTCCCTATATTATTTTAAGTATCCCTCATACCTTTTAATTGTCTTTCCTGTAGCTGTTACATTTTTAAATTCTTCTATAATTTATTTATATTTATTATTTCAATTTCTATACCACCCACTTGGCCAAGGCCAACTCAGGGTGGTTCACAATCATAATAAAAACATGATTAAAACAGCTTAAACACTACCCTCCCCCTAAAAAAGGGTGCAGGGACCGAGGGGGCTGGAATTCACTATACCAGCCACCCAACAGGAGTCACCTTTCCACCTGCACCCCATACTTGGCCTGCCAGCCAGGTTTTAAGTTCTTTTCTGAAAGGCAGCAATTCCTTTTGGAGATGTAGCTCTGTTGGTAAGAGGTTCCAGAGTGCCGGTGTGGACACGGAGAAGGCCCTCCTCCTTGTGCTATAGAGGCGAGCTCCTCTAGCAGATGGTACAATAAGAGAGCCCTCTGGTCCGCCCTGGTTGGACGGACAGACATCCTTAGGGTGATGCGGTCTCTTAGGTAGTCTGGCCCACTGTCATATAGGGCTTTAAAGGTCAAAACCAGCACCTTGAATTGCACCCGGAGGCAAACTAGTAACCAGTGCAGCTCCTGAAGCAGTGGCGAGGCATGGGCATAACGTCCACACTCTGTCACCACCCGAGCTGCCGCATTCTGGACCAGCTGTAGCCTCCGAATGGTTGTCAAGGGCAGCCCCATGTAGAGCGCATTACAATAATCTAGTCTGGAGGTGACCAGAGCATCAGTGACCATGACCAGGGAGTCCCTGTCCAGGAATGGGAGCAACTGGAGAATTAATTCCAGCTGTGCAAAAGCCCTCCTGACCACAGCTACTACCTGTTCTTCTAGCAGCAGCCGCGAGTCCAGGAGGACTCCCAAGTTGCGCACTGGGTTTGTCTGGGGCAAAACCGCCCCATCCAAAACCAAAGATGGTAATTCCCTGGGCAACCCAGGGCCCCCAATCCACAGCCACTCAGTCTTGCTGGGATTCAGCTGTAGCCCGTTGGCCCCCATCCAGACCCCCACAGCTTTCAGACACCCAGACAGGACTTTGATAGCATCGCTGGGATCACCACGGGCCGAGATGTACAACTGAGTGTCATCCGCGTACTGATGGTACCGCTCCCCGTGGGAACAGATGATCTCACCCAGTGGCTTCATGTAGATGTTAAATAGGAGAGGGGGAGCATCGAAACCTGAGGCACCCCATATTTGAGTGACCTAGGGCTCGATCTCCCACTATCCAACCACACCGACTGGGAGCGGCCCTTCAGAAATGAGGAAAACCAGGACCACACAGTGCCCTGAATCCCCAATCCTTGGAGCCGTTCCAGAAGGATACTGTGGCCAATGGTATCGAAAGCCGCAGAGAGGTCAAGGGAGAGCAAGAACGGACGGACAACCTCGTTCCTGCCAGAGATCATTTCAACAATTGTGTTCCTTTCTAAATCATATTTTGCAAAATCTGGTTTTACTTTTTCATTTTTAAGTTTTAAATCTTTTAAGTATTTTAAATTGCTAATGTCTACACATAGTGCGCTATTTTCTTTTCCAGACAAATTTTTCATTTTGAAAGTGCTACATAATTTCTGAGTTTTTGGCATCTTGCAATCAGGCTCCATGGTTATTTTGACAGCTGTACTATACAGGAGCTGGCTTATTTCTTTCAATGTGTTGGCTGAAAGTTACTGACCATCACATTTGCATAAGTCAGTTGATCTTTTACTTTTTTATCCCATAACTGTCATAAATTAGGGAATCTTTGTTTCTCTGTATTTTCCTTCAAAGATTGTTGCTGTTCTGTCATTTATGGCTGCTGGGCTTGTTCATAGGTTGTTCTTCTATGAATACATTTTCCTACTATTGTCTCTCTTCCTACCATTCAGCTTTTTTCCATACGTTGGTCATTATTCTGTCATGGTTCTTCTCCAATTCTTGTAATTCCAATTCTGAAAATACAATATTCCAGATGATATACCTTCTCTGTTCCATTAATCATCATTCAGTTATATCACTGCTCACATCTTTTTTTCTTCTTCAAATTTCCATCATTCCTTTTTGAAAACTATGAGATGTTGGGTTTGCCTTGCAATAGGTTTTCATATTTTCTTGATTATTGGTGAATATCCAAGTTTTATGTTTATGTTGTTCCAGTCATCTTTTCAATAGAAACTGCCAAGCTCTGTAGCTGTCCACTAAAGGCCCTATTCATGCAGACTTTTCAACAAGTCAAAGAGCATGTCAACTACTCATTAATGGTAAATTCTGAACATCAGCATAAGAAATTAGAATTTAAAGTTGAAAGAAAAAAGCAGCTGGAGATCTGACAAGACATTCATCCTAAATGAATTGCAAAAAATGGCAATGCAGCAGGCCTGGATGAAATTCACATAGAACAGTAAACCATTTTGGCACAGTAATGAAAAAAGTGCTTTCTTAATTTTTTGTAATAATTGTCTTGACTCTCTCAGGATTCTGAAAATTAGGGGAAAAGTACAACCAACTGCTGTTTTGACACCTGGTAAAGAACCCACACACTTCAGAAAATCGGATCAATCTCACTACTTTGTCATCTTTATAAAATCCTGGAAAAATTATTCTTCAACAGCTAGTGAAAATAGTGAAACCAATCTTGATCCCACAATAGGATGGGTTTAGACTTGGAAAGTACTGTACAGTGCAAATACAATATTTAACACATATTGCTTGAAATCCAATAGTAAGTCACAACTAGAGTAGGCCTATTAAATCAGTAAGGATTTGGTGAATCAATTCCTCCCTATGTTCCACTGATTCAATGGATTTTTCAATAACTTTCAAGGACAATTAATGGTCGAACTCAGAGCAGTGTACTAGCCCCTATTTTGTTCAACTCTATATCAACAACCAAACATTTCCTCAAGGCATATAAAATTTATTTATGCTGACAATCTTAATCTTTAGTTGAACAGTTTCAGATGGTAGAACACCTTTTAAGAGATGCGTTAAAAGAACTTTTCACTTGCTATGAGAGAAATCTAATTAAAGCCTACCAAGATTCAAATTATGGGCTTTTCATTTGAGAAATAAGCAGACATCTCAAAAACATCAAGTTGTCTGGAAGGTTGTCCAAGTAGATCATTATTTTACTCCCAAATACCTAGATGTTACTTGGGAACATACACTGACCAATGAAAAACACTTCTTCTTTCATGTCCAAATCAAATCCTGGAGTGCCAAAATGAAGTCACTTTCTTGGCATTGTCGTTGGCCAAACTTAAGTCCTCATCTGTGCATGTTTCTGGCAGTAATCGGCAGATGAGTAATTGAGCCAGATTCTCTTTCGCTCCACATTCACATAGCATGTTGTCTGCCAGCAACTTCTACTTGAGCATGTTGGTCTTACATTTAGGCAGTCCAACCCTCAGCCTATTCAGAATCCTCCAGGTGATGTAAGGGTGGTTGCATTCCTCAGCTATATCCTCCTTTAATGTTGTTCCTTGTCCAGTAAGCTCCTGCAACTTCTAATTTGATTTTGCTCTTGTGTATACTCAAGAATGTTTGTTCTTGCCATAAGGCTCTTCCTGGATCTGAGCTGGTAGACTTGAAGCTCCTATCCAGTGGTAGGGTTCAGCAGGTTCGCACCAGTTCTCCAGAACTGGTAGCAGAAATTCTGACTGGCCCCATCCAAGTTTTGAAATAAAGTAGTCCTAATTTGGGTGCAGCACGGGGCTTTCCCTCTGGCCATGCCCACAATACCACACCCATAGAGTAGATATTAAAAAAACGTGAATCTCACCACTGCTCCTATCCTTTCAGAGGATGTAGAAGGTCATTCTCTTGCTTTGTTCTCTAGGTGTCCACTGCTTCTTCTCTCCTTACACAGAGAGAGCCTCCATGAAGATTGTGGATACAATCGGGCATACCTTCAGCAGCAACCTTGCCAGCTAACTTTTCTAACACCAGATCAAACCAAAGGAACTGAAGAATGAATCCACCAGAAAGGTATTTGTCAAGACCAACCTTAACAATGAAAAAAAAAAAACTACCAAATCTCAAAGTAGAATATCTTTAAAAGGAACAGTTTTCTTTGAAAGCTATAGGAAATAGTTTGGACATACAAGTACAAACACTAAGAATTACAATCTTGACCATATGCTAATCAACAGGCAAAAATGCCAGCCTACTGTGGAATTATCCAGCCCATGCAAAGGGGGTTGATGAGAGTATCAATGCGGTGCTTCTGGTGCAAACAAAGAAAGTTAGACCCTAAGCTTAAAGGGGGATTGCAGTGGCTCAAGTGGTTAAGATGCTGAACTCGATGACTGGAAGGTCAGAGTTTGATTCCTGAGTACTGCATGACGGAGTGAGCTCCCCTCTCTGTCCCGGCTCCTGCCAACCTAGCAGTTCAAAAGCAAGAAATTGCAACTAGATAAATAGGGACCACTTTGGTGGGAAGGTAAACAGCGTTCTATGCACTCCAATGTTGAGTCATGCTTGCCACGTGTCCACGGAAATGTCTGCAGATACATACAGTGCTGGCTCTTTGGCTATAAACAGAGATGAGCACTGAACCCTACAGTCAGATACAACTGGCTTTTGAGCAAGGGCAACCTTTACTTTTACCTAAGCTTAAAAGGTTAATTATTAGCATAGCAGAGTGAATAAATGTTCCAGAAAGGTAATGGCCACATGCAGGTAAAATTGAGCCAAGAAAAAGTTATCTATACTAGAGTTCATGGAGAATTAAATTGGTGGTTTATGAATTCAACTGTTCTCTTTATAGCTCAGGACAATTTCAGTGTCTTAGTGCTTTATTTGGGAATGAGAGGTAGCAACTAAGTTTCAAAGCTTATTGTGAAGGCAATCTAAAATAGGTTTCATTTTTATAGAAATGATATGTGGCAATACTAATAGCATGCTGACAAATCAAAAATGCTACTTGCCTATGTCAAAGGAAAAGATTATGTGCATTCGCTAAGGCTGTGCCACTTGTAAAAATCTCAGATGATTCATTGTTTAAGATTTCATAAGATAACCATATGATTAAATCATAACAATGCATAGTGAAGGAATCAGGGCCACTGGGGGCCGGGGAGCCCGGAGGAGGACTGATCAAGTAACGACACGAGGCAAACGGAGCGAGATCAGATCAGTACTTTATTGAGAAAAGGCAACATCATTTATAGGGAAAAAAGCGCAACGGTGGCAGAACCGTCATCTGACAGGAAAATTACCTCACCCACGTACCCGGGTTAATGGGGAACACCTCAAAGGGAAGTTAATTAACTGGGGCAAACATGGACTTAGGAGTCCCATTGTTCAGGGATTAGGCAGGGGCAAACATAGCCCTTATTTGCACCGGGCATAACCTTGGGTAAGAGATGAGTCATTACTCTAATGGGTAACTGGGGTCAGCGAGATGAGCTCCTCGCAGAATCGCTGGTCAGGCAATAAGTGGCCGGATTAATCCCTACCATCAATCTCCCCCCTTGCTCGCCGACAAAGGCCAGAGGCCAGGAGTCTGCTCACTGGTTTAACCTCTGCCAGAGGCCACCGATGCCCAACCGGGCACGCGGAATCCTCATCTCCCCTTTCTGTTTAATTTAAGAGCCTGGCCGGCGATCCCGCGCAAAAGCGGCATCAGCTGTTGGGCGTGAATGACGTCACGAAGTTTCTCTTTGGGGCGGCACTTAGAGATCAGCGAGGGAATGCACTGAGCAAGGCAACAAATCGTGATGCCTAGTATGGCTATCCCCACCACTACCTTAAGCACCGTTTGCAGCCACCCCCAGGGAATCCACGACCACATCCAATTCCACAGGGAACTCCACCAAGCTCCCCACGCGGAGCCTTCTGTAATGCCTGCAACTATGGTGTGGAGGTTCGTGATCTGGCTTTGGATCTTACGGGAGTTATCAGTAAGAATGAAACAACACATTCCATGAAAAGATTCGCAACCCAGGTGGTGCAGCAAGAGGAGGTAGTCGATAGCCGCTCGATTGTCAAGAACAGCATGGCGAAGTTCTGCCTGCTCCTGATAGAGGAGCGCTATCGCTGTGGAGGTATGGTTAATGGCTTTGGCCAAACCGCAAGTCAAGTGGCCAATCCTCCGTGCGTTGCCGACGGCCAAGCCTGGCACGCCGACAAGGCTGACTGCTAGAGATACATACTCAGCGGGATTCATTACCCTAAAGCTGCTGTCACAAGAGCTGTCTAACTGGGTTGTGCGCGTGTGTCGTATGAGTGGGGAAATATCAACATTTGGCACATTTGTGTCATTTACACTTGGGGCAATCATGTCCTTGGTAGGAAGTAACAGTGTCAAACGACTGATACAACACATTGAGTCCGACAGGTTCGCAGGGATATAGTTCCATGTGTACTGGTTGCAGGTGAAAAACCACCCTGAGGGTAGGGTGACATGAGCGTACAGCGAAATGAGTGTCTCTGGTTTATTACAAGTCCAGTTGCCGCTGCCGGGGTCGAGGCAGCGGCGCCGAGTCTGACCGCCTGAGGTGCAGCCGGTCATTCGGGTACAAGCAGCGTCCGGGCTGATCGCCACTCGAGGGGTATGAAGAGTGGCAGCGTCAGCCGGCAAGGTTGGTGCAAGTCGCAATCCCCCCCAGCGTGCATATGGTGAGAAGGTGGTAGGAGTGTGTGGGCCAAAGAACGCTTTCAGCAACCAGTCGCCATCCTTGGTGCGCGCGTCTAGAGTGTGGCACACGGGAATGAGACAGGTGCTGAGATAGATGCAGAACCAATGTCCTGCTGTAGGCAAAAATTGGACTGGTTGACGAGACCCGCCAACCTTTCCCACAAGTTGTACCGCATCCGTGCTGAGAGGTCTTCACCAGGCGGCAAGCCGTTGGCCTGAAGTGAAGCGGCCTGAACGCCTCCCCCCAAAAGCAGGAGGAGGGCCAGGATGATGGTGTAGATCACAGAATTGATGTGAATCTGGGCAAAGACAGCTGCAACGAAGTTCTCCGGTGTCGGCTCCTTCCCCTCGCGTTAGAGGGAGTCCCGGGCCTCACAGCAAAGGGTCTTGACCATCCCCCAGGTGATCCTCTGTGCCGGGGTCCGCAGCCGCCGCATCTCCCGGTGGGTCTCCTCGATCAGAGTGAGGTCCTCCATCTCCGGGATCGGACTCGGGTCGGTCTGGGTCCACGCCATGAGGTTCCAAGTGAGGCTTGACGCACCGGGCTGGAATCCAAACGACACCTGTAGGAGACATAACTGCAGCATACCCTCTTCCCCAGGTTATGAGCGGCACCGGGCCCCTCCAAGAAGGGTCTGGCGGCACTCGGTACCGGACCATAGGTCGCGGGAGAGCTTCCGAACGGCGGAAGTGCCTCTCCTGCGGCGTGCAATCCGAAAAAACATTAAGGTGATTGTAAGTGAACAATACCTTGTTGAGACACATCTGTGCTTCTCCCTGTGACTTGGGGAGGGCTGGTGGCTCCCCCCTTTCTGTTTGTTTGTCAATATAGGACTTTAGTGTCCGATTGACCCGCTCTACAATCGCTTGCCCTTGCGGATTGTAGGGAACTCCAAAAGTATGCTTGATGTCCCATGTTGCCATGAAGGCGGCCAACTGCCTAGAGCTGTAAGATGGCGCGTTGTCCATTTTCACGTGCCGTGGTTTGCCCATGGCAGCTATGCAGGAAAGGAGGTGCTGCTCCACATGGGTCGCAGTTTCCCCCTTCTGCGCCGTAGCCCAAATGAACTGTGAAAAGGTATCTATGCAGACATGCATGTATTGCCACCTCCCAAATTGTGGCACATGCGTGACATCCATCTGCCACACCTGATTAGCCTCTGTCCCTCGTGGGTTGACCCCCCACAAGGCCCCCCCCCGGTGCCCCTGCACAATGCTGGCAAGAGCGAACTATGCCTTGGGCTTGAGAAAGTGGCAGATTGAACTGTCTGGCGAGTGCCTTGGCGTTTTGGTGAAAAAAGGCATGACTTTGGATTGGAGTAGTAAAAACTCCCAAAACTGAACGCTGCTGAATTTCCTTTGCGGCCGCGTCCGCTCTGCTATTGCCCGCAGAAATCGGACCCGGTAGGTCTTGGTGACTTCGAATGTGGGCGATATAGAGCGGCTCCGTGCGGTTTCGCAAGTGAAATTGAGCGGTGAGAAACAGACTAAGCAAATTTTTGTCTATTGCAGGAGTGATGTAAGCTCCCGGTAGACTGTGAAGCAAATTCCTTACATACAGACTGTCAGTTATGATATTTAACCGTTCTTTGGCGAAGGTGCGCAAGGCAAGGTTCACGGCCGCCAACTCCGCCCGCTGAGCGGACTTCTGTGGAAGGGTTAACAGCGTGTGCCAAGCTTTGCCCTCCTGACAGGTCAGAACACCATAGGTGCGACCGCCATCAGAGAAAACTGTTCTGGCCCCCTGAAGCGGGACCAGCGAGAGCAATTCGAACAAGCTGACTGTTCCTGTTTGCAGTGAGACGAGTCTGGGGTCTTTGGGCAAATGATATGCTAAACTGCCGGTGAAACCTTCCAAAGCTATCGGGAGCGAGTCACCCAGCTGCATCAGCTGATGAATTTGTTCCTTAGTAAACGGAACCACAATTTTGGCCAAATCATTTCCTGAAATGTCCCTAGCTCTCAGCCTGCCGCGGTAGACCACCGCGGAGACCAGTTCTTGAGGCGGGATGATGTTCCGTGAAGATGTATTAGGCAAGTAGACCCATTCCACAATTTTCGCTCCCTTCTCTGAGTCTACTCCTAGCGCCCCAGTGAACATGGATCCTGACCGTACGATGTACAAATTCAGGATCGGGGCATATGGCCCCTGGGCGATCCTATCCACCCACCTCTGGCTGAGAACCTGGTTCACTTTCTCGAGCGCCAAGCGCGCGTCTCGAGAGATTTTTATCCGGTCTGCCGGCTGCTTACCTAAAGTTAGCAGCGAGAAGAGCTGTTTTAGAAGATCCGTATCCAATCGGAAATACGGTCTGGCCCAATTAATGTTTCCTAAAATCTGCTGTAATTCTACGAGGGTGACTGAGTCCTGTAGGTTTATCTGAGGCAAGACTGGCGCTGCAAAAGAGCGGAGAAGCCGATGACCCAAGTATGAGAAGGGCTCGGACTTCTGCACTTTTTCCGGGGCAATGAGTAGACCTTTGTCCCCCAGGCTGGCCTGGAGGTCTGAAAACATTTCGCTGCCAAGCTGCGGCAACGCTACTAATATATCATCCATGAAGTGACAAACTATGGCTTGTGGGTAAAGGCCTCGAAACTTTTCCAGCGCGTTGTGAACATATATTTGGCACAGGGTGGGCGAATTGAGCATGCCCTGTGGCAAAAATTTCCACGCGTAACGGAGCGTGGGCTCACTGTGGTTCACGACCGGCACCGTAAAGGCAAACCTCTCCCGGTCCCTGGGGTCTAAGGGGATTGTATAAAAGCAATCCTTGAGATCTACGACTAGAATCTCCCACCCCTCGGGAATCATATTAGGATTAGGGATGCCGCATTGGAGCGGACCCATCGGCTGAATACATTTATTGATCTCCCTGAGATCGTGGAGGAGTCGCCACTTCCCCGACTTCTTCTTAATCACAAAAATTGGCGAGTTCCAAGGACTCGTGGACTGTTCTATATGTCCTGCGTCTAGCTGTTCTTTCACTAGCTGCTTGAGAGCAACTAATTTCTCTCCCACTACCGGCCATTGTTCTACCCAGACCGGAGTATCGGTGAGCCATTTAAGTGGCAACGCCATTACCCGAAGGTAAGGGTGGCACCGTACTGCTGGAGAATGTCTCGCCCCCAAAGGTTGACGTGCACGTCAAGAATATGCGGCCGAATTACCGCTGTGCCCTCAGCCTTTGGGATTGTGACTTCCACCCACTCTCGGCTCCTAAACGCTTCCTGAACTCCACCTACCCCCCACACATCGGAGACCGGCTCAATGGCCCACTCCCTAGGCCACTGACTCCTGCTTACCACGCTCACATCCGCTCCGGTATCGAGTAACCCTGAGAACACTCTTTTGTTCAAAAATACCTCGATAACGGGGCGCTGTTTCCACTCAATGTTGGTCTCCACTGTTGCTAAGACCTGGTATCCTTGCACTGCCTCACTTGCGCTGTCACTGAGCCTTCCCTGGCTGCCTGCTGACGAGTGACAAGGAACCATGATCAGTTGCGCTAAGGTGTCTCCCTTGTGAATGGTTTGGGGCAGGTGTGTCCAAAGCTGAACTTGGAGAACGCCTGAAAGATTTGAGTCAATGACTCCTGGAATTATGAAAATTCCGCGTGCTCCAGCTACACTACAGGGCAAAACTAAACCTAAAAAGCCTCTGGGCAGGGGTCCCATGTACTGGGAATCGACCAGATAGACTGTGCCTGGCAGGTCGCATGTAACGTCCGCCTGGCAAGTCAAGTCTAGCCCTGTACTACCCTTGGGGCTGGCCTGTGCCCTCGCAGTGCCTGGAATGTGCCTAGAATCTAGTCTAGTTCTGGGGAGTTCTGGATCTGGGTGAAGGAAGCCTCTGTTTGGACTGGGGCCAGAGACGTGCCCGGATTCCGGTTTCCCGAACTCGGACAAAACCTGGCCCAATGATAACCTTTCTTGCACTTCGGACAGAGGGTATTCGGAGCCTTGGAATGGCCGGACTTTTGTCCGCCTCCCTTGGATCGGCACTCCCTAGCGAAGTGGCCGACCTTGCCACAAGTGTGACATGCCCCTTTGGTCTTTCCATTAGGATGAGATCTTCTACCCCCTTGCACGGCTGCCGCTAGCAGACCCATTTTATAGGAATCTGTGCCAACGTCAGCACATGCTCGGATCATGTCCGTTAAGGTCAAGTCAGGACGATTGCCTAGCGACTGCAAAACCTTACGGCAGTCCAAGTTGGCATTGTCCTTGGCTAGCTTAATCATGAGCTCTTGCTGGGCTTGCTCATTATCAATCTGCCTGGTGATTGCTTCTTCCAAGCGATTGATGAAGTCCATGTAGGGCTCCTGGGCTCCCTGCTTAATGGAGGTGTAATTTTTAGCCGCTTTGCCGGTGGCTGGGATCTTGAAGTAAGCCCTAAAGGCTGCCTCGGCTGACATCTCGAGAGTGGCGAGAGGCAGGTTGATCTGAGCATTGATTGACTCAAAGGCACCTGAACCATATAGCTGTTCAGCAATTACCGCGCCTCCCATCCTGGCGGCTCTGGCCTGAGCCTCGAGCCGATACTCGCTGTCCCAGATCATGTACTGGCTAGGGGTTAGCATCATCCTCATGACGGCTTTCCAGTCATGGGGAATCCACATGGTGGTCTCGCACGCCTGCTGAAGCGTGCCCCTGGTAAAACGGCTTTGGAGCCCTGTCTCTGAGATTGCTTTCCACAAAGCCATGAGAAGCTTGTACGGGACTGGGGAATGGACGATTTGTTGAGCGCCTGTGAGCGCGTCCATCTCCATTCGGATTGGGCATATCTGTCTAAGCTCAGCTAGTTCTTCCGCTGACAATTCCCCCTTTTTGAGTTCTATCTCTGCTGTGCGCTGAAGGGCACTCTTCACGACTAGGGAGCTTGGAGCTGTCAGAGAAGCGCCTGCGCTTCTCATTCCTTGCATTCCTTCGGTGACGTCTGCAGCTGTCACCGCGGGAATGCTCCCTGCGCTACTATGCTGATAGCTAATTGACGGATAGAGCGCCGTGGGCGCAGTCGGCTCGACTGGCCTGCCTGATGACTTTTCTAACGGGGGTTCATTGGCCTCTATCCGGACTGGCTCGATCTGTTCTAAGAGCTTCCTACACTTCCTCCAAGTACGAACTATCCCTCCTGGAGCTTTGGGGGGCTGCTGAATGCAGTCTCCTATCTGATCCCAGAGCTGCAGGGTTAACGTACCTACTTCTGGGTAAAGTAGGCAGTGTTCCCTGAGGTACGCCAAAAGTCTCGCTAGTTCCCTGCTGTGAAATCGTAACTGAAATACCCTGGCCAGGATTCTGAACTCTTGCTCCCGAGTTCTTTGGCTAGCGGACGGACTTGGTCTATGAGAACAAGTCCCCATATTACCTGCGATGGTCCTCTGAAGTTTCCTCCTCGGGACGAAGATCGACGCGTCTTTGCAGGCAACAGGTTCGGGCGTCGGGTGTCTGGGGTAGACCTCGGAGCGTGGACCTTCTGCCACGGGCCCTCGGCGGCCTCTGCGCTGTCAGGGGCTCACAGCCTGCCCTGAGCGGAACGCGTTTTTCCCTTTGCGCAAGCCTCCCCGAAAGCTGGGAGCAAGCTGTAGGAATGCCTCTTTGGAATGCCTCGCCGCTGGCCGTCTCTCTGTCCGGCTGGCTGCCGACCAGAGCGCCGCGCTGTCCTCCAAACTGACAGGTCGCGGTTCAAGCGCAGAACCGGACCGCGTGGATCGTTACTCGCGAGTAGACCTCTCCAGGGTCCCTTTACTCATGAGTAAATCACGTCGGGGTCACCAGATGAAGGAATCAGGGCCACTGGGGGCCGGGGAGTCCGGAGGAGGACTGATCAAGTAACGACACGAGGCAAACGGAGCGAGATCAGATCAGTACTTTATTGAGAAAAGGCAACATCATTTATAGGGGAAAAAGCGCAACGGTGGCAGAACCGTCATCTGACAGGAAAATTACCTCACCCACGTACCCGGGTTAATGGGGAACACCTCAAAGGGAAGTTAATTAACTGGGGCAAACATGGACTTAGGAGTCCCATTGTTCAGGGATTAGGCAGGGGCAAACATAGCCCTTATTTGCACCGGGCATAACCTTGGGTAAGAGATGAGTCATTACTCTAATGGGTAACTGGGGTCAGCGAGATGAGCTCCTCGCAGAATCGCTGGTCAGGCAATAAGCGGCCGGATTAATCCCTACCATCAATCTCCCCCCTTGCTCGCCGACAAAGGCCAGAGGCCAGGAGTCTGCTCACTGGTTTAACCTCTGCCAGAGGCCACCGATGCCCAACCGGGCACGCGGAATCCTCAGCATAGAGAAAGCATTCTCTCTCTTTCTTAAAATGCCACAGACCTTATTGAAAGCACCATTTTCCAGGAAGTATTTCTTTCCTGCCATTAATGAGGGATACCGCTTTTAAAATTGGTCCTGTGATCTACATGTTTTGGAAATCCTTGTATTAAAAAATACAACTGGATTAACAAGCAGCCATATTCCAGTTGCAAGAGAAATGCTAACTAATTGGTGTTGAAAGTTAAATGGAAAATTGTAATCCTGATGTGTAGGAACTCCTGAGGAAAAAGGTTGTGCATGTTATAGGGAAACTTAGAAGATCCAACCTTGACTCTTCACAATTCTAGCCTTTCTTTATCTGTATCTGAGCATCATGCAAACCAGGACAGCCATGCGATGTCATTGCATTCTTCAAACTGTACATGCGTCAGATGGGGCTGTCGAGGAGACCTACTGGAGTGCCTTTGTCCTCCTCTCCCCCCTATGCACCACTCTTTTTCATTCTACTTTCAGAGACCTTCAATTTATCCCATCACCAAGTTGCCTGTCAGCTGAGAGGTGGGTTCAGTGACCACTGGGGACCTCTGCTTACCGATGATCAGGCCACACTGATCAACCCAATCTCTTTCTTCTTCTTCAGCCACCAAGCTGCTGTAGCTGCTGCTACAGATGCTGGTTGGTGCTTGAGTAGATGCACCACTCTAAGGCAGCAAGAAAAAGGTGAGAATTTTTTTTTTCAAACTAAGAGATGTCCCTTGGTTTGAAACTTTGCAAATCCAGGACTTTTCAATGATTTTTACAGAACCGGCCATGACAATCAAAATCTGGGAGATTCCTGGTCTTCCGGGACATATGGCAACCTTATGCAATCTAAAATTATGGGCATACAGTGGAACCTCATACAACAATCGCCCCGGATAGCATCAAAATCGCATAACAATTAGGTTTGGGGGCTGGGGGATGGTGTCTTGCATAACAATTTTCCCTATGGACAACAATTGTACAACAATTTTTCAATGGGAAAAACCACTTAGCAAAAAAATCATTGTATGATTCATCCCATAGAGAAAATTGCTATACAATGCATGTATCGTATAGCAATTGTTGCATACAACAACGAGCCCCATGGAACAGATTAAAATCGTTGTATGAGGTACCACTGTATATGAAATAGGGTTAAAATTAAAACAAATTAAAATGATAAAACAGTTACACTATTTTTACTAAAAGCAGGCTATTTCAATTAACATTATCTTCACCATTAAGTAGAACTATTGTACTTAAAATTGGGCATAAATTTCATGTACATAAATGCTTCATTGATTGAATTTCTCTACATTCATTCGAAATTTGTCTTGCATCACATCCATGTAGCCCTATTTGACTTGATATTTCTTTGATCTTCCTATTTTGCTTCATTTAAGCAACTTTCAGATGGTCCAGCCAGAATTTTGTCCTGGTGGGAGATACTCTTCAGTATGCATTCATTTGGCAAGGTGTGTTATTCCTGCTCTCCATAGGTTTCGCCCAGCCTCCTCTGGTTTAATATTTTAGAGCTTGAGAGGTGTGAGGATAATGTAGTTTTAGCCAAATCGTACCCTTCCCTGAAACCTTCTAAAATGTAGTTAAAGGATAAAGATTTCAGAACCACTATCTAACATAATCTTGAAATCATCGAGGATTGGTGAAGTGCCAGACAATTGAAGGAGGGTTTAAAAAATTATCTTCAAAAAGGGCAAAAAGTAAGAGTGCAAAACACAATAACAGGCTCAAACTACATGAATCTAGGCTGAATATTGGGGGAAATTCTTAACTGTTAGAGCAATACTACAATGCACTAGTGACCTTGGGAGGTAGTGAGAGCTACAATGCTAGAGGCATTCAAGAGGAAATCTGACATCCACCTGTCAGATCTCCTCTGATTTGGATTCCTATACTGACTGCAGTGGCTCAAGTAGGTAAGATGCTGACTGGGAAGCGGAAGGTCAGCAGTTCGATTCCCAAGTACTGCAGGACAGAATGAGCTCCCGTCTTCGTCCCAGCTCCTGCCAACCTAGCAGTTCGAAAGCAAGAAATTGCAAGTAGATAAATAGGGACCACTTCGGTGGGAAGGTAACAGCGTTCTGTGCGCTCCGGTGTCTAGTCATGCCTGCCACATGACCACAGAAACGTCTGCAGAAGCAGACAGCGCTGGGCTCTTTGGCTTGGAAACAGAGATGAGCACTGCACCCTAGAGTCGGATACGACTAGCTTTCGAGCAAGGGAAGCCTTTACCTTTACCTTACTGAGCAGAGGGTTGGCCTCGATTGGCCTCATAGGCCTCTTCCAACTTTATGATTCTATGATTAGGGATCCCAATAGGCTTCCTATAGCCTTGCTAAAGAATAGCTATGAGGTTGCAACACAAAATAGTTGAGCTGGTCATCCTCAGATCCAAAGAAATTTAATCACATAAGCCAATATGTGACTAAAACAGCATTATCTCACTTGGCATCTACTTGATGTTTTAGTCTTCACATTTCATTATCCTGGCTAGGACTGCCAACTGTTGGCAGTTATGAGATGTGTAGATTTGAAACATTTGAAGGACACCTGGTCCATCATATGGCAGTGGAAAGAGATGCTGGAAGAGAAAAGGGCTGTGAGATGGAGTCTAAAACATCAGGTGACCACCAGGTTGGTGGGCACAAGGGAGACTGGACTATGTAATGCAGCTCTATCATTCATATATACATCACTGGAAATCTATCTTCCACAGTACCTCCATTCCTTCAAGTTGCAAAGAAAGGATATTTCTGCTAATCCCATTTTTTCTATTGGGTACAGTAAGCACAGAGGTAATTGTATGGAATCAGTTGTAGCCTCATAGGCTTTTCTCAGTATTCCCCTCCCATGTTCTTGCCAAACAGGGTTAGTAATAAAATGTCCCTATTTGGAGTGCTCATCAAGATCATTAACTGAACACAAGAATAACAACCCGGGGCCAACTAACTAGCATCCTCTTCCCATGTAACCTATACCTGCCCTCTTTCACAGTTGGATTCCTCTGACCTGCAACACAAACCACCAAATATTTTTGCATTTTATCTTCAAAGAAAAGCAAACGGGATAAGAAAGTCCTCATAGATCTGTACAGGAGGAACAGTTGCCAAGTCAAACACACGCTTGAACGCAGAACAACTGTGCTCTGCTGCACTATTCAGAATCAGGCTTGGCATCTCTTTTTACAGTAAGAATGGACTGAGAGGTGGAAGGCATCTATGGAGGGAGGAAAAACAGAAGAAGAAATCAAGCACATCTACCCCAGTTAAAAGTCAGTATTCAGGTCCTAAGCATACCAGTGGGCTGGATGTTATCCATCTGTAGTGTCATGCCTGAAACATTCCAGTAATAATATGGAAATGTACACACAGTATACAGATTTCAAAAATCTGAGCCCACTTGCCATGTATGAAATGAACAGCAAATTCATAATTGAAATGCCCACATAGATGATTCATCTGTTTGCAAACCACAGCTTTCTTTATCATCAGATAATTTCCCAGTCTGTAGCTTTCATACTTTGTCCCCTGGTTTTGAAATTGCAACCTGGCTTTTTCAACATGAACTTTCAACATATATTTCATGCTGATTATGTGGCTGGTGACTTAACTGCACAGTCTTTGTGTTTGTTTAGCCCTTGCATTAGGTAGCTCTTTTGAAATCTTCAAAAAAATTGGAAAATGCAAGAACTGCCCAGAGCTCCAGAAACAATCATACAATAGGTTGCTCTTATTTTTGCTCTTCTTGCTGTTACTGCTGTAGTTTCTATAATAGTACAGCAATAAAGAAATCTTGAATTATCTATGGCAGATAGGATAGGACATGGCCAATCATTGACATCCATCCCCCTCATGGATTTTTCCACAATTAGCTGTTCTGTTTGTAATTATAGCAATGCAATTGCAAATGAAGATTCTGGACCATTGTGTAATGCATACCCTGATGACCATCAGAATGCATTAAAGGCCATTTGAAGGGATCTGAGAAGTGAGCCAACATAGTGCTGGGCAAGGTAAGGCAAGAAAATCAGGACAGTGAATCAATGAATTGCCTAGATCAGGGGGTAAGCAAACTTGGCTCTCCAGGTGTTCTTGGACTTCTTGAAATTGAAGTCCAAAACATCTGGAGAGGCAAGTTTGCTGACCCCAGAAAGTGGAATTTCTTAGAGAGACCAGATTGTTTTACAAATGTAATAGCCCAGTCTTTCCTGCAACTCCATTCCTCACCACTCTAGTAATATTAGTCCGAATTTATTTATTTATTTGATTGATTTTGATTGATTTTGATTGATTTCTATTGATTTCTATTGATTTTTATTGATTTCAATTGATTGATCGATTGATCAGTCAGTCAGTCAGTCAGTCAGGTGGTCAGTTGATTGATTGATTGATTGATTGATTTCATGTGTGTGCACTACTCCGAGTGGCTAGCAATAATAAGTCAACATTAAATAAATCAAACACAAAATATTACATAAACATCGCCACAGTCCAACAAACTATATTACATTACTAACCAATGGGAGTACAGTAATAGTATGATGAAAATGTCCTTGAATATTTAAATCTGTGGAAAGACCTGTGAAATGGGTCCAACAGGATCCACCAGACTCACATCTGACTCTCTGAGACTGATAATGTGGCAAACACAGAAAGTAAAATGGTGATGGCAGATGAATAGAGGAGCCTAGCATGCTGTGGTTCATGGGTTTGTGAAGGGTCGGACTCGATTGTGTGACTGAACAACAAAGATGGTGAATATGGCCCTCACTTATCTTTATGTCATTTGATCAGTGGGTTCACTGTCAGATATAAGGCCCACCAGGAAATTCAGGATTGTAGTGATCCCACCAGGTTAAAGCAGTAGCAACTGTTAGCTCGGTGAGTTAGATACAGTATTTGACGGATTCACTGGAAGTTAGGGTTTCAATTCTCCACCGAGTCTTCTAAAAGAAGAGCCAACCTGTGTGGCCCTGGACAAGCTGCAGAATCTCACAGAGTCCTCTGAAGAATGGAATGGTAAACTATTTCTGAGAACTCTGTACCATACCTGTCAAGTATCCAGGATTGACTGGGATTTCCCATATTTCAGCGCCACTTCCTCCTCTTTCCCGCCACCATCCCATAATTTGACTGGCAGGGAAAGTAGTTACTGTGCATGCGTGTATGTGCAGAACCCTTCTGTGCATGCACAGAAGGGTTCTGCGCAGAAGGGTTCTGTGCAGGTCCCATATTTTCTGGAGCCATGCTTGATGGGTATGCTCTGTACCTATAATAGTACAATAGAGTGGAAAAGGCCACTCCAGTTGAAATTTACTTGAAGACATGTAATTATTTTTATTATAGCAATAGTGGGATATTTTCAGAACTTCAATAGCTCAGTGTTTTAGATGTCTGGGTTTATAGCCAGAGACAGATAGTTTGATTTCCCACTGTGTCGACCTGTGTGGCTTTGGGTAAAATGTGCAGTCCCAGAGTGCTCCCAGAAAAAGGGAACAGGTGACTACTTCTGAGTACTCCATATCTAGAAAATCCAGGAAACAGTCACTATAAATCAGAATTGATTGTATGGCGCTGCTGCCACTGCTGCTACAAATTGCACTCTAGCTATAGTTATTGTAATAAAATCTAACTACTAAAACCCTATTTTAAAAATCTGAATGGTAGTATTTTGTTTGTAGAGGTTGAAAAAGTTACTTTTTAATACTATGACTTCCAGCATCCTTCAGGCATCAATCTGTTTGTTTGTTTGTTCGTTCATTCGTTAGACCCATCTAGGATATTTTCCCACTATGGGTGGTTAAAACCAGAAATATACACATGGCTTGCTGCTGTAATAAAGCAACCCAATGTCTTCAAGTTCTGTTTCCTTTTGGTATCATGAACTGGCATTTGTGCCATGAATGTACTGCTTCACTTCTTGCCATGAACACTATTTCATTAATGATTAATTCTGACTGTATGAATGGTTAGGAGGAGGGAGGACATTATGACAGCTTAATAATCCATGTAAGCGTTAAAACAAAGACCCAAAGCTGAGCTGTAACAAATCCTCACTTAGGAAGTCTTTTTCTAATTCACTTACAGAAATTTGCAATTTGCTAATGATTTCATTCATTAACCTCAGTCACTGCTGGGCATGTAGCCCCTCATTCAGTGTTGATGAGGCTGCAACGGTGCTGCAAATGAGAAAACATTTTTTAAAAGTGTACTCCTAAAGGACACCTTCATATTGCTTTCAAATCTGGTATCTCACTTACTACTTTCATTTCCCATGGCAATTGTTTTCATAGCCATTCCATGGATATTAATTTTTAAAGGTTTTGTTATCTGTACTATTGTATATACCATGCCTTCCTTATAAGTTCTGCAACATAAAATCTGTGTTACAGGCTGGAGTGTTGGGGTTTTGTTTTTTTAATCAAATCAAAATTCATAGCTTTACCCTGGAAGCTTGGGGAACTGTGGGGATTCTAAGATTTCTTTATTAAAGCCTGTTTGTACATGATAAGGCAGTAGCACTGGGGGGAAAAAATCTAAAACTTTTCAATCTGCTTCCCATACTTCCTTGGTCAGGCACAAAGAAGCAATAAATACGAGGACTCAGCAAACATGAGACAACTGGGTGGCTGGAGTTTCCAGAAGAAAGATAAGGTTGTCTGGATCTAATTAGAGCTCTCCTGATAATGATCACATTAAAAAATATGAAGGATAGATGTTGTCATAGAGGTCAAATGTCCTGTAATGTTTACATTGAAAATTTGTTTGCTACTACTTCCTGCCTTTCTATAGTCCACCCTCTTTCAAAGTTCAACCCCATGTCCATGTTGTTAGAGATGGGGCCAAAGTAAAGGATTACTAGGATTGGGCAAAGTATGGTGTGGCCTTGTGCCACAGGAACATTACAGCAGCCATGAAGGCTATCCTGGGTAACGACCTGGCCAAACTTCTGGTGAAGTTGTGACAGGCCCAGCAAGCCAGCAATGGATCGTATATTGCTACATAAATCCACACAAGATACAAATGGACTGACCAAATAGTAAATGACTGTAGCAATGTTAAAAGACTAAGAGACAGAACAGCAAAGTACAAAACAGGAATTCTAAATATAAATGGCTTTGGAAATAAAACAAGAAATTTTAGAAATCATGGAAGGAAGAGGGATTAAGATAATAGATCTAGCCAATATAAAATGTAAAGGACATGAGAGTAAAAAAGTTAATAAAGGATACTTGTTGACTTAGGAGGGGTCACAGCAAAGAACGGAGTACGCTTCTTGGTACATCCAGACATAGTAAAATGCATACTAGACATTAACTATTTGTACAGTATAATAATACTGAAAATCAAGAGAGGAGAGCAAATTGAAACCTATGTAAAATTATATGCTCTATGTAAAGACAGCAACACAGAAGAACAAAAGGATCAATTTTTCAATGAACTATCTGAGGTGATAGAGGAAGTGGAAGCTAATAGTACACTGTATGTAATGGGAGATTTTAACAGTAGAGTGAGAACGGTGAAAGGAATGAAAATGGACAATGGACCAGGCAATACTGATCATAAAATAATGGAGTTAACAGTAAATGATAAGTCAAATATTAGAATCAGAATAAACAAAACCCCAGAATTAATTAAGATAGCAAAACTCAAACAAGGAGCAATAGAAAAACAGTTACAATGAAAGGTAGAGACAGCATTTAACCAACTGCTTCTGATACCATCAACCACTGTATCCTCCTGGATTAGCTCTCTGCACTTGATGGACATTGGGGGCTGAACCTTGTGTTGACTCCAGTTCTTTCTAGAGGGTCATTCTCAGATGACTCAGCTGTGAGAGATGATGTTCTTCCCCTTGTAGGGTTTCTCAGGGGTTGATTATCTCACCTATGCTGTTCAACATCTATTTGAGGCTTCTGGAAGACCTCATTCAGAGATTTGGGGTGTTGTTTTCATCAGTACACTAATGATACACAACTCTATCTCTCCTTCTCACCTGTAGTGAAAGCTGTTACTGGCCTTGAACATTGGCTGATGGCTGTTATGGACTGAATGAAGCTTAACAAGGTTGAAGTTGAACCAGGACAAAATAGAGGTCTTGTTATTATGTAACTCATCTGCCAGCTCAGTGGGAAAGTTTAGTGTATGGGACCAAAGACAACAGGACAACCGAAGGGTTGGTTTAACACAGGTTTATTTATGGTGTTCCAGTGAAGCATGAGGTAATGGCGGTGATACATCTCAATATATACAGTAGCCCTCTACATTTGAATCTTGTAGCACGGTAGCTCATTGGCTGCTACCGGCGTGGCCTCGCCTAGGCACGCCTCTTTTCCTGCTGCTGAATGCAGATCTTTCTTCTGCTGCTGAATGCGGGGAAGGTTTTCCCGCGGCTGTTCGTGATTGAGCAATGTGAACCATGTGAGACTGAACGCTCGCAGCTGCCCTCTATGGGCTGTCTGCTCGCGTTCCTTTACAGCTGAGATCGTTTGTATCTGGAGTGGTTACATTCTTGCCTTTACAGTACAATGAAGATGCACACATACATACATAACATCCCTCCCCCCTAGGATGGGACAAAGTCCCGCAACCATTGTGGCTTGCCGCACGTGCGCTTGGGGCGTGCCTGCGTCTGACCTAGTACTGGAGAGCCTGTGATCCCTGACTCCGCGGGTGCTTGTCCTGCAACGGGAAACGGGGATTCGTTAGTGGCTCTGTGGGGCGTCCGTGCCTGCCTTGCCCCCGGGGATGGGAATGGAATGAACAGTTGGGAGGTGAACCCCTGCCTGTTGCTCTCGGACCCTGGGGACCCTCCTATTGTGAACCGCGGAACCGATGAGGTCGCCCTTGTGGTTCTGCTACCTTCTGATCCCCGCTCGGGGGACCTTGAGACTGTGGTGGGCGGACTCGCTGCTGCCTCCCGTCTTGGGGGTGTCGGTCTCCGGGAAATTGGCGCTATATTGCATTCTAACTCGCAGGGGCTACTGGGACTGGAAGTACCAGGGGCTGAACTGAAACCCCTCTTTTCGCTAGGACGGGTGGGGGACCACTCCGCTAACTCCCCCTGGTACTGTAAATCAACGTCTAAACTTCTATGGGCATCTGTGTTTCGGGGAAACTTCCAAGGGGTATGTGTGTGGTCGGGGCTCTTCCTTTCCGCCGCGGACTCCCGCAAAAGATCTCTGTGGATCGATTCCCTTTCCTCCCCCCTTGGTGGGGACCCATGTTCCCCTTTTCCTCCCCCTTGGGCTAAGCGGGTGGGGGAGTACCCTAACGCTGATTCGATGCTATTTTCGTCTCCGTCCTGCTCTCCGGGGACCCTGCGCCTGAGTTGGTCCACGTGTCGCCTCCACAGGAAGCCTGTACTGGTCTCCACGCGGTATGAGACGGGGCCGGTTTGTGCTATTACGGTGCCCGGCACCCAGGCTGGCCCCGCGTTGGCGTAGTTCCTGCAGTGCACCGGGGCGCCTACGCTGAAACTCTTTGTGGGTTCCACCCCTATGTTCCACCCTTTGTCCTCTACTCTCGTGGGGTCTAGCTTGGAGATTCCCGTGGCCAGCTTTCTGCGCATCAACAGCTCTGCGGGGGAGTACCCTGACGCCAATGGGGTGACCCTGTACCTCAGCAGGAATTGGCACAATTTCAGGTCGAGGTCTCCGGGGCCCATGCGCAGCAGTGCGTCTTTCGTGGTGCGCACGAGGCGCTCTACTTGGCCGTTGGTGGCCGGGTGAAAGGGGGCGGAGGTGATGTGCCGAATGGCGTTGCGCTCCATGAATGCCCCGAACTCGGCGGACGTGAAACAGCTAGCGTTATCGCTGACGAGGGTGTCGGGTAAACCGAACGTGGAAAAGACCCTCCGTAACTGTTTAATTGTTGTGGCCGAGGAGGTGCTCGAGACTGGGATGACCTCCAACCACTTGGAGAACGCGTCCACTACAAGGAGGAAGAGCGTTCCCCTGAACGGGCCAGCAAAATCTACGTGTACCCGGGACCAGGGCCCCCTTGCTGCGTCCCACTCCCTATGTGGCGAGCGGGCCTCTTCTGGCCTGGAGCTTTGGCACGCTTCGCAAGTGCCGACCATGTGTTCGATGTCGGCGTCTAGCTGGGGCCACCAAAAGTAACTGCGGGCCAGTGCCTTAGAGCGGACGATCCCCGGGTGGCTGACGTGCAGCAGTTTAAGCACCCTCGGCCGGAGAGACGTGGGGATCACTACCCGCTGTCCCCACAAAAGGCAACCCCTCTCTAGGGACAACTCTAGTTTCTTTTTGAAAAATGTGTCGAATTCCGCTGCTGGGGAAGACACGGGCCACCCTTTCTGTACCCAGGAGCAAACTGTGGCCAGCGTTTTGTCCTTGCCGGTCGCTTTAGCGATGTCGGCCGGTACTACTGGAGGGGAGTCTAGGACCTCTATCATTAAGACCTGGTGGTCCCTCTCTACCTCGCCCACGTGGCAGCAATCCCGGGGAATGGGGGACCTCGACAGGGCATCCGCATGGCTGATCTCCTTCCCGGGCCGGTATACCAACGCGTGCTGATACGCGTTGAGAAAAATGGCCCACCTGAGCATTCTCGGGGACAGGATTTGGGGTGTGGGCTTATCTGCGGTGAAAATGCCTAGCAAGGGCTTATGGTCAGTCACTATGGTGAAGGGGCGGCCGTACACAAAATCATGAAATTTCTTAGTCCCCGCAATTATCGCTAGTGCTTCCCTGTCTGTCTGGGCATAGTTTCTCTCCGCTTGGGACAAGGACCTAGAGTAGAACGCTATCGGGGCCTCCCTCCCGTTCTCCAGTACGTGGCATAACACCGCCCCCACCCCCACCGGGGATGCATCGCATATCAGGACCACTGGGCGTTTGGGATTGAAATGGGTCAGTACCGCATCTGATGCCAGGAGTCGCTTCAGGTCATTGAAAGCCCTCTCCTGGTCGTCGCCCCACTTCCATGCCTCGTCCTTTTTTAACAATTTGTGTAGCGGTTCCGCTACTGCTGCCTTCCGCGGAAGGAAGGAGTGGTAGAAGTTGAGCAGTCCAAGGAACGACTGCAACTCGGGCTTGGAGGTGGGGCGAGGGGCCTTCTTGATGGCGGCCACCTTGGATTGGGATGGCCTGATTCCCTCGGGAGTAACACGGAACCCTAGGAACTCAACCTCAGTTGCGAAGAAAACGCATTTGTCTTTCCGCAACCGCAACCCCGCTTTTTCGAATATTGTCAGGACCTTTCCCAACCTCCTTGCTAATTCGGCCCGGCTCCCCCCTGTAATCAATACGTCATCAAAGTAGGGTAACACCCCCTCTAACCCATTCAGGAGGCGTTCCACGAGTGACTGGAAGATCCTGGGCGCCGAATTCACGCCGAATTGGAGGCGCGATACCTGGAACGCCCCTTTGTGGGTGACTATGGTCTGTGCGGCAGCTGCGGCGGGGGTCACCGGGAGTTGCTGGTAGGCTTGGGCCAGGTCGAGTTTAGCGAAACACCTCCCCCCGTGTAACCTGGCCAACAAGTGGCTGACTACCGGCACCGGATACGCATTAGGGCGGATCGCCTTATTGATGGTGCACTTGTAATCAGCGCATATGCGGACCTCCCCGTTGGCCTTGAGCGCTGTTACAATTGGAGTTTCCCACTCCGCAGAATCAACAGGAACAAGAATCCCCTGGCCCACCAATTTGTCCAACTCCGCCTCTATTTTGTCCTTTAGTGCGAAGGGCACTCTGCGCGGTTTAAGTCTGATTGGACGTACTCCAGGGTCCAGGTCGAAAGTCACTGGGGGGCCCTTGAATTTTCCGAGCCCCTTTTTGAAAACCTCGGGGTGCGCGTCGCACACGCTCTGTATTGGATCAGTCCCGGTGGCGTGTGCTCCCACGGCGTGCACCCCCCCAATGAACAACCCCAGGGGCTGGAACCATTGAGTCCCGAGGAGGCTGCATTTACCTCCCTTGAGGACGACTAGGGGAAGCGTTGCGGTGTGCTTTTTAAACTGGACCTGGAACTTCCCAACCCCCAACACTGGGATGCGGTTCCCTTGCACGTCCTTCAGTGTGGCCCTCAACGCTTTGAGCTTGGGCCGCACGCGGGGGCGATTCTCATGAACTCCCCCTGGGAGATAATAGAGTATGAAGACCCCGAGTCCACCTCCATTCTAACAGGGGCCCCTTGTATTACTACCTCAACGAAGTAACGGGGGTGCTCCGTGGAAACGCTGCAAACCGGGGCGTCGTCCTCGCTGTCGTCGGAGATGCGCCCTACTCCGTCCCGGGTCCTCGTGGTCTGGGTGCCGTCCTTTGGCCTCGTGGTGCGGTCCTGCCTCGCCGAGCGGTCTGGGGAACTCCTCTTGGCCTCGCGCCGTTTCCGGCAGACCTTGGCGATGTGCCCGCGCCGGCCGCAGTTGTGGCACTCGGCCTTGCGGAATGGACATTTGGCGCGGACGTGGGCGGCGCCGCAGCCGTCGCAGCGCCGGCCCTCTCTGTGGACCCGCCGGACGTCCTCGTCGTCGCCGCTCTCCGTGGACGAGTTCGAAACTCGCCGGGCCGTGCGCACCGAGCTCTCTGCCTTGGCGGGTTTCGGGCGCCAGTCCTGAAGCTCTTGCACCCCGGCAGTTGTGGCCTCCGCGGCCTGTGCCGTGTCGAGGACTTGTTGCCACGTGGGAGGCGGCTCCTTTTTCATCAGCGCGCGCTGAGTCTCGGTATCCCTCAGACCGCAGAGCAGGCAGTCCCGGAGGGTGACTTCTGGGGTCTCCCACTTGCATGGGCCGGCGGCCAGCCGCAGGGCCGCGGCGAACTCAGCGACCGATTCCCCGGGCGCCTGGACTCGCCTCCAGAACGCGCTCCGAGCGGGGAACATGGCTATCGCGGGCCGGAGGTGGGTGCGCAGCGCCGCCAGGAGCTCTGTGGCCTTGAAGTCGCTCACCCTCCTTGGCGCGATCAGGTCCACCAAGGTCCTCTTGGTCTCGTGTCCGAGCATGCGGACGAAGATGGCCCTCTTCTTGGCCTCATCTGAGACTTCGAGCTCCACTAGCGCTCCATTGAAGTCTATCTCAAACAGATCCAAGTCTCCCGGCTTCCTGATCTCGTAGCCGGCGCATGTCTTGGTCCCGTGGGCAGCCATATCCCACCTTCGTCGCCAATTTAGTGTATGGGACCAAAGACAACAGGACAACCGAAGGGTTGGTTTAACACAGGTTTATTCATGGTGTTCCAGTGAAGCATGAGGTAATGGCGGTGATACATCTCAATATATACAGTAGCCCTCTACATTTGAATCTTGTAGCACGGTAGCTCATTGGCTGCTACCGGCGTGGCCTCGCCTAGGCACGCCTCTTTTCCTGCTGCTGAATGCAGATCTTTCTTCTGCTGCTGAATGCGGGGAAGGTTTTCCCGCGGCTGTTCGTGATTGAGCAATGTGAACCATGTGAGACTGAACGCTCGCAGCTGCCCTCTATGGGCTGTCTGCTCGCGTTCCTTTACAGCTGAGATCGTTTGTATCTGGAGTGGTTACATTCTTGCCTTTACAGTACAATGAAGATGCACACATACATACATAACAGAAAGTCTCTAAAACTCAGAAGGATTTCTCTTCCTTTGATGTTCTGCAAGAAGTATGAAGCAGCCAGCATAACAGGGCTAAACCGTTTATTGGGTAGTCAGAACATGGAGAACAGTGGCGCAGCACCGCTCCTTATATACACTGAGAAATGGATACATTTAAGCGGGAAGAGGCAGAAAGGAAAGGGATAACTTGGAGGTTATCAGACCGGAGTGATAACTGTACAAACTACTTAGTTTAGGTGGGAATGCAATCCCGCTATATTTGCAAAGCTAGAAGAAGGAAACAAAATGGTGGATCATAATGATCCTAATAGTTCACAAACATTACAGCATAAATTGTATTCAAACACAACATTCCTCCCCCCTAGGATGGGACGAAGTCCCTCAGCCATTGTGGTGGCTTACAAACCCCTTTGGGTCATGCTTATACCTGGCTGAACTTGGACATCTGAGGTAGACTTGGTTCCATGAAGTGATACCCCACACTGGGGGCTTGACCTGGTCCATTTGAATTAAGGGAGCATTGGCCCGACTTGGAGTTGGAACCAGGGGGTGACCAAACCAAATCAAAACCCTGTTTGAATGAAGCAGGAGCAGGGGATCGCTCAAAATTAAAACTAGAATCAGGAGGGGTAAAACACAACAAAAAGTCCCACCCTTGAGAATTATGAGTAGGGGGTGACTCGATAAAAGCTTGCCTCATTTGGGTGGGAGTTGAGGTAGACTCGAATGTAGAAGGATGGGGGTTCCCTGAGAGGAATCAAAGCCCCGCTTTTCACAAGGAAGAGTGGGGGAACACTCTGTAAACTTCCCCCGATCCTGTAAATCATAAGGTAGAATTCCACAGACTGGGCTTGCTGACAACCTCCAGCGGAAATGGGGCTGTCTTCAATTAGAAAGCCAAGAACCACAATCGCCTTCCGTGGCTCTGCTTGTGTCTCCCCCTGGGAGTAAGTGGGTGGGGGAGGACCCTAACATGGAATTACCATATGACAAGTCGCCAAATACCTCTGAAAACTCCGTGACCCTGTGTCTGAGCTGGTTGGCGTGGTGCCACCAAAGCAAACCTGTAACCATTTTAACATGATAGGACACTGGCCCCGTTTGTTCCACCACAATGCCCGGAAACCAAGCTAGACCTGTGGAACACCATGCAGTTGGACCTCTGAGAAGAACCGATGGGCGATGCTGGACACCTGGCAGATGGACGGCTCATCAGCTGAAATCTTTGATTCTTGGGCACCCTTCTGGCTGGGTCAGCTGTGTGGCTCTGGGGCTTGCTTCCGTTGTTGTCTGCAAACCTTGGCAATGTGGCCCGTCTTACCACACTGATGGCATTCGGCATTCCTGAAGGGGCACTGACGGCGGTCATGCCTTGCTCCGCAGCCGACGCATCTGTGGAGGGCCTTCTCTGTGGGACGCTTGTCCGTCGCCTTCCTACGGACCTTTTGGACCTCACCGTCGTCATTGCTGGACCCAGACCTGGACGTGGAGGAAGATGCCGGTGATGCTGAAGAGGCAGAGGAGCGGGGGGGGGCAGCGATGGGCCTGCACGGTGGACTCCATGACATGGGAGGTGGCAGTCCTCTGCTTGAAGGACTTGATGCCCAATCTGGCAGCCTCGGACACCAGAGCCTCCCGGAGGACTGACTTGAAGGTCAGGATGTCCCTGACCATGAGCCAGTGCTGCGTATCCTCATCATGCAGCCCGACCAGGAGACGATCCTGCAATGACTCCTCCAAGTTGTCCCACTGGCAGGGAGCGGCAGCCAGCCTCAGCGCTGCGGCATAGTCAGCCACAGACTCCCTGGGGCGCTGGTCCCTTCTGTGGAATGCCACCTGGGCCGGAAAGATAGACACCCTTGGCTGAAAGTGTGTCCAGAGCACCGCCAGGATCTCGGCCAGCGGGACAGTGTCAATGTCCCTGGGCAAGATGAGGTGTGTGGCCAGTTCGAGGGTAGCCAGGCCACACTGCAACAAGAAGCAGGAGCACTTCTTGTCCTCGTCAGTGATGTCCTGTGTCGCCATGGCATGGTGGAACTGCCACTCATACAGGAACCATTTCTCTGGAGCAGCAACATTGAAAGGAGTGAGGGTAGGTGCATGGGATGCCACCATCCCACCTTTGTCGCCAATTTGATGTTCTGCAAGAAGTATGAAGCAGCCAGCATAACAGGGCTAAACCGTTTATTGGGTAGTCAGAACATGGAGAACAGTGGTGCAAAACCGCTCCTTATATACACTGAGAAATGGATACATTTAGGCAGGAAGAGGCAGGAAGGGAAGGGGTAACTTGGAGGTTATTGGACCAGAGTGAAAGCTGTGCAAACTACTTAGTTTAGGTGGGAATGCAGTCCCGCGATATTTACAAGGCTAGAAGGAGACAAAATGGTGGATCATAATGATCCTAATAGTTCACAAACATTACAGCATAAATTGTATTCAAACACAACACTTCCCATCAAGAATTGAGTCCAGAGTTTGGGCATTACTCTGGAAGCAGCACTCTCTATCAATTCCCAGGTAGCTGCTGTGGTTCAATCAGCCTTTTTTCATCTTCAGCGTATCACTCCGCTTCAGACTTACCTTGATGGCAGGCACCAAAGGACACTGATCCATGCACTGGCAATCTTGAGGATTGACTATTGCAATGCTCTCTACATGGGGCTTTCCTTGAACTTAGTACAGAAACTTCAACAGGTCCAGAAATTGGCTGCTTGATTGCTCATGGGTGTGGGGAGATATTCCCACATTTTTCTCATCCTGGCCAGCTGCACTGGTTACCTGTTTGTTACCATGCTAGGTTCAAGCTGTTGGATTTGCCCTTTGAAGCCTTATAGGTTTTGGACCTCCCTATCACTTGGACTGTCTCATCCCAAATGCATCTGACCCTCGATCCTTGAGGGTTCCAACTCCCAGAGAAGTTAAGAATACCAAGACATGGAATAGGGCAGAGATTCTCAACCCGCGGCCCATGGGCCAGATATGACCTGTGGCACCATTTCATGTGGCCCACCACCACCTCCACCAAACCAGGAAGTGCCATGTGGTAAAGGAAGGGCAAAATTGCCATCTGACCCCTGAAGCTGTCTGAGGAAGTGTGACCCAGCCCCCAGCTTAAAAAGGTTTTGAACTCCTGGAATAGGGCCTTCTCTGTGATAGGCCCCTCTCTTTGGACTGCCCTCCTGACTGAAATAAAACTTGCCCAAGCTTTAAAGTTTCAAAAATAAACAAATAAACAACTGAAATGGAGTTTTTCAGGGAAGCCTTTTGGGGGTGGTTAGACTAATTTGATCTTTCTGAACCATGAATATTTTTAGACTCTTTATTTGTAACTTGAGGAAATTGTTTTGTAAATTATGTCCAAGCTACCATTGTCTTTGGGATTTGAGTATTTTTAATGTGGTAGGTTATTTTATTCATAGTTGTTTTCAATTTTAATTTTCCCTGTAAACTGCCCAGAACAGCTTGCAAGTGGACAGTACAGTGGAACCCCATATAACGAATGGCCTGCATAAAAAAGTGTTTTTGCACTAATCGGGATACCCCATTTTAGAAAAAAAATTGTTATACGGGGTATACCTTGCATAATGAAAACCCCATATAATGAAAATCTCTATGGGATGCATTGCACAATGCATCCCATAGAGATTTTCATTATACAGGGCTTTCGTTATGCAAGGTATACCGCATATAACAAAAAAATTGTAACATGGGGTATCGTGGTTAGAGCTTCATATAATGAAAAAATCGTATAGCGAAGCACCTTGTAGAATGGATTTTTACGTTATGCGGGGTTCTACTGTATATAAATATGATAAATAAATAAACTTATTCTTAGAGTGATTTATTTATATGAGTATGCTTTTGGTAAATCCATTTTTAATAACCTTGAACATCATCCTGTTTTATTTGTCCAGTAAATACCCTGATGTAAACATTCACTTGAAAAATATGTTGGATAATTTTTGCACAGCGGGGCAGCTAGCATGTCCCATTCAATTTAGGCTGAATGTTTAGAAATACAGGCTCTTCTCAGTTCACCATTTCTTTCTTCTTAGTTCCTCTTGTACAAATGTTAGGTAAGGTTTTAGCAGAGGGTGAAAATGTTTGCTTAAAAGGCTTGTGTTCAAACAAAGTTGTCAGGTAGCAAAAATATAATACAGTAAAACCCCTACTTACGGGGGGGAAGTCCGTTCTGTAGGCTTTTGCTTAAATTAGTTTTTTATGTAACTCAAAACAAACCCATAGAAAAATTATTTTTTTACATAACTCGAAGCAAATCCATAGGAAAAATGAAATTTTTATGTAAATCAAATCAAACCCATAGGGAAATGAATTTTTACGTAACTCAAAACAAACCCATAGGAAAAAGAATCTTTATGTAACTTGAAGCAAACCCATAGGAAATTGTGTAAATTTGGACATAGTTTTAGCACAATATCATTATGGAAGTCACATTTTATGTAACTCAGGGCATTTGTAAGTCGGGGTTTTACTGTACAACAGTACACTTTACCTTAGTTGCAATAAAGGAGGAAGAACAATCTCATAAGTAAATGATGATTGCAAGAGGGTACTGAAGTTACCAGCTTTCTCAGAAATCAGCTAAACCCAACAAACAGAGAGACTAAATTAAACTACAGCACCACACACAGCCACTATATAAACCTTTTCCTTTTGGAGAAAACCCTTGTGATTGGCTGTTTAGATTCAAAAGTCAATGGTTGTGTTTATTAAATGCTGACCCTTCCCATCTCCATGTCAGTGTACAAAACAAACACAAAGCATGATTGGATTGCCTGGAGAATTATACATTTGTCCCTCATGTAGTGACAACTTTCTCTCTCCACAGGGTTCTTGGGTGTTCATCTCCTTCACAAGACAACTCAGAGGCATTGTTGCCTGTGTTTCTCTGCCCTGTGAGAGGCTAGCTAAGCCAGAAGAAACCAATATTTGATAAATTCATGAAATGATTTCTCCCGCAACTTTAATTCTTCAAATAATTTTGTTGATTTTACAGTGCATTTGGCAGTCACATAGCACTGAACTCAAAGGGACTTATTTCTGATTAGAGATACACAGAGCTTTACTGCTATCTGATTCCTCCCTCTCCATCCATGCCTTTCAATCTCTTTTGGTTTGCTTTATAACAAGCTTTGCCGCATATTCTTTTTTTTAAAGCAAATTTAATTTAATTTAATTTAAAGTCATATTTATATATACCGCCCACTCAGGCAGAACCCGACTCAGGGCGGCAAATACTGTACAAACATATAACACCAAACATACAACACCAAACCTGCATTTCTCTGTAGTTCAGTTCAAAAATAGAGTCCTGTGGAACAGCATGTTGTGATTTAATGTTTTTAACAAGTGTGCTACAACCATTGCTTTTTCTTTTGAAAAGGATTTTACACCAGCCCTCTTGAATAAAAAAGAGGAGCTGGAGCAGGATCTCTAGATATTTAACAATTGCCCATTATTATGGGAGTGCTCAGTGAGTGGCAATAGACATAGTGTTTTTATAGTGCTCAGTGAGTGGCAATAGACATAGTGTTTTTATATTGTTTTGTTCTCTCTTTTTTACAACAGCAAGTGTGAATTTTTCAGAATTCAAAAAGTGCTCCAGAAGATGGATTTCTGAGACAGATGACAACTACTTCAATTATATTCTCCCACACGAAAAAATTCAACCACATACTTCAAATATGAAAAACAAAACAGTCAATTTTGAGGAGGGAAGACATCAGACAGTTTACAGAGTCTGAACTTATGGTACTAAAATAAAAGAAACAGTTGTGTAGTAGCTGCTCATATCCTCCAACTGTCCTGATTTACTGGGAATCTAGCAGAGTTCTGCCTTGTTCTTTGCCTTGTCAGATTCACAAATTCCCAGACTCTCATTAAAAGAAAAACTTCCTAACCTTTATAAAAGTGGAGATATGTGGCAAAATATACACCCACTCTTCTGTCCAGTTGCTTTGCAGGGAACAAAGTAACCTTTCCATGTGATTATTCAGTGAGTGATCCCACTGGCAGTTGGATTGACAGTTTCATAGATGCATAAAAGAAAGTCACAGAATCATAGAATAATTGAGAGTTGGAAGTGGCTTATAAGGCCATCAAATCCACTCTCTGGTTTAAGCAGGAATCCAAATCAAAGCAGATCTGACAGATGGTTGTGTTAGTTTTCTCTTGAATACCTCCAGCATTGGAGTACACACCACCTCCCAAGATAATTGATTCCATTGTTGCACTGCTCTAACCATTAAGATGATTTCCCTGATATTCAGGATCAATCTGTTTTCCTGTAGTTTTATCCGATTACTACATGCCCTGCACATACCTGTCAAGTGCAGTTCCACAAAATATGGGAAATTACTGTGCATGTGTGGGCAGTAACCTGTTTGGGCATGCGCACCATGGGCATGCATGCACAGTAACCCATTTGTGCATGCACACCATGGATGCACATGCACAGTAAACCCTTTCCTCACCATTCAAATACGGGATGGCAGTGGGAAAGGGGATGAACGAGCGCTGAAAAACGGGAAATCCCAGCCAATACAGGATACTTGACAGGTATGGCCCTGCACTCTGGAATGAAAATATTCTCCTCTGTATGAACATCTTTCAAGTACTGTATTTGAAAAGTGCTATCATATTCCCCACCCCCACCCCACCCCCTCAGTTTCCTTTCCTCGGGGCTAAACATACCTAGTTCTTTGAATCCTTCCTCATAGAGTTTGGTTTTCAGTCCCCTGATCGTCCTTTTTGCCTCCCTCTCAACTTGTTCCAGTTAGGTGTCCTGAATTGGACACTGTACTCTATACATGATCTAACTAGTGCCGAATATAGGGGGACTAGTGTCTCACGAGTTTGGTAGTATACTTCGGTTAATGCAGCTTAAAATAGCATTTACATTTTTTGCAGTCACATCACACTGTTGTCTTAGCTTGTGATTTACAACAATTCCAAGATCCTTCTCACTTTTAGCATTACTTAGCTATTTTCTCTCAGTTCTGGCTAAATGTTGCAGAACTGGGAGGTCCCACCATGATGGCAGAAAGGTTGGGTATCTCTCAAAGAGCTACCCACACAATATGCATATAAACCAATGGTGAGATAGGAATGAAGACATCCTTTCCAGATGTCTGGAGACTGTTGGGGTCTGGATGGGGGCTAACGGGCTACAACTGAATCCTAGCAAAACTGAGTGGCTATGGATAAGGGGTCCTGCATTATCCCAGGAGCTACCATCTTTGGTTTCAGATGGGACTATTCTGCCCCAGACTGACCCAGTGTGCAACTTGGGGGTCCTCCTGGATTCACGGCTGCTGCTAGAAGAACAGGTGGCGGCTGTAGCCAGGAGGGCTTTTGCCCAACTTCGGGTGACTCGCCAGTTGTGCCCCCTCCTGGACCGGGACTCTTTGCTCATGGTCACTCATGCTCATGGTTTAGAGGATTATGCCTTTCCCCTCGGTTCCTTCGGTACCTGCACCCCTTTTTAGGGGGTGGATTTTAATTCTGTTTTTATAGGTTTTTATCTGTTTTATGTTGTGATTGTGAACCGCCCTCAGTCGGCCTTGGTCGAGTGGGCGGTCTAGAAGTCCAACAATAAATAAATAAATAAAAATATAACAAATAAATAACCAGAAGACAGCTCTTGTATTAATTAAAAGCTCAATATCTCCTTGAGAACACAAAGGCCATGGAAGTGTTCAAATCAATCAGACTGTCCCTGTAATTGACAGCCATTTGACAACTCAGCAGAATTAGAGAAGAGGTTGTTAGTCTTTTAGAGATTACTATTTTTATCATTTTATTTTCAGAGGGTGTGCATTGGAGAATCTTTTTTTTTAATTTCAGGTGACTGCAGATCTTAATCCACTCAACAGAATGTGCTATTAATATCTTTTTGAGTCTCTTATGAGATTTTAGTAGGATAGGTCTCAGGAGAACTAGGGTCTCACTTAAGCATACTTGTCAAGTTTTGGATTTGGAAATAAGGGAAATTTCCCGGCAAATATGGGATACTTGATAGCTATGCTTATCCTGTGCTGCCCTCCAATGGTGGCAATAGGGCATTGCAGTCTAATTAATAAGGGATGACGGCGGGAAAGAGGGTAAAATAAGGGGTTTTCCCGGCCAATAAGGGATACTTGACAGCTATGCACTTAAGTTATTTCTCTCCCTGTTTTGTACTTACTCTGAACTAAATAATAAAGTAGAAATAAAATGAATAAATTAAGTAAATTGCACCATTCCTGGTTGTGAGAAGACTGTCTAGCTGAACATCCTAAAAGCAGGGGAAACTCTTAAGGAAAGATATGGTTTTTTCAACAGCTGGATCCAGGCAAAACAAAAAGCAAATGATCTAAAGGTGGCATCTTGTAGACAAATAAGTTTCTTTTCTCATGAGGCTCTGTAGACTGCAGTCAATTTCTTGGCTACAATTAATGGCATGAGATGGAATTGGACATGCAAATGTAGAAACACTGGACAATAGTGAGACTGTGTTCATCAATAAACAGTGTTTGATTGACAAATGTTAGCTGGGTGATAGCACAGACATCTTAACACAATGCAAGCGCGGCGCCAAAATGGCCGCCGCGCTCTTTGCGGGAGCCCCCCCACAGGACGAAGGCATCCAGGTAGTTAGGGGCGTGGCCAGCTCCCTTATAAAAGGGGTGGCCACGAGGCAGCCGAGCTGCCATTTTGCGAAGCGACGGAGCGGAGAAGTTTTTCCTCTTACTCCGTCGCTTTTACCTTGATCGGGAAGCCTTTTGGTTGCTGACCTTCCTCTTTTCGACTTCCCTTAGGTCCGACTGAGATGCCTTCGAAGAAGAAAGCGGCCGCGAGCGCGGCTCGGGCGGTTCGGAGACACAATCCGGGTCGGAGGACCACGGCTGCGCCTCCCCTCCAGCCGCCTTTGCCGGCTCCCACCGGGACCGGTGGGATGGGGTCTATTACCCCCTGGTTGGAGGCTGGGGACCCGAGCAGGGGACCAGCTTGGGCTTCGGCCCGCGGCCCGCAAGCGGCGGACACCGCTCCTGGTGCTCACTCTACTGGGCCTCCCTCTATCAGGGCGCAGCTCACTCCAGGGCCTTCCAGCCTTGGGGGGTGGTGTGGTCCCCTCCCTTGGCAGGTGCCTACACCGGCCCTGCCGGGCCTGGGTGTGGGGTCATGGCCATATTCGGGCCCCGGGGTGCAAGGACCTGTACCCACGCCCGTAACGGGCGGGCCGGCTGGCCCGTGGCCCCATGCCAGTGTGGAGGCCTTACTGGCACGCTTGGCGGCACTCGAGGCTTCCCTTGCTCGGGCCAGCCACGCTGGGGCTCCTTTTGGGGTGCACTTTGACGCGTCGTCTGCTGGGCAGCGGCAGGCGACGGGACGGGTCGAGCCGCTTGAGGCACGTGGCGCGACTTCGGCCACTGCCTCGCAGCTCCCCAACCAACAGGCCAGCGCGGGTCAGGCCCCAGCGGTGAGCTCTACGGCGGTCGTGAGCTCCGACGCCCCCAGTGGGCCAGAACCCCCGGTGGGGGCGGCCCGCGGGGGTGCAGCATGTGAGTATGCAGTACAAACTAGTGCACCTACACATGTGGCTACGCTGGGGGGGGCTTTCCAATGGCCTTGGCCTCGCATGGGTGGAGCGGCGGTACAGCCGCTGACGCACCACCAGGCGACGTCAACCACCACCCAGGGCCCCGGGGTGGGGAGCGTTTCCTACCCTGTGGGGAATGTTTTGGGGGTGGCTGGGCTAGTCCAAGCCCCTTTCCAGATGCCCGCAGTTTCTGCTGTGCCTGTCTCGGCCTTACCGACAGCGGGCTATTCCTTGCCACTGGGTGACCACTTAGCACAGGCCACCAGAGAGAAAATATGGCGAGGGGAGTATGTTGATATCTTCTCACTCCTAAACAGGGAGCCCACCAAGGAAGAAAGGGAGGGGCAGGATGAGAAGGATAAGGAACAGGCACGTCGTCGCAAGCCACCACGAACGTGGGCCAACTGGCTGCCGGCTTACCTCATCTACATGGCGGTGTACCTGAGGGCCCGGCCGGATCTGGCAATTCTGATGGTCCAGTATTTGGACAATATCTATCTGGCGATGGTTGATTTTCCGGGCCCGTCGTGGTTGGCTTATGACGAGGAATTCCGTATGCGAATTCCCCTGCACCCTGAGATGAGGTGGGATGAGCCATGCCAGAGGCTTTGGCTTCTGTACATGACGCCCACGCGCCCCGCGCCAGGGGAAAGATACCATTGTGGACATGCGGTCCAGCGAGTGGCTCCAGCACAGGTTCCCCGCCAAGTGGCGGGGCAGGGGGTTCCAGCCCGCCTGCTGTGCTGGGCTTTCTCGTCTAATGGTTCATGCAATAAGAAGAATTGCAAGTACAGACATGAGTGTCCCACCTGTGCGGGCCCCCATGCAGCCTCTGCCTGTCCCAGGCCTGGAGGGACGCGGGGCAGAGGGAAGGGCGGACAGTGGGCTGGCGAGACTGCCGCAGATGGAGCTGGTTCACCGAAAGGCTCCCTCCCCAATTAATGTGGACATGTTGGAGCGTTGGCTCGCATTGTACCCGAAGGGGGAGGATGCAGATTATCTCCTTCAGGGCTTTAGACAGGGGTTCCGTATTCCTTTCATGGGTGATAGGTCCCCTCAGGATGCCCCCAACCTTTTGTCCCTTAGGGGGAGGGAGGAGGTGGCTGCTGCCAGCATCAATAAGGAGGTCAATGCGGGCAGGGTCGCTGGCCCTTTCCCTGCACCCCCGTTCACTAACCTCAAGGTATCGCCCCTGGGCTTGGTTCCCAAGAAGTCACCAGGCGAGTTTCGCCTTATCCATCACTTGTCCTACCCAGCCGGCCGATCGGTCAACGATGCTATCCCTGACGACCTTTGCTCAGTCGGGTATACATCTTTTGACCACGCGCTGCGCATGGTGCGCTCATGTGGCCCAGGTGCGCTGCTGGCTAAGTGCGACATTAAGTCGGCTTTTCGCCTCTTGCCAGTGCACCCGGGCGACTTTGAATTGCTGGGTTTCAAATTTCGGGGCGAATATTATTTTGATAAGGCCATGCCTTTTGGCTGTTCCATATCATGCTCGGCTTTCGAGCGTTTCAGTACCTTCCTAGAGTGGGCTTTCGTCCGCAGGTCAGGGTCCCGGTCTGTAGCCCATTACCTGGATGACTTTTTATTCGGGGGATGAACGGGGCTGGGACACGTGCACACGTCTCCTCAACACATTTCAGACGCTAATGGAGGAACTCGGTGTCCCTTTAGCGCCCGAAAAGACCGAGGGCCCATCTACACAGCTAGTCTTCCTGGGGGTGGAGATTGACACGATAGTGCAGGCGTCTAGGTTACCGCGGGATAAGGTGTCAAGAATAGTGGCCCTTATCTCGGACTTGTTGGCCAAGTGCAAGGCATCACTGAGGGAACTGCAGGTGCTGCATGGTCACCTTAATTTCGCCTGCAGAGTGGTCGCACCGGGCAGGGCTTTTGCCCGGCGTTTGTGCGACGCTATGGCAGGATTATCCAGGCCTCACCATAGGGTTAGGCTTACCCGGGGTATCAGGGCAGACATGCTTGTCTGGTTACAGTTCCTGAGGGAGTTCAATGGGGTCTCATTTTGGAGGCATGACCTCCTGGCTTCCCCTCAATTTCAGATTCAGTCTGATGCCTCGGGATCTCTCGGTTATGGGATGTACTTCAATGGGAAGTGGGCCTGTGGTGGGTGGCCACCGGCCTGGGCAGGCACGGGTCGCCTGCGTGATCTCACATATCTGGAATTTTTCCCTATCCTGGGTGCTTTGATGCTATGGGGCCAGGAGTGGTCCAACACGGTCGTGCATTTCTGGTGTGACAATGCGGCTGTGGTCCACATTGTAAATGCACAGACTTCCAAATCGCCCAGGGTTATGGATCTAGTGCGCCAATTTGTGTTGCGCAGCCTACGCCTCAACGTACTGTTCAGGGCCAGGCATGTCCCAGGGGTTAATAATGATATTGCTGACGCTTTGTCCCGCCTACAGATCTCCCGGTTCCGTGCCTTGGCACCGGATGCGGAGGAATTTCCCTCGCCACTCCCGGAGGAGATATGGACCATTGGCAAGGAGAGGTGAACCGGGCGATTGGCCTGTCGCTAGCGCCACGCACCCGTAAGGCGTATCACCACGCAATTAATTCTTTCAGGGCATTCTGTACTCAATTTCAATTGCCAGGAACCTGGCCGATCCCGGTAACCCATGTTCTGCGGTTCATGGTTTACCTGCATTCTCAGGGCCTTGCACCTCGCACCATAGCATCTAAGCTTTCAGTGTTGGCTTTTATGGCCAAGGTGGGGGGTCATGTGGACAGCACCTCTGACTTCCGTGTGAGACATGTTTTGGAGGGGTGGGTGCGCGAGCGCGGGCGTTGCCCGGACGACCGCCACCCGATTTCCCCAGGGGTCCTTACCCAGTTGGCCCGGGGCTGGCCTTGCCTCTGTTTTGATGCATATGAGGAAGCCCTGTTCCATGCAGCCACAACGGTGGCATTTTTTGGAGCGCTCCGCATCAGCGAGCTTGTGATGCTGTCTAAGGCGGATGCAAGTCGTAGGTCACTGGAACTCGAGGATGTCTGTGTAGCCAAAGACTGGGCTCAGTTGAGGATACGTTCCACTAAGACCGATCAGCATGGCGTCGGCAGTGGTGTGCGACTGCTACGGTGTTCTTTGGCAGACATCTGTCCGGTTGGTGCCCTACAGGAATTCCTGGCACTGCGTGGCACGCACCATGGCCCGTTTTTCTGTCACCAAGATGGGTCTCCCCTTACTAAATTTCAATTTTGGAAGGTGACGGGCAAAGCGCTGGCCAGTGTGGGCCTCCCAGGCGCCCGCTATGGCACTCATTCATTCCGTATAGGGGCGGCCTCGACCGCTGCGGCTTTTGGGTACTCAGGGGCTGACATACGTAGCATGGGACGGTGGGGTTCGCAATGTTTTCAATTTTATGTGCGCCCACTCCCGCCATGAGTACCAACCCAGACACCTTACCTACTTTCCCTCATTTTTTCCTTTACAGACCCGGGGTGTCGTATTACACCGGTGACAGTATGGCTGGTGGGCCATAGCTACGTGCACAGGGCAGCGCGTTATGCTGCGGCGACAGAGTGGGGACCCCGACTGGGACTGGGTGCATACGCAAGTCTCACATGGCATGGTAAGCCCGGGATGTTATGGCGGGAGCTGCTGCCTTTCCTTTTTTCAGGCCAGAATGCTGACCCGCCTGACATTCTGATCATACACCTGGGGGGCAATGATTTGGGCCAGGTCACCGGCTTGTCACTGAAGCATGCGATTTGCGAAGACCTCGCCTACCTGCATTACGTCTGGCCCGCCACAACCCTTGTTTGGTCGGACATGGTCCCGCGCCATTCCTACAGAGGGGGTGTTGACCTCCTGGCCCTTGACCACGCTAGACGCATGGTGAATAGGGCAGTGGCGCGTTTCCTTGTCGACAGGGCTTGGGGGAGGGTCAGTCGTCACCCCGCTATTAGCCTCCAAAGTTATGACTTGTATGCAGGGGATGGGGTCCATCTGTCGCGAGGAGGTATGGACCTCCTGTTGGGTGATTGGCGAGCAGGCCTGTTGACCGAGCTGACGGTCTGGGGGGGCGTCGAGCCTTCTTTGAAGCCCCTCCGTGTGGCGGGTAGCACTGGTAAGGTAAACATTATGACCCACAGGTATCCGGCAAGCTTGCAATTGACTGGACAACACTAGACAGGCATAAGTTGGTTAAACGTTGTCCGGTCAACGACGAACTAGGCGACGGGGTGATGGCTATAGCTAGACAGCATGCATCACCCCGTGATTTTACGGATACGCGTCAGAGGGTGGGGGCATTAGTTAGATATTGACTATGGTCAACAATTTGTTTGTGGTCAACAAACAAATTGATACAAATGGATACATTGTAGCAATTGCCGTTGGCAATTTTGGGTGGTACCTTACCAGTGTTACTTCGGCCTGCTTGCCTTAAGAATTATGATTGGTCAATTACCAATAGAAATTTATAATTCGGACTAGGGCATGAATCAATAAATGTGGCCCAATGCCGTTATCCACTTTCATTGGTGTCTGAGTCCTTTATTGGGGGGTGCGCCTGCAATGCAAGCGCGGCGCCAAAATGGCCGCCGCGCTCTTTGCGGGAGCCCCCCCACAGGACGAAGGCATCCGGGTAGTTAAGGGCGTGGCCAGCTCCCTTATAAAAGGGGTGGCCACGAGGCAGCCGAGCTGCCATTTTGTGAAGCGACGGAGTGGAGAAGTTTTTCCCTCCACCCCCTCCCTAGTTAACAGTGTGATATTTTGGTCACTTCGGGGCCGGGTGGGAATTTTTGGCTGGGACCCATATTGGCTTCCGGGTCCTGGTTTTTTCGCCCATCCCACACTGTTGCTATGGTTTGACATAGGGGTTTTTCTGTTGCTGCTGTTGACTTTGGTCACATGGGCGGGTAGCACTGGTAAGGTAAACATTATGACCCACAGGTATCCGGCAAGTTTGCAATTGACTGGACAACACTAGACAGGCATAAGTTGGTTAAACGTTGTCTGGTCAATGACGAACTAGGCGACGGGGTGATGGCTATAGCTAGACAGCATGCATCACCCCGTGATTTTACGGATACGCGTCAGAGGGTGGGGTCATTAGTTAGATATTGACTACGGTCAACAATTTGTTTGTGGTCAACAAACAAATTGATACAAATGGATACATTGTAGCAATTGCCATTGGCAATTTTGGGTGGTACCTTACCAGTGTTACTTCGGCCTGCTTGCCTTAAGAATTATGATTGGTCAATTACCAATAGAAATTTATAATTCGGACTAGGGCATGAATCAATAAATGTGGCCCAATGCCGTTATCCACTTTCATTGGTGTCTGAGTCCTTTATTGGGGGGTGCGCCTGCAAATGCACTAGTTAAACACATACATTGCAATAAAAACACGGTTAGGACAAAGAATGTCAAACTTGGAAAATATTATCAATTAATAACATATTTTATCTATGTCTCTGAGGGAAATTATACATTCTCTCTCTCTCCCACAGTTCCTGCTAATGCCCCCACTCCCACCACCACTTCTTTCTTGCAAATCAGATGGCAATATGTCACATTGGGAAGGTTTTCTGGCATTCTCATGGATCAGAGAGAGAGAGTGTGTGTGTGTGTGTGTGTGTGTGTTTACACCACCAGGAAGAAACTGACAGCACAAAACTACAGTAATTGAACAGGAGTACCTCCAGAAGCCCCTGTGCTTGGCCAAATGTCATAGTTAAAGTCATCATGTATGTATTTTCCCTTCACCACAGTAAATGTACATGGCTTCTTTCATGGGTTCCTCTTTCCCGGCCAGCATCATTATTCAATCATGGTGTTCAAATGGTTTCCCAACTGATGGGCATGAGTCATATCTCTACATGAGTTTGTGATTACTCCTGCATGTTACAGACTAAGATGTTTTATCTGATTTGACTATTTACTGAACATGGCCCATTTTATCGGACTATGTGATGAAATGGGGTGTATTTTTAGGAAAACTTTGCTATTTTTACCGCAACACTCTAACATGGCTGCCTCTATACCTTGAAACAGAAGGTAACTAAGATGACACTTCCCACCATGTTGATCTGTCACATCACTTTTTCTCAGAAATACCCCTTACCGTTGTGCAGTATCTTGCAGGTAAAAACCAGGAAGAGGGCCTTTTGCACACTGATGCCTACTCCCTGAAATACTCACCTTCCAGAAACTGAACACGAACTGACTCTTCTGCTATTTAGCAACACATTCCCCCCCCCCCTTTTTTTTTAAACTGCCAAATGCACTCCTGTTTTATAGCGCTTACTGTTTCATTTTTAACCTATGGTCAGCTTCTCTTTCAGTTCAGTTTTGTCCACATCCTCCCATGTATATTTCTGTCCTTGTTTCACTGTTGAATGCTACCTTAATTAAAGCACAAAGTAATATCAATTAACCCAAATCCTGTTGTGTACTCAAACAATGAGGTAACTTTCAGAGGCAAATTGTCGCAGGTTAAGAAATTACAATAGACATGACCAGTTGCATCCTGAATCCTACAACTCAGTGTGTTAACAAGGGGTGGATGGGCTACACTTGAGCCAATTTGCCTCTAGAAATTTGTAGTTAGGCCACCATGGCCCTAATAAATTTAGGTGACCTCACAGCACTACTGCAACCAGAACATTGTGAATTCAATCTTGACAGGGATCAAGGTTGACCCAGCCTTCCATCCTTATGAGGTCAGTAAAATGAATACCCAGCATGTTGAGGGTGAAATTCTAATTATTCTGTGAACCGCCCAGAGTGTGCACTGTTATGGGGCAGTATATAGCTGTACTTACTATTGCTACTACGAAAACACTATTGCTTGTTATACTAAGTCTCAACTAAGTAGACCCATTTGAATAAATGGAACATACAGAGGGGTTGATTCACCTTATCCCTGCTGATTAAATGGGTCTACTCTATAATGACTTACTACATTATGCAATAGATTTTGAGTAAAAATTAAAAGTTCTGCTATTTATGTAGTTATGTAAAATTGCAACTGGTGGTGTGTATTGTTTGAAAAGCCTTTCTCAGAGCATACATAGCTCTTCTTGAATACAAGGTGATATATAAATAATACCTATCATAGGGGCTGCAGTGGCTCAGGGGTTAAGAAACTTTCTTTGTTAGCTGGAAGGCTTGCAAGTCAGCAGTTCAAGACCCGGCTACTGCATGATGGATTGAACACTCATCTCTGTCCCAGCTCTTGGGACACGAAAGGAGCCTATTTCAGGGGGTCCCCTCAGGGGAGTTTCTCCAGCAAAAATCCTTTCAACCCAGAATAATTCCTGACACAAAATTATTATTAATAATAATAATTGGTTAATAGTTGTGGTTTTTCACTGCATCTCCTAGAACTCCTCAGAACTCTTCCATCCATTGTCTACCTACCTACCAACCCCAAGCTTAAGTAGGGCAGACTTCATAGTCATATAGAATTACTGTATAGAATTGTCTAACTCAGTAAATGATAGCTTCCTATGCTTGCTCAGAAGTTGCTATACCAGGTCTTTAGCAACCATATGTTAGATAAGTTCATGGAGGACAAGGCTATCAATGGCTATAATTATGGCTACCTAAGGACAACCTCCGGGTTGGAGAGATAGGCAGGATATCTCTCAATGCCATTTCCAGGGAATCCTAAGCAGGTGAAGGCATCTCCTTGGGAATACCCTGAAGGAAATGGTGAGCCACTGTGTGAGACAGAATGCTGGACTGGATGGGCTGTGGCCTGTTCCAGCAAGGCTGTTCTTATGTTCTTATGTTCTTATATGTCATGGTTTTGATGTATCATGATGCTGCCTTCCTGGTTGCTTTTTTCTGCCCCAATTATTGTCCTCTAAATTCAAATTTATATTATATAATGGAAGATTAGGCTGTGCTAAGGAAGATGCACCACTGTGTGTATGGCAAGTGTGTTAAATGAGGTAGAGTTTATTTATTTTACACTGGATGACTGCACAGACTTTTTAAAAAATCAATAAAAAATAAAAGCTGTTATAAGACCTTTGAAAGACATCAAGATAAAATGACTCAAACTGAGAAAATGAATTTTGGATTTCAAACTTCCCAAAAGCAATGTTAAGCACTAGTTGTGGGTGGGTGGGGATTTTATCCCAGGCTGTTGCAACCATCTGGAAATTATAGATTAGTGGCCTATCTATGTTAAGTGTGACAAATATCACAGTGGTCTTGAGTGGCCATTACAATTAAAAGAAGACTACATGGAGAAAATTGGAGGATGAAGGGTAAAGGATGAAGGAGCAACTTTTAGCATCAACTTCAAGTGCCTTCCCAATTATTAGGAGAATTGGAAAAGATCAAATACGTACTATGTTCCAATAAGAAAGCAGTGCATAGAGTCATTGTCTAAAGATCCAAAGTCTTCCACTATTCCTCCATCATCTCATCTATGATGTCAAAGGGAGTTTGTTATGTTCATTCCTCCCATCTTCTTCTCTTACTTTTTTTTGTTTGATTGCAAAATACAGCAAAATTCCATGGAGAGCTTTTCATAATCTGAGTCTTTTTATGCTTTCCAGGTGGGCAGTCTATCAGCTACAAGCTGTGCCCTGCCAAATATTTGAGAACAGTCCTGTTTCCCAAGCCCCAGCCAAGCAGAACAGGAAATTTCACAGATCCTGGATGGACCACCTATGAGGAATGGATTTGTTTTAGCTTTCTGGTTGTACTGTCCTCAAAGGTGTGGGGAAGGGCTTAGCTCCCTACACTCTTTCTCATAATTCACCAAGTATATTTCACCACCCCATATCTGCAGAGAGAGAAAACTAATGTTCACATCCGGAATCATAATTACTTTGTAATAAAAAGAGGCAATAATGAGAAAGAAGTGGTTTCATTGAATCACGGGAAGCACTAGGGCATTTCAGATGTCATTATGCTGCTACCCTCTTGATCATACCTGTCAAGTTTTGGATATGAAAATAAGGGAAAATTTAGGCCACACCCTTCTCTCCCATGCCACACCCGCTCCCTAAAATCTAGGAACATCCAAGAGCCTAGAAGATGAGGAACTACAGAGGAATATTGAGTTCACCGGGTAGAGGAAGAACTACCCCATAGGCACAACTGCTTCCCCTCACAGGGAAAAAGGCAGCCAGCAAGCCAGGCTTACTGCAATAATTCTATTCAATATTTCACCCTATTCTCCTCCCTATTCGACTGTATTTCATATTATGGTGATTTTTCATGGAACTGTTTTTCACATTTTAATCAGTTAATTGTCTCCTGTCTTAGCGTTTTGTGCCTCAATTACATTTTTTAAAACTCTGTGTTTAGGAGAAAACCATGGAAGTATCCTGTTTATGCTGTATGCAAATATACTTGAAGCTGATTGGCTCATTGACTTCCCTTTAACACCCTCTTTCCCAGGAGAGATGGCTTTAAGTTTTCCCGGGCAAAACGGGATACTTCACAGGTATGCTCTTGATGTCTCACCAGGGCTATTTTTGTCTAGAGATCCTGGGAATTGCAACCCAACAACTTTTGGAGGGCCATAGTTGTCCTTAGCATGAAGAAGTTGCTCCAAGCAATAGTCTTCAACCTTTGGTTCATCAGATATTTTGAACTTCACCTCCCCCAAAGCCTCAGCCAGCATGACCAATCGTCAAGGATTCTGGATGCCAAAGTCATAAGCATCTGAATGATCAGACACTGAGAATTACTGTCTTAAATGCTTATCATGCAAGATGCCTTCTGTTATGATTTTGAAAGCATGCGTAATATTGAAAGTTTGGATTGCAATTCTCTGCACTTTGAAATCCAATTAGAATAATGTACACTGAACTCAGTGTGATCCAATAGTTCTCAGTAAACGTGCACACAATATCTGCTCTATGTATTCCTATGTGGTTCCTGGTTAAAATATTAGGCTCCTCCTTTTAATTAACAGGCAAACTCCCTAAACTCTTTCTCATAATTCACCAAGTTTATTTCACCACCCCATATCTGCAGAGAGAGAAAACTAATGTTCACATCTGGAGTCATAATTACTTTGTAAAAAAAAGAGGCAAGAATGAGAAAGAGGTGGTTTCATTGAATCACGGGAAGCACTAGGGCATTTCAGATGTCATTATGCTGCTACCCTCTTAACATATAAGTTTTGTAACAAAACCTCCTCTTCTGATCACACATTCAAGGTGACTAAAGAGTGAAGTATGGACTTCCCCCTCTACATCACAGTTTTTGGACAGCACATATTGGAAATCTGATCTACATTATTCATGGAAAGAGCATTCTAGGTTACTGTATATACTTGAGTATAACCCGAGTTTTTTAGCCCCAAAAATGAGCCCCAAAAAGGGGACACAGCTTATACTTGTGTCAATGACCATGAGGGTCCCAAGACCATGCTGAATTGAGATGCGCTAACAATTTAATTAATTTTACCTTATTTTCATTTATTTTGTATTGAAACTCACTACCAACTGCTGCATTTCCCACCCTTGGCTTATACTCCAGTCAATCTATTTTTTATTTATTTATTTATTTATAGTCATATTTGTATATGCCGCCCACTCAGGCGGAACCCGACTCAGGGCGGCATTACAATAATTCTAGAAATACATAAAAAACATTATAAAAACCCACAACCCACCCCCTTTAAAAAAAACCCATATCCCGCCCACCCATCCCACCTACTATACAAAAGGAAGAAGAGAGAGTTCTTATAAAAGCCAGCAGGCGGGCACCATAGTCCCATTCAGGCCCCACACCTGCCCTGCCAGCCAGGTCTTCACTCCTTTCCTGAAGGGCAGCAGTTCACTTTGGAGTCTTAGGTCTATTGGCAGGAGGTTCCAGAGAGTTGGTGCGGACACGGAGAAGGCCCTCCTTCGGGTGCTAGACAGATGTGCACCCCTAGTTGGTGGCACTATTAGAGAGCCCCTCCGGTCCGCTCTGGTTGGACGGGCAGACACTCTTGGGACAATGCGGTCTCTAAGATATCCTGGCCCCCTGCCATATAGGGCTTTAAAGGTCAAAACCAGCACCTTAAATTGCACCCGGAGACAAACTGGTAACCAGTGCAGCTCCCGAAGTAGCGGTGAGGCATGGGCATATCGCCCACACCCCATCACCACCCGGGCCGCCGCATTCTGGACCAGCTGCAGCCTCCGGATGGTCGTCAAGGGCAGCCCCATGTAGAGCGCATTACAATAATCTAGTCGGGAAGTAACCAGAGCATGGGTGACCATAAGCAAGGAGCCCCGGTCCAGGAGCGTGCGCAATTGGCGAATTACCCGAAGTTGGGCAAAAGCCCTCCTGGCCACAGCCGCCACTTGTTCTTCTAGAAGCAGCCACGAGTCCAGAAGAACCCCCAAGTTGCGCACTGGGTCTGTCTGGGGCAAAGCAGCCCCATCCAGTACCAAAGGTGGTAACTCCCTGGATAACACGGGGGCCCCTATCCACAGCCACTCTGTCTTGCTGGGATTCAGCCGAAGCCCATTGGCACCCATCCAGACCCCAATGGCCTCCAGGCATCCGGATAGGATTTCAACAGCATCACTGGGGTCCCCACGGGCCGAGATGTACAACTGAGTATCATCCGCGTACTGATGGTACCGCACCCCGTGGGAACGAATGATCTCACCCAGTGGCTTCATGTAGATGTTAAATAAGAGAGGAGAGAGCACAGAGCCCTGAGGCACCCCATACTTGAGGGGCCTAGGGCTGGACCTCTCACTCTCTAACCACACCGACTGGGTACGGCCCTCCAGAAAAGAGGAAAACCAGGACAACACAGTGCCCTGGATCCCCAGTCCTTCGAGCCGTTCCAGAAGGATACCGTGGCCGATGGTATCGAAGGCCGCTGAGAGGTCAAGAAGAGCAAGGACGGATGGACAACCCCCGTCCCGCTCCCGCCAGAGATCATCCATCAGCGCGACCAATGCCGTCTCCGTTCCATACCCGGGCCTGAACCCTGATTGAAAGGGGTCTAGATAATCCGCTTCCTCCAGGACACTCTGCAGCTGGCGCGCCACCGCCTTCTCCAAAACCTTACCCAAAAAGGGCAGGTTGGAAACTGGCCTGTAGTTGTTAAGGACAGCTGGGTCGAGGGACATTTTCTTCAGGAGGGGGCGCACCAAGGCATGTTTTAGCTGTGCAGGAAATACCCCCTCCCGTAACGAGGCATGTATTATCCCCCCAACCCAGCCACCTGTTACCTCCTTGGAGGCTTTCACCAACCAAGTGGGACAGGGATCCAAAGGACATGTAGTGGCACGAACAGCTGCAAGGAGCCTGTCCACTTCATCAGGGACAACAGGATCAAACTGATCCCAGATCGTACAGCAAGACTGTGCACCGGCACCCCCCTGACTCTCCCCGTCCACGCCAGAGTTCAATCCAGAACGAATCCGATCGATTTTCTCCACCAGATGGTCAGCAAAGTCCTCAGCCGAACCCTGCCAACCGGGCACCGATCTCCCCTTACCAAGGAGGGACCTGGTTACCCGGAACAGGGTGGCTGGGCGATTATCAGCGGAGGCAATAAGGGTGGTGAAGTATTGCCGCCTCACCACCCCCATCGCCACTAGGTAGGCCCTAATAGCAGCTCTAGCTAGTGTCCAATTGGAGTCATCCCGGGTCTTCGCCCAGCGGCGCTCTAGGCGTCTCTTTGCCCGTTTGAGTTCACGCAGTTAATCTGTGAACCACGGAGATGACCTAATCCCCCGGGCGTGGAGAGGCTGCAGTGGCGCGATTTCATCCAAGGCTACTGTTGTCGACCTATTCCACAGGTCGACGAGTGCCCCGGGTGAATCGTGTAGCCGATCCAGAGGAACATCCCCCAGTTCCCTCTGGAATCCATCTGGATCCATTAATCGCCGAGGGCGGACCATTTTAATCGGCCCTGCCTCCCTACGATGAAGTATCGCCCCCAGAAAGTCAAGAGTCACCAGATAGTGATCTGACCATGGCACAGGTGAGATGACTAGATCCTGTAATCTCAGATCACTCTGCCACTGCTCCGACAAGAAAACTAAGTCTGGCATGTGACCACTGCCCCTGGTCGGACCCCGAACTACCTGAGTCAGGCCCATGGCTGCCATGGAAGCCATGAACTCTCTTGCCACCTCAGAAGCCATCCCCAGCGATGGCAAATTGAAGTCCCCCAGAACCATAAGTCTCGGGAACTCCAACGCCAGCATCGAGGCGGCCTCGAGGAGCTCAGGCAGGGCATCCCTTACCCTGCAAGGGGGCAGGTACAGGAGTAAGATCCCCAACTGACCCTTGGGGCCCAACCGTAGAAGCAGGGCCTCACAACCAGCCACTTGTGGAGCAGTGGCCCTAGCAACTCCCAAAGACTCCCTGGCAACAATGGCGACACCACCGCCCCTCCCCTCACCTCTAGGCTGGTGCCAAATACCGAACCCAGCTGGACACATGTCCGAAAGAGGTACTCCATCTTCAGGCATCAGCCAGGTTTCGGTGATGCATGCCAGGTCGGCCAGCCCTTCCTGGATGGCATCTTGAATCAGGGGGCCCTTTTCCTGGGTTTTCAGGTCAAAATTAGGAACCTCGTCTTATATTCAGGTCGGCTTATATTCGGGTATATATGGTAATTAATGGCAACAGGAAACTACTATCAGATAATGATTTTGCCAATGTTAATTCAGGTTTAAGCATTATTTAATTGTCCCACTAAGATCTACTGAGGAACTAAAAATGTCTAGAGGAACCAGGATAAGTGATTATTGCAGTGGTGGGGAACCTATGGCACACATGCCATAGGGGGCACTCAGATCCCTCGCTGTGAGCATGTGAGCCATCACCCCAGCACAGAGTGCACTCTGCCCAGCAGCCTAATAGGAACACTTCCTTGCTCCCCCCCATCACAGAGTTCTCCTTACCCTCTGTCCAGCAGCCCAATGGGAGCACTTCCTCCCTCCCCCAGCACAGAATTTACCCTGCCCTTCTGCAGATCAGATGGCAGACAGTTGAGTTTGGGCACTCGGTCTCTAAAAGGTTTGCCATCACTGGCTTATTGTTTTGTGATTCAAAGTGACTACCGCTGAACATAAATATTTCTGTAGCATTGTTGCCTTCAGAAATAATGGTGGTTGCTACAGTGATACATAACTTACAAACCTCAATGCAAAGGAACATAAAATCAAAATACATTTGATAATGTGCACTCTTCAGTACAGTATTGGTAAATCCACTCCTCTTTGTCTCAGATTGGAAAGGATCAATGTACAGTCTAATTCCAAAGAAGGAGATTGCAACATTTGTAGTAACATTTGAACTGCTACATCAATTTCCCACAAAAGCAAACTGGCCGTTAAGTTTTATACAAAGATGTCTACAATGTAACAAACAAGAACCTGATGTTCAAGCTGGATATCAAAACGAAGAAGCACTAGGAATCTTGTCCAAATATGTGGTGACTATTGAACCATACCAAAGAATTTTGGATCAAAATCAGTTTGTGCTTTGCAAATGACACTAAAATCATTGACAATTTGGATCACAAAAAAGTTATGGATTTTTCCAAAGACCTGTAGTCTGGACAAGAAGCTACTATGGAGAACATAATATTGAGAAATGAAATGGTTTTTAACAAGCAACGGGACTCACACCAACACTGGAGAGAGTCTTCTACTGACTTTCCTCTCTACTCTCTCCAAGTTTTGTGAAGTTTGGAGTTTGGGTGTCTGACTTTTACTCCTCACCATCACTCATCGAATTTCCCCCAAACTTGCTGGTGGTGGCCTAAGACTTCTGCACAGTACTGTACATTTTTAATAACATGTCTACTCTCAGGGAACACAACTTATATGTATTTCTGTCTCAGTTGTGAAACTACCACCTCTTCTGTAATATATACCTCGAAATGAGGAGCATGGGGGATTTTCTACTCTGCCTCAGGCAGGATAATCCCAGCATTTCTCTTGCATCCTTCTTCTTAATTGGTTCCTCCTCTGTCCCTCTCACTTGAACAGATCTTTAAGCCTTGCCTGGAGATGTGTCTCCAGAAGAAAATATTCCCTCACACTCCCATAAGCTGTAAGGCACACCTCCTTTATATCACTACAAATCAAAGTTTTTAGCGTACGGTTGGGTTCTCCTTGGCTGCTGAAATACAGCTTGAGGTGAAAGAATAGATTGCATAAAAAGTGTGTGTGTGTGTGTGAGAGAGAGAAAACAATGTGCTGTGTCACATAGGAAGATGCCCTCTGATTCGGAAACCTTTGTATAGAGTTTACCCAAGCTGCTCCGGAGTGGCCTGAAGAACTCTGCCACTCCACATGCTTCTAATCTGGAGCACTGGGGTATTTGAGATCTCAATTATTTATGTGTTCATGCTGAGGGTTAATGCTGACTGACACTAAAACACAGCCTAGATTTAGCTTCATAAAATTTTTATCTCCACTACGAACAGCAAGTCTTTCTCTAGTTTCAGGGGAAGGAAATGGCTGGTTGGAAAGCCCACCCTTCTGCAATTTGCCAAATCTTGGGGCTCTGTTACCGTGGCAACGGGTCATAATTTTAAATTCCCTTCCTGCTTACATCTGCACAGGGGAAAATAAATTTTCCTGTTTTCATAATACCTGTCCATCTCCTTGAAGCCAAGGGCTAAGTTCACAGTAATTCCTTCCCTTGTGGTGGTGTAAGGTGAGCATACATGTTGAGCCGTTCTGTAAATATATTGCGCTGGAAAAACTGAGCTGGAAATTCAACCGTCAAATGGCTTACAAACCTATGGATAGAGGCAGGCGCAGGATACGGAATTGGCAAGCCCTAGAGTGGAGTACATAACTTAATACTGAACAATAAGGCAGCAAGTATGAAGATATTCCCATGTTACTGTTTGGCAACCATTGAGGAGCCAAGAGTAGGGGAGGGAGAGTTTTGTGTTTTTACCTGTAGCATTATGGTATATGTAGAACTAGTACTTCTAAATTGCAGGAACTGCAATGGCTTAATGGTTAAGACATTGAACTTAATTACTGGAAGGTCAGCAAGTCAGTAGTTTGAGACCCGAGTGTTATGCAACAGAGTGAACACCCATCTCTGTCCCAGCTCCTGTCAATCTAGCAGTTCAAAAGCAAGAAACTGCAAGTAGATAAAGTAGATAATTGCCCGCCCAGAGAGCAGAAAAGGATGACGACGCCCGCCTCCTGTCTCGCCCCGGGAGCCCACGCCACTGGCCCCATTGGGGAGAGACAAGTGAGAACCATTGCCGCCGCCGACGCAGCTGCCTCACAGACGTTGAACTATAGGGTGCCTTTGTGGCTGCTGGGTGGTTGAGGTTGATTTTTTGTGTAATTTCTCATTGTGATATTGCTTAATTATTTATATGTTGTATTGTATTTTTGCATATTCTGATGTTTTGATTGTATTAATTGTGTATTGCCTTTTGTAGTTTATTGTATATTTTGCTCTGTTTATTGTATTTATATATGTTGTAAGCCGCTTTGAGTGGCACTTGTGTCAGGAAAGCAGGATAGAAATTAAACTTTATTATTATTATTATTATTATTATTATTATTATTATTATTATTATTATTATTATTATTATTATTATTATTATTATTATTATTATTATTATTATTATTATTATTATTATTATTATTATTATTATTATTATTATGATGATGATGATGATGATGATGATGATGATGATGATGATGATGATGATGATGATGATGTACCGCTTTGGTGAGAAAGGTAACAGCGTTCCATGCATTCTGGCATCTAGTCATGGCTGCCACGTGACCATGGAAACATCTGCAGATGCAAACAGTGTTGGCTCTTTGGCTGTAAATGGAGATGAGCACTGAACCCTAGAGTTGGATACAACTGGCTTTCAAGCAAGGGAAACCTTTACCTTTTCTAACACCAGGGATTGTCAACCTGCGGCCCGTGACACCATTTCATGTGCCCCCACTGCCTCCACCACACCAGGAAGTGCCATGTGATGGAGGAAGGGTAAAATGGCCATCCGGCCCCCAAAGCTGTCTGAGGGAGCGTGACCCAGCCCCTGGCTTGAAAAGGTTGAGAACTCCTGCTTTACATGGCAGAATTAAATGAACACTGGATCTGAAGAAAACAAACTTGGGTATCCATAGAGGGGTTTCAATATTTATCATTAAATCTTCCTCTACTCTGCATCCTACCCGAATGGCTTTTAAAGCTCTTTCCAAAAGCATCCATCTCAAAAGAAAATAGTGCAAATGTAATTTTTAAGTACTATATAATTATTTGAGTTATAATAATTAAGATTTAGTGAGAGATGGGGAGGTATTACTTTGATAAGTAGAGGTATTGTTATAGTTGTATTTTTAGTATTGTTTATTATTGTTTATTACTGCATGAATTTTATGTATTGTATATTGTCATATGATTTTTCTGTATTGTACTGTAATTTTTTTCTTTTTATTTAGATTTTGTAATTTAGATTTTGTAATTATATTTTGAAAATTAATAAAAAAAATTTAAAAAGCATCCATCTCGCAACTACTCGCAACACTTGTTAAGTCCATACTAGTAACAAGCGGATCTCCTTTTTCTTGGGGTGGATATGTTTCCTTCACAGTCCAGTTGGAACTATCTAGTCAATGCTGGCTGAAGCCTAAGCCCAAGCTGTTCACTCCCTGCTTCATGTCTGTGCTGTTTCAGAATAAAGTTCTCCTAGCACCACCTGCTTCTTCTTGACTTTGCAGTATAGATGTTGCAGGTGACCTGTCCCACTGACCAGAGGAAGAGATGCAAACAAGCAAGAAGGTAAAAAAGCAGAAGCTGCCTTGGCTATAAGCTCCTGTCATCTTGGTTAGGTGAGCTGTTATGGAAGGGGTGGATCAGTTACTGTTGTGTTCTGTAAAGCTGTGCCTTTAACAATGTACCTAGCCATGTGGTAACAATGTAACCTTTCTGTGTGCAACATTATAACCTTCAGCTGTATCAATGTAAACCTGATATGGGGACGCGAGCTAGTGACCACTAGATGGCAATAGCGAGCGTCCAGCTCTCATGGCTCAGATTCACCTGGATCAGCAACGCGGGAAGATTCCCGCCACCTCTTCACCTGGACAAGAAGGGCGTGACCTTCTACGACGTCACGCAGGCAGCAACCAATAGTCTGTCGACGAGCCACATTCAAATGTATAGCCAGCTGTATATATTGAGCTACCCATCCGCCATTACCACATGTTCCCCCGGATCATCATGCAATAAACCTGTGTTAAGCCAACCCTTCGGCTGTTTCGTTGTCTTTGGTCCCTTACACTAAATTGGCGACGAAGGTGGGATTATGGCAGCCCACGGGACCAAGACATGCGCCGGGTTCGAGATCAGGAAACCGGGCGACTGGGAGATCTTCGAAATGGACTTCCAGGCAGCACTGATTGAGTCCGAAGTCACGGAAGAGGCAAAGAAAAGGGCCATCTTCACCAGGATGCTCGGACAAGAAACCAAAAGGACCTTGGTGGACCTGATCGCACCGAGGAGGGTGAGCGAATTCAAGGCCAAAGAACTCTTGCAGATGCTGCGTGAGCACGTCCGGCCCGCCACGGCGATGTTTCCCGCTCGGAGTGCGTTCTGGAGGCGAGTCCAAGCGCCCGGGGAGATGGTCGCCGCATTCGTGGCGGCCCTGCGGCTGGCAGCCGGCCCGTGCAAATGGGAGAATGTCAAAATCACCCTCCGGGACTGTGTGCTGTGCGGCCTGAACGACGCCGAAACCCAGTGCACATTAATGAACCAAGAGCCGCCTCCCACGTTGCAGGAGGTCATCAGAGCGGCACAGGCCGCGGAAGCTACAAAGGCTGGGGTACAAGAACTCCAGGACTGGCGGCCAAGGTCGAGCAAGGCAGAGACTCCGGTGCATGCAGCCCGGCGAGCTTCGAGGTCGTCCGCAGAGAGCAGCGACGACAAGGACGTCCGGAGAGTCCGGAAAGAGAGCCGGCGGTGCGACGGCTGTGGAGCGGCCCACGACCGCGTAAAATGCCCATTTCGGAAGGCCGAGTGTCACAACTGTGGCCGCCGCGGGCACATCGCCAAGGTGTGCAGGAAGAGGCGCGAGACCCGGAGAAGCTCGGCAGACCGTTCCGCCGGACAAGACCGCTCAACGAGACCCAAGAACGGCGCTAAGGCAACGCGGAAGCAGGACGGCGTGGGCCGCATCTCCGACGACAGCGAGGACGACGCCCCAGTATTCAGCGTGTCCGTAGGACACCCCCGCTACTTTGTTGAGGTACTAGTTCAAGGGGTTCCCATTAGAATGGAAATTGACTCGGGGTCCTCATATTCAATCATTTCCCAGAGGGAGTTTTTGAGAATTGCCCCCCACAGGCGACCCAAGCTCAAAGCGTTGAGGTCCACACTACGGGACGTGCAAGGGAACAGCATTCCAGTGTTGGGGGTTGGGGAATTTCAGGTTAAATTCAAGAAGCACGCCGCGTCTCTCCCTCTAGTCGTGCTTAAAGGGGGAGATTGCAGCCTCCTCGGGACTCAATGGTTCCAGCCCCTGGGTTTGTTTATTGGGGGGGGGGGGGTGCACGCCGTTGGGATGCACGTCGTTGGGACTGACCCGATTCAGGAGGTGTGTGAGGCGCACCCCGAAGTGTTCAAAAAAGGACTGGGGAAATTCAAGGGGCCCCCAGTGACATTCGACCTGGACCCGGAGGTCCACCCAATTCGACTCAAACCACGCCGGGTGCCGTTCACACTCAAGGACAAGATAGAGGCGGAACTGGACAAATTGGTGGGCCAGGGAATCCTTGTGCCTGTTGATTCTGCGGAGTGGGAAACTCCAATTGTAACCGCACTAAAGGCCAATGGGGAGGTCCGCATATGCGCCGATTACAAGTGCACCATCAACAAGGCGATCCGCCCGAATGCGTATCCGGTGCCGGTAGTCAGCCATCTGCTGGCCAGGTTACACGGGGGAAAGTGTTTCGCTAAGCTCGACTTAGCACAGGCCTACCAGCAGCTTACAGTGTCCCCTGCCGCAGCTGCTGCGCAGACCATAGTCACCCATAAGGGGGCGTTCCAGGTGACGCGCCTTCAGTTCGGCGTAAATTCGGCGCCTGGAATTTTCCAGTCACTCGTGGAACGCCTCCTGAAGGGGCTAGAGGGGGTGTTGCCTTATTTTGATGACGTGTTAATAATGGGGAGGAGTCGGGTCGAATTGGCCAAGAGGTTGGGGAAGGTCCTGACAATATTCAAAAAAGCGGGGTTGAGACTGCGAAAGGACAAATGCGTCTTCTTCGCGACCGAGGTTGAGTTCCTAGGGTTTTGTGTGACTCCTGAGGGGATAAAACCATCCAAATCCAAGGTGGCCGCCATTAAGAAAGCCCCCCGCCCCACCTCCAAGCCCGAGCTGCAGTCGTTCCTAGGACTGCTCAACTTTTACCACTCCTTCCTCCCCCGGAAGGCAGCAGTGGCTGAACCGCTACACAAACTGCTAAAAAAGGACCAGACATGGAAGTGGGGCAATGACCAAGAAAGGGCATTTAGTGAACTAAAAAGTCTCCTAGCGTCTGACGCCATACTGACCCATTTCAACCCCAAACGCCCGGTAGTCCTGATCTGTGATGCATCCCCGGTGGGGGTGGGGGCGGTGCTGTGCCATGTGCTGGAAGACGGAAGGGAGGCCCCGATAGCATTTTACTCCAGGTCCCTGTCCCAAACGGAGAGAAATTATGCACAGACAGACAGGGAGGCACTAGCGATAGTTGCGGGGATGAAAAAATTTCACGATTTCCTGTATGGCCGCCCCTTCACCATTGTAACAGACCACAAGCCCCTGCTAGGCATCTTTACCGCAGATAAGCCCACGCCACAGATCCTGTCCCCGAGGATGCTCAGGTGGGCTATCTTTCTCAATGCGTACCAGCACGCGTTGGTCTACCGGCCCGGGAAAGAGATCAGCCATGCGGACGCCCTATCAAGGTCTCCCCTCCCACTGACGCCCAGCCAGGTGAGCAAGGGGGAGCGAGACCATCAGGTTCTTATGATAGAGGTGCTGGATTCGCCCCCCATAATGCCCGCCGACATTGCCAAAGCGACAGAGAAGGACAAGACGTTAGCGGCAGTTAGCTCCTGGGTGCAGAAAGGGTGGCCGGCGTCCTCCCCAGCGGAGGAGTTCGCCCCATTTTTCAGGAAAAAGTTAGAGCTGTCCCTAGGGAGGGGGTGCCTCTTGTGGGGGCAGCGGGTGGTGATTCCCACTTCCCTTCGGCCGCGGGTGCTCAAACTGCTGCACGTCAGCCACCCCGGCATCGTGCGATCCAAGGCGCTGGCCCGGAGTTACTTCTGGTGGCCCCAGTTGGACGCCGACATCGAGCACATGGTCAACACTTGTGCAAGTTGCCAATGCTCCAGACCAGAGGAGGCCCGCCTTCCCCACAGGGAATGGGACATGGCTAAGGGGCCGTGGTCCCGGGTGCACATTGATTTCGCGGGCCCGTTCAGACGCACCCTGTTTCTTCTTGTCGTGGACGCTTTCTCCAAGTGGTTGGAGGTTATCCCAGTCACGAGCACCTCCTCGGCCCAGACCATTAAGCAGTTGCGGAGGCTCTTTTCCACGTTCGGCATACCCGACACATTAATTAGCGACAACACTAGTTGTTTCACGTCCTCCGAGTTTAGGGCATTCATGGAAATTAACGCCGTTCGGCATATCACCTCCGCCCCGTTTCACCCAGCCACCAATGGTCAAGTAGAGCGCCTCGTCCGCACCACGAAGGACGCGCTGCGGCGCATGGGCCCCGGGGATCTGAACCTACAAGTGTGTCAGTTTCTGCTAGGGTACAGGGTGACCCCGTTGGCGTCAGGATACTCCCCCGCAGAGCTCTTAATGCGTAGGAAACTGACCACCATCCTTACTAGGCTAGACCCCACGAGGGTAGAGGACAAGGGAAGGAACATTGGGCTAGAGGCCACGAAGAGTTTCGGTGTAGGCGCCCCCGTGCATTGCAGGAATTACGCCAGCACGGGCCCAGCCTGGGTACCGGGCGTAGTTGTGGAGCAAACCGGCCCCGTGTCGTACCACGTGGAAACCAGCACAGGGCTACTGTGGAGGCGGCACGTGGACCAGCTCCGACGCAGGGTCCCCGTTGAGCTGGGCGCAGACCAAACAGAGAAAAAATCAGCGTTAGGGTTCTCCCCCACCCGTTCAGCCCAAGGGGGAGGAAAAGGGGGCTGCGGGCCCCCACCAAGGGGGGAGGGGGAAAGGGGAGATGTTCTCGTAGATATCCTGGGGGATTTTTCTGAGGAGGAGGAACCCGACCCCATACATATCTCGCGGAATTCCCCCACAAATGCGGATACCCCAACTGAGTTAGAATTTGATTTTCAGGACCGGGGGAGTTTTTCGGAGTGGTCCCCCACCCGTCAAAGCGAGAAGAGGGGGTTTTCGTTAGCCCCGATCGCCCCCGGTCTGCCCACAATGGAGTTTTTCCCTTCCCCGAAGGCCGCCAAACCGCGGCAAGCCACTAACGAGCCTCCCTCTCCCATTACAGGACAAGGAACCGGGGAACAAAGAAGCAGTAGCACCCCCAGGGGGGGTCAGCCCTCATCACGGCCCAAACGCACGTGTAATAAGCCATCTTGGCTGAGAGACTTCGTCTCATCCTAGGGGGGAGGGATGTTGTGTTCTGTAAAGCTGTGCCTTTAACAATGTACCTAGCCATGTGGTAACAATGTAACCTTTCTGTGTGCAACATTATAACCTTCAGCTGTATCAATGTAAACCTGATAAGGGGACGTGAGCTAGTGACCACTAGATGGCAATAGCGAGCGTCCAGCTCTCATGGCTCAGATTCACCTGGATCAGCAACGCGGGAAGATTCCCGCCACCTCTTCACCTGGACAAGAAGGGCGTGACCTTCTACGATGTCACGCAGGCAGCAACCAATAGTCTGTCGACGAGCCACATTCAAATGTATAGCCAGCTGTATATATTGAGCTACCCATCCGCCATTACCACATGTTCCCCCGGATCATCATGCAATAAACCTGTGTTAAGCCAACCCTTCGGCTGTTTCGTTGTCTTTGGTCCCTTACACTAAAGTTACTCACCATGGCCAAGAGCCATGGTATTTACCTGCCCACTGAGACAGTGTGTGAAGGGCTAGTGATAGCAAGCAGCAGCTGGCAGTTACACCAGAGATTGTCCCGGAAGCCTAATTATCCCTACACAATCCTACTACAGCATGAAGAACAGTTGACTTCCAGCCACGTCAACAACAAAGTATTGCTGCTGGTGCCATTAATAATCAGCTTAATCTCTACACCTCTTAGTGTCTTCCACTTCCATCAGCCCAAGGCCTGCATGAGAAATGGGGTGGGGTGGGAGTTGTAGTCTGAAACATCTGGACAGATTGGGGAAGGCTGCTCTATAGTAATGTTACATAATATTTTCCTGCAATGACTAAGGAGAAGGTCTCTACCATGCCCTGTCTAAGCAGATGGATTTGTGACTGAGCAACACTCTTGATTAGGAGTGCCAATCATTCACAAATTGAAAGGCTTAAATTGAAGCACCCGACATTCCATTGCAGTGTCTGTTAAAACAACATACATTTTCATGGTAAATACATTTCTGTAGCATGCCAGGATATTTTTTTGGCAACAGGACAGCAGGGTTAATCAGGCTGTTCAGCCCACAAAAGAACTCGAAAGGGTTTGTAATATTACCCTAATATTCGGGGGATGAAGAAAACTCTGATATGAACTCTTGCTATTTATTGTACACTTGCAGCACAATCTCTTCATGCAGACAAGAGTTGAATGATTCAATAGAGTAGAAGGGAAACCCTTTTATCCAGTTCCACCTAGTGGCCTAAGCTTTTCAGAGTTGCCATATTGTGAATACTGAAGACCAAAGCATAAGGAACCTAGCAAAAATTCTTTTTCCAATTAGGTCATTGGTTACCAATGTTTGTGAGTGTGATTAAATTAGCAACATTTGGTAATAATTTTCTTTGAAGTCTCATTAATCTTGTCCTTAGATTTGAACTTTTCTTGGTCATGTTTCACATCGAGTCTGGATTTTAGTTATGTCAAAACAACTGATTAGCTCTACTCAGCCTGAAGAAGAAGGAACAAGGAGGGCAGAGGAGAGTAGAAGGGTGGATGTTGGATTTCCTGAAATGTTAATTTACCTAGTCATTGAGCGTGACCAAATGAGAGAGTAGCCAAGAAGGGCAAAACCCTGGAACATTTCCAGGACATTTGACTCATTAGCGATCACCATAGAAAATGGCAAGGCTGCCCTCACATCGCTATACAATTGAGTTGCTACTCAAAATAAGCTGATGTCCCACACATCATTGCAACAAACAGCTTCAGGTGACTGTTACCTCTGGATAGTACATTTCCATATATATCAATCTATAAAATATCACTGACATGCACTACATCAAATAAAAGAGAGAGAGAGAGAGCAACCTGCACATACCTGTCAAGTTTCGGGAAATTTCTGTCAACCTCCCATATTTTACACTCTTCCCCACCATCACCCTGTATTAGTTAGACTGCAATTAGACTGGCGTTAGACTGGAGGCCAGCACAGGATAAGCATAGCTGTCCAGTTTCCCGTTTTGGCTGGGACATTTCCCCTATTTGACAGAAATTTCCCGAAACTTGACAGGTATGAACCTGCAAGTCACTCCACCTCCAGAGGGCTGGTGTCATCATTCACAGTGGTGGCAATCAGCTACAACTGTGAGCCTGTCAAACCTACTTTTTAACCATAATTGCAACTCTCATCAAGAATGTGTGCATTGTGTGCATGGACAAAGTATATAATTGTGGTTTTTAGGACGGAATGAGCTCCCGTCTTTGTCCCAACCTAGTAGTTCGAAAGCAAGAAATTGCAAGTAGATAAACAGGAACCACTTCGGTGGGAAGGTAACAGCATTCCATGCACTCCGGTGTCTAGTCATGCCTGCCACATGACCACAGAAATGTCTGCAGAAGCAGACAGCGCTGGTTCTTCGGCTTTGAAACAGAGATGAACACTGAACCCTAGAGCGGATATGACTGGCTTTCAAGCAAGGGAAACCTTTACCTTTACTAGAGTCACATCTCTGATGTATTGTGTGTGTTTGAGGGGAGGGGGATTCCATGGCTATACATTTTCATATACTGTTAGCCTGGTCAGTTGATAAAGCCTCTGTTCATCATATATTACTTATTAACATATATTATCTGTCCTTTAGAAGAAAACCAGTCTTTCTTATCAGCAGAGCAGAACTCTTCATTTACAAATAATTGGTTCCCCAATGAGGGCTGTAAATCAAAGCCCATTTCCCCCATTAGCTTAATGTTACAACAAGAGTTTGGTTCCTGGAGATTTTTCATGCCTTATAAAGGAAAACTGTAGTGTCTTTTCCCTTCGCCCTGTCACCTCCTCCCTCTTGCTTGCTGGGAGATTTCCTCTGATCTCCATTGTCTTCTGTGTTCTCCAGCTAAGTCTGTTTGCTGGGTGCACCTTCTAATGTCTGCTGGCTTCTCCCTTCTCCCTGGCACTTCTTTCTAGCTTATTTGCTGGGCTTTCTCCTCTAACCTCAGCTGTCTCCTCTCTTCTCCCTCTACTCTCTTGTTCTGATGTTTGTAAGTTAAACACTCTAGTTTACAGGTCCAGCCACAGTGGTTGTAAATCTGGATTTTGGATTTGATTAGGACCATTAGCCAATACTGGAAGAGTTCTATGTAGCGATAGTGTTCCTACACTGAAAATAAGTGGTATTATAGCAACCACTGAGAATTACCATCCTTTATTAATCTAATAAATACTAGTGTATGTCGTGAATACAGTCCCTGAATGTTAAAGCACAAATCCCATTTAATTTCCCTTTGTTTTCTCTCTAGAATAATTTTGTTACAGCTCCTTGGTGCCCAGTTCATCCAAACCAATATTTCTACTTCAATTTTGGCACCATAACCACCTGATGGGTGAAGTAGAGCTCGCTTAGTATACTCAGACATATGTTATTATAAAAGAACATGGCTTACTTTAGAACATCACAGCACCATAAAATGTAATAACACTTTCTGATGTGGGTTGCTGACTGATGCCATGTAAAATTGATGTCTGTGACACATTGTTCAAATAAACCATTTGTCATGTGTGTGGTACTATTTGGGAAAGGGAGACACTGCACTTCTTTACTTAGAGCAACAGAATGAATTTCTTAGTGTTTAATTTCTAAAGTGACTAATATGAGGGTTAAAATGTAGCCTCTAAGACAGTGCTTTCCAACCATTTTTGGCCATTCCCAACCTAAGCATCTCTAAAATCCTGATGCCCCCCACCCCACCCCCATGACATATAATTCTTATTCTTCAAAAAGTGAACTCCTATTCACATGGAGGAACCCTAAAAGACCATTAACCTGGTCTAAACAAGTTTCCAATCCCCCCCAATTATATATATACACACACACACCCCATGTTGTGAACCATGGCTCTAAGACATCTTGAAGAATCTTGCTCTCAGTATCATATTATTGTGTGACATTTTTGGTAGTACTCTATGAAGATAGTGTTTCATATAATATGGAAACCATCTATTCTTCATTTCACCAGGATTTCTGTAACTTCTATCGCCACCATCAACTGAAAGCTAGATCAGGCCATAAAAAAGATTCATTTTGTAGGTGCCATGTAAGAGCACTGCCTTTTTCTGGAAGTCTATGAACACCTATGGACAAGATGTTATGAGAGGTTCTTACTTTGCAAATGTTATGATTCCTTCCACACTTCATGCCTCAGCAATCAGATTTTAAAGGCTTTGCTGTGACAGTCACATGACTTTCAGCACTTACTCCATTTCTAATAGTGTGCCCTCTTCATCATCTGGGTTGTTCCTGAATATTAATGATAAATAAGAAAATTCTGACTTCTGTTTCTGAAAAAAACATACATGAGTTTGTCCACAGTCTTTAGAGAGCTACCTCCAAATATTTTGATGCCTGGAACATGACACCAACATACAAGGAAACACATACCTCCTCGAACTATGTTGCCATATGAAACAGAAAATCCTATAAACACCAACTGACTGCCTACTGCTACAAATATAGTCATTATCAGATGTAGCAACTAGCACATTTGCTATCTTTCATGATTACTCAGAATCAGTTCTTTTGGGGAACTGGGTCATTTTGTATGGTCAGCTGGGTCAGATATCGTAAATCACCTCAGGTAATCATCTGGCATATAACTGTGTGACATGGAATTCTACAGAATACTCTTGAACTTCTTTAGTGTATGGGACCAAAGACAACAGGACAACCGAAGGGTTGGTTTAACACAGGTTTATTGCATGGTGTTCCGGTGAAGCATGAGGTAATGGCGGTGATACAGTAGCCCTCTACATTTGAATCTTGTAGCACGGTAGCTCATTGGCTGCTACCGGCGTGGCCTCGCCCAGGCACGCCTCTTTTCCTGCTGCTGAATGCAGGTCTTTCTTCTGCTGCTGAATGCGGGGAAGGTTTTCCCGCGGCTGTCCGTGATTGAGCAATGTGAACCATGTGAGACTGAACGCTCGCAGCTGCCCTCTATGGGCTGTCTGCTCGCGTTCCTTTACAGCTGAGATCGTTTGTATTTGGAGTGGTTACATTCTTGCCTTTACAGTACAATGAACATGCACACATACATACATAACATCCCTCCCCCCTAGGATGGGACGAAGTCCCGCAACCATTGTGGCTTGCTGCACGTGCGCTTGGGGCGTGCCTGCGTCTGACCTAGTACTGGAGAGCCTGTGATCCCTGATTCCGCGGGTGCTTGTCCTGCAATGGGAAACGGGGATTCGTTAGTGGCTCTGTGGGGCGTCCGTGCCTGCCTTGCGCCCGTGGATGGGAATGGAATGAATAGTTGGGAGGTGAACCCCTGCCTGTTGCTCTCGGACCCCGGGGACCCGCCTATTGTGAACCGCGGAACCGATGAGGTCGCCCTTGTGGTCCTGCTACCTTCTGATCCTTGCTCGGGGGACCTTGAGACTGTGGTGGGCGGTCTCGCTGTTGCCCCCCGTCTTGGGGGTGTCGGTCTCCGGGAAATTGGCGCTATATTGCATTCTAACTCACAGGGGCTACTTGGACTGGAAGTACCAGGGGCTGAACTGAAACCCCTCTTTTCGCTAGGACGGGTGGGGGACCACTCCGCTAACTCCCCCTGGTACTGTAAATCAACGTCTAAACTTCTATGGGCATCTGTGTTTCGGGGAAAATTCCGAGGGGTATGTGTGTGGTCGGGGCTCTTCCTTTCTGCCGCGGACTCCCGCAAAAGATCTCTGTGGATCGATTCCCTTTCCTCCCCCCTTGGTGGGGGCCCATGTTCCCCTTTTCCTCCCCCTTGGGCTAAACGGGTGGGGGAGTACCCTAACGCTGATTCGATGCTATTTTCGTCTCCGTCCTGCTCTCCGGGGACCCTGCGCCTGAGTTGGTCCACGTGTCGCCTCCACAGGAAACCCGTACTGGTCTCCACGCGGTATGAGACGGGGCCGGTTTGTTCTATTACGGTGCCCGGCACCCAGGCTGGCCCCGCGTTGGCGTAGTTCCTGCAATGCACCGGGGCGCCTACGCTGAAACTCTTTGTGGGTTCCACCCCTATGTTCTGCCCTTTGTCCTCTACTCTCGTGGGGTCTAGCTTGGAGATTCCAGTGGCCAGCTTCCTGCGCATCAACAGCTCCGCGGGGGAGTACCCTGACGCCAATGGGGTGACCCTGTACCTTAGCAGGAATTGGCACAATTTCAGGTCGAGGTCTCCGGGGCCCATGCGCAGCAGCGCGTCTTTCGTGGTGCGCACGAGGCGCTCTACTTGGCCGTTGGTGGCCGGGTGAAAGGGGGCGGAGGTGATGTGCCGAATGGCGTTTCGCTCCATGAATGCCCCGAACTCGGCGGACGTGAAACAGCTAGCGTTATCGCTGACGAGGGTGTCGGGTAAACCGAACGTGGAAAAGAGCCTCCGTAACTGCTTAATTGTTGTGGCCGAGGAGGTGCTCGAGACTGGGATGACCTCCAACCACTTGGAGAACGCGTCCACCACAAGGAGGAAAAGCGTTCCCCTGAACGGGCCAGCAAAGTCTACGTGTACCCGGGACCAGGGCCCCCTTGCTGCGTCCCACTCCCTATGTGGCGAGCGGGCCTCTTCTGGCCTGGAGCTTTGGCACGCTTCGCAAGTGCCGACCATGTGTTCGATGTCGGCGTCTAGCTGGGGCCACCAAAAGTAACTGCGGGCCAGTGCCTTAGAGCGGACGATCCCCGGGTGGCTGACGTGCAGCAGTCTAAGCACCCTCGGCCGGAGAGACGTGGGGATCACTACCCGCTGTCCCCACAAAAGGCAACCCCTCTCCAGGGACAACTCTAGTTTCTTTTTGAAAAATGTGTCGAATTCCGCTGCTGGGGAAGACACGGGCCACCCTTTCTGTACCCAGGAGCAAACTGTGGCCAGCGTTTTGTCCTTGCCGGTCGCTTTAGCGATGTCGGCCGGTACTACTGGAGGGGAGTCTAGGACCTCTATCATTAAGACCTGGTGGTCCCTCTCTACCTCGCCCACGTGGCAGCAATCCCGGGGAATGGGGGACCTCGACAGGGCATCCGCATGGCTGATCTCCTTCCCGGGCCGGTATACCAACGCGTGCTGATACGCGTTGAGAAAAATGGCCCACCTGAGCATTCTCGGGGACAGGATTTGGGGTGTGGGCTTATCTGCGGTGAAAATGCCTAGCAAGGGCTTATGGTCAGTCACTATGGTGAAGGGGCGGCCGTACACAAAATCATGAAATTTCTTAGTCCCCGCAATTATCGCTAGTGCTTCCCTGTCTGTCTGGGCATAGTTCCTCTCCGCTTGGGACAAGGACCTAGAGTAGAACGCTATCGGGGCCTCCCTCCCATTCTCCAGTACGTGGCATAACACCGCCCCCACCCCCACCGGGGATGCATCGCATATCAGGACCACTGGGCGTTTGGGATTGAAATGGGTCAGTACCGCATCTGATGCCAGGAGTCGCTTCAGGTCATTGAAAGCCCTCTCCTGGTCGTCGCCCCACTTCCATGCCTCGTCCTTTTTTAACAATTTGTGTAGCGGTTCCGCTACTGCTGCCTTCCGCGGAAGGAAGGAGTGGTAAAAGTTGAGCAGTCCAAGGAACGACTGCAACTCGGGCTTGGAGGTGGGGCGAGGGGCCTTCTTGATGGCGGCCACCTTGGATTGGGATGGCCTGATTCCCTCGGGAGTAACACGGAACCCTAGGAACTCAACCTCAGTTGCGAAGAAAACGCATTTGTCCTTCCGCAACCGCAACCCCGCTTTCTCGAATATTGTCAGGACCCTTCCCAACCTCCTTGCTAATTCGGCCCGGCTCCCCCCTGTAATCAATACGTCATCAAAGTAGGGTAACACCCCCTCTAACCCCTTCAGGAGGCGTTCCACGAGTGACTGGAAAATCCCGGGCGCCGAATTCACGCCGAATTGGAGGCGCGATACCTGGAACGCCCCTTTGTGGGTGACTATGGTCTGTGCAGCAGCTGCGGCGGGGGTCACCGGGAGTTGCTGGTAGGCTTGGGCCAGGTCGAGTTTAGCGAAACACCTCCCCCCGTGTAACCTGGCCAACAAGTGGCTGACTACCGGCACCGGATAAGCATTAGGGCGGATCGCCTTATTGATGGTGCACTTGTAATCAGCGCATATGCGGACCTCCCCGTTGGCCTTGAGCGCTGTTACAATTGGAGTTTCCCACTCCGCAGAATCAACAGGAACAAGAATCCCCTGGCCCACCAATTTGTCCAACTCCGCCTCTATTTTGTCCTTTAGTGCGAAAGGCACTCTGCGCGGTTTAAGTCTGATTGGACGTACTCCAGGGTCCAGGTCGAAAGTCACTTGAATTTTCCGAGCCCCTTTTTGAAAACCTCGGGGTGCGCGTCGCACACGCTCTGTATTGGATCAGTCCCGGTGGCGTGTGCTCCCACGGCGTGCACCCCCCCCCCCAATGAACAACCCCAGGGGCTGGAACCATTGAGTCCCGAGGAGGCTGCATTTTCCTCCCTTGAGGACGACTAGGGGAAGCGTTGCGGTGTGCTTTTTAAACTGGACCTGGAACTTCCCAACCCCCAACACTGGGATGCGGTTCCCTTGCACGTCCTTCAGTGTGGCCCTCAACGCTTTGAGCTTGGGCCGCACGCGGGGGGCGATTTTCATGAACTCTCCCTGGGAAATAATAGAGTATGACGAACCCGAGTCCACCTCCATTCTAACAGGGGCCCCTTGTATTACTACCTCAACGAAGTAACGGGGGTGCTCCGTGGAAACGCTGCAAACCGGAGCGTCGTCCTCGCTGTCGTCGGAGATGCGCCCTACGCCGTCCCGCGTCCTCGTGGTCCGGGTGCCGTCCTTTGGCCTCGTGGTGCGGTCCTGCCTCGCCGAGCGGTCTGGAGAACTCCTTGTGGCCTCGCGCCGTTTCCGGCAGATCTTGGCGATGTGCCCGCGCCGGCCGCAGTTGTGGCACTCGGCCTTGCGGAATGGGCATTTGGCGCAGGCGTGGGTGGCACCGCAGCCGTCGCAGCGCCGGCCCTCTCTCTGGACCCTCCGGACATCCTCGTCGTCGCCGCTCTCCGCAGACGAGTTCGAAGCTCGCCGGGCCGCGCGCACCGAGCTCTCTGCCTTGGCGGGCTTCGGGCGCCAGTCCTGAAGCTCTTGCACCCCGGCAGTCGTGGCCTCCGCGGCCTGCGCCGTGTCGAGGACTTGTTGCCACGTGGGAGGCGGCTCCCTTTTCATCAGCGCGCGCTGAGTCTCTGTGTCCCTCAGACCGCAGAGCAGGCAGTCCCGGAGGGTGACGTCTGGAGTCTCCCACTTGCATGGGCCGGTGGCCAGCCGCAGGGCCGCGGCGAACTCGGCGACCGATTCCCCGGGCGCCTGGACTCGCCTCCAGAACGCGCTCCGAGCGGGGAACATCGCTATTGCTGGCCGGAGATGGGCGCGCAGCGCCGCCAGGAGCTCTGTGGCTTTGAGGTCGCCCACCTTCCTCGGCGCGATCAGGTCCACCAAGGTCCTCTTGATCTCGTGTCCGAGCATGCAGACGAAAATGGCCCTCTTCTTGGCCTCATCTGAGACTTCGAGCTCCACCAGCGCTGCGTTGAAGTCTATCTCAAACAGCTCCAAGTCTCCCGGCTTCCTGATCTCGTAGCCGGCGCATGTCTTGGTCCCGTGGGCAGCCATATCCCACCTTCGTCGCCAATTTAGTGTATGGGACCAAAGACAACAGGACAACCGAAGGGTTGGTTTAACACAGGTTTATTGCATGGTGTTCCGGTGAAGCATGAGGTAATGGCGGTGATACATCTCAATATATACAGTAGCCCTCTACATTTGAATCTTGTAGCACGGTAGCTCATTGGCTGCTACCGGCGTGGCCTCGCCCAGGCACGCCTCTTTTCCTGCTGCTGAATGCAGGTCTTTCTTCTGCTGCTGAATGCGGGGAAGGTTTTCCCGCGGCTGTCCGTGATTGAGCAATGTGAACCATGTGAGACTGAACGCTCGCAGCTGCCCTCTATGGGCTGTCTGCTCGCGTTCCTTTACAGCTGAGATCGTTTGTATTTGGAGTGGTTACATTCTTGCCTTTACAGTACAATGAACATGCACACATACATACATAACAACTTCTTTATTAACAACAACAAAAAAGATTCCAATACTGGACACATATTGTAGATCAGGCTTCCTTAACCATGGCCCTCCAGCAGTCCTTGAACTTCAATTCCCAGAAGCCCTGATTAGCATGAGTGCTGGCTTGGGCCCCTGGGAATTGAAGGCCAAGAACAGCTGTTGGACCAAGGCTGAGGAAGCCTGTGATGGTGGGGTAGCTCAGTGAATTGGAAGTTCAATTCCCACCTCCATACATCCTGGGAGAGCCAGCCTTGTATGGCCATGAGCAAGCTGCATAAATTCTGAAAGGGGTCACCTTAAGACAGAGTTGACATGATGGCACACAGTCATTAAAAATGTTGTATTTTCTGCTGTTTATATCTATCTTTCCTTGTCATTTAATTCCATAGCAGAGCCCCTGCTGCTTCCTGTGTGATCAGTCCCACAATTTCCTAATGTTTTATTCATGCAGAAGCATTAAAGAGGAAAGGTCTACAGAATGGGGATGAGGTTTCTACAATTACAATAACATTAATTTTAATGAACACAGTTAGGTTTGATTAGACATTCCAGGAGTGACGGACCATGTGCCAGCAAATGCTAACTGGGAAGAAAACACCACCAAGAGGAGCAACTCAATACCTGTTTGAAAAGCTGATCACCTGAGACCAAAATTTACCTTTTAAACTTTTGGTTAAAAGCTTCCTGGTTTTCTGGCTAGGCGTAACTGGATTTGAGTCAAGCATGCCACAGAAAACACAATTTTCTATTAATCTTGTATTTGTTTTTTTTTCCAATAGTTTCTACTGGATGTTAATGATTGTCATCTGCAATGCTTTCACACAACAAAACAAAGGGGACTAAAAAGCAGAGAACATTTGTGTTTTGCTTTGAAGTCATGTTCACCATTCAGGGTCCATTGTGTTCTCATTCTCTGTCAGATATTTATGGACTCACCATGGCTTATTTCCAAGTGAATGTACATTTATTTCTCTAAGGATCTGTCTCATGAAAAGGCTGATGCTACCTAATCCGCCACTGCCTCCTGGTCATGACATGATCTAGTCCAGTGGTTCCCAACATGGGTCCCACACCCCACAAGGGGACTTCAATTCTCAGAAGCCTAAGTCAGTGTATTGGCTCATCAATGCTTTGGGGAATTGACTTAGGCTTCTGGGAATTGAAGTCCAGAAACCAAAATTTTGGAAACACCGATCCAATCCATCTGTTTGTACAAGCCCATTGTTGAGAACATCAAGAGGCTCAACACAGTCCTATCCCCTGTTCTGTTCTCACAAGAGTGTGCTGGCAGATAGTGGAGTATTAGTGGACATTAGAAATTTCTCCCCTTTCACCATCTAATAATTTCTTTCCTATTTTATCCTCACAACTTCTCAGTGAAGTATGAGTAGCCCAAGATCAAAGAGAACCCTGAATAAAGTGGACTTTACTGTAAGGGAATTAAGAGTTTTCCAGGCGGGGCATTTTTACCTGTTTGTTCCAATTCTGATATCAGAATTTTCCCCAGTGTTCAGACATATCTTCTACATGATTTTATTCTATTGCCCTGGCCCCATCGACTTCGTGGACCTTTTTCATGGTGTCAGAACCCTTGGGTAAATTTGTCTTACTTTTTACCAGAGGATTAAGTGTACTAATGAGGCTCTTCCCAAGAGTTAGGCTTTTCAAGATTTTGTTTGCCATATTTTGACTTAGAATTTCATCAAGAGAAGTGGTGGACAACACTAAAAGGAAGAAGTAGTCCAGTGCCAGACCACTCACTGTCAAGGTGAAATGGTTGATTCATCTCATGAACTTTCCTCACCAAACCACACAAAAGGAAGCAGGAAAAGGTAAGACTATTCCATCTGCAGGGACTACAGTGGCTTAAGTGGCTAAGATGCTGACTGGAAAACAAAAAGTCAGCAGTTCGATACCTAAATACTGCAGGACGGTATGAGCTCCCGTATTTGTCCCAGCTCCTGCCAACCTAGCAGTTCAAAAGCAAGAAATTGCAACTAGATAAATGGGGACCACTTCAATGGGAAGGTAAACAGCATTCCGTGTGCTCCTAGTCATGCCTGCCATATGATCACGGAAACGTCTGCAGAAGTAGACAGCACTGGCTCTTCGGCTATGAAACAGAGATGAACACTGAACCCTAGAGTCAGATACAACTGGCTTTCAAGCAAGGGGTGACCTTTACCTTTACCTATTCCATCTGCAAGAGTCCAAGACCTTGAATCTTGAACACATTTTGAATGAATAGGCTACATGTATTCACTATATATTGGGGAGTGTGGTGGCTTAGTGGTTAAGATGCTGAACTTGAGGACTGGAAGGTTGGCAGGTCAGCAGTTTGGGACCCAAGTACTACATGACAGAGTGAGTGCCCATTTCTGTCCCAGCTAACCTAGCAATTCAAAAGCAAGAAATTGCAAGTAAATAAATAGGTACCACTTCAGTGGGAAGGCAAACAGTGCTCCATGCACTTCAGTGTCTAGTCTTGCCTGCCAAATGTCCATGGAAATGAATCCTAGAGTCAGACATAACTGGCTTTCAAGCAAGGGTGACTTTTACCTATTCACTAGATGTTATGCTGCTACTTGATAGATAGATAGATAAATCTTTACTGTCATTGTCCCCTTGCAGGAACAATGAAATTTCTCGGTTGCTATATATCAACTAAAATAAGGCATACCCCTTAATTTAAAACAGCTACAGAAACACCAATTAAGATAGTACCATACAATACAATTTAAAACTTTAAAAACTTAAAAACTTTAAAATTTCAAAAAATTTAAAATTTCAACATTCTAAAATTCTAAAATCCTAAAAATTAAAAATCTAAAAAATTAAAATTTTAAAATAAGATAAGATGACTTCAGAGTCCAGAGTTTCCATTTAAGGCCAAAATTGCTCTGGAGAAGAAACTGTTCTTGAGATGGCTCGTTTTTACCTTCATTGTTCTTTATCTCCATCCCGATGGCAGAAGTTCAAAGAAGCAGTGGCCAGGATGCGATGGGTCTCCTACTATATCTAATGCTTTCCTGTGGCACCTGATGGTGTAAATTTGTTCTAAAGTGGAGAGCGGACAGTCGATGATACTCTCTGCTGTTTTAATAATTCTGTGCAACATTATCATATCCCGATGAGTACTACTCCCAAACCACACACATAAGCCATAAGTGAGCACGCTCTCAATAGCGCAGCGATAGAAGGCAAGCAGCAGCTTTTGCGGAAGATGGTTTTTCCTTAGAGTTCTCAAAAAATACAGTTTCTGCTGCTTCCTGGAATCACAGTAACCATTAAATTAAAGATACACTTACCACCTATATTGTCTTTTTTTTCTTTCCCTTTACTTTCCCTACCCCAGTTGTGCAATGTGATTTATACTCAGATGGCCCTGCACAAGGAGTGGAAATATTCTGCCTCGTACTATTACATGTAGCTACAACAGGGCATGGGAACATGATCTCCCTTTACAAAATTAGGATTTGTTTCCCTCTAAACCCTGCAACAAGGACCACGGATTTCTAAATTAAGGAAGTATTAAACCTCTCTTCCTTGTGCAAAATGCATGTATTCCAGGTTGTTGTTTTTTTTATAAAAAAAACCAACACCATTGTACTCAACAACTTGGATGGGTGAGGAGCATAATGGCATAGCTTCTGGCTCTGTCTTCTAAGTAATATATAGTGTATATCTACAAGTCCATTCACTATTGAATCAAGACCAGGGCAAGTAGGACAAGCAAGAAAAATTACGTTTGGGAAAGCCTTTGGTGGCCAGCCATGAAAAGCTAGCATTTCTCAAGATAAAGTATTTTCATTAGTTCAAGTCACATCAGAAATCATTTGGGGGCTTGCAGTGTTGTGTCTCGCCCACTGCAAAACCTCTAGTTCAGCACAATTTACTGCCTTGGGGGGTGGAGACAGCACAGTTATTTAGTAACTTCCACTTTCAACCATTTGCAAGGTCAGATCTCTTTGTTCCAGGCCAAGCTGGGCAAGCTATAAACTGTTGAAGGAATTGACATGAAGATGCAGAAAGCACTGCCCAGCACCTGGGTCGTTTTGCATGATTCAGTGGACTGTGGAGAGTGCCTATATAGCCATTGGCAAAGGGAGGAAAATAATGGACACCCAGGCCATGTTCTACAATCAGAATGAGGATGGGCTGTGTGATTAAAGAGGGTGGTTGTTTCATCTGGAGAATATGCAGGAATACATATTCTAGCCAGAGAGTATATGGGAGAATATAACTACAGTATGAATTTCATGGCCTGCCAATTTGAGGGAAGTAGGAGGTGGAAGATTGGTGGAAAGGAGAGAGAACAACTGCTGTGGAAATATGGGGAATTGGGGATAGATCCCAATGGGCCATGATCTAGTGGATATCAGTATTCTTATGCCTGGTGGGATGGGGTTACACAGCTTAACTGATACATCAGTAAAAGAACTCTATAGTCAGAAGAAGCCCACAGTCACCTGAAGAAACTATCAGGTTACACTGCTGCATAAATCAATAAAGCATTTCCCTTTTAAATAGTTGCTTTCTTGGGGGCTTCCACATTGATAAGATAGCCATATGGCCTGTTTTCCATGAGGACCTTTCTCTAATTCATGGTGTACTAAATTTGGAGGATTTCCCAGTTCAAGTCTGGTTTAACCTTCAGACGGGATAGTAGGAACCTTGAAGTTGTCCGTCCACAGTCAGCACCTAGAAAACTGACCCAGCAGGTTCACCAGTCAACTGGTTGCAGGTTTCCTCACTGACAGATTTTTGCATTTATCTTAAATTAAATATTAGTATTTCTTATATTTGTCTCTAGAAATTGAAATTAGAATGTGCAAACTGCTGTGCAACTCTAAATCCACTTCTGACCATTTAGGAGCCATCTGTAAATGCCCATTTATTTCTACATAGTAAATGGCAAAATATTAATTTATGAAGGTGTGAGTGCTGCCTTCTCTGTCCAAATGAAGGAGTGTGGTGTGGTGGGGAGACCCACTTCAGTCAAGGCTCCCATAAAGACTCTCAGCGCTGCTATAACTGGGTTGTATTAATATAGAAGAAGGGGGCAAAAGAGAAGTTTGGATGCTAAGGTTGTTGGGGGCTGGGTTGGGATCATTAGTCCAGTCTTCGCCGAAAATTCAAGTTTTAGCCCCTGGATTCAGGTTGCCCACAATCCATGAGTGAGGCCAAGTTTTCTGTATAGGCTCAAGCAACTTCCCTCAGGGAGTGTTTGTACAGTTGACTGATAACCAGTGTCTGGGACCCTCAAGTCCCACCTGCTGCTGCCTTAGGCATTCTTTAGGATGCTTCCACCAATGGTGCCTCCAATTGGGTCAAGGTTAGGGATGATTTCCCCATTGATTGCCATGGTCTTCACAGGGTGAGAAAGGAAGGAGTGTAAAGTTAAGTGGGATTCAGGTCCAAGCAAGGCCACCAAGAAAGATGTGGAAAAGATATTGTTGTTTAAGGAGTCTCTCTCTCTCGTCCTTTTTTTTTTTTTTAAATAAATAAATTCTTGTTGTAGTTTACTTGGTAGAGGGTTATTTTCAGTGCTAAGTGATGTCTTTTCATTGGGTGGTTCTCACCACAGACATATATTTCAATGAAAACCACTATAGCACTGAAACAGGAAAATATTCCTTTTTGTTGTTGTTGTGAGAAGCACAGGAAGGCATAGAGAAAGTCTGTGTCCTAAGCAAGATAGGGGGAATGTCATCCATATGGTGGGAAAATACTGACATAATCAATGTGGAGCCCATTACATTAGATGGGATGAAAGTTCCACCTCAAAGAGATGGACAGGCAAACAACAACATTAAGAAGCAAGCATCATCAACACAAGTGCTCTGGCTCAGGAAGAAGGTAAAGCACTGCCAACACAGTACCCACTGTTGTTGCTTGTGATAACCATCTCACTCTGCCCTGTCACAGCTCTGACTGAATTGCATGCTGAGGAAGCTGTCTTGACATCAGTCTGGTCAATTTCGATATTTGATATCATTTCAGGCAGTAAACTCATATGGGCCATGCAGTTAAAGAAAACAGAAGCCTTGTTGCAGGCCTCCCTAAGGTTTTGTAGGGGTAGATTACTCCTCAGTAACTGAGTATTTTGTTCCTCCTATTATTACGGGCCGTGAAACAAAGAAGTTATGTTTATCTTCACAATAAAAGTGATTTTAAAAAATTAACCAAACCATACCACACCCTCCCTGATAATTCCTAGCGGGTATCACTAATTCGTATGATACACTTTAGGCCACTTTGGCCTGCCTCTCCATGGTCTAGCACAGGGATTCTCAATTGCAGCCTATGGCACAATTACATGTGCCCCCACCACCACCACTGCCTCCACCTTACCAGGAAGTGCCATGTGGTGGAGGAAGGGCAAAATGGCCGTTTGGCCCCCAAAGCTGTCTGAGTGAGCTTGACCCGGCCTCCAGAGCTTGACCGGGCCTCCAGCTTAAAAAGGTTGAGAACTCTGGAACTAGCATTTGACAAATAAACTACTCAAAATCTTGCTTTCTTACTCCTCTTCTGGACACAGGAGAAGAAAATAAGTGCACATTATTACTTTATCCAAACCATGATCTTCTGTAAATTTTGGCAAAAACTGAGCATAATTAGAACCACAGCCTCAAGGTTTTGTCAATTCTCCCTCTGATTCCGGTAGAACAAAAGATTCCCGGAAAGGCCTGAAGCAATGTGTCTTCTGATGTAGACTAGGCAAATCTGGACCCATTCCAAGGGATGCAAGCTTCACTATGGAGTACTGATTACTTTCTAATAGGATCTCAGCCCTGCATCTTCTCCAGTAAGATAGACTGTCTTTTGTCCTTTCTCCCAGTTGTCATGCATCTTCTGAAACATCCAGTAACCCTTCCATTTGTTGTAAAATAATTTTATCATCTGACATGATGACAAAATCAGTGTGGAACCCATAACATTTACTTCTGCTTCCCATCATACCTACTTCTCATTTCTTTTATATAGAATTCCCATCATACAGAGATGCCTCCACAGTCCTATTTAGGCATGATGAACTGTAGGGTAAATAAATGTTTGAGGAGGAAACACTAGCCTAGCCTTCTTGCATCATTGTTTCTATCACACTTTGCACATGAAGGTTATTAACCTAGAGAGGAAATGTTATGCTTTCTGCTTCAGACTGTCCCCTACACATATTTACAGGGCAATAGAACCAGCAACTAATGGTGCTGTTTTAGCACACTTCTACTCCACGCATGGGTACTTACACCACCTTCAATAACATTTGAATAGGACTCATGAGTATAGCCAACTCCCTCTTCAGACCTTGCCTCCTGCCCTCTATTCTTCTGTCACAAAACTTATATGAAATGGCAATTTCCACTCTGAGAAAGATCTTGGAGTAGGGTTTTTTTCTATTGAAACAAATTTAAATTAGTTTCACTGTCAATGTCTAGGCTACACGGTAGAAGAGCAATACAACCGAAATAGTAAATGAGACACCTGGCATCTTCCTTGTGTCTACATGGTTCACTCATGCTAGCAATCATGATTTTATTATGTAGTCCCTGAGCTCTTGTACAATTGAAACAGGACCTCGGTAATGATGTGTGAACTCCAAGGTCACCCCACGGAGAGTTGTCTTTAGCTCCATGGCAGCTTACTATTAAGAAATAAAAATGACAATTTTGCTCAGGTAAATTACATCATTGAAGCATAATAAAATTCTGCTGGGGCATCTGGAATAATCTGATGGTGGATGTAAACTTGAAATACATTATCATGATTTCTTGTGGTTAGTGGTGAGCATGGCCTTTGGTGATGCATAGACATCCAAGCCTACAAATAATACACAATTTCCTTTATCTCCAACTGCACAGGTTTATAATTAAAGTCAAAAGGTAAGAGGCAGAAGAGTAATCTGTGTGCCCATTGTGTATGGATAAACTAGTTTGTTTACTATATGTGTTACTCAATAGTCTCTTACAACGAAAATGTAATTCAGTTGCTGTGAAAGAGATGTTGCCACAAAAAGAAGCATGAATTTATTCTAATCTATGTATGTAATGGAGGTGTTAGAAGTACAATGTGTGTGTGTGTGGGGGGGGGGGGGGATCAACCATCATTGCACAAGAGCCTATGTGCCTGTAGGGGTAACAGAAGTAGAGACATTTAGCTAGGGTTTCCTCTGTGTTCTCTCTTGCCTGCTCCATTGCTTCTTCTGTGGCTTCTCTACTTTCACACATATGGTATGTCCTCCTCTCTTTCTTAGTTATATAGCCAGTAATACTAGAACTAGATAATTGTTCTATAATAAAGTTTTGTTATTGTTGATGATTCCAAGCACAAGGTCTTTTTACATTATTGTAGAAAAAGCTTCTTTTTTAAGAGTAGTAGTAGTAGTAGTAGTAGTAGTAGTAGTAGTAGTAGTAGTAGTAGTAGTAGTAGTAGTAGTAGTAGTAGTAGTAGCACTGCTGCTGCACTGGAAGGGATCATGAAAATCATCTCCAGCTCCTATCAAGGAGGCACAATGGGAAATTGAATTCCCAACCTCTACCTAATTCACTGAGCTATCTAAAAAGTCTTACAGTCAAACTAGTGCATCTTCCAATCATATCAACAAAATTAGTGCATCACCCAGTTCTAAAACAAATAGGCAAAGAGCTTCCAGGTCTTAACTGAAAGTTGTCGCCATTTGTCTAATTTCCTTCTGGATATATTATGTTAACTGTTTGAAACAGTGAGGGCTAAATTCAATTTCAGCAATGTATTCTAGCCCCTGGTGGGGCTAAAGGTACCAACCTAGTTTAATTTCAAGTTCTTCCTGATTTAGAGCATGATGGCAAATACTTACAATGACTTCATATCATGTGACAATTGGCCACCAGGATTTATGGCAACTGTGCTGCACTAGCATGGAAAATTAATTGGGTTTTGGCAAAGGGAAGGATGAGAGTGATGTTATATTGTTCATATCTACTGGCATGCAATCACTGTATAATTTTTGTGGTATTCTGGCTAATTCTAGCTGAAGTCTTCCATGTGGTCCAGACTTCCACTGACAAGACATTCAACGTAGATCAAGTGCATGAACATGGAGCACTGTGTTTGATGAAAAAGCCACACACAATCCTAAAACTAGACAGCAATCAGAAGGACCATATGGTCACAATGAGATGGGATAACTTGATATCCTTACTTTTTCATCATGGTGGCCACAAAGAGTGAAATTAAGTCTGCCAGTATGCTTGTATCTTTTAATCATCCCCATCATGACTAGAGGAGCTTCCTTTTGCCAGGCACATTTCTGGCAGGTTCTGTTTAAAATTAGGCTTATAGGAAAATCTGTGTGCCTTCCAAAAATATTTTCATCTGATTCCACTCCATCATACAGGCTTTGCCATATAAGCAGAAGCCCACAGGAGAGATGAAGAAATATATATTCAGCCGAGTTAATAGAGACAGATGGGATGCTATAAAACAATTCCAGTTGTCCCAGAATTAAGGCGATGAGCTGCTTACTGAGCAGTCTTTACTTTAGCAATGTTTGCATGGAGAAATCCATAGTTTCATTTTCAAGGAAGCCAAAGAGAAAACTGAATAAATAAACAGCAATGACAGCTTTTGACCAATAAGTATGGCTCCAGATTGGTTGTTCATGCTGCATTGCAAAAGATGTAGACTAACTATATTGCAGAGTATTACATCTTCAAGGCAGATGCAGCCCTCAGTATTCTAGAATCAAGGATTATTCATGTGAACAGAGAATCTCAAAAATATAAGAGGAAAAGCCCGGCTGGGTCAGACCAAAGGCCTACTGAGTGCAACAGTCAGTCCAAGATGATGATTATCCAGTAACCTGGGGAAGAGAAGAGTGTGACTGCCCCATCCATCTCATGTATCCCAGGAATTTATACACAAAGGCATACTCCCACTGATACTAGAGGTGATAAATCACCATCCTTACAAGTAAGCACACCTGTCCTCAACCAAAGCAATCTGTCCAGGAGGATACTGTGGTCAATGGTATCCAAAGCCACTGAGAGATCCAGAAGAACTAACAAGGTTAAATCTCCCCCGCCCTTCAGCCTACCTTAAAAAGTTATCACACAGGGCGACTAGTGCTGTCTCAATACCATGACATGGCCTGAACACCAACTAAAATGGATCCAGTCTATGAGTATCCTCCAAGAACACCTGTTTTGGTGTATGATCAAATTTCTTCCTGGACATTGCATAAAAAACTTCAGATTGCCGCTTTCTCAGTATCTGTAGTTAAAGCATAGACTTGACTGAAAATTCTGTGGCTAAACTGCCTTTGGCTTTTTTATAGGAGATTTGTGGAATAAAAATATTTTAAATAAATAAGCTTTCTGTGAAGTCCAATTGATATTAATTGGTCAGACATTATAATATAGCATGTAATTGCTTGTTCTACATCACAGTTTACTATTACAGCCACCTCATATCTTCTGAATTTGTTATGTCCAGAATAATATATTTTGGAATAATTTGCTTGAAAATGTCCTAGTCCAGTCCACTTTAGTTTACTTGTGTCAAGTATTGTGATTTGTACATGTTCCTTTTCTTGTTTTCCAATAATGTTACCTTGAGTCATGCCTCTTACATTCCAACTTCCAGATATATCCGCTCTGCAGCTTCATACTTCAGATTCTGCCACTACAAAGTCAATTCATATAGAACAAAATCCTACAGGAAACAGCTTCTATTGAGGCATGTAATAATATGCACTTATTTTGCTAAATATATTTATGGTAGATTTAACAATGGTTTGCAAATGCTTCCTATCATATGGAGCATTACAGAAAAGGGAGAAGTTACCTTTCTGGAGTATAGTCCTTAGAATAGTCCTTGTACTATTGGTGCACACATATATTTATATAGAAAGAATTTATTCAGTCTCCCCCATAGTGTTTTTCCTAATACTTTCCTTCCTATAACAGCAGTTTACTATTAGTGGCTTATGACTGGACAGCTAGTTGAATGCTTGACCAAAAATGAAACATATTAGCCAAAGAATAATTACATTTGACCACATATTATAGGCCAGTGATGGTGAACCTTTTAGAGATAGAGTGCCCAAATTGTAATGCAAAACCTACTTATTTATCGCAAAGTGCCAACATGGCAATTTAACCTGAATGCTGAGATTTTAGTTTAGCACTCTACTCTCCTCCAGCTCCGCTCCCCTCCAGCTATGCCATGCTGTGAGCTATGCTCCCCTCCAACCCCACCACAGGAATTACCTTCACCACAGACTCAACAGGCTGCCATCTGCACCACACCCACATGTCGCATGTGAGCTGCCCATCTTATCCCAGATGGGAAGGAAGGAAGCACTCCTATTGGGTTGCTGTGCAGAGGGGCGAGGGGCATGAGAAATGTTCTCAGGCACACATAGAGAAGGGGAGGGGAGCACCCCAGCCCCACATCCCTCTGGCTTTCTAGTAACAAAAAATGGCAAACTCTGTGCTGGGGTGATGCTGCGCGTGCCCACAGAGAGGGCTCTAAGTGCCCTCTCTGGCACACATGACATAGGTTCACCACCACTGTTATAGGCTTATTGCATTTATTCACAGGTTACTAGCAACTGATAGAGAATGGGATTGCCCTTCTGTCTTGCCCAAAGGCCTGCCCCCCCACCCCCAAAAAACCCTGCAAGCTACATAATACAACCTGAAATTTGGTATTTAATGTGATAAGGAATTTTCCCAACCTACTAAAACACTTTTCAGTTCTTTAAATAATGTACATAAATTAGCAAGGGATAGAGGTGGTGATGAATAAAACATGAGTCCTTTCCATTTATTCTGAAGCCCAGAAGAATTAAGTAAAATAAAATAATTGCTTATTTCACACACATATAAATTTTCACCAAATGATTCGAAATAACATTTGGAAGCTGGAGTGTAATACCAAAGGATTGATTTGTGGTGATCAACTTCATATACCATCAAGGCAGTGAAGCATATTTAATTATCTGAGCTGCTCTACAAATTCTGGCCTGGAAAATAAATCAGGAATGTTCGTGGAGGCCTATCTCCAAACATCTCTCATATAGGAAGCAAACACAAAGCCCAGCTTCCTGATATCACCCACCCCATTGTTCCCTTGTTTCCACAATTATGAGAAAATAGTAAAGCTCTTGAATTCTATCCCCTTTCACATGATTATCTACAGTCACCCGAAATTAACAGGTTATTTTGCTTTCTGATTTATTATGGACAGCAAAACCCAGAAGCTAGAACTCTTTTCCATCAATGGTAGGATGGCAGAAGAACACAAACCATGCCAGGTGTACTAGAATCCTTTCCCATGTTTAACGAGTCTTTTAATCTAACTTCAAAATTCACTGGCCAGAGGAGCTATCTTCTGGGCCACAAATTACCACATTTATGGAACTCCACAATATGATGCAAATTCTCTGTTTAGTATTTCCTTTTGTGACTCACACGAATCTCTTATTCCAGGCAAGTATAGCAGCTGCAGCCATACTTTCTGCCAGGAACAGAATCCATCATTCAGCCAAGCGGCACCAGCATGGCTGTCCCATGGAAGCCCTGTGGGTAGCGATTCATCATTCAGATCGTAGCAGAGACAATCCAAATGCTGGAATTGGCCAGATTTTTAAATGATATGTTAAGTGAAATGTCTTCTTTCCTGTCCCCAGGAAAGAAGACATTTCCCTTTCTGTGACCTTTCTAATCTAACTAACCATTTTCATTCTGTCAATTGTACTGGCTCCTTCCTATTCCCTTCATGTTCCCTTGTCACTCTGCTTTCTGCTTAGATGCACACAGGGATGGGCCACAAGGCAGTAGTACATCCCAGGCTGATTTGCAGAAGACCCGCATCACTTCCCTCTCATCTGAAGAATCCTCCACGCACCACTTTGTGTCAGAGAGTACTCTCTGAAAATTGTTGCCAGCAGTCAGCAAAGATAAAACTGGAGTAGATGAATAAGTAGTAAAGCAGCTTCTGATTTTCTTCTTTCTTGATTCATTTTTTTCTCAACAGACTGGAGAAAATATATGACATTAGATTATCAATGTAAGACTCAGATTTGCAATTTGCTAATTTTCTGACAATAAAATTAAATTTAAATGACAATGGAGAGGGGAGGGTTAACTGTTCTACTCTAAGCATAGTAAGCATATCTGCTTAGTTTATTGAAATATAAAACATGGTATGCTCCGAAAAGTAGATTCATATTTTAGATATGCACATATTTTTGACCTCCTTCAAAGGAAGTGTGTTTTGCTATGAGTGACTGAAAACTTGTCTCAGTCCCAGGGTTTGGCTATAACCCACTACAAATAACATTTCTTACAATGAGTTATATTTGGGGCCTAATGAAGGAAACTATAACTATACTAGCAGAGGTTGCCTGGCATTGCCGGGCTGTTTTAAATGGTGTTGGAAAGTTTTTGTTGTTGTTGTTAATGTTTGTAAAGAAGAGGTTAGTCTATAATTGAAATTTTTAAAAATTTTATTTATACAAAAAAAATTTGGTGGCCTGTTATAAACTGTGATGAGTTTTGTTTGGTGTTTTGGTTTTGTGGATAAAAAAAAGAATAAAGGATGATATACTTTTTCCCAAAAAATTATTTAACCCAATATTTTTTATTATGTATTTTTTTAAATTGTTGTACCATAGGTAATCATTTAAAAAATGTGAAAGTACATGTTTTTCACAATAAATGTTTTTAAACTGTGTATTGTTATTTTTGTTTTTTATTTGAGTAAAAATTCAGCACAGGATTTTGGAATAGTTTTTATTTTATTTTATTGACATCTGTTTTTGATTTGTGTAAAATTGTGATTTTGTGTTATTTGTTTTTACTTGTTTTTTCTCTTGGGGCCTTTTGTGTGGGGCTGTTGTGTCTTTTTGAATTTTTTTTACTATTGTGAGCAGCAAGTGGTGCTGGTAGGGGTTATCTTGTATTTTGACTGTTTTTTCTCTCGTGGCCTCTGGGTGGAGCTTCTTCCAGTAAGTAGTCTCTTTCTTTATTCATTTCTTTTCCTGTTATTGTGGTGTGAGGTCGTGTGGTGGTGAGTTGGCTGTTTTTCTTTATTTGTGGTGGTGGTGGTGGTGGTTGGATTTTGTGGTGTTTGGCTGGGTGCTGGGTGTGTTTTGAAATTTTGGTTTTTGTTTACTTTGTCTTGTTTGTTGTGTTATTTTTGTTTGTTTTTGTGTATTTTTGGATGTTTTTGATTGTTTGTTTTTGTGTTTTTTGGTGTCCTACGGGGGGATCCTCTCTATGCCATCTCCCCTGGCTCTGGAAGGCTTGGGGAGACAGACCCTTTTTGTCTCTCCAAACCTCCCCAAACCTTCCAGACACACGTTTAGTGTGTGGGGAGGGGAATCCCCTCTCTGCCAGGTCCCCTGGGGTCAGGAGGGTTGGGGAGACAGGCTCCTTTTGTCCCCCCCAAACCTTCCAGACTCATAGGACCCAGGAGAGGGGATCGAATCCAGGCCACCCTCTGATATTAAAAGGGAAATCTCAATTGTGGTTTCCCCTTTAATATCAGTGTGTGTGTGGGGGGGTGTGATCCCCCTCTCCGCTGGCTTCCTTGGGTTTGGGAGGGTTGGGTGGAGAAAAGGGGTTTGTCTCCCCAACCCTTCCAGACCCAGGAGAGCCATCAGAGAGGGGGATTCCCCCCCAACTCCATTTTTAAAGAGAAGTAACTGCTTGGTTTCTTCTCTTTAATATGGTGTGTGTGGGGGGGGATCCCCTCTCTGCCAGGTCCCCTGGGGTCAGGAGGGTTGGGGAGACAGACTCCTTTGGTCCCCCCAACCCTCCCAACCCCAGGGGAGCCAGTAGAGAGGGGGAGCACAACACTCCCCCACCCAGTGATATTAAAGGGGAAACTCCGATTAGGAGCTTCAGGCGCCATTGGGGAGGGGGCTTTGGTTCCCACGGCTTGGCAGACTTGCTCTCCCATTGTTTTTGTTTTTGTTTGTTTTAATTTTTGCACGCTGGCTTCCTCAGCGTTCTGCGTGCTCATGGCACGCAGGACGCTGGGGCTTGTAGTTATGGGTTTGTGCTTTGTGTTTGTGCTGCGTTTTTTAAAAACGGTTTTCTTTTGATTGGCTGCGGCACATTTCCGAACGTTCCTTGCGCCACGCCGTGCGAAAGCTTCTCAGCCTGATTGGCTCTGGTGCGGCATGGCGCAAGGAAAGTTGGGAAATGAAGTTGTTTCCCTTTTTTCACGTTTGTGGGGCTGTTGCCCCACTGCCTGTTTTCTCAATCCTTTGTTGACCTGTGGACCCAGATCAGCCGTGTGCACGAAGGGTGAGTGCAGGTAAGTAGGGCGAGGCATAGCAACCTATAGCAAGTTCCAACAGTTAACCCTTGGTTTTATAGGTTAAGATTATATAGTAATAAGTCACGCAATGCCATAGGGTTTGCCATAATAAAAAAAAACTTTTTTTAACATTATTCACATTGAAGAAAGACTGCAGGTACTGTATTCGGACTGGTATTTCTCCCCTTTTTAAAAATTCACATTGCTAAAAACAGGTGAGAGCCATGTTGAGGCACTGGGGCTTGAGCAGCCTAGCTAGGCAGTATTGCCCATCTCTTGTTAGTGATGTTAGGCCAGGACTAAAACTCACCAAAGTGTCCTCCGTCAGATCCTTTGGGCAAGGTGAAAGTGGAGAGCACACATCATGGTCTGCCTAGCCAACGAGTGATGTGATATCCAAATAGCTAAAAAAATGCATGCAAATGGACTTGATTTCCCAAGTGTGGATTGTTGTCACAGAGATGTCTACCAATGCGTGGACTCCTTGCTGAATAACAACTCCAGGTTATTCAAGGTAAAAGCAGTGCACAGCTTTGTCAGCTGCTCACCATATCACTTTAGGGCCAGACTGCAGGAATGTTGTGTCTAGGAGCCTTGTTTTCAGGTAAAACCACTACCACAACAATATCCCAATTAGAAGAACTGAATGCAAAAGAAAAACCTGCTGATATTAAAAGCTTAACAACACAGTATTAACATATTCTTTTGGAACTGTGGAGGTACAGTGACCTTGATGATTTAAACAAGAAAACCTGAGCCCTTCTGTCAAAATATCAGTGTGACCATTCAAAAGCATATACAAAGCTAATTTCCTTCCTGATTTTTTTTAAAAAAATCAATGATTTTGCAAACATATCATTCTTAGGCTCCCACTAGGTGAAAGCCTAGTGGGGCTTGAGCGGTCTAACTAGGCAGTGATGCCCATCTCTAGCCAATGATGTTAGGCCAGGACTAAAACTCACCAAAGCATCCTCTGTCAGATCCCTTGGGCAAGGTGAAAGCAGAGGGCACACATCATGGTCCGCCTAGGTCATGGGTGATATGATATCCAAATGGGTAAAAAAACACATGCAAATGGACTTGATTTCTCTACCATTGTGCAGACTCCTTGCAACTCCCAGCTATCCAAAGTAAGTCTTAGGACTTGATTTCTAATTGTTTACACTTGATTCTTTGGTCTTCCCCTAAACACCAGAAATGCTGAGGAATAAGAATTGTATTTTAATAATAATACTGGACAATTGTTCCCTTTGACTCAGCTTATCAACCCTCCTGCTTTCCTCCCCAAAACAAAGATGTAGGAGGTTGAGCATGTAAGCAAAGTAATATATTAGATTCAAGGCCCTTCCCCCAGATATGGCAATGCTAACATGAGGTTTTGGAGGCTTATAATGAGTGATACATCAATTTTTGAAATTAATGTTCAAAGCTCTGCCCTGTGTATGAGATGGGTGCACATGATGGAGCAACCACCGATTTGCAGCTAAGCAGGTCTCTTTGGGATATGGATGGGAGGCCACATGGCAAAACTATGTAAGAAAGGTGAGGTATTCACATGTCCCATGTTCCATAAATAAACATGTTTAGTGTTAAACAGAAAGGTGGCATGATGTCATCTGACTTAGGATTTCAAAGTTGAAGGTTCAGCATCTTGATGGGCCATGACATTTATTCCCAAAAGCCAATAGAATGCTTCCCTTTATGGAAATGCTCCAGATAGTGGACTTTGAGACGGAGCATATAGCCTAGTGCAAAAGGTTACGTCATGTTTTAGATTAGGGGGCTGGGTCACACTCTCTTATCCAGCTTCGAGGGCCAGGCGGCCATTTTGCACTGCCTGCATGATGAGTTGGCTGTTTTGTCCCAACAAATTCAAAGGAGTGGCCATTTTGTTTCTTGAATGCCCTTGGAGGTGTGGGGGCCACATGAAATGGTGCAATGCGCCAGATCTGGCCTGTGGGTTTGTTATGTCCAGTGCTTGCAAGCAATAGTCCAAACAATGATGAACCAAACAGCAACAAGTCTTTAATTAACAGTATATTCAAGATGAGCTTACAAGGCATTCGAGACACAGAGATGATGATGGTGATGATGATGGTGGTGATGATAGTGGTGATGATGATGATGATTTATTTATTTATTTATTTATTTATTTATCCCACCCTCTTGCTCTAGGGCACAACACATAAAAACATTACATTATTTTTTAAAAAAACAGAAAAACTACCATAAAAACTCTTTAGAAACCAACCCATAATCTAAGATGGCTATACAGTTCCATGGAATCAGTCCCTCCTGACTCTTGCCGTAGTGCGGCAATACACTAGCTAGCATAGGAGCGTAGCATAATGGAGGAGACCCAGGCTAGCACATTGCTGGCTACCTGTACGGAGAGGGAAGTATAGATCTGGTCTGGCCCCCCACCCTTGTTTACCCATGGGGCTTATATAGTGTCTCCCCAGTGGTAGCTTCTTGATACAAAGTAGCGACCCTCCGGATAACCATAACTAACCAATCATAACAGGGAATATATGTATTTAACCAATGGAGAACAGGATCCAAAAGTGTAGCCAATCACAGGACTTTGATTAGCATAATAAGTGCGCCCTTTGCAGGGGTTTTTGTGCCACTTTGTGTTCCTAATTTGGATGGCGGGAATACACAACAGGTTTTAGGTTGGGAACCCCTGTTTTAAATCTTTCTGCATGTATCATTCTAGATGGATTGTTTTCATTGCAGGTGCTAACATGTGAGCCAACAGACGTCTTCAGCAATGGCAGTTCAGTCTCTTACACCTACCCCAGCCTGCAGTGGTCTCTCATCCCAAATCATACTTGCCATTGGCTGCTTCTGCAACTTAGCACAAGGGAGAGGGAGAGGTTAAAAAACAGCACAGCCATTAAAATCCTGCCACTAATGTTTTCAGCTAGAAAATGAGAAAGTTTTCCTTCATTGCCACCACCGACAGGACCACCTGGATGTGTGTCGCCTTCCTCCCAGCACAAACATGACCCATAAATCATTGTATTAAAAAGTACCAGAGGGCCTGTCAGGTTTTCATTCCAATGTGAATTTTCTCTGGAACAATAGGAAATAAAACCCTGCAGTCCCCTCACTCTGCCTATGGTTCAAGATATTGTTTCTTTACATTGAACACTTCCACACAAAAATATGGCATGGAATAAAGTTATTTTCCAGCAACTGTTTACTTTAATACCTCACTATCAAATCCTTCACCTTACATTATGCCTCCTCAGACCCACACAGGAGGTGCGGTAAAGTTATGGATGGCCACAAAAATACAGCACTCTTTACACCAAAGCTGTCTATCTTCTACCAAAATTACCAGCCAACTGGGGTCCACAGAAATAGCCTCCTTGAAGGTTGAGGTATTTTTTAATGACAATCGGGTGTACCCCGGGCAATGGCTACCTTGTTGTGCCAGTTAATCTTTCTCACACTAGGTCAGGAGAAAGGAGCTATGGAATGAACTCACCAAAAAGTAGCTTCATTTTGGCAGTTTAACATCTGACCTAGACACAAAAGAAGAAGACCAGCCAACTCAGGCTCTGACACAATTTGCAAAGACAGAAAATGGAATTTGTTTGTCCACTTTCCTACAAAGAAAGTGTATTTGTAGATGAAAACAAGTACACTCATAGTTACCAAAGCTCTAATAACCTCCAGATTGGACTGCTGCAGTATACTGTATGAGGAGTTGCCCATGAGGACAGTTTTGAAGAGGCAGCTGCATTAGGATGTAGCAACCTGAATGCTGAAAGATGTTGGTCTCTTAACATCCTACTTCCCAAACCCTTGCAGTTGTTGCAGTTTTTCCCCAAGGCTAATTCAAGGTGCTGATGTAATCATATAAAGCTGTGAACAACTAAGACTCAAATGTGCCTCTTCCTTGTATCAGTTTTTAATTTTATAATTCCTGCCCCAACAGCATTTGAAAAGTTTAAGTCAGAATGAACCCAGACTTCTTCATATCAGCATGAACCCTGATGCAAATTTGCTGGATGTTTGTGTTGGAAGGAGGGCAACATAAAATAGTTTGCCATTTTTATGAAAAAAGTTCCTGGGAACTCTAGTTCGGGGTGGGGGTGGTGAGTCAGAATGGACTAACAGTGCGAATCATGCTGTTGTTTTGTGCTGTCAAGTTGAAACTGACTTATAGTGACTCTAACATGGCTTTCAAAGTAAGTGAGATACTTAAGGAGTTATTTTGTCGGTTCCATTCCCCTAGCGAACTTCCATGCCTCAGTAGGGATTCAAACCCAGGCCTCGTGATATCTAGTCCTTCACTCTATCCACTATACCATGGGGAATCGCATTCATGCTATTTTATAAAAACTGGAACAAATTTTTATGTACACCATGGGAAGCAGATGGGTAGCCTCTTATGCTTCTTTCTCTTCTTCTACTTCTTCTTTTTGCTAATCAAAACACATACACTATTTACATTTTAGTTGTTGTTTAACAAGGGAGAGTCTCTAAAGCAGGAGTAGGCAGCTAGCTGGTCTAATTTCATACAGACCTTGGCCAGAGATGTCAGCACTGGCATTTGGAAAGTTGTAGTCCAAGTAAAGGGCACCTTCCACTTCTGGCCTTGAGTAATTATTTAGGTTCCTTATAGGTATCAAACTCTCATGATTTTGCCCAAAGTAATCCCTCCTGCTCCTTAGCAGAGAAGGAAGAGAAACTAAGAAAGAGGGAAAGAGAGGAAGAAAGGGGGATGATTCTGTCAACTTTCACTGCTAGTCTCACCCACTGTCAGCATGCGCTCTACCTTCTTATCCAGTGGTGGGATTCAACTAATTTAACAGTCCGCTGCCCTAATGAGTGTTTTAAGTATTAAACATGATAAACCGAAAGGTAATTTATTATTTCATGCAGTTAATACTTAAATGAGAACAATAAAAGAGGTACACAAAACTAGATTATGCTATAAGACAGTGGTGGCAAACCTATAACATGCATGCCAGAGGTGGCATTCAGAGCCCTCTCTGTGGGCACCCATGCAGTCACCCCAGCCCAGAGCTTGCTCCACCCCTCTGCCCAGTAGCCCAATGGGAGTGGTTCCTCCCTCCCCCAGCAGAGTTTGCCTTGCTGTTGTGTTCTGTAAAGCTGTGCCTTTAACAATGTACCTTTGCCATGTGTTACCAATGTAACCTTTCTGTGTGCAACATTATAACCATCAGCTGCATCAATGTAACCTAATAAGGGGACGCGAGCTAGTGACCACCAGAGGGCAGTAGCGAGCGTCCAGCTCACATGGATCATAGTCACCTGGTTCAGCAGCGCGGGAAGATTCCCCGCGACCTCCTCACCTGGTCAAGAAGGGCGTGACCTCCTACGACGTCACGCAGACAGCAACCAATAGCCTGTTGACGAGCCACATTCAAATGTATAGCCAGCTGTATATATTGAGCTACCCATCCGCCATTACCTCATAAGTACATTGAGCTTTGCTCTGTAATGTTATGATATTATGGTATATATTTTTTTTGCACTAATTTGTAAAGTTGTAACTTGTAATCTTTTATTGTATGCTATTGTATTTGGTGTGTTAATTTATTATATTGTATTTAATTTTCCTGTTGTAAGCCGCCCTGAGTTGGCCCTGGCTAAGTAGGGCGGGGTATAAATCGAATAAATGAAATGAAATGAAATGAATGAAATGTTCCTCCGGATCATCATGCAATAAACCTGTGTTAAGCCAACCCTTCGGCTGTTTCATTGTCTTTGGTCCCTTACACTAAACTGGCGACGAAGGTGGGATAATGGCAGCCCACGGAACCAAGACATGCGCCGGTTTCGAAATCAGGAAACCGGGCGACTGGGAGATCTTCGAGATGGACTTCCAGGCCGCACTGATCGAGTCCGAAGTCACGGAAGAGGCGAAGAAAAGAGCCATCTTCACCAGAATGCTCGGACAAGAAACAAAAAGGACCTTGGTGGACCTGATTGCACCGAGAAGGGTGAGCGAATTCAAGGCCAAGGAACTCATGCAGATGCTGCGTGAGCACGTCCGGCCCGCCACAGCGATGTTTCCCGCTCGGAGTGCGTTTTGGAGGCGAGTCCAAGCGCCCAGGGAGACGGTTGCCGCATTCATGGCGGCCCTGCGGCTGGCGGCCGGCCCGTGCAAATGGGAGAATGCCGAAATCACCCTCCGAGACTGTGTGCTGTGCGGCCTGAACGACGCCGAAACCCAGCGCACGTTAATGAACCAAGAGCCGCCTCCCATGTTGCAGGAGGTCGTACGGGCGGCCCAGGCCGCAGAAGCTACGAAGGCCAGGGTCCAAGAACTTCAGGACTGGCGGCCAAAGGCGAGCAAAGCAGAGGCTCCGGTACAGGCGGCCCGGCGAACTTCGAGGTCGTCCACAGAGAGCAGCGACGACGAGGACGTCCAGAAGGTCCGGAAGGAGAGCCGGCGATGCGACGGCTGTGGAGCGGCCCACGACCGCGGGAAATGCCCCTTCCGGAAGGCCGAGTGCCACAACTGCGGCCGCCGCGGGCACATCGCCAAGGTGTGCAGGAAGAAGCGCGAGACCCGGAGGAGCTCCGCAGACCGTTCCGTGGGACAAGACCACCCAACGAAACCCAAGGATGGCGCCCAGGCCACGCGGAAGCAGGACGGCGTGGGCCGCATCGCCGACGGCAGCGAGGACGACGCCCCAGTGTTCAGCGTGTCTACTAGACACCCCGCTACTTTGTTGAGGTACTAGTCCAAGGGGTCCCCATTAGGATGGAAATTGACTCGGGGTCCTCATATTCAATCATTTCCCAGAGGGAGTTTTTGGGAATTGCCCCCCACAAGCGACCCAAGCTCAAAGCATTGAGGTCCACACTATGGGACGTGCAAGGGAACAGTATTCCAGTGTTGGGGGTTGGAGAATTTCAGGTCAAATTCAAGGAGCACGCCGCGTCCCTTCCCCTAGTTGTGCTCAAAGGAGGAAATTGCAGCCTCCTCGGGACTCAATGGTTCCAGCCCCTGGGGTTGTTTATTGGGGGGGTGCACGCCGTTGGGATGCACGCCGTTGGGACTGATCCAATTCAGGAGGTGTGCGAGGCGCACCCCGTAGTCTTCAAAAAGGGACTGGGGAAATTCAAGGGGCACCCAGTGACTTTCGACCTGGACCCGGAGGTCCGCCCAATTCGCCTAAAACCACGCCGGGTGCCATTTGCACTCAAGGACAAGATAGAGGCGGAACTGGACAAGTTGGTGGGCCAGGGGATCCTTGTGCCTGTAGATTCTGCGGAGTGGGAAACTCCAATTGTAACCGCTCTAAAGGCCAATGGGGAGGTCCGCATATGCACCAACTACAAGTGCACCATCAACAAGGCGATCCGCCCGAATGCATATCCGGTGCCGGTAGTCAGCCATCTGCTGGCCAGGTTACACGGGGGAAAGTGTTTCGCTAAGCTCGACTTAGCGCAGGCCTACCAGCAGCTCACGGTGTCCCCTGCCGCAGCTGCTGCGCAGACCATAGTCACCCATAAGGGGGCGTTCCAGGTGACGCGCCTCCAGTTTGGCGTGAATTCGGCGCCTGGAATTTTCCAGTCACTCGTGGAACGCCTCCTGAAGGGATTGGAGGGGGTGTTGCCTTATTTTGATGACGTGTTAATAACGGGGGGGGAGTCGGGCTGAATTGGCCAAAAGGTTGGTGAAGGTCCTGACGATATTCGAAAAGGCGGGGCTGAGGTTGCGAAAGGACAAATGCGTCTTCTTCGCAACCGAGGTTGAGTTCCTAGGGTTTTGTGTGACTCCTGAGGGAATAAAACCATCCATGTCCAAAGTGGCAGCCATTAAAAAAGCCCCCCGCCCCACCTCCAAGCCCGAGTTACAGTCGTTCCTAGGGCTGCTCAACTTCTACCACTCCTTCCTTCCGCGAAAGGCAGCGGTGGCTGAGCCGCTACACAAACTGCTAAAGAAAGACCAGGCATGGAAGTGGGGCAATGACCAAGAAAGGGCATTTAGCGAGCTAAAAAGCCTCCTGGCGTCCGACGCTATACTGACCCATTTCAACCCCAAGCGCCCAGTAGTTCTGATCTGTGATGCATCTCCAGTGGGGGTGGGGGCGGTGCTGTGCCACGTGTTGGAAAATGGAAGGGAGGCCCCGATAGCATTTTATTCCAGGTCCCTGTCCCAAGCAGAGAGGAACTACGCACAGACGGACAGGGAGGCACTAGCAATAGTCGCGGGGACGAAAAAAATTCACGATTTTCTGTACGGCCGCCCCTTCACCATTGTAACAGACCACAAGCCCTTGCTAGGCATTTTTACCGCTGATAAGCCCACCCCACAGATCCTGTCTCCGAGGATGCTCAGGTGGGCCATTTTTCTCAACGCGTATCAGCACGCGTTGATCTACCGGCCCGGGAAAGAGATCAGCCATGCGGACGCCCTATCTAGGTCTCCCCTCCCCCTAACGCCCAGCCAGGTGAGCATGGGGGAGCGGGACCATCAGGTTCTCATGATAGAGGTGCTGGATTCGCCCCCAGTAGTGCCCGCCGACATTGCCAAAGCAACAGAGAAGGACAAAACGTTAGCGACAGTCAGCTCCTGGCAGCAGAAAGGGTGGCCCGCGTCCTCCCCAGCGGAGGAGTTCGCTCCATTTTTCAGAAAAAAGCTAGAACTGTCCCTAGAGAGGGGGTGTCTCTTGTGGGGGCAGCGGGTGGTGATTCCCACTTCCCTTTGGCCGCGGGTGCTCAAACTGCTGCACGTCAGCCACCCCGGCATCGTGCGATCCAAGGCGTTGGCCCGGAGTTACTTCTGGTGGCCCCAGCTAGACGCCGACATCGAGCACATGGTCGGCACTTGTGAAAGTTGCCAATGCTCCAGACCAGAGGAGGCCCGCCTTCCCCACAGGGAATGGGACGCGGCTAAGGGGCCGTGGTCCCGGGTGCACGTAGATTTCGCGGGCCCGTTCAGAGGCACCCTGTTCCTCCTTGTAGTGGACGCTTTCTCCAAATGGTTGGAGGTTATCCCAGTCACGAGCACCTCCTCGGCCCAGACCATTAGGCATTTGCGGAGGCTCTTTTCCACGTTCGGCATACCCGACACGTTAATTAGCGACAACGCTAGTTGTTTCACGTCCTCCGAGTTTAGGGCATTCATGGAGATTAACGCCGTTCGGCATATCACCTCCGCCCCTTTTCACCCGGCCACCAACGGCCAAGTAGAGCGCCTCGTCCGCACCACGAAGGACGCGTTGCAGCGCATGGGCCCAGGGGATCTGAACCTACAAGTGTGTCAGTTTCTGCTAGGGTACAGGGTGACCCCATTGGCGTCAGGATACTCCCCCGCGGAGCTCTTAATGCGCAGGAAGCTGACCACCATCCTTACTAGGCTAGACCCCACGAGGGTAGAGGACAAAGGAAGGAACATCGGGCTAGAGGTTACAAAGAGTTTCAGTATAGGCGCCCCCGTGCATTGCAGGAATTACGCCAGCACGGGCCCAGCCTGGGTGCCGGGCGTAGTTGTGGAGCAAACCGGCCCCGTGTCATACCGCGTGGAAACCAGCACAGGGCTCCTGTGGAGGCGGCACGCGGACCAGCTCCGACGCAGGGTCTCCGATGAGCAGGGCACTGATCAGGCAGGAGATAAGTCAGCGTTAGGGTTCTCCCCCACCCGTTCAGCCCAAGGGGGAGGAGAAGGGGACCGTGGGCCCCCACCAAGGGGGGAGCAGGATATCCTCATAGATAACCTTGGGGATCTTTCCGAGGAGGAGGAACCCGACCCCATACATATCTCGCGGAAAGTCCCCACAAATGCGGGTACCCCTACCAAGTTAGATTTTGATTTTCAGAACCGGGGGGGGTTTCGGAGTGGTCCCCCACCCGTCCAAGCGAGAAGAGGGGTTTTTCGTTAGCCCCGACGGCCCCCGGTCTGCCCACAATGGAGTTTTTCCCTTCCCCTAAGGCCGCCAGACAGCGGCAAGCCACTAACAAGTCTCCCTCTCCCATTTCAGGACAAGGGACCAGGGAACAAAGAAGCAATAACGCCCCCGGGGGGGCAGCCCTCCTCACGGCCCAAATGCACATGCAACAAGCCATCTTGGCTGAGAGACTTCGTCTCATCCTAGGGGGGAGGGATGTTGTGTTCTGTAAAGCTGTGCCTTTAACAATGTACCTTTGCCATGTGTTACCAATGTAACCTTTCTGTGTGCAACATTATAACCATCAGCTGCATCAATGTAACCTAATAAGGGGACACGAGCTAGTGACCACCAGAGGGCAGTAGCGAGCGTCCAGCTCACATGGATCATAGTCACCTGGTTCAGCAGCGCGGGAAGATTCCCCGTGACCTCCTCACCTGGTCAAGAAGGGCGTGACCTCCTACGACGTCACGCAGACAGCAACCAATAGCCTGTCGACGAGCCACATTCAAATGTATAGCCAGCTGTATATATTGAGCTCCCCATCCGCCATTACCTCATGTTCCTCCGGATCATCATGCAATAAACCTGTGTTAAGCCAACCCTTCGGCTGTTTCATTGTCTTTGGTCCCTTACACTAAACTTGCCCCTCTGCCCAGCAGCACAATGGAAGTGTTTCCTTCCTCCTCTGTTACTATGTTGGCAGTTTGTGATAAATAAGTGGGTTTTGGGTTGCAGTTTGGGCACTCAGTCTCTAAAAGGTTCACCATCACTGTTATATGACATAATGCAGTCATATTATAAATTTTTTATAAACAAAACACTGTGCTTATAGTCCAGGGGTCAGCAAACTTGGCTCTCCAGATGTTCTTGGACTTCAATTCTCAGAAGCCCTGATCAGCAAGAGTGCTGACAGGCTTCTGGTAATTGAAGTCCAAGAACACCTGGAGAGCCAGGTTTGCTGACCCCTGAACTATACCATTGATAAACATCAGTCAGAACCTACATTTTCTTCATTTTATAAATACTGAAACAAAAGTTTCTTGCTGAATTAATAAATGCCATAGGCTATGCTATGCAGATTAAATACAGTAGAATAATGTGTACGACAAACCTGTTTGTCACTGGAAAGTTGTGCTGAAAATGTCTTAATTACGATGTGCACACTGGCATAAGGATTCCAACATGGAAGAATATTCATTTCATAATGACGGCATTGGTCGCACTGATGGATGATCTCTGGCGGGAGCGGGACGGGGGTTATCCATCCATCCTTGCTCTTTTTGACCTCTCAGCGGCCTTCGATACCGTCGACCACGGTATCCTTCTGGAACGGCTCAAAGGATTGGGGATCCAGGGCACTGTGTTGTCCTGGTTTTCCTCTTTTCTGGAGGGCGGTGTGGTTAGAGAGTGAGAGATCCAGCCCTAGGCTCCTCAAGTATGGGGTGCCTCAGGGCTCGGTGCTCTCTCCTCTCCTATTTAACATCTACATGAAGCCACTGGGTGAGATCATTCGTTCCCACGGGGTGCGGTACCATCAGTACGCAGATGACACTCAGTTGTACATCTCGGCCCATGGGGACCCCAGTGATGCTGTTGAAATCCTATCCGGATGCCTGGAGGCCATTGGGGTCTGGATGGGGGCCAATGGGCTTCGGCTGAATCCCAGCAAGACAGAGTGGCTGTGGATAGGGGGCCCCGTGTTATCCAGGGAGTTACCATCTTTGGTACTGGATGGGGCTGTTTTGCCCCAGACAGACCCAGTGTGCAACTTGGGGGTCCTTCTGGACTCACGGCTGCTGCTAGAAGAACAAGTAGCAGCTGTGGCCAGGAGGGCTTTTGCCCAACTTCGGGCGATTCGCCAGTTGCGCACGCTCCTGGACCGGGGCTCCTTGCTTATGGTCACCCATGCTCTGGTCACTTCCCGACTAGATTATTGTAATGCGCTCTACATGGGGCTGCCCTTGACAACCATTCGGAGGCTGCAGCTGGTCCAGAATGTGGCAGCCCGGGTGGTGATGGGATGTGGGCGATATGCCCATGCCTCACCGCTACTTCGGGAGCTGCACCGGTTACCAGTTTGTCTCCGGGTGCAATTCAAGGTGCTAGTTTTGACCTTTAAAGCCCTATATGGCAGTGGGCCAGGATACCTTAGAGACCGCATCGTCCCAAGAGTGTCTGCCCGTCCAACCAGAGTGGACCGGAGGGGCTCTCTAATGGTGCCATCAGTTAGGGGTGCACATCTGTCCAGCACCCGAAGGAGGGTCTTCTCCGTGTCCGCACCAACTCTCTGGAACCTCCTGCCAACAGATCTAAGACTTCAAAGAGAATTGCTGCCCTTCAGGAAAGGATTGAAGACCTGGCTGGCAGGGCAGGTGTGGGGCCCGAATGGGAACACGGTCCCCGCCTGCTGGCTTATGTAAACAATTAAGAACTCTCTCTTCTTCTTTTTATAGTGGGTGGGATGGGTGGGTGGGATATGGGTTTTTTAAAGTGGGTGGGATATGGGGCTTTTAAAGTGTTTTTATGTGTTTTTAGAACTTGTTGTAATGCCACCCTGAGTCGGGTTCTGCCTGAGTGGGCGGCATATATAAATATGACTATTAAATTAAATTAAATTAAATTAAATATTCTTCCACAGAATGTAGGTTCTGACTGATGTTTATCAATCTATTGGTTCATTGTGTTCTAGCTTCCTATTGGTTTTGTCAATTAGGGAACACCAGCATACTCATAATATCTCGTGGGAATTTTGGGTGTAACACAAAGCTGAAACAAATGTACGCATGTCACCCCCTGATTATTTGGCACTTTTCCTCTTTATGGTATATGTTTGTTTATTGAAGTAACAAAGGCAGAGGAATCAAAATGTAGTACAGTATTTCATCAAAGGTATAATGAGTTTTATGAAATGAATAAATAGATATTATAAGCTAGGTCCATCTAACTATTTTCATCTATGGACAGAATGAACATTACTAAGGCACTTAGAATTGGCTGTTGTGCAGATGAACATTCCACAATGGGCAGCTGCCATGGCACCCAACCTTAGAGAGAACCCTGATTACAAGTGCCATTTTAACAACCGGTTCACCAAACTCAACAAAAAATTAGGTATCGGTTCTGCCAAACCAGTGTGAACTGGCTGAATCCCACCACTGCCCTTATCTCTAAGGTAAGGTGGTCCTTCGAATAGAGGCCCTCTTCTGTGAAGTGCCACATGAAATTTCCAACCTAAATGCAATGCAAGAAACTGCAATGATTAAAAATGCTGCATTCTATCAGTGCATCCTTCTGCACTTAGATGTTTTGCCTGACTGCCTTCCAATCTCAGGTGCTGATATATTGATACTTCTACCTGCCAGTACCAGAAAAACATGCAAGAGTCTTCCAAAGGGCAATAATAGTTTGATAACCTTCAATCCACCAGCTAGAATCAGAAACATTGAACTTGCTTCAGTCAGGTTTGAAGGCCAAGGTGGGCATCAGCCACCTAATGTGGCCAAAGCATTTTGTTAGAAGAAGATTTATAAATAATATGAGGTGTTGGCAAAGAGCCATGCTTCATTCTTGTAAAGCATACACCTACAGGTCTCCCCATTTTACTTTTATTTCTGTTTCATTACTCTCCACCTTTCCCAGTGAGAAGGAACAAAAAAATATCTCCAAACAATCTAAAACTAGGGCGTTTTACAAGACTGTCTTGCCTTGCTATTACCCTGGAGGACTTTATTAACACAATTTCCAGCTCTGTTATAACTAAGCCACACTGTTTGCTGTGGAAAGGAGCTGAGGAAGAGCCATTAGCCTAGTAGTGTTCCCAATATACCTTGTTTTGATGGGCTACGTGCTGGCAAAATCCAGAGGAGCAAAGCCACACGCCCTGCCTCCTGGCAGTAAAATCCAATTAAATTAGAGATCCCACTTCACCAAAAGGCCTAAGTCTAATTTGTGTAAAGTTTCCACTAAACAATGCTGCCTTCAGAACACATGCAGCATAACTCCCTGCTGGTGGTTTAATGGGAAGAGAAGTCTAGCTGGAACATTCTTAGATTTCCCCATTAATGCTGTGCATACATGAATGCTGGGCTTCATAGACATGAAAGATATTAGCAAGTCTGCAAGCAGAGTCCTCTTAAAAGCTATTAACATTACTCATGGAGAAATGGTTCAGGTCTGGCATTTTCAGACACACAAAAAGCAGAAATCATCAGAGAGAGAGAGAGAGAGCTTGTGAGGTGTTTTGTATGTTTGTGTACTGCAGAACGATTTGTAACACAATTTCTATTGAGTTCAATTTTTGAGCTGTTTCAGAGTTAACTAGGCATGCTGATTTCAAAACTGTAGTCAGTTTTCTTCTACTACGTCAAGTTTTTTTCCTACACATTACCCCCTAACCCCCTTCCTCTCTGTAGTCTTTAAGGGTCAAAATGTTTTTGTCTTTTTGCTGCTTGCCTGTGTGTGTGTTTAAGAGGCCAAAACGTTTTTTGTCTTGCCTCTGTGTGTGGTGGGGGGGGGGCTGCAGTAGCTCCAGTGGTTAAGAGGCTGGAACTCAGTGAACTGGAAAGTCATCAGTTCAAGACCCTGCCACTGCACAACAGAATGCGCTCCTGCCTCTGTCACAGCTCCTGACAACCAAGCAGTTAGAGAGCAAGGAGTTAAATAGGGACCACTTTGGTGGGAAGGTAGACAGCGTCCGTGCACTCTGGTGTCTAGCCATACCTTCCACATGTCCACAAAAACGCCTGCAAATGCAGACGAGTGCTGGCTCTTTGGCTATAAACAGAGATGAGCACTGAACCCTAGAGTTGGATACGACTGGCTTTCGAGCAAGGCCAATCTTTACCTTTACCTAAGGGAAATATCCCTGATTGGTATTCAAAATTGCCACACCCACCAATGTGGCCACACCCACCAATTTGGTCACACCCACCAATTTGGCCACACCCACAAAATTTCCATTATTTTCAAAACCAAAACTCGAAAGGTATAAGCCAGCGAGACGTTGTGTGTTGCTCTGATATAGTGAGTACAATTTAACTTGCAGTAACTATATACAGCCTTTGTGTGAATAAAACTATTCTTTATGAACAGCATATTTGGTAAGTTTCCCCTTTATTGTCCTGTATATGCACATTTTGTATGATGTTTGAGACAAAGAGAGGGTATCCTGTAGTTTAAAAAGTTGACATGATAGACAAAAACTGCGGTTATTTTTGGATCCAGAGGCCAGAAGTTAGTCTAAAACAGGTCATAGATCTAAGACAACAAAATTGGTGTTCCCCAGTGTATCATTGTCTCTTCAGCAGTGATAGAATTTCACTATAAAATCTTCTAAAATGCCCGTACATGACTCCCCAATTGTGAAGGAATAGCTGAATCCTGACCTTAATTTTGTGGAACAGCAGTCCCACATTATTGGTCAATGTAGTCACACCTGTAACATGTAAAACACATGGTGTATCAAAACTGGTTCACCCCGTTCATGCACTGGGTAGCATTGTTGTTTGTACACAGGCAGTCCTCAAACAGTTAATTAGCAGTACTGTACATTAAATTAAGTAGCTGTCAGATGGCTCAGCCCTTGCCAGTCACTAGGTTTTAATCCTTTTAGCATTCTAAACTCCAAATGCAGTTTGCAGTTTAAATATATCCCTAAATCTTATCCTAATCCTTTCTCTTTGTATAAGCCAAAATTTACTCTATCAGATGTGATGGATTCTTAATTAAGATATTTGCAAGACATGATTATGTATAAACACTCATATCTGGGACCTATGTTAACAACAAGAGCACTAATCACAGATAACTGTATTATAGACAATGGCTGTTTTTATTAAAGTAATCCATTTTTTAAAGTTGGATTCTTATTCATATACTGTGGTTCATTTGGCTGCATTATAAACTCCTCGTATCAAATAACAGAAGAACTTTAATTAAAGTGGAGAATTTTCACCACAACTTTTAATATCAATGTCAAAATTGGTGGATGAAACATCAGTAATTTAAGATGAGCAGATGACACCATATTACTGGCAGAAAATAGCAATGATTACAATGACTTACGTGCAAAAGTCACAACTGGATGTTAGAAAGACAAAATTAATGGCCACAGTAACTTTACCATGCACTAAAAAGAAATTAAAACTCTTAAAGATTTTCCATACATCCCATCAATCATCTTCTATATTTCAATCAATCATAACAGAGGTTATAGCCAAGAAATCAGAAGAAGACTGAAACCTGCTAGGGCTGCTATGAAGAAAGTAGAAAAGATCCATAAACGTAAACACACATTACAGAAGATTAAAGCCAACTTCATCTATACAGTGATATTCCTTATTACTATGTACAGATGTGAAAGTTAGACAGTGAAGAAAACTGACAGGAAAAATCAAAAACTATTGATTCAAAATGCAGGGTTGGAAAAGAGCTTTATGGCTACTGTGGATAGGCAGAAAGACGAGTGATCATACTTTGGACATAAGAGAAGGCAAGACTCAATAGAAAAGGCAACAATGCTAGGGGGGAAATGGGTGATATTAGGAAAACAGGTAAGTGCTAGAAAAAGATGAGACTGGGCATGAAATTGATTCACTTAATAAAATAAGCTATGGCCTGTTTGAGGGGGTCATTAATCCATAGAATCATCCTAACTTGGAAATAAGTTGACTGCACATAATGTTTTGTTGCTATGTTTCAGAATCTTGCCTGCCTCTGGTATTGGTATTGAGATTTGTTTTGGGGTCTCTCACATGTTTTCATTGGGGCACACTCAGAAGAATTTCCCAGTGGTTGCATCCTTGAGCCGGTAAAGTACAACATGGTCCCAGCAAACAGAGTTGTGGATTTTGAAAACCCCTTTTACACCTTTCTCTCGTAAGAGTTTAACAATGCAGTCTGAAATATATCCATTTCTTCCCTTAAGGAACCAAGAAATGAGAAAAAGATGGGTTGGAAATCTGCTGGAACTGATTTGGTTAGAAGGCAGGGAACATATCCACCTCAGAAGAAAAGCAGTTTACCTCCCTCACCAGTGATGGCCAGCACATTTTAAAGAGGAAGCTCCTTGTTACATTTTGTATTTTGGCTTGCACAAAGTCCAAAAACCTCTGGTGACCTTGAGGTCAAAAGTTCCACCTCCCATTCATCAGTCTCTTTCAGGTTTAGGTGCAGGCGTGGGATTCAAAGGGCTACTTCCCTTTCCGCAAAGGGGACAGATGGTGCAAGAGTCTGTTTGTGTGGAAACTAGATCTTGTCCCAGTTAACTTTTCTGCCTCAAAGACAAAGCCGGAAAGTGTCCCTTGGCTGCCTCGCTGCTAAGTAAATACATACGCTATCATTTTTAACTCAGGTGCTACTTGGATTACAAGGACTGACACCTCCTTAGGAGACTGTTTTCCTAACCTTGTCTTCTTTCTCTCAGTCTGTTTGCAACCCTTGATCACTGCAACAACGTCAACGTACATTGTATTTTGGAGAAACAACCAGTCTCCACTTGCAGGAATTTCATATACAGTACTGTATATGAAATACATATTTAAAGAAATGTTGAGGGGACTGTTGGTCGATACAATGAACCCAACACTTTGAATTGCATGCAGATGTCCTACATTTATTTCATTAAAATGCTCACACATGGCCCAAACAAAGAGAGAAGGAAGTATTTCTGCTTCCACAGATCTTATTCATGTCTGTTTGGAAGCAAGGATTGGGTTGGTCAGGAGTGAGTATGACCAGAGCTTCTAAAATCTATTCCACCATACCTCCGGGAGACAGACACTGTACTCACTAATCCCATAACTGTTCCACCCCTATGCATATACACACACCAACACACTCAAAACTGTCTATTCACAAAGATACCACCCAAGTTATCTAGCTGTGCACTTATAGATAACACGCACACAAGATCCATCCAGTCATTTGAACAAACAGTCCTACCTATGTGACTTTAAGACAAATACTGTACAGGACTCACAACTTCCTAAGCAATGGTTTTTAAAAGAAGGAAAACAGGAAGATGAGAAACAGAAAGTTGTGGGTGTGGTGGGGGAAATTATTATTATTTTATTCAAAAGCAGGAATCTAGAGGAAAGCAAGACCCCAACCATATCTTTTTCAAAAATTCACCAGCAAAAGAGATATTTTTAAAAAGCATGTCAGATTTTAAAAACCAGCTAAGATGCTGATGTGTTAGCACACTTTCCTCAGAGCTCGCAGTTCTCAATGAGAAAAACAATGAGAAAATAAACATAGAGAAATACAATTTTTTAAAGATTGGCGAGAAGAATGCTTATAGACCTTGTAACTGAAAAGGCTTGATCCGGAAGATCGGAGTTCGGGAGCATTTTGGCTGGGAGGCTAGCGGCGCAAGCGGTGGTCTCACGAGCTGAGTCGCGGCGAACGGGACTGCCAGGAGATCGGGAGAAACAATGAAAATGTGAGTTGTTGAAAATAAAGACACGACTTTGGAAGTGGTGGCTGGCGCGGCTGAGGGGGGGAGAAGGAGAGTGAAAACGAAGGAAAAGCAAGTGTGTAAAGGAGTGAGGAGGAGTCAAGAGGGAGAGCGGAAGAGAGAAAGTCTGTGAAAGGGGATTAATGGTGGCTGTGAAGAAGGAAATCGAAAGTTAGAGTGACCGAAGACAGGAGGGAAACAACTGGAGCGGGTTTCTGGAGTGTTGTGGAGAGACTGAAAGTAAAGGAGAGATGGAGAGGAGAAGGACAAAGAAGGAGAAGTGAAGGAACGGAGAGTGTTGTTGAAGGATGAGAAGCATAAGAACAGACAAAGTACGGAGGTTGGAGTGCTCGGAGGAGAAGGGAGGAGGGCCCCCCTGGAAACCACAGCCGAGGCCGGGGATTAATGGCGCAGATGTAACTTTACTTCGTGGATTGAGCAGTTAAGTACGGTGTTATATAAACCTTTAAATACCTTGGACTTCCCTCCTCCCTTTGCTGAGCAATTTTTTTAAAACTATTTTTGGACTCCTCAGAATCTTCTGCCCTTTGATGTTTATCTCTCTTTTCTTTTTTGCTTATCTGGGATACCTGACTCTCCTTTCCCTTTTACCCTTGCTCTTTTTGGTTTTTTTGTTTCAATTTGTTTCAATTTGTTTTTCCTTCTTCCATCAAGATTTTGGACATACAGTCGTTGGATTATTCAATTGTTCTGGGGCCTTTTTTTCTTTTCTCTTTCCCTTTTTGAAACATTGTTATAGTTTTGGTTAATAGAAAAAAAATTCAATCGAGTTTTGGGTCTTTGAAACTACCAACCCATTTTTTCACTGGATAACAGTAAAGCAGCAAAGCAGCAAAGCAGTTCAGGAGCAATTTTTTTGGATTACAATTTTATTACTGGTTTGTTATACAGAAGCCGATCTGCTCTGTTTAGGTATAAAGTAAAAGGACCAATATAGGGGCTGAACTTGTGAGTTAATTAATTGACTTTGAAAACTGATTGAGAATTTGGAATTGGTGGAAATTAAGTAATTAGACATTTGGATTATAAATTGAGTGGGATTTGTAGATTTGGCACACAGGACTTGGGGTTGGGTATAATTTTTGCTGAAGACGTTAACACAGATTGGATTATAAAGCTATTTAAAAATTAGTTATAAGATACCAAACTACAATCAAGGTTCCGAACACAAGTGAATTTGGAAAGGCCAAGAGCTGGAATTGGGAGATAGTAAAAGTTTGATTATATTGAAAGAATTGGTTGAAACTACAATGGTCAAATTTGTGAAGGGAAAGGCGATGAAGGAGGAGGAGGTGGTGAAACCTAAGAGGAAGGAGAAGGAGAAAACCAAAACTGAGGACACACCCCCATTATCTATATCACCAGAAACAGTAGTATTGGACCAAACACAATTAATGGTTGAGATGGGTAAATTGTTTAAGAGATTTGATAAGATGGAGGAGGCAAATGCGAAAGGTTTTCAAGAAATGAAGGAACTAAGAGGGAAAGATGAAAATTAAATTATGGTGAAACAAGATAAAATGTATACAATGTTTCAGGATTTTGCCCATAAAGTTGATTTTACCTTTCAAAAGTTGGAAACAAGTGTTAATTTGATGCAAAGGGATGTGAAATCGATACAGGCTGAAGTGAAGGGGTTGCAAGAGGAGGATAAGGAAATCAAAATAAAGGTAGAAGGACAAGGGGGAAAAGGATAGACATGGTGGAAGAGATGATGAGGAAACAGAATATTGTGATATGCAATCTACTGGAGAAAACACCAGACCGTTTGAAAGACAGAATAATTGATTGGCTGAACAATTTGAAAATGGGGAAAGATTATGTTAATGAAGACATTGCAAGTGTTTATAGATTGGGATTGAGAAGAGGGAGGAGTGCTCAAAGGAATGTCTTGGTTAAATTCGCAAATTGGGGCAATAAATTAAAGGCGATGGCCTTTTTAAAACAAGCTTGGTCTGGCACTTTAAAATTGATGAAAATTATGTGGAAGTATATTGCTGTGGATTAACGTATTTGGTGTTATAAAATGAAGCCTGTGACCAAGCTGTTGAATGTACGTGGGATAAAATACAATTGGAGATTCCCACAGCAATTAAGATTTTTTATGACAAAAAATGCACACAATTGATGCTGAAACTGATGCACTGTATTAATTTAGTACAATCGAAATGATAGACTTGTCTTCAAGAGAGGCGTTGGCAATAAGAAAAGACTTGTTAGAATCAGGAGGTATAAGAAGAGAATATGGAGGTCAGGAGCAGGAGGGGGCAACAGGGGGAGGGAGGAGGCTTCTAAAACTGAGAATGTGGCAAAGGAGGAGTGAAGTATAAGTATGGAGGTATTTAGGGAGAGGTAGAGTGGAGTCAGGGAGGTCTTGGGATTGTATGTATAAAAGTGTTAAAAAAAGGAACTGTATTAATAAGAGTGCGCGTGGGCATTTTGAGGGCTGCAGTTACATCTTCCATGTTCCCCCCTCCTCTCTTTGGTTGGCAAAGGCGGCTTTTTATTTATTTCTGTAGAGGAAAAGTGTGGGGAGGGTAGAGTAGAATGTTTGTTGTGTTAGATTTAGTTTTAGTTATGGGAAGTGAGGTTGCACAGCCTCAGGAAAAACATATAAGGACCAAGGACAAGAAGGTCTTTGATAATATACAAAGATTGAAGACTGAATTGATAGGAAAGGACATAGAAAAAGTAAAACGAGACTTGGTATATTTAAAAAGAGAATATTTTGAATTTAGCAATAAAAATTCAAAATTGTTAGCAAGGGCCACAAAAGAAAAGAGAGAAAAAAGAGAAATTGGAACTTTGATCAATAAGGATGGAATAAGATGTAATAAGATTGGAAATAAATGTAAAATTATTAAAGATTTTTACCAGGCATTATATGCGGAAAAGAACATAGATATACCAAAATTGGAAAAACAATTGGAGAAACAAATAAATAATAAAATAACGCAAGAACATAAGAACAGGATGGAAGAATGAATAACAGAAAAGGAAATAAAAGAGGTCATAGCTAACTTAAAAACAGATAAAGCACCTGGAGAGGACGGATTACCAGCTGAGTTCTACAAGGAGTTTAAATAAATAGTGGTTACAAAATTGAATAAGTTATATAACTATATATTAGAAGGAGGGCAAATTCCGACTTCATGGTATAGGACTATAATTATTCTGTTGCCAAAGCCAGGAAAAGATTTAGAAAAAATTGAATCATACAGACCAATTTCACTAATAAACCAAGATGCCAAGATCTTCACAGCGATATTAGCTAATAGACTAAATAGTTTTATGGGCACTTATATAAATGAGGACCAGGTGGGATTTTTGAAGGGTAGACATATGTCAGATTTGACAAGAAGAGTTTTAAATTTAATTGATAAGGTAGGACAAACAAAAGAGAAAGTCGGACTATTATCGTTGGATATCTTTAAGGCATTTGATTCTTTACAATGGGTAACAATTAACGAGATAATTAAATGTTATGGATTTAGTGATAAATTTAAGAAGATAATTGGACAAATATACCAACAAGGGAAGGCAGTTGCAAGGGTAAATGATGTAGTTACGGAGGAGGTAAAGTTGGAAGCAGGTACAAGGCAGGGTTGTCCCTTGTCTCCAATCTTATTTATTTTGGCAATGGAGATGTTGGTGAAGAAGGTAAGGGAAGACAAAGAGATAGAAGGGGTTTTAGGTAATAAGATAAGTTTATATGCCGATGATACTTTGATAATAGTTAAACACCCTGGAAAGGTATTGGATAGAATACAACTGCAGCTGAAGAATTTTGAGGACATAACGGGTTTGAGAATAAACTGGGATAAATCTGAAATGATACTGTGTAATATGGGTAAAGAAGAACAGAAAAGGATAAGGGAAACATGTAATTTACGAATTAAGGATGATTTGAAATATTTGGGGATTAATATCTCAAATAAATTTGATGAATTTAAGAAATTGAATTAAGTAAAGTTGAAAAAGGAAATTAAGGATAGAATACAACAATTGCAAAAATTGAAATTGTCATGGTTTGGAAGAATTGCAATATGTAAAATGATGTTACCACGAATCAATTTTTTATTTGATGCTCTTCCAATCCAACTGAATGATAAAGAAATTAAGGCGTTTCAAAAATTAATCAACAATTTTTGTAATGGGGGGGGAGGCCCCGATTGGTGAAATAATTCTGGTATTTATCTCAGAAGGAAGGGGGATTAGGAATGCCAAATTTGGTGGCATATTATCGAGCTTTTCAAATTAAAAACGTTGTGAAGATCCTGGCTAATGAAAAGGTAATTTGGGAAGAATTAGAAATGAAAGATTTTATTCATATTCGAAAATTGGTCTTTTTAGAAGGTAGTATGAGTAAAGTAGTTACTAAAAATAGAATGATGAAGGCAACATTGGGGGTATGAAAAAAAGTAAAATGGGACTTGGTACCGGATACTTCCTCTATTATAGAGTTGGAGGATATAGCAAATTTTCCAATAAAAATTGATAAAAGGGTCAAAGAAGTATTCAATAAGAATGAGGTATTCCTGCTGAGAGACTGGATACGGGCCTGTAAAGTCAGAGAGAGGAAAATAAATTTGTATGGACAATTGAAATTGAATTGGTTTCAGACAGGGATGGTTAATAGTTGGAACAGTAAATGTTTGAATGAAGTTGGATTAGAAAGAGATAGGACTGAGTTTGAAGAACTGATTTGGAAAATAAGAAGGGGACAAAGTGGTATAAAGGAATTGGTTGGTAAAATATATAGAATGATAAATAAAGTAGGTAATCCACAGGAAGATTTAAGATTAAGCTGGGAACAAGATTTGAATGTAAAAATAGAAGAACAGAATTGGAAAAATAAATGGAGGAAAAGAATTATGAGAACTATGTCGGTTAGAGTTAAGGAACATAACTATAAAATGCTGTGGAAATGGTATTTGACCCCACTGAGGTTACATCAGATAAATAAGAAAAAAGATAAAATGTGTTGGCGTTGTAAGAAGGAAATGAGAACATATGAACACATGTGGTGGAGTTGTATTGTGGTAAAAAAAATTTGAAGAAAATTGAATACGAGATAACTGAAATCATGGGAGAAAAAATTAAATTGGGTGTTAGTATGATTGTGTTGACAGAAGTGGAAAATATAAACTTGAGCAAGAATAAAAAGGAGTTATTGGAAATAATGTTGTCAACGGGAAGACAGTGTATTGCTAGAAAATGGAAAAAAGAGGTAAATTTGAATATTGAGGAGTGGTATAAGGAAATGTGGGGGTTAGAATTGAATGACAAGTTGACATGGGAAATAAACTTTAAAAAGGGAATTGTTAAAGAAAATAAATTCTGGAAGGTTTGGCAAGCTTTTGTGGATTACTCACTGAGGGGGAATGATCTGCAAAGACCTGTACCTGATCACAAGATTTTCTGGGGGAAATCTCAATGAATATCTCCATGCTCTCCAGGGCATTGTAAATAACACTGGGTGATTGTATTTTATTTTATTTCTTTTTTTTGTCCTTATATTAAACATTATTGAAAAATGAGGTACTGAAACCATATCCTATTGGTTTGATCTGAAATAGTATATATCATAAACAATGAGGATATGGTTAGCTGATGTTCAATTTTACATGTATATGTAATTGTATTTTCATATGCGTAATTTTCTTTATATTTGTAATTTCGATGTTTTCTTATTGTTTGTATTATTTTTGAAAAATTTAATAAAAATATTAAAATAAATAAACAGATTTTAAAAACCAAAAAAAGGTAAAAATGTTATATGCCTTAAAATCTAAGTGATATATTTTAATATGAGCTTTTATGGATCAAGTCCACTTCCTCAGAAATTAGGGTGAGACTAGAGTGTCTGAGCATGTGGACTTGATCAACAAAAACTCATATTAAAATACAACATTCAGTCTTTAAATTGTCACAATATTTATGTCTCTTGTTTGGTTGGTCGCTGGGTTTGTTTGTTTTTCTCTTCTTATATGCTTCCATATACTTATATGCTTCCTTGGCTACATCTTCGAAAACAGCAGGTTTTTAAAAATAATCTAACAGTCTTTAGCAAAACCCTCCATCAGACCTGGTCTCCAACTGGGATCCTGTTCTACCCACCCAACCCAGAAAGATTGCTGGATTACTAATGGAAAATTACTAAGGGTAGCAGAGCAAGCCGCTTCTGATCTTTCAAAACAGGCTTCAGCACTGCCTTCTCTCCAGTGTGGATGAACTCAAGCCTAGCCCATCCCCCTGTAAGAAGAAAGGCAAGTTGAGATTGGTTCCAGGATAATTCTCCAGTCCACGCTTTTTAAAGATATTTTAATAGGCCCTAGAGCAAAGGCAGGGAACTGTTTTTCAGACTGTGTCCAAATTCATATTTTGGCAGCGTCTTGGTTTCTCCATTCTCACAAAGGCCAAGGCTAAGAGTTTTAGCAGGGTCAAAGATTAATGGGCAGAAGCGGATGTAAATGTTACGAATTTTTCCAAACCATACCTTCTTTAGTTGCAAAGTTTTACTAGTCTAAATAATTCCATAACTTCTGTTTCCAATTGGAGATGAAGACAAAAGAAGCTTTGGGAGTGGCCTTTCCATGCCTTAGGGACATGCTGTTTTCAAGGCAAATAGAGTAGGAAAGGCCTTTTATCTTCACCCAGGACATTTCCTTTCCAGTCTGGCCAGGTTATGCTGCTATGGTAATAGAGTAGATCATACTACCAGTGACTTAAAGCTGAGAGTCAGGTGGCAGTTAACTAATCTGACAACCCCGAGAACTAATGGCTTGAGTGCCAAAGACCACAGGGAAGGGTGATGGTCCCCATGTGGATTAAATCCCACTTGAATCCATCTTGATGGAGGGCAGTAGTGCCATCAATAGTGGCCTGAGGTAGATGAGGACTTTGTATGCCAAAAGGGCTCAGGACCTGAAAGTGACTTATGGAGCTGGATCAGTGGTACGGGAGTCATGCTGCAATGCAGAAGGCAGATGAAAGGCCATGGCATTATATTCTTAGGACAGTCTTCATGGCTAATCGCCATGATGATCACCAATATTTGGATTCGGATACGGCAGAAGAAGGAGGAGATATTAGCATAGTTGCATGAATGTTTGAGTCAGGTTCATATTTTATACTGCATTTATTTTCCTCTTTCAGGGATTGGAAAGGATTGTGTAACTTATGCGGAAGATTGTAGTAAGAATAAAGGTTGCATATTTATTTTGCTAAAGAAAGAAATCCATGTAAAGGCTTGCATTGTTCTATAGCAGCAGGTGTTTTTTCAATAAAACTGCAAAGTTTCAATTGTGGAACCTACATTCTATGCAAAGACTCTAATCGAATCAGTAGCTATTGGGCCAGACATTTTCACTGACTTTTTCCAAAAAGGAGATAAAGTATCTGTGGACAGAAAGGCAAGCACACTCTCATGGTCTCAACTAGTCACATTTTGCCCTAATTAACAACATGAATGTACTGTATCAGCAATAAATATTTTCAATAGCCATCTCTTACACTTGTATTTATCATCCTCCCAAAGAAAACTGCTAAGAGTAGAAAGATTATTCTAAGAAACAAAGAATGCATATGGGGGCACTTCACTGGCCTGAGCCAAATTATAGCTGGAATTTGAATAGTAACACTTCTTTCTTTCCTCATGTTAGAACACTGCACACTTTAAAATTATAGGCATATATAAAATATAAATAAAATTCAAACAAATTAATGTGATTAGACAATTTTTTTACTAGAAGCAGACTACTTTGATAGCATTATCTCAGCCATTCACTAAGTATTTCACACACATGGTGAGACATAAATTGCATGCATACAAATGCTGCATTAGTTGTATTTCTCTAGAGCCTACATTCACAGAAAATTTATTATGTAATCAAGTAGCCCCACCTGCTTTGTTTTTCCCTTCATTAGTCTTTGATTGTCCTACTTCAATTCTAAATCTCCTAAGTGATTTCCAAGCATACCTGTCAAGTATCCCGGATTGGCCGGAAAATCCCATACTTCTCTGCATGTTCCTCCCTTTCCCGCCACCATCCCATATTTGAATGGCGGGGAAAGGGGTTACTGTGCATGTGCACCCATCGCAAATGGGTTCTGCGCATGCACAAAGGGGTTCTGCGCAGGCACAAAGGAGTTGTTGTTGCGCATGTGTGCCCAGGTTGGAGCAGTTCCCATATTTTCCAGAGCTGTGCTTGACGGGTATGTTTCCAAGTGTTTGTTTGTTTGTTTTTGTTTGTTTGTTTGTTTGTTTTGTTGATAGCTTTCTGTTTTGGTTTGAGCTTCACTTATACACCTTCACTTAGCTAATTGGATAGCTCCCTGAGGTTGGTAGTATGATTCCCTGCTGTGGCTCCTGGGAGAAGAGCCAACCTGTTTGGCTTTGGGCAAGCTGCACAGTCCCAGGATGCCCCCAGAAGAAGGGAATGGCAGACTACAACTGTGTTTGTTTGTTTTACCTAGGAAACCCTGGAAAGGACTGTTGCAAGTTGGAATTGACTTGATAGCACACAATTGATGTTATTATTATTGTATGCCTTCACATTGCACACATAACAGAAGTAAATTTTGCAATACATCGCCCCATAGATATGATAAAATATAATTCAACCTGAGCAGGTACATTATAAGTTTACAGTGAAGAGCTCCCAGATGTTGAGATTCTGCATCTTCCTCTCCATCTAAGCACTGACCCAGCCTGACCTTACACAGCTTACAAGATTGCAATTCATAGCAGGATGGCTGCAGGCCAGTTGGAAAACAGATGTCAGCTACAGATACCACTCATTGATACTTTATTATTCCCATTTATTATTTATCCAATACTTGCTCTCTGGGTCAATTGATGTTGCGTTACAGTGAACTTTCCAGCCGTGCTTTTCATAACAAAGGGTTCTCTAAGAATAACTGTGCAGACAACTGAAAAATAGGTCTGAAAAGGGAATTTACTCTTTCCCCAGGTCTTAGGATTTCGGCAGCAAGGAGTATTTTCAAGGTATTTTCATTAAACTGATGGTGAGATTCAGTGGTGGGCATCAGCAGGTTCGCACCAGTTCACCAGAACCGGTAGCAGAAATTCTGGCTGGCCCCACCCATCCAAGTTTTGAAATAAAGTAGTCCTAATTCGGAGGCAATGCAGGGCTCCCCCCCTGGTCATGCTCACCATACCACACCCACAGTGTGGTAGTAAAAAAAATTGGAGCCCACCACTGATGAGATCTCATTGCCTTCTCACCAAATTTCACAGACTCCCTTTGCTGCCCTTTGATTATGAATTATGCTTTATCGCAGCAAAAATGCACAGGGATGCTCCATGAGGTATACTAGTCCTACTTTTCTGTTCCTAGAATGCAGGGGTGAACAAATGTCACCAGGTTGGGGGCCACATTGCCCCTTCCCAGAATCAAACAAGGGTGCTGCACACACCCTTGTCTATGGTACCTTTAAGGAGGTTTTCCAACACCACACTTCAAACAATTTAATTACCCCTGCCTCTATTTTTCTTCCTTGTCCTTGTTTTACATAGTGTGGATGAGTTTGACCTTGCTCTCCAGTGGCAATCTTTGCTGCCTCTGGGCTCCCACATAATTTTTTGTTTATGTCAGGGGTTCCCGACCTTTTCAAGCTGGTCACGCTCTCTCAGTCTGCTTCGAAGGTCAGATGGCCATTTTGCACTGCCTCCACGATGATGGTGGCCATTTTGTCCCAACAGCTTTAAAGGGGCAGCCATCTTGTTTCTTGAATGCCCTTGGAGAGGTGGGGGGCCACATGAAATGGCACCATGGGCTGGATCTGGCACTCGGGCCTTAAGTTGGGAACCCCTAGTTTATGTGTTTGTTTCAAAAGGCAAGGAGAGACATTTTGGTAAGCATGTACTCAACATTATGTTATGGTCCAATATATATATTTTCCTCTCTTGTGGTTGTCCAACCCCAAGAAAGGGTTTTGGAAATTAGAAGATCATTTTCTTGTCTGCATTCTGTAGAGCATCCATGTCAACATTACCTCACCTTAGGAGTCAAAGAGTATTCTGTTTCTCTGTTTTATGAGTTGCATGTACTCAAATCTTTGCTTCATAATTTCATCTATATAAATAAATAATTTCATCTATATAAATAAAACGGAAACGTGCGCCCATGTGTCCCGAATGCGTTTCCACACCTCTGGACAGAGCCCCCTGAAAGCTTGCACACGCCTACCTTTAGTGTCACAGATTGCATAGCCAGAGTCTGGGGGCCATGGGTGGGGCATGAGCCCCACAAAAAGCAAAAGAAATAAAAACTACAGGCTCCAGTATACCCTGTGCTGCACACTAGCCAATCAGGGAGTCCTCAATGAGGCCAGAAGAGTCGTGGCCACGCCGATGCGCCAAGATCACAAACAGCCACTGCCCACACACTGGGAGTGAAAAATGTGCTGCTTCAACGGGCCTCTCTCACTCTCTCGTGTGTGTGTGTGTGTGTGTGTGTGTGTGTGTGTTTGTGTTTGTGTGTATCTCCAGGGCGAGCAGGAACGGGATGAGGGGAGGGCGAGGTGTGTGTGTATTAGGGTTGGAAGCAAAGAGGGGTGGGGGGATGTGTATGTGGGGAGGCCGGTCAGACACACACACCCAACCCCGGCAAAGCCAGGCAACTCTGCTAGTTAAGTGTATAACAGCTCTTCAAAATATTTTGGTACAGAGGGACTTCAGCCATAACCCAGCTGTCCTTGCTTCTGTCCTTTCCCAGCATCTGTAGTACAGATCATGTGCTCATCTTCTGGGGTCCTTAAGCATCAGACCATTCTACATAAGAGAATATTCTGTTGGAATCTGTGTGTAATGTATGTATATCTAAACTTTCATTTTAAAAAGTGAAGAAATTCAATTTATCAACAAAAAAAGACCTCCGGTTTATAAATGTAGGATATTGTGCTTCTGTATCCATGATTCAAAATGTCTGAAAATGGCCTGATATTACTGCACAATATCAAGCCTGTTTTGCTAGCAGGAAATAAAAGATGCCAAGCTTTACATAGCAAAGGGCAGCCTGAATGTTGAAAAAACCAATGTCAGTAGCCAAGATGATCTATATTCACATAGAGAATAGAACCATTCACATAGTTACCATTAACATAAAGACTCTAAGCAAGGGAAAATCCCAGAAGCTGACTCCTCTTTTCATCAGTTAACCACTTCTCACCCAAACATGAGCAATTGTCATAACTATTACTATTATTTTTTGCAAGTGTGAATGGTAGTGAGCCCAAGAGTGTATTCTGTAGACCATTAGTGGCCACTTTTGGTGTTCCAGCTTGTTCTTGGACTTCAATTCTCAGAAGCCCTGATCAGCAGGTGTGCTGATTTGGGCTTCTGAAATTGAAGTCCAAAAACACCTGGAGAACCAAGGTTGGCCACCCCTGCAGTAGACCATCTTGATTACTGCCATTGAAGTTCTCACCATTCAGATTGCCTTTTACTATGTATGGAAAGCTTGGCATTCTTTTTCCTGCTGGCAACACGGACACCATATTTTGCAGCAATATCAGGCCATTTCCTGGTGTTTTGAGTCATGATTAGAGAAGTAAAATATCCCACATTCATAAAGTGAATTGACATATCTGATGTGTGTTTTTACCAGTTCCATCTCCCTAGTGAATTTTTGTGGTCAAATAGGAACTTGAACACTGGTCTCCTTAGTCTTAGTCCATCACTTTTCCCGCTATACCACACTGGGCATTACCTTGTTATAGAATATGCCACAGATGGTCAAAATAATGTTTACAGATGACATGTGGCAAAAGCCTATAAAAATAGGTTTCTAGTCCTCACAGTCTCAGACAACTGTCTAAAATAATGGCATGAGAGAAAAGACTAAAATCATAAAACCTGCTAATATGGGTCTCAAAGAGCACATGTGAGGCAGGATTATTTTTCTTGCCTGTGCATACTTTTTTAAAAAAATATATATTGCTATGGTTATCTGGTTTGTTTGCTTCAAGAGCTATTTCCTGGCAGTGAATATTCAGGAATAGTAAATGCTGGCTTTATCATACTTTCCCTCTGGTGCCTGGGAGACATAGTTGTCAGGAACTATATTATGAAGATGAAGTAGCACCCAGAAGGCACAAAGTCAAAAGATTCATAGCTCGGGTGGCATCAGTGGAGAAATGCTTCATGTTCATTAGCTATGGTTTAATACCCAACACATTCATCCAAATTATATGTGCATAAAAATGCAAATTAAGCATAGCCCTCTGGTTCATTATGCATTTTCTAAACGGCTCATACTACTGAAGAAGTGCCTCACCTGAGGTGTAAAGACATGAAATGTGGGAAAACAGGGGCTTGGAGGACTGAGGTTTTGGTTTTGGTTTTTTTTTTAAGGAGGTTATATTTGAAGGAAGATAGTGACAGCAATGGAGAGCCTGAATGACAGGAGACATGTGACTTGAGAAGTCATGTAAAATGCACCATTCAGGAATGGGGCCATAGTTCAAAATGGCTGAAGCCATTTGTTGTGCATAGATGGTCTCAGCTTCCATCCCATACAAGTTTTGGTCTATCACAGCAAGACCCACCCAATTTGTCTTCATTCTGCCACAAGAACTGCACACCTCTATGGGAGGGGAGGGAAAGAGAGACAAACTCAGCAGAATCATCAGTCTGGGGGAATGTCCAGTCCAAGTCCACAAATGGCGCAAATGGAATGGAATGTGAAAGTTGTCACGTGAAGAGACATGATGACACAAGAACAGAAATTTACACATTTTTTACACATTAGGATGGCAATTATAGATAGCTATATGTGATTATAATACTTCCCATAAAGGTAAAGAGCTCTCTTGCTTGAAAGCCAGTAGTGTCCATCTCTAGGGTGTGGTACTCATATCTGTTTAAAACCAAAGAGCCAGCACTCTCTGCATCTGCAGACATTTCCTTGGTTACAGGGCAGGCATAACAAGACACCAGAGTGCATGGAACACTGTTACCTTCCCACCAAAATGGTACCTATTTATCTACTTGCAATTTCTTGCTTTTACACTGCTAGATTGGCAGGAGCTGCAACAGATTACAGGTATTCACTCTGTCGCAGTCCTCCTGTTGTCAAGCTCAGCATTTTAACCACTAAGCCACAGTGGCCCAATTCTTCCCATACACTGAGGTTCTCTCACTTAAGCAAGAAAAAGTGGGAACTTTAGAGTTTGTTTGAGGTTTTTTGGCCTGGAAGAAGCATATTTAATTTGTTTTTCAGTTTGATAGGAGGAACCAATGTGTTTTCAGGTAAATATGATTTCTTTATTTTATTTTGTTTTTGTTTTTGCACATTTATATCCCACCCTCCTGGTGGGTATACCACTAGGACGCTGGCAAATGATTGCTGTTAATTACATTTTTATCTGTTTTTATTTATTTATTTTATTTATTTATTTACAATATTTATATAACGCCTTCCTCACCAATTGGTGACCCAAAGCAGTTTACAGCACAGACTAAAACATCAACTAAAACATCAGCTAAAACCCTCCCCAACCCATTAAAAAATGAAGGACAGCCAAACAGGAACAGTTAACAAACCTCCAGACGGGCTACATGAGCCAGCAAGATTGGAATATGACACCAGTCATGCCCCACACCTGCTGGCATAACCATGTTTTCAGAGCCTTCCTGAAGAGGAGCAGCTCTGTCTGGAGGCATAGTTCAGGTGGCAGGAGTTTCCACAGTGCCGGAGCAGACACAGAGAAGGCTCTCCTCCTGGTCCCGGTCAGGTGTGCTTCTTTAGTTGGTGGGACCATTACAGAGCCCCTCCGGTCTGCTCTCGTAGGACAGGTTGAAAACCTTGGGGTGATGTGGTCTCTTAAGTATCCTGGTCCACTACCATGAAGGGCTTTAAAGGTCAAAACCAGCACCTTGAATTGCACCCGGAGGCACACTGGCAACCAGTGCAACTCCTGGAGCAGTGGTGAGGCATGGGCATGATGCCCACAACCCGTCACCACCCGAGCAGCCAGCCGCATTCTGGACCAGCTGTAGCCACTGAATGATCATCAAGGGCAGCCCCATGTAGAGCGTGTTGCAATAATCCAGTCTGGAGGTGACCCGAACATGAGTGACCATGAGGAGGGAGTCCCAATCCAGGAGCGGGAGTAATTGGCGGATGATACCAAGTTGTGCAATGGCCCTCCTGGCCACGACTGCCACCTGCTCTTCGAGCAGTAGTCATGAGTCCAGGAGGATCCTCAAATTATGCACTGGGTCTATCTGAGGCAATAATGCCCCATTCAGCACCAAAGATGGTAGCTCCCGGGATAATGTGGGGCCCTGTACCCACAGCCACTAAGTCTTGCCAGAGTTCAGCTGAAGCCCATTGTCCCCCATCCAGACCCTAACAGCCTCCAGGCACCTGGTTAGGACTCCGACTGCATCACTTGGGTTCCCATGGACCGAGATATACAGTTGGGTGTCATTGGCGTACTGATGATACCTCACCCCATAGGAACATATGAACTCACCCAGCAGTTTCATGTAAATGTTAAATAAAAGAGGCGAGAGTACCAAGCCCTGTGGTACTCCACACTTGATAATGTGGGGCCCTGTACCCACAGCCAGTCAGTCTTGCCAGGGTTCAGCTGAAGCCCATTGTCCCCCATCCAGACCTGAACAGACTCCAGGCACCTGGTTAGGACTCCAACTGCATCACTCGGGTTCCCATGGACCGAGATATACAATTGGGTGTCATTGGCATACTGATGATACCTCACCCCATAGGAACGTATGATCTCACCCAGCAGTTTCATGTAAATGTTACATAAAAAAGGCAAGATTACCGAGACCTGTGGTACCCCACACTGCAGGGGCCTGGGGCTGGACAATTCGTCCTCCAAGGACACCAACTGGATCCAGCACCTCAGAAATGAGGAAAACCAGGACAACAACATGCCCTGGGCCCCCAGTTCTCAGAGCCGTCCCAGAAGAATACCATGGTCGACGATATCAAAAGCCACTCAGAAGTCAAGAAGAGCAAGAACAGAGGGGTTGCCCCTGTCTCACTCCCACCAGAGATCATCCATGAGCGTGACCAGTGCCATCTTGGTACCATAACCGGGCCTGAATCCTGACTGAAATGGGTCCAGGTATTCTGCCCGATCTACGAGGGCAGACCGAAGAGGCTCTGTGGTGGTCCCCTGGACAAGAGTAGCAGATCTGGCTGGGACCAGGGGAAGAGCCTTTTCTGTGTCTGCCCCTGCCCTGTGGAACCTCTTGCCATTGGAATTGCGCCTCCAGATGGAGTTGCTGCACTTCCAAGATTATAGTTTTTGCTGGAGCTGTCTGATGTTTTTTCTAACTGTTTTTAATGCATTTTTGTATAGTTTTATCTGTTTAGCATTTTTATTGTTTTATTTTGTCTTAAGGGGTTCGGGGTGGTTTTTGGGCTGAGTTTTTTAAATGCTTTTTATGATTGTATGTTATTTCATATATATATATATATATATATATATATAGATAGATAGATAGATAGATAGATAGACAGATAGATAGATAGATAGATAGATAGATAGATAGATAGATAGATATAGATATAGATATAGATATAGATATAGATATAGATATAGATATAGATATAGATAGTTAACCGCTCTGGGTGGCACATGCACCAGAAAAGCGGGATACAAATGTGTGCAAAGAAATAAATAAATAAATCATCCAGGACCCCATGGAGCTGCCGTGCCACTGTTTTTTCCAACACCTTCCCCAAGAAGGGGAGGTTGGAGACGGGTCTAAAATTAGTCAATACTGTAGGGTTGAGTGATGGATTCTTCTTGGGGTGCACCAACACATGTTTAAATGATGCTGGGAACACCCCCCCCCCCCATAAGGAAGCATTCACCACTGTACTGACCCAACTGCCTGTTGTTGTCATGGCAGATTTGATCCGCCAGGTGTGGCAGTGATCTAATGCACAGGTGGTATCACACACAGCCCTGAGGAGCCCGTCCACTTCATCAGCGCCAACCGGATCAAACCAACCCCAGATATCACAGCTAGACTGTGATCCAGCCATCTCCAGATGTCCCATCTGCACATCAGGATTGAACCCTGTTGTGTTCTGTAAAGCTGTGCCTTTAACAATGTACCTTAGCCATGTGGTAACAATGTAACCTTTCTGTGTGCAACATTATAACCTTCAGCTGTATCAATGTAAACCTGATAAGGGGACGCGAGCTAGTGACCACTAGATGGCAATAGCGAGCGTCCAGCTCTCATGGCTCAGATTCACCTGGATCAGCAGCGCGGGAAGATTCCCCGCCACCTCTTCACCTGGTCAAGAAGGGCGTGACCTTCTACGACGTCCCGCAGGCAGCAACCAATAGTCTGTCGACGAGCCACATTCAAATGTATAGCCAGCTGTATATATTGAGCTACCCATCTGCCATTACCACATGTTCCTCCAGATCATCATGCAATAAACCTGTGTTAAGCCAACCCTTCGGCTGTTTCGTTGTCTTTGGTCCCTTACACTAAATTGGCGACGAAGGTGGGATCATGGCAGCCCACGGGACCAAGACATGCGCCGGTTTCGAAATCAGGAAACCGGGCGACTGGGAGATCTTCGAAATGGACTTCCAGGCAGCACTGATTGAGTCCGAAGTCACGGAAGAGGCAAAGAAAAGGGCCATCTTCACCAGGATGCTCGGACAAGAAACCAAAAGGACCTTGGTGGACCTGATTGCACCGAGGAGGGTGAGCGAATTCAAGGCCAAGGAACTCATGCAGATGCTGCGTGAGCACGTCCGGCCCGCCACGGCGATGTTTCCCACTCGGAGTGCGTTCTGGAGGCGAGTCCAAGCACCCGGGGAGACGGTCGCCGCATTCGTGGCGGCCCTGCGGCTGGCGGCCGGCCCGTGCAAATGGAAGAATGCCGAAATCACCCTCCGGGACTGTGTGCTGTGCGGCCTGAACGACGCCGAAACCCAGTGCACATTAATGAACCAAGAGCCGCCTCCCACGTTGCAGGAGGTCGTCAGAGCGGCACAGGCCGCGGAAGCTACAAAGGCTGGGGTCCAAGAACTCCAGGACTGGCGGCTGAAGTCGAGCAAGGCAGAGACTCCGGTGCATGCGGCCGGCGAGCTTCGGGGTCGTCCGCAGAGAGCAGCGACGACGAGGACGTCCGGAGGGTCCGGAAAGAGAGCCGGCGGTGCAACGGCTGTGGAGCGGCCCACGACCGCGTAAAATGCCCGTTTTGGAAGGCCGAGTGCCACAACTGCGGCCGCCGCGGGCACATCGCCAAGGTGTGCAGGAAGAGGCACGTGACCCGGAGAGGCTCAGCAGACCGTTCCGCGGGACAAGACCGCTCAACGAGACCCAAGGACGGTGCTCAGGCCACGCGGAAGCAGGACGGCGTGGGCCACATCTCCGACGGCAGCGAGGACGACGCCCCAGTATTCAGCGTGTCCGTAGGACACCCCCGCTACTTTGTTGAGGTACTAGTTCAAGGGGTTCCCATTAGCATGGAAATTGACTCGGGGTCCTCATATTCAATCATTTCCCAGAGGGAGTTTTTGAGAATTGCCCCCCACAGGCGACCCAAGCTCAAAGCGTTGAGGTCCACACTACGGGACGTGCAAGGGAACAGCATTCCAGTGTTGGGGGTTGGAGAATTTCAGGTTAAATTCAAGAAGCACGCCGCGTCCCTCCCTCTAGCCGTGCTTAAAGGGGGAGATTGCAGCCTCCTCGGGACTCAATGGTTCCAGCCCCTGGGGTTGTTTATTGGGGGGGGTGCACGCCGTTGGGATGCACGCTGTTGGGTCTGACCCGATTCAGGAGGTGTGCGGGGCACACCCCGAAGTCTTCAAAAAGGGACTGGGGAAATTCAAGGGGCCCCCAGTGACTTTCGACCTGGACCCGGAGGTCCGCCCAATTCGACTCAAACCACGCCGGGTGCCGTTCGCACTCAAGGACAAGATAGAGGCGGAACTGGACAAATTGGTGGGCCAGGGAATCCTTGTGCCTGTTGATTCTGCGGAGTGGGAAACTCCAATTGTAACCGCACTAAAGGCCAATGGGGAGGTCCGCATATGCGCCGATTACAAGTGCACCATCAACAAGGCGATCCGCCCGAATGCGTATCCGGTGCCGGTAGTCAGCCATCTGCTGGCCAGGTTACACGGGGGAAAGTGTTTCGCTAAGCTCGACTTAGCACAGGCCTACCAGCAGCTCACGGTGTCCCCTGCCGCAGCTGCTGCGCAGACCATAGTCACCCATAAGGGGGCGTTCCAGGTGACGCGCCTTTAGTTCGGCGTGAATTCGGCGCCTGGAATTTTCCAATCACTCGTGGAACGCCTCCTGAAGGGGCTAGAGGGGGTGTTGCCTTATTTTGATGACGTGTTAATAACGGGGGGAGTCGGGTCGAATTGGCCAAGAGGTTGGGGAAGGTCCTAACAATATTCGAAAAAGCGGGGTTGAGACTGCGAAAGGACAAATGCGTCTTCTTCGTGACCGAGGTTGAGTTCCTGGGGTTTTGTGTGACTCCTGAGGGGATAAAACCATCCAAATCCACGGTGGCTGCCATTAAGAAAGCCCCCCGCCCCACCTCCAAGCCCGAGCTGCAGTCGTTCCTAGGGCTGCTTAACTTTTACCACTCCTTTCTCCCCCAGAAGGCAGCAGTAGCTGAACCGCTACACAAACTGCTTAAAAAAGATCAGACATGGAAGTGGGGCGAGGACCAAGAAAGGGCATTTAGCGAACTAAAAAGTCTCCTAGCGTCTGATGCCATACTGACCCATTTCAACCCCAAACGCCCGGTAGTCCTGCCCTGTGATGCATCCCCGGTGGGGGTGGGGGCGGTGCTGTGCCACGTGCTGGAAGACGGAATGGAGGCCCCGATAGCATTTTACTCCAGATCCCTGTCCCAAGCGGAGAGAAACTACGCACAGACAGACAGGGAGGCACTAGCAAGAGTTGCGGGGACGAAAAAATTTCACGATTTTCTGTATGGCCGCCCCTTCACCATTGTAATGGACCACAAGCCCCTGCTAGGCATTTTTACCGCAGATAAGCCCACCCCACAGATCCTGTCCCCGAGGATGCTCATGTGGGCCATTTTTCTCAACGCGTACCAGCACGCGTTGGTCTACCGGCCCGGGAAAGAGATCAGCCATGCGGACGCTCTATCTAGGTCTCCCCTCCCCCTGACGCCCAGCCAGGTGAGCAAGGGGGAGCGAGACCATCAGGTTCTCATGATAGAGGTGCTGGATTCGCCCCCCGTAATGCCCGCCGACATTGCCAAAGCGACAGAGAAGGACAAGACGTTAGCGGCAGTTAGCTCCTGGGTGCAGAAAGGGTGGCCAGCGTCCTCCCCAGCGGAGGAGTTCGCCCCATTTTTCAGGAAAAAGTTAGAGCTGTCCCTAGAGAAGGGGTGCCTCTTGTGGGGGCAGCGGGTGGTGATTCCCACTTCCCTTCGGCCGCGGGTGCTCAAACTGCTGCACGTCAGCCACCCCGGCATCGTGCGATCCAAGGCGCTGGCCCGGAGTTACTTCTGGTGGCCCCAGTTGGACGCCGACATCGAGCACATGGTTGGCACTTGTGAAAGTTGCCAATGCTCCAGACTAGAGGAGGCCCGCCTTCCCCACAGGGAATGGGACACGGCCAAGGGGCCGTGGTCCCGGGTGCACATTGATTTCGCGGGCCCGTTCAGAGGCACCCTGTTTCTTCTTGTCATGGACGCCTTCTCCAAGTGGTTGGAGGTTATCCCAGTCACGAGCACCTCCTCGGCCCAGACCATTAAGCATTTGCGGAGGCTCTTTTCCACGTTCGGCATACCCGACACATTAATTAGCGACAACGCTAGTTGTTTCACGTCCTCCGAGTTTAGGGCATTCATGGAGATTAACGCCGTTCGGCATATCACCTCCGCCCCGTTTCACCCAGCCACCAATGGTCAAGTAGAGCGCCTCGTCCACACCACGAAGGACGCGTTGCGGCGCATGGGCCCTGGGGACCTGAACCTACAAGTGTGTCAGTTTCTGCTAGGGTACAGGGTGACCCCGTTGGCGTCAGGATACTCCCCCGCAGAGCTCTTAATGCGTAGGAAACTGACCACCATCCTTACGAGGCTAGACCCCACGAGGGTAGAGGACAAGGGAAGGAACATTGGGCTAGAGGCCACGAAGAGTTTCAGTGTAGGCGCCCCCGTGCATTGCAGGAATTATGCCAGCGCGGGCCCAGCCTGGGTACCGGGCGTAGTTGTGGAGCAAACCGGCCCCGTGTCGTACAGCGTGGAAACCAGCACAGGGCTCCTGTGGAGGCGGCACGCGGACCAGCTCCGACGCAGGGTCTCCGATGAGCAGGGCACAGACCCAACAGAGAAAAAATCAGCGTTAGGGTTCTCCCCCACCCGTTCAGCCCAAGGGGGAGGAAAAGGGGACCGCGGGTCCCCACCAAGGGGGGAGGAGGATATTCTCGTAGATATCCTGGGGGATCTTTGCGAGGAGGAGGAACCCGACCCCATACATATCTCGCGGAATTCCCCCACAAATGCGGATACCCCAACTGAGTTAGAATTTGATTTTCAGAACCGGGGGGGGGGTTTCGGAGTGGTCCCCCACCCGTCCAAGCGAGAAGAGGGGTTTTTTGTTAGCCCCGATTGCCCCCGGTCTGCCCACAATGGAGTTCTTCCCTTCCCCTAAGGCCGCCAGGCCGCGGCAAGCCACTAACGAGTCTCCCTCTCCCATTACAGGACAAGGGACCAGGGAACAAAGAAGCAGAAGCGCCCCCGGGGGGGTCAGCCCTCATCACGGCCCAAACGCACATGCAATAAGCCATCTTGGCTGAGAGACTTCGTCTCATCCTAGGGGGGAGGGATGTTGTGTTCTGTAAAGCTGTGCCTTTAACAATGTACCTTAGCCATGTGGTAACAATGTAACCTTTCTGTGTGCAACATTATAACCTTCAGCTGTATCAATGTAAACCTGATAAGGGGACGCGAGCTAGTGACCACTCGATGGCAATAGCGAGCGTCCAGCTCTCATGGCTCAGATTCACCTGGATCAGCAGCGCGGGAAGATTCCCCGCCACCTCTTCACCTGGTCAAGAAGGGCGTGACCTTCTACGACGTCACGCAGGCAGCAACCAATAGTCTGTCGACGAGCCACATTCAAATGTATAGCCAGCTGTATATATTGAGCTACCCATCCGCCATTACCACATGTTCCTCTGGATCATCATGCAATAAACCTGTGTTAAGCCAACCCTTCTGCTGTTTCGTTGTCTTTGGTCCCTTACACTAAAAACCCGGAGCAAATGCGAACAATTTTCTCTGCCAGATGATCAGCAAAATCATCAGCTGAGCCCTGCCAACCAGGCTCTGGGCCCCCCTTGCCAAGGAGGGATCTTGTCAACCAGAACAGGATTCTTGTAGAAATGCAAAGAAAACTATCTGGCTGTCTCCTACCACACGCCTGAGTAGGGTGGACATGTGTCGTGTTTGTCTGAGAAGGGATCCTCTTTTCAAAAGGGTGCTCTGTCCAATTCTGAGTTTCAAAGAACTATCAGAAAGAAGAGGAGGGGGCTTTAAAGACATCAATTGACATAGAAAACATGATAATATATTGATCAGGCAGGTACACAGAACAACTGATCACAGTCATCCCCATTCTGGTGACATGCATTGAAATTCTATTTAGTAGATAGCTATCCCCCCCCTCTAAATTTGCCTCTATACACATAAATTAACAAATGCAAAATTTATGTAATTCTCCGCCGTTGTCTGGATTACCTCTTCTTTCTTTTTAGCAGCACTAGCTAGGGGGTACCCGCTTTGTTGGGTAGTGGATCCTTATTTACGCTATTGCCTTGAATGGTAGTGGTGCTGTGGCGGGTGCTGCGGGTTCCCCATGCCTGTGGCGGCCTCGGCTTGGGCACCGGTGCATATTGCCAGCTGGAGCACCCCGTTTGGAGTGCTCCATTCAGTGGGTATCCTCCGTATTACCACCTCCCCGCTTGGGAGGCTCCCCTTGCTGGTGGGCATTTCAGCCGGAGGATGGAGGGCAGCCCTTCTCCGGAAGGTAGGGGTCGCCAGGAGTGCTCCGGTCGGCCCATGGCTAATGGAGAAGGCAAGGCCCTTCTTCAGAAGGCATGGGCCAAATGGGGCGCTCCAGTCAGCCCATGCATTCCAGAGAAGGCTAGCCCTCCATCATCCTGCTACAATGGCAGCCAGCCAGTGGTGCCTCCCAAACAGGGAGATGGTAATTCGCATGTGCACAAATCCATGCAGGCGCAAAAGCCTGCCCAGAGTTTCCAGGGGGTGCTGCCGCCTGGAACTCTGGGCAGGCTTTTGCACTTGCGTGGATCGTGCGCATGCGTATTACCATCTCCCTGGCCATTTCATGCTGCTGGTGGGGGGGCCTTTGCATCCGGTTTTGTGGTGAAGGACCATGGGGGCCACTGCAAGTACCCCACACCGGCCTGGCCAGGTGCACCAGGTAAGCGGGATATGGGTTTCTGGGGTGATGGCGGCCAACGTGGCATGGCATTTTATTAACAAATGCCACCCCATGAACGCGACCAAAAAAACCTACAATGCCCAGAGTCCTCTGTGCTGTGCAACCCTTCAGCCAATCAGGCTGAGGGACGCGAGTGCAGAGGAGTCCAGGCAGCCAGCGTGACAGTTTAACAAAAAAAAAAAAGCACGCTAGGGAAAGGTCCAACCCGCAAAAGGTAAGTGGGGAGGTGGAGAGGGACTGGGGGGCAAGGCCTGGGAACCACGCCACCCATCCACACCACCACCTTGCCCCCCCAGTCCCTCTCCCCCTCCCCACTTACCTTTTGCCACCAGGGGAGGAGGCCGTGGCTGGGCCCTTTGTCCTCCCTCAGCAGCAGGGGGGAAGAAGAATCCCTTCCCCCCTTCCACAGCTTTGGTGAGGCAGCCGGGGAGAAAAAACTTCTCCCTGGCACTGGCCACTCCATAGCTTGGGGAGAGGGAAAAGAGGAGAATAACCTCCTCTCCCCCGGCTCCCTTGGTGAGGCACCGGGGAGAAAATATCTTCTCCCTGGCACTTACCACCCCGTAGCTTGGGGGGAAAGAGGAGAAGACCCTCCTCTTCCCCTCCCTCCTTCAGCGAGGCACAGGGGAGAAAATAGCTTCTCCCCAGCACCTGCCGCATGCACGCACACACACGCGCGCGCGCACGCACACACTTACTGGGCTGCACGCGCACACACACACACCTACTGGGCTGCACATTTCAAACCTGCCCAGTGTGTGTGTGTGTGTGTGTGTGTGTGAGCCAATAGGATTGCTCAGTATGGGGCCCAGAAATTTCTGAATGTGGCCCTGTTGAAACAGCATTTAGTCTTTAAGGTGCTACAATGTTTTTGTTTTGTTTTGCTTTATTTACTCTCTGATATGCTTGCACAGATTAACATGTCTAGCACTTCAAACATTTCATATTTACACACACAAAAACACCCCTAACCACCAACATACACAATAAACATGCCTGGCTTGCCAGGCAAAAAATGCTAGTAAGTATATATATATATATAAGCCACTGAATGGATTTCCTTTTTTATGAAATTGGCTAGGATAACAGCCAGTCTCTGGCCAAAGACTAACCACTGAACTTCATAGCCAAGTGGGGACTCAAACCTGAGTTTCCCTCAGTGCACATTAAACATACTACTACACTGGCTTGCAAGTGAATGTGAAGCTGCCAGACCTCCATATTTGAGCTGCATAACAGAAATTTCAAGGGTTTCTTTTTCAGTGAACGCCTGTAGTTTCCTTTGGCTCAAGACCTCTGTCATAATGCAAATTAAACAGCAAACATATTGCTTGGCAGTAAAAATGCTACTTAAATGTGATGTATTTAAGGAATATTTTAAAGCTTAATAACCATACAGTGCAACAGGTTTCCAGGCCAGCCCTCTCTGCCAGGAATGTCATCAACTAACAAACTACCGGCAATTAAGCTTTTAGAAATATCTGCCCTAAGGTGAGCTTGAGAGAAAAATGTTTCATATGGCGATAATAGAGGTCTGTGACACACAAATGACATCACCACTTCTCTGGCTGAAGCGGTTCGCTGTGCCTGTCTTTCCATGAAGGTTCACTTTAGCAGATCGGTGGTCCCTCCATCTGGGGGGAAATCCAAGCTTGACCCTCGCTCATTGTTGTGTTAGCAAATCATTTTGGCAGCAGTCAAGTGTTCTTTCCTAGTCAAACACTGTATTTAAAATTAATTATATTACGTATCTTCTTATCATGACACCATTAATGGGAATCTTTGATAAATTCTTTTGCATTTTCCCCTCTCACCTATCCTCTTCTCAATTTATCAGACAAAGTCAGCTCTACCTCCAAAGGTATGTTATAATAGGATCGGGCACAAACAGAACTTTAAGCATAAATTGTCACAGTTGTGGGTATGGGATGGGTACTTCTTTCTATGGATACAAAGAAATCTACTAGGAAAAGGCACAGCATTGCAATGAATCCATGTGTATTTCTGCAACATTTTCCTGGAAACATGGGCCCTGTTCTAAGTACAGGGTTATAAGGACAACTGATTGTAGGCAAGGACTGTTGGCTCCTGTACATAACCAGTGGTTCTGGTTTCTCTTGCTGTTAAGCAGCTATTTCCTATGGATCTTTTTTTCTGACGGCCAATGGCTGAAGCAAGCAGAATACCGGAATAATGTAATGGAATTATTGGCTCTGTGAAGAACTAAGCAGTACATTATAAGTGAACCAGCAAACCAAGAATAATATGGAACACGGCAGTGTCTGCTTAAAGGCTGCTTCAAATCTAATAAGCCATATCATAAATTCTGATGGTCAGACTTTTAACTGAAAATGAAAATCTTTTATTTCCTATAAAACCAAATTCACATTTACAGTATTTCACATATTTTGTGTTTTGCTATTTAAAATGTGTTTTTTTAATTGATAAGAACAAGAAAGAGACTTATAGTGTTTTAAGAGAATCAAATTTTATTTGGCATAAGCTTCCCACATTTTCAGATACAAATGCAGAATAAATCTTATTAGTCTTTAGAGGGGACTTGAGGCCCTTTTGTTAATTCGGCAGCAACGGACTAATGTAGCTGTTCCCCTGGATAGTACTGAGGAGGCATTTTCTCATTATTATTTAAGCATCAGGACAAATCTATAGGCTCCACAAAATGCATTGATTCATATCTACTGACATTAGAAATCAATTTGTTTCTTAATACTGATGTTTGTTTCTTATTATTGATGTTATAGGAATAACCTTAATAACTAGCATGGTAGGGCAAATGACAAGCCTACAGGTCTGATAAAGGCAGCTGCTCTGGATTACCAGGTCCAAGTCTTCAGCCCCAAGGCTTAGATTTGAAGTCTGTTCTCCACTTCTCAGGCTTTGGACCAGAAATTCCAAGGTATAAGAGGCAACTGACCTGAGAACTCGAGATTTTGAGGTTCATTCTCTTGCTGTTTGGACCTGCAAAGAAGCACTTTTTTACTTTTACTTTTTCTTGGTCTAGGACGGGGGTGGGAAACCTGCAACCTTAAGGCTTTTATACTTTTATTTTATTTTAGTAACTTTAAAATTAAGGTTTTTTTAAAAATAATATTAATTACATGCAGCGCTCCAACAGGAAAAGGTTCCCCAGCCCTGCTCTAGGGTCTACTATGAATGCAATTAATTCATTATTTTATGTATATATTATTTCTTTCATCTGCCTTTCTTCCACTGACCTCAAGGCAGTGTATATGGCTCCCTCCCCCAACCCTCCATTTCATCCTCCTAGCAATCTTGTCTGACTGGCCCAAGGTCAGTCAGTGACTTTTGATGACAAAATAGAGATTTGAACTCATTGGGGTCCTGGTTGACCCCTCTAGCCAATATACCACATGTTGGCCGTTATATTTTTGAAAGAGGTTCTGGGTTGACTGTCTGTCCCATGCACACTTCCATTTGCAACTTCAGCTGTACCACATCAAAGGGGCTTGACCCTGGAATCAGGTTTTCACCCTGGAAGTTTGGGAACTGGGATGCTTCTGACTTAGCAACCCATCAGAACATCTATAAGACCCTGCTACAGTTGACCAAAAGCCCTCCCAGTCCTTCATTCAGTGCCCATAGTGCACAGTGACCAGACAAATACTGATACTGCTGTTTGGCATTGCATGGATACTCAATAGCAGGAAACACAGGTGGAGAAAGGGGAAGCCCATCACAGGCATTGAAGTAAGGGTGACAGAGAATCTATGGTAGCTGGTTGTGTTGGTCCATTGGCTGTCTTCATGGTGGATATCAATGGGCGGCTGTACCAGCTCCATGGATGGATCTGCTCAAATAGCTGCAAATATTGGTCAGTTCAGGGCTGAACATTCCTGGCTAAGACTTTTATGGCATTTCAGGCTCACAGGTTTCCGGTTCTGCAGTCATGTTAAGGCCTGGCATCTTAGCTTCTGTGTTGCTGTCTGGGTCAGGACACCATGTGTGGCAAGTATTGTCTACTATGGGTCTCTTGCTCGGAGTTTGGAAAAAATTACTTTGAAGATGAAAGCTCATCAGACATACCCTCTTCAGCATAGACACTGGTACATCCATTGGCTATGCTAGTGAGCAGATTCTGAGAGTTGTGGCCCAGAAAAATAACTTCTCGAGCTTTGCTCCTGCCCAGGCCCTGGAACATGGTCTAAAGGAAACAAAGTTCCCATTTTGCATTTCATTGTTTCCCACCTCTGTCATCCATTCCACCATCTAATATAAACAGCAGTTCCACAACCATTTACTAGTTGTACTAACAACCACATTTTCCTCTGTCATCATCTTTTAAGCCATATATGAATCCCATCCATTGAACCACTCATTCAGCTTGAGAACAATAACAATTTGCATCTGTAGAGCATCATGCTTTGTATGATGATGGTCTTAAATTCAGTCCCTGGCATCTCCAAAAAAGTACTCTTTGTGGGAAAGGGACAAAAATTATCTGACACTCTTCTGGAAGCAAGCAATGTGGTTCGTTCCAAGTACTTTAAATTATACAGCCTGCAATTCCTCTCCATTGGCCATGCTCTGTAGGCTGTCTAGTCCAGATCTGTTGGAGGAGAGAGTGTTCTCAATTCCAGTGTGCTAGTTTGACCAAAGATCTGATTTGCCATGTATGGTTGGAGGCATTTATTGATAACAGCTTCACAAAATTTTAGGTGCAGCTTTAGATCTGAACATGCACATTTATATATTACCCACAGGATCCCCCAACAGTGGAAATTCTGCTAATTACACTATGAATTCCCCATGCTCCACTCCTTGGGGGGCGGGGGGACCTCATCCAACCCATGAGCTTCTGTTTGGCTATGTTCCACCTCTCAAGAAGTATCTTAACTCTTCTAGCGTTGGTTTTAAAAATGCAAAATAAAACAAAGCAAAAATCACAAAGCAAAATAAAGCTATAAAGTTGTCAGGAACAAAGGCTTTTATCTTCTGCTCACAGCTGCTTGCTTTTCATTTGTGGCTGTTTGAATGCAACATATGTGTGTGAAGGGAAAATCCCAAATTTTGGGAGGGCTTCTTTGAGACCCCTCGTAATAGTTTTGTGTGAGCAGGCTTCAAAGAAGCTGTTTAAGGCCACTTGTGAGGAGGAGGCTTATGACAAACCTCAGGACCAGCACTTTCATCATTCATCTCTGCTTCAGAATTACCTCGGGCTAATTTTTTTTTTGTAAGAAATTGCTTTGATTTGCTTTCATGCCAGAAAGATATATTAAAAATAATTCACAACCAGATTAATGAGGGGAGGGAAAGTCATTAGAAATCAAAAAATGAGATAATTCTGCTGTAGACATGACTGATGGCAGTAAATATATCATATTTGGCTGACATGACTTAATTAGTTGGAAATATAGTGGTTTTTTAAAGTTGCTTAGGTTAAGCTTTTAAGCTTTTGACACATAAATTCTGAGTTAAGTATCCCAGATGTCAAAGCAGGCAGCTATAGCTCTTCACTCGTGTCATTTTCTTTAGCGCACGCACGCACATGCACCCAAGTATAATTCTGAAATTTGATTTAATCTTTTATAGCAAGCTTGGTGCTTTTCATATTTTTAGGATTGCTTTCAAAGTGCACCGTAGCTGAGCTATGTAGAGATCAGCCTTCATTCACATAAGCCTGTTTACCACCTAATGGCACAAGTCTTAATAATGAACACATACATTGCATTGCAATTAGCATCATTATATCTTATGAGGGCATAGGAGTCTGTGTTATTACCCCCATTCTAACAAAGCTGAGATACAGAACTAAACCAGGACTTTTTCAATAATACAAAAGTGAAATCTCAATTGGTTCCATTATATTTGCCAGGAGTGAGTAAACAGGGCTACAGTTTGCAAGAGTTCTGTGAACACTTTTTTAGCTCTAAAAAAACACCTCATCAGTGGCAGAAACAGGTATAGATGTGATCTCAGTAAATATAGAACTCTATTTTCTCCATTGTAAGTAAATGGTTGCAATTTATTTCTAAAGTGCTAAATTGGGGGACATTATTATCATTTGGGCTAAAACTAAGAGTGCAGCCAGATAGGTGCATTCCAATTGCAATGAAAAGGGTCACTTCATAAGAAGGGATCTTGCTGAAAGCAGCCCTTCTGTCTGCCACGGAATCGCTCCAGCCCAGCCCCAAAAAGGTCCAGCTTGGGTACAAATGAGGGTTGGGCTGGAGCACAATTCCCCATATATCACGTGATCATTAAGAAGTAGAACACATTGGGTTGTTCTACAAGCAGTCCCAAACACAATCTATTTCCCTGTGTGATCACACCCTAATAACTCTTTTTACCTACATGGCCAGGGCCAGGTGTCCATTAAGAAAGACTCCCATTACTGGGAAACAAATAAATGTGAAGAACACATTGTTCACTTCCATTTGTTATTGTTGTTCAGTTGCATAGTTGAGTCCATCCCTTTGCGACCCCATGGACCACAGCACGCCAGGCTTCTCTATCATCCGTCATCCTCCAGAGCTTGCCCAGGTTTACACCCACTGCATCAACAATGCTGTCTAACCATCATATCCTATGCTGCTCCCTTCTCTTTTTGTGTTTGATCTTTCCTAGCATCAGGGCCTTCTCCAGTGAGTTCTCTCTTCTCATTTGGTGGCCAAAGTACTTGAGCTTCAGCTTCAGTATTTGTCCCTCCAAGGATCAGTCAGGGTTGATTTCCTTCAGGATGGACCAATTTGATCTCCTTGCAGTCCAAGCAGGCATGTGCTGGTATATTGGGCAATCGGGCTTTGTCCCACCCTGCCCTTGCCTCTGGTGCCCTGGGGGGCCAATAGCAATGTATGGGATTTCCCCCAACCCCCCCCCCAGGCGCCCCACCACTCCCTGTTCAGTGTCTTCCCATGGTGCCCTGCACACCCCTGAGTCCAAGGGACTCTTAGAAGTCTCCTCCAGCACCACAGTTCAAAGGCATCTATTCTTCTGTACTCAGCCTTCCTTATGGTCCAGTTGTCACAGCCATTCATTATTACTGGGAAAACCATTGCTTTAATTATGTGGACTTTTGTAGGCAGGGTGGTGTCTCTACTTTTTATTATGCTGTCTAGGTTTGTCCCCTAAGGAGTAGGCATCTTTTTATTTCATAGTTTCAGTCACCATCTGCAGTGAATTTAGATTCCAATAAAGTAAAGTCTGTCATTGCTTCCATTTCTTTTCTTCCCCTTCTATTTGAAATGGAATGTTAGGGCTGGGTGCCATGATATTCTTCTTTTTTTATGTTGAGTTTCAAGCCAGCTTTTGCACTCTTCTCTTTCACCCTCACCAAGAGGCTCTTTCGATCTTCACTTTCTGCCATTAGGGTAGTGTCATCTGCATATCTCAGGTCGTTGATATTTCTCCCAGAACTCTTAATTATGACTTGTGCTTCATCCAGCCTCGCAGAATGCATGACATACTCTGCATATAAGTTAAATAAAGCAGGGTGACAATATACAGCCTTGTCGTACTCCTTTTCCTATTCTAAACCAATCAGTTGTTCTGTGTCCAGTCCCAACTGTCGCTTCTTGACCCACATACAGATTTCTCAGAAGACAAGTGAGGTGGTCCGGTACTCCCATCTCTTTAAGGACTTGCCACAGTTTGATGTGATCCACACAGTCAAAAGCTTTGGCTTAGTCAATGAAACAGAAGTAGATCTTTTCTGGTACTCCCTTGCTTTCTTCATGATCCAGCAAATGTTGGCAATTCCTTTCCATATCTCTCTCCATATTCACATGTTCCTTAACTACAACTATTTGTTCCATAACTACAACTATTAGTGTTGATTGGCTTTTTCTGATTGGTAATGAGATTCCCAATAACATCTAGAATGTTAAAGGAAAGTGTGTTTGTCATCTCAGAGTCTCAGTCTATAATCTTTTGAGAATTCACACAAAACATTCTTAGTCCTTGAATATTGGAGATGGACAAACGAAGTTCACTTCTTTTAAAGGACAAAATGAGGACTTAGGCAACTACTGAGTGGTCAGCTTGACATTGATGTCAAAAAAGTTTCCATAACAGTTCATTAAGCAGTCAGTCTCTGAGCATTTTTTTTTAAAGTCCAGAATGGGTTTCTCAAAACAAGTCATGTCAGACTAATCTTTTTTAAAATGGAGTAACAAGCTTGTACATGAGAAGAATGCTGAGGATGTAATAAACCAGGATGTAGCCAGCCTGGTAAAATGTGGGCTAGATAATGGTACTGTCAGATGGACTTACAGCTGGTTGACAGTCCGTAATCAAAGAAAGCTCACAAACTGTTTCTTGTTATCCTGGAAACAAGTGTCAAGCAAGGTGCCAAAGAGTTGTGTCTTTAGCTTGGTATGGTTCAATATCTTTATCAATAATCTGAACGAAAGTGTGAAGGTGATGCTTATCAGATGTACAGAAGATACTAGTCTGGGAGAGGTAACTAATACATCATAAGATAGAATCAGAAATCAAGATGACCTTAACAGATTGGGGAATTGAGTGAATTGGAGACAGTTGGCTTATGTAAAGGATCTAGATCCGTGATGGCGAACTTTGGCACTCCAGATGTTCTTGGACTTCAATTCCCAGAAGCCCAAGCCCCCATGAATCTGCACAAATAGGTTTACTGCAATTCATCCGGCCCACACCGCCCTCATTACTCCTGGGGAAAAAACGTGTCCATACGGGCGCATTTTACTTCGGCTTCCAGGAGCAACGAGGGTGGCGTGGGCCAGATGAATCATAGTATATGTAAGGGATACTTTCACTGTGGATTTCTTGCTATATTAGATAGTTGGATTGAATGACCTTTCCACTTCTACAGTCCTATGATTCTATATGCACATATTTATTCTCCAAACACTATGGTGGCAGACTAAATGATTAACATACATTGAGGATGAACTGTTATATCAGCTGAAGATCATTTTCTTTTCAACACTACTGGTCACATGATAAGAATGCTGAATGATTTTGAAAATTCATTCAGCATGGTAGTTACCAGGCTCACATGGGGCTGATATGTGGGCTCCAGCAAAAGTACTAGGAGAATTTCACTTGAATTGGCAGCTAGTGACTTTCCTTGTCAATTAGGTAAGCATAACTATGGCTCCATAATTCTTTGCAATCCAAATGTAAATTCATATCAGGAATCTCAGTCTATGATTCATAGGTGCTGTTGTGGAACATCTGAAGAGCAAACGTTAAGCAATAAATTGGTAACTTTCCATCTGAATTCACTAGGGCTTGTATCTTGTTTTCTATATATGGAGCTGATGTAAGCAGTCCTCCTATATCTCTGGTAGGCTCCTGTCATGTGACTGTTCTCCAGGTTATGAGATCAGTCATGCAACTAGTTATGCAATTGGAAACTTGCTGGAGTGGTGGGGAAGCTTACATGACTTCTTTTCTGCACCATGTTTCGGCAAAAGACTTAAAGGAAGACTCTTTGACTATGTAAAACCAAGGATCCAAATTGAGAGAACCTTTGTGTCAATCAGCTGTAAATATACAGGAGGAATTAATGAATGATTCCCCCTTCTGTGGGATCACTGTGCCTCCTCTCATTTCTACCCCCTAAATGCAACGGAGGAGAAGGTAATTCCATTTAACCCACATTTATATAGGGCACTTTAAAAGGTAATGACAAACCTGCTCCCAACATTGCAGGTTTTAGCTAAAAACTGTTCCTTATTGCTCTCAGTTGTACATGTCATTCTAACTACAAAGTACTGTAGTTCAGAAGCAAATCTCTTTAGAGAAGTGAATAGACTATTAACCTCCTTGTGACTTCTGTGCATTAATTTGCAAATCTAATAGTAATTCTTCTTTTCATTTTTAAATTACACTAACAGTTACTGACCTTTAGAAAGCCACACCAAAATATATTCCAGGCCGCAACTACAGACTTTTCTGGAATTCTAGACATCTTGGGGAAATGGTTCTTTTCGTTAGAGGTCCCGAAATTCCCTAACTATTCTCATTGTGCCTTCTCCTGAACATATGGAAGTGTAGATGGGCAGAAAGTGTAGCTACTGATCTGCCATTCAATCATCTTCTCCAGTCTCCTCTAAATGAGGGAGGGTCCATATGTGGGCATAAGGTTGACAGGTCAGCTGTCTCGGATTCCTTCAGATTTCAAGGAATGGGATTCTAGGGGGAGTCAAGGTTGGGAAAGAGAGGTAGAACTGCTCTTAGTCCAGCTAATAAAGAAAGGGGGCATGGGAATGGGGTAATCTATATAAAGGGGCACAGAACTTAGGCAATACTTGGATAACCAGGTAAATATGAAATTTTTGAAGTGGTAGACATGTTAATCTGTGCAAGCATGTCAGAGAGTAAATAAAGCAAAGCAAAACAAAAACATTGTAGCACCTTAAAGACTAAATGCTGTTTCAACAGGGCCACATTCAGAAATTTCTGGGCCCCATACTGAGCAATCCTATTGGCTCACGCTCACACACACACACACACACACACACACACACACACACACACACACACACACACACACACACACACACACACACACACACACACACACACACACACACACACACACAGAGTTATGGCCGGCGGCGGCAGGGCCCTTGTCAGCTCCAGGCCTTATACGGCAGTACTGGTAGTACTGCCCTGATGGCGGCCCTGTGTTTCAATGTTAGCTTTTGTGGATCAAGTCCATGTTGTCAGACCTAAATATGGCAAGCTAGTGCCAAAGGGAAAGCCGATGGTGGAGCAGGTGAACAGGAAATAGACCCACAAGGTGTGGTTGTTCCTTGGGTTTGTTTAACCTCTGAGTCTGCCCTACTGCTTCCAGAGTGTGCAGCAAGGAGACTCACAAGTTCTGATGGCAGTAATTTCAAATGGTTCAAATGGCACGCCTCCTTTGCTGCTGTCTATTTGACTTGTCAGCCTTGGAACTCGGCTAATAAGCCCTGAGTCTGGGGGAGAGTAAGGTACAGCAGGTGGATACAATGGATTTCACTGTATGCAAATGGGGTTGTAGCATGGCATGTGAGTAGAGCAGGGGGAGCATTCAACCATTTGCCTCCTTCATTGTGCCAACCAAATGGCCCTTCTATTTACTTTTTTGATAATGAGAGGTAGCCTCCCCTTGACACCAAGACTATGGTGTCTTCCACTGGAAATGGCAGGGAGAGGGCATTCAGAGCAAATAAGAGGAAAGGCTTAATGCTCATCATAGTCCCAGCCCATCCCTTCCCTCACACCAGCTAAATGTTTTAGACATTAAACTAGGGCTCCCCAGCTGGTAAACATCCCATAAATGAAGATTCCCCGGCTGTCCCTGGTGTGTTTAGAGTTTTCTCAACAAAAGCTTGAACATCAGCATAATCTACAACTGCACAATCCATAGCCTGCATTTTTCCATCCATGTTGGTTAAAATGTTTCTTGCATATGTCCTTTCCATCTCTGTTTGAAAGGGCGTCATTGAGAAACGGTGTGAAGCAGATCAGGAGTCTACATCAAGCAGGTGATCGTGGGCAGACAGTCATTACCAGCTGTGAGAAAAGGCAAGGATATGTAAACTCAAACTTTAGGCCTGAGAGGGTTACAGTGCCTCGTTGGGAAGGACAATCAACCAAATATTTATGCTAGGAAAAACTATCAGCCAAATATCTTCTTATCAGAAAGCTATTCGAGAAGTGGAATATCATTTCTAAGTGTTTAAACACTGTCTTATGCCTTCTTAATCTGGTTGTAATACATACGACCAAAGGCTAGGCCTGCTGGGATTGACTGGTGTGTGTAGGTTGACCTACTATCATTGTTTCCAGATGAAGGAGTGCAGGGATAGTGTTCAAATGACCAAAAAAAACAATGAAAAAGACAAAAAAAATCCTTGAACTAGCTTCTAGTTTTACCCTAACATGTCTATTTGATCAGCAGCAAACTACTGTGACCACTCTATCCACAGCCAACAAAAGGAAACATGTCACCTAGCGGGGTACCTATTTGTATAAAATCAGCACGTGCCTATTTCTATGTATTAAATGCAAAAATAGATCTATTACAATTCAATAGAACCGCAGTGCATCTCACCCTATCAGGGAAGATGACCTGTGGGTTTTCTGCATATTCAATTCTTTGTCTGTTAACTGTGGATGTGCAACTTCAAGGCCCCTGCTATCCTGTAGTGTCCAAACGTTTATTAATGTATATTGCTTAAGCTGCAATCATCATTGAGTCCTTGCTGTATTCGCGCCCTTTTCTGTAAGGCACCATATTCATATGTTTTCTATGTACCTTGATTGGTTCTCCACAGGTTTCCCGCGTTAACTAAAGTCCGGGCAAATGTATCACTGTAACTGCCTTCCTGTCTCTATATAAGTGCTGCCTCATCCCTGTTTTTCCCCAGTCCGAACTAAGCTGTAATAAATGACTTGTTTGTTAACCCCCAATCTGCTGTCGTGTTGCAATTAATACTCGGACTCAACATATCCTTTTTTTACAGCTCTTTAGTTTTAAACCCAAAACAATGTCTTCTGTAAATGGAATGCTGAACCACCTAGACAGCACTTTAGGTTCTCAAGCCAGCTTGATAGAGGAAAGAGTAGAAATATATCCTTATTCAAAGTTGCTTTCATTTATTTCTATTTGCTAAATCGTAAAGGATATATATTGAAAGGTTAATGGGCTTTTCCTCAGATCCAAAGAGATCATGGGAGAAATGCTCCACAAAGTATTACTTCTGAGACCTCCAAAGAAGAGGAAACTTTAAGCAATCTCTAAACCTCTAGTGTACCTCAAGGAGTAGGCTACTAAAGAATTAAAAAGGGCAAAGACCTCTAGTAAATCTGCCCTTGTGCGTGTTTAAAGGTCTGCTTGAATCATGTATTTAAAAACTTTGAATTTTTGCTACTTCATCTGTCTATAAACATTCTAGCTTGGCACAGTTTTGGACTATAATTCCCGTCAGCCTCAACATGGCCAATGGTGAAGGATCATGAAAGTTGATGTCCCAGGTCACCAAGTTGCAGTAGCCTGGGATTTTACTGTAGACATAGCCAAAACATGCTTCCATTGACCATTGCCAACAGATGTTCTGTAATAGTGACAGCTTGAACAACCTGGTCATTGCAGAAAAAATCAAGTAATATGACAACCGAGTACTGCAGTTTCAGAAAAATTCACACTTTAGAGTTAACCAACATTATTTCTGCAAGACCCTTAAAAAACAGGTGTGAAGTCAGTGCAAGCAAAAAGCCTAAAAGAGAAAGCTTGTGGGAGAATAATAAGGAACATGATGAAAATTCAATATGGATCAAGCAAATTGAAAATCTAGCAAAAGCATTCAAAATGGAAGATTTTCAGATAACAAAAAAGCCATACAAGAACAGGCGAAGAACATCAAAAACTGGAGTGCTCCTGGTTTAGATGAACTCCATGGATTCTGGCTGAAATCACTAACAAACCTTCAGGCAAGATTGGCAAACCTAATGAGATTAAGGTTTTGGAAACACCAGCTGATGAAAAATGGTTAACAACTGGAAGGACACTGTTATTTCAGAATGATAAAGAAAAGAGAAATGAGCTTGGAAACTATAGACCAATAACTTGTCTACCAACAACTTACAAATTACTCAGGCATAATTCCAAATCAAATATATGGACATTTGAAAAGCAACAATTTGTTGCCTATAGAGCAGAATGCAAGCGCGGCGCCAAAATGGCCGCCGCGCTCTTTGCGGGGGGCCCCCCACAGAACGAAGGCATCCGGGTAGTTAGGGGCGTGGCCAGCTCCCTTATAAAAGGGGTGGCCACGAGGCAGACGAGCTACCATTTTGCGAAGCGACGGAGCGGAGAAGTTTTTCCCTCTTACCTCCATCGCTTTTGGCTTTTACCGGGAAGCCTTTTGGCTGCTGAATTCTCTCGTTTCGGCTTCCCATCGATTGGCTGAGAGGCCCGCGAAGAAGAAGGCGGCTGCGAGCGCGGCTCGTGCGGTTCGGAGGCGCAATCTGGGTTGGAAGACCGCGGCTGCACCTCCCCAGCAGCCGCATTTGCTTGCACCCACCGGGACCGGTGGAATGGGGTCTATTCCCCCTGGCTGGAGGATGGTGGCCCACGCACGGGGCCAGTAGGGGCTGCGGCCCTCGGCCCGCAAGCAGTGGACACCTCTCATGGTGTTGCCCATTCCGCTGGGCCTCCCTTTATAGGAGCGTAGCTCGCTCCGAGGCCTTCCAGCCTTGGGGGGTGGTCCGGTCCCCTTCCCTGGCAGGTTGCTACATCGGCCCTAACGGGCCCGGGTGTGGGGTTGTTGCCCTATTCGGGCCCCGGGGTGCAGGGACCTGTACCCATGCCTGTAGTAGGCGGGCCGGCTGGTCCTTTGCCCCATGTCAGCGTGGAAGCCTTATTGGCCCGCGTTGCGGCCCTCGAGACATCCCTGGCCCGGGTTAGCCACTCTTGGTCTCCATTTGGGGTTCGTTTCGACGCGTCGTCTGCTGGGCAGCGGCAGGCGACGGGACGGGTCGAGCTGCTTGAGGCGCGTGGCACGACCTGGGCCACTGCCTCGCAGCTCCCCATTCAACAGACCGGTGCAGGTCAGGCCCCATCGACGAGCTCGACGGCGGTTGTGAGCTCCGACGCCCCCAGTGGGCCGGAACCCCCGGTGGGGGCGGCCTACGGGGGTGCAGCACGTGAGTATGCGGTCCAAGCTAGTGCACCTACACACGTGGCCATGTCGGGGGGGGGTTCCAATGGCCTGGCCTCGCGCGAGTGGGGCAGCGGTCCAGCCGCTGACGCCCCACCTGGCAACGACAACTACCACTCAGGGCCCCGTGGTGGGGGGTGTTTTCTACCCTGTGGGGAATGTTTTGGGGGTGGCTGGGTTAGTACAGGCCCCCTTTCAGATGCCAGCAGTTCCTGTTGTGCCCGTGTCGGCCTTGCTGACGGCGGGGTATTCCTTACCGCTGGGTGTCCATTTGGCACAGACCACCAAAGAGAAGATCTGGCGGGGGGATTACGTGGATACCTTCTCACTCCTCAACACAGGGCCCACCAAGGAGTAGGGGGGGCAGGATGAGAATGATAAGGAGCAGGCACGTCGTAGCAAGCCACCACGTGCGTGGGCCGACTGGTTGCCGGCCTACCTCATATACATGGCAGTGTACCTTAGGGCCCGGCCGGATTTGGCAATTTCGATGGTCCAGTATTTGGACAACATCTACCGGGCGATGGTTGACTTTCCGGGCCCATCGTGGTTGGCTTATGACGTGTAATTCCATATGCGGATTCCCCGGCACCCCGACATTAGGTGGGTTGAGCCATGCCAAAGGCTGCGGCTTTTGTACATGACGCCCACGCGCCCCGCGCCCGGGGAGAGATACCATTGTGGACATGCGGTCCAGCGGGTGGCCCCAGCACAGGTCCACTGCCAGGGGGCGGGGCGGGGGGTTTCAGCCCGCCTGCTGTGCTGGACTTTCTCGTCCAATGGTTCCTGCAATAGGAAGAATGGCAAATACAGACATTAGTGTCCCCCCTGTGCTGGCCCCCATGTGGCAGAGGGAGGGGTGGACAGGGGGCTGGCAAGACTGCCGCAGATGGATCTAGTTCACCAAAGGGCTCCCTCCCCAATTAATGTGGACATGTTGGAGCGCTGGTTCACATTGTTCCCAAAGGGAGAGGATGCGGAGATCTCCTTCAGGGTTTTAGGCAGGGGTTACGTATCCCTTTCATGGGTGATAGGTCCCCTCAGGATGCCCCCAATCTTTATCCCTTAGGGGGAGGGAGGAGGTGGCTCCTGCCAGCAATGATAAGGAGGTCTATGCGGGCAGGGTCGTTGGCCCTGTTCCTGCGCCCCCGTTCCGGGGAACATATTATTGCACTGATGCCATGCCTTTTGGCTGTTCCAATTCAGGCTCGGCATTCGAGCGTTCCTCCATCTTCCTAGAGTGGGCTTTTGTTCGCAGATCAGGGTCCCGGTCTGTAGCACAGGCTTCTAGGTCGCAGCGGTATAAGGTGTCAAAGCTAGTGGCCCTTATCTCGGACTTGCTGGCCAAGCGCATGGCATTACCGAGGGACCTGCTGGTGCTACATGGTCACCTCAATTTCGCTGGCAGGGTCGTCGCACCGGGTAGGGCATTTGCGCGGCGCTTGTGCAACGCCATGGCAGGACTATCCAGGCCCCACCATAGGGTTAGACTTACCCGGGGTATCAGGGCAGACGTGCTTGTCTGGCTACAGATCCTGAGGGATTTCAATGGGGTGTCATTTTGGAGGTCTGAGCTCCTGGCTTCCCCTTGCTTAAGATACAGCCCGATGCCCGGGATCCCTGAGTTATGGGATGTACTTCAATTGGAAGTGGGCCTATGGTGAGTGGCCACCATCCTGGGCAGGCACGGGTCGCCTGCGTGGTCTCACGTATCTGGAATTTTCCCTATACTGGGTGCTTTGATGCTATGGGGCGAGGAGGAGGCCAACTCGGTTGTCCACTTTGGTGTGACAATGTGGCTGTTGTCCACTTTGTCAATGCACAGAGCTCTAAATCGCCCAGGGTTATGGACCCAGTGCGCTAGTTTGCGTTGTGCAGCCTGCGCCTCAACGTTCTTTTCAGGGCCAGGCATGTCCCAGGGGTTACTAATGATATTGCTGATACTTTGTCCCGCCTGCAGATCTCCCGGTTCCGTGCCTTGGCCCCGGATGCGGAGGAATTTCCCTCGCCACTCCCGGACGGGATATGGAGCATCGGCAAGGAGAGGTGAACCGGGCGATTGGCCTGTCACTAGCGCCACGCACGCGTAAGGTGTATCACCACGCATTTAATTCTTTCAGAGCATTCTGTACCCAATTCCAAATGCCAGGAACCTGGCCGATCCCGGTAACCCATGTTCTGCGGTTCATGGTTTACCTGCATGCCCAGGGCTTTGCACCTCGCACCATAGCATCTAAGCTGTCAGCGTTGGCTTTTATGGCCAAAGTGGTAGGTCATGTGGACAGCACCACTGACTTCCGTGTGAGACATGTTTTGGAGGGGTGGGTGCGCGCGCGTGGGCGTTGCCCGGACGACCGCCACCCGATTTCCCCAGGGGTTTTTACCCAATTGGCCCGGGGCTGTTTTGATAAGATGAGGCAGCCCATTTTATGCGGCTACAACGGTCGCCTTTTTTGGAGCGCTCCGCATCGGCGAGCTTGAGATGCTGTATAAGGCGGATGCAAGTCGTGGATAGCACCACTCACTTCTGTGTGAGACATGTTTTGGAGGGGTGGGTGCGCGCGCGTGGGCGTTGCCTGGACGACCGCCACCCGATTTCCCCAGGGGTTTTTACCCAATTGGCCCGGGGCTGGCCTTGCCTCTGTTTTGATAAGATGAGGCAGCCCATTTCATGCGGCTACAACAGTGGCCTTTTTTGGAGTGCTCCGCATCGGCGAGCTTGAGATGCTGTATAAGGCGGATGCAAGTCGTAGGGCACTGGAACTCGAAGATGTCTGAGTGAACAATATTCGGCTCAGTTGGGGATACGCTCCTCTAAAACGTATCAGCACGGCGTAGGCAGTGGAGTAGACTGCTACGATGTTCCTCGGCAGACATCTGTCCGGTTGGTGCCCTACAGGATTTCCTTGCACTGTATGGCACGCACCATGGCCCGTTTTTCTGTCACCAAGATGGGTCTCCCCTTACTAAATTTCAATTTTGGAAGGTGATGGGCAAAGCGCTGGCCAGTGTGGGCCTCCCAGGCGCCCGCTATGGCACTCATTCATTCCGTATAGGGGCGGCCTCACCCGCAGCTGCTTTTGGGTACTCAGGGGCTGACATACGTAGCATGGGATGGTGGGGTTCGCAATGTTTTCAGTTTTATGTGCGCCCACTCCCGCCGTGAGTACCAACCCAGTCACCTTACCTACTTTCCCTCATTTTTCCTTACAGACCCGGGGTGTCGTATTACACCGGTGACAGTATGGCTGGTGGGCCATAGCTACGTGCACAGGGCAGCGCGTTATGCTGCGGTGACAGAGTGGGGACCCCAACTGGGACTTGGTGCATACGCAAGTCTCACATGGCATGGTAAGCCCGGGATGTTATGGCGGGAGCTGCTGCCTTTCCTTTTTTCAGGCCAGAATGCTGACCCGCCTGACATTCTGATCATACACCTGGGGGGCAATGATTTGGGCCAGGTCACCGGCTTGTCGCTGAAACATGCGATTTGCGAGGACCTCGCCTACCTGCATTACGTCTGGCCCGCCACAACCCTTGTTTGGTCGGACGTGGTCCCGCGCCATTCCTACAGAGGGGGTGTTGACCTCCTGGCCCTTGACCGTGCTAGACGCATGGTGAATAGGGCAGTGGCGCGTTTCCTTGTCTACAGGGCTTGGGGGAGGGTCAGTCGTCACCCCGCTATTAGCCTCCAAAGTTATGACTTGTATGCAGGGGATGGGGCCCATCTGTCGCGAGGAGGTGTGGACCTCCTGTTGGGTGATTGGCGAGCAGGCCTGTCGACCGAGCTGACGGTCTGGGGGGGGCGTCGAGCCTTCTTTGAAGCCCCTCCGTGTGGCGGGTAGCACTGGTAAGGTAAACATTATGACCCACAGGTATCCGGCAAGTTCGCAATTGACTGGACAACACTAGACAGGCATAAGTTGGTTAAACGTTGTCCGGTCAACGACGAACTAGGCGACGGGGTGATGGCTATAGCTAGGCAGCATGCATCACCCCGTGATTTTACGGATACGCGTCAGAGGGTGGGGTCATTAGTTAGATATTGACTACGGTCAACAATTTGTTTGTGGTCAACAAACAAATTGATACAAATGGATACATTGTAGCAATTGCCGTTGGCAATTTTGGGTGGTACCTTACCAGTGTTACTTCGGCCTGCTTGCCTTAAGAATTATGATTGGTCAATTACCAATAGAAATTTATAATTCGGACTAGGGCATGAATCAATAAATGTGGCCCAATGCCATTATCCACTTTCATTGGTGTCTGAGTCCTTTATTGGGGGGTGCGCCTGCAATGCAAGCGCGGCGCCAAAATGGCCGCCGCGCTCTTTGCGGGGGCCCCCCCACAGGACGAAGGCATCCGGGTAGTTAGGGGCGTGGCCAGCTCCCTTATAAAAGGGGTGGCCACGAGGCAGACGAGCTGCCATTTTGCGAAGCGACGGAGCGGAGAAGTTTTTCCCCTCCACCCCCTCCATAGTTAACAGTGTGATATTTTGGTCGCTTCGGGGCCGGGTGGGAATTTTTGGCTGGGACCCATATTGGCTTCCGGGTCCTGGTTTTTTCGCCCATCCCACACTGTTGCTATGGTTTGACATAGGGGTTTTTCTGCTGCTGCTGTTGACTTTGGTCACATGGGCGGGTAGCACTGGTAAGGTAAACATTATGACCCACAGGTATCCGGCAAGTTCGCAATTGACTGGACAACACTAGACAGGCATAAGTTGGTTAAACGTTGTCCGGTCAACGACGAACTAGGCGACGGGGTGATGGCTATAGCTAGGCAGCATGCATCACCCCGTGATTTTACGGATATGCGTCAGAGGGTGGGGTCATTAGTTAGATATTGACTACGGTCAACAATTTGTTTGTGGTCAACAAACAAATTGATACAAATGGATACATTGTAGCAATTGCTGTTGGCAATTTTGGGTGGTACCTTACCAGTGTTACTTCGGCCTGCTTGCCTTAAGAATTATGATTGGTCAATTACCAATAGAAATTTATAATTCGGACTAGGGCATGAATCAATAAATGTGGCCCAATGCCGTTATCCACTTTCATTGGTGTCTGAGTCCTTTATTGGGGGGTGCGCCTGCAAAGGGTGCTACAAAAACTCCAGAGGAACCAAAGATCAGCTATTAATTGACAAATTCAAAGAAAAGGTGAACAAATTTGTTTATGGCTTGGATTGACTATAAAAAGGCATATGATTTCATTCCACACACCTGGATTGAGAAATGCCTTGACATTTTTGGAATTAGCAACAATATTCAAAGTTTCATGAAGGCTTCAATGAAGCTATGGTGAGTAAAGTTAATGGCCTGTGGAGAAAACTTTGGTGAAGCTGAAATTAAGTGTGGAATTTTTCAAGGGGACTCACTATTACCTTTGCTATTTGTGCTATCAATGGCACCACTGACAAATATTCTAAATAGAACAAACTGTGGATATGAATTGGCTAAGAAAGGACTGAAGGTTTCACATTTGCTTTATATGGATGATCTAAAATTGTTTGGAAAGACAAAATCAGAATTAAAAGCACTGCTGGAAACTACAAATAAATTTAGTAAAGACATTGGAATGCAATTTGGAATTGATAAGTGTGCAACTATTACTGTTAAGGCAGGCAAAATTGTCAAAGGTGATGGATTTGAGTTAGATAATGGAGAATATATCAAAGCAATAATATCAGAAGATGGATACAAGTACCCGGGAGTTCTGGAAGCTTCTGACCTACTACACAACCAAGTCAAAAGAACTATTTCCTCAAAATACATAAAGAAGGTCCAGAAAATCCTGAGGTCACAACTGACAGGAGGCAATATCATCAAGGCAATTAATACCTGGGCAATATCTCTTATATGTTATTCAGCTGGGATAATTGATTGGACCCAAATGGAATTAGACAGCCTAGACCGAAAAACAAGGAAACTAATGACCATGCATCATGCCCTGCACCAAAAAAGTGATGTCGATCATTTGTACTTACCAAGAGCTGAGGGTGGCAGAGGACTCCTACAGGTGAAACAGACAGTAGAGGAAGAAAAGCATAGCTTGAATGACTAGATTAAGAAAAATGAATAGCCTATGCTTCAAGAAGTGAACAAAGGAGAACTTTTAAAAACAATGAAGAAGAAAGCTGAATACAAAAAGGAAAGGATAGACAGTTGAGCTGCAAACTGAAAAAACAAGCCATGCATGGTCAATATTTGAAAAACGTAGAAGGCAAGGCTGACCCAAAACTGACATGGGGATGGTTACGAGCTGGAGTTTTGAAGAAGGAAATAGAGGGATTTATATTGACAGCTCAGGAACAATAGCAAATGCCAGCTTTGTAATGAAAAGGATGATCAGTGGATGCAGCAAAATTTCACAGACTGATTATTTGCAATAATAATAATAGGGCTGCAAAAATTATCCATTGAAAACTTTGCCAGAAGTTTGGATTTGAATGCAGTAAAAATCATTGGGAACCTCAAGTAGAGAAGGTTTTAGAGAATGAGAGAGTTAAGATCCTGTGGGACTTTAAAATTCAAACAAATAGACATCTGCCTCACAACACACCTGATATAACTGTTGTGGAGAAGAAGAAAGTGTGGCTTATTGACATTGCTATACCAGGAGATGCACAAATTGAAGACAAACAACTGGAGAAAATAACAAAACATCATGATTTGCAAATTGAAGTCAAGCATCAATGGCAGAAGAAATCTGTTGTTGTTCCCATAGTGATAGGAGCCCTTGGAACAGTACCTAAAGGACTCCCTAGATATTTGAAAATTTTGGATTTCTCCAATTTGAACATCATAACTCTCCAAAAAACAACTCTACTGGGTACTGCATTTATACTCAGACATTACCTTAACAGCTCTTAGGTCCTTGGTTAGGGCTTGAACTGCTAATTTATTCCAGTCCTAAACTGTGAACCAAATGGTTGATTTGAATAATAATAATAATAATAATAATAATAATAATAATAATAATAATAATAATAATAATAATAATAATAATAATAATAATAATAATAATAATAATAATAATAATAATAATAATAATAATAATATAAAAAATCTACTAGCTTGGTCTTCATTGTATATGGCCAGATGTAAGGCTCCTACTCTCATTTCTGCTTCTCCCTTTTCTTCACCAGAACTTATGAGGCCATCCTATTACCATGAGTTGGGTACAGGGAGTTAGACCAGAGTCTGTGTCATTCAAGCTGGCACCCTTTGTTTGCCCACACACTGAAAAGGAAAATGAGAATTTGGTAAAATATATTTTATTTCTTCAAAGAAATAGTATGAATCAGAATTCCATTTTTCCTAGAAACCTCTGTGTAAAATTAATTTGTGTTGTACATACCACAAAATACTTAATTTACAGGTTTTTGCTTGCCATTTGTTTTCCTTTACAAATATACTATTCTAACAGGTACCACAAAAAAATATTGCTAATATCTGGACATACTGCATTGCTGAATGAAACTCAGCCATAAATTAATGTTACAATATGAAGGAAAAAAATCTAACCACACCTTTGAGTTCTAATGGTGTACCTTCTTGTAAACCAAAGAAAAAGAGTGACAACATTGCATTGAGGCTAACGTGAGCCCTTCAGATGACACATGGCATGGTCCTCATTGTGGCTATTGTTACGTTTAAGTAAGGCCTTTTAAATTAATCAGTTTCACCAAGTTTCCACTGTATGGGGCTGCTGAGGCAGGATTTGCTAAAAAAAAAAAACTTTAACACTGAATTAACAGCATCACAGCACTCAGCACTCTTATTTCACAAAACCACTCCAAGGGTCTGTAATTACAGTAACTATTTTCCCAAATGCGCTTTGTGCAGCTGAGGAAGGCATCCAGGTAATGAAACCTGTTCAGAAAGGAAATACATACATCCCAGCACAAGTTTGGTAGTCCCACAAGCAGTTAAGCTTCTCAGTGATTCTGAATGGGATAGAAGTTGGGGCCGGGATGGTAGGAAAGACAGAAATGGGAAACCGAACACACACTTCTCAAGGACACTGCCTGGCTAGATAAAGCCAGAAAGCAACATGGTCGTTGAATAAAGTAGGTCATAGAGTCAAAGGGGGTGGGGTGGAGGGGGGTGTCAGAAGGGAAAGAGGCTTAATTTCACATGTTGCACATTAGTCGACTGTAGAAAAGTGTGGCTCAAACTGCTCTTTGCTCAGAGCATTGCTTTACAGGCAACCAATCTGGTAATCATCACAAGGATGGTCAAAGTCGAGGTGGAAAGTTACCGGGAAGTCAACAACCTTAGGAGCTGGTTGTGTTCATGCCTGCCTGTACTCACAAGAAGATACACACATGGTTTCATGCAGTCCTCTGTCTCTCCATTTCTTCCCATCCACAGTTTAGACTGCAACTATTCCTCAGCACAGTGACAGTTCCAAAGCCACCCATAACTGAGCAGTGCTGGGATGACTGTTTTTCAGCAAGCAGCACTAACTTACCACTTGTTGATGGATGGCTTTGGATGTTTTGACACATGATGGCATGGAAGTGGCTCGGCTGCAGCTCGTCCAGTGTCAAAAAGGTCTGAAAGTGGCCTACATTGGGAGCAACATACTTTGGGCTGCCCAGTTGAGTAAGCCTGGCTCTGAGGCAGCAGAGCTTTCCATTTGCCCTGGGATAATGCTTGGTCACCTTCAGAAGGGTCTGTGGAGGTCCCTGGTGAGGCAACAACACCTGTACCTTCATGCCTACAAATATACCGTGTGGGTAAGTAAAATCCTCTCATCGCAGCGTCAAAGGCCTGTTCTGAACACAGTGCTTGAGGGTTTTTAAATTAGATGTGCATGGCAACAAAAGGGCGTTCCATGTGGGTTGACTGTGACTATGTGTCCTGTGCATTAGCTGCCTTCATTTGAGAGAGAAGCATCAGTGACTGTGGGAATTGCAGAATGGTTTGGCACACCAGTCCAGACTGTGCTCTTTTTCTCCCTTGAGAGTAGTCTGAAAGCCAGGCTGAAAAAGAACTCCAATTCATCCAGCCCACACCACCCTTGCCGCTCCTGGAAGCGGAAGTAAAATGCACCCATAGGGCACATTTTACTTCCACTTTCAGGAGCAGCAACGGCAGGAGCAGCAAGGGATAAATTGGTCTCAGGGGCCAGATCCAGCCTGCAGGCTGTAGTTTGGCCACCCCTGGTTTAAGCAGAGAAAATGGCAGCTCTATGGCTGGAGTGGAGCGTTTTGCAGTGTGTGCCACACCCACCAGTAAAGGCAGCTGCTTCAGCTAGGCCTCCTGGCTTGGTTCCCACAATGCCCTTCACAAAGCTGATGGCATCTCATAGTCAACAAAAATCTCAAACTGCAGATATGACCCCAGGGCCTTGATGGCAAACCTTGGCACTCCAGATGTTCTTGGGACTTCAATTCCCAGAAGCCCAAGCACCCTGTGAATCCACACAAATGGGTGTGTTTTACTTCTGCTTCTGGGAGCAACGAGGGCAGCGCGGGCTGGATGAATCATAGTAAACCTATTTGTATGGATTCACAGGGTGCTTGGGCTTCTGGGAATTGAAGTTCAAGAACATCTGGAGTGCCAAGGTTCACCAAAATGGCCCTAGGGAGAGGAAGGCAATGCTACCTGAAGAGCCTTGCACAGAAGTGTTTCAACATGCCTAGTACCCGTATTGGAAAGGGGAGGGGGAGAGATTGTGCTTTTCTCATTCTCCCATATCCACCTGCCTCTTCCCCCCACCCCCATGATTTTTTTTTTAAAACAAATTTGGGAATATACTCCAGCACAGTCTGAACCCAGCAACAAAACAGTAAAAGCTTAGCAAGAATCAACACGGTGGAATGTTGTTGTTTTTTTTTTAAAAAAAAACAGCAATCGGCTACAGTGTGGTTAGGCAGCTTAGTGAATTAATTGCTTAGGCATTAAAAATAAATTATTATAAAATAGATTTCTGTACATTTTACATATAGATCTATCTACAGATATAGGGAGAAACAAGCTGAATTCTGGCAAGTGCTTCCACATCAACCATTAATCCCAGCCAAAGTCCTGTCCAGTCATCTGGTAGAACTTCATGTTGAAGGGCCTGTAGAACTCACGCAGCCGCTGCACCACCTTCTGGTCTATGCTGGGGTGGGTCCGCCCTTTGGTTTTGCCTAGGCAGTGGGGCTTGCTGCTGCCTTCTGCCTTCTTCAGGCATGGGAAACCCTTGGTCTTGTTGAAGTAGAAATGTTTGTCTGTGATGATCCGCTTGAGGCCCAGGAAATCCTGGACTCGACCCAGCTCACCGGCTGGATCGCTGATGAGCCTCTCTCCACTGACAAAGAGGATCTGCCCAATGGGGAAGTAGAGGAGCCAGTTTTCCAGGTGCTTGGCATAGATGCCAATCTGGATGGCACTCCAGGAAGTATCAATAAGACCTGTAGTCCTGTTTTTGAAGGTCAGGCTCTCAAAGGTGGGGATGTCCGGCTTCTTGGACAACGTTTGTGTGTAGTCTGAAATGGCTCTGGTGACCGGGTCTCTCACCACCACAATGAGCTTGGTGTCCTTGGACATGGTGGAAATACGAGCTGGAGCCTCCTTGGTGACAAAGTAGCTCGGAGTCTTCTCCATGGTGATCTGCCCATCAAGAGTTCTTGGCATCAGGTCTCTGCCAAAAAAAGAAAAGAGAAAAGACATTGACAGGCTGTTTAGAATAACAAAAGGGTATTAATTACATAGGTAGCTCATGGTTTAGCTATTTGGCTGTGGATTCAGAAGTTGCAAGTTTTAACTTGTGTACACCACCCAGAGTCCATTGGATAGGGCGGTATATAAATCTATTAAATTAAATTACTGTCCCTCTGGGAAATTTTGAAAAGGTAGCCATGTTATTCTGTGTTTCAAGCCTATTAGAGAGTAAACAAGCTCTCCTAGGAAGAAGAGTCAGCCTATGTGAACTTGGGCAAACTCCATGGTTCCAGGGTGCCCTCAGAGGAGGGAATGGTCAACAAGTAATGAGTTCTCTTTACCTAGAAAATCCTGTAAAGGGTCACCATATGCGACAACTGACTGACAACATCCAATAACAACAGACTTTTACCATTCTTGGTACTGATAATGCAAGATTACTTATTCAAACAACAAGCAACAGAACATTCTGACTAAGAGGACAATAAACCCAAAGGGCTAAAATGTACCCAGGGTGTGTTTCATAATGGTAAGAACTTACTAGAATAGCCTGTGTTAGCTTGTTACATCAAACTGGTGGGTATCTGATTAATCTGTGGAAGAACTAACAGGAGCAAAAAGGGAGTCAGTAAGAGGACTCCTCCTCCTAAATTTGGGTTCTGGGCTGCAGCTCCTATTGTTCTTGGCTATTGCCCAGGTTAAATAAAACTGGGAGAGTGGTAGGCTTAGACATCTGGTTGGGAAGGGCTAATTTAGGTGAGACAAGGCTATTCTTAAAGCAGTGCACAAGTTTCCATCAGAAAACAAAGGGGATAAGCATAGGTTTTTCTCCCCTAGTTGGACATATGGTCATGAAAGTATCAACAAAACATGCATCTTGAAGGGGGGTTAGGCATAGTACCACACCGAGACAGCAGTGGAGTTCTTGTCAAGCCAAGGAGCCATGAGAAACTGCCAGGTGCATTTCATTACACACACACACACACACACACACACACACACACACACACACACACACACACACACAATGCCTTGTGTAAGTGAAACAGTCGCTGCATTTGGTCTGCAGTCAGATTGGCGACATTTGCCTATTCACCATTAATTCCCCACCACCACCAAAAACAAAAACACAACACTACCTGAATACAGGAAGCTGAAACACTCACTTAGCAACACAGGTTCCTTGAGGAAAGCCACCTCCACGACTTCTAATGTAAAAACCAATGCAAAGACAGATACATCTACAAAGTCAGTGGACAGGTGGCCATGTGGTAATCCAATAGCTGAAAGCCTAATGCCTTTTGTGGCAGCGCAGGAGGATTCTTCACTAACCTGTTGACACTTCCCAGTAAAGAAAATGAAGAGAGACTCTTGTTAAGGGAGGGGTTGACAAGAAGAAAAAGAGGAGAAAGGAGGTAGGGGAGTGTTTTGCATGCTGTTTCCACAATGTTGTTTTCAACAACAAGTTGGGAGGTACAAACAACTGAGCTCCTGAGATGGCAGAAGAGAACTATTGGGCATTATTTGTTTTAAAAAAAAACATAGATTACTTTTGTATTAAAAAAGGAAGCAGTCAGAAATAAGCAAGTGGTCTCAGAGAATGCCCAAGGAAGCTTTGCCTCTTTGGTGTATGCAAACCAAGACACAGGACACAGCCTCGGGCTGGGTTAACTCAGGTTTATTGCATCATGGGCAGAGGGAACATGAGGTAATGGCGGATCGATAGCTCTTTATATACAGCAGTAACACATTTGAACGTGGTGCCATGGTAGCCCATTGGCTACTGTCTGCGTGACGTCATTGCAGGTCACGCCCTTCTTGTCCAGGTGTAGGTGGTGGCGGGAAAACTTCCCGCGCTGTTGCCTTTGATGAGTTTGGACCGAGAGAGCTTGGACGCTCGCTGCTGCCAGCTGGTGGTCATTAGCTCGCGTCCTATTACAGGGTTTATATGAAACAGCTGAAGGTTACATTGTTGCTATAGGCAAGGTTACATTGGCTCAGATACATTGTAATCCGTGTGTACAATAAAACCAACAGAACACAACACCCCTCCCCCCTAGGACGAGACAAAGTCTCGAGCCCACACTTAAACACACTCCCCCCCCCCTTTAGGAGACAAAGTCTCTCAGCCAAGATGGCTTATTTCGAACACGCTGGGGTCTCGATGCGGGCTGCCTCTCCCCGGGTTTGCTACCTTCTCTTTGTCCCCTGGTTTCCTGTCCTGTAATATGAGAGGGAGACTCGTTAGTGACTTTCCGCGGCTCCGCGGCGTTGTTGGGAGGTGTGCTCTTTCTTAGGGAGGAACCGGGGGCACTGGGGGCTAACGAAAAACCCCTCTTCTCGCTTGGACGGGTGGGGGAACACTCCTGAAAACCCCCCCGGCTCGCAAAATCAAACTCAAAATTACTATCGGGGGCAGCGGGCGCGAACTCCTCTCCCCCTTCCCCGACCCCTGATAGGACTGGCGTATCAAAAGGATATGAGTCGGGGCCGCTGCTATCAAAAGGATATGAGTCGGGGCCGCTGCTTCTGCTTCCTTCCCCCCTTGCTTGGGACTGTTGTCCATTGCTGTCTCCCCCTTGGGTTAAGCGGGTGGGGGAGAACCCTAACGCTGAATCCTGTTGCTGAGCTCCACTGACTGGCCCACTCACTCGGTGCCTCAGTTGGTCTGCGTGCCTCCTCCAGAGGAGGCCGGTGTTAGTCTCGACCCGGTACGATACTGGCCCCGTCTGTTCTACAACCTTCCCTGGTACCCAGGCCGGCCCTGCGCTGGAATAGTTCCTGCAGTGAACAGGGTCCCCGGCGGCGAAACCTTTCGAGACTGCCAACCCTATGTTTTTTCCTTTATCCTCGACCCTCGTCGGGTCTAGCCTGGACAGGATCGTGGTCAGTTTTCGCCGCATCAAGAGCTCCGCCGGCGAGTAGCCTGACGCTAAAGGGGTTACCCTATACGCTAAGAGGAACTGGCATACCTGGTGATTCAGGTCCCCCGGGCCCATGCGCCGCAGCGCGTCCTTTGTTGTACGCACTAGTCGTTCCACTTGGCCATTCGTGGCCGGGTGAAACGGTGCGGATGTGACATGCCGAATGGCGTTTGCCTCCATGAATGCTCCGAACTCAGCGGAGGTGAAGCAACTAGCGTTATCGCTGACTAAAGTGTCGGGTAAACCGAACGTGGAAAAGACTCTCCTTAGCCGGCTAATTGTCGTGGCGGAGGACGTGCTCTTTACTGGGATAACCTCCAGCCACTTGGAGAACGCATCTACCACCAGGAGAAACATGGTTCCTCGGAACGGGCCAGCGAAATCCACGTGCACTCTGGACCACGGCCCCCTTGCCGTGTCCCACTCCCTATGCGGGAGACGGGCCGCCTCAGGTCGGGATTCCTGGCAAGCCTCGCAAGTGCCGACCATGTGCTCAATGTCCGCGTCCAGCTGTGGCCACCAGAAGTAACTCCGGGCTAGCGCTTTTGAACGAACTATGCCCGGGTGGCTGACGTGCAGCAGTTCGAGCACCCTCGTCCGCAGGGGCGCAGGGACCACCACCCGTTGGCCCCACAGAAGGCACCCCCTCTCTAGGGACAACTCAAGCTTTTTCCTAAAGAATGGGTCGAACTCTGTACTCGGGGACGAAGCCGGCCACCCCTTCTGCACCCATGCACTAACTTTCTCCAGCGTCCTGTCCTTGCCTGTCGCCCTAGCAATGTCGGCTGGTACTAGTGGGGGTGCGTCTAAAACCTCAATTAGCAACACCTGGCGGTCTCTTTCCGCTCTCGCCTTCTGGTCCGCCGACAAGGGCAGAGGGGATCTCGAAAGCGCATCAGCATGGCTGATCTCCTTTCCGGGCCTGTACTCCAACTCATGTTGGTACGCGTTGAGAAAAATAGCCCATCGCAGCATCCTCGGGGACAGGATCTGTGGCGTGGGCTTGCTTGCCGTGAAAATCCCTAACAGCGGCTTGTGATCGGTCACGATTTTGAACGGGCGGCCATACAAAAAATCGTGAAATTTTTTGGTCCCCGCTACTATTGCTAACGCTTCTCTGTCGGTTTGCGCGTAATTTCGCTCCGCTTGGGACAGGGACCTTGAGTAAAACGCTACCGGGGCCTCCCTTCCGTCCTCCAACACGTGGCAAAGCACCGCCCCCACCCCCACCGGGGATGCATCACAGACTAGGACCACTGGCCGTTTGGGGTTGAAGTGCGTCAGGATTGCCTCAGATGTTAGGAGTTGCTTTAGCTCCTTGAACGCCCTCTCGTGCTCGTCACCCCACATCCATGGCTCCTCCTTTTTAAGTAACCGATGGAGCGGTTCGGCCACGGACGCCTTCCGCGGGAGGAATGTATGGTAAACATTGAGGAGCCCCAGGAAAGACTGCAGCTCGGTTTTGGATGTGGGGCGAGGGGCCTTTTTAATGGCTGCTACTTTGGAGTTAGACGGCTTAATCCCCTCGGGTGTGATCCGGAACCCTAAAAACTCGACCTCGGTCTCGAAAAAAACACATTTGTCCTTCCTCAATCTCAGCCCCGCTTTCTCGAACACGGTCAGTACTTTGTCCAACCTTTTCGCCAGTTCAGCCTCACTCCCCCCTGTTATCAACACGTCATCAAAATAAGGCAACACCCCCTCCAGGCCCTTTAGGAGGCGTTCCACGAGCGATTGAAAAAGGCCGGGTGCCGAGTTCACGCCGAACTGTAACCGCGACACCTGGAACGCTCCCTTATGTGTAACTATCGTTTGTGCCGCGGCCGTGGCGGGGGTCACTGGAAGTTGCTGATAGGCCTGTGCCAAATCGAGTTTAGCGAAACACTTTCCCCCATTTAGTCTGGCCAAAAGGTGGCTGATCACTGGCACCGGGTATGCATTAGGGCGGATCGCCTTGTTAATTGTACACTTATAATCAGCGCAAATGCGCACCTCCCCGTTAGCCTTTAGAGCCGTTACAATTGGAGTTTCCCACTCCGCGGAGTCAACAGGAATAAGAATCCCCTGGCCCACCAGTTTGTCCAGTTCCGCCTCTATCTTGTCCTTGAGTGCAAACGGCACCCTGCGTGGTTTGAGTCTTATCGGGCGGACCTCCGGGTCTATGTCGAAAGCTACAGGGGGTCCCTTGAACCTTCCGAGTCCTTTCTTAAAAACGGCGGGATGCGCATCGCAAACCGCTTGTATTGGGTCCCCCCCCACGGTATGCACCCCCCCTATGAACAAACCTAAGGGCTGAAACCACTGTGTCCCTAGGAGGCTACAGCTTCCCCCTTTGAGGACAACTAGGGGCAGTTCCGCAGAATGTCTCTTAAACTTGACCCGAAATTTCCCGACCCCCAACACCGGAATGCTGTTTCCCTGTACGTCCCGTAGTGTGGACCTCAACGCTTTAAGCTTGGGCCGCACGTGGGGGTCGATTTTCAGGAACTCTTTCTGGGGAATTATGGAATAGGAGGACCCCGAGTCAATTTCCATCCTAATAGGGGCCCCTTGTACTAATACCTCAACGAAGTAATGGGACTGTCCCGCGGACACGCTGAACACTGAGGCGTCGTCCTCGCTGCCGTCCGAGACGCGGCCCACGCCGTCCTGCTTCCTCGTGGTCTGGGCGCCATCTTTGGGCCTCGCTGGACGGTCCGGTCTGGCTGCGCGGTCTTGTGACTGCCTCCGGCCCTCTTTCCTCTTTCTGCACGCCTTGGCGATGTGCCCCCGACGGCCGCAGGTGTAACACTCGGCCTTCCTGAACGGGCATCTCGCGCGCTCGTGGGCCGCTCCGCAACCCTCGCAGCGTCGACCACCCTTCCGGACCTTCTGGACCTCCTCGCCGTCGCTGCCTTCCGTAGACGACTTTGAGGCCCGTCGAGTCGCGTGCACCGACTGTCCGGTCTTCCCGTGCACCGAATTTTCCGCCTTGCCGGCTCTAGGACGCCACTCACGCCACTGGTGCATCTCGTCCACTCCGGCATTCGTGGACTCTGCGGCTTCCGCGGCCTCTATGACCTCTGCCAGCGTGGGTGGCGGCTCCTTATTCATCAAGCTGCGCTGTACCTCCTTGTCTTTCAGGCCACACAACACGCCGTCCCTGAGGACCAACTCCAGGATATCGCCCCATTTACAGGGGGCGGCGGCTATCCTCATGGCAGCCACGAATGCCTCAACCGACTCATCCGGCGCTTGGACTCGCCTCCAAAACGCGCTCCGAGCGGGAAACATTGCCCTCGAGGGGCAGAACCGCTCTCGCAGCAGTTTCATGATGTCGCTCGCCTTAAAGTCGCTCACCTTCTTCGGAGCGATTATGCCCACCAGCGTCCGCTTGGTTTCCATCCCGAGCATTCTGGTGAGGATGGCCCTCTTTCTCTCCTCGTCTTCTCCTTTGACTCTGAGTTCCACCAGGGCCGCCTGGAAATCCATCTCAAGCAGCTCCCAGTCTTGCGGTTTGGTGATGTTGAAACCGCTCTGTGCCCTGGCTGTTCCGTGGGGATCCATGATCCCACCTTCGTCGCCAATTTGGTGTATGCAAACCAAGACACAGGACACAGCCTCGGGCTGGGTTAACTCAGGTTTATTGCATCATGGGCAGAGGGAACATGAGGTAATGGCGGATCGATAGCTCTTTATATACAGCAGTAACACATTTGAACGTGGTGCCATGGTAGCCCATTGGCTACTGTCTGCGTGACGTCATTGCAGGTCACGCCCTTCTTGTCCAGGTGTAGGTGGTGGCGGGAAAACTTCCCGCGCTGTTGCCTTTGATGAGTTTGGACCGAGAGAGTTTGGACGCTCGCTGCTGCCAGCTGGTGGTCATTAGCTCGCGTCCTATTACAGGGTTTATATGAAACAGCTGAAGGTTACATTGTTGCTATAGGCAAGGTTACATTGGCTCAGATACATTGTAATCCGTGTGTACAATAAAACCAACAGAACACAACAGCCTCACACTGTGATGGGTAACTTCAGTCAGTTTGCAGGGATTTGTGGCTAGAGATGGTAAAAACATCCCTTCTCGCCCAGCAACTTTGTATCTATCTGCTTGGGTGGAATGAAGACAGATACAATGACTTGCACCTTGGACTCTATGAACCAAGTTCCCAATTAGTCTATGAACATCCATGAGGATGTGTAGAAAGAGGACCAGAGATGGAAAAACTTGAAACCAAGCTAAAGCAAGCAGTCTTATCCTTGTAGAAACAGGTAAGAATCCTAAACCCTGAGGACATACTAAATGATGAACAGAGGAGAGAAAGATGGCAAGGGTGTAAAGCTAGGGAAAGAGGAGAAACACCCTGGAAAGGGAACAGGCACAAAATGTATCAATAGCAATAAACAAACTTTAATACAATAATAAAAATGGTGGGTAACTTGAAGACACACATCCAGTCACTGCAAACACGAAAAGTATGTCTATAAACAGTATCATGCAATGAACTAGTCATCAACAGGATGACTCCCCACAGCCTAACTGGAACAATGTATGCAGGTCATAGGATGTGAGATGTCACAAGCGGCAGGTCTCAATATCCATCCTGTAATTGGACATTTCGTGAGCCTTTCTCAAGAGCCTGTGAACACAATAAAATACAATGTGCAAAAACCAAATACCAAAGTACAGCCCGTGAAAACCAAGAAGAAAGAACTACTAATAATGTACATGAGGTTACATGACTAATTTGTTGATTACACTCGTTTTTTGGTCATTTACTGCTACCTTTTGTATCGTCTTTTTCGTCAGCATTACGGATTATGAACTTCGTCCACACGGACTTACATCTACTTCAGCATCAACGGACTGTGCTCCTGATAACCTATTAGTCTACTGTTTTTTTGCAGTCAGCACACATATTTGAACCTAGCATTATACTGTTTATAGACATACTTTTCGTGTTTGCAGTGATTGGATGTGTGTCTTCTAGTTACCCACCATTTTTATTATTGTATTAAAGTTTGTTTATTGCTATTGATACATTTTGTGCCCGTTCCCTTTCCAGGGTGTTTCTCCTCTTTCCCTAAATGATGAACAGAGACAGAGAGACTACCATCAGAGTAACTACAAGAATTTCCACTTTATATGATCTGGCTGTTTGCTTTGGAAATAGGTTTTTTGGTGCAGAGTTCATTACGGCTTGGCTAATCAATGTATTGACTTAAAGCAGGAAGCACTATCACAGCCATGTAGCATGGCTGAGTCATTCTTGCCAAAACAGGAGGTATAGGCAGAAATCATTTCTTCTCTTTGCTCATAAAGTGAGGTAAATAAGTATGGCCATCCCAGGTCTGGCACAGTGTTGGGAAAATTTTCCAGATGTGACAAATGAATTAAGGGTGATGGATCCTCCAGATCCATGACGAACCTTCCCTTCTTACTACACGCATACACATATCCAAACACACAAAATAGAATGCCTCATTTCTCCAACTCCAAAATATCAACACCTCTACTTTTGTCAAGGCTTTGGAAAATATGGAAGTACTTTTTGTCACTTAGTAAGAAAGATGTGCTTTCTACACATCCTCAGCCAGTTGTTGACTGCCCACAGGATTCCAGTCTAAACATTCTTATTCTCCTGTAAATACAATCAAGCCTTCTCAGTCACAGAGCAACAGATCCCAGTTACTTAGAGCAGCAACCCCTAACCAAGCCATCTCTCTCTCTCTCTCTTAGAATTGTTTTGCTTATCAATTGACATTCACAAACACTTTGAAATACATTCTTCCTAGTCCCATGTAGGAGAGGGAACTATAAAGCTCGAGCCATGGTGTCCACTGTTGAACTGAAATCCAGACATGCCTGCATGAAACAGCTGTAGCTCAACATCTGTTTCATATTTTACAAAAGGATCTACCAAGCAGTTTGGGCCTGAGGACATGCTAAATGATGAACAGAGACAGAGAGACTACCATCAGAGTAACTACAAGAATTTCCACTTTATACGACCTGGCTGTTTGCTTTGGAAATAGGTTTTTGGGTGCAGAGTTCATTACGGCTTGGCTAATCAATGTATTGACTTAAAGCAGGGGTTTGCAACCTACAGCCCATGGGCTGGATGGCCGCGATGCCATTTCATGTGGCCCATTGATCCTGCCTCCACCAGAAGCGGTAGAAGTGGCAAAAAACAGCTGAAAATGCGCTGCCCTCACTCCCTCCGCCAGCACTGCCAGAAGCAGCGGCAATGGCAAAAACAGCAAAAACGCACTGTAAATGCACCCACTCATGGCTGTTGTAAATGCATTTACGACAGCCACACATGTGTTTTATGGCAGTGTTTACAACCGGGGACCACATGTCCAGCCCGCTCAGCTGTCTGAGGGGGCATGGTCCGGCCCACAGTGGGAAAACATTGAGAACCCCTGACTTAAAGGTTGAAATTCTTCAGGATTCATGATAGTTTGGAAAGGAGAGTCAAAACAAGGGCCGCTATACCTTGCAGCAAGGACCAAGCTTTTAGAGATTCTATTTCTCAGAGTGAAGCAGAAGAAAGGTGAGTTGAAATGAGGAAGTAAAGAGGCAGCCGAGACAAACCTTCAAAAAGGAAAATTGGAACTGAAATTACTAGTAATACAATAAAAATGTCCATGTGTGAAATTACATTTCTCTCTGCCATCATGCTGAATAGACAGGGGAGGAGGGAGGACAAAAATATAAAATATATCAGACAGAGTTTACAGCCTCTTCTTCTGCTGCTTGATAAAACAATCAAAATCTAGGAAACCTAGACTATCATGCTGCTAAACCAAAGATGACAACCACTCAGTGGGATAAGATGTTAAGTGAAGCCAAAGGTATCACCACTGTGGCCAATGGGCTTTAAACAAAGCTTTAATAAGGAGCAGAAATAACTTTCAAAATTGTTTATTTCAAGAAATTTATCTGCACAAAACCCTATTTTAGCTTGCAAAGCATATCCATGCCTTTTTAACCATAAGAAATCTCAATAATGAGAAATGAACCTTTCACAGGAAAAATGCCATTGTGTGAATTTGTATAAGATGGATCTCAGCTTGCCATGAAGTGACCCACACTAACTATGATCATGGAGCCATCTCCTGCGTCACGTATGAAATGAGACATGCAAGATTTAACACTGGGACTGCAATGGACTGCCTCAGCCTTGAGGATATGGACAAGGTGCGCCCTCATGGAGGCCTCTTCCGCCTCCATGACCATTGGGAATCTGAGTTCCTCCTCCCCTCATTTTGCTGGTGGGTCCAATATGATGGTTTCCAGTGGCATTTTCTCCACAGAGGGAACCATCACCCCACCTAAAGGGGCTCATCAGCCATTGGCCACTTTAGGGAGTAAGGTTATTTACCACCGCCCAACACTCAGTGTTGAGTTGCTGGCTGTACAGTCTACTCCATTACCATAGTGGGATGTCCGGCCAGACACTTCTTACTCCTCAGGAAAACCAACGGTATCTTTACCCCTTCAAATTCACTCTGATTCACCCTTTCATTTGCTGTGGGATGCACCTAAAGCACCCCTTACTTAAAGGCCACAAGAACTTCATTCCAGCCAGAGTAAATAGAAATGGAAAATAAGCCATGATGATGACTGGGTAGCAGTTAGATGACAAACTCACCACTGTTTATGGGGCACCACTGTTTATGGGGCTGTTTATGAAGAGACACTCTCTCTTCATTATTAGGTATTCATTTCACATAGCTGGGCCAGCAGGGAGCCATTAAGTAATCTGTAGACATTCCCTCCTATAGGTTTCTCTCCCCCACCCATCCTTATTATTTTCCATCATGTAAATGAAAGAGGAGGCAAAAGGTTTTTAAAAAAATAAGATGACACAGAACAACCATTGCCCAGCTGAAAGAGGAATGTGAGTGGAGAAATGGGGGAAACTACAGAGTGCCTGAAGTACACCCAAAAGGCCTTTTTTTTAAAATTGTAAGTTTTTTTAAACAATTGATATAACTATGGTTGCTATTTCACCCTCTCACAAAATGTCAGCACAACCCAAAAAGGGGTCGGGCCCATACTCTAGGACGAAGACAAGTGGATCTCCTAATGTCCCCACTGGAATGGAAACAGAAAGACCATGGGAGACTGAGTGACCCCTTTCATCTCTGCCCTTGGCAAAGACATATGGGATGAGGATGCCCATCTGACCAAATGGAACTGCGCATTCATTAATCTCTTTGCTCCCTGAAGCTGCATTATTCATAAGTTTCTCTCTGTTTAAGAGCTTTAAAAAAAAGAAAAACACAGATGTCAGCAACTTTTTTATACTTGGCGTGTACAAGCTATTAAGGAATCAACCCACAAGTCATTTGAATGAGGAATCTAAATGAAGGCAAGACTGCACCCATTCTAAAAGTCTATGCTGTACCCCCAACTGTGCTGGACATTTTGGTTTCAATGCTGGGTTTTGGGTCTGCGGGAATTTCCTGGAAACCTACCCACTAAAGTATATACACAGGAACTGCTGATGGCTTTGCAAAATCTACCCAAGCCAAGTTCAGCCACCTGTGATGGCCACTTATCCACAGGAAGGCGGAGGGAGCAAAACTTTCACAATCTGCTGATCCAGCTGTAATTACACCCGTGCTCTGCTCAGACATTATTCCTCCACCCCAACCCCCTGCATGGATTGCCAGCACAGACAAGGGCTTTTTCGGCAGCCATCATGGACGAGTGAATACATTTAAATTCAATACCAGCCGCTTCAAAGAAGTTAAGACTAACACAGAAGCTTTTCAAGTGGCCAAGAAGGAATGTAAAATTAGAGACAGCTCTAAAATGCTAGAGCAGTCTGGACATCGTGATTAATTGGGCCCCCATTCCATGTAGCCAAATTAGTTTAATCGTTCCTGTTACAGATTTAACTCTCCTACAATTCAGTGAGAGCTGACTTAATGGGCATTAGGCAGCAAATGGCAGAAGATTCAAAGCTGAATAAAAAGGCTATCCTCCAGCTCCTGGACGGAAGGGCACAAAGTATTCAATAGTGTTCATTTGACATCTAACATATCTGCACTTCACAGAGAAGCAACCAAATTATCATCAGCGCACAAAAGTATGTATGTAAAGCAGAGAGCCCTCCACTGGTGGATAAACCACAACTCCCATAAGACTTGCCTCATGTGGTTTGAACCCTGGGAGCAGGAATGGTTGGAGAGGGGTGCTGTCATGATTCCACTCAATCCCCTTTTGGAGGAATTCATGCCAACTAAGATGTCTTTATATAGAAATATGATGCCTTTAGCAAAGCCTTGCCACAGAGACTACCAACCACGCGATGGAAAGGCAGCACTGAATAACCATCAACAAATGAATCACTCCTGCAAGGAACAAAAATTCAAATTAATGTGCAAGTGCAGACATGAACAGGGCCACATCTAGTTTACCCTTGTTCAAACATCAAAGGCCACACCAATCACAATCTTGTTCTGCTCCTGTGGTTAAACTGTGATTCCATCTATCACTTTCATGGCTTCTGAATGAGTCCCTAACTAAATGTTAGAAATTATGACAGCTTTCAAAAAGTTTCATTTCAGTCAAAACAGGCCTGGCTTTTTGTAGCCAAGAGAGGTTCTAATGGAATGGAGCAGTTCTTTAGGTAAAGGTAAAGGTTTCCCTTGCTCAAAAGCCAGTTGTATCCAACTCTAGGATTCAGTGCTCATCTCTGTTTCAAAGCTGAAGAGCCAGCATTGTCTGCTTCTGCAGACATTTCCGTGGTCATGTGGCAGGCATGACTAGACACCGGAACACTGTCACCTTCCCACCGAAGTGGTCCCTATTGATCTACTTGCAATTTCTTGCTTTTGAACTGCTAGGTTGGCAGAAGCTGGGACAAAAACGGGAGCTCATTCCATCCTGCAGTACTCGGGAATCGAACTGCTGACCTTCCGCCTCCCAGTCAGCATCTTAGCCACTTGAGCCACTGCAGTGTGCAGTTCTTTACTGAGTCAAATACCCATAACCTATGGGGCAGTGTCAGCCTTAATGGTGAACTTTCAAAGATTGTTCCAGCAAATTCTAGGGCTCCTAAAATGCCACAAAAGCTTAATAGGAAAGTTGCAAATCCAAAGATAATTACAGCTGAAAGCCTTCTTCAACAGAGTAGGTGCCTATATACACCATTACCACTCTTACTACACAACGTAGCTGGAATGGAGTGCAGCTTTCCTGAATTCACTGTTGGTCTTCATGACTCAGCCTAGGCCCAATCAGTGGATTAGTCACTGATAGCCTTATCCACCATATGGTCTACCGTATGGCATGCAGCCTAAATTCAAAATACACCTACCAATGTGCTCTCCGACAGCAAAGAACTACATACTGGTATGAAACCAGTATGTACTTAAGAATACTGCCCATTTATCTGGACTAAGGGCAATTCCACAAGATTTTGATTGTGGGAGGCAGCATTCACATCACCATAAATTCAGGAAATGCTCCAGAAATACCAGAATGATCCAAATAAAGAACTGTTCTAGTCTCTATAGGTATAGATTATGTATGTAGGTATATCTGTATGTATGAAGAAACCTATTTGCTTCACCAAGGCTCCACATCGTAAGTAAGCTACAAGAAGAATTCTAGACATGGGGATACACACAATGTTGACACCACATGGTGTGAACACCTTTGCTAACAGCCACCAAAGACGATTATCTTCCTGTCCCAAATGAGACGGGTCATCTGTCTGGGTGGAATACGCAGCTTGCTGTGACACCCCCAGTGGATGGACAGGATTTACGGTGCCTGATACCTTTATTTGGAGAAGCTGAGAACTCCCCCAGTGGCACTGCTGGGGGACAAGACCAACAAGGAAGATGCAGAAAGACAGGCTCCCCATGAGATGTCTGGACAATCAAGGCTGGACACAGGAGTTTTTATAGGGAAAATGCTTTTGCTTCCTGCGCAGGCAGGAGATTTCCATTTCCTAGGGTGGCCACGTTGTTTCAACATTTGTGGGCTGCATTGAGACCTGGATCTACAGCAGTCAGCCCATCTCTTGTCAATGGCTTTGCCCTGTGTCCATCCCCACTCCACCAGCCCTTCACAATTGGTCTCTGTACTCCCTTCAACCAAGAATCAGCCCGCCACCCTCTCAGCTGTGGTTCGATGCGGGAGGTAGCTTTGGAACAGCACAGAAGCCACACTGCTGGGCTGAAGCCAATTACAACATTGTGCAGGGTTAAAACCCCAGAACAAGACTGGCTACATTGGTGGCAACCATGTGACAGGCTTGCCACCAGCTTTTTTTCCCTCTGGCCTGCCAGCATGCATGGGAGGCATGAATACTGCACTGGGGGCAAAGCATACAAAAGGAGGAACAAGCCGTCAGTGTGGAAGAAGCTGTTCTATTTATCCAACAACGCTTTGGTCCAGTGGACCAAGCACTCAGGAACCAGCTGCTTGAAAGCCGTTTCAGTAACTTCTCCACGTGCAACAAAGTTCCCACCTTAGGGAGACTGGGTAAGGTCACACAGGGTAATTTAGAGAAAACAAGGGGGAGTTCTTGACAGGGCAGCTACTCTTAAAAACTACATGGAGTCCTATTTTTATTTTTGACAAGCACAACCTTCTGGAAGGCTGCAGTTGAATTAACTGAAGAAATTCGGATGGCCCAGTTTCTTCAGAAGACTGAGCGTTCAACTTTTTGAGCATTCTAAAAAAAATACTCCCACTGACTTCCAGCTATAGTAACTTTCAAACCAAGATCTGCACTTGTCATAAAGATGTCATTTTTATCACCCCAATTTCTGTAAGAAAATGCAAAAAGACCAGATCGAGTAATCATTTCCAGCTAGCCTGCCCAAGTAAATGGACATATTAAAGTGGTAAAAGCCCTCCATTATGGTATATGAATGCTATATGATGTTGCCACAGGACACAGCATAATATCACTGGACTTTTGGACCAGCAATAGAACCAGAACTACTCTTCTGTCCATCCTCACCTACCACACTGTCAGAAAACAGTTTTCCCCATACATTTGCAATGCTGACACATTATATATACATATACATTAACCTGAGTACTGATTTACAGCCATCTTATAGGATTACATGTTATGTACCATCAAGTCACTTCTGATTTGCAGAAATTCTAGCAGAGTTTTTCAAGGTACATAAAATGTTTAAGGAGTGGATTAACATTGCCACATCTCCAGCATGTTTCCCTTAGGAGAAAGGATTTGAACCTAGCTATCCTGAGTCCTAGTATGACACTGTAGTCACTGGTATCATGTTGGCGACCACAAATTACTGGGTGATAGATTACATATCAGATGTTGAGCTCTTTGGATGCTGAAAGTTCTGTACATATAGCCCAAATCCAGTGGGACATATAGAAAACAGTGGCAGTGAAGGTCAAGGTGTGCATGGAGTGCTTTAGGCACATGACAGTGTCCCTCTGGTTTACATCCTCTCAAGTATTACATAGTTGGATGTTGTATATATCCCGGTGTTGGCTAAAGTCAACTAGACATGACAGACAGCAAGTACAGCAAAGTCTTGTCTGAAATGCAGTGGTCAAAATGAACTATAACATTCACAGGTTTTACACACAGACTGGAAAAGTGCCAATCTGTTTATAAAAGAAGTGGGGAATTGTATCTCCAGCCACTTTTATTAAAGAGGACACTCCAAATTCCACAATTGTTCACTGTTGGCTGATAGGAGTTGAAGCAACTGTAAAACATTTGGAGGGCCATATTTGCACACCTTGTATTCACACCATGCATTGTAAAGGTGTCCATGGAAGCAAAAAGTTAGAAGGAAGGAGCAAAAGTAGGCTAAGGATTCTATAGTTACAGAGGATAATAGCAATGGTCTATACCAGAATCTGATTCCATGAGAACAGAGTTCCAAACCAAGCCAGGTAACTTCTATATCATGTTTTAAGGAAGGAGGACACCATACACTTGAAAGTCTTTAATTTGCTTTATACAGCTCTTTCATTCCAAATTTCCTCTCACAAATCCCTTTTCACGTCTTGCCTTTCACTTGGCACGTTCGTTCATCAGGGTTTGTTTGTTTTTACAGTTGCAACATTTCTGTAAATGTGGCATTGGAGAAGACACTGCAGAAAATGAGATTTTTGCACAGTTCACAGGCAATTCAGAGGTCTGGAGCAACATCCCAATGCATATTTACTTAGAAGTTAAGCGATCACAGTGTTCAAAATACATGTGTTCAGGATTGTAGCCTGAGTTACTGTGGGTTAAGGAGAGCTCCTCTGGAGGGTTTGCATTTACTAACCTCACTAGAGGGGTCACTGCATGGACAAGGTGTGAGACATATCCTCTTAACCACATCTCTTGTTCCAGAAGGGGCTACAATAACAACAAGTCAAAAGTTGAAAAGGTCGCACTTAAAAACTACTTTGAAGGCAGAAGGTGACCCAGACACAATGTGTGCTGCACTATAATTTGTCTCATGACAGAATAAAGAGGTCAAGCAAATTAATACACTGTTGATCCTCTCTGCACACAGAGCCTTAAATGCATTTTAATACAAATGGGATTGCCTTCTCCAATCTCCCATTATTGGATTGGTGATTAGTCATAGAAACAGACAGACCCTGCATCTGAAATTGAATTAGCCTGGTCATGAGCACACAACATCAACTCAGAGGCATGCTTGGAGAGGAATCTAATGCTACTAAGGGTTGTGAACAAAGCTGAGGCCCTCAGAATAGAAAGCTCTACAGGTGGGAGGGCTGACATGAAAACCAAGAAACATCAGCCTCTATTGAGACCCAACATTTCAATGAGAAAGACAATATAGTTGGTTCTAGACCTTGGAAAGTTTCCTTTTTATGTTACAGTTCCCAGAATTCCCAAGTCAACATAATGTCTAGCCATGCGGTCCCAAATAGTAACCACCAAGCTCTGGCAAGTTATAAAGGTCCCGTTCAAAAGAGAGCAACCATACCTTGAGGACAAGGTACAAGACCTCAAGGCCAGCCAAGTTGTTAAGGCATAAGATTCCCAAAGCACTTCTCCTAAACCAGGACTTTTTAACAACTAAACATGCATTTCTCTTTCACAATAACCCAAACATGGTCCCAAGGCAGCTGCCTCATTCTGCTTTAATGTTAGAGCCAGCACTGAAGGGGAAAATTATGATTTCTGAAGAAGTGGAATGGAATGGAGTTGGGCTAGGAAGGCAATTGGAATTACTGTACTTTGGTATAAAGGGGATCTGCACTCCCAAAATCCTTCAATAAGCACAATTCTCCTTAAAAGCAAGGTGCATGTTCCTACACCAGTGTGATGAAGTGGATAGCATGATAGACTAGCACTCAGGAGGTCTGAATCCTCACTTGGCCATGGAAATTGTTTGGGGTATTGTGGAATAGGTAAAAGTAAGGATTCCCTTGCTCAAAAGTCAGTCGTATTCGACTCTAGGGTTCAGTGCTCATCTCTGTTTCAAAGCCAAAGAGCCAGCACTGTCTGCTTCTGCAGACATTTTTGTGGTCATGTGGCAGGCATGACTAGACACCAGAGCACACCAAACACTGTTACCTTCCCACCAAAGTGGTCCCTATTTATCTACTTGCAATTTCTTGCTTTCGAACTGCTAGGTTGGCAGGAGCTGAGACAAGGATGGGAGCTCATTCTGTCCTGCAGTACTCCTTAAATAAGTAGTGTACTTAAATAAGTACTTAAATAAATACTCCTTAAATATCTCACTCACCTTGAACGCCTCTCATGAAGGTCAATGTAAGTCCAAACTGATGGCATTTAGCAGCATCATTACATGTGTCTCGTGCTTTGTTTCTCTTTTAAAAAGCTGGGATTTTTATTTTATTTTATTTTGCTACTGAACTCACTGATACCCTTCAGAATATAACTTAAAACCTGGCTGGCGGACCATGTCTGGGGTGCTGATGGAAGGTGACCACCACTGGTTGGTTGGTATAACTCAGAATCCTTCTTTTCTCGCTCTTCAGCACACTTTTATGGGGTGGGTGGCTTTAAGTCTTTTATGAAGATGGTATTTTTAACATTTTATATTGGTTTGTGTATGTTTTAGCTGTTATTCAGTTTGTTTTTTGATTGTGAGATGCCCTGAGTCAGTCTAGGCCAAGTGGGTGACATAAAAATCTAATAAATTGAATTGAATTGAATTGAATTGATACAGCTGCAAAAAAAACCTGTTATTTAGACATGCCAACAAGGTGTGTGGTTGCAGGCAGTTCATTTTAAGTGTGATCTAGACTTCTGGGAGCACAGTGGTGTTCATGAATAAGGACTGCGACCTACTCATGCCTTGTTTGCCTGTTAAAAGGTGATGATTGTCATGGGGACTGCAAAAGGCCACCCACGTCTGATGGGGCTGCAGTGGCTCAGTGGTTAAGAAGCTCACCTTGATAGATGGAAGGCCGGCAAGTCAACAGTTCAAGACCCAGGTACTACAAGATAGATTGAACGCCCATCTCTGTCCCAGATCGAAAGCAAAAAATTGCAAGTAGATAAATAGGGACCACTTTGGTGGGAAAAGATCTTGGGGACGTGAAAGGAGCCTCATTTGCGCATCCCCTGAGTGGAGTTTCTTCAGCAAAAAATCCTTTCAACCCAGAATAATTACTAACATGAAATTTTGTGTGGGGTGGGGGGGTGGCTTGTTTCCTTGGGCAAAGGGTATGCATATCACCTTTCATCTAGATGAGCTGGTAAATACTGCTGGGGAGAAGATAGTGACAGAGTTGGGAAATGTTATCTCTTTGGACTGTATCTCTCAGAATCCACAATGACCAGGCTGGCAGAAGGTTTCTGGAAACTTAATTAATTGTTCCTATTTAGTCACGTGTCACAGTCAATGCAAGCACCAACGGAAAGCAGAATATCACTGTTCATTCCCAGAGCAATTGGTGAGAGACTGAGTGGTGCAGTGGATACATCATCAGACCAGGGTTCAACTCATGTCTGGCCAAATGAAATGTTGAAAGACTTGTATACTGCAAAAACCTTAGTTGGGTAACCATAAACAGGAAAAGAAATAGGAAGCAAATGTACGATTAGGGTAGTTTTTTTAATGATGATATTATTAGTTTTATGCATTTTAATTCTGCTTTTAGCTGGGGTTATGTAATGTTCTATTTGTAATGTAATGTTTTTACTGGAACAGTAATTGTTTTATCTCTCTTGTATTGTACTATTCTTTTCCCCATTGTTGCCGCCCTGAGTGGTGCATTGCACTAGGAGGGCGGGGTAGAAATTGACAAAATAAATAAATAAATAAATGAAATACATAACAATAAAGAGCAATCTTAAATTATGATAAGCAGCTTTCTCAGAAAGGCTACCTTCTTCATAAGTAGACTGTAGAGGAAACAGTTTAGATGTGTTGATTCATCAGGTTGCAAGGAATGCTATGAAACAAGGTAGGATGAGTAAAAGGGAAAGACTCCACTTGGACCCCAAACGGACTCAGACTGTTTGTGTTTAATACCAAAGGTGGTGAAGAAGCTCTTAAAAGGACCCCTAAGGGTAAGCTGGCATGAGCTTGCAATTGCCTGGTTCTAGAAGAATTACTCCTTGACAGTGGTGGGATTCAGCAGGTTCACCCCAGTTTGCCAGAACCGGTAGCAGAAATTCTGGCTGGCCCTGCCCATCCAAGTTTTGAAATAAGCAGGGCTTTCCCTCTGGCCACGCCCACCATACTACGCCCACAGAGTAAGGTAAAGGTTTCCCTTGCTCGAAAGCCAGTCGTATCTGACTCTAGGGTTCAGTGCTCATCTATGTTTCAAAGCCAAAGAGCCAGCGCTGTCTGCTTCTGTAAGACATTTCCGTGGTCATATGGCAGGCATGACTAGACACCGGAGCGCACGGAGCGCTGTTTACCTTCCCACCGAACATAAGAACAGCCTTGCTGGAACAGGCCACAGGAGCCCATCCAGTCCAGCATTCTGTCTCACACAGTGGCTCACCATTTGCTTCAGGGTATTATTTCCAAGCAGATGCCTTCAAAGTGGTCCCTATTTATCTACTTGCAATTTCTTGCTTTAAAAAATTGAATCCCACCACTGCCCCTTGAGGTTGATGAAGGGGGAAATGTTTCTGAACAACCTAATGAGAATGCAGTAAAATTTAAAAAATCAGCACAGAGCAGGACAGGATAACTAGCAATGGGGTGGGGGTGGGGGTCACACATGTCAACACCTTGTTAGAGGAATACCATGTAGGAGTACTTCCACGTAAATGTTTAGAAGCCAAGACAGGGAAGTTGGAAAGTTTAGTTTCTAAGGGGGATGAAAAGAGGCAGAATGGAAAGGACCAAATGGGGTAGAATCATTGCTGGACATGAATCGGAAGGAAGACTGTGAAGGGTCTAGTGCTGTACACAAGAGAAGAAAGAGGATCACAGAGGCAGACAAACTCTACTATACAAATCATGTGGGTGGCAATAGCAGAAGTATACAGTTATACCTGAGGTAGAAAAAGCAGAGATAGATTCATTTCCCTGAGTCTTAATATTAGAACCTAGAATCATCCAGAGAAAGAAGAAGTACAGACACTGTGCTATATACTTCTTCAGCTGCTATATTTCTTTATTGCAAGGATGCAGAATTCAGCTGGATGGTGCAACATGGACAGCTTTCATCAGGGATTAGACAAGTTGGTGTTGTACATACCAATTAATGATTACTAATCATGACAGCCAAATACCACCTTCAGTATCAGAAGTAGCTGACTGGCAGAGCTATGTCTAAGGCAGGTTGGCCAGGGTTTTGACCCAGGGTGCTGGAAATTAGTGGGTGCAGAAACCCACTGCTCCATGGGCACAAATGTGCTTGTCAATATTTGTTGTCAGAATAACACAAATCCACCCAACACAAGCATTCTACCAGCTCCATCTACTCCATCCTGAACCAGAAGGAAACACAAAAAATGGTGGGCTCATTACAGAACCAATTTGACTACGGCATGTTCAGACCAATGTGTTACTCTCCATGCCTCCACCTTCTTTCCCACATCAGTCAACCTTGCGGGCCCCGCAGCGGCCAAAATTACTAATTACATTCTTTCTAGGTTGATCACTGTGGGTGAGACTGGCCTTTGGTATAATCCAGCAAGGCTGTTTTGACATTCAGCCTAGCTCTTCATTATGCAAGCAAAACATGAAGCAAGGAATGTGTACTAACATGAAAAGGTTCTCCGTTATTAAAACAAGGAGCGTCTTGCACACTAGGACAGCTTTCCAAAAGAAGAGAGGCACCATATACATTTGGGAAGCTGAACTGAAGAGGAAAGTGAACATCCTGAATTATCCTTGGAAAGAAAGAAAAGCTCCAACATCAAGAGATGTTGGATTCAATTTGTACTTCTGAGTTAAGATGACAGACAACATCAAGGCACCTTTAAAATAGAGTGATTGAGGCATGAAGGTGCACTGCTGTAGGTATACATAATTTCTAATTACATAGATAAGTTTTAATGAAAGGCTCTGCATTTCCAGCTCACTAATTTGACAGGGACAGAGCAAGGTTATAATTAAGAAAGACTTCCCTCTGGCCACCATTATCAAGGAATTGGCTGTTTGTCAGGATACATTCGTTATCCGCTTCCTCCTAGCTTACCGGAAGCTGCCATTTACAGGGTAGCAATTGCTCGTAGGGGTGAGAGGAAGGAAATTTGAATCAAGCTAAGGACCCCCACTCACCCACCCACCACTACCCTCCAAGTTCATCAAGTTGCTCCTGCACAGCAATGTATCATAAGCAACAGTTTTATGGCATGGGAGATGAACATTTTATGGGAAGTTCACCCACCCACGTGAAGCTCAACTTTTAGGGTGGGCAGGAAGAACAAAGACTTGGAAGCAATGCTGTTGGACCAGGGGCTGGTCAGTCAGAAAGGCTCCAAGATCTGGAGAACATAGATTTACAGCCCCCTATAGGAAGCTTTTACTTCATCCTTGGGAGAAAAAAGGAACATCTAAATCAGGGGTGGCCAACCTTTTTACACCGCAGGCCTGACCATGTGCTTGGACAGCTGAGCAGACCAGACCATGCCCCCCCCCAGAAGCGGAAGCATTTACAACTGTCGTAAATACACCCACTTCCAAGTTTACGACAGCTGCGGGCATGTTTTATGGCTAATATAAATGCACCCAATTCCACTTCCGGATGAAGCGGAGGTGGTGACAGGCTGGATGGAATGGCATCACAGGCTGGGTCCGGCCCACAGGCCATAGGTTGGGAACCCCTGATCTAAACCTTTGGGAGTGATTGAGTGCAACTCAGCTTACACTCAAGATACACATCAATGCATGGGAAAGAGGAAAGAGGGGAGGTCTCCTGCCTCCCTAAATTCTACATCACCTACTCTGACCTATGCTGACCTTCCTCTATCCTTATATTGCTATTCTTTAGCTTGATAACATTTTTTTCTCACATCTCCTTCTTGTTGCTCCAAGATGATGACATCTTGCCTCAATTCTCAACTGTTCAATACCGGAGCAGTTTTGATGATGTTTTATTTCTTCACTCCTTTGCATTCTTGCAGTAAAAGAGACTTGAAAGATACTCCTGCCTCAAACGGTTTCTTTCTGTCATTTGCATCTGCACCATTTGGCCCTATTTTTGTATCGATTCTCAAGAGAACAGGAGCGGCTCCTGATACCTCTAACCTAGTTAGCCAGAATTATGACTTCTAATGCCTTTCCTATCCCAAATTTATTTGTTTTTTTAAATAAACACAAACTTTTTAAGTTTTTTATGTGTGAACGTGCTCTTCCTTTACAAAATGGGAAGTGTGCTCAGTTAACTATTCCAAGTTGCAAAGGGATGAACCCACCAGCTGTGTTGTGTATCCTCCAACATAAACAAAAGGAAGTGAGCCTTATGTTTGTGGAACGAGAAGATTACTTGTCTCCATTTCACCGTAAGAAGCAGGGGTCGATAGTGTACCACCAATCCCTTGAGAATTCACACAATCTCCTTTTGCAGTTGTGATAAACTTTGGCTGCTCAGTTCTACCCTCTGCCTCTTGCTACTTTTGCTGTCCAACTGTCCCACCCAACTCCTCATTGTTCCAGAAAAGGAAAAGTAATTACAGTATTTGTTTGTTTAGTTAAACCCTAAATTCACAATCATGTCACCTCCAGGGACTTCAGATCACACTTAAGAAGTGGTCTTAGTGAAGAGATAACCCCATAATAGAGATGGGTCACACCATCACAAGCTACATTGTTACTTGCATCTCTAAACTGGTATTTGACTCCTTATCTTTCACTTTTTTTGCAGGAAAGGGTATGAGACGGCTTTTGGTTCAGTCAATCTCTCTGTCATCAGGAAAGAAGGGGCATGCTCTAGATTCTAGAAGGAAGGGACACTTCCATGAAGATAACACTGTAGAACAGTGGTGGTAAACCTATGGCACGTGTGCCAGAAGTGGCACGCAGAGGCCTTTCTGTGGGCGTGCACACCATCCCAGGAAAACACCCAGCCTGACCAGTGCCAATGGCAGTGCCCCTTCCCCAACCAGCCCTCTCCCTCCTTGAATGGGGAGGCAAAAAGGGAGGCTGAAATCCCACCGGGGAGGCAGTGGTAGGAAAGAGGTAAGGTGACCAAACACCCTCCACCCAACCCTCAGAGGAGGAGGAGGTGCACATATGGAGGCATGCACACTTATGGGGGTGGTAGGGTAACTCACAGTGGGGCAAACCCATAGGCAATGTCACATAGGTGTGTGGGCACGCACAGTGCCTGCCCGTGCACCTCCTCCTTGGGTACTAGGTCTCTGAAAGGTTCAATATCACTGCTGTAGAGCCTCCCAACTACACCTGTCCCAAGGGAAAAATGGAGGGGTGATGACTGAAAAAATGAAATATTAATATATGAGCAAAACCCCTAGATGTCTTTTGTATTCCTTTACCATGGCACAGAGATTTGAAAGCCAGTGAATGCCTGCATCTCAAGATACAGTCACTTGCAAAACCCATTCTACTTCAAAAGTCTTGGCAGAAAAGTTCTCTGACTTATCAGCACAGCTAAGCTCCACTTGGTCACAGGAAACTGACCCATCACAACAATTAACAGTCTTGCAGGACAATCTTCCAGTCAGAGAAAAGTTGTGGAAGTATTCACCAGAGTTGCAAAACAAGAGAAGGTGGACAGAAAGGTTCACAAAGATAATTATTCATTGTAATGAGTGCAACACCCTCTTAATGAGGCTGAAGTACTTCTTACTGAGAGAATTTGTCAACTTGCCAGCCTTCCAGCTAACAAGGTGAATTCCTTAACCACTGATGTGTAGTTTGGGATCATTTCTATTAGCAAAGGAATGTTGATCCAGAGTCCACCTAATACCATGAGATGAGAGAGTCATCAATAGGGTACACATCACCAATCAGGTTTTTGTGGCTGTTTGCTTTGATTTTTCCTGGGGGAGGAGGGAGAAGTGCAGTTACACCACCATACACTCCAGCCAAATCCCTGCAGGCACCTTCCCACCTTAACAGAACTACATGAAACTACAATCGGAGTTTTGTTAATGGGAGGGAGTTTTAGGTTTCACATGCAGCATACTATAAGAAGAAAACAAACATCTTGGCATGACCACTCTGCAGCCAGAAAGAAAACCATGTCAGGGATTACATCTAAACAGATGTGTATATGAACAATTTATTCTTATCATTCTTCATATGGCACTGCTGAGATATTTACTCATAAAGAATATCTGCTGGAAGGTGCCCTCCCCAGCTAAAACTGCCACCTTTAATGGCACACAGCCCCTACTGTGTATCCATTGTTTGCAAATTTAGGTGTTGGGGGTTGGGAGGGGGATTGTTTGCAATGCATACCTTATGGTCTGAGAAGCACATTTCTCCGGTATGAAACTACTCCGGAAAGCAAGTATCATTTTAAATCTACCAGAAGAACAGTGTTATAGAGCTATCACTTGACTACCAGCTAAATATACTCTCAAGTGACCAACTTATCACAAGGTCTGAGCATGGGTTTCCGTAGGGTTGAGTGTCAACAGTTCATCAGGTTTTTCCCCAGCTTAAGCTGGACACTCAGTGCGGGACCTTCCGCCTGCAGTACATGTGCTCTGATACCAAGTTCTGCCTGGGTTGCCCCAATAGGTTGCTCTTGTAAGTTGTTGCCACAAACCTTCATAATGAAGGAATGGATGATGGAGACAGAGGAAGAGCTGCAGCAAATCAGGAAAATAAATTTCATGTCAGAAATTACTCTGGGTTGAAAGGATTTTTGCTGGAGAAAGTCCCTTTAGGGCATTCCCAAATGAGGCTCCTTTCATGTCCCTAAGATCTGCCATGCAGCACTCGGGTATCGAACCCCGACCTTCCAAATCAGGTAACATGGAAGCAGCAATGACAAGCCATTTTTAACTAACAGTGGCGCCATCAGCCCTGGGGTTAAGGAGCACAGGGAAGGGAAAAGTTAACAGATACATTATACATGAAGTGCATCTGAATACACAAGACAACTTTGAAGCATGGCAAAAAACTGATGAAAAGGCTTAAGAATCTGGGGAGGTGATTTTGATCTGGCAGTCTCTCTCCCAGGCCCTTGACAGCAAGCCTCACATGCTGATTAACTTAATGCCCTACTTGACACACAGTAATAGCAAGCTAACTTGTTTATCTATGACACCCACTTTTGCTGGATTAACATTTAATTTTGCTAGTGACAGTTACAAACACAAGAGTGTGTGCACATGCCAATATCTATGGGTGCACACTAGATTTTGTTTCGGAGTACTTTTCTTTTTGATCTAGCAAGCTACCTATATGAGAACAGGCTTTTACCTTCACATGCGGCTGTTAACAGGAAGATAACCTTCCTGTAGCCATTTGTACAAGTGTGTCAAGTGGATGCCACCAACTAATTGAGCCAAAGCAAGCTTGAGTGGGGCTGCTTGGTCACTTAGTACTCAAAGCAGGCCTTCTGCCATTTTACAGAGTGTCTGGCAACCAGCAAGCCGTTTTAAACACCTGCACATTTTAGCAGCCCATGTCATGGGTTATGAAGCAATTTCCCATTTCTGAAAACCATCCAGGATTGCACAGGATGAACACAAGTTAAAGCCAACATGCCAAACCCTGGGGAAAAGAATTCAAGTGTTACTTTTTTCAAGGACTGCAAAACTGGGAACAGAACATGGACCACTGAACCTACAAGAGCTCCAGGGCTCCTCAATCATTTCATACACTATGCAGGGACAAGTAGTAGCAGCCTTGGTTGCTTTCCAACCCTGTAATTTAGGCTACAGGAATAAATGGGATCTGGTCTTCCTTGTGCTTCAAGGCCATATGGTTAACTATCCAGTGGAAGACTGGCCTATTTATTATCCTCTTAACTCATTGATCAACAGTCCTTTGACAAAAGGCAAAGACCTGGGAGGAAGGCTGTGAAGTAGGAGTTCTAGACCTTAATAAAATCATAGCTTAAAGCTCTCCATTTCCCCACCACCACATCTAAAGGCAATCTTACAAGGCATGCATTTATGCAACCACTGTGCTGACAAAGTGTATGCGTCACAGGTATGCTCATGCAGCAGTGTGGCCCTTTCAAACAAGATAGGATGGGCCATACCATCAAACATTTCCTCTGAGATGGGTTATCAAATAGTCACATGATCTCCTGTAATAAAAGGCATCTGTTACCACATCCTATATACTTAGCTGGCCAATGCTGATGAGCTTGTTATTTTGTGGGCTGTTTTGCCTAGGCACAAGGTGTAGAAATGCAATGGGATACCTGTACACACTGCAAATGTAATTTCATTTTCATGAACAGATCAAATAAAAATAAGCATATTCCTGCTTTGAAAAACTGCTATGTGCTAAGGAGGCACAGCCAAGAAATTCTGGGTTTTAGCATTACATCAATAATCAAACAAAAGAAAGGAAGAAGCAATAAATTCTCATGGTCAAGTTGTTATGCTTCTCAGCAATGTCCCAACCTCAGAGCACCAAGAAGGAAGGCCCGCCATTCCTCAGAACCATGGGCCGAGTCACCAGCCAAATGTGTCCACTCCAATGCGTGCTCAACTTTGGAGTGGGGAGGGGGTAAATTCAACAACTCAACAGGTGAGGCTATGAAACCTGATCACGGAAGACAAAGCAGTTCCCTGTCAGCAGCGTGCTGGGAAGGACACATCATTTGCACCGTATCCGGAGACAGGCCTTGAAACAGTAGTGCACAGAAATCTCAGCAACACGAGTAATCTTCGCCATCTGTTTGAACAACTCAACGCTTCTGCTGCAGCCCGAAGGAACGCTCCCACAGAAACACAAGGGCCTTGCTGATGGATCACAAGAGTCCATCCCCTCCTTTGGGGGCCATTTTCTTCATAACTTCATGCTGCAACTGAGACATTGCGATTTGGGGTCTGCTGAAAATGGAACTCGAAGGCATTATACACCTTGGAGAGCCGAGGGAAAAGGAGACCCTGTCCTGAATAGTGTTAGGCTCTTGTCTCCAAAGAGAGTTTCTTTCAATGAAGAGGCTGTAAGTATATTCTGAAGTAGAACTGAAGAGCCCCTGAAGCTGATGTAGCATGAAATCAGATACAACACTTTGCTCTATGGTTTGTTTCGGGCAACCGAGTCAGACAAAGTTTGGAATGTTAATACAGAGCTTGTTATTTTACTACATCATCCTTAAAAGATACTGAATTAGGACTGGCATTTTGCAGAGATCTTTTTTGGGGGAGAGGGTATTACAGACACATACAACCCATTATTTTTCCTAGTTCCCTCTTACAGATTTCACTCCTTCCAAGAGTTTCTACGATATGCATTTTGTACACAGACTACCTACAATTCTTATCTGAACTTCAAACCTATACTAAGTCTGGGATCATAAAGGAGTCAGGTGTTGCCAGTTTAAGAGTCGGCTATAGCTTGCCAGGCCAGGATCTTACTAGTCTGACTCCTTGTCAACATGTTAGAGTAGATCTATCACTACTAATCTTTTCAAAACAAGGAACAGACACAGTATAAACAGGACCATCACACTAAAATGGCTGCTTCAAGAGCAGATTTTAAACATAAAAGGGGGGGGGGGATTGTTCATTAAATACAACCTGACTGGCTTAAACAATGGTTTGATCTAGGAGTTAGGATGCCATTTTCTGCTCTGTCTCAAGTGTGAAAACATCTTGTGAGAGCACTAAATACATATACAATGGTACCTCATACAATGATTTTATTCCATTCCACGGGGCTTGTTGTTGTACGAAACAATTGAATGCATCGTATAGCAATTTTCCCTATGGGATGCATCGTACAACGATTTTTTTCGCTAAGTGGTTTTTCCCATTGAAAATTTGTTGTACAATTTTTTTCATATGGAAAAGTTTTATGCAGGATGCCATTCCCCAACCCACCCCCTCCACCCCCACCCCCACCCAAAAAAACCTAATTGTTGTACAATTTCGTTGCTATACAGGACAATTGTTGTATGATGTTCCACTGTATAGTGAAAGAGGCAAATTGACTAACTGAAATACGTAGCCTCACATCACAAATAGAGCAAATAAGAGGCCATGATATGCTCAAAATTCCCATGGAAATAGAATTATTACCAGTGCATCAGAAAACTGGGTGTTTGCCACAAAATGTATTAAGACAAGGGAAGAATGAGGGAGAAGAGGAACGTGTGATGTTTTATACTAGTTTAAAGACACATAATCCGCCCAAATTTGGAAGCATAGGAAGTTGACAAACCCCACCCCTTGGGGAAAACACTTGTCCAGTATTTAAGGATCTTGGTACTACAGGGTGGAACAAGCTTAGTTTACCAAGTATTCAAGAAGACACAGGACTACAGTTTCCTTAAACACATCTTCTATTCTCTTACAATTAACCTGCGAGACCTCTGTAGATCACCTATTGCAACACATATGAATGGTAGGCAAACAGGATGAATTCCAGTTTCTGTAAAATAGCATCAGGGGCTGAGCCACTATGGTTAGACTACACTATTATTATTTTACTATTTAGAAGTTCTCAGCTGTCTATTTACAAAACAAACAAACCCCAGCCAAGTTAAGTCATTGGGTTTGGCCAATGGGTCTCTCCATGCTAGACAATTCTGCCATGCCCATCTGTTTCGACTGGCTCACAAGTGATAAAGAGACACCCAATAAACTCACAGAAAAATTGGCTGCTATGAGAAATGCACGCAGACATACACACTCGCAGGAAACAAGCAAAATCAGAGCAAACATTCCCACAACAAGCAGTGTTTATCATATATAGTTATTGCATTTGGAACTATGCAGCATTGTATGTTAATTATCTTCCACTCAAAAAAAACCTCTGCGTCTAAGTTTGAGAAGTGAGTATGAGGCTAAACTTTCAGTGATTTAGCTACATTTTGATGTTACAGCCAGTGCCACCTCCCAAAACTTCATTGTAAAATAACAACATAGAATAGTTAAGATTGGAAGTGTTCTAACATACCAAGAAAGCTATTCTGAAGGTTTTAAGCAGTAATTGCAGACTTTCCAGCTAGTTGACAAAAGGTCTGTTTTCTTCCATTTTGTTTTCACACAGTGATTGTAAAGGAGACACCAAAGAGGAAAAATACCATGAACTGTAGTACTCACTTAGCTTTAATAGCTGGATCTAGTTTCCTTTCCATCCTGGTGAAATAGTACCTTGCATACTTCTAAACAGAAAAAGCAGGTTAAAGACTTATTTCCGTAGATCTTCAACTATCGGACTGTTTTCTAGAGCTGCGTAACAAAAACCAACAGACTACCTCAAAAAACTACACCCGCTTCATATATACATGCTATTTAGCAAACTAAGAGCCACACTTCCCCTTACAAATAATAAAGCATCAGAAGAATTCATCCTGATGAATAAAGGAAATATCCAGAAACTCTTCCCCTACATATAAAAATAAATGTTGCTAACATTTTTTTTAAAATTCAAGTGAAGCAATACCTTTTAATGCTTTCCTCACCAGAACTCAATAAGATTTTAACAAGGAAAACCAAAATAACTTCCATTTATAGTTTATTAAACGTTTTACCCAGTTGTGTATTTGCTGGTCATTCCATTTACTCTGAAAGTTTTGTTTTAAATATATAATTGTTTATATAAATTTCATTATGTAGTTTTTCCCTTTTACATATATAAATCAGGAAAATATACGTAAGTTATTGGTAATGTATGTTATCAATCAATCATTTATTCTGATTTTTCTTCCCTGAGCTTATGTATTCAGATAACAAATTTAACCTTATGATATAAATACAGTTCAGCAGCACTTTGATATAATTTCTAACTTGTACACTAATTTACAAAAGCTACCTGAAGACCTTTAAAAGTTATCAAAGAAATACATAACTTTCTGGTAACAAATAAGATAAATAAGATAATTTGTTGTTCAACAATTTTAGAACATAATTTACAGAGTCTCATTTGCATCGATGATTATAATTTAACTTCAATTAAAGTGTTCTACCTCACCTTGGTGCTAACTGTACAATTCTTTACTTTCCCCAGGTCAATACAGTTGAACCTTCTTCTGATAAATGTGCCTCAGGTTTGGCTATTAAAGCAATCCTGCACACTTATTGTCAGTGAGGATTACTCCCAAGGAAATGGGTGCAGGATTGAGGCCTAATTTCCCTTAACTCATAAGATTTACTTCTGAGTAAATTTTATGCACTGCACTGCAAGACCTACATGAGGAGATTTCTATTACTGTATTTCCACATGGTATTCTTCAGAGATCCTACCTTATTATTCAATGTGGAAATAATATAAGATGTATATATTCCACAGCATATTTACTCTTGTGATCTTTTAATAGATTTTCTTTAAAGTCCCAGACTTGTAATTTCATAATGAATGGTTTCACAGAGGCATTTTTTCCAGGAGGAAAATTGCCTGCATGTTTCCAGAATTAGCCTCAGACACCATTAAAACATTAATTAGAAAGAAGACATTTTAGTGAATTATGAGTAAATTATAGTATGTGAGGTTGAGCTAGTACAGGCCATATGATCCCTAAAACAAAGTGTTCCCTTAAATATCAACTTATTTCACTGACTGGATCTAGGAATCCCATCTGCAATTAGTTGTCCCCCACTCCCCACCCCATCCATAGGAAGGATTAATAAACTATTTCACAGTCTAATTTTGGCAGATATTTTGATGCAGAGCACAAGATAGTTTAACACCACCTTCCTAACAAAAGCACAACAGCTTTTTAGAAACATATAGTGCCCCCCTTTTTTTAATACTATGTTGCAGATGACAACAGAAATTTCCTAAGAGTGCCTGAAGGAGACACTGCAAATTTTGTACCACCATGCCTCTATTTACCAGTTCAGGGAAAACATAAAAACATCACTTAGTCTGGTATTCACAGACTCATCTAGAGTTGCTTAACTATGGTTTCAAGGCAGAAAACACTGGTGATGTTTCATTCAAGGAAATTCACTCAAAATTCAGTGAGTTAAAAGACCTGAGCAGGCATAAATGATTTTAATATTAGCTTTGATCCTATCCCTAAAACATAAAATTGCTATTTCCTTATTCATTTCTCAACCTTTTCGAAGTTCAAAACCAGGTAGCACCATAAACTTTATGATCAATGTTCAATGTGGACAAAAAAAATCTTATAAGATTTTCTTATGTAGAATCTATTAACATTATTTGTTTGATTTGAATGGCTAAGAAACATGCACACCTCAATATCTCATTAATTTCTAACAGAAGCAGCACTATGGTAACTGTTTAAAGCCATAGTGTTCAGAAGTTGTTTGAGTAAAGACAGAGATAAAATAAAATATATTATAATTAAAAGGAAAGTTAGTTTCATAGCAATACTGATTACCCTCATTAAAATAATTTCCAGTGAGTCTGCAAACTTCAACTGAAACTCGATGTCAACAGAAGAAACAAAAACTTATCACACATCCTGATGATCAACTAAATTGAAAAACCACCTCTCACCTTCTTTCGGACACATGCCTTTGGTTTAAAAAAGGAGGCCTTAAACATTCTTAACCATACTTTTGCTTGAATGGCACAACCATGATAAACTATGTTCTGAAGTTTTAGATATGAAACAGAAGCTGAAGCTAGAAGATGCAACATCTTTCCTACTTGACTGGACACAGAAAAGATTTTTTCCCCATTGCTGTTTTCTCTTATGCAAATGAACCAGTGACTATTGTCTCACACATGGTACAATCCTGTCTTAATCCAGCCTTAAATTCCATTTTGAATAAATTCTGTTTTCAGCCCACAGCGAACCTCCTAGGTATGCTATCTAAAGATCATCAATCTAGTAAGAAAGTCAGCAGCCATTGACTTTGCAGCCCTGAAGTAGATTTAGTGTACTTAGACTTCGTACAAACAGTGCGGTTGCACTAAGAATAACATCCTGTCACATTAGATACAATCTACTCTGCTTTGGCAATAGAGAGAAAAATGATGTTCAGAAGCAGAAATAGGAAATGTTACTTTTGTGGACTAAAAACATCCTATTACATGCCCACTCTAGCTGGGATACTGTGGGAGCTATAATGGGGGGTGAGGGGGCAGACTAACTGTTCCCAACTCTGATAGCAACCCTTTGGCAAAATGACTTGGCCACTTTATTTTAGAAAGGCTACACTCCAATACAATTTCTCAAAAGTCTCTTGAACTTCCATCAGGATAGAATTTTAAATAGATATGCATGGGACTTAATGGTGAATGTATTCAGTTCCTCCCCCTACCATCCATTTATTGACTCTGAAAGTCCTTTAATGGAGGGGGGAGGGAGGGCAGGAGACTGTGATTGGAATACATGTGTAATTCATCAGAACTGATAAAATTAAGTCTTTTACAGCTGAAAGCATTAATCTGCCAGTCCACTTCTCATGTCAGTTTCAGATCTTTACAAGTCGACTCTACTCCATTTACATACTAGGGCTGCCACTCACAAGTCACAGTCCCTACTAGGGCTGCCACTCACAAGTCACAGTCCCTGAATTAACCAGCCTAACTGTTCAGTTGTGTTTAAATGGACTAACACCTCCATCGAAGAGCTCATTAAAACTGTGCATGGAAGTTCAAGACGGCACTGTTTTATTTTAAAATAGTTTGATAATGGTTTTAGTTTTGCAGGATACCTAGCCTATTTTAGCATTGGTAGATTGTTTCGTCTTTTTTTTTAAACAACTACTGAAACCACAATCCTGAACTTAAAAATTAAACACGAAAGTAAGTGAATTTAGCATTAAATCCTGCTGTGCTTTTTTTCAGTATTTTACGGCTTTTATTTACTCATGTAGATTTGCCCTAAATGTAATTCTAAACCACAATCTATATCGTTGGATCCAAGCTGCACCCTCTATACAAGGAATTACTTGTACAATCAAGCACTGATTTTTCTTAATAGACATTTCCTCTTACATTAACAGCAGTAGTTTGATTCCATTTGGGGTACAGATGGGCAGAATTATCCAGTTGGAACTTAAGTAGGAAAATGCTACATTCTTAACCAAACAAATGCCATGGAAAAGGGAAACTCTTGCAACCAGGATTTAACATGCCATCTTGTTTGCATAATAAAACATTTGAGTATGTCATCTACAGTATTTGCCTTCAGGTCCCATATGTAAACTCTCCTGCTCGCTGTGTCTTTTTCAGGACAGAAAATGGTCTCTTTTAAAGAGAAATACTGCTACTGAGCCAGCCTCAAGAGGAACGGTGGAGCAGGAGGAAAGAAAGAGGAAAACAAAAGTAAAATATCCAGTACATGATTAAAAGCAACACTATTAACATGTCCATGCAGGAAGCCCATGTACTACAAAAAGCTTGAGCCCCTGTACCACAGCTTCCCACACCAGTTTCCCATCTTTGCAAGGTCCACAGCAACAACCACACCTCATCACATTCTACTAAATCACAAAGAACAATTCCCCCCCCCCCCGCCCTCGAGTAAACTAAAATGACATTGACCATTAAACCTGATGGAATTCGTATCTGCTCAAAAGGCATTTAAATTTACCACCTCTAACCATGGCAAAGCTGTGTGAAATGCTCACACATTTCTATTTCTAGGAGATCCTGTGGGATGGGGTCATTATTGCAAAACAAAACTCTTCTAAGGACTTAGAAGAGTTGTGAACTAGCATATGAATAATAAATGACAGGACGACACAAACAAAGATTTCCTTCCATTTGCTCACTGACATTTTTCTTTTGGGGTTCAAGGGGCACAGTGGTTCAGATCTTCTGCTTTTAAAGGTATATTAGAGCAAGTAAAATGCCAGGTGGGGATTTGCCCCCAATAGTGGTGCCATTCAGACACTACAGAAAAGGAAACTTAAAAGTTGTAAATTCACCCTTCAATAACTCTTAATGGCATTCGTCTTCTTGACAGCTCTACTCATTAGCTACAAGCTGCAGTTCATGGAGGATCTTTTCAAAACAGCCTCCCTTATCCCTGTGTCCTTCTTCCAGGTGCAAAGCGATCCCAGCTTCTCTTAGCGCTCAAATGAACAGATTTATGGCTTTCATTCCTCATCAAAGCAAAGGGCACCCGGATGTGAAGATGAAGAGCCAAAGAGGCTGCCCCGGGAAAGCATTGCCTATGAATAATGGTCCCAATCCTCCTGCCTGAGAAAAGAAAAACTGTTCTGCCTACTTGGCTATCCCTCACATTTAAATATAACCTGGCAAAAACCAAAAGAGCATTAAAACAAGCCCAGGTACCCTGATTTCTTGGCTTTCATTGTTGCTTTTACTTTCAAAGAAATCCCAACTTTATTAAACACAGATGTTAATTTAAAACACACACAAAATTTTCAGGCATTACCTAGCATGCTTTTAATTACTACTCTGCTTGTAGCCAACATTTCCTCTCCTTTGTGGTGTTTTTACTCCTGCAATGTTGACAACCACACAGCTGAAGATGTTAAAAGAACTTTTCCCCGCCTGTTTATTCCATACAGTACAGGTTGCCTGTTGAAGAAAAATTGTGCCGTTCTGGCGCAGAGGTAGCCCAGCTGCAGCTTAAGTGCCAACAGGGAAATCCAATGAATAAACCAACTTCAGGGCAAAGAGTGCCACATGAAACCCTTTCCACTTAAAAATAGGCAGGATATCCCTAAGGTGACTTCTGCCTCCATATAAATCCAGGCAGGAGTCTGTTTCACACCACGCTCCATGTGTTTTAAGCTGCTGCCACGTGTTGCTCCTACTACCATTACATGTTTGTGTGCCCAGCTTCTGAGAGGACTCCTTCTTAACCTGCAGTTGTGTTACCCTCTTCCTCTCTTCTGGATCCTTCTTTTCTCCATAACCACACACACACACACACACACACACACACACACACACACACACACATTTCCCTCTACAGGAAGGAGCTATTTTCTTTCACCTCGTGTTCCACATAAGGTGCTGGAAAATAGTATAAAGTTGGAACTTTTTATCTTGGTCTCTTTTCAAGCATATACAGACATTGGATGGAGAAATCTGTCACACACACACACACACACACACCTTGATAAGGGCCCTCTTTCCTTTTTGCCCTATGCACCTCCTTGGAGTAAGGAACCCCCTCTCAGCACCATCAACCCCATGCCACCTGGCTCCCCTTTTGGCTTGCTTCCTCAGAAGAGGCCCCAATACTCAGAGAGTGTGAGAGAGCGCACATCGCTATCATTTCCTAGTTCTGACTCTCTTTTAGATTATTACTCTCTCTTCTCCCTGCCTTTGACAGGTCTTAACATTTATGTTATTAGTATTACTCTTTCTATTATTTTTTATCATGTCAGAAGCACACAAAGGTGCTTTCTGGGTTGAAAGGATTTTTGCTGGAGAATCTCTGGGGGGGGGGGACTCCCAAATGAGACTCCTTTTATGCCCCCAAGATCTTTTCCCCACAGAAGTGGTCCCTATTTCTCTACTATTTCTCTACTTGCAACTTCTCGCTTTCGAACTGCTAGGTTGGCCGGAGCTGGGACAGAGACGACTGGCATACAGTACTACTACTTGAACTACCGACTTGCCAACCTTCCAGCTAACAAGGCAAGCTTCTTAACCACTGAGCCACCACAGTCCCATTCTTAATAATAATAATAATAATAATAATAATAATAATAATAATAATAATAATAATAATAATAATAATAATAATAATAATAATAATAATAATAATAATAATAATAATCATAGAAAGAATGGGACTGCGGTGGCTCAGTGGTTATCATCATCATCAACATCATCTTGGAAATCCAGAAATGGAACATCTTTCTCCAATGGAAGCAAAATCCCCGTTCTGACCCCATCCCAAGAGAAGGACATAGATAGAAAACCAGAAGTGGGGGGGGGACAGTCCAAGGACTAGTGGGGACCCCCCCTCTCTCTCATATGTGGGAATCTCTCAGTTTCCCTCCCACCCAGTAGCCTAGCCCATCCCGATCTAAGGGATCCTGCTGCTGCTGCTGCTGCTGCTATGTGGAGGTGGCGCTATTCACTGACACGGGGGAATTCCTCCGCTTCCTCCGGACCGACGGTTCCCCTGCCAGGAAAGGCCACCGCGCGCCTCCCAGATGGAGGTCGGGCACAGGAGACGGGGCGGGCGGGCCGGAGCGCGGCCTTCCCCTGCTCCGCTCTCGGCTCCCGCAAGGCGGCTCCTCCGGGTAGCGCCGCTGCTGCCGTCCAAAGCTCTGGGCGCCACCCAGCACTAAAGCGGCTCGCGGGGGGAAGGTGGGGACGGGGACCTGGTCGTTCGCCCCTGGTTGGCGGAGGAAGGAAAGCCCTCTACTGCCCACCCACCCTCCACCTCCCCGAAACCCTCTACGGCTTCCTAAGATGATCCATAATCGGAGGCCAAAGAGTGTGTCCCCCCCCCCGGGATGTTCAGGGGCCGGGCGTTCGATACCCACACCCCGCAGGGGAATCAGAGGAGTCTACCAAGAGGGGTTTTCCCCTGTGGAGCAGGGGGGGGGGTTACCCACGATATTTCCCCCCGAAAGTGGAGGGGTATATACCCAGTCCTGACCTCGCCGCCCTCCGTCCCCAGTGAGCCACCTCCGGCCCGTTTCTCTTCTTTCCATCCAAATCACGGGGGATGCCGTTGGCATGGCCGCCTTTCTTCCACGACGGCGCGGATCGAGGAAAGCGGAGAAAGCAAGGCAAGACAGAGAAGGCGCCCACTCAACCCTTAGCTGTGGGTCACAACAGTGTGTGTGTGTGGGGGGGGGGGGAGGCGCAGCGGACTGCCCACGGAGCCAAAGGGGGAGCAGCACCCCCTCCCCAATCTCGCCCCGTTAAACTTACATTAACTAAGGCTTAAGGTAAAGGTTTTCCCTTGCTCGAAAGCCAGTCGTATCCGACTCTAGGGTTCAGTGCTCATCTGTTTCAAAGCAGAAGAGCCAGCGCTGTCTGCTTCTGCAGACGTTTCCGTGGCCATGTGGCAGGCATGACTAGACACCGGAGCGCACGGGACGCTGTTCACCTTCCCACCCAAGTGTTCCCTATTTATCTACTTGCAATGTCTTGCTTTCGAACTGCTAGGCTGGCAGGAGCTGGGACAAAGACGGCAGCTCATTCCGTCCTGCTCTTTACTCTAAGGTTTAGGAGTCCCAAAACTGCAACCCACCAACCTCTGGCCAGGAGTTCCCGATGCCCGCCCGCCCACCAAAAGAAAAGGGGGCCAGAGACCGTCGACCGGGGCACCGGATCAGCCACTACGGAGTGCAGCCTGGCCGACCAAAAGCCAAACGATAGAGAGGGAGAAGGGCGCGCTCCGGTGAAGCCCCGCTGCCAAGACCGCCGCCACCCTCCACCCTCGCCGGTCATCGGGACACAGGAGGCACGGAGAGGGGGGGGGACGGACCGCGCCGTCCCATTGCCGGCCGCGGCATCCCCGCTTTCTGGCTCGCCCGCTCGCCGCGGAGACGGCCAGATCCCCGGGCGTACCTGTACCAGGCGAGTCCTCGCTCGTAGTTGCGGTCGAAGAAGTGAGGCTCGGCGCCCACGGCCCGCACGTCGGGATGGACCCGCAGGAACTCGAGCAGCGCCCGCGTCCCGCCTTTCTTCACGCCGATGATGACGGCCTGGGGCAGCCGCTTGACGCCGGAGCCGTTGAGGAAGCTGGAGAGGGAGCCCGGGGCGTCGGGCCCACCGTTGCCTTCCTCGTCGTCCTCGTCGTCGCTCTCCGTCTCGGGGCTCCAGGGCCCCTTGGCGCCGGCGCCGGCGCCTGGCGTCCGCAGGAGCAGGAGCCGCTGGGCCAGAGGGGGGCCCGGGGGTGCCCGCGGCGGGGATCCCGACAGCCGGAGCAGCCCCGGCGCAGCGGCCGAGGCGCACGAGCCGGCGGCGCACGAGTAGACCATGCAGAGCCACAGGGCGAGCATGATGAGCAGGAGCGGCGGCCCCAGGAGCAGCCTCCGTCGCCCGGGCGAGGAAGGGGCGCCGGGGGCATCGGGGGGTAGGCGGCACCCGAAGCTCAGGCGCGGCTGCCCCATAGGCGGCAAAAAAGGCCCGGGTGGCGGCTGCCCGCGGGCGGCAAACCCGGCACCATGGCTCCCGCGGGGGAGAAGAGCCCGGCCCCAGCAGTCAGCCAGGCAGCCAGGCAAGGTCCGATCTCAGCAACCCGGGCTCAGCCGCGCACCCTGGCTGCTTCTTCCCCCGGGAGCAGCGCCCGCGAGTGGCCGTCTGGCGAGCCAGCCGAGGAAGGAGGGAGCGAGCGCGCCTCTGCCGCGGGGGCCAAGCTGGTGGTACTGGAGCAGGGGGAGGGACGAGAACGGGGCGCGCCTGACTGGCACCCCTCGGAGCCTATAAGAGCCGCCCGCCGTATGGTAATTAGCCCCCCTCGCCGGTGGATCAAAGGCAGCCAATGGCGAGGGGGCGGCCGGCTGCGGGAGGCGATTAGCCATTCTTATTGGCTAATGAGCCGTTAAAGAGGCAGGGGCGGCGCAGGGGCCGGGCTGAGCTGCAGTGCAGGCTTTGGAGGAGCTGCGCTGGGGCTGGGGCTGGGGCTGGGACTGGGACTGGGAGGAAGAGAGGGAGAGACGGGGCGGGCGGCGGAACCCGCGCTGCTGGGCTCGCCTTCCAGCGCCTGGAGGAAAGGGGTCGGGTCCCGCGTTGGCTGACCCGAGTGGACCTTGGCAGGGCCTTTGGGGCGGAAGGGAGTGGGGGAATGAAAGCGGCCTCTGGGGCTCGACGGGGAGGGGGGGAGGCGAAACTGGCTGCTGGGAATCCATCGGGAGGCGGCGGTACTAGGGGTGTGGGGGCGAAGGAAGGCTTTCGAGGCAGCTGTCCCGCAAAGGCGGCTTCCGTTGGGATCTCGGCCCACCTTGGCTTGGAAGTGGGGCTCCGGAAGAGTCCCCGCCCCTTCCAAAGCCTTAGTGGGCAGCAGGACGTCCTCGGGCAGCAGTTTGCGACGGCCCCGGCAGTGAGTCTTGGGCTCGGACCGAGGTCCGCGTATTAGGAAACAAACTCGAGAGTAACTGGACGGGGCGGGCGAGGAGTCTGAGAGGACTTGGCGGAGTCATTCGTTTCACACACACACACACACACACACACACACACACGTGTGGCTTGGGTCCTTTGGACTTTCAAGGTGGGGGGGGGGCGAGCTCTCGCTTTCGTAAAGGAACGCCAGGTCGTTCCCTGCAGACGCACTACATTTCTCAAGCTTGTCCTCTCTCCCAGGCTTCTGGTCTGCTACTAACTCCTCGTATACCCAAGTTTGCAACACCTCCCTACCTTCTCAAATCACACCCCGCGCTATCTGTATAGTAAGTAGTATAGACATCCCGAAAACCCTGTTGCAGCCGCGGACACGTCCTCCGGTTGGCCCAGGGCATCCGATCCAGGACCAAGAGGCGTTCTTTTCCCACAGGAATCCTTGAGATGGTTCAGATTTACCTTAAATTCAGATTATATCAATCGTTGCTCTGTCTGGCGTTATTTATTGAGCTGAGCCAGATTTTTTCAGTTATGAAGCCGCCATCAAATTGGGAACGGCTTCATTCAAAGCTTTTTTTTTTCGGGGGGGGGGAGGCTGGCTGCTCCGGATCGTTAGTGTCCAGTATCCCTAAAGCTAAGGGTATCAGGAAGCCAAAACCAAAACACTGCATCACTTTAAAGACTGACTGCTATATTTTTAATGTGAGCTTTCGTGGTGCAAGTCTACTTCATCAGACTATTCCAAAAAGTAATAATAAAGCTAAGTGAACTTAAAAAGCCAGAGTAAAAACTCAGCTGAACCCCAGCTGGATGATCTGGAGCTGGAGGAACCCCGTTTGGATTCCGAGCCCCAACCAGGACCATAGCCAAGATTCTAGATGTGGGTGGGCGAATATTTTTTCAGGATGGGCTACAATGTCATATATATGTGTCATATATATAAGCAGCCGGGAGTTTGAGGGTGGGCAAACTGGTAACTCAAGGTGGGCGATGCCCACCCTGTCCCCACCCCCTACAGCCTTGGCCCCATCCCTGGGAAGCCCCTTGATCCCATTTCTCCGAGAAGACTCGGTAGATACCTCTCAAACACTAGGCTAGGTGGCTAGACCTCCCATCCCCACCAGCCAGCCTTTCCACGAACAAACCCAGTCTTCTCCGTCTTACTTCTCTCTATTAAGACCTGGTCTCTTCTCGGTCCGGCTTGGCCCTTCTCCCACCCCCATCCTCGGGCATGTTAATGGCAGCCCCCCTCCCCTCCCTCCCCCCTCTTCAACGAAGGACTCCCCAGCCCAGAGACAATGCCATCGGAAGCTGACACATTTCAGGAAATGGGTGGGTGCGTGGGGTTGATTTCCCAGCGCCCCTCTGTCTCTCTCTCGACCTCTCCTAGCAAATGATATCCCAGATGCGTTTAGGTCCAGGAATAGGCTACGCTCTTGACATTGTGGAATCGCAAGGTTTGGCCTCCCTGTGATGGTTTGGGAGATCGCGGGGAAAGCCCCTGTCTTCTCTACTGTTTCTTGCGGATCATAAGAACATAAGAAGAGCCTTGCTGGAAGAGGCCACAGGAGCCCATCCAGTCCAGCTTTCTGTCTCACACAGTGGCTCACCATTGGCTTCAGGGTATTATTCCCAAGGAGATGCCTTCACCTGTTTAGGATTCCCTGGAAATGGCATTGAGAGATATCCTGCCTATCTCTCCAACCCCGAGGTTGTCCTTAAGTATCCATAATTATAGCCATTGATATAAGGATCCAAGGGTGTCACATACACCAAACATACTTCTATTTCAATAATAATAATAAGAATAATAATAATAAGAAGAATAATAATGGTGATGGTGATGATGAAATAATGGGCGCTGCGCTCTGGTGGCGCATCTGTAGAAATGTCGCAAAATGAAAATAAACCCATAACCATAGTCGCGATCCATTAAAATTGCGCCGGATTTTTAAACTGGCGTGGCATTCCAATTGAGAAAGAAATGTTTCCTTAGTCCCGGAATCCTCTGGTGGCTCTGGCGCTTCTTGCAACAGTTTGATGGAATTCCTGCAGGCATAAAGTGGAAGAGTCAGATTATAGCCCACTGGTTTTTGAGTCTGTTTCGAGCTTTGTAGGACGGGTGGGGGAACCTTTATTTTGGGGCGCTAGATAAAATCGCGCGAACATTTTCACGTGGATCGGCTTTCACACGTGAAGAAACGTGCTGGTCCCGCTTTTTTTATATAACTTCTACACTGTATAGGGACTGCAGTGGCTCAGACGCTGACTGGGAGGTGGAAGGTCAGCAGTTCGATTCCCGAGGACTGCAGGACGGAATGAGCTCCCGTCTTTGTCCCAGCTCCTGCCAACCTAGCAGTTCAAAAGCAAGAAATTACAAGTAGATAAATAGGGACCACTTCGATGGGAAGGTAAACAGCGTTCTGCGCGCTCCGGTGTCTAGTCATGCCTGCCGCATGACCATGGAAACCTCTGCAGTAGCAGACAGCGCTGGCTCTTTGGTATTGAAACAGATGAGCACTGAACCCTAGAGTCGGATACGACTGGCTTTCAAGCAAGGGAAACCTTTACCTTTACTTACACTGTGTTTGGATGTGTGCGCTTTCAAATGAAAAGAAGAGAGGAGAGCCGCTGTTTAATCGAATGTAACCGTTTCGTGTAACACGGAAAAATGCAAAAGTGGAGGACGGCAGGGCAGGGTCATGTGAAAAGGCGTCGCTACCCCACATCCGCCCTCCGATTCCAAATACTTTTTGCAGAAGGGATGATGAGTGTGAAAGTCATGAGAATGAAAAACAACCGCGGAAGTGTCATTTTTTTTGGGGGGGGAGGGGGGAGGGTGTCCCCTGCCGCCCTTCCCCTGCCATCAGAATTGGAACTCAAGGCCCCGATTCAGCCGTGCACGTATTCTCAGAACAGGGAACCGAAGAAGGCAGGAAGCGTGGGAATTAGTTTCTCCTGAGCAACAAACGGCCATGGAATTCTAATCGGATTCACTCCTCTTAGATTCCAGAGCAAGAAAGCGGGGGAGCTAGAGTTGAGCTTCCTTGACCATATTATGCCGCTTTTCAGTGGGAGACTCCGGTTCAAAGGCGGGCGACAGTGATAGGGGCTGGTGGGTGGGAATGCCAAAGCCAAACGCCCAGCCTGTCCAGATACTTTCACAATTTCTTCAAGATGTGAGGCTAAACGGGTTGCGGTACTACTACGCATACACAGAAATTAAACAAGTAATTTGGAATTCACACTAAAATCTAATAAAGAGAACAGAGGAAAATATCTGAAATTACTTCTTGTTTGTTTTCAATGTTGCAATGAAGTATGACTAGTAATTTGATTAATCTGAAATAATCGAAGGACTATTAGAACACTGTTGTTGTTGTTAAACTGGCCCTATTCTTTAGAGTCCACGGACCGTTCAGTACAGAGGAACAAACTATTTCGAACTGTTCGCTAATGTAAAAAACCGCTTATATGCAGCTGACGGAGTAGGTAGAAAAGAAAATCAAGAGTTGGAATGTCTAACTATATTTTTCTTTGCCTTTTAAAATCATTCCTGGGAATAAATTGGGTCGAGTTGATTTTCATCATCATCATCGGACATGACCCAAAAGACCCAATTCTTCTCCCCTTCCTTTAAGATAGTTTTAGATGAGGCTGTAAGTTCAAGGACACTGTCGCGTCGTCTGTGTGTGAACTACTATCTGGGGTTTGCGGTCGAAAAGAATCGAAACACCATTTGAAAGCGCGGGATTCACTTCGGCCAAAACATGATGACAACTCTTGTTGTCAGGCTACACATGCTTAAAAGTAAAGGTAAACGTAAAGATTTCCCTTGCTCGAAAGCCAGTCGTATCCGACTCTAAGGTTCAGTGCTCATCTCTGTTTCAAAACCGAAGAGCCAGCGCTGTCTGCTTCTGCAGACGTTCCCCTGGTCATGTGGCAGGCATGACTAGACACCGGAGCGCACGGAACACTGGTCACCTTCCCACCCAAGTGGTCCTTATTTATCTACTTTAAATGTCTTGCTTTCGAACTCCTAGGCTGGCAGGAGCTGGGACAAAGACGGGAGCTCATTCCATTCTGCTGATTCCTGCAGTACTCGGGAATCGAGCTGCTGATCTCCTGCCTTCCAGTCAGCGTTTAAGCCACTTGAGCCACTGCAGTCCGGCTACGCACGCTTACTTGGGAGTAAAACCCAGTGAAGCCAATGGAGCTTATTTCTGCGTAACCATGTACAGTATTTATTTATTCATTTATTTATTATTTATTAGTTAGATTTCTTCACCGCCCACTCGGCCGAGGCCGACTCAGGGCGGTTTACAATCATATATAAAAATGACATAGTTAAAACTAATTAAAAACCACCCACCCACTAAAAAAGGGTGCAGGGACCGAAGGTACCGAAGGGGGAGGTTTTCCACTAAACCAACCACACCAGTATAGGTCTGAGCTGTAAAGTTGGCACTAAAGACTGCAGTCCGGGACGAGGCAGTGTAATCTTTATTACTTTTCCTCGGAAGTAAGTTTAAGGAAGTTCAGCGGGGCACTCTCGACTTGATAAATGCGCCAGGTTTACACTGTAGAACCTTTCACAGAAATCAGATGGTTGTCTCAAGTAAAAACTCCTGTCACAAGAAGAAGAAGAAGAAGAAGAAGAAGAAGAAGAAGAAGAAGAAGAAGAAGAAGAAGAAGAAGAAGAAGAAGAAGAAGAAGAAGAAGAAGAAGAAGAAGAAGAAGAAGAAGAAGAAGAAGAAGAAGAAGAAGAAGAAGAAGAAGAAGAAGAAGAAGAAGAAGAAGAAGAAGAAGAAGAAGAAGAAGAAGAAGAAGAAGAAGAAGAAGAAGAAGAAGAAGAAGAAGAAGAAGAAGAAGAAGAAGAAGAAGAAGAAGAAGAAGAAGAAGAAGAAGAAGAAGAAGAAGAAGAAGAAGAAGAAGAAGAAGAAGAAGAGAGGCACACCCGGGTGGACACGGGATTTGGTCCTCTGCCTTGGCTCGCTGCTTTGGAGAGAAGGGCAAATCGGGTCCCCGTTCTCCCGTGTTGGTTGTCCTGGGGTGGGGCTCATGGAAAGGCAAGCAAGCAAAGCCTGCAGAGATCTCTGGTCTCGACTGCCTGAGCCCTGGATGCTCTGTTTTCTGCCAGCGGATCGGCCAGGCTTTCTGACTCCCCAGGAAAGGCTTCCCACCCGCACTCATCCTGCCGATGCATGAAGAAACCCACCGTGGGTATTTTTGCCTGGAAGGGAAAAAGAACTATGAACCCAGAAGAGATCACTAGGAGAGGAAGGCAGGGAGAGGGAATAGGTCTTCTCAGGCCCCTGGAACACAACCCTGAAGTTTGCCCACCACCCCGTGCCAAGGTGGGGTGACGAAGATAAAGTAAAGCCCTGAAACCCACCCTGGCACACCAGACACGCCAGGATGCCATTCAGATGCCCTTCCAGTGGGTGATTCCTCCATGGGCTCGCAAGAGACAAACGCGGACTCTCCCAATCAATAAAGGTCGGGCAATAAAAAGCTCAAAAAGTTCCACTGTGGAGCTGCAAAGAAACGCCACTATCCTGGCTGGTCCTGAGACCCCTTTTCCATGGGGATAGAAGCGCAAAGGGACTGCCTGCCGTCCATGCGCGGAGGCTTTCGGAATGGTGCCTTCCTTCCACGGAAGAGAAAATAGGGTTGAGCGAGAATATCAAAAACAGTTTCTTACTAATCTTAAACTTTTTTTTTTTTTTTTAAAAATGGGGGTCCGGCGGAATCAAGTGCCTAATTCGATCTCATTGGAGCCCCGAAATCAGCTCGAATCAACTTTTTATAAAGTTCACCCCTCGCTTATTACGCAAAGGGAGGGTAAAGGTAAAGGTTTCCCTTGCTCGAAAGCCAGTCGTATCCGACTCTAGGGTGCAGTGCTCATCTCTGTTTCAAAGCCCAAGAGCCAGCGCTGTCTGCTTCCGGAGACGTTTCCGTCGTCATGTGCCAGGCATGACTAGACACCGGAGCGCGCAGAACGCTGTTACCTTCCCTCCGAAGTGATCCCTATTTATCTACTTGCAATTTCTTGCTTTCGAACTGCTAGGTTGGCAAGACCTGGGAAAATGACGGGAGCTCATTCCGTCCTGCAGTCCTCGGGAATCGAACTGCTGACTTTCCGCCTCCCAGTCAGCGTCTTAGCCATTTGAGCCACTGCAGTAGGGTCTTTGAAAAAGTTCGAGCCAAGAGATGTGGGGGTGATGCTCGGGGAGGGACAGCGTTTGTCCTAGCCTAGAGTAGTACTCTAGTAGTACTCTAGTCATGCCTGCCACATGTCCACACGGAGACGTCTGCAGACGCAGACAGTGTTGGTTCTTTGGCTAAAAGCAAAGATGAGCATTGAACCCTAGAGTCGGATACGACTGGCTTTCTAGCAAAGGCGACCTTTACCTTGAGAAGAACTCTAGTTACTTCGAGTCGGAATGAACAAAATGGAAAAGACGAGGAGAAAAAGAAAGCTTGCCGCAGGATTGCAGAGGGATTTTCGGAAGGCACATTCTCGGGGTGGGTGTTAGGTGGGAGGGAATCCTGGGTTTCTTGCTGGGTCGTCAAAATTTGGCGGTAGTGGCTTTGCGATTAACTCGGCAAAGCTGCTAATTATGAACAGATTCTCTCTCGAGCGAAACTACTGGGGGTGGGTGGGCGGGCGGGTGGGTGGGTGGGGGTGAATGTCTTCTTTTCAAATCCTCTTTGGAACGTTTTCTTTCAGGCCTGGAAAGAAATTAAAACAAGATGCATCGGAGTTAAGACAAAACGTGTCTCCACGACCTACCCATCTTTCGCTCCATTTAACTCCACTCTCAGGGATGCCCTAAAGGTGTTTCTCACGTTCGCATTTAGCTTCAATCGTAAACGTATTAACCTCTCTCTAAATCCCATTGATCTCGATGGGATTGAGGCCCGAATAATAGCCATTGCGGTTGCTGCTCCCCCTTCTCCCCCCTCCCCCCCCCAAAATTATCTCTCTCTGGTCCGTTTCTAAAAAAACTCAAGAAAACAGCTTGCTCAGAAGAGAAGACATTTCTCTTTCTTTCTCGGGGTGGAAGAGATTTGGATTTTTCATTGTCTAGTCCTCAATTTCTCAGGAGCTTGACGATAATTCCCTTTATAGAGGAGGAGATGAAGAAGATGGAGGAGGAAGAGGAGGAGAAGAAGATGAAGAGACATCGCCACTCAAAGAACACAAAGGGAATTAATGGTGGCTAAGACTGGGAGGCGAATACTGCAGGACAGAATGAGCTCCCGTCTTTGTCCCAGCTCCTGCCAACCTAGCAGTTCGAAAGCAAGACATTGCAAGTAGATGAATAGGGACCACTTCGGTGGGAAGGTAAACAGCGTTCCGTGTGCTCCTCCGGTGTCTAGTCATGCCTGCCACATGACCACGGAAACCTCTGCAGAAGCAGACAGCGCTGGCTCTTTGGCTTTGGAACAGAGATGAGCACTGCACCCTAGAGTCGGATACGACTGGCTTTCCAGCAATGGAAACCTTTACCTTTATTTACCTGGAGAATCAAGAGTCATTAATTAAGATGCTTTCAAAGTTTGGAGATCAAGGAGAGACGGAGTTTCTTGGTCCAAATCTGCCTCTTTCCGCCACTTCTTAAAAGGCTTTCTTTGCCCGCCCCCCCCCCCCCCCGCCCGTCCCTCGGGTTTGGCAAAACCGAGTTTAATTTCGTGTGTATGTGTATGTGTGGATGGTTCGAGGAAAGGGCGGGGAAACCTTTCTCTTGCACTTTCTGTCTTCCGTGGAAAACACGCAGGCGGTTGCGAGGGGTGCCCCCCGCACCCACGTTGCGTGTTTTTATGGCCTCTGGTTTTGGGAAAAGACGTTTCTGAGCGAGCAAGGTGTTTCGCACGTGTGAGCGCATCTACATGCCCAGAGGGGAAGAAAGCGTGTTTCCATAGGGATCTGACACGGCAGCGGGATTCTGGTTTGGGTTAGGTAAAGGTTTCCCTTGCTGGGAAGCCAGTCGTATCCGACTCTAGGGTTCAGTGCTCACCTCTGTTTCAAAGCCGAAGAGCCAGCGCTGTCTGCTTCTGCAGACGTTTGCGTGGTCATGTGGCAGGCATGACTAGACACTGCAGCGCTGTTTACCTTCCCACCAAAGTGGTCCCTATTTATCTACTTGCAATTTCTTGCTTTTGAACTGCTAGGTTGGCAGGAGCTGGGACAAAGATGGGAGCTCATTCCTGTAGTACTCCGGAATTGAACTGTTGTCCTTCCGCCTCCCAGTCAGCGTCTCCGTTTCCATGATCATGCAGCAGGCATGACTAGACACCCGGAGCGCATGAAACGCTGTTACCTTTCCCTCTGAAGCCATACCTATTCATCTACTTGCAATTTCTTGCTTTCGAACTGCTAGGTTGGCAGGAGCTGGGAGAGACGATGGGTGCTCACTCCATCACGCAGCACTTGAGCCTTGGACTGATGACCTTCCTGTCTTCAAGCTCAACATCACAGCCCTAGTTTGGGGTATATGTCCCATATTTGTTCCCTCGAGCTGCCATTGCCCCCCACCGCCCACCTCACTAAAGATGCAACAGTGTTCCGCAAACCTGCTCCTCCTGACTCAAGACTAGGCCCGTCATAGTGAACCTTGGCATTCCAGATGTTCTTGGACTTTAATTCCCAGAAGCCCAAGCACCCTGTCCACACAAATGGGTTTACTGTGACTCATCCAGCCCGCATTGCCCTCGTTGCTCCTGGAAGTGGAAGTAAAATGCGCTCCTACAGAGGAATGGTTAACCCGTAAGCTCCCAGAAGTGGAAGTAAAATGCGCTCGTACAGAGAAAGTGCTAACCTGGAAGAGCCTTAATCGTACACTACTACTACTACTACTACTACTACTACTACTACTACTACTACTACTACTACTACTACTACTACTACTACTACTACTACTACTACTACTACTACTACTACTACTACTACTACTACTACTACTACTACTACTACTACTACTACTACTACTACTACTGCAACAACAACAATACATTCCCCAAACAAAGCTCTCCTTTTTTTTTAAAGTTCCTATTACGATGATAAACAAACATGTATACCAAAGCTTTTGCGATACTTTGTCCCGATCTCTGGGGAAAAGAACAGGCAAGCTCAGCTCAGGATCAGATTCAGGTTCTGCTGATGGGAGAAGTTGATCCCATTTGCTTCCCAGGCTCTCTTTCTCTCCCTCGGAATGGCTCAGGGCTAAAAGATCCCCCAGTGAGGTTTCCCTGGGGTAAACAGATGATCTTTGCTTGAGCTTAGGGTAGGGTCATGAGTAGGAGCTTTCTCTGCAGGACCATAGCCTTGTAAGCGTGTTTATGACAGTGTTTTGCGCATGTACAGGTGTGTTTTACTTCCGCTTAAGGTGGGAGGAACCACATGACTGGCCAGCTCAACCACGTGACCAGCCCACGGCCTGAAAAGTTTGGCCACCCTTGTGTTATAGAGTAAATAAGGAGAAAATTATCTTCCTTACTATCAAAATGATAAAACCAGAATGGGATGTTAAATATTGTAATACTTGGTGTGAATCAACTAAAATGGACTGGAATGGGATGTTTAAAAAAAGATAATTACAAAGTAGTTGGCTGATTTGATTCCTTACTGTGACTTCTGGGACACGAGCCTATGTGATCTTGACAAGCTGCAGTTCCGACATCCCTCCAGAGAACATGGTAAACTAATTCTGTGTATTCTGTACTTTGAAAATCCGGGAAAGAGCCAGCACAAGTCAGAATTGGCTTCTTAGCATGCAAATATTAGCCAGCTGGATAGCTCTGTGATTTAGGTATCTGGCTGCAGAGCCAGAGTTTGGGAGCTCAGTTCCTCACTCTGCTTCCAGGGAGAAAAAGCCACCCTGTGTAGTCCTGGGCAAGCTGCATAGCCCCAAAATAACCCCATAGGAAGGGAATAGTAAACCACTTCAGTGTATCACTTCTGAGATCAACTTACTGACTAATGAAAGTAAACAGAGGACCACCAAGGAGGAACTGCTAAATGTAACACCTTTTGTGAGGCACCCTATTTTCTGGCTTGCAATGAGATACCTAGAAGAAGACGAGGTAGGTGCATTAGAAAGATGAACCAATCTCACCTTCACACTGTCAGCAAGTGCTCTATGCCCTCTGAGCTGAGAGGACCAACAATATGATAAAATCAATCAGCTAGAGGAGGTTTTCACCCAGGGTACAATGACAAGCCCTAAATCATGTGAACAGACTGTTAAACCAGAAAGAACCTAACAAGCCCAGATCCTTGCATACCTGTCAAGTTTCGGGAAATTTCTGTCAAATAAGGGAAATTTCCCTGCCAAAACGGGAAACTGGAGAGCTATGCTTATACTGTGCTGCCCTCCAGTCTAACTCCAGTCTAACTGCCATCTAACTAATACGGGATGACGGTGGGAAAGAGTGTAAAATACCGGGGTTTGACAGAAATTTCCTGAAACTTGACAGGTATAGATCCTTGGTAGGAGAAACAGCACAGGGAAATTTAAATGAGTAGTCACGTGAGGACAAAAAATAGACAGCTATAAAGACTTTAGGAGCCCTGTTGGTATTTTGTCATGGAATATATCTGGATGGAAGTACAAAAAAAATGACAAAGATCTGATCAGATATTTACTAAAACATGGAAGTAGTTTCACTGCAAGAAGCATGGTACGTGGCAAATGATAAGCTTTACTTATCAGGATTTAGAATCCAGCTCATTTACTGGTCTGCCAATTACTGCCAGAAACACGCACCAATGAGGACTTAAGTTTGCCCAACAACAAAGCCAAGAGAGCTGACTTCATTTTGACAGTCCAGGGTTTGATCGGGACAGGAATGAAGAATGAAGAATCAGGATGTACAGCTTGGGTCAAACCAGCTCAGAGAATAAATAACAAGAGCCATAGGACAGTGGTGGCGAACCTATGGCAAGTGTGCCAGAGGTGGTACTCGGAACCCTCTCTGTGGGCACCCATGCAGTCACCGTAGCACAGATTTTGCCCTGCCCCTTTGCTCAGCAGCCCAATGGGAACACTTCATCCTTCACCCAGCACAGAGTCCACCCCGCCCCTCTGCCCAGCAGCCCAATGGGAGAGCTCCCTCCCCCAGCACAGAGTTCACCCCACCCCTCTGCCCAATGGGATCATTTCCTTTTTCCCCTGCTGCCATTTTGCGATAAATAAGTGGGTTTTGGGTTGCAGTTTGGGCATTCAGTCTCTAAAAGGTTTGCCATCACTGCCATAGGAAGTTTAGTGATGTTTGTTAAGGAGGAGCTGGGATAGGATGGTGAACCTACTGAAAGTTCAAACTCATCCTTCAACTTCCTAGTACTAAAGCTTGAGGGGTGGAGGAACGGAAATAATTATGATAACAGTTTATATATCCACAACCTCTTCCCAGTATTACAATATAGACATATGGCTGCAGCTGGAACAAATACAAGGTTTCCAAGTGCTTTGATTATACTGGTAGGCAATATCAAATGTTCAAATCAGCTGTTCTCTGTTAAAAGCTGATGTGCAGTTTGGTATCTTGCAAGTCTGCTCTGTAGATTTAAACTTTGAGGATCTAGAGATAAAAAGATGAATAAAGCTGGTTTAATCCTATTCAGGTTAATAGATATGTTTGAACTATAGATCACAGGCTCTAATGAATATAACACAGGATAGCCTGCATGTTCAGGAAGTGTTCTTCACTACATCTGTGTCTCAAGAAGGAAGGCAACGTGGATTGCTCTGGGACCAACTGACTCAGAAGAAATGGTGTTGCTCTGACAGAGATGAGACTTAGCACAACTGGTCAACAGTTACGAGCCAAAGTCTGACCATATAATTTCACCCATATTTCATAGAAAGCCCATAAACATAACCGTCATTCAAGTCTATGCTTTGACTGTAGGTGCTGGAAAAAAATAGACATTGAAACTTCTATGGAAATGTCAAGTAGGAAATTGATCAACACTATAAACTGATATATTGATCTCATCAAGTGCAAGAGCAAGAGAGTGAAGGTGGGAGGTAGAAGAGGGAAGACAATAGATGTTGTGTTTAGTTGGAGGAGTTCCTCACAAGCAAGCAAGCAAGCTAAAAGGAGGGAGTGTGGTGAGAAAACAGCAGAGGGAAGCGACTGGCAAACAAGCAAGAGAAGAGATAGGAATGTGAAGACAGTTGATGTTACATTTATTTGAAAGGAACCAGACCTCTATTTTAACCTTGAGCTTAATGGATAAGTAGAGACCAATTTAACAATGGCTTGCTTTAAAACTGTCCTCAGGAAAACAATTAGGTTGTATGTGAAGAGGGATCTGCTATAATAATTATGGGAGAACATTAAGAAGACAAAAATTATACTGACTGTGGAAGAGTTTAATGTTGAAATGTCATAACTGTTAAAGATTTTTTATTCTTTGGCTCAGTCATCAATCAAAATGCAGCCAGCAAAGAAGATGGAAGAAGACTGAGACTTGAGAGGATTGCTATGAAAAATCTAGGGGAAAAATCCTCAAGAGTAAATATGTATTGTTGAGGAACAAAGACACGATAATTGACGTGGTGGCATTCCTGGTTTCTTAGTACAGGTGTGAAGGCTAGATGGTAAAGAAAGTTGACAGGGAAAAAGTTGATTCATTTGAAGTGTAATGTTCTAGGAGAGCTTTATGGCTACCATGGACCGCTAGAAAGACAAGTGAGTGGGGACTAGATCAAATGAAGCCTGAATGCTCACTAGTAGCTAAAATGACTAAACTGGTTTATTGTACAAAGCATAATCATTCCCACCTTATGTTACCAGTGCCAAACATGGACACTTACAACAAACCATAAATGAAAGCTGGTCACCACTGAAATGAAATATCTGAGGAAGGCTGCTGGAGTGACTAGAAGGGATAAAATCAGGAATGATATTAAAAGGGAAAGAATTAGAATAGAACCAGTCTTAAACTGTGTAGAGAGGCAACAAATAAAGTGGTTTGCCATTTGGAGAGAATGTCTTGGAGTTCTGTACCATACAAGGAATAGACGAAAAGAGAAGGACAAAGAGCATGAGGTAGACCCAGAGGAAGATAGAGAGATAGCATCAAAGACCTATTACAAGAACACCAAATAAGCTGGTGGAGGCAGCTAGAAGTGTCAGAACAAGAGCCTTGAATCTCCTCTGACACCCGATGGAGTAAAAGAAGAAGTAAAGAAGCTGAAGACAAAGGGGGTATTGTATTCTGAGAAGATAAGACTCACAGGGAAAGACAACAGTTCTGGGAAAAATAGCAAAGCAGCAGGAAAAACCAAAAGCTGAATATGAGATGAATTAACTAAATAAAGAAAGCCATAGCCTTGAGTTTGCAAGACCTGAATAGGACATTTTAGAAATCAGAGGCTGAAATCCAGTTGATGCAACTATGCCAGGTGTCATCACCTGCACCATTAATCTTTATTTTAAATTTCCTATTCTCTTGTTCAGCTTCCAAGGCTCACTAAGGAACACATTTTGCTTTGGGGAAACTTTTGGGAGCTTCTCAATTAATGTGGTGGTAGTAGGAGCCAGGGCCATAGTCAGGATTCTAGATTTGGGATGTGTGTGAATATTTAAAATTAGAGCCTTTAAAATTAGAAGATTGCTGTCTGCGGTCCTGTGACTGGATTGTATGCTCAGAAGCAGAAACCTTTCTTAGTTTTATTTATCTGAATCTGAATCACTAAAATTTAAAACCATAATTTTATTATGTATGCATACATACACTATATATTTACATCTTACTTTTCGCGTTCACATTTATTCCCCACCCTTTTGGTACAAGCACCACTTTTCCTATAATCCCATCATTTTCCTCAATCAAATCCTCAATATTGCACTGTTCAGGCAAATTGCCACAGATTAGCAGATGAACAAAGTCTTGTTTCTCACCACATTCACATTGTTCACCATCGTCAATGTGGCCCCACTTTTTAGGTTTGTTTGCATTGTGTCACCCCAGTTCTCAGCCTATTCAGTATTTTCCATATTGGAGATATTAACTTGCTGCTAGTTTCTCAAGTGGCTCAAGTGGTTAAGATGCTGAACTTGACAACTGGAAGGTCAGAGTTCAATTCCCAAGTGAGCTCCCATCTTTGTCCCAGGTCCTGCCAACCTAGCAGTTTGAAAGCAAGAAATTGCAAGTAGATAAATAGGGACCACTTCAGTGGGAAGGTAGACAGCTTTCTGTGTGCTCAGGTGTCTAGTCATGCCTGCCTGCCACATGTCCGTGGAAATGCAGACAGCACTGGCTCTTTGGCTATAAACAGAGATAAGCTCTGAACCCTAGTCGGATATGACTGGCTTTACCTTATTTTCTCCTTCATTGCCCATAACCCTCTGGGTGATATTCTTTTTCATAGTTCAGTTCAACAAGCCTCAGTTGTAGATGGAATTGGTGTTGCTGTTGTTTTTAGGAAGCTCTTCCTTGAGTGCAAACTTGATGGATGATGCTGAATTCCAAACATTGGATGTCTTGAGTCTGTTTCTTGCTTTGTCTTCTCAACATCTGCTGCTACTTGTCTTCTAAGATCTGGAGGTGCTATACCAACATCTGAAGCAAATTTATTAATAGGATATTGGTTGTAAATAGCCTGTAACTATACAGCTTGTTTCATAAAGGACCATGTTAACTTGACTAGCATGGGCAATGTTTCTCCATACTGGGGCAGCATACTCTGCAGAAGAAAACACAGGTCAAGGACAGATGAATGGAGAACATTAGGCTGTGCTCCCGATATGGTATTTGTAAGTTTGTGGATGAGATTGTTCCTGGCACATACCTTCTATTTAATATCCTGAAAGTGATGTTTATAAGTTAAAGCATGGTTGATTTTTACTTCCAGGTATTTTGGATTGCAGTAGTTTAATTTGTGCCCTCTCCAGGTTATGTTCAGAATCAGCTGTGGTGGCTCAGTAGTTAAGAAGCTTGCCTTGTTAGCTGGAAGGCTGGCAAGTCGGCAGTTCGAGACCTGGGTACTGCATGATGGATTGAGGGGCTGTCTCTGTCCCAGCTCTTGGGGACATGAAAGGAGCCTCATTTGGGCATTCCCTGAGTGGAGTTTCTTCTGCAAAAATCATTTCAACCCAGAATAATTTCTGACATGAACTACTACTACTACTACTACTACTACTACTACTACTACTACTACTACTACTACTACTACTTGTTGTTAGAGTGAGAACTGATACTACTGGATTAAAAAGCACCCACAGGGATGCTAGTAGAAAGTAAGACAGTTGGATAGTTTTTTTTTATACCTATCTTGCATCAGTAATACTGGTAATCTCTTTATTTTCAAGATCATTTTAAGGTATTGGGGCCAGTCTTCAAAGTAAAAACTTAAAAATCTGGCTAACAGGTTATTTTAAGAACTGCCTTCACTTCCATGGAATGTCTTTAGCCTTCCTTAACCTTAAGGACAGTCTTCAGATGGCCTCTTCTCTGGCTCATTGTCAGTGAAAATTGGAACATGAGCTAGAATTCTCTTCTAGGGAAGGCCCAACAAACTCTCACTTTTTCTGCTTTTCCACACACAGCATTTGGATATTTGTTTTGGAAGGCATTTCAAGTAAGGACTTTCTATCTAGATCTGTACCCAAATATTTGTTGTACAGATCAGGGCCATCCCACTCCAAACTGTTTTGAAGTTGGCCTGGCCTGATTTGTTTTGAGTTTGTACAGGCAGTTGTACATTTCTGGATCATATATTTAAAATACCTGCAAATAGGGAAAATGAAGGCTGATGACCTGGGATTGTGGGGGCAGGGGTGTCCACCAAATATGCAGCACCATATGTTTTGAGAATATGGAGGGCTTTAAATAGAGGAGTTAGTGTGCTTTACCTTTCAGACATGCACTTCTTCATGAGACAGAGCCACCTGCAAAATGGAATTTTGCACCAGGAGAGGAATAATATTCCAGAAATTTCTAAACGGCCAGCTGGCAGAATTATTTGACAAAGGACACAGAGAAGTGCATGCTGTGTAGATTTTTATTCTTCTTTCATGTCCCAATCAAATCCTGGACTGCCAAAATGAAGCCACTTTCTTTGCTTTGTTGTTGCCCAAACCCAAGTCCTCATCGGTGCATGCTGTGTAGATGATCCTGCTAATTGGCAATTAGCTTCAAAATATACTCTGGAAAGATACCAAAATACCACACCTCCATGACAACAAAAGGCAACAAAGCTAAAATATGAAGAGAAAGGCTGATTTTTTTATGGTGAAATATAATAATGGTGTGCTGTTCAATCAGTCATGACTCGTGGCATATCTTTCTAGGTTTTTCTAGGTAGAGAATACTCAGATGTAGTTTTCCATTCCTTTCTTCCAGGTGTGTCCTAGGACTGCAGGTTGCCCATAGGCTGGCTCTTCTTTAGGAAACACAATGGGGAACTGAACTCCCAACTTCTGGCTCCACAACCAGATACCTAACCAAATGCTCAATTCTTTTTACACAGTACAAGATCAGTATGCATCCGTGTTGAGAAATATCCAGTTCTTCCAATACTCTATAGGAGCTGCAGGTACAGTATTGGCATTGCTTTGCACCAACCATCAAAACAGAAGAAGGGGAAAATTATAAAAAGGAGGGGAGGAAATAATCCCTACTGTAATTCCAACCAATCCATTCAAAGTGTGAACAAGCATACCCACGCAATGTCTTTTTGTAGAATAAAAGAAATGATCACACCAATACAACATTGTTCAAATTGTGTGGTAAGGGGAAAAAAAGATTAACTCCCCAGCAGCAGCAGCAGCAGGGGGGGGAATCTAAATTGGAAGGAAAAAGGATTGGGTTGATCCACATTGACCTATTTGCTGTGCGATAATTGGAAAAAAAATGCTTCAAATTGTTGATTCTAGAGCAAATTGCAAAATATTTTCCAATATTGTCAAACTGCAAAAAGATTGGCTGTCGTGAGCTTAGTTTAGAAAGTGTGCAATCCTGGGGTCCCCAAAGAGTTATCTCAATATCTGAAGACAAAAGTGAACCATGACGTGGAAACCACATCTTCCAGAATCTGTCAATAACACTGGTCAGTGAACTCAAGGGAATGTGTTCTTAGACCAGAAACTAGTTCATTTCATTTATTAGATTTGTATGCCACCCTACTCAACAAATGTGACTCAGGGCAGCTCACATGTAAGTTCAATGGTACTGCGTACACACTGATATGTTATGTGAGTGGTCTGGCATTTTAGGAGTTTCGATAGAGAATTACCCAGCCCCTTCAGACATATGTGGAAGCCCATCTGTTCAACTCTGCTTGTGGAAGAGGAAGTCAGGAGATTGAGCAAGATTGTTGAATGGTGGAAGAGCATTACTCTCTGCCTTCATTCAGTGGGATACTGGCTTTGAAAGGCAATTACAGTATTATTATTTTAGTTCAGCATCTTGACCTACCTAGAAGGTGCTGTATCATGGGTTGGTTCCCATGGTTAAGCGTCCATATGACTCTTCCTATGAAATCAATGAGCAGCATAAATTGGCTACTTTTCAGCTCACTCTTTCATCCTCTGCAACCTTGTCGGATATTTAAGGTAATGATGAAAATTGGATTCAAATAGCTTTCTTCATGGTAATCAAAGGGCCCCAACTCTAAATGCAGCCTTCCATTATCAAATAGAAAATGACCATTTTAAACCAGATACAAATCAATTCACTGCCAATGGGCATTGAATGTTTCTCTTTCCATACGGCCATCTCAGAACATGGCTGGCTTTTAATTTGGACCAGAAGTATAGGCTACAAATCGTAGGCTACATGAAGTGTCGTCTATTTTCAGTTGCCCTCTACATGCAGCAATCTTTCTGTGGGTCATTTTCAAGCAACAGGCTGCAATGTGTAAACTAACTTTCTTTTGAAATATTCTTTCTTTAAAAGCCTGTTAACAGTTCTGTGCCTGGGTTTTCACTGATCAACTGGGTTTGGGGGAGTACTTTTATTTTAAACAACCAAGCAGTACTATTTTCCCCCTCAAGAATCCGGATGTTGTTTGGATTTTCCTTGCCTTGACCTTCCCTAAGGGTTTAATACTTCTTTCGGCAGACCTCATCCTTTGCTGGCCCAAAACCATTTGGCTTGAATGGGGAGGAGTGTTTTGAGTGCTCCACAGAGAGATGGGAAGGAGTGACGTGACAGAACAGAGGAAAGGAAAAATGCGGGCTGGTTGTCAAAGCCTGTTCTTTAGTGAGATGGATGGAGTGTGGACTTCACCCCCAGGGAAGGGGCAGCTCTCACATTTAAAACAGTTCTAGAGAACAAGAGGACACAGAGAACAGTTGTGCTTGGGTCAAATACAGAATTGATAATAAATTAAAATGCAATAAAACAAAATAAGGCATTTCCCCCACCCAGCACAAACATACCACATCATTTACTTTTACCATACCAGAGCATCAGGGTTAATTATGAATATTCTGCATAGTTTGGTTTAATCCATGGGTGATCTTGCCAGCATTCACAAACTAAGGGCAGAACTTGCCTGCCTCCCCTAAGAAAGAAGACAGTCAATAGGGGCTGGCCCATCCTGTGCTTTTTTAATGACACTGTGGTTTAATCTTGGTCTGGATCTGTGACAAAGGTCTTGTGCATTTCTTCATGAGAACTTCATGGGGAAATGTAACCAGTAAAACTGGGCTGAATGGTCTGTGGAGTACTCAGTCTTCATGGCTGATTGCCATGATGATGGCCAATATTCAGAACTGGATACGCCAGAAGAAGAAGACTATGATGAGGATTTCAAAATGGCATCCTGCCCCTGGGCAGTGGAGGTACAGGCCTTTATGAGTTTCATGAGGCTTGCTCCCAAGTGAGGACAGGACTGTAGGCCATTCCTTTGCTTCCAGGCAAATGTGTGCTGAAAAAGATAAACCAGGCTTCATTGCTAAGAAGTAAACAAGACGTACGCCTGAATAAATATGCATAAGATCATGGTGTAATAAAATCAAGCTGCTGTTCCTCTAGCATCACCTAAGCATCACAGTGAAAAACTATTATTTTTACTTAAAACAGCCTGGAAGGCTAAAGTAGTCCCTAAAGTACTGTACTTTTGATTTAAAAATAGCTCTCTTCTGATTTCCATCCCACATTAAAAGCATTTGCACAAAGTACACGAGAGCTTTGCATCTGGTTGTTTGCATGTTTACTTAACTGCTGGATTCAAAGGGATGATCTTAGGTATGTGTGTGTGCAGACTTTCCGGTTGAATGTGTAGTATCTGAAAATGTCCTAAGAGGCATTGATTTCCTGTTTATCCTATTTATGTTTTGCCTGAGTATTAATATAATGTATTCACAGGCACATAACAGAGCCAAGCTATATGGAACATTTAGTATGCATAGCAATATTTATCAGTCTTTTCTGTTTTTTGGAGTTTGCCACTGGTGACCAAATGAACACAGTTTCATCCTTTTGGTATGATGAAGTTTACAGGCTCAGCAGCCAGCAACCTCCTGCCTTGCACATTTCCCAGATAATTACAGATTAGAGCGGGCTAATTTTTATTTTCGCAAAGCTGCTGGAGATCTATGTTTGTTATTATTGTCTCCTAGGTTGCCACTTGCATAAATACATATGTAAAGCCCTTTGATCTGCAAGCATAATGACATAGATTTATCAAATGTTTGCCTTTTCCCGTCTCTCTTTAAAAGAGAATTTGGGGGGGGGGGGAAATCCCAGCTTGATTTATGGAGTGCAATCCCTGATGTCCTTCCCCTCTTGAAATATGAAGTGTTCATGAATAGCTAAGGTAATATTTAATATCCTCCCAAGAAGCTTTTGCAATGCTTAACAAATGAACTACAACCTAACCAAATGGCTCACATCTGTTTTAGCCTCCCTTCCTTTTAACTAAACAAATTAGCATTAGAATACCTGGGAGACGACATACAAAGTCCCCTTTCTAGATGACAGAACAGAGACAATTATTAGCAAGGGGGGTGAGGGAACAGGACCCGAAAAGGCTCTGGCCTGACTGAGCAGATGTTTTCACATCTCCTGTAGTGCCCCTGAATTAGCCAGCCCCCAGTAGACACAAGGGCTGCAGTCTTTTGAAGTGGGTCAGGGAATTCATTCACAGCCTTCCTCTGAATGAAGACGCCTACGCTTCAGTCCTCTCTCTCTCAAGCCTCTTCCGGCAAGGCTAGCGGTTTCCTTCTCAAGTGGTTTTAATACAACTACCACCAATCACAATACGTGGCCCATGCCATCTTAGAAGCATAAGGCTGCCATGCTATGCATACCAACGTGGAATGAGGTCCCATTGAACTCCATATAGCATGGGAGGCAGTTCTGTATTTTAAGCAAAAATGTCTCTTCAAGCCATCACTGGGTGATAATAAAGAAAATGACTATTCTGGAGTGAGTCTTGATTTAAAAGTGTTATATCTGTCTTCCCCCACCACACCCAAAGATCTACATAGCAGTGATGGCCAACCTTGGCACTCCAGGTGTTCTTGGACTTCAATTACCAGAAGCCCAAGTCAGCACTCCTGCTGATCAGGGCTTCTGGGAATTGAAGTCCAAGAACACCTGGAGTGCCAAGGTTAGCCATCACTGATCTATAACATTTAGCATGCCAGCATATCGAACCAGAGCAAATCAAAGGGATAATAAATTTGGGTCAAAGATTACTCTGGGTTGAAAGGCTTATTGCTGGAGAAACTCCACTCGGGCGAATGAGGCTCCTTTCATGTCCCCAAGTGCAGCCCTCGGGTATCGGAACCCAACCTTCCAGTCTCCAAGCTCAGTGTCTTAACCACTAAGTCACCGGAGGAGCTGCAGTCAATCAGAGTGCAGCTATAGCTTTCATGGGCAACTGTCTCCACTGGCTGTGCTTTCTCCAGATTTTCACCCTTCCTGTGGATAAGGGGGATGCAGTTGACATTGTTTATCTGGACTTTCAGAAGGCTTTTGACAAGGTCCCACACCAAAGGCTCTTGAATAAACTTACCAGTCATGGGATAAAGGGACAGGTCTTGTCCTGGATCAACAACTGGCTAAGGGACAAGAAAAAGAGGGTAGCACTAAGTGGACACTTCTCCAAGTGGAGGGAAGTAAAGAGTGGGGTCTCCCAAGGTTCAGTACTGGGACCCCTGCTTTTCAACCTCTTCATAAATGATCTAGAAGTAGGAATAAATAGCAAGGTAGCCAAATTTGCTGACGACACTAAATTATACAGGGTAGTGAAAACTGTGAGAGATTGTGAGGAGCTCCAGAGGGATCTCGACACTGGGGGAGTGGGCAAAACTGTGGCAAATGAGCTTCAACATTAGTAAGTGCAGAGTGGTGCATGTTGGGGCAAAAAAAAAACCCCAATTACATTTATAAACTGATGGGGTCTGAACTCTCTGCAACAAACCAGGACAGGGACCTTGGTGTCCTGGTGGACAACTCAATGAAGGTGTCAACCCAGTGTGCCTCAGCAGTGAAAAAAGCAAACTCAATGCTAGGGATCATTAGGAAGGGTATAGAAAATAAGTCAGCAAGTGTCATTTTGCCTCTTTACAAATCTATGGTGAGGCCCCATCTGGAATACTGTGTACAGTTCTGGTCGCCATACCTCCAGAAGGATATTATGGAGTTGGAAAAAGTGCAGAGGAGGGCAACCAGAATGATTAGGGGACTGGAACACCTTCCTTACCATCTGAGGCTGCAACGGTTGGGCCTTTTCACTCTTGAACGACGGCATCTAAGAGGTGACCTGATTGAAGTTTATAAAATCATGCACAGTGTGGACAAAGTAGATAAAGAAAAACTGTTTTCCCTATCGCACAACACTAGAACTAGGGGACACTCCATGAAACTTTTAGGTGCTAGTTCTCAAACAAATAAGAGAAAGTACTTTTTCACCCAGAGGACCACTGGTCTATGGAACTCCCTGCCAGAAGTGGTGACAGCTGTCATTCTTGACAGCTTTAAGAAAGGATTAGTCAAATTCATGGAGGACAAGGGTATCAATGGCTATAATTATGGATACCTAAGGACAACCTTGGGGTTGGAGAGATAGGCAGGATATCTCTCAATGCCATTTCCAGGGAATCCTAAGCAGGTGAAGGCATCTGCTTGGGAATACCCTGAAGCAAATGGTGAACCACTGTGTGAGACAGAATGCTGGACTGGATGGGCTGTGGCCTGTTCCAGCAAGGCTGTTCTTATGTTCTTATCTGATCTGCTGAATTATTAATTCATTGCCGGAAGCCTGTGCCCTTGTTACATGGAAGTGTTAAATCAGCATCTTAGACCTGAACCTGAAGGTATAGATAACATATTAGAAGCTGAGCTCCTTTAAGAGAAAATTACTGTCTATTTTAACAGGAGCTTCCCTCTATCCACTTTGGGCATATTAGTCAGCTTTGGTTTTTTTTAATGCGTCCTCTCAGGAGATAAGTACAGTTTTGCTTTATTTCTCAGGACAAGCTTGGGAAGAACTGCACAGTACTGTAAGGGGAGGGAATATCTATTTACTTAAATGTTTGGCTCTGCTGGAAAATATTTATTTTATTCATGTTTATTCATGTAATTTCTCAAAAAAGAAAGCCAGAACCTCCCTAGTCCTTCCAAATAAAAAACTGCACAACTTATACCAGCTGGCCACATTTTTTGTTTTGTTTTATATGTTGTCAAATGGTTTCCAATCTAGGATGATCCTATAAATGAATGACCTTCATAAGGTCCTATCATGAATAGCCCTGTTCAGCTCTTTAAACAAAGGGCTGTGGTTTCTTATGTTCTTCCTTCTTTCACTCCCTGCAACCTTTCCTAGTGCTATGGTCTTTCCCCCGTGATTCTTATCTTCTCATGACATGTCTAAAGTACAGTAGCCTCAGTTCTGGCATTTAAACATCTAGTGAGAGTTCAGGGTTGGTTTAATCTGGGACCCATTTGTTTGTCTTTCTTTTAATTCTTTTATAGTTATTGTTTTCTTACTGAGGGAGTGGAACTGATAAAACTGATCTTGAAATATCTCACTTACCTTGAAAACCCTATTTGAGTTGCTATAACTTGGTTTTGACCTGATGGCATAAAACTAACTAAATAATCCTCAAATGTAATCCTGCTTTTGTATTTTCTTTAATTTTCATCAGTAGTAATTTCAAGTCATTGTTATTTTATGCAAGTTATATGACATCATCTACATATGTTTAACTACTGATATTTCTTCCATCAATTTTACTCCTCCCCCATCTGAATCTGATTTAGCTTTTGATATGAAATAGTCAACATGCAGATTGAACAGACAGGGAGACAAAATATACCCTTGTCTGACACCTGTGCAAGTTGGGAATCATTTTATGTCTCCATATCATGTCTTAATAACCTTATGTCCACAATGTTACAGATAAATCAATCAAATATGTCATTCCCATTTCTTTGATTGATCCAAAGATCAACAATACATAAAATGCAAACTGATTTTCCTCTAGAGTAGTTTTTAGCAGCCAAATATATTTACAACTGTCATCTTAAGTGTCCCTTCCTTTTCTAATCTTTTCCATTTTTTATTGGTATATTATGAATTTGATTGAATTTGTCTCTGTAGATTGAAATAGCTGTATTGGTATCTCATCCACTTCTGGCTATTTCTTTCTTCCAATTGCTCTAAGAGCAGATTTCACTTCTCTAATATCCTTAATACAGAATCATTCTTTGAAATAATCTTTCCACATAGTTCTTCAGTTTCTGTCTCCATCTCATCTTTATCTTATCCAGCCCAATAGCTGAACTTCTATAATTTCTCCACCCTCCTCCTTATTGGATCTATCAGCACCCTTTGGGGGATGCAGTCATTAATTCCTGATGAAAATCCTTGCATTGCTTTGAATTCTTAACTTTGACAATTTTGCTTTTTCTGACCCTTCTGAGTCTTGATTTATAATATTGTGCAGCCAGCTTACGGCATTGCTGTCAGCTTTCCTGACATCGTCAAACCCCCTCAATGCATGAATGTGTGCAGAAAAAGGCTTCACAACTCCCTTTGAAAGAATACAGGGGCAGGAAATGTCTTGAGCAACCTCTTTGGCTACTTGGTATATTCTTCAAATGAATCATCAAACTTAATTTTTGCAGAGTCAATGTATGTGTATAATGTAGTGCACACAATGCTTGCTCCATATTTAATTTCTTGGTCTTTAAGGTGCAATAAGACTGTTGACTGTGCTCCGCCAGGTAAATGTGGCTAAATCATCACAAAATGTTATGATAGAATGTTTTGTCAAAATGCTGTTTTAGTTTTGTTGAATGTTGGATCTTCTACATGAATTGAGTGACATCCTATTGCCTTTGCATACATCTACTGCCTTCACAGTAATTTATCTACCTACCTACCTACCTATTTAATAATTTATATACCGCCCTAATTTGGTGGACTCTGGGCGGTGTACATACGCCAGCGAGCACCTCACTGACCATACAATGAAACAAGTTAAAACCAATATAAAACCAATTAAAAACCCTTAAGAACATTGCTGTCTTTTGCAGCTGGAGATGCTGAATTGGATTCTTTAGTCTTCACCTGTTTCTCCATAACTTTCAGGAAAAAACAGGAGGGTGAAATGTGGACTTACCTCTCCCACACAGGTCACGGAGGCAAAGCTGATGCTATGGCTCAAAAGTGCCAAACCATTCTAACCATGACAAGAGTTTATAAAGAGACCACAGAAAATGGCTCTGTTGCCAGCTCATATGATGAATAAAGTGATCAGAAGAATGGACACTTAATTTTAAATTGCTGGGCATTTTCTTAGCACTTGGCTACATGGCTTGGCTGAAGTGGGAAGGTGCAGGCCAAATAGAGTTGCCATTTGGTGCAATCCTGGTATCCAAATGGCACACAGACCTCATGGCAACCCTCTATGGTCCCCACCAGCCTCCTATCCTAATTTGCCAGTATCTTGAAATGGCATAAGAAGAGAACCACTTTGGGATATTGGCCAAATTAAATACTTCCTCAGCTCCAGAAGTTAAGGAAATGATTTTTTTTTTAAAAAGAGTATTCAGGCAGCACATATAAGTTGCATCATGTTGAGAAAAAAAAAGACAAATCGAAAACTTTCACCTAAAAGCAAGAGTAGATGGGAGGGGGGCAACAAGGAAGTTCTCCTTCGTATAGTTTGTGAATCCACACTCATGGGTTATGCGCCTGCGCAGAACGGCCGATCGGAGGCTTGAAAAGCTATTGGTCAAAAGTTTTGGCGGTAAGACCGCCTACCGTACCGCCCACCCTGAGGCGCCCGCGCGCCATTTTACCTCAGTTCTCTTCTTTCCGCCGTAGCAGCAGGACAATCGTTGAGAGCTTCCTCAATTTTTTCGCCCTTCTGAGGGAAAGTCTTTTGGCAAATTTCAACAATTTTTCTCGGTGATCTTGTCCTTCGGGCAAGATCGCCACCCCGGTGCTGTTTCTTCCTTCTGGTGGACTCAGTTACCTACTCGCTTCGGTCACCGTTTCCCCCCTCAAGGGGGTGGCGGCTGGCCAGCCCTTCGGGGTAACCGCGTTCCAGAAACTTCCGTTGGAAGAATTTTTTCTTTGATGGCCGCGGCCTTCAAACAGTGCTCGGCTTGCCTGAAAAAGTTTCCGGCTTCCAACGGGCATAGCCTCTGCCTTTTCTGCCTCGGAGAGTCTCATCAGAGCCAGTCTTGCCCCCACTGCAAGAAATTCACCCGTCTGGCCGTGCAAAACCGGAGCTACCGGGTCAAAGCGCACCTGATGGAACTCTCTCTGGCTCCCGTTGTGGCCGCTTCTACCTCGGCTAGCGTCTCTCAGCCTCCGCCGCCTTCGACCTCTTCTTCCGCCACCATCAAGAAGAAGAAGAAGAGGGACAAGAACGGAGACAAGAAAAAGAAGCGCGGGTCGGAGAAGAGGCGATCGCTCCCGCCTACTCCGCACACCCCTGTGTCTCCGGGACCTTCGCCACCATACTCGGTCGTGAGATGTCCGTCTCCTGGGTCCTCCATCTGGGGAGGACGGTCCTCCTCGGGTTCGCCTGAAAAAGGACGCAGGGCTGGGGCTCCAGCTCGCCCACTTCAGGTACTCCCGTCACCGCCTCATGGGAGGGCCCGCTCGCCTATGAGGCAGGCCTCCGTCTCCCCAAGGCCCAGGACTCCGACGCTCGGCGACGCGGCGATCACCATGCCGGCCACCATTTCGTCGCCGATTTTACCAGCCACCGTTTCGTCGCCGACCCAGCCAGCCACCGTTTCGTCGGCCACCGTGTCGTCGCTCCCGGCGGTGGGGGACCCATCCCACAGGGAGTTCCTGAAGGAGATGTTTGAGGTCATGGCTCAGACTTTTGCCAACCGGTTTAAGACCTCCATGCCTGCGGCCTCTGCGGCTCCGGTACCGACCACCGCAAGCCCCAGGGATGCTGGCCCTGCTGTGGCCCCACCGACCTCCCGAGGGTCGAGTGTCCGCTCCGCTGGCCCACCCACATCGTCGCGGGTTGGTCCAGACATTGAAGCAGTGGACTCCCATCCCGTCGGCCCGCCCAGGCCGTACTGGCGCGGTCCCGACGTGGATGTAAGAGTTCCTCCCTCGTCCTCTGATGACTCCAGCGCCTCTTCGGAGGAGGACGAGGGAGACGTCGATGCCGAGCGGACGCCGGACCAGGCCATCGGCGCGGTTGACCCACCGCGTGGTGAGGATCAACACTCGCTCACGGCCATGCTGACGCGCCTGGGGACCGCGTTGAACCTGAAAGTGGACCAGCCGCCACTGGAAGGTGAGGACCAAATGACCGCAAAACTGGACAGGCGTGCGGTACGGCCGGTCCATATCACCATGCTTCCGTCCATGCTGACGTCGGCGAAGGCAACATGGAGGAAGCCGGTGTCGGCGCACTCCGTTTCGTCCAGGCTCGACGGCATGTATAGAGTCCTGGACGAGAACGTCGAGTTCCTGCAGGCACATCCCCTGCCGAATTCCCTGGTGGTCAAGGCCTTCCAACACAGGACGGCCACCAGCGGGTTCCCGGTTCCGTCGACCCCGGAGGGGAAGAAGCTGGACGCGGTGGGCCGCAAATTCTACGCCACCGGTTCCCTCTTCCTCCGCGCCGCCAACTACTCGGTTGCCATGGGCCTGTACCAGTCTCACCTCTGGGAGCGGGTGAAGGCCGAAACGGCGACGTTACCTGCCGACGCCCAGAAACGGATCGACGCGCTGGCATCCGAGGGCGATTTCCTGGCGGAGCAACAGATGCGAACCGCCAGGCATATAAATGACTATGCGGCGAAGGACATGTCGTCTGCGATCCTGCTCCGTTGCCACGCCTGGCTTAGGGGCACCTCCCTCGATGACGCTATGAAGAAGCTCATCGAGGAGTTTCCCTTCGACGGGCAAGGCCTTTTTGGGTAAGACACGGACAAGGTCCTCAATGAAATGCGGCAGACCAACTCCACCGCCAAGTTTCTGGGGCTCACCACGCCAGCTCCGCCTGCCAGGCCGAGGTTCCAGCCCTTCACGCGGCGCTACCAGGGGAACCCGCAACAACAGGGTGGCCCTGTAGAGCAGCCCAGGTCTGGTTCTTACAGCACAAGCCGCGCTACCAACCCTACGGACACGGCAAGCGTTCGGACGCTAAGTCCAAGTCGCGCGTTTGAAGCTGCGACGGCCGAGTCTCTCACGCTCCATCTCCCGTACCTCCCCCTCCGGAACTTCCTTCAGGTATGGTCGGGCATCACGGACGACTGGTGGGTCTTAAGGATCTTGTCCTCTGGCTATGCCATCGAGTTCGTGCGGGCGCCTCGGGTAGGAAGACATCGTTTCACCACTTCGTCCCCCCATTTGGAGGAAGAAATATCAACTCTTCTGTCCAAGGGAGCCATCGAGCGGGTGGCCCCGCCCGATTGGGACAACGGCTTCTACTCGAGGTACTTCATGGTCCAGAAGAAGGACGGAGGACTTTGCCCGATCCTGGACCTGCGCCGCCTCAACAAATGCATCCACACCAGGAAGTTCCGGATGGTGACCCTGCAGACCGTCCTTCCCCTCATCAACAAAGGGGACTGGTTCACAGTCATAGACCTCAAGGACGCTTACTTCCATGTCTCCATCCTCGAGGAGCACCGGAGGTTCCTTCGATTCCGCATCGGCGATTCGGTTTACCAGTACCGATGTCTACCGTTCGGTCTGGCCACGGCACCGTGAGTCTTCACCAAATGCATGGCTCCGGTGGCCGCCTTCCTTTGCCAGCGGGGAATCAGGGTCTTCCCATACATCGACGACTGGTTGATCGTATCCCCCACCAGCTCGTCGGCCATTCGGGACACGCAGTTCACGGTCCACCTCATGGAGAGTCTCGGCCTCAGGATCAACTTCACCAAATCGAAGCTGATCCCCTCTCAACGTGTCGAGTACATCGGAGCGGTACTCGACTCGCTTGCCACCAGAGCCTTTGCACCCCAGAAGCGCCTGCAGGACATCGCGCAGGGAGTGAACGACCCACGCACCAAACCGTGCATCCGGGCGAAAAAGGCTCAAAGACTGCTAGGCCTTATGGCCTCAACGACGGCTGTGGTCCCTCACGCCAAGTTAAAGTTCCGGTCCCTACAGTCGTGGCTTCTGCACGAATTCGATGCGCTCCGGGAGAGTCAGTCCAAACGGCTAACTCCGTCCCCGGAGCTGAGGGACCAGCTGGTGTGGTGGATGACACCACTCAACGTGGCAACGGGGAAGAGTTTTTACCCTCGCTGCAAATATTGACCGACGCAAGCAACCTCGGCTGGGGGGCTGCCTGCGGGACTCTCACGGTCAACAACCCTTGGTCGCCTCAGGAGATGGTGCACCATATCAACTACTTGGAGCTGCTGGCCATTTGGAAGGCCCTCCGTTCCTTCGAGACCTTGCTCATGGGCAAGGCGGTCCAAGTGGCCTCGGACAACACCACGGCTGTGGCGTACCTGAACAAGCAGGGAGGAACACGATCCACCACCCTTCTTTACCTCGCTGTGCAACTCTGGGAGTGGTGCCTGGAGAGGCACATTTTCCCGATTGGAGCGCACGTTCAGGGCAAGCTGAATGTCCTGGCCGACCATCTCAGCTGCCTCACCTCGACGACCCACGAATGGGAACTGAACGACGAGGTGTTCCAGTCGCTCTGCGAGGCCTGGGGGACTCCGAACATCGACCTCTTCGCATCGGAGTCCAACACGAAATGCCACAGGTACTGCTCCAGGGCGGGCATCGGTGCCAACTCCGAGGGCAATGCCTTCATGAAACGGTGGGATCAGGACTATTTCTACGCTTTTCCTCCGTTTCCCCAGGTCCAGAAGGTCCTCACCAGAATGCTCCAGCACAGGACCAGAGCCATCCTAGTGGCCCCAGCATGGCCTCGCCAACCATGGTTTCCGCTGCTGTTGCGCATGTCATCTCAGTATCGCACGCTACCGGAGTCACCGACGCTCCTCCAGATGGAGCAGGGCCAGCTCCACCACTCGGACCTGCCCAGCCTCCACCTCACCGCGTGGAGGATAACCCCAGACTGTCCAGGATCCTGGAACTAGCCAGGCGCCCGTCCACAAGGAAGTCCTACGCTTCCAAATACAGACGCTTTTGTGCTTTCCTGGCATCTCAGCAGACCCCCCTCTCGCAGGTGGAACTGCAGGACGTCTTGACCTACCTCCTCCATCTGGCGGAGTCTGGCCTCAGGATCGCCTCCATCCGAGTACACCTCGCAGCGGTGGTGGCTCACTCTCCAGCTGGCTCGCCCGCTTCTGGCGCTTTCCGCGACCAAACGGTGAAACGCTTCCTCAAGGGATTGCGGAACGCCTTCCCGCCGGTCAGGACTCCGACGGCCCAATGGTCACTTTCTACCGTCCTTAACGCGCTCACCAGGACTCCTTTCGAGCCCATGGCTACCGCGGATGCTCGTCTCCTCACATGGAAGACGGCCTTTCTGGTGGCCATCACGTCTGCTCGACGAGCTGGTGAACTGGTCGCCCTGCGGGCGGACGCACCCTTTCTCCAGTTCTTCAATGACCGTGTGGTGCTCCAACCGGACATCACCTTCCTCCCCAAGGTGGTCTCCCAGTTTCATATGGCACAGACTATCTCCTTGCCAACATTCTTCCAGAACCCCGCTAACGCCCAAGAAAGGACTTGGCACACGCTGGATGTCAAACGGGCTTTATTGTTTTACACCAGCAGGACAAGGGAGTTCAGGAAGTCGCAACGCCTTTTCGTGGCGTATGGGGGCAAGTCCAAAGGTGAACCCATCTCTGCGCAGCGGTTCTCCAAATGGATCACCTCTACCATCTACTTGGCCTACGAGTCGGCATCGCTGCCCCCTCCACTGCATGTCAGGGCACACTCTACCAGAGCGGTTGCAACATCCACGGCCTTTCTGGAGGGCACACCGCTTGAGGACATCTGTAAGGCTGCCACCTGGTCCAGACCTTCTACATTTGTCCAGCACTACAGGGTGGACACCAGAGCCACTGCGGACGCCAGGCTTGGCCGTGTCGTCCTCACTCGGGGACTCCGGGCCCATCGCCCTTGACAGTTCACCCTGCCTGACCGTCATCATCTTCATCGTGGGATCATCTCATCCGACTGCCCACCAACCAAGTAAGTGTGAGCTTGCTAATCTCCCATGAGTGTGGATTCACAAACTATACGAAGGAGAAAGTTCGGTTTCACTTACCAGTGATAACTTTCGTTCTTCGAGTATATAGTTTGTGAATACACACTACCCACCCTACCTCCCCTCTTGAGCTGCACGGATGAGATCAATTGGTTTACCCTGTGCTTGGCTTAAGTATGGAACTGAGGTAAAATGGCGCGCGGGCGCCTCAGGGTGGGCGGTACGGTGGGCGGTCTTACCGCCAAAACTTTTGACCAATAGCTTTTCAAGCCTCCGATCGGCCGTTCTGCGCAGGCGCATAACCCATGAGTGTTTATTCACAAACTATATACCTGAAGAACGAAAGTTATCACTGGTAAGTGAAACCGAACTATTTTTCTTTACTCTTGAAGGTCTAGTCAAAATCCTGCCTGATTAAGCTCAAAATTGACAGCAGTTGGCTCACTTTTGGTTAATTTCCAACAATTTCATGCATTAGAAAACAACAAATTGGAGTGATTCTACCCGTACCAAAAATGTAGATGCTTCTGACAGGGCCCAGAAAAGGGCAGGTTTGTTTCATCTAAAAGAGCAAATCAGCTCATCCCTGCGGCAGACCAAATAGCAGGTGAAATACCCATCTAGTCATCCTCTAATACAGTGGAACCTTGGTTAAGAAACGGCTTAGTCAACATAAAAAATCACATAACAAAAAGGAAATCCATAGAAAATAGTGGCTCGGTTTATGGAATTTTTTCCAGAATGGATCAATTTGTTTTCAATGCATTCCTATGAGAAATTCAGTTAAAGTAACTTTCGCTGTAAGAAATATCCCCGAAAACGCATTAATTACGTTAACCGAGGTTCCACTGTATGCGAAAACGAACCCTTTGAACAGTGCGAAGCCTGGAAATAAGTCACATAGAACCCTCTGTAAGCCAAATGCTATATTTGCTTGATTTTCCTTGCATGTGATTGATTGACAGTAAATTCTGTTGTGATCAAAACTATCTATCCCTTTGAACCTAGTCTTGTTTCTTAAATGCAAGATTTGTTTCGTGGTGATCTTTGCTATAAGAGATTGTGTTTTATATTAAAGATATCCTAAATAACAGGTGTTTTTAGAGAAACAGGCACTCTAAGACAAATTTATCTAAGAGAAATTTGGTAAGAAACCTTATTATATATTCCTCAAAGCATATCAGAAGTCTCAGTGAGATCCCTAAGAATATTTTGTGTATTTTAAGCAGATTACTATGATAATGACCACAGGCTTTTGAACACTGGTGTGTTAGGCGTATAATCTTCTGATTTCTTAATCATATGGTCAAAGACCAATTTCAGTCTAGTACCCATTGCTTAGAAAGTAAACAAATTCAAAGCCACTGGTACTGTGTGGGGTTTAACTAGCATAAATAAATGCACATGTAAATGTTATCCATTGAGTGACATTGATTCAGTTGGGGGTGGATCCAATTGGATAGCAATAAAAGGTGGGTTATGGCTAAGGAAAAAATTGCCTATCCTTCTAGCAGTTCTTTTCAAGGTCAGAGACTCACACCAGATTAAAGGCCATGATAAAGCAAAGTCACAAAACAAAACCCACCTTGGCTATTCTTTAAAAAGGACAAAAGAAAGGCATTGCATTTTAAAGTGTATTTTATCCATTAAAATATTTTGAAACCTCTCTCCAACCTCAGGGTCCAGACTGCTGTACTATGAAAGAGTATGATCAGAAGAATAATACAGTATCCAATAACACTAAATCATCATCATTATTAATCATCATCATTCCCCCTCTCCAAAGGAGTGATAAATTCTAAAGCTGACCTAATGCTCTTATCTACCTTACTTTGTAGCGGCAATCTTGATCTCATAGAAATCTAAGAAGTAGATTTTGTCTTAATAGCCTCCTCGAAAATTGTGATATTTTTGAAACACAATCGGGCATACCATGGTAATAGCAACCTTGTATTGCTGTCTTATCTTTCTCACACTAGGTCAGGCGAAAGGAACTGCAGAATGAACTCCCCAAAAGGTGCCTTCATTTTGGCAGTTTCACGTCTGGCCTAGACATGGAAGAAGAGGCACATACGTAGGCAGGTGAAAAGTGCTCTTTGATTTATTCTTGGCCTAATGAACAATTTCCCCCACTGATGAATCATTAGTATTTGCACAATTATTACTATGATTAATTCTGGTTCTGCTGGTTTCTGCCTTTGCTCTTCTTTCCATCCCTAATTTTTCTCTCAGTTTTAAATATATCTTTCGCTTGTGTGATGGAGTCAAGTTTCATTATGTCACAAATAGAGCAATATAATATGGCAGAGGTGTCCCTTTACTTTGTGTTAGGTTAAGACCTAACTGACCTCATTGTTGTTCTCTTTTCTTGTCTTCAGAAGGAAGATCAAAATCTGTTCTAGCTAGGCTGATCTCCTGGGAATTAAGTAGGTTTTCTCTATTTCCCAGTGGCAGTTTTTAAATTGCTACGTTGTATTATTTCTCTATTTTAAATGTAACCTTACCGAGGAGCCTGGCATGCTGTGATTAGAGTTGTCATATGTCCCGATTTCCCAGGATTTTCCCGGGCTGAAGCAGTCCCAGCCGGTTCAACAAAAACCATGTAAAATCCCAGAAATAAAGGGTTAATTTCATAGAGTCGCTATTCCTACAGAGGGAGGGCAGAAAGTGAAGAGTTGTCCGTTGCAAAATAAGTCCCTTCCTGTCTCCTGCTTTTCTCCTTCCGGAGGGAAACTGAGGCTCCATGGGCTTCTGGGCCCCTCCTTAGACTTTCTTCCAAGGGATCCTCGTGTGGGGTTTGAGGGTGAGTCTACTTCAATGGTGTGTGTGTGTGAAGGGGAGGGGGGGGTGACATCAGGGGGATGAAGGGTGGTTTAAAGAGTGGCCCAAGAAATGTTAAAAAGGTAAAGGTGACCCTTGCTCGAAAGCCTGTCGTATCCAACTCTAGGGTTCAGTGCTCATCTCTGCTTCATAGCTGAAGAGCCAGTGCTGTCTGCATCTGCAGATGTTTCCATGGTCATGTGGCAAGCATGACTAGACACTGGAGTGCACGGAATGCTGTTTACCTTCCCGCCAAAGAGGTCTCTATTTATCTACAGGACTTGCAATTTCTTGCTTTCAAACTGCTACGTTGGCAGGAGCAAAGATGGGAAAAGAAATAAAAATAGAACCATCAAGAACCATCTTTTGCAAGAAGAATCATATGGGAAACAACCTCTTGACTAGTTTTTTAAAAACTAAATGGTGGCTGCGCGCCCTGAACGGGGATTCTGTGGGGTCTTAGAGCTACGGTCTCCGTGACATATGCACAGTTTGAAGAATGCAATGATGCCACATGGCTGTCCTGGTTTGTTGGGAGAGAATTATGGCAACCCTAGATGTGGTCCATTAGGTCGCAAAGGGTTGGACTCAACTGTGCAACTGAACAACAACAAACTAACAAGTAATGCCATATATATTAAAATATTTTTATATGTTCAGTAGATTGGATTAAGCACTTGCCTTCTGTAGATGGAACAGCTCTCTATCACAAATGGTACCTCAAACTGGTTTTCTGATAATTAGGACAAGAGGATGGCAAATTCAACTTCCACTAGTCCAGTTACAGATACCTAAAACTTGACCCAATCCCCTGCAAGGATCTCATATTATAATAATCAAATTGAAAAGTCACATGTGCCCCAAACGAAATCATTTAATTTGAAAGCAATCATAGTATGTGTTCATTGGACCTAAAATATTTTCTCTGAACATATACAACATAAACCTCCCCTCAACTCTATAACTGAAATACACAACACTCTGAATAGGGGGCTTTCCGAAGCCATAGCTATTATAAAAACAAGATTGCTTTTTCAACATGTTTTCAACTAATAGATTCCTTTTTGTCATCATTTTCATACAAAGATTTTTTGCACGTCAGCATGAGTATAAGTAGCACTGGCAAGTGCCAGAGACTGCAAAAAAACAATTTCCGGGAGCTGCTGCGGTCAGCGTATCTGTAGAAATTATAAGCAAGGTAGGAAATATACAGGTTGACAGGAAGAGAAATTATGGGGAAAGTCCACGTGGTGACATCGAAGATGGGAGCCAGGGATGAAAGTCCAATCAAGGCAAAGCAATGATGCAGAGCCACCCGTCTGCACATTGCTGGGTGAGTGACAGACATCATACAATAGCCACCTCGGGAGTAATCTTCACGGAGACCCCAGCTTAGAGCATTGAAATGTGGGAACTGCCAGGAGTACAGAATCCCACCCAGCAGCAATGCCCCTGCAAAATAAGAGAAATCAAGGTATTATTAGAGAGCTTATGACCACTAAAATGACTTGCAGGTGCAGATATCTAATTAATTAATTAATCAAGTTTGCCCCAAGGGAGTTCTAGATGTACATGTACGTAGTGGAGCTGCAAGAGACAAGTTACTTGCTTCATCACATAAACTGCAAATGCTACTTAAGATATGGGAATGACTACATTTTGTCAAACTGGTAAGTGCCAGAAGCTGCCAAAAAAAAAAAAAAGAAGTGATAAATGATGATTACCCATTTCAGTTTATTTTTGTTTATTGTTTACATTATGATGATTTTAGTTGTTAGTTTCAGAATTAAAACTTTGCTTGTGTTACTTCTGGAAGTCCCAAAACACAGAAAGTATGTGTGTGACAACCAGCAGCTACTGTATAGGAGCATTTTTGTACTTCTTGTACAGTTTCTTTACTTCTGATCCATTCTGTACAAATACAATGTAATCCCACCTACATTGGAAGCAAGGTCTAAACAGGGCACATTCGTTTTACATTTGGGATATCGATTCATTGATTCATTCCCCACCTATCTAGGTACATGTTCCTACTCTAGCTGGCTTACAAAATTTTACAACACAAATTACATTATATAACACAATGTAAAAACCTACATTTGGGAATACTCATAATGCCATAGTAACAGGAGAAAGACGTCTCTGTCTTCAAATGTGATCAGTGCCTCAAGCTTCATGCAGCGCTAACAACAAAATGCATATTTTGGGGACAGGGCCCAGAGAGAACAGGTACTTTTAGCTGCTTAATTCATCATTTTCAATCCTGCACTGCATGTGTAAATTAATGAAGCACACACTTATTAACTATTGACATAGCTATTTAACAGAACTATAATCAAAGCCTTCCTCAAATCTATAAGAAAACAATTTCTCCACTTGCATTAGAAAATGCTTAGATAGATGTATCTCCTGCATACGGGCACGTTTTACTTCCGTTTCCAGGAGCGATGAGGGCAGCGCAGGCCTGATGAATCGCAGTAAACCCATTTGTGTGGATTCACAGGATGCATGGGCTTCTGGGAATTGAAGTCCAAGAACATCTGGAGTGCCAAGGTTCACCCTCATGGGCCTAGGCACATATCTTCCAGCTATTGGTTTGATTTGCTAAACGAGGCATATGACACATTGTGGACAAGTTCACAATTGCTAGCTGGTAATAGGCCTGGCTGCTTTTTCTGCTACGCAGAAGGGAACCTGGTTTTCTAGAACAACTGAATCCCAATACAGTAAAACCCCTACTTACGAAAAAAGTCTGTTCCTTAGGCTTTTGCTTAAATCAGTTTTTTATGTCACTCAAAGCAAACCCATAGGAAAAATATTTTTTTATGTAACTCGAAGCAAACCCATAGGAAAAATGAAATTTTTATGTAAATTGAAGCAAACCCATAGAGAAATGAATTTTTACGTAACTCAAAGCAAAACCATAGGAAAAAGAATCTTTATGTAACTTGAAGCAAACCCATAGGAAATCGTGTAAATCAGGACATGGTTTTAACACAAAATCATTATGTCAGTCGAATTTTATGTAGCTCGGGGCATTTGTAAGTCGGGGTTTTGCTGTATGCCAATTTTCTACTTTCTAAATTCCTATCTGAGATAGTCTGAATGGGAAGGCAATCTTCAGTTGCACAGTAGCAACCCAGAACTTGCATAATGTAGTAGTTGTCACTGCTTATACTTCATTGTCTTATTCCGAAAGGAAACAGTTTGTAGTCCTTACGGAGTGACCTTGGATAAGGATATAACCAGACCCCTCTTTCAGATCAGTAAGAGTTTTAGAGCTATGATAGCAAACAGAGAAGAGTGCTTCTCTCCGACTTTCTATGTTTGGGCTATTGCTTCAGCAGTAGTGGTATATGTCATTCTTTGTTCCTCTGCTCTGTGACAAGGATCAATTTCCTTAGAAAAAGCTTTTGAAGAGGGAAAATAGAATAAACTTGAAGAAGCTTGATTCTGCTGTAGTACCAGAATTAAGAGCAAAATGAAGTTACAGTGGTACCTTGGATAAAGTCCAAAATTGGATAAAGTCCAAACTTGTGGAACGGAGTTTGGACTTTATTCGAGGTTCTACTGTATTTTCTACTCATGGTTGCCCCGGGGGGGGGGGGGGGGGGAGATGAAAAGTCTTCTAATAGAAGAAGAATATTTGCTCAATTGTGTTATCATTCACAAACTCAAATAAAAGTCAAAGGCATTTCATGTTTTCAACATCTAAGCAGAAAAAGCTGGAGACCCAATCCATCTTACTACCTCTTTTCACTGTCTTAGGTTTTGGTTTCATATATGTATGACAGAGACGGCCAGCCAGGCATGCAAAATAAACAGAGGGTGGTTAAAGTATCAGGTCTAAAAACAGATGTGGAAGTCCAGTTGCATTTTCTAAAGCCATTGTTTACTGCCTTGGCAACCCAAGAATGCATTTTGCTTAAAGCACAATTTTGGTAATTCTTCTGCCTTGAATAATATGAAAGAATTCTAAAATTATTTCCAGATTCTGGTAGCTGAGTGACACATTGGGGGAGGGAAGGAAGAGAACCATCAGCTTCTTGTCCCTGACTAGGAAACAAACAAAACATTTAAGTTTATGTAAGAAGTTGCCAGAATTCTGAAGTCTAAGTTTAGCCACTAATGAAACTATTTCTTTCCCCCACTATCTTGGTACGATAACAATCCAGCCCTTTTAGGTAAAAAAAGATGCTAAAACAAATTACTGCTCCAAAGTCCAGATGAGGGAGATTAGAACTGCAAAATGAGAGTAAATCCAGCTGTGCCCATTTGCCTTTGGATAAACACTACTGGCAGTTACGTGGTTGAAGCAGTTCCATGCTGAACCCAGAAAATAAAATGAAGTTTAATGCAACTTTATCATTGCCTAAAGAAAAATATTCCCATCATCTGATGCAATAGCTGATCTAGCAAAAACACACCACCTGCCTACACTTAACTAAAGAAGGTATAGCTGCGATGAGTGGAGAGATAAATTAAAATCTCTAAATTATGTGGCCAGAGAGTCCCAGTTTCTGCTAATACCACAAGACTAAAAATACAGTACCAATATGTCAAAATGTATTTTGATACTTTAGTATAGCTGAAAATGTTATAATGATGGCAAGGGACACTGATAAAAAACAGAGTTAAACTGATTTAATTAATAACATTACAACCACATTTTGAAGTATAAAGTATTTAAGAACATGCAATGTTAAACGTCCCTTAAAAAACAAGCTGATAGTCGTAAGCTGGTATAACCATAATCAAACAGGCTTGTAAAACTAGGAAAAAAAGGCCCAGCAACAGTACTGGCAGCAGCAATTTTCTAACATTAAAGGCTACCTTCTCTAGTTTTGAGCCTTCAAGGCCTCCCCAGTTCGAAAGCGATCCCTAGAAAGCCTTGGAGCAGGGTAGTAATTTAAATTAAAGATAAAATGGCAGTGGCTGAAGAAGTCATATGTTGAAGAAGTTACATGTGCAGATCTGTACCAAGCAGTTCTCAAAATATTGATATTTTTAAAATGAATGAATGTTTTGAGTTTACCTTTTCAAATGCACAGTGGAACCTCAGTTAATGTGTTGAACGGGATGTTTCTTCCAGCGAAAATTAACCGAATTTCCCATAGGAATGCATTGAATACACTTTCCCATAGAAATGCACTGAAAACCAATTAATCAATTCTGTAAAAAGTTCTGTAAACCGAGCCACTATTTTCTATGGATTTCCTTTTGTTATGCATTTTTTACGTTAACTGAGCTGTTTGTTAACTGAAGTTCCACTGTATTTCAAATGTACTTTTTATGCCCATCTTTTTCGGTGAACTACCTCACAAATTTTGGAAAAGTATGGATTTGGAGGTCTAAATGTGTGCCACTCTGTGTATAGATTTGGGAACTACAAATTTACTAAGTACGAACTGAAGTGCAAACTAAGTGAACTTCTCACTCACCTGGACTTATAAGTCAACTCACCTTTCTTGTTGCTGCTCTGGTGCCCCCCTACTGACTACCTCAATAGAGATTTCAAAGATGGAAAGAAGTGGAGCAGGTGTCCTATAATAGTAACTGAATTGTCTTTATTTGGAAGATGATGAAAAGCACTAGCAACTTGACACAGCTGTGCAAATTGTAGTTGACAATTAATTCATTGACTGGGCATTTTGACTTGGATTGTACCAGGCCCTCAGGTATCCCAGTGGCAGAATCACCATTGCTTTTGTGTCCCAAAAAGAAAGGGGTGGATGGGACAGGGTAGGGAAAGAATAACCGATTGACATTTGTCTTATTACATTTAAAACAACTGCCTACTAGCACTGCTCATTCTGTCTTCATATTAACTACATGGAGTAGAGGCTATTGTGTGTCCAATGCTAGCACATCAGAGATTTATTTATTTATTTAGTATATTTTTATACCGCTTTCCTCTTTAAACCAGATGATTTTTCTGGCTGCAGTATCAGTTGAGCAAAAGGCTCCCTGGGTCATCACGCTTCTAAAGAGGAAGTAATCCCCAAACTTGCTTATGTCCATCCTAGTGCATCCCTCTACTCATCTCTCTAGAGCAATGATGGTGAACATTTTAGAGACCGAGTGCCCAAACTCACCTTTGCCACAGACTCAACAGGCTGCCATCCGCACCACACTCTCATGCTGCATGTAAGCTGCCCACCTTACCCCAGACATTGGAGGGAGGAAGCGCTCCCATTAGGCTGCTGGGCAGAGGGGTGGGGTGAACTCTGTGCTGGGGTGGTGGTGCGTATGCCCACAGAGAGGGCTCTGAGTGCCCCCTCTGGCACACATGCCATAGGTTCACCACCGCTGTTCTAGACCATTGGTTCCCAATGTGGTGCCAATGCTCCACGGGGGGGGGGGGACTTCAATTCCCAGAAGCCTAGGTCAGTACATTGGCATCCAGTGCTTTGGGGAATTGACTTAGACTTCTGGGAATTGAAGTCCCAAAACCAAAGGTTGGGAAACACTGCTCTAGAGCCAGGACAATCTGACTACAGGCGTTAGGATTTGTGTCTTACTTTGAAACCACTCACATATCTTGCCTTTAGGCTAGTCAAAACATGATCTGGCTAATTAAAAAAAATCATTTGAAGGAAACAGGAGTAAAGTTCAGTGTCATTGACTCCACACAAAGTGAGGTCTTCTTTTCACTACTCTCCTTCTGGGCAGACAAAGGCCCTACAAAAGAGGAAGGCCCTATCGCAATTGTTATTTCCTGTCCCCTAGCTGTTTTGTTGCTAAACCTAACCATCTGCGCAATGTCACTAGCTGATAAAAACTGCCCCGTTTAAAATCCTTGGTTGTAAATAGATGTTGGCTGACATAATTAATGTCTACTCCACAACCCAATTTGAATTACAAAGTCAAGGCAATTTGAAAATAAGCCTCTGCATGATTACCACTGGTATATACACAGTCAGTCCATGAATTTCAGAGCCCCAGGAATTATTTAAATTTTCAGAAAATGAATGGAAATCAGGACAAGATGTCGCTCAGGAAAACAGAAGGCAGAAGTGGGGCATCTGAGATAAACTAAACAGTCTCTTGAGATAAACATCCTCTAGAGCAGTAATGCCAAAGGCTTCAGGCCATTGGTTCTCTAATGTCTGCTACATTTGTAAGGCTGTTATCTCCTTTGCCACCACCACCTACCCATGTAAATCCCCTTAACTGATAAAGCATATTATAGCTGAGATGCTTGCTTGTCCCTGCTAGCAAACTGGGTGGTTTCAGAACTAGAGAGCAATTCAAAAGTTGGAAGCTAGCCACAATTTTGCAAGAATAGCAGGTTCTGCTCCCATCATAAAGAAATGCAGTAACAATACATGTTTAGAATGACAAATGAATATGAACGCTATAGCCATAACTTGCAACTCACCACTTTTACATTGTTAACCTTGTTAATTTGAACTATCTATTTGCTGTCTTACTTAATTGTCCTGACATTTAACATCTATTGTAGACAAGAAACTATTATTAGATTATGGAGAGACAAAATGTTTCCTATAGGCCAGTAAGTCCAACCTTCTTTTTGGCTATGCCCCATCTATAAACTGTGACATATAATTCTTATTCAAAAAGTAAACTCCTATTCACGAGGAGGAATCCTAAAAAGCCATTAACTTGGTCTAACACATTCTTGAATCCCCCCCTTTAAATATCAAATTGTCTCCCCGTGGGACATGTGCCCCACATTGGGAACCACAGCTATAGGCAAAGAGGTTAGACAAAGGAGTACAATAAACCCCCTACTAATGAAAGAAAGGTCAATTCTGTAGGCTGTTGCTTAAATCGGTTTTTTATGTAACTGGGAAGCGGAAGGTCAGCAGTTCGATTCCCGAGTACTGCAGGACGGAAATGAGCTCCCGTCTTCATCCCAGCTCCTGCCAACCTAGCAGTTCGAAAGCAAGAAATTGCAAGTAGATAAATAGGGACCACTTCGGTGGGAAGGTAACAGCGTTCCGTGCGCTCCGGTGTCTAGTCATGCCTGCCACATGACCACGGAAACGTCTGCAGAAGCAGACAGCGCTGGCTCTTCGGCTTAGAAACAGAGATGAGCACTGCACCCTAGAGTCGGATACGACTGGCTTTTGAGCAAGGGAAACCTTTAACTTTACTTTATGTAACTCGAAGCAAACCCATAGGAAAAAATATTTTTTTAATGTAAATCGAAGTAAACCCATAGGGAAATGAATTTTTACGTAACTTGAAGCAAACCCATAGGAAAAAGAATCTTTATGTGACTTGAAGCAAACCCATAGGAAATTGTGTAAATCAGGTCATGGTTTTATCACAAAATCATTATGTAAGTTGAATTTTATTTAACTCGAGGCATACATGTAAATCGGGGTTTTACTGTATTTTACTTTCCAGTCTGTTCTTTCTATATACAGAACATATCATACAGAAAACTGGATTAGATTCAGATGAAAGAGGAGTAGTAACTTCTGGAAGAAACATCAACAATTTACAACATGTAGATACCAAATTACTGCAGAAAGCAATCATGACTTGAAATGACCTAATTAAAATGAAAGGACGTGCCAAAGCCGGACTGCACCTGAACATTAAGACAAAAATGAAGACTACAGAAGAACTACACAATTTTAATACTGACAATACAGACATTGAAATTGTTAAAGAGTTTGTAAACCTCAGTTTAATTGTCAATCCATATGGAGACTGCAGTCAAGAAATCGGAAAGGGGAAAACCGAAGTTATTATAGCCTAGAAAGGTGTCTTTTTGGGCCACAACTTTCATGAGACTCAGCCACCCTTCAGCATACCATTGTCTAATTCTGGTTAAAGGGTCTTCAGAGTTGCCGTTCCCAAAGTTACCTCTTCAAGTTATCAGCAATATTTTGTACTTGGCATAATCAAAAATAATGTTTCTTGGAAGCTTTCATAAATCTCCAACGTTTCATAAATATTATTAAAGATAATGTTTCTCAGAAACTGTTATTAAAACCATTAATGGTCTAGACCAGTGTTTCCCAAACGTTGGTTTTGGGACTTCAATTCCCAGTAGCCTAAGCCAATTCCCCAAAGCACTGATCAGCCAATGTCCTGATATAGGCTTCTGGGAATTGAAGTCCCCCAGTGGGGTGTGTGCCTTACATTGGGAACCAATGGTCTAGACAGAAATAGTTGGATAACTTGTGATAGGCTGAGAGTTTGATTCTCCACTGTGCCTCTTGGGAGCAGAATCAGCCTGTATAGTATTGGTGAAGCTGCACAGTCGCAAGGTGCCCGCAGAAGAAGGGACTGGGAAACCACCACTGAGTATTCTTTCTTAGAAAATGGTGGAAAAGGTTGCCATAAGTTGGAATTAACATGAGGGCACACAATTATCATTACTAGTTATTTCAGACAACCTATGTTACACAAGCAGACCTCTGCTTATAAAACGTGCTTCCTTCCTATCTTTTTGCCCTGTCCCCAAAAGGTTTCAGAGGAAACCCCAACCTCTGCAGAAACTTGATGGTCAGGTAGGACAGCAACAAAGAAGAATTATGTTTTTCCAGGGTTTAATAAATAAATATCAAATCAATAGCTGATGGGCAAAACAGAAAAAGTTGATTCCAGTTTATAAGATGACTTCTTATAGTGTTATCATTGGATTTCACAAGTCACACAAGATTTAGATTTCATTTCCATTACAGAATGTATAATTTTCCAATTTAAAATTCTGCCTATTTTCCAACCCAAAATTTTGCTTAGCACATGCTTTTTTAAAATGGCTTAGAAGCAAAAAAATTAACTATGAGCCAGAAAGCCCTCAAAATCCAAGTTTCCCCCCCTTCCCAACCTTTCAAGATGATGGTAGGCAAACAATTATTTTCTCAAGCCTCCTGCAGTAATACTGTCCTTGGTTATAAGGTTTATTGCAAAAATGTGAGCGAGTCACTTTGAAAACTTCAAAATCAATGCGTAAAGGCCTACTGCTATTATTTGTCATGTTGACTAGTCACCAGACATGGCTACAAAGATGAATGAAAACTGTGTACTACCAGCAAGCCACCAGCTCTTAGAAGCAAGGAAGATGTTTAAACCTGGGACTTTGCAACAATGAAAAAACTATATTGTTTTTTTGGGCATTTTTCATTGGTTCTCTATTCCTTCTCATGACCCAGACATCCTTATGGAAAACAACAGGAACTAAAGGTAGAAATGAACTGACTGAATGAGATTTTTCGAAATGCATTAAAGATATACAATATCCACAGGTTTACTTCTGCCACCTGAAGACATTTGCCACTTTTGTGTTAAATGGAAAACTGTAGATATGTGTATGGTATGAAAATAAATCCCACTCCCAAACACCACCACATACTTCAAAGAATGCCAGAGCTTTGAAAGCAATGTCTGAAGATGGCTCTGTATTGATTATAGAACATGGATCAGAAATCAGGCTCCTAATCACAGGAGCTCTTAAGCATTCTCAGACCTTCCACACTTCTGGCTAAGTGGCATATTGTACAGATGGGACTTACATGTGTGTTTATGCCCATCTCTAGTTTTAGGCCTATGTATGTACAAACAAATGTCTGCATGGAGCTTATGTAAGATCAGTTTCTGAATTACTACAAATGGATGGAACCTGAATTGTGTCTGTTCTAAAGATATATTTCTAAGGATATTTGTTTCTTTCAGTAAGAGAAATGTCTCTGATTTCACTATTCCCTGATTTAGAAAAGAATATGTTCATGAAACACTTAAATAGAAACGTGTGTAGAAACAGACTTAAGTAGAGATGAAACAAGATTGTATGGCTTAACTAGTACTGTATTACATATACAAACTACAAATGCTTGGAAAAGGAAGTTCTTTATGTCTTTGTTAGAACACATCTTATGCATGGAAATCAACAAAAGATGTGTGATTTTATATACTTGGTATTGCTACAAGTAACTCTGTGAAGGATTCAGTCCTCTTAAAAAGTTTTAGTTTGTGTGACTCCATGTTTTCTTTGATGTAGACTTAGAGAGTGCCACTTCTTCCAGTAAATCAATCTTTGTCCTTCCTGTTTAGTCTAGTTTTCTCCATTCCACCAGACTTTTATTTTGCCCATATATTTATGTTTTTCTTTAGAACCAAGCTCTCTATTTCTCCCATTTGGCTTAGCAGCTTCCTTTACTTAGAGGTCTGTGTCCAACTCCAAACATCTTTCATGATGCCTTTCATCATGCAGACTTCTAATTGGCTATCATGAGGTTTTTAAATGAAAAGGCCAACACCTTTATTGTATTTCAAAGAGACTTCTAATCAGCTACCATTTCCTATTTCTGCTCCACCCTAATGTGAATTATGAAAAATATCTTAACTGTTATCCTCTAGACGAGTAAGGGTAGGGAATGGATCTGATGTCATGGTTCATCCTGTATTCACTGAACCTGCATTGGCCAATTGACCATGGGCACAGAAATACTCTTGACATCACAAGTTTCTGATTGCAATGCAAGCTGGCTCTACCACCCAGTGAAAACTTTACTCTATCTTCACAGAGGGAAATGACAGATTAAAGTTGTGTAGCAGCTTTGTCTTCACTACATTCTCCCATCTGCAAGAACTGTATATTGTGTGGTGGATGGGTCCTGTTACCTCAAAATAGAGATTGGAAGGAGTATCCCTTTCTCTACCACACCAGCCTTCCCAACTGGAAGAGGAGTGGTGCAAGAGAAACTCCTTTTAGGAAGGAGAAGCTTGCAGCATCTTACTCTTGAACAGAAACTGAGGGAAGAGGGGAAAAATCTATCACAATTCCTGTTGAGAATGGCATTTACAAGACCGAGATCTTGTTTTTGCAGGAAGCTAGTTTTGCTGATACTAGGAAAAACTTCAGTGTGAAGTCTTGGCACAGTGAGACTTGGAAAGTCAGTAAGAACGACAAATTTTGCAAGTACTCATCACACCTCTAATCTCTACTGTTATCACCCATCCTTACTCAGAGACAGCAGAGGGACACTCACTCTCTGGTCTTCCACTTACTGGAAGGGAGCCCATTGTGGGTGGGTCATCCTCCTTTTGGAGGTCAGATTGGAACTGCCTACGAAAGCAAGAAATTGCAAGTAGATAAATAGGGCCCACTTCGGTGGGAAGGTGAACAGCGCTTCGTGCGCTCTGGTGTCTAGTCATGCCTGCCACATGACCAAGGAAAGTCTGCAGAAGCAGACAGCGCTGGCTCTCCAGCTTTGAAACAGATGAGCACTGAACCCTAGAGTCAGATACGACTGGCTTTTGAGCAAGTGTGACCTTTACCTACATGCTAGATTTTGCATGTGAGCCAGAGCTTCTCTTGCTTTGTAGGTTCTTCCCAAATTAGCCACTGCTTCCAAACTGACCACCTTTTTCAGAGGTGAGTTTTGTCTTATAAAACCTTTTATATCATAATACAATTGATGTTTTTGTTCTGTTTCGGTTCCTGTATAGGCCTGCTTGGCTCAAAATATTCCTCAGTGCCTAATAAATTCAAATTCCTCCCCCCAACAATTTTTGTCTTGTTCACTGATTTGAGACCTCTCAGCTCTGCCTGTCAAGAAGGCCCTACATATGGAGGAAGGGTAGGTTACCTACTGTAAACGTAGTTCTCCAAGTGGTCCTGTGAGCATTCATATTAATGGGTTTGCTCTCTCGCATGCGCGATGTTCGGTTTTCCCAAGCTTCAGCTTTTATTATAGAAAAGACCTTTCTTGCCAGCATGCCTATCACCATGCCCCACCTTCCTTCTTCAGTCTCATTTGCATCACTGTGGAGAAGGGCGGTCTACAAAGATGAGAGGGGAGGCAGGGCGGGACGTATGAATGCTCACAGGACCACTCAGAGAATGTTTACGGTAGGTAACCTACCCTTCTCTGTCGTGGTCTGTGGGCATCCATACTAATGGGTGATTCCCAAGCTTATCTTACCAGGACAGAGGGCATCATTGGAGAACCACACCCAAGACTCTTCAACTGAAGGTCACATGGCGGGATTCCCTCATGTCCAACCGGTAATGCCTCACGAAATTGGAAGGCTGAGCCCATGTCGCCGCCTGACAGATGTCCTGAAGGGTGACACATCGAGAAAAGTGACGGATGTTGACACGACTCGAGTAGAATGGGCACGTGGAGCCACAGGAGGGTCCAGATGTGACAACTTGTAAGCCAGAATGATAGACTCTGCAACCCATATGGAAAGGCATTGGGAGGAGACCTGTAGATTCTTGTTGGGTCCAGCGAGACAGACTAAGAGGCATTGAGTTTCTCTAAAACTTCTAGTCCTGTCAAAATAAAAAGCCAATGCTCTTTTCACATCCAACGTGTGAAGCTTCTTTTTCTAAGTCCGAAGAAGGGGACGGGAAGAAAGTAGGCAAAACAATAGGCTGCTGTAAGTGAAATGCAGAGACAACTTTCGACAGAAAGGATATGTCTTGGTGGAGCACCACTTTGCCAGCAAAGAATTTGATGAATGGTGTATCAGAATTAAGGGCTGAGAGTTCACTGATTCTTCCGCCAGAGGTAATTGCTAACAGAAAGGCAGTCTTGTAAGTGAGTAAGTGCAATGGCGTAGTTGCCATTGGCTCAAACAGCTTGTCAGTCAGTCTATCAAGTACCAGGGATAGAGACCATTGTGGAGTTGGTCTACGTACATCTGAATAGGTATTAGCCAATCCCTTAAGGAATTTTTAACCTTACGGTTATGAAAAAATAGCCTTGCTCTGCATGCAAGGGCTGATAGGCAATGATAGCAGCCAAATAAACTTTGAGGGATGACACAGAGAGACCCAATTGTTTTAAATGCAAGAGGAATTGTAGTACAGTAGAAGATGAGGAGACACGGCAGCCTTACCAGTCAACAGAGTGAATTGCTGAAATCTAGCCCATTTGTAGTAGTAAGCCTTCTTAGTGGAAGGTTTTGTAGAATCATGAAAAATAGCCATTAAAGCGGGAGAATTCTTCACTCTGTCAAGTGAAGGGTTTTGAGGTCTGGATGGAGAACCTGTTGAGAGCCCAATAGCAGAAGATCCGGGTTTCTGGGTAGCATCTGATACTCCGAGGTGATGTCTCTGAGCATGTCTGGGCCACCATGAGGCTATTAGTATGGCGTCGACCTTCCGGGATGCTAGGAGGAATATTACCCTGTGAAGTAATGGGATCACAGAGGGAAGGCATAGATCATGCCTCGGGTCCAATCCAGCATGAATGTGTCACCTAGGGAGACTTTGTCGAATCCTGCCCTGGACGCAAATAGTGGGAGTTTCTCATTTGAATGCGTGGTGAAAAGGTCTATCGCTGGGGTCCCCAGCGTTGAGTTAGGTTCAGAAATATCTGAGGATGCAGTTCCCACTTGTGGGACTGAAAATGGGTTTGACTCAAGGCATCCGCCAGAGTATTGTGAACACCCGCCAGGTGAATGGCAATCAGAAATATTTTTCTTGGGCTGCACCAATCCCAGTCTCCTGGCCAGGGTAAGGAGAGCTTGAGAGCGAGTTCCACCCTGATTGTTTATATAGTAGACAGCGGTCGTACTGTCTGAAATGACTTGGACGACCTTGTCAGACAGAGGGGTTTGGAAAGCTTTCAAGGCTTTGAACACTGCCAGAAGTTCCAATTTGTTGACATGCCATTGGCGTTCGTGGGGAAACTGTGTTCTGTTGATGCACAACGAGCCCATGTGGGCATCCCAGTCCTGGTTGCTGGCATCTGTTGTCAGCTGTACCTGAGGGCAGGAATCCTGAAAAGGGAAACCCTGGCATAAATTATTGTCGTCCAATCACCATTGGAGTTGGGACCTCAATTGTGGAGGAAGACAGAGCTGTTTTGACTGAGGTTCGTCTAGACCAGTGTTTCCCAAACTTTAGTTTGTGGACTTCAATTCCCAGAAGCCTAAGTCTATTCCCCAAAGCACTGGTCAGACAGTGTACTGACTTAGGCTTCTGGGAACTGAAGTCCTTCATGGGGCGTATGCCCCACTTTGGGAACCACTGGTCTAGACTGTTGTACACAGACAGAAACCAGTGCTGAAGGGGTCTGGAGCGCAACTGGGTATGTCTGAGGACTATCATGGGTGAGGCAATTAAGCCCAGAAGGGTTTGGACTTGTAAGGCCATGGGGTGTGAGGAGGAAATTACTTCCCTTGTTGCCTTGAGAATGTCCTGCTTGTGTTTGGCAGGGAGGAAGACCTGCGCTGCCGCAGAGTCTAAGACCACCTATATAAATTGAACAAATTAACTCAGATCGAGGCAAGATTTCTTCTCGTTCACCTTGAGTCCGTGGTGACTGAGAAGGGAGAGAACCTGAGAGGTGTGCTTCATTGCCTCTGATATGGATCTGGAAACTATGATCCCGTCGTCTATGTATGGGTATATGTGGATGCCCATGGTACGCATTGGGGCCACAGTCTTGGTAAAAAACCTTGGTGCCGTGCACAGGCCGAGTGGTAGCCTGTTGTATTCGTAAGTCCGGCTGGACAGTATGAATCTAAGGTATTTCTTGTGGCATTCTCGAATCACGACGTGGAAATACGCACCGGTCAAGTCAATGGTGGTAAACCACGTGCCTGGGAACAGGAAAGTAAGAATAGACTCGAGGGTAACCATTCTGAACTTTCTCTTCAGGATGACACTCATCATATCATCATAGGTATATTTGTACCCCGCTTCCCTCGCCTGAAGGCGACTCAAAGCGGCAAAACAACAATAATAAAGCAATACAATAGGTCAGCAATACATATCAAAAATATCGACAATCAACAAAACAATATATCACAATATCAGCAACTACAATATGGGGGGGGAATTACAATACATCAATAAATATCAATAAATACGTGCACCAAATATAGCAAAAAGACTCAGTACTCTATACAAGGAACCAAGCCCCAAAGATATCTAAAAATACAAAACACTATTCCGATTGCCTCTTTTTGTGAGGAGGGTTGTTGACCTCCTGAGCCAAAACAGGGGTTCTTAAAGTGACTTTTAAGTCTCCCAGAGGTGGCAGCTGTAGCAACTCACCTGCATACCCTTGCAAAACAATGGTTGGTATTGTTGAAAATATGGCTGGCGATACTGGTACAGTAGACCCTCGCATAACGGCGTTACTTGGTATGGACGTTTCCAGTGTCATTGATTGAAAGTTTGCTAAGGCTAAAAGGACCGACCAGATTTGGGCCTAAAGCAGCATTTCCCAAACTATGTTCCATGGAACACTGGTGGGCTTCAATTCTCAGAAGCCTAAGTCAGTACACTTTAGGGAATTGACTTAGGCTTCTGGGAATTGAAGTCCAAAACCCAAAGATTGGGAAACACTGCTCTAAAGAAGAAAAATAAAACCACCACTTTCAATCAGAAAAACACAAGACAGATGGAAAGAAGAACGGGACAGGGAGCATACATACTTGGTCACCATCATCTGATGGACATGCACATTATACTCACCTGCACCCAGACTGCCAGTTGCTGCTGTCCAACCCATGATTGGGGGAATGGCACCAACCACTGCTCCCACCCATGTATTGATGATGCTAATTCTCTTCAGTGGGGTGTAACAACATGTGTACAAGAAAATGTTGAAGGCTCCCAGGGCTCCAGTAAGAGGATTTACTCCAAAGGTCAGTAGGGCTATTCCTGGCACTCCGCAGGAAATGGCAAAGAAGATGGCAAGGAGAGGGCTGTTTAAAAAACACACACAAAATACAGACAGTAAAGCAATCATTAGGACTTGAGACTAATTCATCCCTGTATTTTCCTAATATCTGGGGGAGGGGGCAATTAACAGTGATGACAATATAGCAAAGGTTAATTCCAGCATCTATGGGTTAGTAAGTAAAAAGTACACTAAAGTTTTTCCCCCCCATTTAAAGCCCCAATTATTTTAGAGGCACCACTGAAGGAGAAGCCTCTCTTGTTATGAAACTGTTTGGATGGTAAGATCTTTCTAGACTGGCAAGGTTATGCTGCTAGGGTAATAAGAGTAGACCGAATTGTCAGTGACCCAACGCCAAATGTCAGGTGGTGGTTAACTTAACCTGACAACCCTGAGGACTAATGGCCTTTGGTGCCGAAGTCCACAGAGAAGGGTGATAGTTCCCAAGTGGATTAAATCCCACTTGAATACATTTTGATGGAGGGCAGCAGCTTCATCAATACCGGCCTGGGGCAGAGGAGGACTTTGTGTGCCAAAAGGGCTCAGAACCAGAAAGTGACTCGCGGAATTGGATCAATGGTATGGATGTCACACAGTGATGCAGAAGACGAGATGAAAAGCCACGGCATTATATTCTCAGGACAGTCTGAATGGCTGATCACCATGAGGATCACCAATATTCAGAATTGGATACGGCACAACAAGAAGACCTTTCAGAGGCCCTTTGTAAAAGAAACAGTGGCAGAGTCCTGACTATCAGGCACACACGAGAGGGCTCTCTTCTGCATGCATTCCAAACTCCACAATGAACTCTTTTTATAGTTACAACCAATTTCCGCCCTCACTCCTTTTATGGAGTGCAAAATCATGTCTTTTTAAACTGGAATATGATCTACTGTGATATTTTAAAAGTGTTTGTACACAAATGACTTTAATGACTTTTTTTTGGTAGGGTTGGTTTTATCTGGTACAGTATTAATAAATTTATGGTTACATTTGTTTTACATGTTTTTATTGTTTTCTAAAGACTGCAAGATGCCTTGAAGATTACTTCGCAGTTGTTATAAATGTAATAATAAAAAAGTAATGTGCAGATTGTTGTCTGTTTATCTCTGCGTGTAAACGGTCTCAGCGCCTCTCACTTTGACCCCCTACCACATCACTCTGTCTTCCTTCAGTGGCCTGCACCCTTCAGTGAAGCCCACACCCCTTTGGTGTGCCTCCTGGGTGCCTATGGACATGCTCCAGGCTAGAGTAACTGTGATAGGCATCACCCCCTGACTGTTTGAGCTTGCAAACCAGCCAGAACAGGTGGGACATGCATTCCAAAAGATTTAAGGTAGTTTATGGTAGCGTTTCTAAGACACCAGATTCCATCCATCCAACTTAACTCTCTCACGCACAAGAGACGACGATTCTGGGTTTAAATATTTATTTATTTTTCTGATTTATATTGTCGCTCAACTCCGAAGACTCTGGGCGGCTCACAGAAAATAAAACCAATCACATTTTAAAAACCAATAAAAAAACTCATTAAAACTGCCACCAAAAATTACCCCGACCCCTACAGATTAAAAGAGGGAGAAAGTGTTCTTACTAAATCAGCCAGCAGGAAGGGGTCACCACATCGCCGGTGCCCCACACCTGCTTTGTTTATTAGTGCACAGATATTATGTTTCAAAAGATTAAATCATAGGAACATAATTGCAAAATACCACTCCAAGCTGAAAACAATAAAACCTCTTTAGCCTGGCTTAATTAATATAAAGGGTACATTTTTCTAGCATACTCACACCTATCCAAGTGATGTTAGTGATCCAAAGCAATGGCTATGTCTCTCCTTCTCTTTCTCCTTCTTCACATATCAAAAACACATTTTCCCACACTTATCCCACCTTCTGAAGGGTTTCAGCCAATCATAGGATAGAATCAAATGATTATCAAACTTAGTTCCATTCCCACAGACTACAGGTTTATTTATTTATTTATTTAGCGCATTTATATCCTGCCCTCCTGGTGGGTACACCACTCGGGGCGGCTAATAACAAAAAGGGAAAGGGAAGAGGGAGAAAATACAATAAGTAAAAATTACAATATAAAACAGTTTAACAACAACAGCTAAAAACAAGACCCAACAACCCCAGCTAAAACCAGCATTAAAACACAAACAAACAAATCATCATTAAAAAACAACCCTCCCCACCCTACCCATGTTAAAACAGAATAACCAAGCCAGGGGGCAGCCCCTCACATAGGCTAAATCAGCCAGCGGGCTTGACTAGTGGAGTCAAGCGTACCCCAAACTTGCTGAAAGAGCCATGTCTTCAGCATCTTTCTAAAGGGGAGTAGTTCCGTCTGGAGACGCAGCTCAGGTGGTAAGAGGTTCCACAGGGCTGGGGCAGACATGGAAAAGGCTCTCTTCCTGGTCCCAATAAGATGTACCTCTTTCATTGATGGGACCACCAGTGAGCCCCTCCTGTCTGTCCTAGTAGGATGGGCTGAATTCCTTGTGGCGACGCGGCCTCTTAAGTAGCCTGGTCCAATGCCATGAAGGGCTTTAAAGGTCAAAACCAGCACCTTGAATTGCACCTGGAGGCACACTGGCAACCAGTGCAGCTCCCGGAGAAGTGGTGAGGTGTGACCATAACGCCTGCACCCCATCACAACCCGGGCAGCCGTATTCTGGACCAGCTGAAGCCTCTGAATGGTCACCAAGGGCAGCCCCATGTAGAGCACATTACAATAATCCAATCTGGAGGTGACCAGAGCATGAGTGACCATGAGCAAGGAGTCCCGGTCCAGGAGCGGGCGCAATTGGTAAATGACACGGAGCTGTGCAAAGGCCCTCCTAGCCACGGCTGCCACCTGCTCTTCAAGCAGTAGCAATGAGTCCAGGAGGACCCCCAAATTACGCACCAGATCTGACTGTGGCAAAGATGTCCCAGCCAAGACCAAAGATGGTAGCTCCCAGAATAACATGGGACCCCACACCCAGAGCCAATCAGTCTTGCCAGGATTCAGCTGAAGCCCATTGTCTCCCATCCAGACCTAAACAGCCTCCAGACACCTGGTTAGGACTTTGACTGCATCACTCGGGTCCCCACAAGCCGAGATGTACAGCTGGGTATCATCTGCATACCGATGATACCTCACCCCGTGGGAACGAATGATCTCACCCAGCAGTTTCATGAAGATATTAAACAATAGAGGCGAGAGTACTGAGCCCTGAGGCACCCCACATGAGAGCAACCTAGGGCTGGACAACCCACTCTCTAAAGACACCGACTGAGTCCGGCCCGTCAGAAATGAGGAAAACCAGGACAACACAGTGCCCTGGACCCCCAAACCTTGGTGCCGGCCCAGAAGGATACCGTGGTCAATGGTATCAAAAGCCGCTGAGAGGTCAAGAAGAGCAAGGACAGAGGGGTTGCCTCCATCCCGCTCCCGCCAGAGATCATCCAAGAGTGCGAACAATGCCGTTTCGGTACCATAACCGGGACTGAATCCTGACTGAAACAGGTCCAGATAATCCGTATCATCCAGAACCCACTGGAGCTGCCGAGCCACTGCTTTTTCCAACACCTTCCCCACAAAGGGAAGGTTGGAGATAGGTCTGAAATTTAGAAATAACAGTAGGTCGAGCGATGGCTTCTTCAGGAGAGGGTGAACCAGTGCATGTTTGAAAGCTGCTGGAACCACCCCCTCCCACAGAGAGGCGTTCACCATCGCACCGACCCAACTGCCCATTGTTACCTTGGCAGCTCTAACTAGCCAAGCCGGGCAGTGATCAAGTAAGCAAGTGGTATCACGCACAGCTCCAAGGAGCCTGTCCACTTCATCAGGGCCAACGGGATCAAAATGATCCCAGATAACATGGCTAGACTCTGCTCCAGCCCACTCCAGGAGATCAATTTCCACGTCAGGATTAAACCCCGAATGGATGCGAGCAACTTTCTCGTTTTGACTACACATCCAATCTTCCACCCCATGCTAGCTTTTGAAGGCGACTTTCCTTCTCTAACCATGGGAACGAGAAATCAGAAATCTAATGTACTTTTAAAAAGACAAGCACCTATTCCTTTACAATCTCCTGAGTGATTACTTCTTCCACAGAAAGTAGGAAATCCTATATAAGCAGCAGACAGGTACAGAAGAGGGAATATGTGCAATATACATCAATATATATTATAGCTATGCATACATCCAGAGACAGACACACACTAACTGGTGCAGGAAATATACTCCTGTATCATTACGATGGGTAGACATATGTGGACCTACATGGATCCCCTATGGGCCATCTGGTCCAATCCTACAGACTCCGGGAAGGGGGAGGGCAGGACTCCTAAGTCCCAAGCCAGCAAGAATGCACTGACACAGGCGGATGAGAGGAGGCTGCCTGGCAGGAAGCAGAAATGAGAGGCAGATGGGGAAGGTCCAGGGGGTCAGCTATCATCATCAGTTACTTTGGAAGAACATAAGAAGAGCCTTGCTGGAACAGGCCACAGGAGCCCATCCAGTCCAGCATTCTGTCTCACACAGTGGCTCACCATTTCCTTCAGGGTATTCCCAAGCAGATGCCTTCACCTGCTTAGGATTTCCTAGAAATGGCATTGAGAGATATCCTGCCTATCTCTCCAACCCAGAGGTTGTCCTTAAGTATCCATAATTATAGCCATTGATACCCTTGTAATCCTCTGGGTGAAAAAGTACTTTCTCTTATTTGTTTGAGAACTAGTACCCAAAAGTTTCATCGAGTGTCCCCTAGTTCTAGTGTTATGCGATAGGGAAAACAGTTTTTCCTTATCTACTTTGTCCACACCGTGCATGATTTTATAAACTTCAATCAGGTCACCTCTTAGACGTCGTCGTTCAAGAGTGAAGAGGCCCAGCCATTGCAGCCTCAGAAGGTAAGGAAGGTGTTCCAGTCCCCTAATCATTCTGGTTGCCCTCCTCTGCACTTTCTCCAACTCCATAATATCCTTCTGGAGGTATGGCGACCAGAACTGTACACAGTATTCCAGATGGGGAATATAGGAGGGGCCTATAGCAATGATGGCAAACCTTGGCACTCCAGGTGTTCTTGGACTTCACTTCCCAGAAGTCCAAGTCAGCACTCCTGCTGATCAGGGGTTCTGGGAATTGAAGTTCAAGAACACCTGGAGTACCAAAGTTTGCCATCACGGGCCTATAGGCAGACAGAGGAAAGGCTGGGATTCTATCTTCTATGCAGTGACAAGGGAAGTAGCAGCACCAGCTTTCCTCTTTCCCTCTAGTTTGCCGGGCAGGTGACAGGCATGGAGGACTCCACCTCATGCACATCTAGGGCACCCTTGCCTCAACACAGCTGAAGGCCTGGAGAGGCAAGTAACAAGAGGTGTGCCAGGGTAGGGGCTGAGAAGAGAGGAAAGGTGGCCCTTGGCTCCTTCACCCATTTGTACAAGCACTTCCTGCAAGGGACACACCCCAGTGTGAAGCTCGGTTCTCCTACCTGGCTCCCAGGACAGGGACTCTGGGAAAATCCAGTGAACTTAGGTAAAGGCCGCCCTTGCTCGAAAGCCAGTCGTATCTGACTCTAGGGTTTAGTGCTCATCTCTGTTTATATTAGTGCTCATCTCTGTTTATAGCAAAAAAGCCAGTGCTAGTGCTGTCTGCATCTGTGACGTTTCTGTGGACATGTGGCAGGCATGACTAGACACTGGAGTGTACAGAATGCTGTTTACCTTTCCCACTAAAGTGGTCCCTCTTTATCTACTTGCCATTACTTGCTTTCGAACTACTAGGTTGGTAGGAGCTGGGACAGAGACGGGAGCTCACTCCGTCCTGCAGCACTCGGGGCTTGTACTGCTGACCTACTAACCTTCCAGTCATCAAGGTCAGCATCTTAACCACTAAGCCACCACAGTTCCATCCAGTGAAGTTAACTGGGAGCCTAAACTGGCAAGAGACACATAAGGGACTAGTGATGGCACCTCAGCCCTCTGAGACTAAAGAGGAATGAACCATGGGGGGAGCCAATTTGCCATTAATAAAAGCTGTTCGTAGCAAAGAGAGTGAACTGAAACTAATACCAGAAGATCCTACCACCGCGAGTGCTCCAGGAGCAGCGGCTGGCAGAACACACAGTCATCCAAGCTTTTATTACAATATGTAATGTTTTAAACAGAAACCTGCATTCAAATTGGATTGGTGTGATGAAACAGAATTACTTTACCCAACTCTTGGAAGCTTAAACTATGGATTTCAAAAAGGTTCTTGCCTAGGCTATATCATCTCTTGACAATAAGAAAGAAACTATTTTAATAAAAAATTTAAGAAGTTCGGGGTGGGTTTTTATAGCCCCACACAGACCAGTTCACCTCATAGTGTTTCAAACAGAATTGCAAACTAAGCCTAAGGATTAATGTCTGCGGCTCTTGTTAGAATACTGAGAAGGAATAAATCTCTGCCTTCAATTTAACTTTTAATTAAATGGGTCAAGCCAACAATTTGATAAACTGGAACACGTTTTTACCAGCTTTAAAAACGTGATTGTAGATTTTGTTGATTTCATTTGGTGGGCTGCAATGTTTATCACATTTCTCTTGCAAGCTTCTAGAAAATTGATTTTTTTTTACAATACACACCTTGCAATGAACCCATTCAAAACAATGCTCTTACAACATTGCATTTGGACTTTAAATTAACATAACAATTCTATCCATCAAGTGACACAATTTTATTATGTGTCAGAGCTTTGCCATGGGAACCCAGCACCTGCAAATAAAAGTAAACTTATCACTTGATCACTTCCATCATAAATGTCCATTTGGATTGGCCCCAAAGGCTGTGCTTTTGGCTGAAATAACTGATGAGGAATGAGAGATGCATCTGGCAAGAAGAAAAAATGGAGATCTGGGCAATGTGGTGCTATTCAAATGGTATTCCAGTTCACAAAGACAATAACTAAACAATATCCCTCCTAACACTTTATCAATGACAGAAGCAGTAAGAACAAAAGATTGAGGGCAGTTATTAAACCACCTTTCTCAATTATTCAGTGACTTGGTGTATGATCATCTCTGAAATAGAACAGTTTAAGTAGACAACAATGTGAACTTCTGGTGTTGTTTAACTTTAGTCATGCCTAAAGTAGACACCCTTTTGGACTTCTCTGTAATTCCCTGACGAGACTATCGATCTGCCTTGGTATCCGTGAAGCTGGACTTTCAAAACATTGTCAAAAGAGTTGTTTCAGACAGAAAATTAGTAATGTTTGGCAAATTGACATGAAGATTATGAGAAATTTGCTAGTTTGCCATCTGGTATGATATTGTAGACTGGATTATGATTCCACAAATATTTTAAATTCTTGCCCAGACAAAGCCCTCTGGATGTTCTAAGGGAAATCCACAGGTCTAACATACCCAACCAAGGCAAAAGGGTAGCTGTGCAGCCAACTGATTGGAAGAAATGGTAAAATACAATAAGCATCTGACCATCTGGTGAAAATCAACATTGCATATAAAGAATAGCCTTTCATTTGCTGAGCTGCCATTAAGTCTTTCAGTGTGTGCACAAAATACTGAATATTACAATTTCTGCTAAAATATGAGCATTAGTACTTGAACTAGGATTCAGTTGTTCATTGCTTTTGGAGATTCTCTCTGGCTCTTAGTAACATTTAGTTAATGAAACATGGTGATTAAACTGGAATCCAAACAAGAGGAAAATTCAATGAGGCCTCAGAAGCTTGCTTAATGTGTTGTTTTGAAACAAAAACTGTGTGCATTTTTTTTTAAACCTAAGAGTTTTAGTTGAAATGAGAAAAGGAGGTCACATCAAACATATAAGTAACATACATACTTCTTCCATTTCAGAATCTAGCTTGAACATCAGGCATGGAAGAGACACCTGAGATCATATTGCAAATATCTATTGGATACTGGAGTGCACCAAAGAATTTCAGAAGATCAGACTGTGTTTTATAGATGGCAGCAAAGACTTTGACTGTGTTATCATGAGAAACTGAGAGTTTCTGAAAGAAATGGTGGTGGTGGTGGTGGTGTGTGCATGTATGTGTGTGCATGCACATGCCCCAACACATGATTGATGAGTAACCTATATTGTGGACAAGAAGCTACCATTTGGAGACAAAATAGTTTCCTATAGGCAAAAATATCAGTATGCCCTTATCTGCAGAACATATAATATGGAATACTGAACTAGATTCAGATGAAGGAATGAAAATTGATGGAAGATACATCAATAATTTAAAATATGCAGATGATATCATCTTATTGGCAGAAAACAGCAATGACTTGAAATGACTTTTGGTGACCATTAAGAAGACAAAAATTATCACCACAGAAGAACTAAACACCTTTAAAACTGACAATGAAGAAATTGAGATAGTGAAAGATTTTGTATACCTTGGATCACTCATTAATTCAAAGGGGGACTGGAACCAAGAAATCAGAAAAAGACTGAGACATGGTAAAGTATCAATAAACGAATTAGAAAGGTTCACCAAGATCTTTTACTGGAGACCAAGACCACCCACACTCTTGTACTGCTGATCACTATCATTGGCTGTGAAAGTTTACAGAAAAAACAATAAAAACCCCTTATTCATCTGAATATGTTGCTGAGGAGAGCTCTGTGGATACCCTGAATGGCCATAAAGATGAACAAGTGGGACCTAGAGCAAATCAAGCCTGAAGGCAAAAACCATGAAGCTGAGTCTTTCTTACTTTGGGCACATTATAAGTCTTTGGAAAAAGGCAATACAGCTGGGAAAGGTGGAAGGCAGCAGGAAAAGAGAAAGACCAAACATGAGATGGATCAACTTCATAAAGGAACCACAGGCTTCTGTTTGCAAGAGCTGAACAGGGTTATTGCGGTAAGGACATTTTGGAGATTTCTTATTCATAGAGAGGGTCGCTGACTTGATGGCACATGTCCACAAAAACAAAAACAACATATTTCTCGTGCAAATGGTTTTAAAACCTTCCTTATTATGAACAACAAAGAAATTATCTTAAGACATTTAGATTATCATATATGCACAAATGATGTTTATGTTGAAGTAGGTTTCTCCACGAAAAATGAAGCAATATGTAACTACATTAAATCAAACCAATAGAGGGGTGTGGAAAGTTTGTCTTCTAAATATCGCACATCTTCTCATTAACCATGCAGATTGTATTTGCCTGTATTTGCCTACAGTCCAACAAATCTCATCTATTACATGTATTCCCCCATGGACTACATTTTTTCATGATGGAGCAAAAAAGGTTTCATTGACTTTAAACATCCTCATTGCATAGAAGGCAATACAAAGTTTACAGAAGCCTCGTCCTACACAGAGTCAGGCAGTTTGTGCCATTGTATCTGGCATACAATTATTTTTCACATCTCACAAAGTCAGCTCAATGAGGAACTTACCAAGTGCCATAGAAAAGCCAACACTACACAGGTTTTGTCTGATTGTAAGATATTTCTGAAACAATTAATACTATTTGCCAGTAATGCTGCTGGCATTTACTCCATATTACTGTATTCTCTATATTATTAAATTGAATCTAGAAGCCTCCATATCCTTTGAGATCACAACAGGTATTTACAGGTGACAGGCTAATATTACAAGTTATTCATATTTTGAAAACGTAAAACTCTAAGATTGTTGCAATTCAAATATGGAAATACTATTTTCTATTAAATATTGACTCTGCAGTATTTTAATTCCGAGAAGGAAAGTGTAACTGGTATTCAAAGGCTACAAGTGAAAAAGGAATCAGATTTCTCCCTAGAAATGCAGTGCGGTCACACTTGGAAGAGTTCTTGTGTGACAGTGACAGCCCCCACAGGGTACAATATGTTCCATTTCTCTCAGTGTAACATCTGCTCCGTTGACAAGTCTCAAGCAGATTTTTCTGTTTGCAGACATAGCCTGGGCCCTGATCACCCAGCTGGTGTGTTTCTAAAACCACCAGTTATAACAAAGGTGTAATCAGGAGTTATGAGAGAACTTTGACAAGGCATGAAGAGGATCTCTTCTGCTTATGTGAGGAGCTGTGCTGTAACACAAATGGCAGTCAAAGCCAACTCTCATCCATAAAGCAAGTGAACAGCTGCCAGTCTTTGACACTCTTTTGAACCACTGCTACTTAGTCTCACCCCTGCTCAAGGCACACAACTGGCTGTCTCAAAGAACGGGTTGTTTTAACTTGTTTTTCTATAGTTACTGAGCAAAAGAACTTCATTAAACTATAGTCTAGCCAAAATGTGGCACGTGTATTTATTGCCAAATTCTAAAAGGATAATAATTATGTGCCACCAGGTAATTTCCAATTGAATGTGATGTTTGTGAGGCTTCCTCAATGCAACGTACCATAAATGATTTATCAGTATCTCCTTCTGATGTTGATCTGAGACTTTTCAGCTTGCCCAAGGGTGCACAACCTTTACGGGAATCAGACAGCTCAAGTCAGAGTTGAAGAGCAGCTGACAAAGCAGGTTCGAATTTACAGAGGTGTGCAACAAGGCTGTGTATTGTCCTGACACTGATTAATATGTATCCAGAGAGGATTTTTTCAGAAGCACTATCTGATTTAAATATTGGCATTAAAATTAATGGGAAATACCAGAATAACACCCAATATGCTGATGACACAGTGTTGCTGTTCACAAACCTTGCAGATCTTCAGTTGATGCTGGACTGAGTTAGAGCTTCAAGCGCAGAAAATGATTTGGATCTCAACATCAAGAAGACTAAATGTTATAAGCTGAGCACCAACTCAAAGCAAGTTAATTACAGGAACACAAGAGATTGAAAGAGTGGATAACATAATCTATTTGGAGAGTATATTAAATGAAAAGTGGGATCCCAAGGTAGAGATTAAATATGAATAAAAAAAGTAAAATCCACTTTCATAAAAATGCAACATTTGTTATGCAGTAGAGATCTAACTCTTACTACAAAGAACTGAATAGTGAGATGTTACATTTCCCCAGTGTTGCTACATGGAGTCGATAGTTTGGACATTGACTAAAGCACCTGAAAAGAAAATGTAGCTTTTGAAATGGCTGCTAAGGATTTTATTTTCATTTCATTTGACTTTTTAATTATATACTAGCAAAGGTTGCCCGGCGTTGCCGGGCTGTTTTAAATGGTGTTGGAAAGTTGTTGTTGTTGTTGTTGTTGTTGTTAATGTTTGTAAAGAAGAGGTTAATCAATATTTGAAATTTTTAAAATGTTTATTTATACAAAAAAATTTGATGGCCTGTTTTAAACTGTGATGAGTTTTGTTTGGTGTTTTGGTTTTGTGGATGAAAAAAAGAATAAAGGATGATATACTTTTTCGAAAAACTCTTGGGGCCTTTTGTGTGGGGCTATTGTGTCTTTTTGTATTTTTTTTGTTATTGTGGTCAGCAAGTGCTGCTGGTAGGGGTTATCTTGTATTTTGACTGTGTTTTCTCTCGTGGCCTCTGGGTGGAGCTTCTACCAGCAAGTAGTCTCTTTCTTTATTCATTTCTTTTCCAGTCGTTGTGCTATGAGGTCGTGTGGTGGTGAGTTAGCTGTTTTTCTTTATTTGGGGTGGTGGTGGTGGTTGGATTTTGTGGTGTTTGGCTGGGGGCTGGGTGTGTTTGGAGATGTTTGTTGTTGTTTACTTTTTGGTGTTATTTTTGTTTGTTTTTGTGTATTTTTGAATGTTTTTGATTGTTTGTTTTTGTGATTTTTGGTGTGGGGGGGATCCCCTCTCAGATAGACTCCTTTGGTCCCCCACCCACCCTCTGAACCCCAGGGGAGCCAGAAGAGAGGGGGATCCCCCCCAACTCCGTTTTTAAAGAGAAGTAACCACTTGGTTTCTTCTCTTTAACATGGGGCGTGTGGGGGGGAGGGAATCCCCTCTCTGCCGGGTCCCCTGGGGTGAGGAGGGTGGGGGAGACAGACTCCTTTGGTCCCCCCCACCCTCTGAACCCCAGGGGAGCCAGAAGAGAGGGGGATTCCCCCCCAACTCCGTTTTTAAAGAGAAGTAACCACTTGGTTTCTTCTCTTTAACATGGGGCGTGTGGGGGGAGGGAATCCCCTCTCTGGTGGGTCCCCTGGGGTGAGGAGGGTGGGGGAGACAGACTCCTTTGGTCCCCCCCACCCTCTGAACCCCAGGGGAGCCAGAAGAGAGGGGGATTCCCCCCCAACTCCGTTTTTAAAGAGAAGTAACCACTTGGTTTCTTCTCTTTAACATGGGGCGTGTGGGGGGGAGGGAATCCCCTCTCTGCCGGGTCCCCTGGGGTGAGGAGGGTGGGGGAGACAGACTCCTTTGGTCCCCCCCACCCTCTGAACCCCAGGGGAGCCAGTATAAAAGGGGATTCCCCCCCCAACTCCGTTTTTAAAGAGAAGTAACCACTTGGTTTCTTCTCTTTAACATGGGGCGTGTGGGGGGGAGGGAATCCCCTCTCTGCCGGGTCCCCTGGGGTGAGGAGGGTGGGGGAGACAGACTCCTTTGGTCCCCCACCCTCTGAACCCCAGGGGAGCCAGAAGAGAGGGGGATTCCCCCCCAACTCCGTTTTTAAAGAGAAGTAACCACTTGGTTTCTTCTCTTTAACATGGGGCGTGTGGGGGGGGGGGAGGGAATCCCCTCTCTGCCGGGTCCCCTGGGGTGAGGAGGGTGGGGGAGACAGACTCCTTTGGTCCCCCCACCCTCTGAACCCCAGGGGAGCCAGAAGAGAGGGGGATTCCCCCCCCAACTCCGTTTTTAAAGAGAAGTAACCACTTGGTTTCTTCTCTTTAACATGGGGCGTGTGGGGGGGGGGAGGGAATCCCCTCTCTGCCGGGTCTCCTGGGGTGAGGAGGGTGGGGGAGACAGACTCCTTTGGTCCCCCCCACCCTCTGAACCCCAGGGGAGCCAGAAGAGAGGGGGATTCCCCCCAACTCCGTTTTTAAAGAGAAGTAACCACTTGGTTTCTTCTCTTTAACATGGGGCGTGTGGGGGGGGGAGGGAATCCCCTCTCTGCCGGGTCCCCTGGGGTGAGGAGGGTGGGGGAGACAGACTCCTTTGGTCCCCCCACCCTCTCAACCCCAGGGGAGCCAGTAGAGAGGGGGAGCACAACACCCCCCACCCACCCAGTGATATTAAAGGGGAAACTCTGATTAGGAGCTTCAGGCGCCGTTGGAGAGGGGGGCTTTGTTCCCCGCGGCTTGGCGGACTTGCTCTCCCGGTGTTTTTGTTTTTGCTTTATTTCTTGGGTGCTGGCTTCCTCAGCGTTCTGCGTGCTCATGGCGCGCAGGACGCTGGGGCTTGTAGTTATGGGTTGGTGCTTTGTGTTTGTGCTGTGTTTTTTTAAAATGCTTTTCTTTTGATTGGCTGCGGCGCGTTTCTGAACGCTGCGCCGTGCGAGAGCCTCTCAGCCTGATTGGCTCTGGGGCGGCGCGGCGCAAGGAATGTTGGGAAGTGAAGTTGTTTCCCTTTCTTCGCGTTTGTGGGGCTGTTGCCCCACTGCCGGTTTTCTCAATCCTTCGTTGACCTGCGTACCCAGATCGGCCGTGTGCACGAAGGGTGAGTGCAGGCAAGTAGGGCGAGGCATAGCAACCTATAGCCAGTTCCAACGGTTAACCCTTGGATTTATAGGTTAAGATTGCTTTACTCGGTCCAAAGGCGACTCAAAGCGATTTACACCAATGTATGCTGTCTGCACAGCAGACAGCAGCAGAAAAAAGCAAAATAAATATAATATAGTGCATAAAAATCAACCACAATAAATCAAACAACAATGTAAAACATAAATACAATACAGATACAAGCAAAGATCAAAAATACAAGCAAAGATCAAAAATACAAGCACAATACAATACATTAATAATCGCCCCAATGGCAACCCCCCCTCCAAACAAACAAAACCCACACACATCACACCCAGCAATTCACCCCAGTCCCCCAAAACAGTCCCAAGAAGGGAGGTAATGGTAAGCAATGGACCCCTGCCACCAATGTCCAAGTCCTGGCCAATGGCATGGGGGAGGGGGGAGTCTCGAGTGCCGGCAAAGATGGTCTGCGGCGGATCCCACCAGCCTCCGCTCCCTGGAGCCGATGGCGTGGGCCCTGGGGCGAGGCAGTGAGCATTGGTGACAGCGGCGGTTCCCTTTTCAGCCCTCCGGGCGGGCGAGGCTCAGAGGGCAGGGATGGCGGCATGGGTTGACCATGTGAATAATGTAGAAGTGTTGAGCCAGATGGATAAAGAAAAAGAACTGTTTAAGACCATTAAACAAAGAAAGCTCCAATACCTTGGTCATATCATGATGAACCGCTGCCGCATCTCCTCAGCTGAGGCTGCTCCCAGGGCCAACCCCTCTCCTGGCCCGGGAGGGAAGAAAAGCCACCGGGGCTGGCGAGAGGACCACCACCGCCGCATCTCCTCAGCTGGGCTGCTTGGAGGGAATGAAGACCAGCTTAGTGGCGCGGTGGCCGGACTTAAGAACTTTGACTGTGCCGCCACCACCGCTACCAGATGCCGCTACCGGATGCCCTTCATTCCCCCGGCCTTGTGGGAATGAAAAAATAGCTGTGCTGCCACCCCCCCCCCCCCGGCCCTTTCCATCAGCCAGGAGGAAAAGTGCGGTGATTTCTTTGACTGTCCAAATTTTCCCATCCAGTATATGTATTGTGTTCTTGCAAATGATGTTTTGTGACTTTGCTTCTGTAATACTTTGTTTATTGTGATACTGATGCTTTTTGATACTGATACTGTGATTCGTGATGTTATGTGATGACGATTTGCTGTTATGTTTTTTATGATGCTATGCAACTTGTTATTAGCTTTGTATTTTGTTATTGTTGATTATATCATGTTATTATTGTGATTGTATAATATGTTGTGATGCCGCCCAGAGTCAGCCGTGTGCTGAGAGGGGCGGGGTATAAATTAAACTTGAAATGAAAAATGAAATAAAAAAAACTACATGAATAAACTCATTATGCAACAGAAGATCCCTGGTAAGAGAGGCCCTGGACGTAGATGGACTTTGTGACTAAAGAACCTGAGATACTGGTGTGGAAGGTCCTCGGAAGAACTGTTCCAAGGAGTTAAGAACAGGAAGACTATTGTCATGATGATAGCTAATATCCGGAATGGATATGGCACTAGAAGACGAAGAAGACGAAGAAGGGTGCACAGATCATACCTGTCAAGTATCCCGGATTGGCCTGGATTTCCCGTAATTCTGCGCCGCTTCCTCTACTTTCCCAACACCATCCTATAATTTGGCTGGCGGGGAAAGTAGGTACTGTGCATTTGTGTATGCGCAGAAGGGTTCTGTGCATGCACAGGATTCTGCTCATGCGCAGAAGGGTTCTGTGCAGAAGGGTTCTGCGCAGGTCCCGTATTTTCTGGAGCTTCGCTTGACGGGTATGGTGCAGATAGCAGAGCATATAACCTAATCAGCCACACAAGGAACAAGTGATCTTTGCTGAATTCTTTCCTGGATGAAGATTCAAAGTCCTGGCTCCTGGCACTGCTATCAGGAGTTCCAGCCACCTGGGTTATACCAACTTAATTCAAGAAAGAAATCAATGCTCTGTAACATTCTGATATCCTACAAGACCACTGGCACTCCAAAAAAGCTACTTTTAGAATGTTTTGCTACTGTCCTGCCCTACCCTGCCTGCACAGTGGAATGCAGTGGAAAACTGTATCAAAATGCAAATTATGATAATATGCTATTGGCTCATATAGTGTGATCTATCCTGACCAGTTGTAGCTTTTCAAGGTCTCATGAAGAGCTATTACCCAGACTTGCTACCTGAAAACGTTTTTAGCAGAAAGTAATGAGGAAACAAACTTCACACATGCCAAACATATACTCCAGGGACCTGTGGAAAGTGAAGTAAAAAGAAACAAAATATGCTCTGAATGGTCTCCTTTCCTTTCCTTTAGTTTTTGCTTTTGCACAGTTAGTGTCACTTCATATGATGTTACTGCTTTCTTTTAATCATAGTGGCATTATGGGGGGAAAGGAAGTAATTTTGCAAAACCTAGAACCAGACAACTGTCCATCACATGATACCTTAAGCAATCTTGAGGAAATGCTACAACTTGTCTTGGCTGTGCAAGGAATACACCTTACACGCACTGAGAATAACTAAAAGGTTACAGTGGGAGCTGTGATCGAGCTGACTGACATGTTTTCTGTAATCTTTGACTGGAGTAGAGTCCCCCTAACCCAGCATTGGCAAACCTTTTGGAGACTGAGTGCCCAAACAGAGGGGTGAGATGAACTCTGTGTTTGGGGGAGGGAAGAAGCACTCTCATTGGGCTGCTGGGCAGAGTGTGCTGGGGGAGGGAGGAAGCACTCCCATTAGGCTGCTAGGCAAACTTTGTGCTGGGGCGACGGTGCACATGCCCACAGAGAGGGCTCTGAGTGGCCCCTCTGGCACACATGCCATAGGTTTACCACCACTGCCCAAACCTCAGGCTATCAACAAGGAGTATATGCCTGGAATGAAAAGACTAGTTCCTGCTCATTTAGTAAAGGACTTTGTGACACCTATGTAAAGTGCCTGACATTATGACTGGCAACAGGGAATTGTGCAATTTCACTGCATAATTTCACTGATTGCAACCACTGCACAATGTGCTGGTGGCAGTGCTTCCTGGATAGAATGTCTGCTTTAGCATTACTGTAGCTATTGTGAATGTAACTCTGAGTTACACCCACATAGCTATGCAACAGGATTTTGCTCAAACAGGCGAGAGAAGAGCAACTCAAGGATAGCTTTGCCGGCAATCAGTTCAACATGTGTGTGTGTGTGTGTGTGTGTGTGTGTGTGTGTGTGTATCAAACAACTACACCTTATACAAACGTTACGCATTCATCAGAACTCCACTCATCAAAAGTAATGGATACCATTAGTATTAATATACAGTACAAGCAAAAACTCAGAAGCTTTATGGCAAATAACTTACATAAGGCCAGAAATCTTTCGAGTCATGTTGTTTTCTGTGTGGGCTGAAAAGTTTATTACTGTACTGAATTGCAGAATGATCCTGGAACTTTCCTCCAATTTCTCTGGGTCCTTTACAAGAGTGTTCTCCAAATTTTGGGTTTGGACTTTAATTCCCAGAAGCCTAAGTCAATTCCCCAAAGGACAGATCAGCTAATGTACTGACTTAGGCTTCTGGGAATTCAAGTTCAAAACACAAAGGTTGGGGAACCCTGCTTTACAATATACTGTTTAGCTCCTCTCAGAACACCAGGAAGGCAAATAAGTCTGCAAAGAGCTACAATGATAGGCAAGACATACTGAGAAGACAGCCTTCCACTGTATTTTATAGACTTAATTAACAAATGAAGTTGGGGAAAAAAGATCTAGAGCACAGACATCAGTAAATTAAAGTTGGAAATGAGCATTGATTGACTTCTCAAACCATTATTGCATTTTCTCTCCATAACCATGCACGTACACATTTAGTAAGCAAGCTTTTCAGTGCATGTATTTGAGGATATGTTGTGCTTAATACAGAGTGAAAATATTATGAAAATAGTATTGAAATAAAAAATAACGGCGCCCGGTAATATAGAAAAATGTAACACAGACATTCCACCTGCCTGAAGCTAAATTTGACCACATAAGAGGAATAATACAGTGGTCCTCTCTTTCCTACACACGCTGGCATAGCACAAATGGCATAACTTTTGGAGGCAAATTTCTCCAACTTTCAGTTGCATGTTTCAGTTGTTGGACTCAGAACGTAACTGGAAACGTCTACAATCAATTCTTACCTTGGGGCTATTTGCCTCCAAATGTTATGCAATTTGCATAATTATGCAAGAGGAATTTGGTCAGTGCTTTAAATAGCAGAATGGACAGTACAGTTAGTTGGGTACCTGGCTACAGACTCAGAGTTTTTGAGTGTAATTCCCCCAATTTGCCTCAGAAGCGCTAGCCTGTAAAGCCTATGTATGCTGCACAGTTTCAGGATACCCCCCCTCCCCCAACAAATGGGAATAGTAAACCAATTCTGCATACGCCGTATCTATGAAATAAAGGAAAGAGTTACCAAAAATTGGAATTGACTTGATGGCACATGATGATAACAACTCAACTATTATGTATTGAAAATCGTGTATGAGAATGTACACAAACATTTGTCCACTTGCTTACTCAAAAATAAGAGCCTGCTTATATCTCATAATTGTTTACATGACCAAAACAGAGTATCCAACACTAAAACAAATTCAATGTATAGAAGAGCTCCCTCAGAAAATAATGGAATAATCACCTTGGAAGAAGTCTTAAGTACTGTTATCCCATGTGTATGGGATTCAGTGGGACTTTTGACTATGTATAGCAGGGGTTCCCAACGTAGGCCCATGGCGCCATTCCATCTGGCCCGCTGTCACCGCACCCGGAAGTGGATGCATTTACGTCAGCTGTAAAACAAGCCCGCACATGCATAAACGTGTCCACGGCTGTTGTAAACGTGAAAGTGGGCACATTTACGACAGACGTGAATGCACCCACTTCTGGGGGGCATGGTCAGGCTCGCTCAGCTGTCCGGGGAGCATAATCAGGACTGCGGCAAAAAAAAAAAGGTTGGGCACCCCTGATGTATAGGATTGCAATGTAAAACATTTAAAGGGATATAATTGGAGAAGACTTCACAAGTTGCATATGTGCATCACAACACTAGATAGTAACTGCAAGATAATGGTGAGATTCTAATGTGATTGACAAATATCCCTAATCATTGAGGGGAATTAACACCTGTGATTAAAACAAATAACACATTCATATGTAAGTTTTCCTATGCTCAGAGTACATTAAAATATGAATGAAACAATACTGATATTTTGAAAGAGCAAAAGAAAAAAAAATAGAAAGAAAGAAAGAAAGAAAGAAAGAAAGAAAGAAAAGTATTACCAGAATGGTAATCAAGAAACCGTCATTGATTTTACACAGCTCTGGATCCCAACAGTTAAGACAACAACCTTGAGATGATGCTCATGTGTTAAAATGTGCAGTGGGTTGAAATCCTGTTGTGTGGTTGCAGATAAGGCAGAAAATTGCTGTAAGTTAAGAAATCTCTGTAGGCAGTATCTGCTACATGCTGAGTCTGAGATTTCTTAACCTGTGGCATAGGTAGGCATAGACCCCTTATCAACTAGCAATTTAATTGTACAGTGGGAAATTATTTTGAAGCAGACACTTTTGCTTTGCCTTGTGCATTTACATACATGCTAGCAATGCCACACACTTGCACTTTTTCGAAAGATGTAACTTTTTGTTAACACCACTGCCCACAAGAATAATGTTAATGTATCACTGCCTTCATTACATTATGTACTGGCAAGTAAATGATACTGAAGCAGTAATGGAGAGACTGATGTCTCCACAATCTTAGTATTGCTACTCATGACAGGATTTTCCTCTGCATTCAAGACTGTTGTAGTAGGGGGGGAAAGGATGTGTATGTTGAAGGAATGAGGAAGCAGTGATGGTACAGGGCACATTTGGACTTGGGAGACTTTCTCATTATTGTTAATTCACTCTTACGTATAATTTCTTTGTATTTGGCCAACACCTGCTTTATTAGAACATAAGAACATAAGAACAGCCTTGCTGGAACAGGCCACAGCCCATCCAGTCCAGCATTCTGTCTCACACAGTGGCTCACCATTTCCTTCAGGGTATTCCCAAGCAGATGCCTTCAGCTGCTTAGGATTCCCTGGAAATGATATTGAGAGATATCCTGCCTATCTCTCCAACCCGGAGGTTGTCCTTAAGTATCCATAATTATAGCCATTGATACTCTTGTCCTCCATGAACTTGTCTAATCCTTTCTTAAAGCTGTCAAGACTGACAGCTGTCACCACTTCTTCTGGCAGGGAGTTCCATAGACCAGTAATCCTCTGGGTGAAAAAGTACTTTCTCTTATTTGTTTGAGAACTAGTACCCAAAAGTTTCATGGAGTGTCCCCTAGTTCTAGTGTTATGCGATAGGGAAAACAGTTTTTCCTTATCTACTTTGTCCACACCGTGCATGATTTTATAAACTTCAATCAGGTCACCTCTTAGACGTCGTCGTTCAAGAGTGAAGAGGCCCAACCGTTGCAGCCTCAGATGGTAAGGAAGGTGTTCCAGTCCCCTAATCATTCTGGTTGCCCTCCTCTGCACTTTTTCCAGCTCCATAATATCCTTCTGGAGGTATGGCGACCAGAACTGTACACAGTATTCCAGATGGGGCCTCACCATAGATTTATAAAGAGGCAAAATGACACTTGCTGACTTATTTTCTATACCCTTCCTAATGATCCCTAGCATTGAGTTTGCTTTTTTCACTGCTGAGGCACACTGGGTTGACACCTTCATTGAGTTGTCCACCAGGACACCAAGGTCCCTTTCCTGGTTTGTCGCAGAGAGTTCAGACCCCATCAGTTTATAAGTGTAATTGGGGTTCTTTGCCCCAACATGCATCACTCTGCACTTACTAATGTTGAAACTCATTTGCCACTGTTTTGCCCACTCCCCCAGTGTCGAGAGATCCCTCTGGAGCTCCTCACAATCTCTCACAGTTTTCACTACCCTGTATAATTTAGTGTCGTCAGCAAATTTGGCTACCTTGCTTTTTACTCCTACTTCTAGATCATTTATGAAGAGGTTGAAAAGCAGGGGTCCCAATACTGAACCTTGGGGGACCCCACTCTTGACTTCCCTCCACTTGGAGAAGTGTCCATTTAGTGCTACCCTCTGTTTCCTGTCCCTTAGCCAGTTGCTGATCCAGGACAAGACCTGTCCCTTTATTCCATGACTGGTAAGTTTATTCAAGAGCCTTTGGTATGGGACCTTGTCAAAAGCCTTCTGAAAGTCCAGATAAACAATGTCAACTGGATCCCCCTTATCCACATGCTTGTTGACACTCTCAAAAAATTCCAACAGGTTAGTGAGGCATGATTTGCCCTTGCAAAAGCCATGTTGGCTCTCCTTTATTGTAACAGAAGAGTTTATAACCAGATATGGAGCAAGAACAACCAAAACATAGTTGAAAGCAGTGATGGCAATTTGTACTGTCCTTCTTCAACACACACTGAGGAAACGTCCCCATGCTTCTGATATGGCCAGTTGGTAGTATTATGTATGCCTGAAGGGACTATTTTGTGTGTGACTAATTCAATCAGGAAGACTCGAACCAATTTGAATCTGAATGATAACGTAGGCAACATTCATAACATATTAAGAAACCTCCATTAACAACCAAATTCTGGCAATTCCACAGTGCTGAAAACACAACATACTAACTTGTACTAGACTTAAATTAAGGCAGTTATATTTGTAACTGGCATAATGCAAGGCACATTTAATAGTATTTTTAGTTAGAAACAATAATGCACTAATAACAAGTATAAAATAAAAATAAATCTAAGGGGAAAAAATGTTCCCCATGCCAGTAGCTGCTCCATAAATTTTCTTTTAAAATTGAATAAAAACAAAGCAAAACACAAAGACATAAATGCTAAATTAACTCTTACTTAGAGGCATATGATGTTAGAATTACAACAGATCTATAGGCCATCTGTGCATGACACACATTTATTTGCATATAGACCTAAAACTTTACATCAAAACAGTTACGAGATTACACATTATGCTCTTCATTAAATGAAGTTATATGTGGCATTTGTGACCTACAAAATGCTTAACTATAGAAAGGGCAAATATGCTTTTACATTCAATTACTGGTTTTAATCAGAAGTTCTCTTTAAGTCTAATGAGATATGTCTTCTAATTAAAAAGAAAGCACAGCTTTAAACAAGAACATTGCAGATTTATTGCCAGAGCTACCTTTCCTTCTTTGATAGGAAAACACTGAAATAATATCAATTAAAGACTTTAAAAAGCAGGGAAAGCTGACACCACATGTTACAACCCCCTTCCCCCATATTTTCTTGGTTTTCAAGTGCTTAGAAACAAACAGGAAAACTGGCGATGGAATATGCTGCTGCAAAGACAAAGAATTACATTAACCAAAAGTTTAATGAAGTAAAAGGGCACTCATTTAAGCAAACATAGTTGGCTTTACTGGAGAGAGAAAATATGCATATCAATTTATTCCCCTACTTCCGTGATGGCTAACTTTGGCACTCCAGATGTTCTTGGACTCCAATTCCCAGAAGCCCAAACCCCTGTGAATCCACATGAATGGATTTGCTGCGATTCATCCAGCCCGCGCTGCCCTCGTCGCTCCCGGAAGCGGAAGTAAAACGCGCCAGTGCAGCAAACCTATTCGTGTGGATTCACTGGGGCTTGGGCTTCTGGGAATTGGAGTCCAAGAACATCTAGAGTACCAAGGTTTGCCATCACAGCCCTACTTATTCATGCAAAAAGATTCATGACTCTTGAAAAGGACTGGAGGCTTTTTGGTTTTAGAACTGACATACAAAATTAAATTGCAATTTTAACGGAGAACTCAGCTTCTTTCCATCTATCCAGGGGGATCAGGAAATGGATTTTCTCTCCTCCACTCATGCCTGATGGTAGCGTCTTTTGAAGATTAAATAAATAAATAAGAGAAAGCCACTCAGTCCCTTTCCATTAATTGTTTAATTTCCTATCCATGCTTTAAAAAATGGTCAGAGTCCTGTTAGTTATGCCAGCTAGCATAATTCCACTGAGGTAACTTTTAGTGGCAAACTGCCAAGAGTTGTGAAGTCACCACTGATTTTCTCATCGTACTGTATCTGAGTTTATATATTTCAACTCAAGTTACCAAGATGGTACGACAAATAATGACCCTTTTTGTTGCAATTTGTAAGTCATTAATGTTTAGTACAAGTTGGCATGAGGCTCCAGCAGTAATGAAATCTTCAATCAATGAGTAATCTGTCACAGAAAATAACAAATGACATTTCAGTCTAGTTTCAGGCCCAGTTTTTGTTGTTTTAGTCTCTGTGCTGTATAATAAAAAGAATAATTCTCAGTTGTTCACGCTAAACTTTTCAGCAGCATGTCAAACATGGTATTCTTCCATGCCACCTGCATGAATGGGCTTTGAACAGTTTTGGTCCTTCTCCAAAAATCTGTGTTCTAATTTGATAAACAGTTATGTTTATTATTTTATCAATTACCCTTTTCATTTAATACCAAGGAAACTGTTAATGTTCTAAAAAGGAAATAATGGACAGGGCTAATAAATCGAAGCTTCATCCAGATAACACAAAGGTGCTCAACTGGGAAAGACGACTCTGGAACAGAGAGAGATTCAACCTGTTCTGGATGGACTATTTCTTTTGGAAAAATTGGTTTTGCAGTTGGGCTCTCCTGTGTTTGAATTGCACCTGAATACCACAGTGGCCAAGAGTGCTTTGTCTAACTTAGGCTGAGGGGTACAGTACACAGAGCGCCTCTTTGAAGATTGTGGTATTTTTAAATCTGGTGCAACCTGGTAGCGGCAACCTTGAGTTGCGTAACAATCTGGTGTAACTTGGTAACGGCAACCTTGTGTTGATAGTTAATCTTTCTCACACTAGGCCAGGTGAAAGGAACTGCAAAATAAGTCCACCAAAAGGTGGTCTCATTTTGGCAGTTTCATGTCTAGTCTAGACACGGAGAAGGAGAGGAAGGAGGAGGAAAAGGCTGATGGTCCAGCTGCACCGGATTCTGAGTTGGTTTGACTCAACTATTTGATTTTCTGGGCTGCTGCCCAACCATGTGATCAAATGTAAATCGAAGAATGCAATCAAGTCTTTGTTAATTTGCTAGCAAAACTGAAATGATATTCCTTACACAAGCAAAAACTAGCAACAGTTTTCTGGACAATATACAAATACAAGATTTTAATACACTACTGTGTGGGCAAAAGAGACAGCCACAGGTGGATGTGGGAATTCAACTACATCAAAAAGCAAATAAGCATTACCCCTCTCTATTAATATCACTCTCGAGTTTATTGTGTGTAAATATGTGTGTTTGCTAAAATTAGGTTGGAGGCCTCCAAACAGTACAAAACTAACATATTTATTTATTACTTCTAATAGCTATGATGACTGATTGCAGGGGGCTAATAAAGTGGGCTTCTAAAATCCTACTGAAAGGAAGTAAATGGCTCTATGGTTAAAAGCACTTAAGTAAGGAATTTTGATGGTCATCATGTTTTATCTTCTGATAGAGAGGTTTAACAACTGCAATTGTCTGAAAAGCAGAGATGCCTTTGATGTGCACAGTACTGAAAGACCTGCATTGGTTGTGTATTGCTTGCTGGCCTCAATTACAATGTTGATTTTAAAGAACAAAATGGCTTGGGGCCTTACAATTTAATACACTAGTAGTCCTATCATGAACCTTTCTAGAAAGTTAAATCCTCTTGAGAATACCAATACCACAGAGGCTTGATGAATATGCAGTAGAGGAATTTTTCCTGTGTAGCTACCAAAGTGTTGTTCTCAGAACTGTTATCATTTCCAACCTTTCCTGTTATTCGACAGAGCATGAAGACTATCTTTCTGAACTAGTTTACAAAACTGCTTGGATGAAAGGAACTTAAAATAAATGTATGAATTAAAAAACAGAAACTGTAGATGATATCCAACATATTGCATAAATAGTCTGCTCCAGCAGCAGAACATTTTCTTCTCCTCTCATCTCCTACAGGTGAAACTCGGAAAATTAGAATATCGTGCAAATGTTCATTCAGTCCAGTAACGCAACTTAAAAGGTGAAACAAATATATGAGATAGACTCATTGCATGCAAAGCGAGATAGTTCAAGCCTCACTTTGTTATAATATTGATGCTTATGGCTTACAGTTTATGAAAACCCCAAACCCCTCAATCTAATGTACCCCATAATAATCACATAATCTCATGTACGCTGTATGCCATGATCATCACAATTATAACAAATTAAGGCATGACATATTTCGGTTTGCATGTAGTGAGTATCTCATATATTTGTTTCACCTTTTAAGTGAAATGAATGAACATTTGCATTACACAGTCAACCCTCACATAACAACGTGTTCGGATAGCATCATTTTCGCTTAACAACGCATCGTTATGCACCACGTGTTCCCCCACATAAAAACATTTTTAGTGCCGTTGTCCGGACAACAATGAAAAAATAACCGTCATTATCTGGACAAAAACGTCGTTATGCGGGAAACTCCATAGAAACCCGCATAACAACAAAAATCACTTAGCAACACTACTTGGAGAACCAAGTAACGTCATTATGCGAGGCTCTACTGTATTCTAATTTTCCAAGTTTCACCTGTATGACCCACCCAAAATAAAACCCACTGCTGAAGGTGCAGCAACAACCTGGAGCAAATTGTGTGAGCCATGAAACTTTGCAGGGGGACGGATGCTAGCAGATGCTGTTCCATTGGGGGAAGATAATAATTAGATCATTATTTAAATAATCTAAATTTAAAATTATTCAACATGGAGGTAAGGGTATAGGGAAACAAAAATAACTCTTCAATGCTTGACATAGGATGTTTTTCCCCTGACTATGTTTTCCCTTTAATTTACTGCCATTGCTAGTGAGGCCATTCATTAACAAAGAAATAAATACTGGCTGTGCCAAAACCTTACATAGCTGTGTGAACATACTTATTTGTAAACAAAGAAATGGCTCAACGCATGGCATCTGAACTTTCCTGTCAGAAGAATATATAAGCTGTTATTTTGAAATGTAATTGGCATAGTATTTTAAGCAAATGGGAGAAAATTAGCTTCCCTGGGTTCTTACCAATCTGAGTTGCAGATGTTCTTTGACTGAAATTAGTGACCTTAGCAGTACTATAAACAAATCAGTCTGATTTGAGAAAGACTTTTGTTCCATTAAAAATAGATTGGTCTCTTCTTTTAAAATTAATTAGAAAAATCAGTATTATGCAAAAAACATTCACATGCATGTTTTTAAACATTTATATATTTATAAACAAACATTTTGACTAAAATAGTGACTGAACATAAGGGAAGGCACTACAAAAATTAAATACTGAAAAAGTTAATGTAACAAACAAATCTTCTAACCTGTTTACTAGCTACTTTTAAAAAAGAAATCTCATTAAATCATAAATTCAGACTATTGCAGTGTTTCTCAACCTTTGGTTTTTGGACTTCAATTACCAGAAATCTAAGAGTGTGTGTGTGTGTGTGTGTGTGTGTGTGTGTGTGTGTGTGTGTGTGTGTGTGTGTGTGTGTGTGTGTGTGTGTGTGTATGTATGTATGTATGTATGTATGTATGTATATATATATATATATATATATATATATATATATATATATATATATATATATATATATATATATATATATATATATATATATATATATATATATATATATATATATATATATATATATATATATATATATATATATATATATATATATATATATATATATATATATATATATATATATATATATATATATGGCCTCTACATAGTCATCACTGAAAGATTTTCATCTACTTTACAGGCTATCTGTATGAAGACTCTTCATCATTTAAATTCTAGGGGAGCTCTAAGCTAAAGGAATGAACCAAGGCTAAAATTCAAGCATCCCAATCCATGGAGCTAGATTTGATGATACTTGTGGACTGGAATAATATCTGTTAAGTACCTGAAGGACCTCTGAAGTAACTCTCATCACATCCTCTCAGTGGAAAGGACAAGTTTATGTTGCTGCCAAAAGCAACCCCTGTGAAGGAAATCTCATCTTAAAGGACATGATTGCTTTTTTGCTTTTGCTAAATCAAGTTCTTCCACCAAGAGATGGGAAGAACCTAGACTTTGTCTCTATAGAAACAGAGGTCTTGTTATGTGTCCCACCACCCAAGAGACTAGACTGATGAGTATTTATCATTGAACTCCCTCCCAATGAAACTCTTGCTGGTTTCATCCCATCTGTCTTCAGTAGGGGATCAAAAACTGTGTCATTCCAACTGGCTATGATTTTAAATAACCTTAATAAAATATTTTTTTAAAAAACTGTGCCTCATTTGAGAAGTTCATGGTACAGTATACAGCAAAATCACTGATGGGTTATTTTGATAAATCATTATATGTGAGTTATATTACAAACTCCCTTCAAATTTTCTTGCTAGATAGGAGGTCTGCAGTTTCACACACTGCCCTACCTCCAGTTAGGTTTTCCTGGTCCCCACAAGCTGCATTCTTACTTTACTAATAGAATGAATAACAGCAGCATATCACTACCTTAAACTTCACAGCAACATTTGCAACAGTCTCTTTAATATTTGTTCTGAAAACCTTAAGCTGGTCATGCCATCAGAAATTACACATTAAGGCAAACTAGCAAACAACATACAAGCTGGAGTTTATATATTAATTCTACTGCATGGACAGGAAAAGCCCTAAGTCTTCTTTCAGCAGGATTTATAGGTACAATATTCACAGTGACTTTATCAAGTAAATTCCAATAAAATGTGTGAGAGGTTTCTTTGTGTATCTTAGCCTCTGGAATGCATACTGTGTACAAAGACTATGCTAGCAATGCCTAATTAAAGCAGAGGTCCTGTATCTAACTTGCCAAGTTGATAATATGTAAGCTGTCCCTTATTTAAAGGCTTCATAAACCCAACCATTTGTAGAAAAGTGCACTTTTTATGTGACTTACTGTAAACAGAACTCAAGGTGCAAAGCCATTTACTATCCCAGAAAGATTGGTAATGGACTTGCTGAGTGGTGTCTTTTCTGGAACTACTTGGCACATGTTGGATAAAAGGCTGCTGTGGTTGGGTAAGATAAGGCTCCACTTGACTGAAAACAGAACAGAGTGCTCAGGAGTTGACCCATCTTAAAATAAAATTTACCAATCCAATTCTGAATAAAATTGACAGCTTTCAGAAGGCAAAACACTAAGTAAATGACAGGCTTATCCCAGATGCAAGCGATATTACTATTGCATCTTAAAACAGGATGGGCACATACCACTCTACAAAAACTAGACTCTGATTTTATTGACTTTAGTTCAGCTCCAGTGCACTGTGACCAATATGAAATTGTCTGTATGGCTGTACTAACTCTTATAGCTCTTCTCTTGTTTCTGGTACCTTGCCTATTCTTCCTAAAAGCTACAAGAACCCAATTGGAGTGCAGACCTTGGCTATCAGAAGAATCCCTTTCTCTTATTAGCCAGGGTTTCTCTGAATTCTGTAACATAGACAGTTTAACAGATGTATCTGACTATACACAGAAGCCTCTCCAGCTTCCAGTTCACCACATGCTGCATTTAAAAAGCAGCACTTTCGTGCAGAGAATGAGAAGAGTAATTTGCATTAATTATTAGGACTTTAAAATATCTGAATCATTTTCATGACTGATACTGATAAAAATCTAATACTGTTTTGCTGAAACTCAGATACTGTACAGTACTATAAACCAAGTTATCCTTATGCCCTTATGACCCTTATGCCTCTTGACTGCTCTATACCTCCCCGTCCCCAAACATTTCCTCCCCCAGACAAAGTTTGCAAACAACATAGGTGACAAGGCAACTGGGCATATATGCATATCTACCATATTAATGAATTAGTTTGGACATGCGTTGCCAATGATGGAAGTCTAGAACTCTGCTTCTCCTTCAGTAGTTTTGATTTTAAAGAAAGGAAGTTGTCTGACATTATTTTCTTTTTTTCCTTAAAAAATGGAACTAGAATTTACAGTGAATCCCAAAAGTGCTGTTCCTATGGGAGATCACAATCAGAAGGATTAGAGCAGTGTTCCCCAGCCTTTGGTGTTTGGACTTCAATTCCCAGAAGCCTGTCAGTACATTGGCTTTGGGGAATTGACTTAGGCTTCTAGGAATTGAACTCCCAACACCAAAGGTTGGGGAATACTGGATTAGAGGATACACTCATTGCACTCCTTCAAGCAAACTTGCTCCTACCCCCTACTGAGCTGCTAACACAAGAGGCTAAGGCAACTCCATTAGGAGCACATATCGCGACTCAGCAGTGGTCTACAGAAGCAGATGGAGGGCTATTTACTGAAATTCACCATGACTGCTGGCTTATACATGAGCATCTGGGATGTCTCCTAACGTGATGTGATGTGCAATGCACTCAGATTTATCAACTGTCTCCCATGCAATTAAATACTATGATAAATAATTCCATAGAAAGGATTTGAGAGCTGAACTGAAAAGCAGCAAAGCGTGAGGGGTTAAACGTTTCCGCATGACTCTTATTTAACAAATGCTACTGCTCATAATGGAATGTTTCTACTGAGTTGCGGCAGTTCTTTTTTCTTTTCTTTGTAGAGTACAACCAAATGAAATGGTGCACTGAATAGCAGGTGTAATTTCCATCAAAAATGAAAGAATGCTGACTGTATCATGCAAATCATCATACTCTTGTACTGAAAATGAAAGAAATGCAGATACTACATAGATCTACTCAAGGCCACACACACACATCTATACTGTGCTTTAAAACAATGTGGATAAATCAGTCTGTGAACTTAAAATAAATTCTAACAGACATAAACTATGTAATCAGGAGTATATGTAGATGTATAGTCTCATACATTTTTTATTCCCTTTGGGGAAATGTAAGACAGTAAACATTGTATCATTCCATTTGTCTATCCTTTCATGTGGGTTTTACTCTTTCTAAACCGTGATCTAACCTAAAGATTTTTCCTTCCTTGTCTGTAATGTACTTTCCAATCTAGGGGGAAGAAAAAGTGCCCTGAAGCTTAAAACACAAGGTTGACATTTTCATAAGTAGAAGGGAATGTCAAAGTATATAACAGCATTATTAATTTTTGTGTGTGTACAACATTCAGTCAGTGCAAGCTGCTCACTCTTTAGAGAGAAAAAATGGAAAACAGGGAACTCAGCAAGGCAGAAGGCATTTGTTAAAATACGAGTTATTGAAATGTTAGCATATCTCCAGGGTAAGTATATGAAAAGACCATTGCTATAGTGTCCCTTTTGAACTATGACGTTTTCAAAGGGGAATATCTGTCCTCACTCCCAATATGAAAAGAGCCCTGGCAGTGCAGTGGTTAAGCTGCTGTATTGCAGCTAAAACATTGTGAGTTCAACCCTGACAGGGATCAAAGTTGATTCAGCATTCCATCCTTCCAAGGTCGGTAAAATGAGTACCCAGCATGTTGGAGACAAAATGCTAATTAACTTGTGAACCATCCAGAGAGTGCACTAAGCATTATGGGGCGGTAGATAAGTGTAAGGCAGTTTATCAAACAACAAGCAATTAATAGTATGATCACTTGTGTGACGTTAAATGTATTAAAGAAGTCAGGAACACAAGAACTTTCTTAAATCTGCTAGGTGAAACTCAGTAATTATAGCTCCCTTGTCCTTAAAGTTCAACAATGAAAGATACTACTCCAATCAAAAATAATACATTCCATTGTCATGATGTCATTGGGTCGAGGTCTGGCTTCGAAAGAAAGCAAATTATGGGAGTGGCTTTCATTGACCTAACTACAATACTTTCAATCATAAGATCTGTTCCATAAAATAAGTAAGCTTACCAAAGATAAGAAGCTTACTAGGGTCATTGGCAGCTTCCTCCAGAACCAGAGATTCTATGTGGCAACAAATGAAAAGAACAGCAGATGGCGGTTACTGAAGAATGAACTGCCCCAAGGAAGTGTAGTGTCTCCAACACTATATAATATACAGTGGGCCCCTGAATAACAACGCATTAGATTAACATTGTTTTCTACTAACGACACTTTTTTTGCGTCAAAGTCATCTCTCGGTTAATGACGTAGCATCGTTATTCGAGGGGCCGTGTTTCATTTCTTACCTTCCAAGCTGGAAAATCGCCTTTTGTGTGGGGATGTCCCTGTTTCCGGTTCTGTCTCCCCAGCAGTACGTGGGATGCTGTGAGGACCTATTCTGCACTATTCCCACCTTCCTTTTGATTCTGCATTTGCTCTTAAGCAGAGCTGCTGCTGAGGAGAGCCAAACAAAGGAAGGGAGTACTGGTAAGTTTTGGGCGTGCTTGCAGTTGGAGTAGAAATGCTTTAGAGGCCTCCACTAATTTAAATTGATAATTTAAAGTGCTGAGAGCCACCTTTGTTCAAACAGAGGAAGCAGCTAGAAGCTTCCGGAAACAGGAAGCAGGGGGCAGAGCCACACCAGGCCCTTCCCTGAACTGAGACTTAGAGACGGAGCCACACTAGCCTCTAAAAGCTCTGAGCCTAACAGCACGCGAGATTTCAAACTAAGAACAAAGGAAGACTATATTCTTACTAGATAGAAAGGTAGTAAACATGTACACTTTTGAGGCCCAGAATACTGTACTTGTTAAAATGGATTCTGAGGGAACAACTGTAGTTACCTGCAATACTTGTGCCATGTTTGTGTTCTTGCCGAAGCACATGGAGAACTACACTTGCAGCAAGTGCAAGCTGGTTGCACTACTAGAAGAGAAGGTCCAGCAGCTAGAGGCCCGCATATCTAACCATCAACAAATTAAGGAGCTTGAGCCATTCTTGGACAGAGCGGAGCAGACTATCCTGGACAAAGAAGAGACAGGGCACAGTTCTGAGGGAGAAGGCCCTTCACTAACTCAGGAGGGAGATGATTGGAGGAATGTGACTCAAAGGAGGAGGAGAGTAGGGGATCACTCTGAGAGTCTGAAATTACAGAATCAATTTGAGGTTCTTTCCCTCATCACACCTGATGAGGAACACACAGAGGAACAACTGGTTCCACCTGAGGATCTTTCCTTCATCACACTTGATGAGATCCAGAAAGATAAACAACAGGAACAAACTGAAGTCCTCTCCCTTAATATGGTTGATGAGGTGCATGTAGATAAACAGATTGCAGGAGAGAGGCTCCTTGTACTAGATGATTCAATAATTAGAAATAGAGAGAGATGGATTTGTGATGCACATGATAACCGTATGGTGACGTGCCTGCCAGGTGCAAAAGTTGCAGACATCACGAGAAATCTAGATAGCTTGTTAGAGAGAACTGGGAAGGAGCCAGTGGTCATGGTACACGTTGGTACCAATGATGTTGGGAAGGCCAAGCGTTCTGTCCTGGAAGCCAAATTCAGGTGATTAGGAAGAAGATTGAAGTCATGGACTTCCAAGGTAGCATTTTCAGAAGTGCTGCCTGTTCCTCGTGCAGGACCTACCAGGCAGGCAGAGCTCAGAAGCCTCAATGTGTGGATGAGGCAGTGGTGTCGAGAGGAGGGGTTCAGATTTGTCAGGAACTGGAGAACATTTTGAGACAAGCTAAATCTGTTCAGGAGGGATGGGTTGCACTTGAACCATGATGGGACCAGATTGCTGGCACTCAACATCAAAAAGGCTGCAGAGCAGCTTTTAAACTGATAACTGGGGGAAAGACGACAGGAACTGGGCAGCATCCGGTTTGGGAAAGTGTGTACTTGAGTAGTGAGGAGGATGCAAAAATTACTGAGCAGGGCAAGGAGCTAGTCACCAACACTCTAGCAGAAGGATGCAAGAGGCAGTCTAACAATGCAACTGGACTCAAAAGACTGTATCAGGAAAGCATATATAAATGCTTGTATACAAATGCCAGAAGCCTCCGGAACAAAATAGGGAAGCTGGAATACTTAGCAATAGATAAAAATATTGATATTATTGGCATCACTGAAACCTGGTGGACGGATGATAACCAATGGGATACAGTTATCCCAGGCTACAAACTGTACAGGAAGGATAGGAAGGGGCAAATGGGAGGTGGTGTAGCCTTGTATGTCAAAGAAGTGATAAAATTATACGAGTTGGAATATCTAGGTGATTTGGAGTCACCATTAGAAGCTCTGTGGGTAAGAGTACCAGGCCACAAGGATGGTCTAACAGTAGGCATATACTATCGGCCTCCGACCCAAACTCTTGAGGGAGACTGGCAGTTGGAGAATGTTGTAAAGGAGACATCCAAGAAGGGAAGCCTGGTTATAATGGGGGACTTTAATTACCCTCACATAGACTGGGTGAACTGTTGTTTAGCACATGATAAAGAGATAAAGTTCCTAGATAAGCTAAATGATTGTTCCCTGGGACAGATGGTTGAAGACCCAACTAGAGGTACAAGAATCCTTGACTTGATTACTCAGGATCTGGTGCAAGATGTTAATGTGACTGATCCAATAGGGAACAGTGACCACAACTCAATTATGTTTAACTTGACCATAGACCGCAAGTCACTGATAAAATCTAACACAGAGACCTTAAATTTTCAAAAAGGAAATTTCCCAAAGATGAGGAAACTAGTAAAAAAGAAGCTGAAAGGGAAAATTGAGAGAGTCCAAACACTCCAAGAGGCATGGAGGCTGTTTACAAAAACAATAACAGAGGCCCAATTGGAATGCATACCCCAAAGGAAAAAAGGCACTGCCAGGTCCAAGAGGACTCCAATGTGGCTTACAGGAGCTGTTCGGGAAGTGATCAAAAGCAAGAAAAGCTCATTTAGAAGATGGAAGGCTTGTCCGAATGAGGACAGCAGGCAGAAACATAAATTCTGGCAGAACAAATGCAAGGCAACAATCAGGAAAGGAAAGCAAGACTTTGAGGAGCGTATAGCTAAAAATACTCAGAGAAATAACAAAGACTTCTTTTAGTACATTAGAAGTAAGAACCCAACTAGGAAGGCCATTGGACCATTAGATGACAATGGAAGGCAAGGGGTTATTAAAGAGGAAACAGAGATTGCAGAGAGACTCAATGAATTCTTTGCTGCAGTATTCACTGAAGAAGACAGGGACCACATGCCCAAAACAGAGCCTATCTTCGTAGGGAGGGAAACCGAAGAATTAAGCCAGATAGAAATAACCAGGGAGGAGGTCCTTGCATGTCTTGTTAAACTAAATGCTAACAAATCACCAGGACCAGATGGCATCCATCCACGAGTTCTCAGGGAACTTAAAGATGAAATTGCTGATCTCCTAGCCAAAATATATAATCTTTCCCTCAAATCAGGCTTTGTGCCTGATGACTGGAAGGTAGCGAATGTAACACCAATTTTCAAAAAAGGATCCAGGGGTGATCCAGGAAATTACCGATCTGTCAGTTTGACATGTGTCCCAGGTAAAGTGATGGAAACCATCCTAAAAGATAGGATTAATAGGCACATAGAAGAGAAGGCACTGCTAAAGGAGAGCCAACATGGCTTTTGCAAGGGCAAATCATGCCTCACTAATCTGTCGGAATTTTTTGAGAGTGTCAACAAGCATGTGGATAAGGGGGATCCAGTTGACATTGTTTATCTGGACTTTCAGAAGGCTTTTGACAAGGTCCTGCACCAAAGGCTCTTGAATAAACTTACCAGACATGGAATAAAGGGACAGGTCTTGTCCTGGATCAGCAACTGGCTAAGGGACAGGAAACAGAGGGTAACACTAAATGGACACTTCTCCAAGTGGAGGGAAGTAAAGAGTGGGGTCCCCCATGGTTCAGTACTGAGACCCCTGCTTTTCAACCTCTTCATAAATGATCTAGAAGTAGGAGTAAATAGCAAGGTAGGCAAATTTGCTGATGACACTAAATTATACAGGGTAGTGAAAACTGTGAGAGATTGTGAGGAGCTCCAGAGGGATCTCTTGACACTGGGGGAGTGGGCAAAACAGTGGCAAATGAGCATCAACATTAGTAAGTGCAGAGTGATGCATGTTGGGGCAAAAAACCCCAATTACATTTATAAACTGATGGGTTATGAACTCTCTGTGACAAACCAGGAAAGGGACCTTGGTGTCCTGGTGGACAGCTCAATGAAGGTGTGAACCCAGTGTGCCTCAGCAGTGAAAAAAGCAAACTCAATGCTAGAGATCATTGGGAAGGGTATAGAAAATAAGTCAGCAAGCGTCATTTTGCCTCTTTATAAATCTAAGGTGAGGCTCCATCTGGAATACTGTGTACAGTTCGGGTCGCCATACCTCCAGAAGGATATTATGGAGTTGGAAAAAGTGCAGAGGAGGGCAACCAGAATGATTAGGGGACTGGAACACCTTCCTTACCATCTGAGGCTGCAACGGTTGGGCCTCTTCACTCTTGAACAACGGCATCTAAGAGGTGACCTGATTGAAGTTTATAAAGAATGTACTTAGAATGGTGGTTCCCGATCTTGGTTTTTTATATGTTCTTGGACTAAAATTCCCAGAAGCCTTTAGCACAGGCTGTGCTGGCCAAGATTTCTGGCAGCTCTAGCCCAAGAACATCTAGGAAACCAAAGTTGGAAACCACTAATTTATAAAATATAATGTTGAGATCATGACTGAAATCCATGACTTGGCATAGTAAGTTGCAACTGGAGTATTCCTGTTTGAATTAACTGAAGTTACAGAGGAGCTTACTCATCACATCTACACTGATTCAATATGCCTGTTCTAGTATGATTGACTGCATCAAGTAACAGGATTTCAAAGGTTTAAAAAAATAAGAAGTGGCAGGAATTTGAAAAAATGTGAAGCCTTTTTTGAGTTCAAAAATCAAAGGGGTTTTTTTTTTAGGAATTAAGAATATTTCTCTCATTCATATCTCCTTTTCAGTTTTTTTTTTCAAACCAATGTACTGTATATATTATGGGTCTAGTTCGTTACCTATGGCAGAGCCAGATGAAGGTAATAAAAAAAATTTACATTCCAAGAGTAACTAGCTGTTGTTTCAAACAAACAAACCATCTGATACTAAACCCAAACATCAATATGCCATAATATGCACATAGCTAAGAGCTTTAATACTATTATCCTATGAAAGTAACTCAAATGTTGAGCTATACTGGTGATGTATCAAAAACTCATACACTGCTCTCTGGTCTCTGCTGATTTAAGCCTGTATAACATCAGCTGGAACGGGCAGACACAAAGGACTGAACAACTTTTCTTTCTAAATCTCAAGAGTTTTATGATTCTAGAGGTTAAAGTGGTTGAAACTGACACCTGAAGTTATAAATGTCAAAGTGTTCTGGTTTTAGTAATGGCAGCAAGTTTCTAGCAAACAGAAGGACACACAGAAAAGAAACATGCCTTGGGAACTTTGCATTGCCCAGAATATCCCTCAGTTCCTCAATTGACCAGACTATTAAGGGATGAATTCCTGCTGGTCGCAACTCGCTTTTCATTCCTTTTGCTGCCCGGAATGTTATTATAAATTTTACAGAAATACGTAGCTTAATTCTGTTAGTTAATCAAGAAGTACTATATAATAAAAGTTATGTGTTATCTATTACAGTTTTTAATCTTTTGAAAGTGTTATATCCTGCTGACCTATTAAGTATATTTTAAAAGGAGAAAATCAGAAATGGTGTGTAATTTGGGTACACAGTCTCAAAGGAAATTACTGGTTTTGTTGATGCAGAGTGGGTTTTTTTTATAGCTTCAAGGCTCTGTAGTACATAAGGACCAGGAAACAGCACCATTATTAATAACTGCTTTGGTAATTTTGAAATATCAGCCAAAAGAGCAAGTTAAACATGAGCCAACCGAATGCAATGCACACTGAAAAATAGGAAGCGGAATTTAAAGTGCAGCAGGAAAGAAGAACTCAGTCTTTCACTCACCTTTTGATACCTCCCCACACCAATTTTACCCCATTTGCTGCTTCTCAGTAAGTGTTACTTCCACTGTTGGAGTTATATTAGGAGAAAATCAAAAGGGCAAAGCAATTTGTGGGAGAGTAAAGTCCTGCCAATTCTCTTTCTGTTTTAAATTGTCAAAGCTAAATGGGTGCAAATCAGCTTACACTTGAGAAGATGCATGTCTTTGCATCAAGAAGAGCAGAGCCCTCAAGTTTCCAAGGCTGTCCTATACCTTCTCTGACTTGCGATGACCTTTCCCTTGACCTCAGATAGCTATTCTTAGAGTTGCTGATGCCACCATCCTTTCCTCTCACATTTCTCTCTAGCCCTACAAGAAGACATCCTGCTTTTGTTCTCAAGAAGTTGAAGGTCTACTCTTGACCCTTCCATTAATATGGCATCTTGAAAATTGGAGAAGGTATCACCAAAGAACACAACAGGTTATTTCAGCTTTTAAGTTAATATACTTTCCTTGCAGTGGCTCTGACTAGAAAGAAAGTAAACAAGGGATTACAGGTGCTTTATATATACCTATAAAACCATTCAAAAATTCAAATAAAATAGAATTGATAATGGAAGGAAGAGAAAATAGACTAAATGTTAGTCAACAAGAAACCACTAAAATGATCTGGCAAAGTTAAGACATTTTCATGAATCTCTTAAAGGGAATGAAGATACAACAAAGATGAATGTCTGGAGGAAATGAGCAGTGCAAAGAGGTCTATAATTGCAAAGAGCTAATCTTCTGTTTACTTGAAAATAGCTGCAAAAGACACCCAAGAAAGCAGCTAGAATATTGCCCATATGTCCATGATTTTTAGTTACTAGTTTTGGTAACAAACGTTTCTCTATTATAGAATACGGGGTAAAGCCAGTAAAGCATCAAAGAGCATTTCTTCTGTGAGTAGGTTTCCTTTGATGTATTGCACCATGGGGTTAAACTGAAAGCATGAGAATAGACTAGACAAGGATTAAATTTGATGGGAATCAACAGTAGGACAAAAAAACAACAGCACTGCTTTGAAGATACACAGAATCCTTTGTACATGCCCCAACATTCTTTGGAATGATTCCCAGAATGCAAGACATTTTAAGCACAATTTTCTCATCTCTACACTGTTCTCACTAGTCTCTAGTACAGGGGTGCCCAAACATTTCGGCCAGCGGGCCAGTCACGTGGTTTAGGGAGCTGGTCACTATGGCCTGTGGGCCAGAGCCAGCCCTGGACAGCAATTCATTTGCCACCCCACCCACCCCCGAAGCCCTCATTGCTCCCGGAAGCATTAGTAAAATGCGCCCATATGGTCACATTTTGTTTCCGCTTCCGGGAGTGACAAGGGCTTAGTGGGCCGGATGAATTGGCGTTGGGTGGCTGGATCCAGCCCGTGGCCTGTAGTTTGGGCACCCCTGCTCTACTATTTCCACAGAATAGAATCAACTAAGAAAGAAAGCAATGTTCAAACAACACTGACAAAATATGCAGCAAAAGATTGCATCTCATAGTGTGCAGTTTTGGTGTGTTAAGAAATAATGCCAGCTGATGTTTAGCTTGAGTTCTATAAAAGCTTAGACCAACATCATTCAAGGTTAAGTGAAGAACATTAAATTAACTGTTGACAGTTGGAAGGTAGATTGATGAATGATTGCCATGAGGTCCTCAATGGCCACAAAGTTCAAGCAAGGGAGAATAAGAATTAAGTACAATGAAGTTTCAAGTTTAGTGAATAAAATTCTGGACAAATGGAATTTCTGAGAGTATGACTTGAAAAAGTAAGCTTCTTACATTTGGCCGATTTTCTGCCCTAAATCATTTCCCTTCTATATGCTGGTGATACATAAACAAAAATCAAATTTAAAATCTTAGTAAAGTTTTACAAAGAAAACCCAATTTTATATGAATTTTCTATATCAAGTGTTTAAATTATTGGAAAATGTGCATACAAATTTGCATACTTGTCTCACATGACTGAGAATGCCAGTTCAAGCAGAACAGGAGAACGATTTGTTGTTGTTCCAGTTGCACAGTCAATTCCGACCCTTTGCGACCCTATGGACCATTGCCCACCAGGCACTTCTGTCCTCCATCATCCTCCAGCTCTGTGTCCATTGCATCTACAATACCATCCAGCCATCTCATCTTTGGCCGCCCCCTTCTTCTTTTGCCCATCACCTTCCCCAGCATCAAGGCTTTTTCAAGTGAATCCTCTCTTCTCATTTGATGTCCAAAGTACTTTAGCTTCATCTTTACTATTTGACCTTCTAAGGAGCAGTCAGGGTTGAATACTGCTAGGATCAACCTACTTGTTCTCCTCACTGTCCAGGGAACGATATGTATCCTTCATGTACTTTGTTCTATTTCCTCTGCTATACATGAAAGAATAAAATTTCCCATTTAAAGTATGGTTTTACCTAGAATATTGTTCAGATCAAGGGGAGGGGTAAAGGTTTCATTTGAAGTTAGAGGGAGGAGTTTAAACCTACCAAACTAAACAAATTCAAAGACCAGAGTATGCCTCAAGTTCACCATGTATAGCGACTGTTGGCTAAGACCAAGTTTTGGCTCAGTTTGTTCTTATTAGAGCATTCCCATTTTTAAAAAATAAATCTATAATTAGCACCATCTTACAAAACAGATCAGAACAAGTCTGTTTAAAATGAGAGTGAGTTTACCCCAGGACTTACTTTACTATTTTGTCTCAATTTTCATGTAATTTTATCCATCATGTAATTTTATCCATCACCCCAATCCTACAAAGATGATGGATAAAACACAGAAATAAATAGGACCAACTGTTCACATATGCCTAAGGGAAAACATAATTTTGCTATAAATATTCATTGGCAGAAATCATGGAAATGCTATCTGAAAATTGTTTGTTGAATAGTTTATGAATAAGGGCTTTAGTTTAAAGTTTGCAAATAAGGTGTAACACCATCCCCCATACAATGGAATTCAATTCTTTAAGAAATTGAACAGACATACAAACAGAAACCAAGGTTACCTTACGTGTCAGTTCAAACAGAAGTCTCATGGGACACTGGCTTTTTAATTTGTATGTATCTATGTAGCTGAGAATATGCACAAAAGGTGACACATATTTATGCATTCTTTTCATAAATCATCACTGAGAGTTTGACTCTCCTATTTCATGATTCACCATAAAAGGGCAGGGGGAGAAAAGGATCAGAAGGCAAATTCTTACATAAAATGCAAAGACAAGTATTTTAGAAATACAATGTTTAGCAATAGCAATTACATTTGTATACCACCCCATAGTGCTTAGAGCACTCTCTGGGCAATTCACAATGTTTAGCACTACACTGTACTGTCTACTCTAATAAGTAAAAGGGCAAAATGTTTAATTAGTTCTAGAAAATGCAATAGTAGCTCTGCTCAGACTAGAGAAAAGGAACATTTAAAGTAGAAAGACAAACACATTATATCATTAAACATAGGAAGTGGCAGTATTAGTAAGCTAGTCTTCTTCTTCCGTATCCGATACTGAATATAGGCAATCCTCATGGCTATCAGCCATGAAGACTGACCTGAGAATATAATGCAGTGGCCTTTCATCTGCCTTCTTCATTGCAGCATGACACCCCTACTACTGATCCAGTTCCGCAAGTTACTTTTTGGTCCTGATCCCATTTGGCACACAAACTCCTCATCAGCCCCAGGCCAGTATGGATGAAGCTATTGCCCTCCATCAAGATGGATTCATGCAGGATTTAATCCACTTGGGGTCCATCACCCTTCCCTGTGGACTTCACCACCTAAGGCCGTTAATTAACTATCGTCTGACATTCAGCGTTGAGTCACTGGCATCATGGTCTACTCTTTTACCATAGCAGGACAATCTGGCCAGACTGGATCTAGATCAGGGGTCAGCAAACTTGGCTCTCCAGATATTCTTGGACTTCAATTTCCAGAAGCCCTGTACTGACTTGGGCTTCTGATAATTGAAGTCCATGAAGACCTGGAGTGACAAGTTTGCTGCCCCCCTGCTCTAGATCCAGTCCGGCCAGGTTGTCCTGCTATGGTAAAAGAGTAGACCATGATGCCAGTGATGTTTGTTCCAGGCAAAGGTGAGGGGGAAGAAAAATGTTTTTTGACTGTAATACTGGATTAAATCAATGACTAATTTTTCCATGTTGCAGAACCTTGCAACCACCTTGAACTTGCCATTTTCAGTTTGGATGAACAACTTTATCATGAATGAGAACTAATACCGGTTCATCAGAAAAATAATTCAAAATTTATATCTAGGGAAAAGTTTTACTTTAAATGGACGAAATAAAGTAGAACAGAATACACCCATTTGATGTGCGTAATTTATTGTAATAACAATATGGATTTTGAAAAATATTTTGCAACAAACTTAGCGATGAAGTAAGTTGAATATTTATGGAGGAAACCTACAATAAGTAGTAAACTACTTGCTCCACTAATTATCTATGAGCATACCTGTCAACCGCAGCTCCGGAAAATACAGGACCTGCGCAAACGGTTTTGCGCAGGTCGCCTTCTACGCATGCGTAGAACGGGGCTATGCAAGGGTAAAACCCTTCTACGCATGCGTAGAAGGCTACGCTGCTTGCATAGAAGGCGACCTGCGCAGAAGGGTTGCGCAGTACCTCCTTCCCCCCGCTGCCAAATTCCGGGGTTTTGGCAGCGCAGGGTGGGAAATGGTGCAAATCGGCGCCGAAAATCGTGAAATCCCAGCCAATCTGGGAAGGTTGACAGGTATGGCCATGAGAACTGGATAGTGTCCGTAGCATGTATCCATCTCTCATGTCACCACTGAGGGCTAAAGAGAATCTTTACAAATTTTAGACATTTTTATTGCTGCGCCTTTTAAGAATGTTTGTGTGAGGTCCATAAAGTTAATCCAGTTGTTAATCCCAACTAGACTAGACCCACTGAACGAATGGGAATTGTCAAATCAACAGTAACAGATACTTGCTTTTTAAACCATACCATATGGTTTGTTCACAAGATTATACAGGAACATCTGAAAACCTGTCACTCTTAATTTCTTTGTACCAGTAAGTTTTCCATTTAATGTTATGAGTTTCAAAATAATCAAAACAGACACATACAAAAGTTGCTCTTTCCAGACCTTTTGTTCTTGATAATTTGATATATTTGCTTATCTAAACATAAGGAAAGAACAGAAGACTAGGGAAATATATAAAAGGAACAATGGGAGTCATTACTCATTCTAGAGAACAGGTGTGCGTGTGCAGCCTTACCTGATCTGTCCTCGAACCAGGGGCCTGTTTTTTGTCCTGTTCATATTCGAGTCAAATGGAACCTCAAAGAACTACAGAAAAGAAAAGAGAAAAGAAAAGGGACTTTAAGGGATGGCCAAGATGGTCTGAACTATAGAACAGAAAGACTGTTTTTTCAGGTGTTTCTAGTCTTCATTTGAGAAGAGTCCAAAGTGCAACTGAAATAGCAAACTGTATTTTATGTTCACTTTGAAAATCTATATAATTTCCTTAAAAGGGAGAACTTTCCATAGGACAAAAAACAACAAAGTTTAAACAAATCATTTGACGTAAAAGCTTCTTTCAAGTGCTATCCTAGACAAGTTTGGCAAAGCTTTGCAAATGTCTATGTGCTATGAAAGCAACAACTGTCCTCCTTTTGTTGCTATCTTTTTAAAAAAAGCTGTACTGACAATCCTTGCTAATCATACGCTCGTGGTTTTAAAGATTAATGCGGTAAAAGTTTTCAAGAGTAACCAAAGTTTGAACTCTATGAAGTCTGTGAGAATCAATTGATTCTTAAAAATGTTATTACAACTACATTCTAGAAAATGCACTGACAGCAAGGAGTTATTTAGCACTGCAGCTCAACTTCACTTTACTGTGAAGGGCAACATTCTGTGAAACTATATCCCCCATAAAATCATGAATAAGATACAAATGAAATATTGAACACTATAGTAACAGTGTTAGGGTGTGCAAATACTGCCCATTCTGATCTTCACACAAATAACTGTTCTATAAATAAGGACTGACCCATCCCAAGGTAATTCAGAGGTGGCCTGAATGAATATGTTTTCAAATTTCAGAAGATATTGGTATGCACTTATACATTTCTTGATCAGAAGGGGAAACCCCTAGAAAACATGGAAAACAAAGGTCTGTAAACTAAGTTGGGGAGTACTTCACAGTGCCAGCAAATCTGGGAATGTGGTGGACCTTCAGAATGCAGGCAAACTCCAAACCAACTTCTTTCTTGCTAACCCTCCAAGGAGTCTGTGATCAGGGAAAATGTATGTTGGGGTATTCTCAGTCAGCAGTATGGCCTAGCACGTTAGCTTATTCAGTGCCTAGTTCAAATCAGAGTGATGTATGGCACCAATTCCTTCTGGAACATACTAAGGCACTCTCAGCAAGACAGAATGGTTATGCAAATAAAGGCCTGCAGCAGACCTTTAAAATGAATGAATGAATGAATGAATGAATGAATGAATGAACGAACAAATGAGGTTGTAGCTGGGGAGAAAAACAGTGCCTAGTAGAATTCTGACCTAATCAATCGAAGCATGAAGGTTGGCTATTCATTCCACATTGACATGCACTTTCAATCCTAACAGTAATGAAGACTATGTATAGCAACTTTTAAAAAAATATATGGGGTGATTGAGGAATCAACAGAAACTGATAACACTGCTCTGAGCCATGCCTGTCAAGTTTTGGATTTGGAAATAAGGGAAATTTCCCAGCAAATACGGGATACTTGACAGCTATGCTTATCCTTTGCTGCCCTCCAATGGCGGCAATAGGGCATTGCACTCTAATTAATACAGGATGATGGCAGGGAAGAGGGTAAAATAAGGGGTTTTCCCGGCCAATACAGGATACTTGACAGCTATGCTCTGAGCTCTCCCTAGGGTTTAGCAACTGGATTTTTCAGGAAAGATTCTGGCTTTCATTGGTGTTTTGAATGTCAGTCTCTCTGTTCTAGTGTTTTCTTCTTTCACTATTTCAAATAGTGCCAAGTATGTTTATTCAAATGTCATCATATTACTCTTTCAAACACTAAGGCATACTTCAGTGTTTTGGAAGTGTATCCTAAATGATTCTGGCATAACTGGGATTGCTGAACCAGCCTTTACTGCTCTGGTAAGGTACAATTATCTTTAATTTGGGTAATTCCCCCCCAAAAAGAAACACCAGTGAGAGGCAAATAGCCTGTTACTCCAAAGAATAAAAACATATGCAAATTAGAAATAGCAGTTTTTAGTGTTCTTGCATTGATTATTATGTACTGTCAAGTTGCTTCTTACAGCAACCTTATGAATTAGTGACTTCCAGAAGGTCCTATCATTAATGCCCCTGCTAAAGTTTCACAAACTCAAGGACATAGCTTACTTCAGAGCAGGGGTGCCCAAGCTATGGCCCCTGACACCAATTCATCTGGCCCATGCCACCCTCATCATTACTGGAAGCAGGTGTTAGCTGTAGTTTGGGCACCCATGGGTTAAGCAGAGAAAATGGCAGCTTAAAATCTATCTCATCCTGTTGAAAAACAGATTGCAAGGTGAATTTTACTTCTGCTTCTCCTTCCTGTCGGAGGAACGTGACCGGCCTGCTGAACCACATGATCAGCCCGTGGGCTGAAAAGTTTGGGCACCCCTGCTTTAGAGAGTCAATTCATCTCACATCTGTTTCTTCTTTTCCTCCCGTCTGCAGTTTTCTCCAGCTTTACAAATGATTCCACTATGGCTTATTTTCGTATGTTGTACCCGAAGCATGATAGCCCCATTTTATTCACTTATTTCTAAAAAGATCTCTGGCTTGTTCTGATCTAGCATCCACTTGTCTCTCTGGTAGCCTGTGGAATCCATAAAATTCATTTCTAACACTATATTGTGAATGAATTGATTCTTTTCTTGTCTAGCTTTCAATTCTATAGACCGGGGTTCTCAACCTTTTTATGCTGCGGGCTGGACCACACCGCCTTAGACAGCTGAGTGGACCGGACAGGTGGTTCCCCTGCCATAAATGCTGCCATAAAATGCATATATGGCAGCCATAGGCATATTTACAGCTGTTGTAAATGCTTTCACTTCTGGTGGTGGCGGTGGGGGCAATGCAGGCCACATGAAATGTTGCCACGGGCCGGGTCCAGCCTGTGGGCCGTAGGTTGAGAACCCCTGCTATAGACACTAGTTGGGATAATCTTGATCTAAGTGCTTAGTGACACACCCTTTTACCTCAGTATATTTTCTATCTGTGTCACAACTACCTCTCTGAGTCTTAGTCTTCTTTTAATTTCTTGATAACAGTCTTTCCCTTTATATGGAATGACTGAGCGGAGGTATACAACCTTTTTGACAATTTCAATTTTTTTCATTTTCAATTTACAGTCATGATTTTTGTCTTGTAAATGTTCAATTACACTCCTTATTTTGCAGTTTCTTATTTTATTTTCATCAGTAGTCATTTCAAGTCATTGCATTTTAAAAAAATCTGTCCATCTAAACTAGAATAAAGAAGAAAACAGTTGGAATAAGAGGACAAACAGCAGTGATCTTCCTGAGCTGCTGAATATATCTATATATCTGAGTATATCTATCTATTTATCTATCTAGATCTAGATATAGATCTCTCTCTCTCTCTATATATATATATATATATCTATATCTATCTATCTATCTATCTATCTATATCTATATCTATATATAAAGGGACTGTGGTAGCTTAGTGGTTAAGATGTTGAACTTGAAAACTGTAAGGTTGGCAGGTTAGCAGCTCGAGACCCGAGTGTTGCATGACGGAGTGAGCTAATGTCTCCTGCCAACCTAGTAGTTCAAAAGCAAGAAATTGCAAGGAGATAAATAAGTAACACTTCAATGGGCAGTTAAACAGCATTCCGTGCACTTTAGTTATGCCTGCCACATGACCATGGAAATGTCTGCAAATGCAGACAGCGCTGGTTCTTTGGATATAAATGGAGATGAGCACCGAACCCTAGAGTCAAATATGACTGGCTTTCGAGTAAGGCTGACCTTTACCCTACTGCATATATATCTTACTGTATATATGTTGGCTTTTGTATAAGATAGTTATCTTCTGCAGCCTCCAGTAAAGGGATTAACTGCAGCAGACTGAAGAAAAGTGGATGGATGCATTAACTCTAGTCTTTCACTTGATTATTTATTTACATTACAATTTCATGAGTCTTTAAAAATATTTTTATAAACAGATTGTGTTTAAGAAAAACAATGAACACAACCACTTTAGATGCAAATATAGGTCAGCAAGACATCAGTTCAAACATGCCATACTTCTCCCTCAAAGGAGGGTATATCTCATTTCCCTTTAAAATGTATTTCAAATACCATTTCTCTCTAGATTTAGGCAGGGGGTAATACCAGTTTTAGATTATCTCATTACAGCCTGTAGAGTTTTGCTTGTTCTAGCTAACAACAAATTCAGTAAGACGATACCTGGATAAATAAATATTTTAGCTGCTCACAAGAGGCCATTTCCTCAGGAAACCTAAATGCATCACTTCATTTGGCTGAAGCAGAAGACTGTCTTCCCTACATTTTTGGCAACCAAGATACCAGGAGGAGAGGTGTAGGGTTAAATCTACTGCAACAAAACACCAACAAGTGACTTAACTTGGCGGTGACTTGGAGACCATACATAACATTTTAAATTGGAAGAGATAAATATTTAGATCATGATGTTGAGAAAAACCACATTAAATAGAACTTTGTGGTTGATTTCTGTTACAGATCATTCCCTTTACGTAACTTTCATCAACTGACAAAATAATTACACTCTGTGGTTCTAGAAGTGTGAGATCAACTGTTGTATTACTGTTTAGTGTTACAGCAATCATATGTTTTCCATCAGTTTTCTTTTCACTGTCCTTCACTTGTTGTACTTATGAATGTGTTACAATTGTTTGATTTCACCAGACAAACACTATGTGGATTTAGATCAGGGGGCCTCAACCTTTTTAAGCCGGGGGCCGGGTCACACTCCCTCAGACTGTGAGGGGCCAGACTGGTGGTCCTCTCCACTGCCTTTGGCACTTGCGGCAACTACCCCGAGCCCTCCACACCCAAAAAGCCCCCCCCCCACTCCCCCCTGTTTACCGACCTGGAGCTGCATCACGTGAGTGAAGGAAATGTGCCCACGGCTGCCGGAAATGCACCTGCTAGAAACACACACACACACACACCACAACCACCAAAAATGCCCCCACAGCCACCGGAAATGCACCCGCTGCCACTTTTGCTGCCGCTTCCACTGCCACCTCAAACTTTGTCTCATCTGCTTGGCTTGGCATGTCCCTAATGGTGCTCTGTAGTAGGGTGGATGTTGTAAGCCAAGCGGAGGAGACAAGGATTGAGGTGGCGACTGAAGCAAGGGAGCAGGCTGGATGAACTGGTGCTGTGGGCAGGATCTGGCCTGCGGGTCATAGGTTGAGGATCCCTGATTTAGACCATAGATTTAAAAGATCCTCAGTTCAGCAAGTGTCAGGTGGTGATTCCATGGCCTACAACTAAGAAACTGTCCTGTCTAAGGTGGGCCATATTAATACCGCCACCTTTATCTTTTGTTGTTGCAATAATGTTATTTGATGACTTAAGTCACCTTAAAAAGTCCATAGATGAGGAATGACATAAAGTTATAAAATGGAGTGAGTGAATGGGTGGGTGAGTAAGTAAGAAAGGTAGATAAGTAGGTAGAATGAAAAAATAGAAACGTTTAGAAAAGAAAGAACAGTACCCAAAACCTGATAAGTGTGAGTAGTCTTGTACATTTTGTGACAGTCACCAATGCAAGAAATGACATGAGTAGAGTATTTTCAAGAGAACTTAAAAGATGTTCCAGGCAGTTAAAGACCAAAGGAACTAACTATATCTCACTAACATATCAGCTACAAGCAGCTGCAGGAATACAATTATCAAAAGCTATATAATAATAAGGTACCCAGTGTGGTATAATGGATAATGAGATGAACTTGGATACAGGAGACCAGGGTTCAAATCCCCACTCAATTACAGAAACATACAAGAGGAGGAGGCACTGGTAAAATCACTCCTTGAATCTACCTCATTTGCAACAACTGTTCAAGCTGCTGTAACTCACAAGAGACTTGATGGCACTTAACATAAAACAGTGAGACATTAAATTTCTGTATCTGCATAAATATAAACAGAAAAATGCAATCTTATTGATGAAACTTGTTTCTTTCATTTGGTTTTGATAGCAAAGTTACTTCAGCTAAATCACTGTAGCAATGCTATTGGCAATCAGTCACAGGAGGAAGTGTGCAGAAACAGAAAACCAAAGAGTGAAGTTTAGGAAGAAAATCTTTCTAGCAAAAGCGGAGGAGTAAAATTGTCATATTAGAATGTTGTGTACACTTACTGCCTACATGTCTTCCAACCATTATATGCCTTGGAAACCTCCCCTATTTAGGACATCCTTGTGCATACAAATCACATGAGAAGGAGGCACATTCCTATTGTCACTGAGATGAGATGTAAATGTATTTCACATTTCCCCCAAATTTGAGAGTGCTTCCCATACATAAGCAAGAGAAAGAGTGAAAGGAAAGAAAGAACACAGCTGATGTCTGCTCTTGGAAAAAATATTGCTAAAAGACTATGAAAGAGAAGTAGTGATAATGCAAATTCACAGGGAAACTAATATCTTTAATCAGAATAAACCAAGGTCACTGAAGCTAAGCATTCAGTACATTAGTTGTTCTTACTATTGTACACAATTAGCTTTTATTTTGTACTAAGTACTTAAAAGGTCTTTATTTCTTACTCTTGAATTTTGACTAACATTGAAGCTGTATCCAACTAAATGGCATAGCAATGATGTTAATTATAGACTTTAGTAATGAAATGCAACAATAGCTATTGGTGAAAACAGTGTCTGAGAACACATGGTGCAGGGAGAAATCTTTACTGAAATACTTAATGCTTCGATAGTGAAGCTGGAAAATAGCAATTGTGTCAATTGCTCCATATTTCTCATATTCTCCGTGTCCGCACCGGCCCTTTGGAACCTCCTGCCAACAGAGTTGCGGCCCCAGACAGAATCGCTGCCCTTCAGAAAAGAACAAAACCTGGCTGGCGGGCCAAGTATGGGGTGCTGGTGGGAGGGTGACCACCTTGGGTTGGCTGATATAGATCAGATTGCCTCCTGCCTTCGGTTCCAGCACCCTTTTTATTGGGGGGGGGTAGTTTTAATTGTTTTATCTGCTGTTTTATCCTGTTTTTGTTAGCCGCCCTGAGTCGGCCTTGGCTGATTGGGCGGGGTAAAAATTGAACAAATAAATAAATAAATTTCTGTTGAAAGCAATTGATCTGATCCACTAAGAATTCCACAGGCACTAATAAATAAATATGTCTTCATTTCATGCCAAAATCATGCCAACGTTGGCATCAACTGAGCCTCCAAGGGCATTTCACATTTGGGGTTCTATGGCAGTAAAAGCCCTCTCTTGTGTCTCCACATAATGAACTGTTCTCAATGGCAGAATACAGAGGAAGGCCTGCACATTAGACCTTAGCAACTGGGTACATTTAGAAGGACATGCTGTCATGTATGGAGGATTAAAAATGTAAAGGCTTCAACGAACACTTTTTGTGTCCTAGAAGTGTGATGTTATCCACTGTAGTCTCAGTTTTTATAAAGTCTAGAAATTACATGTTGCTATTTTGGCAATAGTAAGATCTGAAACAATAAGCTACTGAAATTCCTAGTATCTAGCACATCAGAATTGTGAGTCTCTGCTACTGCTCCATTTTTATTTGTCCAAAATGTCAAAATATGGGGCAATTAAAATCTCATGTGAGCATTCTTCTTTTTATCCCTCTCTCTACCACAACGGCCATTCTGATTTTGGACATTGTAGCTCTAAACTCTGAACTGATACTTTTTTGTTCCTTTATTTGTTTTATTGCACTTCTAAATTACCTTTCTCCTGGCAGTTGGACTCAAGAAGGTTAACAAGTCATTAAGAGAGACAAGAATATATTGAGTTGTCAGATTATAAAAGATATTTTGTGCTATCTGTTAAAAAAAATCATTTTTGGATTTCAGAGGAATAGAGTGCAAAATCTAACTTTAAAATTCAACCTCTCCTACCCTCGTTTTCTATATTTCCCCATCCTGCTTATCTTTTATATCTGCTATACGAAAAAGTATTATCTCAAAAGCCTGCACTCATGTTTCCCCCACTGGCCTTAGCATCACCTTAGCATGTATTTTGAAACTGAGGTTTAAAGAATACTTTAGTTTCACATAAAAAAGGTAAAGGTTTCCCTTGCTCTAAAGCCAGTCGTATCCGACTCTAGGGTGCAGTGCTCATCTCTGTTTCTAAGCCGAAGAGCCAGCGCTGTCTGCTTCTGCAGACGTTTCCGTGGTCATGTGGCAGGCATGACTAGACACCGGAGCGCACGGAACGCTGTTACCTTCCCACCGAAGTGGTCCCTATTTATCTACTTGCAATTTCTTGCTTTCGAACTGCTAGGTTGGCAGGAGCTGGGATGAAGACGGGAGCTCATTTCCGTCCTGCAGTACTCGGGAATCGAACTGCTGACCTTCCGCTTCCCAGTCAGCGTCTTAGCGACTTGAGCCACTTTCACATAAGATAAGATAAATCTTTATTGTCATTGTCCCCTTACAGGAACAATGAAATTTCTCAGTTGCTATGTATCAACTCGAATAAGGCATACCCCTTAATTTAAAACAGCTACAGAAACACCAATTAAGATAGTACCATACAGTACAATTTAAAAAATTAAAAAACTTCAAAACTTTAAAATTTCAAAAAATTTAAAATTTCAAAATTCTAAAATCCTAAACATTAAAAATCTAAAAAATTTAAAATTTTAAAATAAGATAAGATGACTTCAGAGTCCAGCATTTCCATTTAAGGCCAAAATTGCTCTGGAGAAGAAGCTGTTCTTGAGACGGCTCGTTTTTACCTTCATTGTTCTATATCTCCGTCCTGATGGCAGAAGTTCAAAGAAGCAGTGGCCAGGATGCGATGGGTCTCCTACTATATCTAATGCTTTTCTGTGGCACCTGATGGTGTAAATTTGTTCTAAAGTGGGGAGTGGACAGCCGATGATACTCTCCACTGTTTTAATAATTCTGTGCAACATTATCTTATCCCAATGAGTACTACTCCCATACCACACACATAAGCCATAAGTGAGCATGCTCTCAATAGCGCAGCGATAGAAGGCAAGTAGCAGCTGTTGTGGAAGATGGTTTTTCCTTAGACTGTTACATTGCAGCCTGTTTAGCAAGGGTGAGGCCCATGAGTTCCTCCAGGTGACAAGAAAAGACAGGGAAAATAAATTTGATTTGCAGCAAACTCTGCCTCTTAAAAATAATAATAAAAGCAGATTGCAAGGGCTCTCCCTTTAAGTCATTTAATAGCTGGTATCATTAGGATAGTCTCAAATCACATTTTAAACATATGGGAATTTGGGGGGATAAACTATCATCTGCAATCCACATTTTAATGGATTATATTATTTTAACAACTTTCTGCCAGTGTTCAGATGGCTTTGAAAAAGTATAATGTGGGGTTTCCCCATTTCTATCATAAAGCAGGATCTAAACATTTTCACAGCCACTTCCCTCAGGCATTTTCAGCTCTTAGAATCAAGATGTTTAGTGTCACAACCTGAAAATCTTTAATGCTTTAAAGGTGACATCATCACCAATGGAACTTTAATCATCATTTTCTCAATATTTCTTGAAGGAGTCAACTTAAAAGGCACATCTCATCTTAGACAAATTGAAAATTCATATAAACTTCAAGTCTTTGCTGAAGAAACTTATTGAACCACTTCCTTAGTACAAAAGATATGGTGTGTTTAATTCCGTGATCTTGCCACAGATAAAAATAGGAAACCTTTCAAAGATTTCAGTATGTTCACATTCTTTGGAGTAATACTAAATTGCTACAGGGCTCCTGTGAATTCTTCTTTATTAGGTTAACTATAAGGCTGCTCATTATCTTCTATCTGATCAGGAAGCATCTCAATGCTGTCAACAATTGAAATACAGAGTGTGCTGTCAAATTTACAAACTAAAAAAGACAAGGTATAAAGTGTGGAAAGACAGGCAAAGGAGGGAGATTAATATAACAATACAAGGTAAATTGGAAATAGACATACTGTATCTCAATATGGCAAGGCTGATAATCTCATACACATTTCTTGTTTAGCTAGAACCGTGATAGCAAACCTTGGCACTCAAGTTATTCTTGGACTTCAATTACCAGAAGCCCAAGTCAGCACTCCTGGTGACCAGGGCTTCTGGGAATTGAAGTTCAAGTGCAGCTGGAGTGCCAAGGTTCGCCATCACTGGGCTAGAAGCGGTGAATCTAGCTACCAAACCTTGTTTCTCCAATAAGAGGAGTTTCTCATTTTTCTGTTCACCTATGCTTTTATATATAAAAGACGATCCACACAATAATGGAATTTAGCAACCACTTTTTCAGTAAGAGTGCCTCTAAACATTACCTGTATCACCTACTGAATGGGGTCAATGTAATACTGTACATTCAAGTCACTAAAAATACTGGTCAGACATAAACCAATACATCTCGCCTTTCCATCTTCTCTTTCAAGCTAGTCCATAGTTACACAGAGACTCACTGGGTAACACAAGCATGCAAATTGTTGCTTGGACACTGCAACATCCCCCTCTAGAAGGCTGCCAAGAAGTATTTGTAATTCCAATACTGTTAGACTTTCCCAAAACCAAAGATAAAATGGCAAGATAAAATGTCCATCAATCTCAAAGAGCAGTTGAAATAAAGAAAGTTGAGATAATAGAGAAGTAAGAATGGTTTGTCAACATAGAAATGGAGCTATCAAGCAGTGAATTATCTCAATTAACAGGTCCTGGCTAAGTCAATAACTGTAGGTCAGATGGGCCAGGCTGTTACAGGAATGTTAGGAGATATTTCTGGGATAGAAGTGTTAAGCATCTTAAAATGGTTGTTGTAGTAAAAGAAAATTACAAAGGAAGATAACAGAAACTGGCAACCCAAACAAGTTCCAGTGTATCCCCAAGGACTTCAATAAAGCTCAAGGTTTCTTGCATATATTAATAATATAACTTTCAGACAAACTAGATTTACTGTATGTTGGGACATAATATATTACAGATATAAAACAATTTCCTTCCTTGACAAACCCTGAGACATCTTTTAAAATTTCTATGACAGCCAAATCTACTTGGCCTACAGTTACTGACTTAGCTAGGATCCTCTAACTGAAGCAATTAACTCCGTGACATCCTATCCCTGTGTTAATCATTCTCACTTTGTTATCTCTGTCCTCACCAAATTCATGGGGATATGTATAAATATTTGTTGTCATGTGCTGTCAAATCAAAACCAACTTAGAGAAACACTAATAGGACTTTCAAGGTAAATAAGTTAAGGAATGGTTTAACCAGGTCCACGTCCTCAGTGAATTTACATGGCTGAGCAAGGACGTGAACCAAGGTCTCCTGAGTCCTAGTCCATCCTTCTATCCACTACACTGGTTATCTATGGAAAAATATATCAGGCATGTAGTTATAGTGCAGAGTCTGAAGAAGTCAACTGTGAACCACAAAAGCTCTCACTGAAATACAATTATTAGTATAAATATAAATATGAATGAACGAATAAATAAATAAATAGTCTTTGACCTGCTACAAGATTTTGTTTTCATTTGCTTTTCTCTTCTTTTGCCAACATGTTAGACAGATTAGTAAGCCTACTTCCCTGGAAACTGTTAATAAATATGAAGGTGTTTGGACACTGAATGATGGGACAGAAATGCTTACTGAGAGTTGTTTTTGTTTTCTTGCAGTAGAACTGGTGCCCCCATATAAATTACTAACTACCTCTTTAAGACTATGTAAAGGTGCTTATTTAAACAATGAGATACAATGGTTGTGTTCTAGTCATCGTCGTTGGCTGCTACTCGTGTCTGAGCATACATTTCCCCCTGAAAATCATTTTCAGGAAAAATGCCATTGGTGTGGATTTGTTTAAGGTGGATCCCAACGTGCCATGAAGTGACCCACACACTATGATCACGGAGCCATCTCCTGTGATACACATGAAATGAGACATGCAAGATTTGACACCGGGACTGAAATGGACTACACCAGTGGTGGCGAACCTATGACACGCATGCCAGAGGTGGCACTCGGAGCCCTCTCTGTGGGCACCTGTGCGGTCACCCTAGCACAGATTTTGCCCCATCCCTCTGCCCAGCAGCCCAATGGGAGAGCTTCTTTCCTCCCCTCAGCACAGTGTTCACCCTGCCCCTCTGCCCAATGGAAGCATTTCCTTCCTCCCGTTGCTGTTTTGGCACTTTGTGATAAATAAGTGGGTTTTGGGTTGCAGTTTGTGGACTCGATCTCTAAAAGGTTCGCCATTACTGGACTACACTACGGGCAAATCAAATGTGTGATGACTGCTACTTATAAGGGAGTGAAGGAAGCATGCTCTAACCTGGACTTCCATCATGAAGTGGTTTTCCTCAGATATGTTTTTCCACTGCATCCAGGTAAATCTAGGAAATTCAAAAGGTGGTATTCTCCACAATGCATCTAATGCTTTTTTCTTTACTTCTTCCTTGCCTTAGCCGACTTTTTATCTATTAAACTGTATAATTTCTTTAAATTACAAAGCCTATAAAATTTTCATATTTATAAATGAGCTTCTGACAATTTTATCCATGTCATTTATATGTGCATGTATTAATATGTCATGGTATATACTTCTACAGAGGGAAAAGTAAGCATGCCATACACAAATTGAGTTGTAATAATTTAACTTTTTGCAAGTGTATGAAAAGGACTGCCACTGCAAAGTGGTAGCTGCTCAGTCTGTGTCTGCAATAACATTAACTCTTTCATTTTACTTTATATACAGATTTTAAAAAATCACAACACAGGAAACTGGGAAATATAAATAGTTGCAAGTACATTTTATTCATAATGTTTGGAATATACTGAATTGAAGCAAACTGGCCAGTCTATAGTCCTGGTTCCCATGATTTCTGATGAATTTCCATTGAAATACTTATTTATTCTGCCTTGCAAAAAATACACAAATAACATGATTATTTTTAATCCACCCTGATGTCCCAATACCTAACAGTGATTTTTCTGATAAAGACGAAGAGAAGTAGTAGAACAAAACTGAGCTTTTCCCATCACATAGAAGAAACATCTTCACAAACAGCAGCCTACTTTGAACACTTGAGTGAATGCTTAAATTGGCTTATTTCACATTTTCAGACTTCTGTAGCAAACTTTACAAAGTTACTTACATGCTTTATACAGTATTTTTTTTAATAAATGAGCCACAAAATTACATTGTGCTTCAATAAATACATCTTTTTGGGGAAGCTAAACAGAATTTTTATCATCTGAATACATTTCAGTGGAGATTTCTGTTCTTTTGGAAATATTTTTTTTCTGACAATTAAGAAGCACTATGAAAAGAATACTGCTAAAAATTAAGCTGTCCCAATATTAATTTAGTTTGTCTGGAATAACAATAATACAGATGGATGTGTTTCACATTCAGTTATAAATATAAGCTGGGGATGGGGATGTTTAATAATTAGATCAGAAATGTGATTTTTTTAAAAAAATCCTTCCATTTACATGCAATACTTCCACATTATTTTTCTGTAATAACAATGATACAGGTGGTGAGTCTTTTCTGTCAAAAGCTACTCATACAAATGCCCCGAATTCCTTATTGCTGGAAGGCTGAGATGCAATGGTAAAAATTAATGTAACAAGCTCTGCAAGGAGTTGAAACAGTGTAAGATTTATTACAGTACTTGCAAATTCTCAGCTGAAGGATGGCACCTTTAAAAAAAATACAATAAAAATGTTGTTGCATAAAAAGCTGACTTTTCAAAACAGAGTAGCAGTATTTTCATATGGGACCATTTGAGATATGAAACGTTCCTTCCTCCCATATCACTTTCTACATATTTAAATCAGTCAACTCTGATGACTGAAAGGGGTGAAAATCAATGTTAAAAATAAACAATACAGATCATGTATCAGAGGTACAATTGCATGCTTCATACACAATTCACTGGCTTTGCATTTGTTTTATAAGCAAGCTTTACCTCAGAGCCTTATCCTCCAGATCTCAGTTGCTTTTTCAAACTTCCTTTATGCTAGCAATAATTCCTTCTAAAGGCCAGCAATTCTAGATACTTTTTATACCATCTTGACCGATGAACAATAGTGCTTATTAGCAGACAAACACACATACCTGATATGCTGAAGAGAAACAAACAAATTCTGTCTATGAAAAGTTTTGAGGAATCTTCAAATAAATGTAATTCTTCCTGTTCCAGCAATATGGCAGAGGTATAACAGATCTATACCTATAAGGAAGGGGTGTGGCCGTACGTGTGCAGAATGCGTACCTACATCCCTGGAGCCTATCCCGTAATGCTCCGCACACATCTACCTTTTGTCCCCAAGATCAGTGCCGAAAGGGTCGGGAGGGAAAGAACAGAAACGACAACTCCCATGGTGCCATGGGAGAAAAATGGCAGTTTAACAGCCAGACCTGGAAACAGAATGTTGGAGAGAGCTGATTTGCATGTTGGACTGTGATTGGTTGAGAGTGAATGACTGACGGGGAGATGTCCTGATGTGTGTGTGTGTGTGTGTGTGTGTGTGTGTGTGTGTGTGTGTGTGAGAGAGAGAGAGAGAGAGAGAGAGAGAGAGAGAGAGAGAGAGAGAGGTGAGTCTGCCCAGGTTCCTTTACTGAGAGCCAGGGGTCATCACAAACGGTGTGGGGGGGGGAAAGGAAAAATCGCTCCCCAAGCTACCCCACGGGTTGAGCCCTACCCCCCCAAAAAAAAACATTGAAGATGGGCACCTATGCTAGTACTATATAGGGAAATTCACACAGGAGAATAAAATCACAGGAAGTGAAGATGCAGGGAGTCTATTTATTTATTTATTATTTATTAAATTTATACCACGCCTTACTCAGTACAAGTGCGACTCAAGGCGGCTAAAGCAAAAATAGATACAATATACAGCATATAAATTCAAACAACAAAACATACAACAATCATAACAAAAATGCAACATATGTATATAGCATCAACACAAAATAAGAAAATCTATCAGGGCAACATCACATACGACAAGGTCCGCAAAAACACTCACAAGCGAGGTCCCCATAGCCACATAAGGGTTAGCAAAGGAGGGTCTCAGCAGCGGCGGCAGCTTCAGGGGCATCTTTTCAAGCCCTCCAAGCAAGGCTCGGCTCGGAGGGCGGAGACGCACACCTGCCTCCCATCTCCGGGCTGGTGACGAGGGCTCCAAGGAGAGGCAGGGGTCCCAGCGGCGGCCTGCCCATATATTAATGTTTTGCTGTGCTTTTAATTATTAACAGCCAGATTGTTGTGTAGTATAGGCAAAACAACGGATCCACAAATGATTAAAGAACTAAAAGGAAACATTAAGTTCCATTTGGCACAGTTCAGCAACTCACTAAATATGTTAGGGGTTTTATGGACTACTGTCCATGAAAACCCTTAAAGGGACCAGGCCTAAGAATTTAGTTCAAAGACAAACAAGCATTGTTTGGCAATGGCTGACTACAGTTTCCCACATGTTGCTACACAAATCTGTAGTTTTATGACAGTAGGATGTTAATTCCCTAATTTAGATTTCTCAATACAGAGTATATCAATTAATATACAGTGGAACCCCAGATAATGACGCGACCGGACAACGTCAAAATTGCATAACGACACTATATTTTTTGAAAAGTCATACATGCACACACAAATCTCAGGTAATGGAACTCTATCAAATAAAATGTACTGGTAAAGTAATGAAAACATTACTTGTGCCTCTTGCCTTAAGTCCAAATTTGAAAACTTTCACTGGGTAACTTTGAGTGGTAAACTTCTGCACATTCAGAATTTAGGTATTGTCTTCCCTGTCACACAGCAGTTGCATCACCTGGTACATAAGAAAAAACTATTTCTGGTTCATAACTGGTGGCAAATTGCCACTGAAATTTATTCTACTAGAGTTACACTATTCATTGATTGACTGACTGACCGACCGCCCACCCACCCATCTGAGTAAATTTCCCACTCTGGTACAAAACATAATTTAATTTAATTTTTTTCAAATACAACAGACAAACAACAACCCAATCAACTCAATTTCCACTGGTGATGTCTGAAGTTAAATTATTAACTGGCATTAGGGAGGATGTCATGAAACACCTCTTTAAAGAATAGTGTCTTTAATTATTTAAAAAATAATGGGGCTTGATGGCTGCATTCAGGATCAGTTGAAGCCTCCATATCAGGGACAAGGGGAGTCCACATAGAAACATAAAAGTAGTCAATTTGTCAAATTACCAATGAATGAACTAGATCTGTAAAGGAACATCTGTCCAAGTAGGGACTGAGCTGTACAATTTGATGGAGTTGCAAAAAGGCAGCCTTACAGACTGCCACAATTTGTAAACTGTGGTTCAGGGACAGATCTAAGATGATCCACAAGCAGCAAACGTGATTTTTGGAGATTAACTATGCGTAAATCAGCATTATCAAGGATTTCCTACTCAGGAGTGGGTGAAGTTGGGCAATTGAAGTTGAGCCGCCACACCATCTTGGCTCCTTCCCCTGGCCCGGCTGGTCAAGGAAGGTGGGAGCAGCCCAGCTGAGTCTCGTTCTCGGCGGGGCCATGAAAAGCCACCACCGCTGAGCAACCGGAGCCAGCACACCATCTCGGCTCCCTCCCCTGGCCCGGCCGGTCAGGGGAGGTGGGAGGAACTATGAAAAGCTGCCGCCGCCGGAGCCACCGGGACACTTTTGCCTCAGCTGGGTCAGGGCTGGTTTCTTCCTGGCTCAGTCATGGACGTTCGAGCCATGTGGCTCTGTTTGTGGACGTTTCGAACCTTGGGACTCTGCTTGAGTACGTTGTGAGCCATGCGGCTCTGTTCATGGATGTTGGGTTGCTGAGGGTAGTGTGCAACTAATTTTGTTTATGTTAGTATTTAAATGGTGTTATTGCATAATATGTACTTGTTTTGTAAATTTTGTAAGTTGTGAACTCTGTATTTTTTGGTATTTTTTGTTAACTTCTTTCTTTTTATAACTGTACTGTAACTGCATTGTATAGTATACCTATGTTGTACGCCGCCTTGAGTCGCACGTGGTGTCGAGTGAGGGGGGATATAAATTTAATAAATAAATAAATAAAAGATAAAAATAAATGCACTGCATATGATGGAAGGCAGACCTGATTACAGATGATATCTGATCTTTACCTATAAGAAGAGGGTTGGGCCGTGCATGTCCGGCATGCATGTCCGCACATGTCCAGCCCATCCCGTAATGTGCCAGCCACGCTTACCTTATGTCCTTGCAAGCATCGCCGCAACAGTCCGGGGACCGAGAGTGGGTCGTTCGCCTCATGAACAAGAAACAACGAAAACACTACAACTCTCAGTGTTCCCTTCGTGCAGCCAGCCACAGCCAATTGGGAGCCCAGCCCGAGTGCGCGCAAGAGTCAGGGAGACAATGGATGAGTGCACGGGAGAGGCGGGGCGGCAGCCACGATGGAAGCCATATATATAATAACCACACCACCACCGAAACAAAATAAATAACCTGCCCGGCAAGGCCGGGCAAAAAAATACTAGTGCTATATAAAAAGAGACAGGTCAAGTAGCACACTCAAATTATTTGCACTCTCTCCCATCTTCATCAGACAGAGTCTCAACTTATTATTCTCTATTCACTCCATGACTGCCTTCAGGCATCTCTCCAGGGTGAGAACAGCATCCACTGCTGAGGTCAAAAAGAAGAGAAAGAGCTGTGTATCATCAGTCTACTAATGAAAGCAGACTCCAAATCTCCTGATGACCTGCTCCAGCAACCTTATATAAATACTAAACAGCATAGGGGAGATCGTCGACCCCTGGAGTACCCCATACTGTTGTACCCAGTGGTCTAACAACACTCGGGACACATTCTTCAAGAAAGGACCAGAGCCAGGCCAAAAATCTTGCCACCAATGCCCAATTCCAAGTGCCTGTCCATGAGGATACTGTATCAAAGAAATACAGCCTCTCTCATAAGACCATCCAGTAGCTTGACCAAGTCTCAATTCAATGTCAAGGTCCGAATCCAGACTGGAATGGATCTTAAGTCTCAAGTAAGTATACTGAGAGTACATGATTCATTCATTAAACTAAGAATGACACAAAATGTCACAGAATGACTTTAAAACAAAGAGAAGCTAAATTATTTTGTGCATCTGTAGTATTTTGGAATTTTATTTTTTGATATAATATTATTTCTCAGTATTCAACGGAACACTTACCCTGTTATATTTTTGAAAGAGGAAAATGATTAAAAACAGACTATGATAAGATAAAATAGTGAGGAGGAAAGACATGTGTACTGTCTTGAGCTCAATGGAGAAGTAGGGTATGTGTATAACAAATAAAAAACTGTGCCTTTACCGTCCTTCTAGAGCACGGATCCTCAACCAATGGTCCATGGGCTGGACCCGGCCTGTGGCATCAAATCATCCAGTGTGTGCTCTTGCTCCAGCCACTGTTTTCCCAGAGACTACAGGCCCATTTCCGATGGCCATGGGCACACTTCCTTCACCCATGCCATGCAGCTCCTCCAGGCCGGTAAGCAGGGGAGCAGTGTGGGTGTGGGGCTCTGGGTGGTCACTGCCGCTGCAGAAGGTGGCGGCGAGGAAACCATCAGCCCGGCCCCTCAACAGTCTGAGGGAGCGTGAACTGGCCCCTGGCTTAAAAAGGTTGAAGACCCCTGTTCTAGAGGCACATGGAAATGATGCTGAAAGTGAAAACTGGTTTTCTTCCACCAGTGGAGACCATGATAGGATGGAATCAGCTTTCTATCTCAGAAAGGCAAACTGTAATTTGAGCCAAAGCACTTAAAGAAAGTTACTACAATTTGCTAGTATGAATAAGTGTCATAGGTTTAATTTAGTTTTCACCTAATTACTCAAAGTCTGAATATTAAAAATTCTAATCAAAGAAAGAAATGTACAAACACTTCATGTTGCTAATGCAGAAGAATACTAATCATATGAAGCTTCTGAGTAATACTGACAAAAGGAACCATATAACAGAGAAAAATCCAATTTTAATGTGATTAAGGGTCTTAAATGAATAGGTGTCAATTACACTGCTAAATTTAGGAAGACAGATTGTCACTCAAAATTCCTGAAAGGGTAATGGTAGCTTGTTTAACAAAAAAGAGAAGAGTTGCTTAAGAATAAATACTAGTTTTACTTTATGATTTCTTGGTACCCTGAAGCTGTAAAGGTCCAGGTTACATTTCACTGTTCAAAAGCAAGGTGCTCCAAGATGGGGCTGAGATAGGTGAGGAAGATACAAAGGAATAAAGAGAAGAAACATAGGCTTTTGTATCAAGCAAAATTGTTTACTAGAAATCCTTTTAAAGAAGACAGACAATGTTATTTCCCACCAAAAGTGGATTGAGAAGAAAATGTGACTAAAGTATTCACTTCTAGACACTTTGGCTAACTGCTATTTGTTATCAAGAAGGAAAGCCTGGCTAATGTACTCATCATGATGTTTACATAAGAACATTAAAAAGAAAACATTTAACTGAATAAATAATTGCAAAACATGATACTGAATCTGGAACTATATATGGAAAATATATACTTAAGGACAACCTCGGGGTTGGAGAGATAGGCAGGATATCTCTCAATGCCATTTCCAGGGAATCCTAAGCAGGTGAAGGCATCTGCTTGGGAATAATACCCTGAAGGAAATGGTGAGCCACTGTGTGAGACAGAAAGCTGGACTGGATGGGCTCCTGTGGCCTGTTCCAGCAAGGCTCTTCTTATGTTCTTATGTTAAATGAGCACCCCAAGAATAATACTGCATATTACTGAGATAAATAACTTCTTCCAGTAATCAAGGGACATAATTCTTTAGTAAAGGTAAAGGTTTCCCTTGCTCGAAAGCCAGTCGTATCCTACTCTAGGGTTCAGTGCTCATCTCTATTTCAAAGTCGAAGACCCAGCGCTGTCTGCTTCTGCAGACTTTTCTGTGGTCATGTGGCAGGCATTACTAGACACCGGAGCGCGCAGAGCGCTGTTACCTTCCCACCGACGTGGTCCCTATTTATCTACTTGCAATTTCTTGCTTTCGAAATGCTAGGTTGGCAGGAGCTGGGACAAAGACGGGAGCTCATTCCGTCCTGCAGTACTCAGGAGTCGAACTGCTGACCTTCCGCCTGCCAGTCAGTGTCTTAGCCACTTGAGCCACTGCAGTCCCTATGTTAGCATTAGATAAATTTATGTTAGCATTAGGTAAAATAGGGTAAACTGCAATGGTGAATTGCTGCTAATTAACAAGTTGTCACTCATATTCCTGGTTGCATGCCAAATTACGTGACCAGGATTGTGAATGACAACTTGTTGATTAGTGGCAAAAAGATCAAGATTTACACAAGTGTACTTAAGGTAAACAGTGTTCCATGCACTCCGGTGTCTAGGCCTGCCTGCCACATGTCCACAGAAATGTCTGCAGATGCAGACAACAATGGCTCTTCAGCTATAAACAGGGATGATCAATGAACCCTAGCTTTTGAGCAAGGGCTACCTTTACCTATGGCAGTGTAAATCCTCAGCAGGATTATGGCCATTATTAAAAATATAGTCAAACTGCTACTGTATATATTGAAGCTTAAATGGTAACAAAAGATGGTTTGTTAATGAATAAATTAAAGAATCCATAACAATTATTTTCAAAGTCACACAGACATATTACTAAAATTAACTTGGAAGATCCTTGAAGGGGACCAATTACTTAAAGTTCAACTAGTGAAATTAGCAAGCAATAATTTGAGAACAAAATTCAATGCCATCAGAAAATTAGGAGATTTAATTCAAAAATAATTAAGGTATTTAATTACTATGTTTATGATAATAATAATTTTGTTTCAGAAATTATTCTGGGTTGAAAGGATTTTTGCAGGAGAAACTCTGCTCAGGAGACACCCAAATGAGGTTCCTTTCATGTCCCCAAGAGCTGGGACAGAGACAGGTGCTGAATCGGTCATGTAGTACCTGGGTCTCGAACTGCCAACTTGCCGGCCATCCAGGTAATATGGTGAGCTTCTTAACCACTGAGACAACACAGCCCCACTATGTTTACGATAACAAGCATGAATGAAAACATGGGTATGTACTGTAGGCCATACTGGTTGCTTGAGGAAAACTCAATCCCCATGTTCAGTAACAGTACCACACACCTGAGATAAAAAAGTAGATACTGCAAAAAACTGGCACATCTCACTAAGGTGCTGTGAGAATTGGCAATGATTGTCTAGAATTTTAATCAGGAAAATTAACAGCCTTTTGCTCTTGGAAAGAAACAGAATTTAAAATTACCATTAAAAATTTCTATGTATCAGAGTTTTCTTCCTGTGAGATCTTGTATGATTTCCCAGGAATTTCATAATCATTTTGTCTACATAAGAACATAAGAACATAAGAACAGCCTTGCTGGAACAGGCCACAGCCCATCCAGTCCAGCATTCTGTCTCACACAGTGGCTCACCATTTCCTTCAGGGTATTCCCAAGGAGATGCCTTCACCTGCTTAGGATTCCCTGGAAATGGCATTGAGAGAGATCCTGCCTATCTCTCCAACCCGGAGGTTGTCCTTAGGTATCCATAATTATAGCCATTGATCCCCTTGTCCTCCATGAACTTGTCTAATCCTTTCTTAAAGCTGTCAAGACTGACAGCTGTCACCACTTCTTCTGGCAGGGAGTTCCATAGGCCAGTAATCCTCTGGGTGAAAAAGTACTTTCTCTTATTTGTTTGAGAACTAGTACCCAAAAGTTTCATGGAGTGTCCCCTAGTTCTAGTGTTATGCGATAGGGAAAACAGTTTTTCCTTATCTACTTTGTCCACACCGTGCATGATTTTATAAACTTCAATCAGGTCACCTCTTAGACGTCGTCGTTCAAGAGTGAAGAGGCCCAACCGTTGCAGCCTCAGATGGTAAGGAAGGTGTTCCAGTCCCCTAATCATTCTGGTTGCCCTCCTCTGCACTTTTTCCAGCTCCATAATATCCTTCTGGAGGTATGGCGACCAGAACTGTACACAGTATTCCAGATGGGGCCTCACCATAGATTTATAAAGAGGCAAAATGACACTTGCTGACTTATTTTCTATACCCTTCCTAATGATCCCTAGCATTGAGTTTGCTTTTTTCACTGCTGAGGCACACTGGGTTGACACCTTCATTGAGTTGTCCACCAGGACACCAAGGTCCCTGTCCTGGTTTGTCGCAGAGAGTTCAGACCCCATCAGTTTATAAATGTAATTGGGGTTCTTTGCCCCAACATGCATCACTCTGCACTTACTAATGTTGAAACTCATTTGCCACTGTTTTGCCCACTCCCCCAGTGTCAAGAGATCCCTCTGGAGCTCCTCACAATCTCTCACAGTTTTCACTACCCTGTATAATTTAGTGTCGTCAGCAAATTTGGCTACCTTGCTTTTTACTCCTACCTCTAGATCATTTATGAAGAGGTTGAAAAGCAGGGGTCCCAGTACTGAACCTTGGGGGACCCCACTCTTTACTTCCCTCCACTTGGAGAAGTGTCCATTTATTGCGACCCTCTGTTTCCTGTCCCTTAGCCAGTTGCTGATCCAGGACAAGACCTGTCCCTTTATTCCATGACTGGTAAGTTTATTCAAGAGCCTTTGGTGTGGGACCTTGTCAAAAGCCTTCTGAAAGTCCAGATAAACAATGTCAACTGGATCCCCCTTATCCACATGCTTGTTGACACTCTCAAAAAATTCCAACAGATTAGTGAGCCATGATTTGCCCTTGCAAAAGCCATGTTGGCTCTCCTTTAGCAGCGCCTTCTCTTCTATGTGACTATTAATTCTATCTTTTAGGATGGTTTCCATCACTTTACCTGGGACACATGTCAAACTGACAGGTCGCTAATTTCCTGGATCACCCCTGGATCCTTTTTTGAAAATTGGTGTTACATTCGCTACCTTCCAGTCATCAGGCACAAAGCCTGATTTGAGGGAAAGATTATATATTTTGGCTAGGAGATCAGCAATTTCATCTTTAAGTTCCCTGAGAACTCGTGGATGGATGCCATCTGGTCCTGGTGATTTGTTAGTGTTTAGTTTAACAAGACATGCAAGGACCTCCTCCCTGGTTATTTCTATCTGGCTTAATTCTTCGGTTTCCCTCCCTACGAAGATAGGCTCTGTTTTGGGCATGTGGCCTCTGTCTTCTTCAGTGAATACTGAAGCAAAGAATTCATTGAGTCTCTCTGCAATCTCTGTTTCCTCTTTAATAACCCCTTGCCTTCCATTGTCATCTAATGGTCCAATGGCCTTCCTAGTTGGGTTCTTACTTCTAATGTACTTAAAGAAGTCTTTGTTATTTCTCTGAGTATTTTTAGCTATACGCTCCTCAAAGTCTTGCTTTGCTTTCCTGATTATTGCCTTGCATTTGTTCTGCCAGAATTTATGTTTCTGCCTGCTGTCCTCATTCGGACAAGCCTTCCATCTTCTAAATGAGCTTTTCTTGCTCTTGATCACTTCCTGAACAGCTCCTGTAAGCCACATCGGAGTCCTCTTGGACCTGGCAGTGCCCTTTTTCCTTTTGGGTATGCATTCCAATTGAGCCTCTGTTATTGTTTTTGTAAACAGCCTCCATGCCTCTTGGAGTGTTTGGACTCTCTCAATTTTCCCTTTCAGCTTCTTTTTTACTAGTTTCCTCAACTTTGGGAAATTTCCTTTTTGAAAATTTAAGGTCTCTGTGTTAGATTTTATCAGTGACTTGCGGTCTATGATCAAGTTAAACATAATTGAGTTGTGGTCACTGTTCCCTATTGGATCAGTCACATTAACATCTTGCACCAGATCCTGAGTATTACTCAGGATCAAGTCAAGGATTCTTGTACCTCTAGTTGGGTCTTCAACCATCTGTCCCAGGGAACAATCATTTAGCATATCTAGGAACTTTATCTCTTTATCATGTGCTGAACAACAGTTCACCCAGTGAGGGTAATTGAAGTCCCCCATTATAACCAGGCTTCCCTTCTTGGATCCCTCCTTTACAACATTCTCCAACTGCCAGTCTCCCTCAAGAGTTTGGGTCGGAGGCCGATAGTATATGCCTACTGTTAGACCATCATTGTGGCCTGATACTCTTACCCACAGAGCTTCTAATGGTGACTCCAAATCACCTAGATATTCCAATTCATACGATTTTATCACTTCTTTGACATACAAGGCCACACCACCTCCCATTTGCCCCTTCCTATCCTTCCTGTACAGTTTGTAGCCTGGGATAACTGTATCCCATTGGTTATCATCCGTCCACCAGGTTTCAGTGATACCAATAATATCAATATTCTTATCTATTGCTAAGTATTCCAGCTCCCCTATTTTGTTCCGGAGGCTTCTGGCATTTGTATACAAGCATTTATATATGCTTTTCTGACACAGTCTTTTGTGTCCAGTTGCATTGTTAGTCTGCCTCTTGCATCCTTCTGCTAGAATGCTAGTGACTAGCTCCTCGCTCTGCTCAGTAATTTTTGCATCCTCCTCACTACTCAAATACACACTTTCCCGAACCGGATGCTGCCCAGCTCCTGTCGGCTTTCCCCCAGTTATCAGTTTAAAAGCTGCTCTGCAGCCCTTTTGATGTTGAGTGCAAGCAATCTGGTCCCATCATGGTTCAAATGCAACCCATCCCTCCTGAACAGATTTGGCTTGTCCCAAAATGTTCTCCAGTTCCTGACAAATCTGAAGCCCTCCTCTCGACACCACCGCCTCATCCACGCATTGAGGCTTCTGAGCTCTGCCTGCCTGGTAGGTCCTGCACGAGGAACAGGCAGCACTTCTGAAAATGCTACCTTGGAAGTCCGGGACTTCAATCTTCTTCCTAACAAATGCTATGCAGGATTATTAAAATTCCTCTTTCCTGCACAAACTGCATCATTATAATCTGTTATTCTGCAGAAATGATATGAAGTGTGCAGATTTTGGCTATTTATTCACCAATGGGAGAAAAAATAGACAAAAATGGAAACAAAGACTTGTGTCTTTTTTTGCAGCAAGCCAGAAAAACTTGCTGACTAAAGGAAAGAGTTCCACAAGAAAAAAGGGGGGAAATTTGTGACTAGGTTGGTGGAGGATAGGGGTGCCTGGCATGTGGTGGTCAATGGTGTCACGAAAAGTCGGAATCGACTGTGCAACTGAACAACAACAATCACATTTCTAGCTCCAACAGTCTACCATAGTCTATGACAGGGGTTCTCAACCTATGGCCCATGGGCTGGATCCAGCCCATGGCACCAAATAATCCGCCCCCTGATTTCACTCCAGCCGCCGATGCCGGAGGATTCGGCCATGAACTCATTTACGGCCATCGTAAACATTTTTACTACGGCCATAAATGAGGCTGTGGCCATTGTAAATGCATTTATAACAGCCGCGAATGTGTTTTATGGCAGCATTTATGGCGGGGGGAACCACCAGTCAGGCCTGCTCAGCTGTCTGAGAGGGGGTGGTCTGGCCCATGGCTAAAAAAGGTTGAGAACCCCTGGTTTATGACTTACAATTCAAGCCACTGTTAGGTAGATTCAGTCATTATCAGCACCACCAGTCACAGAGAACTAAATTAATCACAGCCGCAAGGATGAGCCTCTGCTATTCTTCATTTAGATGTCAAATAGATTTTGCACAGCTTTCAATCCACTACTAAGACTCCATAAATAACCTAATGGCTCAAATACTATACATGCACATCTGTTACTGGTAGATGTTCTCAGGTTCCTACTAAAAGAGGGTAGCCTAGTGTCAGCAACTCCTGGACACGTGCCAACATTATCTTAACATTACCTGGTACTAAATTCCCTCTGCCTCAGTCCTCTCCTTGTCCCCTCCTGAGTCACCCAGACACAGGCAGCTCCAATTTGGGACTACTGAGACTCCGAGCCATTTTCCATGGAGTGCTGATCCAGCAAAATATTACCTTTTTGCTGCAACCTAGAAGATCCACTCTAAAAGTGATCCACAGAAAATGTTAAAAGGAGAGAATGTGTGGCCTCTCCTGGCTTAAAATGGCTTTACTCTGTCCCTATCCCTTCAATAAACATACAAGTTATCAAAGGAATTGTGGTTTATTTTTCATAAGGAATATTAAAGATACATTGTTCACACAATACAGATAACTATACAATATATACAACACTACTCAAAAAGATTCTGGAAAGTCAACACCTTGGTTTCCCCCATGAATATAAATTAATCTAACTCACTAATTTATTCTGATAGTTTAGAAGAGAGCAGGATTTCCTTCTTCTCATTCTTCTCTGGTTTGTTCTCTTCCGATTCTCCTCAGAATCTCTTCCAAAAGTTTCCGAGAATCTCTTCCGATTCTCCTCAGAATCTGAAAGTTCCCGATTCTCTTCAGATTCACCTCAGAAAGTTTTCCCCAACCTCTCTGAAAGTTTACTTCAGACTCTCTCTTCTCTTCAGAAAGTCTTTTCTCTCCAGTTCTCTTTCTCTAGTTCTCCACAAGTTCCCTTTTCCTCAAGTTTCCTTTTTCTCATGTTCCCCTCAGAAATCCCTCTCTTTCCTTTTTATACCTCACCATCCCCCTCCTGCCTTGTCTCATTTACATGAGCCAATCAGATACATCCCTGTATCTTCACTGTCTTCTGTCTGGCAACAGGGTGTTAGAGACCCGTCCCGTCCCTCTCTGTTATATACATAGTAAAATCTCGGATAACGCTAAAATTTGTTTCCACAAGTCTTAGTGTTATAGGATTGTTAACGTTATCTGATGTATGCATCGGATAACGTTAAAATCCTATGGGACGCATTGGATAACATTAGAACTCCATAGAGATACATTGTAACCGGCACAGGCTTTAGCAAACATTATTTATGCGATGCAATCCCCCCCCCCAGATTGATTAATGTTATGCGATTTTAGCGTTATCAGATGCAAACGTTATCCGGGGTATTACTGTATAGAGAGATTTTTACAAAGTTTAACTAACATATGGACTTTTAACTACTTTTGGTGTAAGATAAGTCATCTTATCCTATTTTTAAAATTTTAATTTTTTTAGATTTTTAATTTTTAGGATTTTAGAATTTTGAAATTTTAAAATTTTAAAGTTTTGAAGTTTTTAAATTGTTAAATTGTACTGTATGGTACTATCTTAATTGGTGTTTCTGTAGCTGTTTTTAAATTAAGGGATATGCCTTATTCGAGTTGATATATAGCAACCGAGAAATTTCGTTGTTTCTGCAAGGGGATAATGACAATAAAGATTTATCTATCTAACTTGTGAGCCCATGGTAGGCTCTATCATGACACCTAGCTCTTTCCTGTTGTCCTTCTGCCAGCTGATAAATAAGAATTATGTACCATCAATTCTGATATCCAGAGACCCTTTCCAGGGCTTTCTAGGTAGAGTGCTGAAAAGTGGTTTGCCATTCTCTTCTTTAAAGGCATTCTGGGACTATGCAGCTGCCCAAAGCCACACAGGCTGGCTCTTTGGGATGCATACTGAGAAACTGAACTCCTAGCCTCTGGCCCTGCAGCCAGAAACCTACCTCAAATACTTTTTAATTAATGTAGGCCATTGGCTGTTACACTCAACTGCAGCAAAATGGGGCTATAGATTATTCCATGTTATCTTGTACTGTCGGGTGAAATCAAGCTCCAGGTATGATAAAGGCAAATAATATGCAGTATTTAGTATGAAACTAGTTCTCATCATAAGTGTTGCCATGCTGCATAAATGCTCTGCATAAAATCAGCAACTTTTGGAAAGGAATAAATGGAAAATTTCAAAAATAAAGGAGGAAGGAAAGACAAGCTGACTACTTGTAACTATTTTATTTTATTTTTAAATGGTCATCTGTAGAGACCATTTATGGAACCACATTAAGACTCAGGGAGACATTTCACCCAACTACAATTCTTCATGTGCATGTCAAAAGAGTGCAGCTCTTTAGATCAAGGTATGGTTGAGACTCCATAGAGAAGGCTGCTGCCAGTACATCCACCACTACACAAAGCATCAAACATGGGAAGGCACTGGGAAGATGTTTCCTATGTAGAATTCAACTAAGAAGCACAGTTGAGGAGGATGAATTCTCAGACAGTCAAAAGATAATGTCTCCTATTATCAAAACCTAATGATTTGTGAGCTTTTGTATTGATTGTCAAATCCTTTGGCAACATAACAGCTCACAACTCTGCCAGAGGGATGACATACAGGCTGTACACAGAACCTAGGAAGGTACTGATGGCAAAAAGAGTATAACGGGGTAGGAAATACTTTCTGATGACCTTTCATGATATTATACGAGAGAATTACAAGACTGTTACTTCATCAGATAATGCTGGACACGGTTCCAGAGCTATGAAGGAAATCTACATTTCCATCCATAAAGAAAATATGGGTAAGAGCCATAAGGTTATGTTCTGTGCCTTGTACTGCTATTGCATCAGTCTTAGTATGAATCATCAACATATTAATACCACAGAGACCAACATTACTGATATCAATAGCACTCTCTATTAACTGCACTACCTGGACACCTCGAGTCACAGCTGTGGAAGCAGAGTCATTGTTCCTGGGTGACCAGTTAGCACACCAGAACACCTAGATCCTGTGGAGATATGTGAGCACCATGTATGAATATTTGTATACCTGAGGAAGAGGAGAACATTCCTTGTGTTTTCTCTGATAAAGACACGTAGCTGCTCACCTCTTGAAAATTTAATTTAATTTAATTTAATTTTCGCACTTATATACCGCCCACTCGGGTACAACCCAACTCAGGGCGGTTTACATGGCGGACAATAAATGCATAATAATAATAATAATAATAATAATAATAATAATAATAATAATAATAATAATAATAATAATAATAATAATAATAATAATAATAATAATAATAATAATAATAATAATAATAATAATAATAATAATAATAATAATAATACATGAACACAGGTCATTTATTAGTAAAATATATATTTGAAGATTACAAGAGATCAATAGGAAAACTATTACACTAAACTCAAGCATTCTTGTCATCGTATCTGGAAAACTGTATCACAGTCATGAATGTGAACATGAACATATACAGATAACTAACATATTTGTCAATACATTTTTCATCTACCAATAAAATGAAAATGAAGCTCTGCCACTTCTAATCACTACAAAATAAACAAATATATAATAATATAATATAATTCAAGAAATCTAACAGTTAATGCAAAACTCCCAGCATATTGTGCTGGGCCCCTGAAGCAAAGGAATGCCATAGAAGACAAAAATAAAGGGATATACCATATGTTGAGTAATAAAATTGGCAAACTTAGTAAGGTTCAGATTCAGCTATTACACACAGCTGGGCAAAATAGGGGAGAACAAATCATTAAGCAATCTGAGAACCCCTAAACAAAGAAACTGTAAAATTCTGAACTGCAAAGCAAAGGAAACACATCTAATCCCCCAGGAGTTTTAAGTATGTATTTCAACTGGGTTATCCCATCCCTCAAAAGGACAGAGAAAAACACACAAAAACCTAGACATACAATATATCTACTATGTGACAGCGGCAGGGAGCCAAATAGCTTCAATACCCGACTGCCCTGGCACCTGTTGGTTTTGTCATCAACAAATGTATTACCACTTTGTGTAACAAAGGGAAAGAAAACACAATGCAGAAAAACTCACCAACTTCTAAAGAAGGTAAGAGAGACAATTGGCATGTGCTTTATGGGAATTTAGTGTGCTTGGGGAATTAGGTATATGAAGAAGTACTGCAGGAGTTTGAATTTTTATATGTTTCAATTTCCAGTGCATCATGTATCTATACCTATAAATCCAAGCGTTAACCGTTGGAATGACAAAGGCTCCCCCACCCATCCACACTATCCCGTATCAAGCTTCCTGCACTCGCCCGAACACGGTAACTGTCGGGTTGAGAAATGCACCAGTGGGGCAAGAGCCCCATGAAAACAAACAAAGAAAAAGGACTTCAATTCCCAACGTTCTTTGCGCCGCGCCACAGCCAATCAGGCTGAGGCGCGAGCAAAAAGAACATTGGGAAACACGTCGCGGCCAATTGAAATTGAGCTGCAGAAAAAACTGCCGCACGAACGCAAACCACAAACGCAAAACTACAAGTCCCAGCATCCAGCACGCCCTGAGCACGCAGAACGCTGAGAAAGCCGGCGCGTGAAAAATAAACTTACAAAAAGCAACGGGAGCGCAAGTCCCCAGCAGGCAAGTCCCCAGCCTCACAGCCACGGAAAATAAAAAGCCACAAAACACTACCACGAGACACCCGCCGTCCTTCTTTCCCAGAGCAACGGGGAGAAGAGGGACTCCCTCTCTTCCACGTTACCCCGCCAAAGACATGGTGAGACCACCACCAGCCTCACGTAAAGTTGAGCCGGGTTGGGAAAAAACCCCCAAAACAGGCAGCAGTTAGTCAGGGGAAGCACCCTCCCTGGCGGATAACTGGCTGATGCCTTTGTACTTCTGAATACAAAAACAACAGCCAGCAATCTGCAAGGAAGAGCCCCACTCCTTACGGATTGCTGCCTGCCGATCTCCGGTTAGGTAAGAAGGGAGAAAAAGGAGACAGAGAGGAGAGAACCATCGTTAGGCAGAGAAAGCTCTTCTCTGCCTCCTCCTTCTCCCCCCGACCTACCTAACGAACCTTCCCGAGAGAAGAATGGGCTGACTGCCTCCTCCCTCCTTTCCTCCATTGCTACATCTAAACCAAAATTCAAAGAAGCAATGGGGAAAGAGGAACCGACAGGCAGCCTATTCTTCAAACTAAAGTAAACACCAAAAACAAACACCAAAATTATTAAATAAAACAAAAATAAATCAATAATTAAAAAACAATTAATAAACAAAAAGTAAACCACAAATACGCAAACAAAAACATCCACAATGACACAAAACCACATACAAAACACCTAACTACAACACTAAAACCCCCACAAAATACACAAACAAACAACTAATTACACAAATAAACAACAACGAAATAAGAAAAATTAAACAAAACCAGAAATAACAAACCAATTAAACAAACCTAAAACTAAACAAAAAAGAACAAACAGAAACACCTCCCAGCCCACCACCACAATAGCAAAACAAAGAAAAACCCCAGAAGAAAGAAAACCAGACAACTCACCAGCACATCCTCCCTCCACGACGACCGGAACAGAAATGAAGAAACAAAGAGACTACTTACTGGAAGAAGCCCCACCCAGAGGCCAGGTGAGAAAAAACAGTGAAACTAAAACAGAACCACTAGCAGCCCCACCTGCAGGGCAGAATAGTAAAAAACAACTCAAAAAGATGCAACAGCCCCACCTAGAGGCCACAAGAGTAAAAACAAGTCAAAAACATAACAATAAATCACAATTTTACACAATCACAAACATATGCCAAAAAATAAAATAAAAAGATTTATAACATCTTGTGTTGAGTTTCAACTCAAATAAAAACCCAAAACATCTAAACACAGTTTAAAAACATTGAATGTAAAAAACATGTACTTTCACATTTTTAAAATTATTACCTACGGTACGACTATTTAAAAAAACCCACAAACTAAAACATTATTTGGTTAAATAAAACAATTTGAAAAAATTATATCATCCTTTGTTCTTTTTTTAATTCACAAAAAAACCCCCAAAAAAGCTGACCACTGGGCAAAAAAAAATGCTAGTACAATATAAATTGAATGCCACATATTTTAACTTGAGTGTGACTACTTGTATAATAACTTCAAGTAGGCACAATAGACTTTCCTCTAAAGAGAAAGACAGGACTAAATATTAGCAAAATTTTGTGGAATTAATCATAAATATTCAGGACAATGTTCTGCCATTTTTAAACTGTGGGAGGTTTGCATACAAATGTGGTATTTAAATTAAGGAAAGATCACAAGAGAAGAAATCTTTAATAAACTAAATTTTGAAGAATAAAATGTGTGCATTTATGTTTTGCTTATGAAGTCTAACATTTAAAGTTCCCCTTTATCTGACAGAGATTATTAAAAATGGGAAGTGGAAGGATATATCTCAAGAGTAGTATGATTGGTTCTATCCTTTCAACATCAATACAGTCATATTAGAGGCTATCATTATAATCAAGCCACTAAATTCAAAGGAGACTAGGAAGAGTCCCTATTCCTGAACCGAAGAGTATGGTGAAAGAAAGAAAAATGCAGCACAGAAAAATGCTTTGCTACAATAAAAAAGTAGCTAATTCTAATCAGAGCCAGAATTCATCATTTAAACCAATACTCAGCAAGACTAACTAAATCATGCGATTCCCCCTGAAAAGTGTATCCTGTTTCCTATAATCTTAATATATATTTTACACAATGTATACTTTTCATTATCTCTTTGCTCTCTTGAGTTTATCTCTGATAAGTAGTTATTGATGCTTCCACTGTCTGTAAGGGTGCACTTCATAAAAAGAAATGCAGGTTGCCACTTTAAAAGAAGCAGCATCACTCAAGGAAATTATAACAAGAAATCCTACAATTTCTAACATTATTTCGTGTTGGGGGTGGGAGAGGAATTCCAGGAATAAATTCAATCTGATTTAGCAATCAGGCCTCCTATTTCCCATCTCTATATATTGCTGCTAAAAAGCAAGTATCTTTGGAAACACAAGCCAATTTTGACAAGCTGCAATTTTTTCTAATGGTATGTACTAGATTAATTACTGGGGAAACAGAAATAAGCCAAAGTCTTGACTCTAATATCTAAAAGCACCTACAGTTGGGGGCCTTTGTACATGTCGGAGTGCCTACCCATCATACAGTACTAGATCCTGAGTCTTTGCGGCTGAGGATGTCCATTTCAAGAAATTGTGCCTTTTCAGCTGTGACATTTTTGCTTAGGAAAAGCTGCCATGGAAAGTCTGTGAAGCTCTGTCTCTCTTTTCTTTCAGAAAGCAAATTAAAACTTTGCTGCCTAGAGAAGCCTTTTGGGGGGATACCCTCTATAATACATCACAATCTGTCATATTGTTATTTTGGCACTTGTCTCTATTGTTCACTTAGATTATATTATGTTTTTATTTTTTTTAAAAAAATAAATGTTTCCTGTTTTAATTCGTGCAAACCACTCAGAGTAGCTAACATGCTAGATGGGCACTGCAAAAGTTGAGCAAACAAACAATCCAGACTGATGCCTTTAAATCTGAAGCCCATAAAATTGAGGGGCAACCCAATAACGTCTTTAAAAATACAGTGGAACCTCGATTAACAAATGGCTCGGTTAACATAAAAAATGCATAACAAAAGGAAATCCATAGGAAATTGTGGCTCAGTTTACAGATCCCCCACCTCCCTGAACAGATTAATTGGTTTTCAATGCATTCCTATGGGAAACCACATTTTGGTTAATGTATTTTGGTTTTCAGTTCCTATGGGAAATTGTATTCAATTTATTCCTAAGGGAAATTCGGTTAAAGTAATTTTTGCTGTAAGAAACATCCCGGAGAATGCATTCATTACATTTCCCATACATTACAACTCGTTTCCACTGTAAATACATTGCCTCACAGGTGAAACTCAGAAAATTAGAATAACTTGCAGATGTTCATTCAGTTCAGTAATGCAACTTAAAAAGTGAAACAAATATATGAGATAGACTCATTACATGCAAAGTGAGATAGTTCAAGCCTTACTTTGTTATAATATTGATACTTATGGCTTACAGCATATGAAAACCCCAACCCCCCCAATCCCATGTACCCCAAAATCATCACATAATCTCATGTACGCTGTACATCACAATTATCACAATTATAACGAATTAAGGCATGACATCTCTCGCTTTGCATGTAGTGAGTCTTTCTCATATATTTGTTTTACCTTTTAAGTGAAATGAATGAACATTTGCACGATATTCTAATTTTCTGAGTTTCACCTGTATATTCTAAAAGTACAGATTATAATTATAGAACTTATATAATTATAAATTATAATTTTATATTATATGACAACTTATAAAATTACAACTTTCTTCCATATTGGAATCTTAAAGCTATAACACATTTTAAATCCCAATTATATTCACATGGTTTTTTAAAACTAAAATCCTAACCAGAAATGGAGTATGAAATTACATTTGCTTGTCAAAGCACCACTTCATTGTTTTACAAAGATCTAGTCTCTATGTGAAAAATAGTATCGTTTGGTTGGAAAGAGATCAATACAGCTAAGCTAGACTTCTGACAGCAAATGAAACATCATAGAGCTCCAGAAGGGACAATAATGAGAAAGGATGCCTAGAAAAGTTAGATAAACATAACAGACATGGAATGAGGAAAGGTTCAGAGTGTTGAAGATATGAAAGCACAGACATTTTCAGGTGAAACATTAGAAAGTTCAAAATCTCAGCCATGCTTCCATGAAGAACTAGGTGCTGAAATAAATAGTCCTCCCTAATGTTACAGGAGAAAAGCAAAAACCATTTTCAATCGTGTCAGTGTCTTATTTCACTGGGTTTCCTCCTCTGTCTGTTCCTTTCTGTCCCTAATGGCAGAAAGTGAAGATTTAAAGAAGCTCTTGCTTAGTTTGAAAGAAGAGAGCCATGGGAAGTAAAGGCATAGTCGGTGGTTGGTCTTCGTGGCCCGGACTGTGTTCACCTCCAGTGCCCCGAGCCCCGCCGTTCAGCCGGGACTTGAAGGGCTGGGACAGTGGTTGGGCAGACAGTGGGTCCTATTGATTGTTGTTGTTCTTCCGATATATTGCTATTGAGTTTACTAAGTTTATACTGTATCCATGATGATTAATGCTTTGTTTGAACTACGTTGTTTCAATATCTTGTATTATTTTGATGTTTATTTATATGAATTATGTTATTTATATTGTACTGCATTTTGAATTCTGTTGTATTGTATTTTTACTTATGTTGTACGCCTCCTCGAGTCGCACGTAGTGTCGAGTGAGGCGGGATAAGAATCTAATAAATAATAAATGTGTCACAATTCACACTCTTAGGAAAATGAGGCCAAATGGTACCAATGAATCTGATCAGAATTCTTTTTTTCATACCCAGGTGAAACACACAAATTTAAGCAACATGCAAGGAAGTATAGAAGAAAATTCTCCATGCAGTGCAGCACAACTATTGCATGCAAGGAGAAAATAAAATGTACATATGGCAGTCAGTTCAGTTTATGAAGAAAGAAAGAAACTTTTGCTCTTACTTCTCACATGACACTCAAGGTAATACTGTATATATAATCCTGCCTTAGTCTTCAATTTGAAGAAACTGAAGTCATTAGAACCTCAGATTGATCAGTCATCAATTCTCAATGGAGAAAGAAGCATTTTCTAAACCCCTTTTAGAAATGTGGCCTGTGTTAGTAACACTCACACTCTCAAACTCCCACCAGGTCTGAGCCGCAAGGATGTAAAACAAACTGCATACAGTGTGGCTACCAAGCCACCTATTAAAAACTTCATTCACAGAGCAAATGTCCAGCATCTAACATAGCTTAAACATTCATTTTATCTTACATTTCAAGCAAGCTCAATAAATTCTAGAAATACATTCTCAGATTTGTACGGAGGACAAGAAACAAATGCTGCAATTAAATACTGGTTGTAGAAAACTCTGTACTTATGATATTAAACAAGATTTTTTTCATGGTCAGTTTTTTTTGCAAAAATGATTATCATATGCAGTTTCATATTAAAATAATGGACACAATAAAATAATTGGAAAAACCATACTCTTAATATTCTTAATTTGTTTCAGAAATGAAGCAGTAGTACTAGCAGTAATACCAATGATTAGAAAGGAGCAGACACAAATGAAACAAACAAATGGCTAATGTGGTCACATTATACCAAAAAAGTTACTAGTATCAAATAGACTAAAATACAGACATACAGACAGAAAAGAAAGCAAGCAGTCCCCAAAAACAGTCCCCTGTGTATAAAACAGTATCTATATGTTATGCTACCACTCTGAAAGGGCCTACATACTTATTACATACAGACTTATTACAATACAGTATATTAAAGAAAATCACCCACTTACAGAAGTAGAAATAGCAATTTACAAGGTACCTTCCATACCTAACACCCAGAATCCAAAGAAATATATACAGTATACAGTATTAACAAAAATAGTACTGAAGAACTTTAAAAAATAAGTAAAACCAAAGATTAACTGAACTGAGTAAAACAGATCACTGGCCAACAGTTGCTTTGGTGCTGGTTTTTTTTTTTTTTAGCTGATTTCATATGAATTTGATCCTCTGAATTCAAATATGGCATTAGTTTTTGCCTAGGAGCTCACATTTCTAAGATATAACATTTTAGTGAAATATACGTTACACTATCTTAAGTTAAATCCTTGGAACAAATAAAAAAACTAAACACGGATTTTTTTAAAATTATATTATACAAATACAGTGATACCTCATACAACATCCAAACTTGGTTCCACAAGTTTGGACTTTATACGGATTTGGACTTTGTATGAGGCATGCAAAATCCTAGCCGCGATGCCTCATACAACGTCCAAATCCTTGCCGCGATGCCTTATACAACGTCCTTTCCATAGAGATACATTGTACTGTAACAGCACAGACTTCAGGGCAAAGTCAAGGAAACAGACAGGAAACTGACAGAACTTTAAGAAATCATTGTCTAAAGGCTAAAAACATTACAAAAACATGTCAAACAACCCCGATTGTCCAAGAACCTGAAGAATGCTGCAAAAATCCCAGGAATGCTTCTAAAAAGTCTGACGGAAAAATAAAAAAAAATCCAAAATCATGCTCAAAACCACTCCTAAACACTCTTCGCCTCATGCAAAACCCACAAGGGCAATGCACGCATGTGTCCTGCCTTTTATACTGCCCAGGCACAATGCAACCTGGGAAAACCCCCAATGCCTCATACAAAGTTGCAGCAACTTTGTATGAGGAAACTTTTTTCAAGGAATTAGGCGATGTTGTATGAATCCGATGTTGTATGAAGCAGACTTTGTATGAGGTATTACTGTACTATTATATACAAAGATAGCGGAAAAAGTCATTAATGAAACCAACTAGTCACTGAACACTTCGAAAGCTTCTTTTCCGTTACATTCTTGAATGTATTTTGGAACAGTTCCTTTTTAAACTCCAGCAGTAATCTGCCATCATGTGTGTATCCCATCTTCTTTGGTAGCGGTCCTCCATAGTTTTAATACCCTGGTGAAATCTTGCACCTTGTTCCTCACTGGTGTTTCCGAAATTTTCAGGAAAATGGTCTAAGTGGCTGTGTAAATAGTGAAACTTAATACTCATGTTACACCCAAGGGATTTGAAACTGTTAAGCATCTCGTTTACCAGTTCAACATAGTTTTCAGCTTTGCGTTTGGCTAGAAAATGTCCGACAACTGCAACAAATGAAGTCCAGGCTTTTTGCTCAGCCTCATTCATCAAATGACAACAGGGCAAATATACAAGAGCCAATCCTTGTATATGTGATTTAGAGCTGCACAAAATGGAGTTAGAACTGCACATTTCGCGTAGAACTGCATGTTAAAAAAACACTGATCAAAAAAAGTAGAGCAGATAGAGAAAAACTGATTTCATATTTGTATTCAGCAACCCACATATAGCTAAAATCATTTCTAAATCTTAGGCACCAACAAAAAAATTTTTCTTGTGAAATGGAGTTAGAACTGCACATTTCACGTAGAACTGCACATTAAAAAACATTGATCTTTAAAAAAAGAGCAGATAGAGAAAAACTTGTTTCATATTTGGATTCAGCAACCCAAAATCAGTTCTAAAATCCTAGGCACCAACAAAAGATTTTTTTCTTGTAGGTCTGTGTTATTCATTGAATTAGAATAGAATTATTCAAATATCCCATTAGATGTTTCTTATACATTTGGAAGAGAAATAAGAGTGAATTTATACAAAGAAAGAGTCTCTTCGAAGATTGTGGTATTTTTGAACCACGATCGGGTGTACCTTGGTAACAGCAACCTTATGTTGCCAGCTAATCTTTCTCTTTCTAGATCAGGCAAAAGGAGCTGCAGAATGAAGTTCCTTCATTTTGGCAGTTTCACGTCTGGCCTAGACACAGAAGAAGTTTGCTTTAACACATAAGTTTAAGAAGAAGCAAACAATTAACAGCTGTTAGTTGGATATATAGATTTCCTTTCTCTTGTGAAGGGATATATAATGCAGGGAAATTGGAAAATTTAATAGGGAAACCACCCCCGTGGCTAGTCCACAGGCATTTTGTAAAGTGAAGTGCTGCACAATTTATTGGGGGGGGGGGGGGGGGGCATTTGAAATATTCTCCCAGGAAAAAGGAAGAAACAAGAATGAAGATTGGAAAGAATGCTTGACAGACTACAGTAAAACCCAAACTTACATATGCCTCGAATTACATAAAATTCGACTTACATAATGATTTTGTGCTAAAACCATGTCCTGATTTACACGATTTCCTATGGGTTTGCTTCGAGTTACGTAAAAATTCATTTCCCTATGGGTTTGCTTCGATTTACATAAAAATTCCATTTTTCCTATGGGTTTGCTTCGAGTTACGTAAAAAAAAATACTGTGGGTTTGCTTTGAGTTACATAAAAAACCGATTTAAGCAAAAAGCCTACGGAATGGACTTTTTTTCTTAAGTAGGGGTTTTAATGTAATTCAATTGCTATACCTTTGCCAAAAATGTATCTGGTTTTGGATTGTACAGCAGATAGATCTTTTTTAAAAAATGAAATTCTTCCTTTTGGAAGAAGGGGGAGAAAGTGACTTTCTTTTTCTTCTTTCATTCTTAAATGAGCTAGGAAAAATAGGGTCACTTGAGGTGCATGTGCTACTTGGATGCAAAATTTGCACCAAATGTCATACCAGATCTCTACCTGACCTTAACTGGATTTATTTAGCCCAAACCGGCCCACTCCAATTGAGTCCATGTATACAAACCCTTTCTCTACATGTTTTAACTGAAAATATCACATTGCTATTCAGGTCTTAATCTTATTTATGGAGCCATAACAAACTTACACCCATATAAACATGCCAAGGGTTACAATTCTATTGTGCAATTGGTCATGAGATTCCCATGCACAATTGACTGCTGCAGAATGCACTGGCAGAAGTGCTTTGTAGCACTTCCACCTTGACATACCGTATTTTTCGCCTTATAAGACGTACTTTTCTTCCCCAAAACTGGGGGGGAAAAGTTGGTGCGTCTTATACGGCAAATATACGGCAGCCGCGCTCTCCCCGCCCCCACCATCGGCGGGGAGATAAAGGGAGCCGCGCCGCGCCGCACGAAGCCGTCCCTCCCCGCCCCCTGCCACTGGGCGGGGAGGTTAAAAGGGCTCCCTGGCCGAGGGAGCCCTTTTAACCTCCCCGCCCGGTGGCAGGGGGCGGGGAGGGACGGCTTCGCGTGGCGCGGCGTGGCGCGGCTCGGCTCCCTTTATCGGCGGGGAGATAAAGGGAGCCGCGCCGCGCCGAGCCGAGCCGCGCGAAGCCATCCCTCCCCGCCCCCTGCCACCGGGCGGGGAGGTTAAAAGGGCTCCCTGGCCGAGGGAGCCCTTTTAACCTCCCCGCCCGGTGGCAGGGGGTGGGGAGGGACGGCTTCGCACGGCGCGGCGCGGCTCCCTTTATCGGCGGGGAGATAAAGGGAGCCGAGCCGCGCCGAGCCGCGCGAAGCCGTCCCTCCCTGCCACCGGGCGGGGAGGTTAAAAGGGCTCCCTGGCCAGGGAGCCCTTTTAACCTCCCCGCCCGGTGGCAGGGGGTGGGGAGGGACGGCTTCGCGCGGCTCGGCGCGGCTCGGCTCCCTTTATCGGCGGGGAGATAAAGGGAGCCGAGCCGCACCGAGCCAAGCCGCGTGAAGCCGTCCCTCCCTGCCACCGGGCGGGGAGGTTAAAAGGGCTCCCTGGCCGAGGGAGCCCTTTTAACCTCCCCGCCCGGTGGCAGGGGGCGGGGAGGGACGGCTTCGCGCGGCGCGGCGCGGCGCGGCTCCCTTTATCGGCGGGGAGATAAAGGGAGCCGAGCCGCACCGAGCCGCGCCGCGCGAAGCCGTCCCTCCCTGCCACCGGGCGGGGAGGTTAAAAGGGCTCCCTGGCCGAGGGAGCCGAAGACGCCGCCGCTGCCACGCTCTCCCCGCCCCCACCATCGGCGGGGAGATAAAGGGAGCCTTCCGTGGCCCGGGAGGCTCCGAAGACGCTGCCGCAGCCGCGCTCTCCCCGCCCCCACCATCGGCGGGGAGATAAAGGGAGCCTTCCGTGGCTCCGAAGACGCCGCTGCTGCGAAGCATCGTGCCCTCCCGGCCCTTTGTTCCTCTTGGAGGTTGACTAGGGCAGGTAGATTTTGACTGAGTATTTTTGTGGTGGCTTTATTGTACCTGGACATGTGGGGTTTCTGAAAAGATGTGTTTTTTTTTCTTCCCTTTTAGTACAGTATTTGGTTCAGAATCTTTTTTTTCTAGATTTTCCTCCTTTAAAATTGGGTGCGTCTTATATGCCGGAGCGTCTTATAGGGCGAAAAACACGGTAAGTGTAGCTACAGCACGTGTAACATCAAGTTATACCCATGTAGGTATGCATATTCCACTGTCAAAAATGTTGTCAACATGTTTTGCACTGCTTGCTTTTGAAGAGCACTGGTGTCTTTACAGAAAACACATGAGTCACATACCAAACAAAGCTATGCTGCTTTCAGACATTTATACTGTGTTATGAAATTCTAGATAACAACAGTTCTTAATCCTCACTGCTGAGATAACCATAAATTATTTTCCAGAACTTCCTGGCTTCTGTAAAAGCAGGTGCATTGTAAGAATATACATTCTCAGTTTTAGGACAGACATCTTAATCTTTCAGGTACAGAATCACTAAGCTGACTATTTTACAAGCTTCTTCGGGGACTAAAGTTGTTCAAGTTCAATTGGAATATAAACAGAATACTGAAGAGGCAAGATATTACTAATAAACTTTCAACAACTAAGCCAAATTAAAAAAATACATGTTGTTTTGGGAAAGTTAAAAATCAGAACAAGTACTGTAAAGAGTTTCTGCTTATTTCAATATTTAAATTTGAAATAACAACAGCAATACTTCACATGTTCACCTTTCAAGCTATGTATCTGATCTACTATTCCGATATGGACAGTGACCTTGCATGGACAATCCCAATTCACAAGAATAGTGAAATTAATTTCATGCATTAAAAGGATTCACTCATTGCACTAGTACCTCACGGTGAAGTTACCTGAGGTAATTTGTGCATTCAAACCTATGCTGCTTTGAAGTGAATGAATATTCAGTACAAATAATATCCTTCTACGTTGATGTACTTTATCCAGTTGGATGAACACTGTATATATAAGTGCAATCACACTGCACTTTTTCATCTTCTGCAGACTTTCCTTCATGCAACAAATTTCACAACCAATGTAGGATTACCGTATTTTTCGCCCTATAAGACGCTCCGGCATATAAGACGCACCCAATTTTAAAGGAGGGAAATCTAGAAAAAAAGATTCTGAACCAAATACTGTACTAAAAGGGAAGAAAAAAAACACATCTTTTCAGAAACCCCACATGTCCAGGTACAATAAAGCCACCACAAAAATACTCAAAGTCAAAATCTACCTGCCTTAGTCAACCTCCAAGAGGAACAAAGGGCCGGGAGGGCACGATGCTTCGCAGCAGCGGCGTCTTCGGAGCCACGGAAGGCTCCCTTTATCTCCCCGCCGATGGTGGGGGCAGGGAGAGCGCGGCAGCGGCGGCGTCTTCGGAGCCTCCCGGGCCACGGAAGGCTCCCTTTATCTCCCCGCCGATGGTGGGGGCGGGGAGAGCGCGGCAGCGGCGGCGTCTTCGGCTCCCTCGGCCAGGGAGCCCTTTTAACCTCCCCGCCCGGTGGCAGGGAGGGACAGCTTCGCGCGGCGCGGCGCGGCGTGGCTCCCTTTATCTCCCCGCCGATAAAGGGAGCCGCGCCGCGCCGCGCGAAGCCGTCCCTCCCCGCCCCCTGCCACCGGGCGGGGAGGTTAAAAGGGCTCCCTGGCCGAGGGAGCCCTTTTAACCTCCCCGCCCGGTGGCAGGGGGCGGGGAGGGACGGCTTCGCGCGGCGCGGCTTGGCTCGGCGCGGCGCGGCTCCCTTTATCTCCCCGCCGATAAAGGGAGCCACGCCGCGCCGCGCGAAGCCGTCCCTCCCCGCCCCCTGCCACCGGGCGGGGAGGTTAAAAGGGCTCCCTGGCCGAGGGAGCCCTTTTAACCTCCCCGCCCGGTGGCAGGGGGCGGGGAGGGACGGCTTCGCGCGGCGCGGCTTGGCTCGGCTCCCTTTATCTCCCCGCCGATAAAGGGAGCCGAGCCGCGCCGCGCGAAGCCGTCCCTCCCCGCCCCCTGCCACCGGGCGGGGAGGTTAAAAGGGCTCCCTGGCCGAGGGAGCCCTTTTAACCTCCCCGCCCGGTGGCAGGGGGCGGGGAGGGACGGCTTCGCGCGGCGCGGCTTGGCGCGGCTCGGCTCCCTTTATCGGCGGGGAGATAAAGGGAGCCGAGCCGCGCCGAGCCAAGCCGCGCGAAGCCGTCCCTCCCCGCCCCCTGCCACCGGGCGGGGAGGTTAAAAGGGCTCCCTCGGTCAGGGAGCCCTTTTAACCTCCCCGCCCGATGGCAGGGGGCGGGGAGGGACGGCTTCGCGCGGCGCGGCGCGGCGTGGCTCCCTTTATCGGCGGGGAGATAAAGGGAGCCGAGCCGCGCCGAGCCAAGCCGCGCGAAGCCGTCCCTCCCCGCCCCCTGCCACCGGGCGGGGAGGTTAAAAGGGCTCCCTCGGTCAGGGAGCCCTTTTAACCTCCCCGCCCGATGGCAGGGGGCGGGGAGGGACGGCTTCGCGCGGCGCGGCGTGGCTCCCTTTATCGGCGGGGAGATAAAGGGAGCCGAGCCGCGCCGAGCCAAGCCGCGCCGTGCGAAGCCGTCCCTCCCCGCCCGGTGGCAGGGGGCGGGGAGGGACGGCTTCGCGCGGCGCGGCGCGGCGTGGCTCCCTTTATCGGCGTGGAGATAAAGGGAGCCGAGCCGCGCCGAGCCAAGCCGCGCCGTGCGAAGCCGTCCCTCCCCGCCCGGTGGCAGGGGGCGGGGAGGGACGGCTTCGCGCGGCGCGGCGCGGCGCGGCGCGGCGTGGCTCCCTTTATCGGCATGGAGATAAAGGGAGCCGAGCCGCGCCGAGCGAAGCCAGGGAGCCCTCGGCCAGGGAGCCCTTTTAACCTCCCCGCCCAGTGGCAGGGGGCGGGGAGGGACGGCTTCGCGCGGCGCGGCGCGGCGCGGCTCCCTTTATCTCCACGCCGATGGTGGGGGCGCGGAGAGCGCGGCTGCCGTATATTTGCCTTATAAGACGCACCAACTTTTCCCCCCGTTTTGGGGAAGAAAAAGTGCGTCTTATAAGGCGAAAAATACGGTAAGTACATGAAGGAGAGGCAGAAAGAGGCAGAAGGAATGTTTAACTGACTGCATTTTTGTAGCTGCATAATCTAATACAACCTAGCCCTTTATGGTTAATGCAAATTTCATGTCAACTGCATACAATGGCTGCAGTTATGCATCCTCTCCAGACATTGTGGATTATATGTAGAAATGCTTAGCATAAACAGAGAACTTTGCACATTTAACATGTATAGAACATACATAATTGCCAAATATTATTGGGAAATCTACATAACTGGAGAGCATTAAGCAAAAGCATTACTGGGCTGTTTAATTTATTTATTCAGCTAATTTCTATGTTGCCTTTTCTCACTGCAGGGGCCCAAGGAAGCTTTCAAAATGGTTTTTAAAACTATTAATGTTAAAGTCATAACATTAAAAGTTAACATAAACATCCTCCACCTGGAACCTAGAGACACATATAAGATATCTATAAAAATTGACATAGCCTTTATCATTGACCAAGTGAGATATATAGTCAACATTCAAATATTAGATGAATATGCACAATGCTTATCCACAGTAAATCATAAATATGTATTTTATGTGAATTTAAAAAAACAGAGTCAACATTAAAGCAGCAGCCCCCTCCCTTTGTATGCAGAAAAGTCCAGTTCAATCCAACTTTATGGTTTCAGTAGCAGATGACAGCAATGAAGAATTGCATGAAACAATGATAAACTGCTACCAATAAAAATTAACTTTAATTGCTCCACTACACCACCTAATCTTTTCTACCTAAACTTTGCACAATGCATGTCTGAGTGTGGGGAAGATGAGGGCTTGTTTTCCCACGAAGACTAGCATGTAAGAAAAGGAAATGAATGATATCAGGTTCTTAGACATCTATAAATTCATGTATGCCATCTTGCTGTTATAAGAAAACCCTGGAGTTAACAGCACTGTATGCAAAATCATGCATGCCATTGAACGTCCCAATGGTTAAGGTCTATAAGTCTATTTAAGCAGAGGACAGAACAATTTCATAAAGGTTTATAATTCTGTTGGGCAGTTTATGATAGGGCTTCTCAACCTATGGCCCGTGGACCAGATCTGGCCCATGGCGCCAAATAATCCTCGCTCCAGCCGCTGCCGCCATTGTCCATGGACTCATTTACGGTTGTTGGAAATGCATTTATGACAGCCGTAAACGGTGGGGGAAGGGACACAACTAGTCCGGCCCCATCAACTGTTTGAACGCATATGACCCAGGCCCCAACCTGAAGAGGCTGAGAACCCCTGGTTTATGACTATGAAGCTTTGGATGATAGTTTGGCCAAAGCATCACCAACATACATATCAGGCTGCTCTAAAGTTATGTACCTTTTTTTAAAAATGTTTTATTTTTGCAGATTTAATTTTAAAAAACCATAAAACTAAATTGAAGTAACAAAGAAAATGAAAACAAAACAAAAGCTACAACAAAAACAATAAATACAATAATGTTACTACTCACTATAGACTACATTATAAAATTACAATATAGTTGTAACAATTACTACACACATCTCATATAATGTACACAGATTAAAGTAGGTCTTCCAGATGCCCAGATAAATTTCCTCATGAAACTGGTGTTTTTATACTTGTTAACGTGTTAACAGATCCTCAAACTATTGTGTAGTAGATAGTGGATGTTTATCCTTCCAAGCTAGGTGTATAACTCTTTTAGACACAATATGTGGTAAGCCACCTAGATTGGTGTTTTATAAGATAGGCAGGGTATTTATTAGATGATTTAATGAATGCCCCAATACAGTACTGTACTATTTACAAGTAACAGCTTCAATCAAAAATAAACGAATTAGCGGACAAGCCCATATCTATACCTATAAAATGGTGCGTTAACCATTGGAATGTGACAAAGGATGTTGCACCAGGCCCCACTAGCCCATAATGGGCCTCCGTTCACTCGCCCAAACCCGGTTCGCAGGTAACTGTCGGGTTAAAATTTTCTACCTAGGGGCAGGAGCCCCCCAGTCGCAAACAAAAAAAGGGAACTTCAATTCCCAACGTTCCTTGCGCTGCGCTACGCCAGAGCCAATCAGGCTGAGCGGCGCAGCAAAAGGAACGTTCGGAAACGCGCCGCGACCAATCAAAAAAAGCCACAGGAAAAAAACGCCACAGTAAGCAAACACGCGCAGGCAAAACTACAAGCCCCAGCATCCTGCACGCCATTAGCACGCCGAACGCTGAGGTGGCCTGCGTGTGAAAAATAAAAGTAAAAAAAACGCCCGCCGCTGCTGCCCTTCTTCCCCACGGGCCAGCCAGCATGGCCCGTGGGGGAAAAAAGAAACCCCGCCACCGCCGCTGCCCTTCATTTCGATGGGCAAGCCGGCACAAGAAAAATAAAAGTTAAAAAAAACGCCGCCGCTGCCCTTCTTCCCCATGGGCCAGCCAGCATGGCCCGTGGAGAAGAAAGCAAAGAAAGCACCACCCCCGCCATTGCCCTTCCTTCCCACGGGCCAGCCAGCATGGCCCGCGGGAAAGAAAGCCACCCCCCCTGAAAAAGTAAACACAAAACAAAAACAATCAAAAACACTCAAAAATCCAAAAAGGAAACACAAAAACAGCCAAAAACAAACAAGAAAAAACACACAGACCCCCCCCCAATCCAAACCACCACCACCCAAAAAAAACCCAGAGAGCTCACCAAAAGACGTCTTCTATCCATGAGGACCGGAACTCAAATGAGAAAATAAAAAAAAACTTACCGGAAGCGACACCCAGAGGACAGAAGAGAACAATTATAGAGAGGAGGAAAAGCTCACCACCCCCACCCAGAGGCCAAAAGAGAAAAAACATTCAAAAATATTGAAAATAATAAGATTAATTCCAAAATTAATCAAATAAATTATAAAAACATTAAAAAATAATCACATTAATCTCAAAAAATACCAAAAAACAGAACTCACTTTTCACTCAAAAAAACCAAAACAAAAAAGAAAAAATGCATTAAAATAAAGATTTTAAAAACCAAAATTAAATTTTAAACTAAATAAAATAAAATAAAATAAAATAAATTAAAATAAAATAAAATTTGCATAAACATAAAACAAAAACCTTCAAAAACCAATATAAAGAGCCCAGCACGCAAAAAACAAAAACGAAAATGAAAATCACTGGGAGCGCAAGTCCGCTGCAGGCAGACGCAGCGCCTCGAAGCCACAAAATCACAAAACCTTACAACACCATTTAAAACAGCCTAGCACCATTGGTTCAAGAAAAAAAAATGAAACCCTTTACTATCCAACACAATTTTTAAAAGTCCGGCACCGCCGGGCAAAATATGCTAGTTATATATGTTTCAATATTACATCTCCAACATCTGTCATACAGTTTGACAATCCTTTACTAAACAGCCATTGTGGAGTCTAATATAATATAAATACTATTTTTGTTGGATTGGTCTCAGTGGTGTTATGCACCCTAACATATTTATTTAATCTTTAACATTTCAATTACATTTTGTCCACAGAGATGTTACTCAGCTGAAAGTTTTAAAGGTCAACAGATTGCATAGCTAATACAGTGTACCAGCATAGCATGGAAGGCTTCTTACTGATGAGAAGCTTAATTCTTTTTCAATCTATGTACACATCACTATCTAAGTCCTAGGTTTAAAATCTTCTGAATATTTCTTTGAACTTTATCCACAAGTGGCACCTGCAGCCAGTAACTGCAGAAGTTCAAAAAGTCATCTTTTTTATCTTCCCCAATTTAAATCTCACACAGTGCTGAAAATCAAGATTTCTAATAAATGTAACTGAAATTATAAAAACATGAATTGAATAACTGTAATTTTGACTCTATGATTCAGAGATACATAAAATAGAAAGAAAGAGTAATAACTTATATTTGGTCCTAGACAAAAACACCAAGGAGAATTATTTCTAGAACTGATGCTATTTTCTAATTCAAATTACTGTATCATCACAATGTTCATGAATGAAAACATTAGGAAAAAGAATTATGTATCAATGAATTCAGAACTATTGAAAGTGTACTAGTTTAAGGCAGTTGCTAAGAAGATGCTGTGAGGCAAGAAACCCTGATCACAGTAGCGTTTGTTTAGAAATGTACTCGTTTAGGTGGCAATGGGCAACTCACCACCACAGTCCCATTTCTCCCTCTGCAACTGAAGATTATTTACACTGGCCCCCTTGCATGGCTACTGGAAGGGTCACTGAAATAATAGGTGTGTAGTGCAATGTAAATGCTAATTATTATAGTTACACATACAAGTACAGTATATACAAGTTACATAAGATTTTTCAGTCCCAAAGCTATTCCAGAAATAAATACTGTAGCTCCAGTATGCAGGTCAATTCCCTGCACAGTCACCACTCAGTCTATGTTGGACACCAACTACATGAACTTCTCCACTACATGTGCAAAATTGCCAAAATTCCTTAAAAGAAAAGACTGTGTTTATTGCAACATAGGCAGATTTGGGCATGTTTTTCTAAAATGACTCCACTTTTGTTTCATAATCAGTCAGGCAGAAGAAAGCATAACCTGTTCTGTTTGTCTACCATATTATAGCACTGAAAGATGTGCATACCAGAATTATAAAAGGAAGAATTACACATTAGTTTGAATATGGGAGCAGCCCATAGAAAGCCAGCAGAGCAGAGATTCAGAATATTTATTTACAATGTGTAATTTATCCCAATAATTTGAGTAAATTACCATCCTCATCCCAATTATGCTTTATTTTTAATTACAGTACTCAATAAATAATGTTGATATTTTAATTTTAATTTGAAACCAACTTCTTTGATATCTCATGAATAAGCATAAAAGAGTTACCAAATTATTTAAATAGTGCGCCTGAGTGGGCGGCGTAGAAATAGTTGATGTAAGCCACCCTGAGTCGGGTTTGTCTGAGAAATTTGAAAATTAAATTAAATTAAATTAAATTACATGGTTTAATTAGCTAGTAACTAAAGCAAGAAGGCACAGTATATACAATGGATGAAGAAATAAAGTAATTCTTCAAAATTACTTGAAATGCTGCCCATGGTTTACTATGTTTTTCAGTAAATCCCTCAGTTACAAAGTTAGCATTGTTAATTCACATGAATTTTAAATAGCAAGTGACGTCACTCCAATGAAACTCCGAGCTGCCTAACTGTTGCAAAGTTGTTACTCAGTGTAGTAAACTAAGTGAGCCAGTAAAATGGAATTAGTGAAAGCCAAAACAATTAGTTCTTTTATTTTTATTTAAAAATCCAGTGAAATCCATCTAAGTCACCTCTCATGAGGCATTATTTGCACCATTACTTTAATTCTGTGTATATATTTAATGTGCACCCTAAAATGCAACATAAAAAGAAAACAGAGTCTATTCAAAGAACCACAACTTTCTTGAATGCAAGTATTCAGTTGAAATTCATACTTCACCTTGAAACCATTACGACTGAGGGAATTTAATTATGTACTTCTGAAATATGGTTTTAAAGAGAAGTAAGCTTGCTGATTATTTAAAAAATTAAAAGACACAGCAATGTGCATCCAAACCAAACTCACTTTAAAATAATAAACACTGTTGAAAGAGACCTAGACGGTGCATAGGAGGAATGGGCAAAGGAGGGGGAAGAGGAGAACTGAGACCCAGCCATGAATCAACAGAAGTGCCTTTTTTCAACCGCACTCCCTCCCCTCATTAGAAGCATTTTTCTAATTGACACTGAATTAACATTTACTGCACTCTACGTGGCAAACACTTTAATGGAAAGCGCTTGATGTTTTTGGCTCATGGCGGAGGTGTAACAAACAAGATTTAGTGGGCAGAAGGAATGGTGGTGTCACATTGAACAGCACACTGGCTCTCTTCTCTTCACTCATATGTGGAGCTATGCATGGACTGTTTGCCCTTGACCAGTAAACAAGCACCTCTAAAACAATGCATTAATTATGCATTCCCCATGAGTTTGGAGACTGTGCTTAATATGATTAGTGCTGCTGTCTACCCAACTTAAGTGTTGATGTGTAGTTTAAAAACTGAAAGTGGGGTGGGATGTCTTCTGCTACCCAGAACATTAATTCTGAAGCTTTCTCAGTGTCTGCATACTAAAAGTGTAGACTTCTCACAAGTCCCATAAAAGAAACAGGTCAACACACATGCATATACTTTACTGGCACTGTCTGGGGTTTTTTCTTTTTCATTTTCACTTGAAAACAAAATCAACATAAAGAGTGAATTAAAAAAGGTTCCTCGCCTAATCCAGTTTAATATCCCACACTTTAGAAATTAGTTTTCTTAATGATTAGGCTTCTACTACCCAAAATATTCTATCCTATTTGACAAGATAGTTTTCATCTTTCTTTTAAAAATACGCTATTTTGAGTTTAAGCAATCAGATTATTCAAATTTGCTAAAGATTTATAATAGTATTTCAAAACCATTTTACTTGAGCAACAGATTAAATTGTGCATATGTGCCACTGCAATTTTCTTAATGGTAAAATCTGTCTATCACTGAAGGAATTTTACATGTCCATCATGAAGATGGCTGTGAGTGTACAGTATATTTGTAATAAATCCATCCAAATTGCTATTTGATTATTGAAACATTCAGTGTAGCTGCTCTGGTTCATCCTCATAACATTGAAGCTCTGGCAGAATAAATACCTGTGCTGCGTTTTTATTTCTCCATTCAGTACTTTATAAAACATACAGGCCAATACCACAACTAACTGGCAGGAAAAATCTTTACAACTGCTTTGCCACAAAGAAACCCAAGTTTAAATACAATTAATTCTTCTTATCTTTGAAAACCATTTGCAAAAGGTTTCTCACAATTCTTAGACTAAACCCTTGCTGTAATTGCAACGAAAAGATAAATTTTGTAGTGTTGAACTGCACATTGATGAAAATGACTGTTGATTATAGACCCTGGAAGACCACCCAGCTTGATAGGCACATGCAATAACAATTTTTCCCTTTTGTCAACTAATAAGATCTCATGGTAGGATAAACTGACTGTTGAATATCATTAGCCATTTAAGGTCTGCATATTTCCAAGCTTACAGGAATATATTCCCAAAAAATTCCAAGGAACATATACCGTACAGTATATCCACATTTTACCAATGGGCAGCACAACATATTTGTGCTAATTCGTAACTTTCTTCTATTTACCTTTAGGCTCCATAATCTGCAACTGCAGCCAATGTGAAACTATTTGGCTAGGCAACTCGTAAAACCTCTTCTCCTAGATAGATACTAAATCAAGAAACTGCTTTTTTTCTTAATGACCATGAGGATTTCCAAGTAGGCAATGTTTAATGTACAGCAGGAATCTCTCCATTCAACAGCTATATATTTTGGTTTAACTATTAATTATAACAATTTAAATTCACGAAAAGGACTGGATCAAATTGTGAAAGAAAGAAGGCTGTTGCTGTTCATGCTGGAAGTTAGGGCAATGCCTATTTAAAGAATATGGTGGATGTGTGAAAGTAATGCTCTAGTTATGGCTTGCAAGTCTAATTTCTACAGCATTTTAAAAAAACTTTTTCTTTTATACATAGTATGTAAAGGGTTAGGTAGCTGGCTGTGGAGACAGAGATTAGGAGTCACTTTTCCATTGTGCATCCGAGAAGAGTATGTGGTCTTAGGACAGTGAAGGCGAACCTTTTAGAAACCAAGTGCTGCAACTGCAACACAAACCCCACTTATTTATCTCAAAGTGCCAACACAGCAACAGGGGAGGAAGAAAACGCTCCCATTGGGCTGCTGGGCAGAGGGGAGTGGTGAACTCCGTGCTGGGGAAGGGAGAAAGTGCTCCCGTTGGGCTGCTGGGCAGAGGGGTGGGGCAAGCTCTGTGCTGGGGTGACTGTACGGGTGCCCACAGAGAGTACTCTGAGTGCCATCTCTGGCACGTATGACATAGGTTTGCCACCACTGCATTAGGGAAACAGCACAGTCCCAGGATGTTCACAGAAGAAAGGGAAGGCAAACCACTTCTGGGTACTCTTTACCTAGAAAATTCTGAAAAGGCAAAATCAATTTCATGGCATAGATTAAAGGTAAAGGTCATCCTTGCTCAAAAGGCCACCATCAGTCAGGGAGGCGAGGCCAGCTGTGGCCGCTTGCCTCGACCCCCGCCTTGGCGGGGATAAAAAGGACGCTGCAGCCGGACACTGTGGGACCTCGCCGCCGCCTCTCCCGGCTCCAACATCAGCCAGGGAGGCGAGGCCAGCTGTGGCTGTTTTTCGTTGACCCCCGGCTTGGCAGGGATAAAAAGGACACTGAGGCCGGACGGTGCGGGACCTCCTTGTTCAGCTCCTTCCCCGGCTGGCATGTGTCACGGGGGAAGTTGAGCTTTTTCCGGTTGTTAGGTTGTACCCCTGATCCGTAATGTGTATTTTATATTCTTATTGTTTTGATTGTAATTTGTAACTTGTTCCTGTAATTCATTATTGTATTTCTTTTGAGTTTTATGTACTTTTTGATGCTATAATTGATGTTTTATATATAATTTTATAATTTTAATCTTGTATATTGTTTGAATTTAGATTTTGTATGCTGCTTTTGTACTTGGATATTGTATGTATGTATTTGATTTACCTGTTGTAAGCTGCCCTGAGTCGGCCCTGGCTGAGTAGGGCGAGGTATAAATCGAATAAATGAAATGAAATGAATGAAATTAAAGGCCAGTTGTATCATAATCCGACTCTGGGGTTCAGTGCTCACCTCTATTTATAGGCAAAGAGCCAGCACTGTCATAAAAATAACGATCATATTTGCATACTTCTGTTTGTTGTGTTTCCCCCCTTCTTTGTTGGTTATAATTTGATCAAGAAAGTTTGGCTTTTAAGAAGTCTAGTGATCACTGGGAAAACCCTTCATCCCTGCATTTTAAAGTTTTCCTACAATCATAGATTACCTATTGTATTAAACCTACAACTATGATGTAACATTTAAAAAGGAATCAATTTATCTAGTTTTCCGGTGAAAATTTCCCTCTAACATTGTTTCCAAAGATATTTTCCAGGATCCCTACTGATTGGAATAAAATCTGGAAACACAGAAAATGCTTCACTGAAAATTCTTGTTGTACAAACACATGGTTCTGTTTGATATAGATAGATTAAAGTTATTTTGACTAGCTCTGCAGTTAAATTACATGCACCTGTTGTTGCGCTATTAGTAGCACCTAGACCTCACTGCAAAAATGAGCATGTTGGTCTATGAACATTAAACCCATATATATTACATTTCAAATGCTTAGCACTGGAACTGAGTAGATTTATGCATCAATTTCACAGTTTCCTTTGGGTAAACCAGTTACATTAAAATAATTCCACATAATATACCATAAAGACAACATTTCTTAACGTAGACCATTTACTACAAATTTGTATAATTAACTTTATGATCTGCGTAAAATAGTGTTTTATCAGCTTCTTGTTTGCTTTATGTATTTTCAGCCTTTCTACAGCAATGTTTATGAATAAGTAAAGAAAATCCCTGCTCTTAGGCCTAATTTCAATCATTAATAAATCCAGCTATTTTACCAACACACAGTTTTTTGAGGTCAAATTATAATTAACACTGTAAAAGCTAACATTTCAGATTTCTTTTCACCATTTATTTATTGAGCCATTATAGAACATTTACCTGATTTCATGGAATGGTAATCTAAATAGGGGGAAAGGGAAAAGGAGGAAGTAGTATACAGTAAAAGCCCTACTTATGAAAAAAAAAAAGTCAGTTCCGTAGGCTTTTGTTTAAATCTTTTTTTATGTAACTCGAAGCAAACCCATAGGAAAAATGAAATTTTTACGCAACTCGAAGCAAACCCATAGGAAAAAGAATCTTTATGTAACTTGAAGTTAACCTATAGAAAATTGTGTAAACCGGGACATGGTTTTAGCACAAAATTATTATGTAAGTCAAACTTTATGTAACTCGAGGTATATGTAAATCGGGGTTTTACTCTATATTGTTGGTGTCAATCTCTAGGCAGACAAAATATGTAACACATTATTTACTGGTAATTCTAAATAGCTACCAGATTATAATCTATTCTAAAATTAGGTGGAAAATGTGTTTCACTTTATTATACATGTCTCCCAATCCTTTAATCTAAGGGGAGGGGGGGGGGAATCTGGTCCTGTATTCAGATTTTACTTAGGAAAGATATCACTCGTAATTTTTAACATAAAGCTTCTTACATTGATTAGATAAAAATATGTTGGCAAAGAATGCTGAAGGAACTAAATAGGTTTGCCTCAATTCTTCCATATCATTGCGATCTTTTCACTGTCATATAAAATCTGTCCAGCTCAGTTGGAATTTGGTCTATAAAGGGATGAAGAAATAAACTGGTGTTGTTTCCTGACTCCTGTCGACTTGTATTTCCTTCCTGCTTTCATTGATCTGCTTATTTAGTGTGTCATGCTTCCTTATGATACTGCTACCAAACAGAAGACTGTACGCATGGACATCTCAGATGATCAACACCTATATCAAACAGACTATATAACTAGAAGCAGTATGTAGAAAAGCTCCATTCTCTCTACTAAAACAAGATCAGGCACAGTTTGTGGTAATGAGCAAAAAAGGCTACCCAGGCACGGGATTTTCGCATTCTTTTGAATACTGTTCTCAGAATTCACCAGGAATTCTCCCAGCCAGAATTCTGGTGCCTGTATCATCATCAAGAAAGAATGCAAACAAAAAAACAAAAACAACTCTTGTAGTCAAAAGAAAAGAAAAGCTAGATGGATGGATGGCTAAAAAAACAAAAATACAGTTCAGATCAGACGAGAAGCAAAAGGAAAAGGTGACAGAAAAAGGGTCAGAATTCCAAATGTAACTTTTCAGTGATTATTACAAATACTGTAGACTAAAAGAACTATATAATGAGAAAGAAAAGATAACTAAAGAGGAAAAAAATAGAGTTCATTTCCATCAGATCCAAGAAATCAAAGGAAATTTTAAACCAGGGGAACATACTATGTGACCAAGATAAAATGAAGAAAAGGTGGAGAAAAATGATTCTGGAGACCTATACGGGAAAATTATACGGATGACAGGTTTCTCTGAAGAAGAATCCTGTGATGAGAAACCTGTTAGAACAGAAGTGAAAGCTGCTCTCAAGCACCAGAAATAAATAAATCACCAGGAGTAAATGGGACACCAATAGAAATTATTTCAAGCTACCATGACTGAGTTTGCCAAAATTATGGCCAGAGTTCACCAACAAATATGGGAAACAAAGCAATTGCCCACAGATTGAAAAAGTTCAATATACGTACTGTTCCACAAGAAAGGAGAGGGCAAGGAATGCAGTAACTATAGGGCCACTGCATTAGTTTCTCCATGAAAGCAACGTGATGCTCAAGGTACTGAAACAAAGATTTTCAACACATATAGAGTAAGAAATACCCAAGTTCAGGACTGATTCCAAAAGAAACCATATCTCCAATTTAAGTTAGCTACTGGAACATAACTGCTGTCATAAGTTATTGTTTCTCTGTGACCCCTTGGCCTTTTTACTGCCTTTCACATAGCAACATACATTTCAAGCAATGCATAAACAGTCTCATGCCACTTATTAAGGACATAGATGTCTAAGGCACCAGGATATTGAAGAATGAAGAATGAGAGTCAAAAGTGAAGGAGATAAAATATACCGTACTTGTTCCTTTTTTCTTCTAAGCAGAACGTTACAAACTGATCAGCCACTGGAATTAAGTTGCAACATTTATTGTTTTGTCTACTCTAGATTTAAAAAAAAACACTTTTGTTTCTCTAAACACTAAAAACTGATAGAGGAGTAAATTCGAACCTAGCAGATGAAAAACAAGAAATTGCAAGTAGATAAATAGGAACCATTTTCGTGGGAAAAGATCTTGGGGACATGAAAGGAGCCTCATTTGGGCGCCCCCTGAGCGGAGTTTCTCCAGCAAAAATCTTTTCAAACCAGAATAATTTCTGACATAAAATTATTATTATTAAGGCAACGTATAAAACATTTGACTCAAAGTCACACAAATAATTTATCCTGAAGACGGTACATAACATATCTGGTTTTAAAAAACAACAGTTTACTTAAGACTGCTAAGAGATGAGTGTGTCATTATTGATAGCTTTTACATCTGCCATTAATTTTCACTTAGTTTTATCTGCTTTCCCAGCTAGCATTTAATTTCATCTTGCTCTGTATTTTATTGCAATTCCAATGCAGAACATATCAACTGAAAATGGCAGTCACTACCTAAGAAAGTACAGCAACTAGGAATAATATTGTAGGGTTTTTTACATAAGAAAAAACACACAGTACTGTATATTTAAATATTTGCATAAAGTAACATTAGTGGCCTTCTAAACTGCTTCTCTTAAAATATTTTGCTCTTTTAGGGGCAGTTTTTATTAATCATTTTAAAAGTGAACAGCTCTGGAAAGAGATAATCAAGTTACACTCTTTGACTTGCTTAGGTAACAAATGCTATGGATGCATTATTAGCATGATGCACACTGGACAAATTTCCCCTGTAACTGCAATTTTAAAATAATCCTTAAAATCTTCTTTAAGACTCACTACTAGCATGAAAAGCAAATGCTAGTACACTATTTCCCATGTTCACCCTAGAGAGAACTAATCAAGTTTAAAGTATCGATTCAAAATCTAAGGGTCCTTACCTGTCTTTAAGGAATTTATATAGAGTAGAGAGTAACCTCAGGTTATTTGATTACTTTGTAGTAAGACATCAATGGCATGTAAAAAAAAAGTAATCCTCTGAACATGTCAATAAATTAGAAAATCCCAAGTATCTCACTCATACATGTAAACCTGCACTAAGAAAAATTATATTAAAACACAAAACAAGTGAATGTTCCTTTATGAAAGTAGAATCCTTTGGTATTTCTATGAAAATATTGTCTTGATTTATAGACATTTCAATAAATAAAATTCATTTCAGTGTATGTTCTTCATAAAAGAACCATACAAAATTAGCTAAAGTGGAAAACTAAATAATATACAATAACTATTACAATTGCCTAGTAAACATAAGGAAAGTGTATTCCACAGGCATTAATTTTTTTCTCCTGTAGATTAATCATAAAATAACTAAACATTTAAGAAAATCTTGGAATGGAAACAAAGCTGCTTTCTAAGTACTTGATGACCAAGAGGGTGTGAACATTTGTGAGGAAAAAAGAAGGATAACTAAGATTGGCAGCTAAATCATTAGCTATATTAAGATATGAAGCAGACACCCTAAGAATGGCACAAAATGTAAATGAACTTTTCAGTATAGCAGCTTAATTTGGCAGCTGTTTGACAACTGCAAAATAGAAAACTGACCTCAGACAACTGTTTATAAATCAAAGTATTAAACCAAAGAATTTCCCATGAAATGATACAATATGTTACAGTAACTCTTCAAAGGGCAATAGAGGCACATGAAGTCTTGACTTATTGTCTTTGAAGATGCTGGTGTTGCACAGATGTAAGTTTCACAAAAACATCTCTCTCTCTATATATATATACACGCATGCACGCTGGCAGGCAGGCAGGCAGGCAGGCAGGCACGCAAGCGTCTTCTTCCCACTCATGGCAATCACATTCCAAGATATCTATTGTTATGCAATTTTGCCTATGTATGGTTACTTTTGGGACACCTTGTAAAGTCTGGATGGTCAATGAAGCCAAGATGGGTGATAAGCTTTCCCCCAGGTTTCATTAGCTATCCAGTTAATGGCTGGTTATTAATGCTACACTGAAAGTAGGTTGAATTAGTGTCAATTGAATTAGACTTATGTTTCCCAATGTAGGACACATGCCCCACCGGGGGGGGGGGGGGCTTGATTTTTAAGGGGGTCAATTCGAGAATGAGTTATTAACAGTTAATGGCCTTTTAGACTTCCTCTATGTGAATAGGAATTCACTTTTTGAATAATAAGAATTCTATGTCATGGAGGAGGGGAGATCAGAAGCTTAGGTGGGGCATTGCCCCCCCCCCCCAAGGTTGGGGACCACTGCTCTCGACATAAGAAGAAGGGAAACCCTCTTCCTCCTTTTCCAGTGAAGGCTGTTTTTGTCACAACTGGCCCATAAGAATTCAGTATTAGCCTTGGCACTCTGCTTTGTTATATGCTCATCACTCAGCCCGCACCATATTCATCTTTTTAACTCAACCTGTGTAGTCATTTGGGCTACTTTAAAAAATTACAAGGAGAAGATAAAATGTCACAATCTACACTGGTCTAGAAAATCAAGCCAAGAATTAAAGAATGTGTTGCAATGTAACAGAATCATATAATATACCTTATTTGCCAGTTTATAAAATGCACCTTTCTGACCTTTAAATATGGCCGAAAACCAGAGTGCGCCTTATAAACCGGTATCAGCCTTCCCACCCTACCCCCTGCACACTGGTGCAATACAGCAGCCATGGGTACTGCCGCAAAGCCCGATCCATGCCTTTGCCACTGCACAACTGCAACGGACACCGGTTGGGGGTCAGGGCATGTGAGAGTGCTTCTCTCATAGCAAACCCTGCCATGCGCACAGACCCTCAGCCGGTGCGTGCACATGTGGCAGGAATTGGGCTATGAGAGAAGCTCTCCCACATTCCCTGACTCCCAACCAGTGTGTGCACACAGGCTCGTGCTGGTGCACCAATTTGACGCCCCTACTTAAAACTCACCATGGCATTTTCTGCTTGAGCTCCTAATGCTGGGTACCTGAATCAAGAAAGGGCTGGCTTCCCCCTCACTTTACCCGCTGAGTCTCCTTTGCTGTGGTTTTGCCTGAGCTCAGAGAGGAGCCTTCCCCACATGGTGGCCATGGCCAGGGGCGACAAAGATGACAGGAGGCCTGGCCAAGGGACAGAGGAGGAAGAGGAGGAGGAAGTTGGTCACTCCTGGGTACCTCCTGGGGCTCCTGCCTTTGGCCTGAGGGAAGCGGCCATTATTAGGCCATGGTGCTTGCCGCCCGGTGCACCTCCCTGGCAAGGCCAGGCAAAGCAGCCACACTTCCTCGGTCCTCCTCTGTGGCTTTGCTGCCAGGTGGGGAGGGGTGGCGGGAAGTTCCATAACTCATAGGGCCAGCCACCTCGGCAGTTTCCACTTCAGCTCCTCTTGCCGGGCTCTGCTCCACCCTACGCCACCATTGGTACGGTGAGGGGGAGGCCAGCCCTTCCTTGGCTCAGGCGCCTGGCATTAGGAGCCAAAGCGGAAACTGCCATGGTGAGTTCTAAGTAGAGGCGCGCAAATTGTCGCACCAGCATGGGCCTGCACGCACATTGCTCTCCAGCCTCTCTCATAGCCCAATCCATGCTGCATGAGTGCACACTGGTTGGGGGTCGGTGTGTGTGTGAGAGAGAGCTTCTCTCATAGACCGATCCCTGCTGTGCGAGTGCACACTCGGCGGGGGTGGGGTGTGAGAGTTTCTCTGATAGCCGATACCTGCTGCACGTGTGCACACTGGTTGGGGTCGGGACATGTGAGAGAGCTTCTCTTATAGCCCGATCCCTGCTGCGTGCGCGTACATACCGGGTGGGGCACTTTTCATCCCTGCCTCCTGACAGCCAGCGGTGGGATTGGCTGGGCAAAAGGCTTCCAAAGGAGCTCTCTTGACCGGCCAATCCTGCTCTTCCCATCTCCTGGAGTTAAAAAGTAGAAAATTATTATTATTTTATTTTAAAATGTGTCTAAAAAACGGGTGTGTCTAATAATCCGGTGTGTTTTATAAGCCAGCAAATACAGTAAGTCTAGATTTCTAATGTAATGCCTCCTGCCATCATCCTTCTTTAAAATGAAATGTTATTTATTATTTATTCAATGTGTGTTACTATTGAATGTGTTTTCAACATTTTAGAATTTATTTTAAAATGTTATTCATAAAAAAGAAAACTGTTTTTAGACAAGCTTGAAACCATACCAATAGGAAAGTAAAGGAGCTTCAGAAGTACTGTACCACAATTGGGCCACAGAAAACCATTCTGGCCTTTTCTTTAAAATGTTTTTAACAGAGAGTGCCCACATATGTTTGGATCTTTTTCTTAGTCACCGAGAGGTAGATATTTACTACTTAAACAAAAAAGTAACTATATGATATTCTTAGGATTCTGCCCAGCACAAGATTGCCATTTGGTATGCAACATTTTATCAACATGATGCAAATGCAATACGCAGGAAAAGCTACCCAATGTCTTTTGTGCATACGCTAGAGATTGTTGTGTACCTAAACAGGGATTGTGGATATGATGCATGTTCACAACCTGACTGAAGCTTCTAGAACCAATGATGCATGCATCAACTTCAGAAACATGCACACACAACAGAATAAACATACTGCACTCCTTAAATTATAGTGTGAGTATTTCTCTTAAACATATTGTTGTTTTTTTGTAGAAAGAACATACATGACATAGTCCTAATGCTTCACTGCTGACACATAATACTGAATTATTCGTTCATTCCTTCACATTTATACCAGCTTACAATGTGTATATAGCAGAAACAATATCATTACGAATATAACCAATAATGTACTGTACTGTATATTTAGGCATTAACTTCAAGAAGGTGCATAAGATTGCATGGCATATTTGTTTTTAAACTAACAAACATATTCAGAGAAAAGAAACAATCTAATGTCAACTTAACACACTGTAGGCAATGTTTTACCACATGTACTACTATAGAAGACTTGAGCAGCCTTATCTGTAAAGAAGCTCATCTTGCTTACAGGGAAATTTTTTACATCAGAGTGGAGACAGCAAGGATTAAATAAGTTGCCTTCAACCTATTACACTTCAACAGTCTCAGACTTTCAGAGATTTTAATAGAAACGTCCAGAGAATCAAGCTGTACCTGTCACAAAGTGCCAAGTAAAATAGGGCAGATGCTCACTCTGTGCATAACTTCCCCTCAGCCATTAGCTCAGTTTAGCTGGGAAGAACCATTTCTAGAATATTTTTGTAAAAGAAAGGACTTTGATGGGACTGTTTTGTCTTCCATACTATGTAATAAACAGAGGACTTATCTTCTAAAGCTGCTAATGTAGCTTGTAAAAGATCACTCCATCAAAAAAAATCTACAGTATTCACAAAAAATACAGGGCTGAAACCAAGCCCACTTTAGTTAGCGGGGTAAGAAAACTCCAGCTAAAATGGCCTCGCATGCGTCTTTTTCATAATATCAAACTACATCTTAACCACAAAAAGGAAATATGATATAAAGAAGATAAGTAAGAGGGAAAATGGTATGTTAACTGCACACATAAAAGCTAACACCAGCTCACATGGATGATAAATATTATTACATAAATTCAAAATTTAAAAAATCACCATATACACACCCTACTACTGATAAGAAAAAAAAATAGGGCAGTGAAAAAGTGACTGCATTAAAATTACTTATACAGTAATGGAAATACATTCGCCATCTGAGTTTCTGTTACCAGGAAATACTTGCTGAAATCCTGTTCCTACTCTTAGGGCTTGTTTACATAGTCAGAGAAAAGCAGGCTGGATTGGGCTAAATAGGATCAGGTAAGATGTTTAGTTTGCCATGTGGCGCAATCTTGGCACCCAAATGGCATACAGAACTCAAGCAACCCTGTTTAGGCCACAGCATTAGTCAATATCGTGAAGTAGCTTAATAAAATTGCCACTTCAGGATACCGGCAAATTAATTACTTCATCAGCTCCGTGATGAGGTCAAGGAAGTGGAAAAACTTGATGCAAATACTTGTACCGCTTTTTTAAAAAAGACAAATGAAAAGCTTCCTCCTGTTTGCTTTCTTTTAAACAGCTTGGACATTAACGCTGAGTGGGTTGAAACATCTTTCTAGTTTTGCAGTCACACATTGGATACATTTGAGCAGAAATCCGGTTTACCAGAAGGAAACTTCGGTTTGCTTTTCTTTTAAAGGCCTGGTCAAAAGCCTGTTCCCAGCCAAATCTGGCTGGGGACCTGGCAGGGGCTACAGTGGCTCAGTGGTTAAGAAGCTCGCCTTGTTAGCTGGAAGGCTGGCAAGTCGGCAGTTCAAGACGCGGGTACTACATAACGGATTGAGCGGCTGTCTCTGTTCCAGCTCTTGGGGACATGAAAGGAGCCTCATTCAGGCGTCCCCTGAGCGGAGTTTTTCCAGCAAAAAACCTTTCAACTCAGAATAATTTCTGACACGAAATTATTATTATTAGCCAAACCTGGCAAGCTCTTACTGGACCTGTACAAGGGGTGCGGCAAACATTCACTGTCCAACACACATTTTAGTATGTGCGTGTCAGCTAGCTTGCTGGGCTGCCATGTTACATGAATGGAAAGAAGAAGGGGTTATGGTGAAATGGAGGAAAGTGATGTATAAGACTTAAGGGGAAATTGTGCTTATTCTTAGTGTTATGTTTCTGCCCATGTTTACAAAGTGTAGTGAATGGACTGATATAAACATAGCCCGGGGGGGGGGGGGGTATGGCTATTGGTGGAGGTGAGTCAAAATGGTTCACACTTATATTGCCACGTGTGTATGTGTTTTCACGAATGAGGAACTGAACTGAGAGTTTAAATCAGGGATTCTCAAACTGCAGCCTGTGGGCAGGATGTGGCCCGCAGGGCCATTTCATGTGTGTCCCCCACCGCCAGGAAGTGTCATATGGTGGAGGAAGGGCAAAATGGCTGTCCGACCCCCAAAGCTGTTTGAGGGAGCATGAACCGGCTCCCGGCATAAAAAAGTTGAGAACTCATGGTTTAAATAGATGCACTTCTTGCTTCTGGGAAACTAGATTTCTGATCACAGTATGTCCTTACGTTTAACAGAATTTGTGCCTGCAAAACTAAGAACCAGTTTAAACCCACTGAGTGTTAAATTCTAATCTGTTCTGATAATTAAAAGAAAAGCAAAAAAAAGTTTCCAGGAAGAAGTTTTCCACTTGTTTTTTTATTTTTTAAAATGATCCAGCAAATATTTGCTGCTCAATAATCCTTTTTTTCCATTTTCACAGTGCTTCTTCTTCCGTGTCTAGGCGAGTCATGGAAATACCAAAATGAAGGCACCTTTTGGTGAGTTCATTCTGCAGTTACCCTCGCCTGACCTAGAGTGAGAAAGATTAGCCGGCAACACGAGGTTACCATTACCAGGGTAGCCCAACTGTGGTTCAGAAATACCACAATCTTCGAGGAGGCTCTTTCTGTGTACCCCTCCACAGAGCCAAGGTAGTGATTAATTTGCCTATACAGTATCTTGAAATAGGTCTCTTGTTAAGGCATTTCACAATACTGTATTGGCAAATTAAAGGAAGGTGTACTTTTGGGTCCATTTCCAGAAATCACGTGTGATGGAAAGGACCAAACCACACTGATTCTACCTGCACCCCCCAAAAGTGGACACCACTGAAAAGGGTCAAAAAGGTTCATTTAGGAACGTCCTGGGGGCAATTAGGATTGCTCCTCTGATTATGTCATGCTGACAAATAGAGCAAGCCAATCTGTCCCTGCAGAGGATATAAAGGTGGTCTAAATGCCCATCTGATCAAACCCTTCCTTTGATATAATAAGCTGTAACTAAAATAGGCCCATTTGAATCAAGGGAAACTTACAGTGGGGTGGGCTTATCAAAGCCCCACTGATTCAATGGGCCTACTCTAAAGCCATTCAAAGTTTGAGTAGATGCCTCACTATCCCAGAATAAGTAACTTTGAACTATTTCCATTAATAAAATGTTAATATTTTCTTGACATGCAAAAGACACACTTAATCTAAAACAGTTCAGCATCAATTGAAATCCTTTAGGCAAGGAAAGAAGCCTAATAAGTCTTGCATTTTGAAAGACAAGGTATTTTCGAATGTTAGGCAGCTGCAGATTACACAAAAAGATTAATCTTAATAAATATGAAGTTTACTCTTTGTCTGCACCATCTCCACCCTTCATGATAGTAAAGGTAAAGGTTCCCCTTGCTCGAAAGCCAGTCGTATTTGACTCTAGGGTTCAGTGCTCATCTGTTTCAAAGCCGAAGAGCCAGCGCTGTCTGCTTCTGCAGACATTTCTGTGGTCATGTGGCAGGCATGACTAGACACCAGAGCACATGGAATACTGTTTACCTTACCACTGAAGTGGTCCCTATTTATCTACTTGCAATTTCTTGCTTTCGAACTGCTAGGTTGGCAGGATCTGGGACAAAGACGGGAGCTCATTCAGTCCTGCAATACCCGGGAAGTGAACTGCTGATCTCCCGCCTCCCAGTCAGCGTCTTAGCGACTTGAGCCACTACAGTCCCTACAGCCCTTTAATATTTCTTTGTTCTTTCAGCCAGGCCCATTAGTACTTTCAGCAACAATCTGGTACTTCCAGTTAAAGAGAGCACCACAGGTTTTTCCTGAGATCAATCATAAAGGTAAACTGTTTTCCCTCTTCCCAAATTACCACTGAAAAATGGTTTAATAAGAGTATAACTTAACCTTAATAGTAAACCTAGAATGGAATGGCACAGAATAGCCCACCATAAAAATGTGAGCAAAAACATTTGTAATCATTCCTAACTAAATAAAATTAGTTATTAAGAAACCATAACTGCATATTTTTAGTCTTATAAAATCTCAGACAAGTGCATCCACCCACACACTCTGAGCTTTTGAATCTAACAATGGGCCAGTCTTTAAAGGGGCCATGTACTAAATTCTCAGAAATTTTTATATGGTCTGGCTACTCTTGTCTATGTGTGCCTCATTGAGCAATTTTAGTACAATAACTAAAGAGGAAACAATACTATAATTCTACTTGACATTTTTGTTGTTTGGGAAAATACCACAAAATGCTCACTTAGATGCCATCTGTGACATTTGCCCAGGAATGTTTCCAGTTAATTGAACACATTACAAAGCACATACTGTGCTTTAACCATTAGAGTATATGAAACATCAGTCTGCATCTTCTACCAGTATACCCTCAGAATCACCAGTAGTGATAAAAACTAAAACTTCAACTTAAAAGTACACCTGACATGGAATTGCATGACAACCTCTGGAACCTACATACAACCTGAAGATTGCTCCATATTGACACATGTTATATTTAAACATAAGACAAGAGTGAAGTCCTTATTATATGAAATGAATAATCCCTTGCAATTTTCTCCAGCTGTGTATTTTACTTTACTGGTTATAATGAGGCATTTAAGTATAATGTATGTACAAAGTCCATATGCTATGGAAGTGCCTCTGACTCCCAAGTTTTTGTAATTGTCCTATCCTCTATATTCACACTTGCTTATGCTTATAATCTGAGACTTTCTTCTAACAACAGCACATACTAATTTATAACATTCTACCAAAGATCTTTTATCAAGTTTCAGCCAGAGGTCAAATAATTTATGTTTCGGAAAGATGATCTCTGCATTTAAAATTTATTGTTTTTATGGAGGTTGGGTCTCTAAGTGCTCATCATTTTCACCGCTCGTGAAATATACCAGCCCTGGCTGAGCCATTTCTTCTTAATACTGAGGATTTCTTCATGTTCACTCGATCTAGCAGACTTACAATTATGAATCATCAGACTAGCCGTAAGTTATGATCCTCACAGTAACCACTAATGAAGGTTGCCAAGCAGTTAAAATATCAAAGCAACATATATCAGAACATTTTTGAGAACAGAGATAGGCTTCCAGTGTTGCATTTCCCAGATATTTATTATATAGAGTAAATTACATCATCGGCTGCCTCCTACACTGACAACCTTGCACTCCAAGGCTTAAGCATCAGGTTTTAATAACCGCTACTTGGCAATCCTGTGATCATCTTCGGAAGATGAAAGGAAGCGCTGCCTGCTGCAGGCCGCCTGCTCCGTCAAAACAAAAGAAAACTTCAGAGGAAGACACACAGATGCATCAGGAGTTAAATCACAAATGCACTGCACAGAAGTCACGCATAATAGTTTGTCATTCTCTCTTCATTTCAAAAAGTTCTAGGTGGCTACAAGTGGTCTCTCCCTGTTCTTCAAAGCACTTCTTCTGGCAGAGAGAATACATGGGTGTCATAATAACCCTGAAGGAGTCTTCTGAACTTCTGTTTACATGGCTTTTATAGATAAGATAAATCTTTATTGTCATTGTCCTGCACAGAACAACGAGATTGGGGATGTCCTTACATGTTTATAGATGTTTGTTTGTTTATTATTAGTTTCACAATTTTTTTTGTTTTTATATTGAGTGACTTATATATGTACCAGTATATTGTACTTTTGGGTCTGTTAACTGATCAGACTAATTTTATATGTTAGTAAAGGTCTCCCTTGCTTGAAAGCCAGTCATATCCGACTCTAGGGTTCAGTGCTCATCTGTTTCAAAGCTGAAGAGCCAGCGCTGTCTGCTTCTGCAGACGTTTCCGTGGACATGTGGCAGGCATGACTAGACACCAGAGGGCACAGAATGTAGTTACCTTCCCACTGAAGTGGTCCCTATTTATCTACATGCAATTTCTTGCTTTCAAACTGCTAGGTTGGCAGGAGCTGGGACAAAGACGGGAGCTCATTCTATCCTGCAGTACTCGGGAATCGAACTGCTGACTTGCTGCCTCCCAGTCAGCATCTTAGCTACTTGAGCCACTAAAGCCCCAATTTTATATGTTAGATGAGCGGAATAGAAATTGAATCAATCAATCAACCACACCAATCTTCATTCATTCATTCATTCATTCATTTATTCGATTTATACCCCGCCCTACTCGACCAGGGCCGACTCTGGGCGGCTTACAACAAATAAATCAAATACAGTATACAAAAATTACAAATGGTACAGTGTTACAATACAGCAAATTAAACAATAAATATTAGAAATACAAGATCCATAAAACACAGTATAACAGCAATAGCAACAATGTGATCAATATAATCAAAGGATATAATTTCAAAAATACCAAAAAATACAGAAATGCAATAAAGACATAAGCAGCAATAGTAATACAATAATTAATCAAAAAATACAGTTAAAACGATCAATACAAAAATACATACATAGGCCAGAGGGCACGAAAGGAAAGTCCTCAATTCCAACTGCACAACAGTTGCAAGTAGCCTAAGAACCCCAGAACAGTGTAAGAGTTCCAGGGTAGGCAGGAATCCCTCCTCGCACCGTCATCTCCACCGGCGGGGAGAGCGCAGCTGCGGCTCCGGCGGCGTTTTCGGAGCCTCCCGGGCCACGGGAGGCTCCCTTTATCCCCCCGCCGGTGGTGGGGGCGGGGAGAGCGCGGCTGCGGCTCCGGCGGCGCCTTCGGAGCCTCCCGGGCCACGGGAGGCTCCCTTTATCCCCCCCGCCGGTGGTGGGGGCGGGGAGAGCGCGGCTGCGGCTCCGGCGGCGTTTTCGGAGCCTCCCGGACACGGGAGGCTCCCTTTATCCCCCCGCCGGTGGTGGGGGCGGGGAGAGCGCGGCTGCGGCTCCGGCGGCATTTTCGGAGCCTCCCGGGCCACGGGAGGCTCCCTTTATCTCCCCGCCGGTGGTGGGGGCGGGGAGAGCGCGGCTGCGGCTCCGGCAGCATTTCGGAGCCTCCCGGGCCACGGGAGGCTCCCTTTATCCCCCCGCCGGTGGTGGGGGCGGGGAGAGCGCGGCTGCGGCTCCGGCGGCGTTTTCGGAGCCTCCCGGGCACGGGAGGCTCCCTTTATCCCCCCGCCGGTGGTGGGGGCGGGGAGAGCGCGGCTGCGGCTCCGGCGGCGTTTTCGGAGCCTCCCGGGCCACGGGAGGATCCCTTTATCTCCCCGCCGGTGGTGGGGGCGGGGAGAGCGCGGCTGCGGCTCCGGCGGCGTTTTCGGAGCCTCCCGGGCCACGGGAGGCTCCCTTTATCCCCCCCGCCGGTGGTGGGGGCGGGGAGAGCGCGGCTGCGGCTCCGGCGGCGTTTTCGGAGCCTCCCGGGCACGGGAGGCTCCCTTTATCCCCCCGCCGGTGGTGGGGGCGGGGAGAGCGCGGCTGCGGCTCCGGCGGCATTTTCGGAGCCTCCCGGGCCACGGGAGGCTCCCTTTATCTCCCCGCCGGTGGTGGGGGCGGGGAGAGCGCGGCTGCGGCTCCGGCGGCGTTTTCGGAGCCTCCCGGGCCATGGGAGGCTCCCTTTATCTCCCCGCCGGTGGTGGGGGCGGGGAGAGCGCGGCTGCGGCTCCGGCGGCGTTTTCATTTCTATTAAGACTTTATATTAAGACTTCATTTATATTTCATTTATATTAAGACTTTGCTTTAAATCCGTGGAAGTGAAAAACCAAGATTATAATGAAAACAGATAATAATAAAAGGCAATAAAATGCAAGCTTCCTCTATGACCAGTAAGACAGAAGGAAACAGGTTGACCCACTTGTCTAATTAATTAAACATGTTTAGCTGTCTGAACTATACTGTGACACTGCAGTTGATACTGACTGATAAAGACCAACAGGAAGCTGCCTAATTTTTCACCCCCCTTTTTTTTTTTTGCTTTGTTGGCCCCCTTCCCACAGGAAACTAAAACCATACATGCCCATGACTGATCTTCCTCTCACATCACGAAACTGGCCAGAGACAAAACGAAGAATGAACAACAGATGAATTGCCTCCTTTTGTCTTGTTCAGCTGCAGGAAAAATCCATGAGATTATTAAGAAAAGGAGAGACAAAATCAACTGGGGCATCCCTACCATTCTGTTCTATAACTGGGAAGACATACTAGGATGGGGCTTTCCCCTTAAACATGAATGATCTTTGAAACATTGGTAGCATCAAACTGGATGAATATCTTCACATCTATTAGAGACAAGTGCACATTGTTCAAATGACTGAAGCATAGAAACCTGTCTTTAGGACCTGTTGTCAAAAGCTACACTTTGAGATATTCCAAGAGAACTGGAGCCAGGGAAGCTGTTTCAAAACTGGAAGGGCATCTAATCCAATCTGAGAACCTTGGTTTTGTGTTGTACTTAATAGGTCTGGCCACTGATCATTCAATTTAAGGTCAACTTTGACACTTTGGAGTTTATTTTTAGTTTACAGAGATTTATGCCCAATTCAATTCAGTTTTTCCCTAGATTCAAAAAGATCTATAAATCTGTAAAGTCATTGTAAAACCAAAACAATTACAACTTTTAGTACTGATGCACATGAAATCTGAAGACATTATATATTCTAGAGAGGGGAATGAAGCTGCCTAATGTTAAGCAAACAACATAAGTTCTTACATACCAGGTATCTTTTAGCTTTGGGGAAGGGGGGGGGGCTAAGCTTAATCAATTGACACTTTATCTAGGCTAATTTGTGTCCTGGATATGAACTGATATATAAATTCATTTTGCTTAACTGAATGTGACCAATCTGCTTTGAACTGGATGTCATACCAGTCAGTTGAAAAAAGCTTGATTTAGAATGTGTGATTTGTCCAAATACAGTTTACAGCCCTAGTAGTTTCCAAACAATTGTCAGAACTGTCTCATATATGGGAAACAAGACACAGTTATCAATGCAAAGTAAATGCTAGTCTAGGCAAACTGGTTAGCACAAAACCCATCAATCTTTTGACTTCACCATCAAAGAAGTTATGACTGTCTTAAAAGGCAAAACATCAACTCGCATTTTTTGTGTGTGACAATATTTTCTTTAATTTCCATGGTAGATTTTTGCACTCAGTTTAAGATGTGCAACTCCATCTTCTTGTTTCTGAAGATAACATCAGTCAAACCTAAACACAGCAGTTCATCTTTCAGCTACTAAATGCAAACCATTTTAAACATCCTGCTTTCATCTTTACAACCTTCCCCACTTTGAACCATTCCAGTCTCAGAATGCACTTGACTTAAGAGGTACATCCAATCTTTTAACAATTTAATGTTGCAGTTTTGTGTTAAACCACACTACAAGTATCATCTATAGCACAATGTCATAAATCAAAGCCTAACATCTGGGGGGGGGGGGAGAGAATGATATTCTTTCCACATAAAGAGCTGACTACAGAAATCTTGATGTTCAGTTTTCACAGGAGATCAGGGAACAGATTTACAAGTCAAAAATCGATACCCAACCAAACTAAAAGCAGGTTTTTCAAAGTGATTCATATTAAGGAAATACGAAAAACTCTCTGCCTCTGGGAAGCAGAGATCATAGGCTGGGATTTCCATTTTCTTGGCCTATTTCCTTTTTATTTTTCTCTATAAAAGAAAGGTTGGCAACTTATCATTTGGGTTTCTTTCCCATTTTACTTTATGGGATGGAGGGAAACTCATTTACATTATACAGATACATATCTTGTAATTCAAGAAGCCTTTTGTTCCAGAGTCTGGCAGATTTCAAAACAAGATATCCTGACTGAGACTGTGATATGTTCTTTTTGCATCCATGTCTCTTGGGGCAAAATGCTCTGCCTTGAGCAGCAAACACTGTCTCTACCAGACATCATCATAGCTGCAATCTGCATAGAAGCAACTATGCTATATTTGGTAGCCAGTAATCTATTTTATCTAATCTATTTTATCTAATCTAATCTAATTTATTGTGCAACCAAAGATCAGCAATCATTAAGTGTTTATATCACTCTAGCACACTCCCTTTTGGATGCCCAGCATTGCACTGCTTATGATTGGTTGGGTCCTTGCTAATTTGCCATTAAGCCTCAGTAACAAGTGATTTATCTGTAAGGGTTTTCTGAGCAAATAAAAAGTGGCAAAGCTCTGGGAATGTCCTATTAAAACGATTAGTACCAACAATGCAAATTCCCAATCCTTTGGTTACTATGTTTTGCACATACTATTGTGCATATAATGCATTACTTCTTTTGGCATAGTTAAAAACAATCTGTGGTCTGTCTTAGTCGCTGAGATTCAAAAGGAATAAAAATGCAATGGATGCTCTTTATTTTCAGGAAGTCCCACATAACTGATGATCACCCTGCCCTGACTCCTCTCCGTTACTAATCCCAGTTTCTTTAAGTGGTAATGAAAACCACAATATGTTCAGTTGCTGCAGCTAAATAAACGATAATGCACAATATAAAAATGTGTAATTCTTAGTGCCATTTCATCTTCATAAGTAAAAAGGCCCCAAAAGAAAATATTCTAACAACCCCTCCCCCCCGCCCCTCATAATAGTTTTGAACTGTATTGAAATGCTACTGCTTTCCTTCCATTTCAGAGATGTATAGCCAGCTATTACCTGATATGATGCAATTGATACCTGACCATCAAGAACTGCTCCACATTCATTGCATTCACCTTTCAGGAATATAGTACTGTACTATATAATAATCATCCATTTCATACAGCAGAAATGGAGTTGTCTTAGAAAAGATTCATTTAAAAACACCCTCTGGTAAACTGATGTGAGATATTGTGCTTCTGTATCCACAATTCAAAATGTCAGGAAATGTCCCAATACAGCTGCTGAATACAGTATTGCGGTAGTGCTGCCAGGAAAAAAGGACAGCAAACATTACAGGTACATAGCGATTGTGATGGCTGTTTTTTGACAATTGTGAGTGGTAGTGAGCAGAAGAAGGTATCTTGTAGACTTATAAAGCATCCTGTACACATTTATTCATCTAGGCCAGACGTTTGCAACCTGCGACCCATGGGCCTAATTGAGGGCATGCATATCATTAATCCAGCCCACAGTGGTCACCCGGGCACCTCTAGGATGGCCCCCACTGCCGGAAGTCATGATACATCACTCGCCACGGCAGCAATTGCATTGGTTTAGCGGTGTTTGGTTTAGCATAATTGCTCCATTTTGGGGTATTTCCAACACTCCCCTGTGGTGCTTCAGCAGGGACAGTGCAACGTTCTGGGACTTCCGGTGCCGGGCGGCGCATACGTCAGCACCTTTGTTTCCAGCGTGGAACCAGGAAGTCCCTGAATGGCAAGCTTCCCCTGTCGAAGCACCATAGAGGAGTGTCGGAAAGACCCTAAAATGGACCAATTATGCTCCCCAAAGCCTCCTGCTGCCAGGAGCAGCAGCAAAGATTGTGCAAAATGCCACTAAACTGATGCAATTGCCACTGCAATTGTAAGCACTGGGAGCAACCTGCCTCTGCCCCCTTCAGCTGCATGTCGGGGGCATGTCTGGCCCATGGCGGGAAAACGTTGTGAACCCCTGATCTAGGCTATGTTCTCTTCTGACCAACAGTGGCATCTTCCACATTAGCTGATGCCTAGAGAGGCCAATGGAAGCCAGTTCCTTACTTATGTAGCAGATGCAATCTACACTACTAAGATACCCTTCCCAATGTGTTCTGCATTACTTATCTTCCCCGACTTGAAATCAACTCATGTTGATTTCAGATGGGGAACATGAAAGAGATGCTACCCCTTCTCTAAAATACTGAGACTCTTTCCAGAAGAACAGAAGGGTCAGAATTACTTTTGCCTCATATCTTTGCTGGCTGTCACAGTCAGTATCAGCATGTGGGAGGCCAGGAGGGGCATCACTGCCACACAATCCAACTGCAGCAATTGACTTCTTTACATAATCCTACCTGCACAGGAGAGAAAGGGACCCACTGAAGGTTCTACCAGACCCTGGCCATTTCAGTCATTAAGAATGTATAGCCCAACCTTGTCTATAAACCTATCTTAGATTTTCCTTTTTTGTAAATATACAGGGACTGCAGTGGTTCAAGTGGTTAAGGCTCTGAACTTGCTGACTGGAAGGTCGGAGTTCAATTCTGGTGTACTACATGACGGAGTGAGCTCCCATCTTTGTCTCAGCTCCTGCCAACCTAGCAGTTCAAAAACAAGAAATTGCAAGTAGATAAATAGGGACCACTTGGGTGGGAAGGTAAACAGTGTTCTGTGCAGGTGTTGAGGCATGCCTGCCACATGTCCATGGAAACATCTGCAGACACAGAAAGTGCTGTCTCTTTGGCTATAAACAGAGATGAACACTGAACCCTAGAGTCGGATAAGACTGGCTCTCGAGCAAGGGCGATCTTTACTAAATATACAGTGTCACTGAACACTACACAAATACTACCAATTTCCATAAGATGATCAACCTGTATTTGTGTGTGGGTAAAAAAATGTTTAACTGACGAAAAAAGGAGTCTGCTTCTGGAATTTCCCTTGCTTGTAATCTCTGTGTGGTACTACCTGACTGGTATGATTCTCTGCATTAATACAAGCCATCTTGACTGTTGCCATTGATAATGTCAACGTTCAGGCTGTTCTTTGCTATGGTAAGCCTGACATCCTGTTTCCTGCTGGTAATATGGGCACAATATATATCTCTATCTATCTATCTATCTATCTATCTATCTATCTATCTGTCTGTCTGTCTGTCTGTCTGTCTGTCTGTCTGTCTGTCTGTCTGTCTGTCTGTCTGTCGATAGATAGATAGATAGATAGATAGATAGATAGATAGTGTGTGTGTGTGTGTGTGTGTGTGTGTGTGTGTGTGTGTGAGAGAGAGAGAGAGAGAGAGAGAGAGAGAGAGGACCTTAGCAGAACTTATTGGAAAAGACAATATTGCTAGGAAGGGGACGGGTGTTGCTGTTGGAAGAAAGAACAACCTAACATGAGATGCTGTTGGTTTACAAGATTTGAAAAGAACTACTAACGATAGGACATTTTGGAGGTCATTAGCTCATACACTCAGCATACCTCAGATGAGACTTGATGGTGAGTTTTTTTCTTAACTACCAATCAATTGTATAGTGACAAGATGGGTGGAAAAGGCACCAACGCTCTCTTAACATCTCCAGCCACAAAGTAAAAAAAAAGTAAGTTCACATCTTAAATAACTGTGCTCTTAAAATATCTTTACAACCAGAAACAGAATCCTTTCTTAATGCATGTTTGGCTAAGAAGGAGTAAAAATGTTCTTGAGTGTCCGCTAATTAGGTCCTGACTGGCAGGCTGAAAAGTTCAGATTATCCCGGCAACAATATATATCTACTTTTTAAGGTTGGTGCTGCTAAGCATTTTTCACAATGTTTATAATAGTCAGTTTTAAGCAGTCGAAAAGCCTTTTTAAAACTATCAATATTTCAATCCCTGCAGCAGGGATTCCTTCTAAATAAAAAAAGTGGGTAAGAACAACGATTTCCCTTCAAGTTAAACAAGAGTGGTCTTTTCAGTTTATTTGAACTGTTTCAGATCTGGAGACTGAAAAGGTAACTTGTTTCTGCATGAGAAATGGTAAAAAAAAAGTTTTTTTTAAAAAACATAACTCAAACCCTTTCCTCCAAATTTGGCACAGGGCAAGAATAGACTATGCCACATCTATGCCAAGTTTGGTACTGAGCCAAAGCCTAAATGCAAAGTTACCATTTTTTTTCGGGGGATGCTCCCATTTTTTGAATTGCCTTGTAGACTATTCTTTTTCTGCCAGCAGAATATCATCACTGCATGCCTGTGCAATAATTATGTCCCTTACCACAGTAGTATGTCTTAACACAGGGATTCACAACCTACTGCCTGTGGGCCTAATCTGGCCTGCAGTGCCAATTAATCTGGCCTGCAGTGAGGACCCCGGTACTGCCACCGGAAGAGCTGGATGAGGGCTGGAAGCAGGCTATAAACAGGCAAAAACGCACTGCCTTCATTCCCAATGCCACTAACAGGAAGCAGAGCAAGCAGCAAAAATGGGTGAAAATGCACCGCCCTCGCTCCCGCCACTACTGCCAGAAGTACTGGGAGCGGTGGGAGGAACCATGCCTCTGGTCCGCACATCTGTCTGAGTGGGCATTGTCCGGTCTGCGGCGCAAAAAGGTTGTGAACCCCTGTCTTAAAAGAACACAATGCTAGTTAAGACCTCAGATCAGAGCAACCTGCACACAATGTCTGATTTGTATGAAATGAAGTACTTTTCGATTTTAACAAATATTTTCAATTAATCTTTGCAGCTTTTGTAAACTAGTCCTCACCTTCATCAAGCAATGCCACAAAGCAACTGGAAGTTTCATTTCTGGTTTCAATGAATTATTGTTATGTACTTTGTTTGAATCTTAAATTATAGTTTATCTGGCTTATAAAATTAAGCCCCCATCTTTTTAATGCGGGCAGTTTTAATGTGGTTAGTTTTAATAGGTGGGTGGGTATGTTAGGGTTTTAATTGTTTTTAATATGTATGTTTTAAATTTTGTTGTGAGCCGCCCTGAGTCGGGTTCGCCTGATTGGGCGGCATAGAAATTTGAACCATAAATAAATAAATAAATAAATAAATAAATAAATAAATAAATAAATTTTACTAAACAAAGCCAGTTTCATAACCCAAGCATAGTTAAGACTAATCAATTTGTCTAGATTGAACAAAATTGAAATTTTTAGTTGAAAATGTAAGAAAAGTTTGTAATAAATTCTGGTCTTATCTTTGCCTCTTCAACAAGGGCAAAAGTTATGAGAAAAAATGAGGGGTGTGCATATTAGGAGCCCTAATTTAATGGTCAAGTCAAACCATATTCCACATAACCATCTTAATTAGTTAGAATTCAGACTTCAAATCCAACCTAGCTTAGTCTTTAAGAGTAAAAATATTCATTAAATACATTATTGATTTGTAGAAGGTTAAAGAGAATACAGATCTGTGACAGCCATAAGAAACATTCAGACACATAATGGATCATGTCGCCATGTATATAGGAAACAGACTGGTGAAGATTTTTCCATTCCATACCAAAAATTCCTTTCAAACAAAATGGCAAGAGAAATACTAAATACTTCTAAAACTAACTGTCAAGAGCTGTTGGATTGATACATATATGGCAGTATGCTAACTTTCTTGAAAAAGCAGTTGAATACTATGCTTTGTGATTTTAAGCCTTCACAGCCCACCCTGACTGAATTCAGTTGGCAAAGACACATTGCAATGACATAACACAGTGAGCAAAAATAAGAGACTGTTTTCCTGAGAACACAGCCATCTTTGAAGCCTAAAATATGACAAAAACAAAGGAGTACTACTGTAATTAGGTTTGAATGCTATCTTAACTCATACCTAACCATCTCAACATGAGATGCTCAAGTTTCCTATTCTGATCATGGCACAGATATCACAAAAAGTGAATTCAAAGAATATTCATGGTACTCATTTGCAAAAAGAATCTAGTAATAAAGCACCAACCTGGTTGATTGTATTAGCAGCACATGATGCCAGGCCAGTTCCAAGGGATGCAAGCAGGAAACATGTTATGTCAAATGGTACTGGTGCCATTGCAAATCCAGCTGATGCAGTAGTCACAACCAGAGCTGCAACAAAACCACATATACTATCATTCTAACAAACCAATGTATTCCTAATTTTCCAGTGATAACCATTACATAGTTATGTCATTAAACATATGACTTAGTTACATACAGTGGAACCTCATACAACAATTGCCCCGTATAGCAACGAAATCGCATAACAATTAGTTTTTTTGGGGAAATGGTGTCTCGCATAACAATTTCCCTTTATGGAAAAAATCGTACAACAATTTTTCAAAGGGGAAAACCACTTAGCAAAAAAAAAATTCGTTGTGCAATTCATCCCATAGGGAAAATCGCTATATGATGCATGTATCATATAGCAATTGTTTCGTACAACAACGAGCCCCATGGAACGGATTAAAATCATTGTATGAGGCACCACTGTATTGCTCTGTTCTATGTTCCCCCAATGAGAGGATAGGATCCCCACTCCTTACTATCTATTAAAACATGAAGATGAATGCAAAACAGAAAAGGGAATACTTCTCCCATTTGAAAATCAAGACTAGATACACATACATATAAGCAACAGTATTAGAGAAACTCTACAATTGAACAATTTATTGAAGCTCAATTAACCATCATTTCCAATCATGTGCTTCTCCAAAACTTAAGGCAAAAGCCTGTAACCCTTTAGCACACAACATCTATGCCACTTGCATACCTCTCTTATTCATCCTTCTGATCTTATGACAATTAAAAAAGAAACAACATAGTTTGCTGCCTTCCTACTTATTTTTTTTAAATTAAACTTTGTTAGAAATGCTAGGCTTCCATTAGGAAGTGCAAATGTATTTTCCTTTTTAAGAAGCAGTTTTAATTAAACTTATCAGCGAGAATACATTCAAGTCATTTATTATAGCAAAACACCAGCTCATTTAGAGCAGTAGAGAGAAGGAACAGTCTGTATAGCATTATCATTACAATGGCCTTCCAAGAAATTCTAGCATACTGTAGCCAGTGTTCTAATTAAAGTCTCCATTGATTTCTCCAGATTAATTTCAGCCAGTCATTTCATTGCAATTTATCAGGTTCTCATTAAAAACAGCTATACATTCACATTTATTTATACAGATATTTCTGTAAGTTTGCCTACTATCCTATAGTCATAAAACTAAGTTCTTGTTGTCAAGACCATTATATCAGATTGCAATAGAACATTTTAATGTCCTACCTCAAATTCGGACCTAACCTTCAGTTTCAAAACTTTTTGGCCCAACTATTCTTCTTGGAAGGTCAAATAGTGAAGATGAAGCTAAAGTACTTTGGACATCAAATAAGAGGAGAGGATTCACTTGAGAAGGCCTTGATGCTGGGAAAGGTTGAGGGCAAAACAAAGGGGAGGCAGAAAATGAGATGGCTAGATGGTATTGTTGATGCAATGAGCACAGTTGGGCGTGTTGAGGAGGATGATGGAGGATAGGGGTGCCTGGTGTGAAATGGTCTATGAAGTTGCAGGGGGTCGGAACCAACTATACGATTGAACAACAACAAATTCTAAATGATTCCTAATAAGGGAAGTCTGTTGAAGTCTGTAGTCAACATAGAATATGCTGACCTATCTTAAGAGAAGAATTTCCAAAGGTTATCCTTTTTCATATCAAAATGTGATTTATTTCTCATACTTGGACCTTCTTTATCCTAGTAATCCTAAACTGAGCATGAGTATTTTTGAGCCAATAGAAGGTATATGTCTGAAAATTTCTAAAGAGGAGAAAACAAGTAAGGCTACACACACATACTTGATCTTAGCTTATTATAGAGACAACCCACTATTAAGATGGTTATAGTAGTTGACTATCTCTATAATAGGATTTCTATTGTACTTTGTACAATCTTCTAATGTAGAAAAATAAGAGAACCAAAATGTAGTATATACATATTTGTTTTTTATGAACTTTTCATAAAAACATCATCACAGATCATACATGCATACTTGCTTACAATTTAAGACAAAAGAGAAACATAACTAGAGAGAAGGAAAACTGTGCAGCAAACATGAAAGAAAACGAGTTGCAGATATATAAAAATAATCTTTCCCATTATTTGAGGATATTATCCATCCCATATTTTGGTTTTGTTGTAAATACAATACTGTACAGCTTCTTAATAAAAATATTGGTGCTTGTTGAATGCATATTCCACTGTACAAAATACCAAAGATTTGTTTTATTTGTTAACTAGAATACTAGTTTTACAAGCATTTACTACAATTTCATGAATTTTTAGAAGAATCTATTTATGAAAAAGGTGTTGCTTTAAATATGTAGGAATTTACACTTGAACCAATAGCTAATGTGTTTCCATATTTAACAACTAATCTGTTATCCTATATTTATTTTGAATTAACTTCAACAAACATTTCCTTTACACTTTGCATCCTCCCACCAACCAGACTATGGACTGAACTAGAATTAGTGTCATATAGAACATTTTCAGATATTAGTTCATGGACTATACCTAGCTCTTTTAGAGTTCAAAAACATCCAAAAAGGGTTCCCAGGGAAGGCAACTGTATTACAGAGGGGGTGGAGGCTACAAATCATATTTCTACACCTTGACATAAGAGGCAAAAGACCAAATTGATAAGGAGGGGCTAATCCTTGTATCTTGACTCACTGCCTCCAGACTTTTAAAGATTTAAGAAGGATCTGCAGATCACACATTGGGAGTCTAAATTAAATGAAAGGGGGAAAGTCCTTTAAGTTTCCTTCAAGTTCATGTTTTAAAGATCTATATCAAACATGTCAAGCCCAAGATAGTTTATTACTTCCTAACAGTTGCAATAAAAGAAAAAAACTCAAACAATCATGACATGTTTTAAAACATTCACATTAAAACATTGGATTAGGTCCAGACACACGATTTTATGAATAGGAGGAATCCTTCTGTTTGTAGAAGTGAGTTAAATTCAATGCAGAAAAACCAAAAAGAAGCCATGGAATCGCTGTGTGTTCCAAAGGTGAGGACAGGTGATACCTGTATTGAACCACTAAAAACCTGAACAGCTAGCTTTCAACAGAAATCCATCCACTTTAGGCTGTGCACCAAAATGTCACACACAGTACCTACATACGAGAGTTAACTTTTAGAGATCCAGTAAAGGTATCACCTGTCCAAACCTTGAGATCCATCACAGACTTTCACTCCATTAAATAGCCACTGTAACCAGAAGGGTGGCATGGCAACTGTTTTTGCTAATTCCCCCTCTCTCGGGGGAAGGACACCTGGGGACTACAGCAGGAAAAGCATAAACTGTTGTTATACAGTGATACCTCATACCACATCCAAACCTGGTTCCACAGGTTTGGACTTTATACGGATTTGGACTTTGTATGAGGCATGCAAAATCCTAGCCGCGATGCCTCATACAACGTCCAAATCCTTGCCGTGATGCCTCGTACAACGTCATTTCCATTGTCTAAAGGCTAAATACATTACAAAAACATGTCAAACAACCCTGATTTTAGGGGACAAACCATACAACAAGTTTTTAACTTTTGAAAACTTTATGAAGTACAGGTTTAAAAGTGAACATGCCCCATCATGCAGCACAGTGTTAATCTACAGCCACGCGGCCGATCATCCATTTTGTACAAGCTACTGTAAACAATTACTCTTTGCCTCGTGCAAAACCCACAAGAGCAATGCACGCCTGCGTTCTGCCTTTTATACTGCCCAGGCACAATGCAACCTGGGAAAAACCCCAATGCCTCATACAAAGTCACAGCGACTTTGTATGAGGCAACTTTTTTCAAGGAATTAGGCGATGTTGTATGAATTTGATGTTCTACGAAGCGGACTTTGTATGAGGTATTACTGTACTCCACTCCAGCCCCAAATAGCCCTCCTCCCATCTGCAAAGGCATCTACCTTATCCATTGTGGTCACAGCATACAATAGGCCAAACCACTGTTTTCAACAATGTTAGACAAATTCCCTTAGTTTTAGTTTTTATGATAAAAATATGAGAGAAGTCAAGAAAATATAGGTGTCAGTCTTAACTGGATGACAGTTGGGGTGGGGGATAAATATTTGAACATATTACTCTAAGTTTTAATAGTTCACAAAGTTAAAATTCTCCTTCAGTACTTTAAAGACTATTTCTTTCTTGAATTTTCGCATTCTGTTTACTGAAATACTAATACAGTACAAGGTTCTATTCTTAGAGGATAGCTTAGTGGTGGCTTAGTGGTCAAGATGCTGAACTTGATGACTGGAAGGTTGGCAGGCTAGCAGTTTGCGACCTGAGTGCTGCACAACAGTGAGCTCCTGTTGTCTATCTCAGCTCCTCCCAACCTAGCAGTTCGAAAGCAAGAAACTGTAAGTAGATAGATAGGTATCACTTTGGTGGGAAGGTAACAGCATTACGTGCACTCTGGTGTCTAGTCATGCCTGCCATATGATCACAGAAACGTCTGCAGAAGCAGACAACCCTGGCTCTTTCGCTGTATACAGAGATGAGCATCATACCCTAGCGTCAGATATGACTGGCTATTCTTAGAGCACTCTTGCATTCAACAGTAATTTAAAACAAACATTGATAACACTTCATGTAGAAACTAAGAAGCAACCCTTAAAATAAATCCTGGCCACCTTCACTGAAACCTAGGATCAAGCATTAAATGGAGAAAAAAAATCTCAGTCCACACTATCGTTCCTTTAAAAAATAGTATTTCATACATAAGACAACCACACAGAAACCACAGGTCAGTAGTTATTTTTGTATCTAAACCTAACCTAGATAACCATCATTACTCCTATCTGTCCAATCCAGAAGAATCCTAGGCACTACAGGATATCCCAACCTCTATGGTAGGAGTGGGCAACACACATTGGAGACTTCCTTTAGAGCAGTGATGGTGAACCTCTTCGAAACTGAGTGCTCTAGGAGGAGGAAGCGAGTGGGGAGGAGGCAGTTGTGCACACACACCCATGTGATGTCACCGGTGTGCCTCCAGTGATGTCATGTGGGCGCATGCAGTCCTCCCGTGGGTGCATCGCCGCCGCCGCCTACTAGGAGAGGGATGTCTCATCACCTCACCTTGTTCCGGCTGCTGCCTCCGATTCAGCCTCCCCTCTCGCCTCCCTATTGGCAGAGGGAGAGGAGTGGTTGGGGAAGCAGTGGCAGCGGCATGGGGTGGGGCTTGCCAGTGACACAGGGTGTGGTCTGCATGCCCCATGCCCCCAGGAGTCCACTCACACACCACTGCCCCCCCAAGTGTGCAGGCCCCATACACCCCATGGGTCCACACACACCTATGTGTGCACATCCTCCTCCTAGAGGGATGGTTGGGGTGTCTCATCGCCTGGACTCGTTCTAGCCACTGCCTCCTATTCAGCCTCCTCTCTCCTCTCCATTGGTGGCGGGAGAAGGATGGATGGAGAAGCAGCGCTGACAGCATGGTGAAGGGCAGGGCTGGGCTTGCCAGCGATAGCATGTGCCAACAGAAAAGGCTGTGTGTGCCCCCTCTGGCATGTGTGCCCCCTCTGGCATGTGTGCCATAGGTTCACCTGCACTGCCTTAGAGGCTTCCCTGCCCTTTGGCATTTGACAGAGTACCACCCCATCAGTTTTTAGAAACAAAAATCTGCTTGCAAAATCCCCTTATGGACTATAGAAACAGTTCTGTCATGTTCGGAGGGACTCCCAAACCCTCCCAAAGTTTAATTTTAGAAAGATACTTTTACCACTAGAGAATGTGAGAAAAACCCTTATTTTTATTCACCCCTTGGTAAATTAGCAAGATATATCTAGTAATCTTTACAGTATGTTATATTCTATTTTTTAAACAAACAAATAACCAAAGTGGTCTCTTTGGCCAAACCCCTCCCCTTTAGCTCTAAACACGGGACTATGGTCTTCAGGGCCCCAGGAAATCTGAAAAATGGCACACAGCCCCATGACATGAAAGGAGCCTCATTTGGGCGTCCCCTGCAAAAGTCCTTTCAACCCAGAGTAATCTTTTACACTAAAACACACAGCAGGATTGTAAACAGGTATAAAATATGAAATCAGAGCTATTCTACATGTCATCAGATATTACCTCTAACCAGCCACATGAGAACAAATAATCTACACTATAAAGGTGGAACAGATTTAATGGTTTAGACTTGATAGACAGATTGCCAGAAGAATTGTGGACAGAGGCGCGGGACATCAAACAGAAGGCAGCAAGGAAAACCATACCAAAAGAAAAGAAGCGTAAGAAAGCAAAGTGGTAGTCTGATGAGGCTCTTAAAATAGCTGAGGAAAGAAGGAATGCAAAAGGCAAAAGAGGAAAAAAAATTATATCAATTGAATACAGAATTTCAAAGAAAAGCAAGCAAAGATAAGGAAACCTACCTAAATGAACAATGCAAAGAAATAGAGGAAAACAACATAAGGGGTAGGACTAGAGATATTTTCAAAAAAATTGGGGAAATCAGGGGAACATTTAAAGCAAAAATGAGCATGATAGGGACAAAAACGGCAAGGAGTTGCTGATGCAGAAGAGATTAAGAAAATATGGCAAGAGTACACAGAGGGACTCTACAAAAGGACCTCAACACCCCTGATAATCACAATGATGAGAACATTGAACTTGAGCCAGACATCCTAAAGAGTGAAGTCAGCAAGGCCCTAAAAAGCACTGCAAACAACAAAGCCAGTGGAGATGATGGTATCCCACCTGAATTTTTCAACGCACTAAAAGATGATGGAATCAAATTATTGCATTCTACAGGTATATGCCAGTAGATTTGGAAAACACAACAATGGCCACAGGATTGGAAAAGATCAGTATATGTCCCAATCCCAAAGAAGGGTAATGCTAAAGAATGTTCAAATTATCGAACAATTGTGCTCATCCCACACACTAGCAAGGTTATGCTCAAGATAATACAGAATAGACTTCAGCAGCACGTGGAGAGAGAATTACTCTAAAATCGTCAGCCCTTGAAAAGTGGTCACAAACCGCAGTTAGAGCAAAATGTATCAAGCCAGTTTGCTTTCTAACAGATTCCTTCTACATTTTATGTCTCTGATGTCAACTGTTCCAGCTTTAGATTTCTTTCTGGACTCAATTCAAGGTGCTGGTGATTACTCACAAGGCCCCAAATAGCACTGATACGCTAGGATTATAAAAAAGACCAGCTTATCTTGCATTAACCTGTCCATAGGCTGAGACTGGATGTCTGATCTAAGAGCCTAATGTGAACACACATTTGGTTTGGGAGAATATAAAAAGTTACTCTGACACTGTCGGGATACTGAATTTTCTGTTAAAGAAGGCAGAATGTTTTTAGTCAGATACCTTTTTCTGGTTTCTAATTGTATGTTTTCATTTGATTCCCTTCTGGTTTTAATGCTCTAGCTTTAAATTTGATGTTAATAAATTGTTGCTTTGTTTTTAAAAAAACAGACTAATTAAGGCTGACCACCACAATAAAACATTAAACAAATAGATACATGGTTGTCTCCAGATAACTCCTGTCACAAATGCTCAAGAGTTTCTCAGTTCCACCTCTCTGGCTGGAAATGGAAGAACAAGGCAATCCAAGAGATCAATCTTTACCGAAATGGCTGACTATTGTACATGTTCCTAGTGCTCCCTCAACAAGCTGTAGTGGCGTAATACAGTGATACCTCATACAACGTCCAAACTTGGTTCCACAAGTCTGGACTTTATACGGATTTGGACTTTGTATGAGGCATGCAAAATCTTAGCCGCGATGCCTCATACAACGTCCAAATCCTTGCCGCGATGCCTCGTACAACGTCATTTCCATAGAGATACATTGTACTGTAACCCCACAGACTTCAGGGCAAAGTCAAGGAAACAGACAGGAAACTGACAGAACTTTAAGAAATCATTGTCTAGAGGCTAAAAACATTACAAAAACTTGTCAAACAACCCTGATTGTCCAAGAACCTGAAGAATGCTGCAAAAAAAAACCAGGAATGCTTCTAAAAATTCTGGCGAAAAAATTCAAAAGATCAAAATTGCGCTCAAAACCACTCCTAAACACTCTTTGCCTCATGCAAAACCCACAAGAGCAATGCACACATGTGTCCTGCCTTTTATACTGCCCAGGCAACCTGGGAAAACCCCAATGCCTCATACAACGTCACACGACTTTGTATGAAGCAACTTTTTTCAAGGAATTAGGTGATGTTGTATGAATCCGATGTTGTATGAAGCGGACTTTGTATGAGGTATTACTGTAATACTTTTCCTCAAAAGTAGCAAAAGCATCTTCCATAGAAATTAAATGTATTACACAGATACTGGTGCTACTGTTGGCCATAAGCCATAACTAAGTGAGTTCCTACAGTGCAAAAAGGTTGGCAACAGTGGAACAGATATTCCATTTTAGCCAGAGCAAGCAAAACATTTTGTTGGGTGAGGAGCTAGTAGCTCCTAATTTTTTTAATGCTATGTGGCAGTATATACAAGTAATTGCTTTGCTTTACATCCCCAATGCAAAGTTCTATTATTTGACAGAGTTTGTCTAGGGTAGTGATGGTGAACCTTGACACTCCAGCTGTTCTGGAACTTCAGTTCCAAGAAGTCTTGATCAGCAGGAGTGCTGACATGGGCTTCTTGTAATTGAAGTCCAAGAACACTTGGAGTGCCAAGGTTCACCACCAGGGGTCTAGGCTCACCAAGCTCAACAGCCACCAGCACTTCCTTCTTATCCACTTGGAACAATACTGAAAGTGTCAATGGGCCTCTGGACAGGAAAGGGAAGTGTCAGATCAATCAACCTGATGCCTGAATCTTTTCTTGGGGGTCCAGAGTGGAGCAGTCTTATGCAACAAGAATATTTTTTGAATATGAATTTCTATCATTCCTGTTGTTCCTGTTACTCTAAGAGCTCATAACATAAAATCTGGCAAGCTGTCAATACCACGAAAACATTATTTTTGACTAACACTCTGAAGCACTAAGGGATTTTAATGTCCAGATTCTAAGATGCCAAACTTTTGTACAGGTCTCCTCACATATCTGCAGGGGATACATTCTAAGACCTTTCAAAAATACCTGAAACTATAGATAAGAGTGAACCCTATATTTGCAACATACACCTTTGTCACAGAAGCAGGGGAGAGGTTTGAAATGCATCTGTTGTTCTACATGAGCTACCAAAATATCTGCCTCTATTTCTTGCAAACATTACACTGCAGACAGTGGCTTCTAGTGGCCAGCGCTGGTAGTGCACCACAGAAATTATTATTATTTTATTATTAAGTTTAATTTCTATCCCGCTTTCCTGACACAAGTGCCACTCAAAGCGGCTTACAACATATACAAATACAATAAACAGAGCAAGGTATACAATAAACTACAGAAGGCAATACACAATTAATACAATCAAAACATCAGAATATGCAAAAATACAATACAAAATATAAATAATTAAGCAATATCACAATGAGAATTACACAAAGAATCAACCTCATAAGATACAAATTTACACAATAAATGTTTGTTTGTTTGACTCAGTGATTTATAGCCCACCCCAATGAGTGAAGCACTACTCTGAGCAGCTAACAACAGGAGGATACAATCTTAAAATATAACAGAAGCAAATAAGAATTAGAACAGGGAAAATAACACATGAAAGCAAACAAAAATAGATTACCGTATTTGTCGGCATATAAGACGCATCGGAGCATAAGACACACCCCATTATTACCAAAATTGCCCACTATAGGCCACTATATACAGTGCAAGATGCACTCCAGCAAATTGGAAACAGTGAAAAAATGGATGGAAGTGGTGATATGCTCTTAGGAATTTTTATACTGAAAAAGGAAACTATGAATAACAATGTTAACAAAGCTTATTTTAGTAAACTTGGAGAAGCCCTGATATCCTGTGATCAGAAATACACCCACAGAAAGATATGCATGATGGATGGAATGGTGATTGCATGATCTAATATTTAAAAGCATGCATAGGAAATAGAAGGAGCACAAACATGTAGCCACAATCTGTAGAATGAAGATTAGGAAAGCTCTCACTTGCAAGAAGTTAAAAATATCAAAAGGTTTTTTTTTCAACTATGCTAGTAGGATTGGATTCAGTGGCCCTGGAATCCTTTCTACTTCTATAGTCCTATGAGTCTCCAATTTTTTGAAATACCCCGTACTTCCCCTTATCTTACAAAACAATAGAAGCAACAGCTGTAGTCAGAATCCCATTAAATGTTCCTATACAGAATAAATGGATATTATCTACTTACCTTTGTGTCTCCCCTGAAAGGTGACATTTTGTACATCGAGATCAATGGTCTCATCAATGGGGAAGGATTCTGATGTGGCTGTAATCTCAGTGATTTGCTAAATAATCCTTAGTGAGCAGCTAGGCAACATCACTACCAACATTAAACCCTTTTCCCCCCTAATTTTCTGCAGCTTTCTCCTGATATCCCTCCAATAGATTAAATACTGTACAAAAATGTTCCCGGCTCCCATAGTAATGAAGACCACATGAATATACAGCACAACTAGCAGCAGCACAAGTTGTAGAAATTGAGCTGCTTCTTGGTAGAGGTGGCCACCCTTTTGTCATAAAAGATCTCCTGCAACTCTGGAAACTGCTGAAACCATTACACAAGTACTGCAGCATTGACCATTTGAAATGGAAAATTGACCTATTTCTCTGTTGTTTGTAATACACAGTAAAATGCACCAAACCCTTGCAAAACAATCACTGACAACACTATTTATGTGTCTTTTTAAAATTATCACCAATACAGATTGGTGTCTAAAAACTCCTACTGACATACAGTGAGATATCAACATTAAAACCAGAATCTACAGAACCAAACCAGTTTGCATAATTCTACAGTGCTGAAGAATTATGGCCTAGCCTTTAGCTCAATCTTGCTTGCCAAATTTAAATAATAACATGTGAAGCATATGTGGTGAGGATGTAATGTGTTAAAGGAGTTTTGGGTAAATAGAGATTACAGAAATAATGGGTGTGGACCTTAAGATGAGTGTGGGTACCGCCTTATTGACTGATGTAGATAATTTGAACATAGATATGAATAAAAAAGACTTGTTATCTATTATGTTGACAACAGCAAGGCAATGTATAGCAAGAAATTGAAAGAGTGATGTTTTGACAAAAATCGGAGATTGGTATAAAGGAATGTGGGAAAATGCATTGAATGCCAAGCTTACTTGGGAATTGAATCAGAAGAAAGGTATAGTTAAGGAAAATAATTTTTGGAAAATAGGGTTGTGTTGTGTGTTTATTGAGTGTGTGTGGTTGTGTTGTGTGTGGTTGTGTTGTGTGTGGTTGTGTTGTGTGTGTTTGTGTTGAGTGTGGTGTTTACCCCCAAAATAAACTCTACCACCAAAACACACAAAAAAACTGCCCAGCAGAGCCAGGCAAAAAAGCTAGTATACTATAAGATATATATACAGTACACAAGGTGTATATATTTGATGAATGAGGTATGGGTTCAATATGAGATCAGTTTAAAATGATGAGCAATATAAGTTTTATTTTCATTAATGTATTGTTTCTACTTTTGTATTTTGTATTGTATGAATTGTATTGTGTTTTGATTTTTTCTGTTTTATTATTTCTTTTGCTTTGTTATTTTTCTTTATTTATTTTTTAAAAATTAAAAAAAAATATTTCAAAAATTATTTTAATACATTACTATCGTCCACACATGAAATGAAATAGCAGATGTTGTCAAGGAATCTGGAGCTACAATTCCAAATACAACACGTGAGAGTGAGTGACTACCTGAGTTACCATTTACCAAGGACATGTAAGATTAAAATACCAATACAGTATACAGAAGAAGTACCAGTAAATGGAACAGATGTATGAAAACAGTCTCTTAAATACATATAAAAATATCTTTAATACCTGTAAGTTTGATTTTGGACAAACGAGCCAAAATGCCCGGTAAGCTATCCAGGTCAAGTTTCATCTCTTTCCATTGCTTCTCTTCCTTGGATACAAGTCTCATTACAATTTCTGCATTGTCAGTGATTGCTACAGAACTCCGTACTTCACATTCATTAACCGTTGGTTTGCCAGACTTAGGTGGAAGAAGAGGTGAAACTGACAGCACCTCATGGCTTACTATTTTTTCCTGAGCCAAATGCTGTCCTTCAGTGCAAGGTGGTGCAGCCAATTCTGGGTGTCTTTCAAAGCAAGGTGCGGCTGCTGTTTCTGGTTTCAGTTTTGCTTGCTGCTTGAGTCCTTTGCTATGAACTGAAACATACTGACAGGCAAAAGAGAGAGAGAAGAGAGAGAGAGCATGAGTAAGTCATTTCATGACATTTACACTACTTTAAATCACAGCTTCTACATAGGATATTCTCTTATGAAAACACCACTGAACTCAGTGAGCAATTACAGGAGAACTTTCCAGCTGATTTTGCCCACTGTACTTTACTTGGGATACTTCTAATTAGTGGCACTCTTTTATTTTACACTAACTCCTCAACATATTGACCTCCCCAGGTGGTTTGAACTGTAACTCTCATCACCCCTGCCCAGAATGAGAACAGGTAAGATCTTTAGTCCAGAACATCTATAGAGCACCATGTTAGAAACATAGATTGCAATAATTAATACAATTTTAAGTCGCCTGCTTCTAATAACAATTTATGATTTAAAAATGGAACTAAACCTTTTACTCAGTTAAACCAAGATCCAGGAATTCATTTACTTTTTAAAAATATGAGTAACTACATTGGATTTAAATGATCTCCCTTATACATGATTTACAGTACATAAAAAGTTTTAAAATTTAGCAATTTGAAACTTAATGAAAAGCAAAATACAAAAATGTTTACGTTCATTGTATTTTCTCTAGCTTAGCTAAAACTAACAAGTTTAGCTCTAAAAATGAGAACATTTGGAGGTGGGAGATGATAGAATCATCTTCTCCTGCCTACTCCTTCCAAAAATGAATAACTAGATCCAACAATACAATTGCCACTTTTATAACTTGCACAAACTCTACCGTGTCTAAGGATGGTTTGTGGAATAATTTTACACTGCATTTGCAAGCAAGAAATAGCTGATGCTGCTGTGCACAAAAAGAGAGATTCAAAGAATTGACAATAAAGTCATCATCTTAATCTGTACTACTGATGTATCATATTGATATACTGTACTATCTTACCTTTTGCTTAAGGAAGTTTAACTTTTGAAATGTAACACTTCTTTCTTTGGTGACCCTAAGAAAAAATCCAAACTTGCGAGGCACTTGCTGCATGGCTTTTTTTTCTTGTAGGTACTGGAAAAATATTCCTATAAATCAGGAAAAAATAGATTATTTACACAAAAATAAAAACAGATCTAGTATAGTAGCTCAGTATCAACAAAGAGAGAAAGATACCCAGGAAAACAAGTACAGTATAGAGGGAAAAAGGGAAAACAAAGCTTGCAAAATCCAAAAGAAAGCATTTCTGTTTTCTTTTAAACTACCCATCAACTAATTTCTTCCATTCCCGATACTGTCATTGGCTATAAAATTGTTCACAACTAGACAAGCACTAGCAGGATGGAATATTTACAGTAAAACAGTTCAATTCAATTCAATTTTATTTACAGTCCATGACCAGCATAACAAGAACACAAAAGCATAAACACCACATTCTAAGCTAGTATTGCCCATAAAAGTAGCACCAAAGTTGAGCATTCACACCACATGGACTGTTCGGGGATTCTAACACCAGCTTCAATGTGTGCATTTATTACTGATCTTAAAATCTACTAACTATGATATAAGGCAGCTATAAAACTTCATTTTTTAATTGTCACCGTAAAAAGTCTCATGATAATAAAGGACAACACTGAGGTAATGTTTATAGCCCTGATGTGCATGCTTCGGTCTCAAGTCATTACACCTCACTTGTACTGAATTCTCAATTAAAAGCTTCTATACTCCCAACAAGCATTTGACTACTTAAGATTTTTTTTAATCTTTATGTACGTTAATCAAACAAAGCACACACAATAATGCTTTTTAAATGTATGAGAACCATGTTCTCTTTTAAAATAGCTAATTAGGTGGAAAGCTGGTAACATCAATGTGTGGTAGCAGAGCAAAACCACTTCCAGGGACATTTGCATTAATAAGTATGGGACAAGGCAGGGTATTTTGTGTGAAAATGTAATACTTCTGTACAATTACAATACCCCTTTCTCTGTTAAGAACCACAATTTTAGTCATATATATTTAATCTTTTAGGTGCTGCAAAAGTTTTTTGTCTTTTTTCTTATTTATTTATTTAGTTAGTTAGTTTTGTTTGCTCTCTCATATAAACAGAGTACTGAATGTGTGGTGGAGAAAGCGGAAAGCACAAAGAATAATAGCTATAACAAAGGACTGGGAGCTTACTAATTGATTATTGTGATTTTTTGACAAATATTCCTATTTTTGCAAACTAAGCCAATCTTAAACTAGGTGAACCCAACCCTATTGATTTCAAACGTGTTTGTGAAAGCCACTTAAGATTTCATCTATAAACATGGCATGCTATCAAATATGCTTTTGAAAGCTACTATCGAAATAGTACAATGCAATAGTACAGTGAAAAGGGACTTCATAATTTTATTTTATTTTTGCCTCAAACGTCGTCACAAGGAGCAAAATGATCATCTTTACCTATAAAAAGGGACGTCTGCACCCGTCCCTACTATCCTGTACCAAGCTGCCCGCACTTACCTTAACACCGTCTGAGCATCGCCGCAAGGGTCCTCCAGCCGCAAGTGGGGCGACCGCCCAACGAATGCAAACAAAAAATAAAAAATACAAGGCCCAGCATCCTCCGTGCTGCGCCACCCCTCAGCCAATGAGGCTGAAGGTCACAAGCGCAGAGGAGGCAGGGCAGCTGGCGTGTTGTGTGTGTGTGTAATGAGTGTGTTTGGTAGTGTTGTGTGTCCAGTGTGTATGTGGTGTGTGCGTGTGCATGGTTGTGTGCATGTGTACTTGCGTTGTGTGTAACCCCTACCACCAAAAAACATGCACACAAAAAAGCCCGGCAATGCCTGGCAAAAATATGCTAGTATATTATAAAACAATTCCTCCCTGCCTCTAACATGATCAACTGGTCACAACAACTATGAACTCAGTAATAGCAAGGAATACTTGCAATCTGTATTAGTGAAGAAACTACTCACACCAAAGAATTTTGTTGTTCAGTCACACAGTTGATTCCGACCCTTTGTGACCCTATGGACCATTGCCCACCAGGCACCTCTGTTTTCCACCATCCTCCTCAGCCCGCCCAGCTTTGTGCCCATTGCATCTTCAATACCTGCTAGCCATCTCATTTTTTGGCCACCCCCTTCAAAGTCCAAAGTACTTTAGCTTCATCTTTACTATTTGAACTTCTAAGGAGCAGTCAGAGTTGATTTCTTCTAGGATCAACCTATTTGTTCTCCTCGCTGTCCAGGGTACTCTCAAAACTCTCCTCCAACACCACATTTCAAAGGCATCTATTCTTCAGTGGTCAGCTTTCCTAATAGGTCCAGCTCTCACGCCCATACATTATCGCTGGGATTACCATTGCTTTGACTATGTGAATTTTTGTTTGCAAGGTGATGTCTCTACTATTAACTATGTTCCCCAGGTTTCTCATAGTTTGTCTCCCAAGCAACAGTTGCCTTTTTATTTCATGGCTGCAATCACCATCTACAGTGATCTTGGATCCCAAGAAAGTAAAATCTGTCACTGCTTCTACTTCTTCCCCATCTATTTTCCAGGGAGTGATAGGGCCTGTTGCCATTATCTTGGTTTTCTTGATGTTGAGTCTCAAGCCAGCTTTTGCACTCTCTTCTTTCAAACTAAGCAAGAGCTTCTTTAGGTCTTCCTCACTTTCTGTCATTAGGGTAGTATCATCTGCGTATCTCAAATTGTTGATGTTTCTTCCAGCAATTTCGATCCTAACTTGTGATTCGTCCAACCTTGCATTGCGCATTATGTGCTCTGTGTATACTGTAAGTTGAATAAGCAGGGTAAATCCTGGGCAACATGACATAGTATTTTCCCGTTATTGGTGACCCTGTGTGTGCGTGCATGTGTGCGTGCGTGCGCACGTGCTTTATATGCCACCTCAACCTGTGTGTGTCTGTGTGTACGGTTTATAAGCTGCTTTCCTCCCCATAGGGGATCCAAGGCAGCTTACAGGTAAACTATAAAACAATTAAAACTTTAAAACATACAATATAAATATCATATTTAAAACATATAAAGTAATTAACGCCAAGTGGCCTTATAATTAACAGTACTGTTCTGGCTTTCCAAAAGAAAAGCATTACTGAGCCAATTTCTCTCATATTAAGTCTTCCTCTTTACCAACAGCCTTCTATCTTTCCTACTCTAATTGTCTTTCCCAGTCTTATCTGTCTCATAATATGTCAGAAGTATAACATCCTCATTTTAGTCATTTTCAGTCCTAATGAGAGTTCAGGCTTGATTTGATTTAGAACTCATTTATTTGTCATACTGGCGGTGCACTATATCCACAAAACACTCTTCTTCATCTTATGCTATATCCGATTTCAAATATTGGTGATCATCATGGCGATCAGCCATGAAGACTGTCCTGTGAATATAATGCCATGGCTTTTCATCTGCCTTCCACATCACAGAGTCACGCCCGTACCACTGATCCAGTTCCACAAGTCACTTTCTGATCCGGAGACCTTTGCTCACAAAATCTTCATTGGCCTCAGGCCAATATTGATGAAGCTGCTGCCCTCCATCAAGATGGATTCAAGGGGGATTTAATCCACTTGGGGTCCATCACACTTCCCTGTGGATTTCACCAAGGCCACTAGTCCCCAGGGTTGTCATTGAGTCACTGGCAGTATGGTCTACTCGGTTATATAGCAGGATAACCTGGCCAGACTTACACAAAACACGACATTTTAAATAATTTTAATCTGTTTTCACCTCTGTACCTGGTATTCTGGACTAAAACTACATAAATGATTTTGTTACCTTTGTTACATACTGTCAAATCAGAATTGACTTGTAGACTTTAAACTATCCCGCCCACCTTGGATTTTCTACTGTCTCAGAGAGATAATTTGTCTCTTTCTGCTTCTTGTATCTGGTATTAATCAGGTCCTAATTTTAGGATATATTTGGGGGGGGGGAGCTTGTGGAACATATGGCTTGGCCTACAAATATTTACTTTACAAACAGACCATATTCTATAGAAGAGAATGGCTTACTTATTGAACAACATGGGGAAATCTTTGACTTGTTTCATAAACAGCATGACTGCCTTTTTTCTGTTGGCAAAGAGCGAGAAGAATTACTCTTGACCTGGTCTTTTAAGTAACTGCTTATATTGATCCCCTTGAAAGTTGCATGAACAAAACCAAACAACCTCTATTCTTTGAAGCTGCTGACACCACCTCACAGCCTTCCTTCCTCTTTATGTTCCGACACAAAACCAAAAGAGAGAGGGAGATAGTTAAATGAACCAAACCCATACTTTTTGAATTTATCCTTTGTACTTTACATTATTTTTGTCCAGTGCCAATCCTAAGTTCAAATCTTGGTAGAACCTGGTTCTCTTGAGAAAGTGTTTTTTTTTAAGAGCCTTGGTTCAATCCTGACAGGGTTCAAGGTTGACTCAAACTTTCCATCCTTCCAAGGATGGTATAATGAGTACCCAGCATGTTGGGGACAAAATGCTAATCAACTTGCGAACTGCCCAGAAAGTGCACTTCGCGCTATGGGGCGGTATATAAGTGTAATTGTTAATGCTATATTATATGAAGCAATTGAGTGCCCGTCTCTGTCCCAGCTCCTGCAAACCTAGCAGATTGAAAGCAAGAAATTGCAAGTAGATAAACAGTGGGAAAAGATCTTGGGGACATGAAAGGAGCCTCATTCGGGTGTCCACTGAGTGGGGTTTCTCCAGCAAAAACCGTTTCAACCCAGAATAATTTCTGACACGAAATTATTATTCTATATGAAATAATACATATATTATGTAACCATAAACACTTTGGGTCAACGATTGGCATCGAGCACTAGTTTGCTGGGTCAGAACCTTCTCTCCAGCTTTAGATTAGCAACCACTGCACTCAATCACACTTTCCCTTTGGCCTTTAGAGAGTCCACAAAGTGGTACGGACTACTATATGAGTGTTAGTGCACTTGCTATTTCCCATTGATGTGAGACACAGAAATCCAGTACGCAGCACACTAGGTAAGTTAAAGGTTTCCCTTGCTCGAAGGCCAGTCATATCCGACTCTAAGGTTCAGTGATCATCTCTGTTTCAAAGCCGAAGAGCCAGTGCTGTCTGCTTCTGCAGACGTTTCTGTGGTCATGTGGCAGGCATGACTAGACACCGGGGTGCACGGAACACTATTACCTTCCCTATTTATCTACTTGCAATTTCTTGCTTTTGAACTGCCAGGTTGGCAGGAACTGGGCCAGAGACGGGAGCTCACTCCGTCCTGCAGTACTCGGGAATCAAACTGCTGACCTTCTGCCTCCCAGTCAGCGTCTTAGCCACTGCAGTCCCTACTAGGTCAAGCCAAAGGAACTGCAGATTTGAACTCAGCAAAAAAGGTGCCTTCATCATGGCAGCTTCACGTCTGGCCTAGACACGGAAGAAGAAGAGGCGGAAGAAGAAGAGGCGAAGGAGACATGATGTGACACGTGTGGAGAGAGACGGAAATAACTACTTAAAGGTTTCCCTTGCTTGAAAGCCAGTCGTACCCGAGTCTAGGGTGCAGTGCTCATCTGTTTCAAACCCGAAGAGCCAGCGCCGTCTGCTGCTGCAGACGTTTCCGTGGTCATGTGGCAGGCATGACTAGACACCGGAGCGCGCGGAACGCTGTTTACCTTCCCACCGAAGTGGTCCCTATTTATCTACTTGCAATTTCTTGCTTTCGAACGGCTAGGTTGGCAGGAGCTGGGGCAAAGACGGGAGCTCATTCCGTCCTGCAATATAACTCCTTAGCTCTAAGATAATTGCTCCCACCCCATTCCAACAACCCACCCTCGACAGCGAACCCCAAAACCCTTGAGCCAGGCACCGAGGCGGAGGCTGCGGCACTGACCTTCCCCGCGGACGTTGGACGGACGACGACGCCTCGGAGTCACGGGGGACGCCCTCCCATCCGCCCACGCGGCCTGCCTTTTTCGGGGGCCGGCGAGGCAAGGCGAGACGGGGCAAAGAGAGAGGGCTCGGTGCCCTCACCTGCCTGCCCTTCGTTCCCCTCGGCTCGACTCACTGGGCGCCGCCATTTTAGCCGGCGTCCTCAAGCTTCCCTTCCGCGAGTCAGGGCGGGACTTCCGGTCAGAAGGCGGAAGCAAGCGGCCGGCGGCGGGCGGGGCAGCAGACTAGGGAGGAACCTTAAAACGCGGAGCTGTCGCCGCTCGCTCGCTTCTGCTGCTCGCGCTTTCGCCCGGGGTTCCTAGCGACGGCGGGTCGGTGGTGCCAATTTGGAACGCCTTCCTTCTCACAAGGCTTGGATGCCTTATGTGTGTGCCGGTCCCGGATATTCCTCATAAGGAGAACAAGCTGCCCCTGTTGAATTTCTGCCTGGAAGAGTGACAGGTGAAACTCGGAAAATCAGAATATCGTGCAAATGTTCATTCAGTCCAGTAATGCAACTTAAAAGGTGAAACATATATATGAGATAGACTCATTGCATGCAAAGCGAGATAGTTCAAGCCTTACTTTGTTATGATATTGATGCTTATAGTTTACAGTTTATGAAAACCCCAAATTCCATGTACCCCATAATCATCCCATAATCTCATGTACGCTGCACGCCATGATCATCACAATTATGACGAATTGAGGCATGGCATCTCTCGCTTTGCATGCAGTGAATCTATCTCATAGATTTGTTTCACGTTTTAAGTGAAATGAATGGACATTTGCACGAATTTTCTGGGTTTCACCTGTAGGCCTGTCGGAGGAGAAAAGGCGACCAAGTAGCTGCAAACGGTCTTGCAAAGGACATGTACAGTAATTTTGGTTCTCCGTAGAAATGTTTGAAATGGTAGCCGTGTTAGTCTGTGTTTCATGCGTATCAGAGAGTAAACAAGACAAAAAAAACTTGTGGCACCTTAAAGACTTAACTCCTGTATTTTAATTTTTTGCTTTTGTGGATCAAGTCCACATCGTCAGACTTAAGAGTGAGTTTTTATGGTCTTTGTGGACAACTGGTTAACATGCCATCAAGTTATCTCTGACACATGCAAACCCTATGGATGACATTTTTGAAGTGGCAGCCTTGTTAGTTTGTGTTTCAAGCATATCAGAGAGTAAACAAAACAACAACAAAAACAACTTTGTGGCACCTTAAAGACTAACTTCTGTACTTAAATGTGAGCATTCGTGGATCAAGTCCACTTGTCAGGAAAAAAATGTCCTGTCTTTAACAACCCTGCAGAGCCTCCTCCACTAACACAGCTAAAGGTAAAGGTAAAAGTTCCCTTGCTTGAAATCCAGTCGTATCCGACTCTAGGGTTCAGTGCTCATTTCTGTTTCAAAGCGGAAGAGCCAGCTCTGTCTGCTTTTGCAGACGTCTCCATGGTCATGTGGCAGGTATGACTAGACACCGGACTGCACGGACTGCTGTTTACCTTCCCACTATTTATCTACTTGCAATTTCTTGCTTTTGAACTGCTAGGTTGGCAGGAGCTGGGACAAAGACAGAAGCTCATTCCATCCTGCAGTACTCGGGAATCGAACTGCTGGCCTTCCGTCAGCGTCTTAGCCACTTGAGCCACTGCAGCTACTATTCCATAAAATTCATCCCCATAATTGTGTTTTTTTGGACCATAATCTGGCATGCCATGGTAACAACAACCTTGTGTTGCCGGTTAATCTTTCTCACACTAGGTCAGGTGAAGGAAACTACCAAAAGGTGTCTTCATTTTGACAGTTTCATGTCTGGCCTAGAAGAAGAAGCTCTTATAAACAACCCTGTAGCCTCCATCATGGAGCCAGTCCATCTCATGTTTGGTCTTTCTCTTTTCCAGCTGCCTTCCACCTTTCCCAGCATTATTTTTTCCAGACAGTCTTGCCTTCTCATGATGTACCCAAAGTACAACAGCCTAAGTTACATCATTTTTGTCTCCAGAGATTTAGGTGTGTTTTGCTCTAGGACCCATTTGTTTTTAGCTGTCCAGGGTATCTGCAAAGCTCTCCTCCAGCACCATATTTCAAATTAATCAGTTTTTCTCCTGTTCAGCTTTTGCATCCATATATGGTGATCAGGAATACAATAGTGTGAATTATCTTGGTCTCCAGTTATACATCCTTAAACTTGATCTCTAATTCCTTCAGGGTGCCTTTATGATTCGCAATCTTTTTCTGATTACAGTAACTTGCTTTCTTGCCTTCTCCTGAAGTGCCCAAGGTAGAACAATTTGTAGCATTTTCTGATTATGGGAAACTTGCAGGATAAAAGATGGTATCAGCCTGAGTCAGGTCAAGAAGCAAACTTATCTAAGCAACTAAATAAAGTGATTCTGGCTTTATAGCCCAGGAAACGGGTCAGTTATGAAAATTATCATCAGATCTTCCTTATTTGCAGATGTTTAAATATGAAAACCTTCATTAAGAGTAGAAAACAGGAAGAGCTCAACAAATTGATTAGGCTAATTTTTTACTTCCAAGTCACCAGGAGTTATAACAAAAGTGGCCTTTCCCATCCATCTTTTCCAAGCATGCAAACTAAATAATCTTGATGCAAAGGGTCGGTCTTTATATTTTGTGAAATGTATGGTTTATATTTGATTCTATGGTGACTGGCTACTGCAATGGGAAAAGGTTCAGCGGGAAACCAAAATGTTCAGTGGGAAACTGTCAACCGCCAAAGAAGAATGCAGATTATTAGTTGTATTTGCATAGAAATTCTTAATTTCATTCATGCCTATAAATGCCAGCTCACTGGGCAGTTAAGTCTCTTTTAAGGAAATATATGAATAATTTATTAGTTCAGGAAATTAGGAATTACTTACAATGATTGTAATTAAGATCAGCAATAGTTGTATAGTTTACACATTATCAAGATAATTCTGGCAATAATATTCAAATGGTAACAAAAATTCAAAAAGTACAGTAAACGTTTTATTGCAAAAAATTATATAGCTCAAACAATAAATACTCGTGTTACACTAATTAACTCTTGATACCAATAAATATGAATGGTCAGTTTCCCTATTATATCACTACTGCTGTTATTACTGTCTTGCATTTCTTGTTTCTTCACATGTCAGCAGTTGTCACTTCTCCAAGGAGCTCAAAATAATATTAAAGCGGAGTTGTTATTCTGCTGCACAGAGGTGCCTCTTGTCCTTCTGTCAAGACCTCAGTGGATGAATCACTGCTGCTCACTGAGTCCCTGCTTGGCCCTTTGTGGGTAATGTGTGTTACAGTTTAGAGCAGGGGGGAAAGGCCATGGGGAAAGGGTTAAACACTGCCTCCCCACCATGGCTCAAGATGGCAGCTGCTTACAAGGCAAAGTGATACTGAGTTGTCAGATACGTGTAATTTTGCCCTTCATGCACTGTGTCCTTCAGCTGTATGATTTGCTAGACACTGGCACATTTATTCCTGTGTGTTTGTGATGAGCAATACTGTTGTGGAATTCTCTTGAAAAATGTTCAGAAAGTGTCTTTCTTTCAGCCAACTATATGATCTAGCATTGCTTTCAAAATGATGGCCAGGCTGAAGGCTGGTCTGTTTGCCTTCTCTGGAGAGTTCTGTACTAGACTTAAGGATTCTTCTTGAAGAACCGAGGAAGTAGAAAGCAAGGACTTTTAATAACCATTTCTCACTGGAGGCTGTTGATTATTTGAACATTCCCTCCATTCATTAAGAATTAAATGCTGAAATGAATCCCTGCTGAGATGCAGTTGATTTATTTTTTTCCAGTTGTAATAGAGATACGGCCGGGGGGGGGGGGAGATAAGGAAAAATTAATTTGTGCAACTAAAAATATTGGTGTGCAATACTTGTGGCCCATTAATCCAAATCCAGTACAAACTGTCAGTTTACATGTGTCAACTCATCAGGGATTCTCTTTTGTTTGTTTCTGTCTTCTGAAACTGCGGATGTGGAGGGAATAAGCCTAGTACAAGCCTCTGGTAGGGCACAAGTGTGCAGCAAGGTGCTCCATTTGGTTTGATGTGTCATAAAGTATGCTGTTCTGACATGAAAGTTATGGGAATGCCAAGGCAAGAAGAAAGACATTGGGTGTATTTTACAGTAGCTTGTCTGAGAATGGTTTTCCATGGTGTTGTATAAGAATGATTCTGAGTTGGGAAAGTGCTTGAAAAGGAAGGTTTAATCAGCTCCCATCTACCTGCCAGATTTCTCATGCGGTTTCTGCCATGGGTTATGTTTCATTTAAAGGCCACTGAAGAAGGCTGATTAAAAATATCACATCTCTTCATTTTTGTTGTTGTTGTTCAGTCGCACAGTCGATTGCGACCCTGTGGACCATTTTCCTCCAGGCGCCTCTGTCCTCCACCATCCTCCTCGGCCCTCCCAGCTCTGTGCCCACTGTGTCCACAATGCCATCTTTGGCCTCCCCTTTCTTCTTTTGCCCTCCACCTTTTCCAGCATTAAGGCCTTCTCAAGTGAATCCTCCCTTCTCACTTGATGTCCAAAGTACTTCAACTTCATCTTTGCTATTTGACCTTCCAATCTGTTTATTTGTTTAAGAACCCATTGGTGATTTGATTTAGATTAGAACCTAAACATAGGTGAAGATTATTTCACATCTCTCCACACTGCACTCCTTCAACTATTGTTATCTGTGAAGAGGAGAAAAAGATACAATTACGTTTTCTGTATATTTCCCTTCACATGATTAAAATCAACTTTTTGCTCCATACTGCTATCAGAAGGAAGTACTTTGAATCATCTTGTATCACGATTCTGAAGCAACTGCAGGAGGCAAGACACTTTGTCTCCTTTTAGGGGAGAAACCAAGAAGCTTTTAGAAGCACAGTTGCACATCTAACATGACTGTCATATCACCTAAATACTCAAGTTGTTACTTATGTATTTTATATCTCCAATAAAATGTGTAGATCTGTGTTATGAAACAGTGTTGCAGGTGGGGGGGGGGCGGGGGGATAAGTGTGTGAAGCATCCTCTGGCTCTTTGAGATACCCCCTTCCTCATCTCACTGGTTATGTCCCTCACCACCTCCAGTAGGTATGCTTTCCACTGTTTAAATTTGTTTCACTAATTAATCTTTCTTTTTTCAAGAGCAGGAGACTTCATGTTTTATCTAACACTACTTTTCACTTTCCCTAGCCATCGCAGTTGTGTTTCCGGCTAATCTTTCTCCCACTAGGTCAGGCGAAAGGAGCTGCAGAATGAACTCACCAAAAGGTGCCTTCATTTTGCCAGTTTCACATCTAGAAGAAGAAGAAGATAGCTAGGATATACAATTGTACCTAATTTGCTGCTACAGCGATAAAATATTAGTTTCTAGAAGTTGATTTGCTGCTTTGGAAGGCTGTCAGGTTGTATTATATCTATTTAGCTTCCTGCTTTGGTAAATAAATTTTGTGTCAAATTACTCGGGGTTGAAAGGATTTTTGCTGGAGAAACTGCTCAACGAATGCCCAAGTGAGGTTCCTTTCATGTCCCCAAGATCTGTTGTGCAGCACACGGGTATCGAACCCTGGCCTTCAAGTCTTCAAGCTCAGCATCTTAACTACTAAGCCACCGCAGTGCTACTTTGATGATTTAATACTATTATATCATAGTATCAAATGTTCAGGGTTGGGTTTTCTAATTTGAAAAGACTTCTGAGAAATGTATATTTTTCTTACCTATTTGATACCCTGTGCAGTTTTTACTGCATGTGTTACACTGACTACTACATAAACAGCACATTTTGGGTATATGATGTGAGATTGGTGTGTGATATTTAACAATGGGATCCCCACCAATGTTAATTACAGCAGCATTATGCAGTCTGCTTTCCTGTTAGTTAAAATACTAAAGATAACTTTAATTAGATTTCTTTAGTGAAATGCAGTGGCTTCATGCGATGAGATGAAAATTTGGGAGGTTGTATATTGTTACAAGAATCAGCCTCATAAGATCCAGTGGCAACAAATGTCCTTGCTAGCTTGATTTGCCATCAGGTAATAATATAAACGTCCCACTGTAAAAATACTTAAAAGGAAGCACTCCACAGAGACTTGACATAAATTCCAGTGCAGGTTTAAAAAAGTCCCAAGTACAAAAAATAAATAGAGAGCAGTGGGGATACTTGCTGCAGTAGCTTTTTGCAGTTTGTTTCAGAAGTATACTGTAACTGCCATGCTGTTTTGTTGTCAAGCAGTGCTGAAATATTTTTTAATTTTAATTTAATTTCCAATTTGTATAGCTGCCCACCTCTTAACAACTCTGGGTGGCTTACAACATTAAAATCAGTACTACAATCTAAAAACTTAAAACCGGTAAAAACCTCAATTAAAAATGCAATAAGAAATTACTCCGACAGCTAAAAAGAGCGAGGGAGTGATATTACTATATCAGCCAGTAGGTGAGGGTCACTGCAACCCAGTGCCCCATACCTGCTTTGCCAGCCAGGTTTTTAGTTCTTTCCTGAAGGGCAGCAACTCCGTCTGGAGTCGTAGCTCAATTGGGCCGGAGCAGACACAGAGAAGGCCCTCTTTTCTGGTGGCACAATAAGAGAGCCTCTCCGGTCCACTGGTGGGGTGGACAGATATTCTTGGGGTGATGCGGTATCTTAAGTATTCTGCCCCACTACCATGTAGGACTTTAAAGGTCATTACCAGCACCTTGAATTGCACCCGGAGGCACACCGGTAACCAGTGCAGCTCCCGAAGCAGTGGCAAGGCACAGGCATAATGTCCGCACCCCATCACCCCCCGGGCAGTCGCATTCTGGACCAGTTGCAGCCTCTGAATGGTCATCAAGGGCAGCCCCATATAGAGCGCAGTCCAGTCTGGAGGTGATACATTACCTTTACCTATAATGTTTCTGTATGGAAGGAAAATGCTGGAAAGACTAAAATATAATCCTGTGCATGGAAGTGTAACACATAATGTGTAGAAGGATTAATGAAAATTGTAATCCCCCCCCCCCAATCGTTGGGGTAGGAAAATCTTGGTATAATTCAGAGAGTGTACATTGTTTGCACTCTTGCAGTCTGTTTTGGACGGACCAACTCACCCTGAATGTTCCATTTTTCAAGAGTGCCCCCATAGGGCAGATTTCTTCATTCATCAGGCACTTGTTAACACACTAGGCCATTCATTATTATTTTTTTGATGAATATGCAGTGTACTGGATGGGAGCCAGAAGTTGAGCTGAGGGAAAAAATATTTATACCTACACACAATAAGTCATGTCTGCCCCCAAAATTGGACTTTGCCTCCTAATCCACATGGCATTTCAAAACATTTGCAGTTCTTTTGGCTGATTAGCATTGGCTTACTTTGGCTCAGCCTCTTAGTGAGAAACATAAGAGGCCGAAAATAGCTGAATGCTTTAATTCAGGAAAGGGGAGAGAAGCTCCTTTGCTGACTGTTCTGCCAGTTCGTAACTCAAAGATTCCTCTGTAGCACATGGTGCGGTCTAGTTGCTCTGCCCTCAGAATGCAATAATGGACAGCCCTTACCTTCGATTCCCCTGTCCTTTTTTGTGCTGGAGCAAGGGATTTCATGACACTTTTTGAATTCCATGTTTTAGGGGAAATGTTCTAAGCAGTTAGAGTCTGGCCAGGTTATCCTGCTATGGTAATACAGTAGACCATACTGTCATGAGTCAACACCGATCACCATACAGCGGTTAACTAACCTGACAACCCTGAGGACTAACCCTGTTGCCTTGGGTGGCGAAGTCAACGAAGAAGGGTCATGGTCGCCAAGTGGAGGACTTTGTGTGCCAAAAGTGCTCAGGACCAGAAAGTGACTCACAAAACTGGATCAGTGGTACGGGTGTCCCGCTGCAATGTGGAAGGCAAATGGAAGGCCACTGCATTATATTCTCAGGACAATCTTCATGGTTGATCACCATGATGATAGCCAAAATTCAGAATCGGATACGGCACTTGAGGAAGACAGACAAAGTCTCCCACACTCATAGTGAACATGTTCCAGGATATCTACTATTATGCAATGTTGTCCATGTATAGCGACTTTTGGGACACCCTGTAGTTGACCTACAAGTTTTGTTTTAAAGGTACAGATGTTTGCAACCAAACATGCCTCCCTTCATGCCTGCATAACATAGCCACACTTCAGTGGCTTCCCCATTGCATCCTCTATTTGCAGATTTGAACTATTTGTAAGGGTGATAAGAGACTTATTAGTTATTTTGAACCAATGCAGAGTTACAGTAAAAACTTTATTGGAATGTTAATATTCATTTTTGAATGTAGATAATTCCAGCCACTGAAGCAGTCCTAAAAAGACATTTTGATTTCTCCAGAACAGTCAATAGTCTTCCCATGTGGTGTCACCATGCTCTCTGAAGTATAACGCATGCCATAAACACTGAGGCAGCTTTCCCCCTTTTGTTTTTCTTTAATACAAAGTTATTTTTTTATAAAAAAAATGGCCATGAGTGTTTCAGCCATTCTAGAGCTGTCATTCATCTAAACTGCTCTTTATTTATTGATAGAACTACTTTCTGTCTCTAGTCTCTCCCCTCCCCCCTTTTTTGGGTTGCTATATTTCTAAAAGCCCTTCTTAATACCTAAGGGAACATTAACGCATGTAGCAACCTTGTCATCTCTCTGAAAGCATTGCCTGTCTGTTCATATTGAAGCAGTTTCTAGATTTCCCTCCCTTTCCAGATAAAAATCCTTTTTCTTTCATTTATCTGACAGTATACTGCATTCATATTCATATATGACTGTGTACTGAAATTAATATCTCTTCCCCCAAAAGACCAACTCCATTTATTTCAAAAAACAGATTGTTCCTCTTTTTCCTTGTTTTTTGCTTTGAGCAAAAAAGAGAGACTGCCTTCCTTTGTTAATCAGCGATTCATGGGCAAGTTGTAGCTTCTGTTATGTTGTGTACATCCTTTAACTTCTGAAATTTAAACACCACTTAGTATACCTGTGACAACCAAGTCTACCTAGCTTGCCACCCTATCTAAGATCTGCTAATTAACAGCTTGATAGTCACATTCCTGTCTTAATGAACCATTGTCAATTTGGTATTGTTGTTGTTGTTCAGCCGCATAGTCAAATCCGACCCTTTGCGACCCAATGGATCATTACACGCCAGGCACCCCTATCTTCCTCAACCCGCCCAGCTCTGTGCCCATTGCGTTGACAATACCATCTAGCCATCTCATTCTCTGCCACCCTCTTCTTCTTTTGTCCTCCACCTTTCCCAGCATCAAGAACTTCTCAAGTGAATCCTCTCTTCTCATTTGATGTCCAAATTACTTTAGCTTCATCTTCAATATTTGACCTTCCAAGGAGCAGTTAGGGTTGATTTCTTTTAAGATCGGCCTATTTGTTCTCTTTGCTATCCAGGGTACTCTCAAAATTCTCCTCCAACACCACATTTCAAAGGCAACTGTTCTTCTGCGCTCAACTTTCCTAATGGTCCAGATCTCACAACCATACATTACCACCAGGAATACCATTGCTTTGACTATGTGGACTTTTGTTTGCAAGGTGATGTCTCTACTTTTCACTATGTTCCCCAGGTTTCTCATAGCTTGTCTCCCAAGAATCAGTCGCCTTTTTATTTGATGGCTGCAATCACTATCTGCAGTTATCTTGGATCCTACAAAAGTAAAATCCGTCACTGCTTCTTCTTCCACATCTATTCTTTAGATCTTCTTCACTTTCTGCCATTAGAGTAGTATCATCTGCATATCTCAAATTGTTGCTGTTTCTCCCAGCAATTTTAATTCCCACTTTGATTCATCTAGCCCTGCATTTCACATTATGTCCTCCGCATATAAGTTAAATCAGCAGGGTGCATCTTGGGCAATGTGACATAGTCACGACTAAATCCTTACACATTAGAATAAGATGAAACTGAAGTGCTGTGTGCGGCTTCCCATTCAAAAGCTACATAGAAGAAGATATACACCAAAAGATCCTTCACAGGAACTTAAGTCCGCAACATTGGACCCTCAATTACCATCTGTCAGTTTAACGTCAAGGGTATAAGCAGACAATAGTGTGATCCCTTAACAAGAGTCCTCAAGATCCATCAGCCTCATGTCATCTTGCTTCAAGAAATCTACACGGAAAATGACTTACAACTACAAACCAGAGGGAAGATACCAGGGTTTAACCTAGTGTCTGTGAACAACCATGCCAAGTATGGAATAGCCTTATTTGTGAGGAATGACATTACTAGTTACCAAGTTCTACCAATATCTTCAGACAACAACATATTTACTGCCTCACTCAAAATTAATGATTTGACAATAGTCAATATATATAAACCATTTGGGATCTCTTGGCCCTCCCCTCTCCTCCCCATCTCACATAGCTCCAACCTATTCACAGGTGATTTTAACAGTCCTCATACACTTTGAGGATACAAAGTGAACAACAATGGATCACTGACTGGATGGAAACCAGAAATCTCAAACTTATCTATGATGTCAAAGATAAGGCCTCCTTTTTCCTCTGCACAATGGAACAAAGACTACATCCCGTATCTCTGCTTCATAATCAATCACAACCCCCCTTGAGTAGTGTATGCTAGACAGTACTTAACAACTTCCCTCATAGTCAGCATGGACCAATAATTCTTCAGACTGGACTGCCTGTGCCCATTGTATGCTCTTATCCAAAACGAAGGTGGAATTTTATTTTAAAAAAGCCAAATGGGATGAATTTAATAAGCAAGTTGACTCCAACATATGATGGATAAAACTCATTTACAGCAGATTTATTAGAGTACTAAAAGGTGCAGCAAAACGATGCATCCCAAGTATGTTCCTGGCTGGAATGAAGAAAGTGAAAGGCTCTTCAAAGAATTTGAAGCTAAAAATGATCCTGACACAGCCTCCAGCCTTTTGCTATCCTTGGATGAAAATAGAAAGAGAATCTGGCAAGAAACTGTAGAATCCCTAGATTTCTTGCACTCCATCAGGAAAACCTGGAGCCTCATCAGGAAATTGGACACAGCTAACAGTAATATCAGATCTAAGTCAAGCATAAGCTTGGATGATATGGCCAAGCATATGATTTCTACAGCAAAGATCTCAGTTGAAAAACATCATAGACAGCAAGTAAAGCATACCCTGAAAGAAAAGAAACATACATCTTGTCGATCTACCGAATTCTCTTCCCCATTTGAAACACAAGAAACCAAGCAGGTCACGCTAGGATTAAAACCTAGAAAGGCAGTAGGAACTGATGGTTTATACCCAGAGTTCCTTCTTCTTGGCCCAGCAGCTATTAAATGGCTGTTGTGTCCGAACACTGAAAGGATTATTCAAACAGAGCTGGTTCAAACAACAACATGGTTTATTGCAGTGAGAAAAAGAACAGAGGAACAGGTGCAGGAACAACAGCTTTTATACAGAACACGATGGTTACATTTACCCAGGCTTCCGGAGAAGTGGGAAAACATTGATGAATCAGCATCAGCCATAATGGCACTTTTTTGCAAGATGCTAGCTTAATACACAATATTCCCCCCTAATGGGGGATCCAATCCCCATATCTTTGGGGTGGTCTGCAGGCCCGTTTTGGGCGCCCCATCTGAGGGGAACTCTGGAAAACAGGTATGGGACACCTAGTGTCATTGGCGGTCCTTGTGGAAGCCCCTGGGCAACCAGGGCTTTGGAGGGGATCCCTGAGCTTCTTGAGTCGGTGTTGACACTAATCCCAAGAAATGGAAAACTGTTTCCCCCTCCACTCTGGAAACCGCCAGTTCAGGGGGGGGGTGCCTGGAGAGACTTGCGCAGGCACCGATTCGGAGGGAAGGGGATGGCGAAAGAAACCCGAGCCTACTTCAAAATCTGGGGGCTCCGATCAACTTGAGCTAAAGGACTCATCAAACTCTACCCCCAGGGAAATGTTTTGCCCCACAACCCGGGGACGCATCTGGTCCGCATGCCTTCTCCAGACCAACCCATTATCCACGAGCACTTTATACGATATGGGCCCTGTCTGTTCTAGGACTTCTCCCCCTAACCACTGGGACCTCTGTGCATAGTTACAACAATACATGACCTGCTCCACCAAAAACCCTTTGGAATTGCATACATCAAGGCTCCATCCCCTGTCCATTATGCGGTGCAGGTCTAAACGGTCAAAAACCAAAGACAACTTCCTCTTCATTAACAGGTCCGCTGGGGAAAACCTGGAGGCTAAAGGGGTGATCCTGTGGGTGAAAAGGAATTGACATAACTGCAAGTCTAAATCTCCAGACCCCATTCTTTTAAGGGTCTCCTTAAGCGTTCGAACCTGCCTTTCAATTTGCCCATTCGTGGCAGGATGGAAAGGGCAGCTGTTATGTGACAAAACCCATTTTGTTTGATGAAATCCTGGAATTCCATTGACATAAAAGTTGAAGCGTTGTCAGAGACGACAATGTCGGGCAACCCGAAGGTGCAAAACAGCCTCCTTAGCTTGCGAATTGTGATGGCTGCTGATGTGTTTGAAACTGGTACCACTTCTAATCATTTAGAAAATGAATCAACAATCAATAAGAATAAAGCACCATGGAACGGCCCAGCAAAATAAACATGAACCCTCGACCAGGGGCCCTTGGCCATGTCCCACTCCCTCGTGGGCTGGTGGATCTCCTCCTGCCTTGAAGACTGGCACTCTCGACAACACCCCACCCAATCCTCAATATCCAAATTGAGTCTGGGCCACCAAAAGTAGCTCCTAGCAAGCGCCTTAGAGTGGACAATGGCAGGGTGACTGACGTGTAGCGTACGTAAGACCTTGCTTCATAGTGCTGGGTGGGTGACTACCCTTTCCCCCCATACCAAACATCCCCGCTCTAATGACAGTTCATGCCATTTAGTATAATAGACCCTAAACTCTTCAGCCACAGGTGGTGATGGCCAATCCTTTTGTACCCATGACATCACCTTGGACAACTGGGAATGTTTTTTGGACACTACACCGATGTCCTCCACAGACATGGGCAGGGAATCTAACACTTTGATCATCAGTACCTGACGGTCTACAGCGACCTTGCCCACACACTCGATGGGGGACCTGGAGAGGACATCCACATTTGATATAGAAGCCCCTGGGCGATGTTGCAAACTGTACTGATAAGCCTGCAAAAACATTGCCCACCGAAGCATCATTGGGGACAAAATCTGTGGCATTGGCTTATCTGGGGCAAAAACGTGCAGGAGTGGCTTATGATCTGTAATGATTGTGAAAGGCCACCCATAAATGAAATCATGGAATTTCTTGGTTCCTGCGATAATTGCCAGGGCCTCCCTATTAATCTGTGTATACTTCCGTTCCGTATCTGACAGAGACCTTAAAAAGTAGGCAATCGGTGCCTCTCTACCCTCCCCCAGGTCATGACAGAACCGCCCCAACCCCTACAGGGGAAGCATCACAGACCAGGACAATCAGCTTGCTGGGGGTGAAATGAGTGAGGATAGCATTGGATGTAAGGAGTTTCTTAACCTCTCTGATTGCCTGCTCCTGCGGGGGACCCCAACACCAAATGGCATGTTTCCGCAACAGGTTGTGCAGGGAAGCCACCATGGTTGCCTTTGGGGGAAGGAATGAATGGTAGAAGTTCAAGAGTCCTAAAAAGGACTGTAGTTCAGACTTAGAAGTCGGCTGTGGTGTGTTCAAAACCGCCGAGACTTTTGAATCGGCCGGTTCGACACCCTCAGCGGTAATTTTGAACCCCAGGAAATCCACTTCTGTAGCAAAGAAATAGCACTTCTCCTTTTTTAAGGCAGAGACCCACGTTTTGAAAACGCTTCAGCACATTACCCAACTTGACAGCAAGGTCTTCCCTATACTTTCCTGATATTAAGACATCATCGAAATAGGGCAGAATCCCAGGGAGACCCTTAAGCAATCTTTCCACCAAATCTTGGAAAATACCCAGGGCTGCATTAACCCCGAACTGTAGGCGATTGATCTTAAAGGCATCCATATAGGTCGTGATGGTCTGGCATAACACTGAGGCGGGAGTAACAGGCAGCTGCTGATAAGCTTGAGCCAAGTTGAGTTTGGTGAAACAGTTCCCACCATGGAGCGAAGCCAGGATACAGGATAAGAGTTCGGGTGAATGGCCTTATTTATAGTACATTTGTAGTCCATGCAGATGCGGATGTCACCATTGGATTTGATGGCTGTAACTATCGGAGTCTCCCAGTTGGTGGAGTCCACCGGCTCCAAAATGCCCTGTGCAAATAGTCTATCGAGCTCCACCTCTATACGGTCCTTCAGCGCAAAGGGCACCCGGCAGGGCTTCATCCTGATGGGGGCAACATTAGGGTCCAAGTCAAAATGGACCTGGGGGGGCTTTGTATGTACCCAACCCTGAGCAGAAAACATCCGGGAACTTATCACATGTAGACTGAAAGGTGTCAGACCCCACCAAATTGATACCCAAAATGGCAATACCCAGGGGCCTAAACAACTGAGTCCCCAGGAAGTTGCTCTTACCCATCTTGACCACAGCAAGGGGAAGGAGGGAAGACATATGACGGAAACATACACGAGAGTTCCTGATGTCCATCACAGAAATATGTCCGCCCTGCACGTCACTCAACCTGACCTTCAAGGCCCGCAGCTTGGGACGGGCAGATGGGGGCATATGAGAAAATTCATTCTGCGTGATGATAGAGAAGGATGTCCCCGAGTCCACCTCCATGTTGACTGGACACCCTTGGATCTCGACATCGAGAAAAAACTTTTTGGAGACTGTCTGGACACCGGAACTGGAGCATCGGCCCTCATAGACTTTAGATATTGGGTAGTCCCTCTCCTGGTGAGCACTATCCTTATGTGACCCTTTTGAATCCTAGCAGCAAACCTTGGAAATGTGCCCTTTCTTTCCACACCGGTGGTACTCGGCATCTTTAAAGGGGCAGTCAGTACGGAGGTGTCGTCTCCCACACCCCCGGCATGGCGCAATGGCATCCTTGCGTGGAGTTGCAGACACAGTTTGCTGCCACTGGACCTGACCAATGTGGTCCTCCCCTTCTGAGCCATTGATGCCTACTACCAGCCTGTCCCTCAGAGCTATGTCCAAATTTTCCCATTGACACGGGATGGTGCATGAAAGAGTGCCGCAACATATTCAGCAACAGATTCCCCAGCCTTCTGGTCACGTCTGTAGAAAGCTACACATGTTGGAATCTCAGCAATCTTGGGCCTGAAGTGGTCCTGTAGGATGGTCAGGATATCTTTAAGCGCAATATCTCTTAGCAGCTTCGGCAGCACAAGATCGTTGAGGAGTTTTAGCAACTGCAATCCGCAAAACATGAGGAATGTTGACTTTTTTAGTGTCGATCCTCTGGGACGTACAATGATTTTCAAACTGGAACTCGTACATTATCCAGGACTCTGGTATCGTGATGTCGAAGGGGCCCATCGATACAGAGGCTGATGCCACCATCTGATCCCACCTTCATTGCCAATTGTTGTGTCCGAACACTGAAAGGATTACTTGAACAGAGCTGGTTCAAACAACAACATGGTTTATTGCAGTGAGCAAAAGAACAGAGGAACAGGTCAGGTGCAGGAACAACAGTTTTTCTACAGAACACGATGGTTACATTTACACAGGCTTCTGGAGAAGCGGGAAAACATTGATGAATCAGCATCAGCCATAATGGCGCCTTTTTGCAAGATGCCTTTAAGCATAAGTAAGCTTAATACACAACAATGGCTTACAAACTTTTTTCAAACATCTTAGAGACAGGCAACTTACCTCCTCTTTTTAAGAAAACCAAAGTCATAGCAGTGCTAAAGCCAAGCAAGGGTCCAGTAAAGGTGGGTAGCTACAGGCCTATCACTTTTCTCAGCGTTACTATGAAACTCGTTCAAAGGCTCATATACAACAGAATATCTCAGACAATCAACCAGCTTATCCCAATTGAGCAAACAGGATTTAGACCTGGAAGAGGCTGTGATGAACAGGTCCTTGCTTTAGTTACCCATATGGAAGTTGGATTTGAGAATAAGATGGTGAGCACAGGTGTCTTCCTAGACCTAACTGCTGCCTATGACACCGTGTGGCAAGACAAACTCCTCCTTAAACTCATCAGTATCATCCCGTGTCTAAAACATATTATATTACTCAGAAACATGCTGAGCAACAGACATTTCCAGATATTTTCAGATGACTCTAAGAGGACAATATTCATGATAAATGGTGGTCTTTCCCAGGGTTCTGTGTTGGCTCCTTTACTATTTAACTTGTACTCACATGACCTCCCGAATACTATATCTAGGAAATTCATTTATGCAGATGATATAGCATTGGTCGCTCAACATCAAAGCTTCACTGGGACTGAGTCAGTGCTTTCATCAGACTTAAAAATCTTGGACATTTGCCTCCATCAGAATAGTCTCAGACCAAACTTCTATTTCAACTTTTCAAATGTGAAACATGAATGCGGGGTATAAACCAGCTGTATCATTCAGAAGAGAAAATTTGCAATACTGTAGTAACCCCAAGCACCTGCAAGTCTCATTAGATAGGTCTTTGACCTATAAGTGCCACCTCTCCAATGTGTCAGCAAAGATTAAAACCACAAACAACATCTTACAGAAGCTTAGCAGGCACTTTTTGGGGTGCCAGCACTCAAGTTCTTAGATCCACCACTCTAGCGTTATCATATTCTGCGCTGAATACTGTTGTTCATCTTGTCTTAATAGTGCACACATAGGATTAGTAGACACAAAGCTATATCAGGCTATGCATATATTCACAGGATGTATTTGACCAACAAACACCCACTGGCTCCCCATCTTGAGCCATATGCCACTGCCACCACTAAGAAGATCACTGGCATTATTAAACCAATGGATAAAAATATTAAACAATCCTCCCCCTCCAATCCATGCCAATATAACTGCCCCCTCATCCCAACAATTAAAAACTAGACATCCTGTTTGGTGCACTGTAATCAACCTACAAAATAACCATTTTAATATCTCAGATGCCTGGATGGAACTCTGGCAACATCTATCTCCAATTCCCCATCATCACATAATCAAGAATCCCTGCAAATGGCCAGCTGGATTTGCCCTTCCAAGACGGCAGTGGAGGATGCTGAACAGAGTGAAGACTGGCTGTGGTAGATGCAAAGCCACTCTGTTCACATGGGGATGGAAGTCCTCTCCCCAATGTGACTGTGGAGAAGAAGACCAAACCATGGACCACATTATATTTAGGTGTCCTTTATGCATGTTTGGAGACACATTGGAGGACTTGCATCGTGCCACAGATGAAGCCGTTCACTGGCTTTCAAACTTGGATGTGGAACTCTAGCTAGGAACTTGAGATGGATAATTTGTGCCTACTGTATATATCAACATAAATGTAGACAACTGAAGTTCATCATATGATAAACAAATAGATTTGCTTCTTCACCTGTACATAAATCTCACCAACAGGGAAATAATACAGGGCATATGTGTTTGGAGTACATGGAAATAAAACAGTCACTCTTCTAAATGCTACAATATTTTACCTTTTTTTCTTTTGCCAACAAGCTGAGACAGCTAAATCTTGGAAGACTGTTAGCTCTATCAGAAAGTCATCCACTCCACTGTTTAATTAAAAGTTTCCACATGCTTGTTCTTAGTAGCATCTGAGTGAGAAAATTCAATCCATAAGAATAGTGAAATATTTTCATATGGCTTTATAGGAATAGGCACTGCTGCCACTTATAAGAGAGTTTGCTGTAACCATCTTGAAAAGCAAGGCAGCAAACTTGCACATATATATAAAGCGGCTTTTTATCTGGCCACTACAAGCTTCCCTCTCAAAACTGTAAGTAGAAAATAGACCAAGCTTTAACATTAGTCATTGGATCTGTAGTCCACACTCAAGCAATCATTTATGCTTGGAGATCAGGAGCTCTGAAACATATTTGTTGAAGTCAAAGATAACATGTTGATGAATTTGCTTCACCATTCAAGAGAGGGGCGTAATGCATCTTTGATACCAGCTCTTTCAAGAATGGGTGCTCATTCAAGATCCTAGCAGACTATAAACCCTTGGAATGAAACCCCACCTTTCATGACACATTTTCTACTAGCCCATAATTCTGGGCTTGTGGCAGACTGGCCCAGGAATGGTCATGAATTGCTTACATCTCTCTATATTGATCAGCTTCCTACTACTACAGTGGAAATGCCCATGTGCCTACTTGTATTGCCAGTTGTCAAACTGCAGGTTGTGTCTGGATCTTTTAAAAGGTAGAAAGTAGCTCATCAGAATACAGTTGTTGCACACACACCCTTTCAGTTGAGTTGTACAAGAAATATTACTAGATTCTATTACTAGTAGTAGCATTTTGATGGAGTAACTATTTTGGAAACAACAACATCAAACATGGCTCCCCAGGTAGAGTATTGCAGATAGCTGGAGCCGCCACCAAGAAAGCCCTCCGACAGGTAGTAGACTTTCTAAGCCTGAGATATGAGAAAGATATATGAGAGTAAAATATTTACAATAAGCATATGGACCACATGATATTTAAAGATATATAGAACTAAGAGGCCCTTCAGGCAAAGCTTTCGTCATCGCTCATGATTTAGAATTAAAATAATGGTTGAAATCCTGTTGTACAATTTTGTAAGGCTGATCATATCACCAGCTGTGTCAGGTATATGGTTTTTTTTTAAAAAAATCTGATTTCTCTCCCCAAGGTTCCCAAGGCTGTCTTGGGATGCTTTTCCTTATGGGAAAACTGCTGTGGAATGAATGGGGATTTTTAATCCCCCCAAATAATTGCTGCTGGTAAAAAATCACCCTGGTGACAGTGACTTTTGGAAGCGAAGACTTGTTCCACAGTCCTGCAATAACTTCCCCATGATGAATGAGATCCAAAAGGAATCTTGGAAACTTTGGGAGTGGTGGCAGGGTTGTAAGTTTTACTTTCTGATAAACCATTTCAATGATTACATCATCTACTTTATGCAGCACAAAGCTATACAACAGGATTCTAGCCAATGTATTCATGCCAGGTAGGCAAGGCTATAAGAAATGTCAAGCAATCATGAAGCAGCAGTTGAGAACATAACATATCAAAGCCTTATAGTTGATGTATCATCTGGGGAAAAGAATAGTTTTGGTACCCGAAAGGCACGAGTTGAAACAACAGAGGGTTTCCCGTCAACACAGAAGCAGAGGTTGCATCAGCCTAAAACAGAAGCCAGGTCTGAGGGGCCCATCAGTAGATGTCCTAATGAGCCTGTGAAATGACATAGATGACAACAAGTGAACAGTGGTGGGATTCAGCAGGTTCACCCCAGTTCGCCAGAACTGGTAGCAGAAATTCTGGCTGGCCCCGCCTATCCAGGTTTTGAAATAGTTCTAATTCGGGTGCAACACAGGGCTTTCTCCCTGGCCACACCCACCATACCACGCCCACAGAGTAGCTAGCATTTTTTTTAATCCCACCACTGAAGTAGCAACGTTGTAAACAGGTTCCCCTGGTAGTTCTTAGAACAACACTGTATACATTTGCCCAAAACTGGAAGAAAGAAAAAATGCTTAAAATTGAAGAGCGGTATAATGAAATGTGGACGATTGCACTTAATGATAAACTTACTTCAGAAATACATTTTAATTTAATTTTAATTTTAATTTAATAGTCATATTTATATATGCCGCCCACTCAGGCAGAACCCGACTCAGGGTGGCATTTTAAAAAGGGAATGATTAAAGGAAATAAATTTTATGATATCTGGAAATATTTTTTGGAATATACATTAAATAAGGGCCAAGTAGGAAAACCAATGCCTGATCAACTTGGTTTTTGGAAATAAAGTAGGAAATAAAGAATATACTTAGTCTATAGGGCATTGTAAATATCACTGGGTGTTATGTGTTTGTTTATGTGTTCGTTTATGTTGATATATTGATGTATTTGATGTAATGTTTATTTTTGTTATTAGAATTGTAATTTTTTTAAAAAAAGAAGAACAACACTGTATTGTGGAGTATGGCCTTTTTTCATGTCTAGGCCAGACGTGAAACTGCCAAAATGAAGGCACCTTTTGGTGAGTTCATTCTGCAGTTCCTTACGCCTGACCTAGCATGAGAAAGATTATACCCGATTGTGAGTCAAAAATACCACAATCTTCGAGGAGGCTCTTTCTGTGTACCCCATGGAGTGTAGTAGGAATCCAAAATGGTCTTCCTAGACATTTACTCAGAATAGTATTAATGGGGGGAGTGTAATCTGTTCCAGTGTAATCTGTTTTGCAGGGTTGTGAAGAAGATTCACAAGCACTACAAAACACTTCATCAAGTAGAAAATAGCCATGCTCATCATTGCCACCAATATTATTTTCCCCTCCCACAGTTACTTGTCTTTTGCACTTGAAATTAAGTTTTCCCTGACTGATTTTCATGTCTGGCTCAGCAGCTTGTCAACCCATGTCTGGAATAGTTTATGGCTTCGATATGACTTCATGGAAGAACAGGGGATTGGTTTTATCGTGTGATCACTAGTCAAAGAAAACAAAGTCATTGCAAAACAAAAACAATGAAAAAACCCACCTCGGGACCATTTATTTCTCTGTTCCTGCTTTGGTCTAACAATTTGATATTAATATAAGTTGCCAGTTTTAATACTTTGTCAAGTTCTATCTGAAAAGTTGCTTCTCATACGGCTGCTTTCATCTGCAGTCAAAGAAGTGAAATAAATCGTCTGTTGAATGACTGCATTACTGTGTGCTTTCAGGACTTGCCTACTCCCCTTTGGGGAGCTGTCTCTTCTGTCTTGCACCCTCTTTAGAGCTCTTGAACGATTTAAAGCAGCTTTAGCATAATTGAGAATTATACTCCAGTCCTGGATGTCAGCTGAGTCTACAGAGTGATGTGATGCTGAGGTCAGTTTTGAAACTGGTCCATAAAAGAGTTGAGGTGCCATGATGTCTGCAGATGGGCTGGAGGTCGTCTGGGTTCAATTTTCCTTTCCATTTCTGAAAAGCTGCAAAGTACCACCATGTGCCTCCCTCTCTACTGGTTAGGGTGTCCCTTTTGTGTTGCATCTTTTTTTTTTTGACTGAACGCCCCAGGTCTTTAGGATGGTAAGAGTGTTGAAGTACAAATCTGCAGTTGAGGGTTAAAATCCTCACTTGACCGTGAAACTCAGTGTGTGACCTCAGGCCTGTCAGAGTCTCTCAGCTCACCTTCCTCATAGGGTCATTGTGAGCGTAAGACAGGAGAGCCACATATACTGCCTTAAGCTCCTCAGAGGAAAGGCATCCAATGGATAAATAAAATTAATATGCTGTATGTGCTGTGAAACTCTCTGTGACCTTTTACAGAACACTCAATTTTTAAATTAAACATTTGGTTGAGAACAGAAAAACAGAACCATACAGCTCATAAGAGAAGCAGCAGATCTCCACTGGAGAACTTAATGGGAGGTTTAAAAAAAGACATACCAGCCTAGGGCAAATAAAGCTGATTTAATTCCAGATCAAATGGGTTGGAAAATACAAAAGTTCGAATGCACACTTCTTAGAAGTCAGAAAGGATTACCAAGCAAGACCCAGGCAATACAACTAACCGGGTTATTATGGCTCTTGCCACATCAACTGTCCCCTCTTTCCTATGTACAAAATTTCTTGTTTTTTATGTGCTAGAGGGAGGAAAACTACCTAATTCGTGGCTTAAATCGATAATAATATCAATACCTAAAGATGGGAAAGACCAGCAGAGAATCGAGTCTTATAGACCTATTTCATTATTAAATCAGGACTTAAAAATATTTATGGTAATACTTGCAAACAGATTAAATAAATTTATGGGAGATTATATAAACACTGATTAGGCAGGATTCATGAAAGCAAGATACTTATCAGACACAACAAGGAGGTTTGTAGCGTAGAGAAGAGTAAAGAAGGAACAGGACTAATATCATTAGACATATACAAAACTTTTGACTCTCTTCAATGGTTAACCATTAAGGAAACTGTAAAAAACTATGGATTTGGTCTTAAATTTACAAGTGTAATTGACAATCTATATCAGCAAAACTATGCACGGATAAAAGTGAACTATGTGTTCATGCCAGATATTAAATTAGGTGCTGGAACAAAACAGGGAGATCCTTTGTCATCAATTTTGTTTATAATAGCTATTGAAATGTTTGCTAATGTAATTAGAGAAGATATAGAATTAAAAGGAATAAACAATAATAAAATTAATTTGTATGCAGACGACACCTTGCTAATTCTAAAAAATCCACAAAATGCAATACCTAAAATACAAACTCACTTTAAAAAATTTCAAGATGCGACTGGTTTGGAAGTAAATTGGAACAAATCAGAGATAGTACTATTTAACACAAGCAGGGAAACTCAGAATAACATTAAGACCAATCTTAATATTATTATCAAAAATAATGCGAAATATCTAGGAATTAAAAATAAATAAATTTTGATACATTAGTGACAGAAATAAAAGAATTGTTGATCCGATATAAAAAATTAAAATTATCTTGGTTTGGAAGAATTGCCTTAATTAAAATGAAGATAGTCCCAAAAGTTAATTTTATATTTGAAACTTTACCAATACAAATCAAGGATAGAGACCTCAAGAAATTACAAAATTTAATAAACAATTATTGTAACGATGGAAAGAAGTCAAGAATCCCAAAATCATTATGGTACAAGGACCAAAAAAGTGGGGGATTAGGTTTGCCGGACATTAAGAAAATACTATATGGCCCACCAACTAAAAAACATTATAAAATTTTTAATGCACACTGATAATTTGTGGGAAAGTATTGACATGAATGAACTGCATACAATTGGAAAAGTAATATTTCTAGATAAAGATAAAATTAAAATTAATAAAGACAAAATTTTAAAATGTCTTTTACACACCTGGCATTCAGTAAAAAATAAAATTGCTCCGGGAATCTCGCCCATAATAGAATTAAGTGATATAAAGTCCTTTCCGATAACAGTAACTGGCAAAATTAAAGCTCTACTTCAGCACAATAAAATAGAGCTATTAAAAGATTGGTTAGAGTTATGTAAAAATAGGGAAAGGAAAACAAATTTGTTCACCCAAATGAAACTAAATTGGATTCAAATTGCAGCAATTAATAGCTGGAATTCTAATATTACTAATAAAACGGACTTAAATAGAAACTTAACAGAGTTTGAGAAATTAGTACATAGTCTAAGGTCTGGAAAGACAGTATTAAAGGGATTAATTGGTAAAATGTACAAAATGTTAAAGGATATAGATCAAACTAGTGAAATCATGAGAGAGATTTGGGAAGGTGATTTAAATATCAGTATTGATGAAGAAAGTTGGAGACAAAAATGGAAAATTAGGGTCATGAAGAATTTATCAATCAGATTAAAAGAACATAATTACAAGGTACTTTGGAAATGGTATTCAACCCCAGTAAAAATAAACTTGATGGATAAATCTGAATCTAATTTATGTTGGAGATGTAAAAAAGTAGTTGGGACTTATCTTCATATGTGTTGGGAGTGCGAAAAACTAAAAGAATTTTGGACAACAGTAGGAAAAGAGGGGTCAAGAATGTTGGGCACTAGCATCAAATTGGATGCACCTAGCGTGCTAATATTTGAATTTGGTAGTTTGAATTTAAATCATTGTAAGGCAGAATTATTATCTATTCTGATTACAACTGCAAGGATTTGCATAGCTACCAAGTGGAAGGGAGGTAAACAATTGAAGATTGGTATGCTCAAAATTGGACAACCGCGTTGAATGATAAGCTCACATCTGAAATAAATATAAAAAAGGTATCATAAGTAAAAATATATTTTATGAGATTTGGAAACCGTTTCTTGATCATACCATAACTCAAAGGAAGGGGAACAAGCCTCCAAAAGAACAATTATCTTTTTGGAATGAAAGTTAATGATTTGTGTGTACATTCCCTCAGGGAGATTACAATTAGTTATTGATGAGTCGACTTCATTTAAATAGAATGTATATATATGTGGGTGTGTCTATGAGTATGTTTTGCACTTATTTGTTGTAACTTATTATTTTTGCAATGTTGTATTGTAATTCTGTATATCGGTTTGTTATACATGTATATTCTTGTTGTTTTCTTTCTCGTTTAAAATAATAAAATATTAAAAACAAAAAAAACAAAACAACATTTCTTGTTTTTTAGGAACTTTGTCTGCAAAACATGAAACAGTATGATTTGAAAATATAAATCCATTGCTTTGCTACATGTAAATATTAGTCTAAAGAACCAGACCATGAATGGTGGCACTACACTGGCTTTTGTGTGTTTGTGGGGGATAAATATGAGGAATGGTGGCACTACACTGGCTTTTGTGTGTTTGTGGGGGATAAATATGAGGAAGAAGAGGCTTGCTTGGGTCATGGCTATCTTCTTTGCTGCTCTTGCTTTTTAAACATGTGTGTAATCACTACTCACTATCCATTAGAATCAGTGGTGGGCATCAGCAGTTTCGCACCAGTTCGCCAGAACTGGTAGCAGAAATTCTGGCTGGCCCCACCCATCCAAGTTTTGAAATAAAGTAGTCCTAATTCAGGCGCAACACAGGGCTTTCCCCCTGGCCATGCCCACCATACCACACCCACAGTGTGGTAGTATTTTTTTGGGAGCCCACCACTAATTAGAATAACTGGCTGAAAGCTGCTGCCAATAATATGGTGGCTCCTGAATAATATGGCTGAGTTCTTCTGTACCAGAAAGACATCCACAGAAATGCAATAATAGCTGTAATGTTGTTGCTGCATGCAATATTCAATTTACCAGTTCATTTTGCTCCCATGTTAGTTGGCTGTTCACGCTGTTCATCTGTGTGCAAATGCCCCACGAAATACCTGAAGTACCTGAGCTATCATGGAATAATTGCTCTATGAGTGAGAATCTATGTTGTACCCTAATACCTGTACATACCATCTGTACATTGTAAATGTTGAGGAGATTTTTTTTTAAAAAAACAACAACCATTGAATTCTCGTCCTTACTTGACAGATTTATCCCAGTGGCATTTTTGTCATGATAAATACAACTCCATCTCTAAAATGTTGTAGAGTTGCTGTGAAATGGATGTAGCACTGTGGGCAAAGGAGAGCAATAATAGCAGAGGACACAGAATTGCTCCTTGCTTTTAGTCAGGCAGCATTGTCTGCATTTCGTAGCACTGGTGTCAAAAACATTTCCTTCAGTCAAGATGAAGAGAAAGCCAATTGAAATAGTGGCTTGACAGATAATCTATTAACTGTTAAAGAATTTATTTTGTAATTCAGAGCGAGTCAGACTGGGAAAATGAGAATTGCAAGTTTTAGACTGGATGTGAACAATAATGTCAGAATTGTGTTGTATACTGAGTTAAGCTTGAAACTCTGAGAGCTAGAATTCAGGACAGAGAAACAGTCAGAATCAGAGAAGGCCATACTAGAAGGCAAGTTAGGAAACGAAGTATGGAGACAGGAATAGAGAATAGCCAGGGATCTCAATCAAAGAACTTTTGTGTATCGTTGAAGTGTACATCCATTCATTCATTACTGCAACATTTATGAAATACAATAGGTAGAGTAAGAATCATACATTCAAACCTAATCAAGCAGGAGCCAGCACCAGATGTTCCTTTGCACAGTTGGCCCTTTATGTATAGCAGAAGACAAACCAAATAGGGTAAGCTCGGCTGTTATCTTTGCCGTGTCTGCCTCCTTACATCAATTAGGAACACAAGGGAAACCCAAGATGTTAGGAAACAAAGGGCATGCCAGAGCTGTGAGATCCTGCTGCTTAGCCAAGGCTAAACTGGAAAGAGTTCCAAATGATCCAGTAGCCAACCAAAGAGGGCTGAGTCTGATCAGAAAGAGATGGTAGAGATAACCCATAGTTAGAGTTGAAAGCACTTTAATGTTTTGGAGAGATAGTCCCCTCTCTGTCTGTAAAATCAAATTTCAAAGATATCCCATGTTTGAGATCCTAAAGCCCAGTCACCACACAAAGAAAGCTCATCTTCATAACCTTCGAGTGAGTCAAGGTCATGCTGTGATGCTCAAGCATTTGCATGCTCATGTTAGTTAGGAATTTCACTGTTCCAGTCCAATGCTTCCTCTAACATGTCAGCCTACTTGTAGGTTCTTCTCAAATCATTTGCATGCAAGTAAATAGTTTTGCAGGTCTAGAAATAAAGGCCTCAATCTAGTGTTTTGTCCCACTGATTTAATCATTGGGAATTTGTAAGGAAGTTCAATGGGTCTATTCATACATTGGTATGTGAGAGCCACTCCTAACTTACTCTGCACATAAAGATCTGCTCTGACCAACCAAGTGTCCTTTCTGATCTTTTTTGCCTCCAGGTCTGTGATGTCATCTCTGTGTTTCCACAGTTTCCACATCTCAGTTTCGGGTTGATTTTTTTTCTGTCTTAGATCCCCATGAATAAGGGGGGGAGGAGCAGGCAGGTGTGTTGGGTGACTAATTGTGCCACCTGTAGACTCAAAGTCCATAAAAAAATGTTTCCACAATCACATATGTACTCAATTTTAATTGTGTAAGAATACGTCAGTAAGACTTAGTAAATTAGGCTCAGTCAGAGACCGGAGAAAAAGAAGGCTACTCCAGAATGCAAAAAAGGTGCCTTAACAATGCCATAAGTCTCTCTTTTCATCGCACTTGTGAAGAACATGCATCACAGGAGTTAAATCTTCTAGTAAAATGAGCTAAAAAGAGCACAGACGGGTGACCTTGAAGATGCCAGCTGAGAGCTGTGGTATCTCATCTCATCAATTTTGGTTCTTCTTGCTCCAACTTTGGCAATAATCATCACAGCAGAGGTTAGATTGATGGGGGACACCTGTGCAGGGCTGTAGCTGGGCAGAAGAGCAGCCCGTAACCCTGCACCCTAAAATCCTATCAGTCCACACGACATCAGGAGAGATATAACTCTCCCCCTGGGACAGCATAGGGGTGGTTAGGGCTTAGCTTTCCAATAAAGAAGAACTGGGTGGGTCAAGATGGCTGTCTGTTTTCCTAGAAGGTTGTAGAGATTCATGAGATTGAGTTATTTTTGAGTAGGGGAAATATTGGTGCCAAGCAGCCATCAGGCTTGGTCGGGTCTTGCTCTTTTGTTCCTTTGGGGAAAGGTAGAAGTTTGTGTAAATCCAAGGTTTGCCCCATGTTTTGTTTTCAGATCAGGCCATTTGGTTTCCCACCCTTGGGTCCTTGTTTGGATGTGGATCCCATTTCTTTCTTTCTTCTTTTTTGAGGGGGTGGGGAAGGGGGACGACATCATCTGTCAAGCCTTGTTTTTCCCCATCCTGTTTTGTTTTGTTTCCAGGTAAAAAGATTGTTGCAAGTCATTGCTGACTAACGAAGCATTTACTGGGCTATTCTGGGGTGCTCTACCCAGTGGCTTTGGGCTCTCAGTCATCTGGGGAAGGCAAAGAGCAGTCGCTTGAAACAGCTACCAGAGAGTAAGAGCAGGTGTGTTTAGACTTTGCTCAGGTTTTCGCCTTTCTCTTTGGTGCTCTCCAGCTTTGGAACAGGACAAGTGGGAGGGACATGAGGAGCTTTTTCCTCTTGGCTGGTGTGTTGGGGCTGCCTGATGCCATACTAGGAGCAAGGAAAGCAGTATCAGGCCAGACAGTGAGGATCTTTCTCACTGCCCCTGAGGACAGTATGCAAGCGCGGTGCCAAAATGGCCACCACGCTCTTTGCGGGGCCCCCCCACAGGACGAAGGCATCCGGGTAGTTAGGGGCATGGCCAGCTCCCTTATAAAAGGGGTGGCCACGAGGCAGCCAAGCTGCCATTTTGCGAAGCGACAGAGCGGAGAAGTTTTTCCTCTTACTCCGTCGCTTTTACCTTGATCGGGAAGCCTTTTGGCTGCTGACCTTCCTCTTTTCAGCTTCCCTTAGGTCCGACTGAGATGCCTTCGAAGAAGAAGGCGGCTGCGAGCGTGGCTCGGGCGGTTCGGAGGCGCAATCCGGGTCGGAGGACCGCGGCTGCGCCTTCCCACCAGCCGCCTTTGCCGGCTCCTACCGGGACCGGTGGGATGGGGTCTATTACCCCCTGGCCGGAGGCTGGGGACCCGAGCAGGGGTCCAGCTTGGGCTGCGGCCCGCGGCCCGCAAGCGGCGGACGCCGCTCCTGGTGCTCACTCTACTGGGCCTCCCTCTATCGGGGCGCAGCTCACTCCAGGGCCTTCCAGCCTTGGGGGGTGGTGTGGTCCCCTCCCTTGGCAGGTGCCTACGCAGGCCCTGCCAGGCCTGGGTGTGGGGTCATGGCCATATTCGGGCCCCGGGGTGCAAGGACCTGTACCCACGCCCGTAACGGGCGGGCCGGCTGGCCCGTGGCCCCACGCCAGTGTGGAGGCCTTACTGGCCCGCGTGGCGGCACTCGAGGCTTCCCTTGCTCGGGCCAGCCACGCCGGGGCTCCTTTTGGGGTGCACTTTGACGCGTCGTCTGCTGGGCAGCGGCAGGCGACGGGACGGGTCGAGCAGCTTGAGGCCCGTGGCGCGACTTCGGCCACTGCCTCGCAGCTCCCCAACCAACAGGCCAGCGCGGGTCAGGCCCCGACAGCGAGCTCTACGGCGGTCGTGAGCTCCGACGCCCCCAGTGGGCCGGAACCCCCGGTGGGGGCGGCCCGCGGGGGTGCAGCATGTGAGTATGCGGTACAAACTAGTGCACCTACACATGTGGCTACGTTGGGGGGGCTTTCCGATGGCCTTGGCCTCGCATGGGTGGTGCGGCGGTACAGCCGCTGACGCACCACCAGGCGACGTCAACCACCACCCAGGGCCCCGGGGTGGGGAGCGTTTCCTACCCTGTGGGGAATGTTTTGGGGGTGGCTGGGCTAGTCCAAGCCCCTTTCCAGATGCCCGCAGTTTCTGCTGTGCCTGTCTCGGCCTTGCCGACAGCGGGCTATTCCTTGCCACTGGGTGACCACTTGGCACAGGCCACCAGAGAGAAAATATGGCGAGGGGAGTATGTTGATATCTTCTCACTCCTAAACAGGGAGCCCACCAAGGAAGAGAGGGAGGGGCAGGATGAGAAGGATAAGGAACAGGCACGTCGTCGCAAGCCACCACGAACGTGGGCCAACTGGCTGCCGGCTTACCTCATCTACATGGTGGTGTACCTGAGGGCCCGGCCGGATCTGGCAATTCCGATGGTCCAGTATTTGGACAATATCTATCGGGCGATGGTTGATTTTCCGGGCCCGTCGTGGTTGGCTTATGACGAGGAATTCCGTATGCGAATTCCCCTGCACCCTGAGATTAGGTGGGATGAGCCATGCCAGAGGCTTTGGCTTCTGTACATGACGCCCACGCGCCCCGCGCCAGGGGAAAGATACCATTGTGGACATGCGGTCCAGCGAGTGGCTCCAGCACAGGTTTCCCGCCAAGTGGCGGGGCAGGGGGTTCCAGCCCGCCTGCTGTGCTGGACTTTCTCGTCTAATGGTTCATGCAATAAGAAGAGTTGCAAGTACAGACATGAGTGTCCCACCTGTGCGGGCCCCCATGCAGCCTCTGCCTGTCCCAGGCCTGGAGGGACGCGGGGCAGAGGGAGGGGTGGACAGTGGGCTGGCAAGACTGCCGCAGATGGAGCTGGTTCACCGAAAGGCTCCCTCCCCAATTAATGTGGACATGTTGGAGCATTGGCTCGCATTGTACCTGAAGGGGGAGGATGCAGATTATCTCCTTCAGGGCTTTAAACAGGGGTTCCGTATTCCTTTCATGGGTGATAGGTCCCCTCAGGATGCCCCCAACCTTTTGTCCCTTAGGGGGAGGGAGGAGGTGGCTGCCGCCAGCATCAATAAGGAGGTCAATGCGGGCAGGGTCGCTGGCCCTTTCCCTGCACCCCCGTTCACTAACCTCAAGGTATCGCCCCTGGGCTTGGTTCCCAAGAAGTCACCAGGCGAGTTTCGCCTTATCCATCACTTGTCCTACCCAGCCGGCCGATCGGTCAATGATGCTATCCCTGACGACCTTTGCTCAGTCAGGTATACATCTTTTGACCACGCGCTGCGCATGGTGCGCTCATGTGGCCCGGGTGCGCTGCTGGCTAAGTGCGACATTAAGTCGGCTTTTCGCCTCTTGCCAGTGCACCCGGGCGACTTTGAATTGCTGGGTTTCAAATTTCGGGGTGAATATTATTTTGATAAGGCCATGCCTTTTGGCTGTTCCATATCATGCTCGGCTTTCGAGCGTTTCAGTACCTTCCTAGAGTGGGCTTTCGTCCGCAGGTCAGGGTCCCGGTCTGTAGCCCATTACCTGGATGACTTTTTATTCGGGGGTGAACGGGGCTGGGACACGTGCACACGTCTCCTCAACACATTTCAGATGCTAATGGAGGAACTCGGTGTCCCTTTAGCGCCCGAAAAGACCGAGGGCCCATCTACACAGCTAGTCTGCCTGGGGGTGGAGATTGACACGATAGCGCAGGCGTCTAGGTTACCGCGGGATAAGGTGTCAAGGATAGTGGCCCTTATCTTGGACTTGTTGGCCAAGCGCAAGGCATCACTGAGGGAACTGCAGGTGCTGCATGGTCACCTTAATTTCGCCTGCAGAGTGGTCGCACCGGGCAGGGCTTTTGCCCGGCGTTTGTGCGACGCTATGGCAGGATTATCCAGGCCTCACCATAGGGTTAGGCTTACCCGGGGTATCAGGGCAGACATGCTTGTCTGGTTACAGTTCCTGAGGGAGTTCAATGGGGTCTCATTTTGGAGGCATGACCTCCTGGCTTCCCCTCAATTTCAGATTCAGTCTGATGCCTCGGGATCCCTCGGTTATGGGATGTACTTCAATGGGAAGTGGGCCTATGGTGGGTGGCCACCGGCCTGGGCAGGCACGGGTCGCCTGCGTGATCTCACATATCTGGAATTTTTCCCTATCCTGGGTGCTTTGATGCTATGGGGCCAGGAGTGGTCCAACTCAGTCGTGCATTTCTGGTGTGACAATGCGGCTGTGGTCCACATTGTAAATGCACAGACTTCCAAATCGCCCAGGGTTATGGATCTAGTGCGCCAATTTGTGTTGCGCAGCCTGCGCCTCAACGTACTGTTCAGGGCCAGGCATGTCCCAGGGGTTAATAATGATATTGCTGACGCTTTGTCCCGCCTACAGATCTCCCGGTTCCGTGCCTTGGCCCCGGATGCGGAGGAATTTCCCTCGCCACTCCCGGAGGAGATATGGACCTTTGGCAAGGAGAGGTGAACCGGGCGATTGGCCTGTCGCTAGCGCCACGCACCCGTAAGGCGTATCACCACGCAATTAATTCTTTCAGGGCATTCTGTACTCAATTTCAATTGCCAGGAACCTGGCCAATCCCGGTAACCCATGTTCTGCGGTTCATGGTTTACCTGCATTCTCAGGGCCTTGCACCTCGCACCATAGCATCTAAGCTTTCAGCGTTGGCTTTTATGGCCAAGGTGGGGGGTCATGTGGACAGCACCTCTGACTTCCATGTGAGACATGTTTTGGAGGGGTGGGTGCGTGACCCCAGGGGTCCTTACCCAGTTGGCCCGGGGCTGGCCTTGCCTCTGTTTTGATGCATATGAGGCAGCCCTGTTCCATGCAGCCACAACGGTGGCATTTTTTGGAGCGCTCCGCATCAGCGAGCTTGTGATGCTGTCTAAGGCGGATGCAAGTCGTAGGGCACTGGAACTCGAGGATGTCTGTGTTGCCAAAGACTGGGTTCAGTTGAGGATACGTTCCTCTAAGACTGATCAGCATGGCGTCGGCAGTGGTGTGCGACTGCTACGGTGTTCTTTGGCAGACATCTGTCCGGTTGGTGCCCTACAGGATTTCCTGGCACTGCGTGGCACGCACCATGGCCCATTTTTCTGTCACCAAGATGGGTCTCCCCTTACTAAATTTCAATTTTGGAAGGTGACGGCCAAAGCGCTGGCCAGTGTGGGCTCCCAGGCGCCCGCTATGGCACTCATTCATTCCGTATAGGGGTGGCCTCGACCGCAGCTGCTTTTGGGTACTCAGGGGCTGACATACGTAGCATGGGACGGTGGGGTTCGCAATGTTTTCAATTTTATGTGCGCCCACTCCCGCCGTGAGTACCAACCCAGTCACCTTACCTACTTTCCCTCATTTTTCCTTTACAGACCCGGGGTGTCGTATTACACCGGTGACAGTATGGCTGGTGGGCCATAGCTACGTGCACAGGGCAGCGCGTTATGCTGCGGCGACAGAGTGGGGACCCCGACTGGGACTGGGTGCATACGCAAGTCTCACATGGCATGGTAAGCCCGGGATGTTATGGCGGGAGCTGCTGCCTTTCCTTTTTTCAGGCCAGAATGCTGACCCGCCTGACATTCTGATCATACACCTGGGGGGCAATGATTTGGGCCAGGTCACCGGCATGTCGCTGAAGCATGTGATTTGCGAGGACCTCGCCTACCTGCATTACGTCTGGCCCGCCACAACCCTTGTTTGGTCGGACATGGTCCCGCGCCATTCCTACAGAGGGGGTGTTGACCTCCTGGCCCTTGACCGCGCTAGACGCATGGTGAATAGGGTAGTGGCACGTTTCCTTGTCGACAGGGCTTGGGGGAGGGTCAGTCGTCACCCCGCTATTAGCCTCCAAAGTTATGACTTGTATGCAGGGGATGGGGTCCATCTGTCGCGAGGAGGTATGGACCTCCTGTTGGGTGATTGGCGAGCAGGCCTGTTGACCGAGCTGACGGTCTGGGGGGGGGGCGTCGAGCCTTCTTTGAAGCCCCTCCGTGTGGCGGGTAGCACTGGTAAGGTAAACATTATGACCCACAGGTATCCGGCAAGTTCGCAATTGACTGGACAACACTAGACAGGCATAAGTTGGTTAAACGTTGTCCGGTCAATGACGAACTAGGCGACGGGGTGATGGCTATAGCTAAGCAGCATGCATCACCCCGTGATTTTACGGATACGCGTCAGAGGGTGGGGTCATTAGTTAGATATTGACTACGGTCAACAATTTGTTTGTGGTCAACAAACAAATTGATACAAATGGATACATTGTAGCAATTGCCGTTGGCAATTTTGGGTGGTACCTTACCAGTGTTACTTCGGCCTGCTTGCCTTAAGAATTATGATTGGTCAATTACCAATAGAAATTTATAATTCGGACTAGGGCATGAATCAATAAATGTGGCCCAATGCCGTTATCCACTTTCATTGGTGTCTGAGTCCTTTATTGGGGGGTGCGCCTGCAATGCAAGCGCGGCGCCAAAATGGCCGCCGCGCTCTTTGCGGGGGCCCCCCCACAGGACGAAGGCATCCGGGTAGTTAGGGGCGTGGCCAGCTCCCTTATAAAAGGGGTGGCCACGAGGCAGCCGAGCTGCCATTTTGCGAAGCGACGGAGCGGAGAAGTTTTTCCCCTCCACCCCCTCCCTAGTTAACAGTGTGATATTTTGGTCGCTTCGGGGCCGGGTGGGAATTTTTGGCTGGGACCCATATTGGTTTCCGGGTCCTGGTTTTTTCGCCCATCCCACACTGTTGCTATGGTTTGACATAGGGGTTTTTCTGTTGCTGCTGTTGACTTTGGTCACATGGGCGGGTAGCACTGGTAAGGTAAACATTATGACCCACAGGTATCCGGCAAGTTCGCAATTGACTGGACAACACTAGACAGGCATAAGTTGGTTAAATGTTGTCCGGTCAACGACGAACTAGGCGACGGGGTGATGGCTATAGCTAGACAGCATGCATCACCCCGTGATTTTACGGATACGCGTCAGAGGGTGGGGTCATTAGTTAGATATTGACTATGGTCAACAATTTGTTTGTGGTCAACAAACAAATTGATACAAATGGATACATTGTAGCAATTGCCGTTGGCAATTTTGGGTGGTACCTTACCAGTGTTACTTCGGCCTGCTTGCCTTAAGAATTATGATTGGTCAATTACCAATAGAAATTTATAATTCGGACTAGGGCATGAATCAATAAATGTGGCCCAATGCCGTTATCCACTTTCATTGGTGTCTGAGTCCTTTATTGGGGGGTGCGCCTGCAAACTCTCTACAACAAGGGTGAGGAGTGTATAAAGTGTGAAAGTGTGTGTGTGTGTGTGTGTGTTGGGATTCAATTTTTTTTACTACCTACTCTGTGGGTGTGGTATGGTAGGTGTGGCCAGGGGGGAAGCCCTGCATTGCACTCAAATTAGGACTACTTTATTTCAAAACTTGGATGGGCGGGGGCAGCCAGAATTTCTGTTACTGGTTCTAGCGAACTGGGCTGAACCTGCTGAACCCCACCACTGGTCTTACTCCCAGCCACAGGACCATGGTAGTCCTGCTACTCCCAGCTGACAAAATCCAGGCACCCAGTAATTTGGGGGCTGTTTCTAATTGAAAACTATTGTTTTATGAAGAGACTAGCAGAGGTTGCTCGGCGTTGCCGGGCTGTTGTGTTGTTGTTGTTTTTTCAAGTAATGTAAAAAAGAGGTAAGTAATTTATTGTTTTCTTAAAACTTTTTATTTATGTACAGTTTTTTTACTTTGTCATTTGGTAAGTTGATTTTATTGTTTTGATACTGCAAATTAACGTTTATTTTTGTTTTTAAATTTTTTAATGTGTTTTTAAATATATATATTTTTAACAATTATGTTAATGTAAGTTGCATAAAAACTTTTTCCCCAAAGAGTAAATATATTACAATTTTAAAGTGAACAATAAACATTTTTAAATAAACATTTGTTGTTTTATAATATTTAAATGGTTTTTAACTTTAACTATAAAAATTAGTAAATATATATCTTTTCTCCTGTTGGGTTGCTTTCCCATTGTTTTCATAATCTGTAAAACATAAGAATATAAATTCAAATATTTTACTTAGTTTTGTTTTTTTAGGTTCTTTTTAAAAATATCTTACCTTTAAATTTTTTTGATCTGCATCTCTGTTGTAAATTGTTGACATTTTAATTTTCTGTAAAAAGAATGAAATGAATTAGTACAGTTATTTTTTAGAATGAATGTAATGGTTTAAGAACTTTTGGTTTTGTTATGTTTTCATTTTTTAAAGATAAATATTACTTACCTTAAAAACTGTTATTTGTTGTTTGTTTTCTGCAGTTGATTTAAATCTGTAATATCTGTAAATTGAGAAAATACATTGTATTATTTTTTAAAACTAATTCAGAAGTGTGTTCTAAGGATTGCTTCACTTACCTCTTGATTGTGTCTGTGTAGCTTGTTATTCCTGATTATTTTTAATAGTGATGAAATGATGAAGCATTAGCAGTGCTAATGGAATGTTGATGTTCGTTGGTTGGTTTAGCATGAATAGAAGTTGCCTTTGGATAATGAAATCCATAATTGTGGAATGAATGCTTTTTTTGTCTTCTTCTGATTTATTGTTTGTGATATCTTCTTCTTCTTTAGTTTCTGGAATTGTGTACAGTTTTTCTTTCCTCATAGTTCTTTGAGTAATTGTTTCATTTTCTGGTATTTGTTTGTTATTGATGTTTTCAATTATTTCTTGCAGTTGCTTATTAAGATTTTCACAGATGTTGTCCTTATCATTTTTAAGTGTTTGCTGTGGTATTATTTCTTTTCTTCTTACAATTGGGATTTCTTTGCATTGTAATTCTTGTATTTTACTGTCATCTCCTTGTTTGTTTTTTGAAATTGTGCATGTGGTTCATTTATTATTGTTCTTTTATTTTGGTGTTCTATTTCTCAAATTTCTTTCTTATTAATTTTTTCAATTATTTCTTGCAGTTGCTTATTTCTATTTTCAGATATATTGTTTTGTTTTTCAATTCTTATTTTTTTCTTTTGATTTTATTTCTTTTTCTATTACTGCTTGTGATTGTTGTTTGCATTATAATTTCCATATTTTGTTGATTTTCTAAATTTTGTTCTGATTGTTGCATTTTGAGTATAGGTTGTTTCATTTGTTCTTCTGAATTGTCTATTTCTAGATATATTACTGAGAATTCCTCAGTTTCAAGAATTGTATATTCATTTATGTTTGTAAAATATATATTTTCTAATTCAAAATTTACTTCAATTTTCTCCAGTTTTTGTTGTGTTATTGTTTTATTCATTTCAGGATAGAACGTTGTGAGTGGGTGTGTAAAAGTTTGATTTTGAAAAAGGTTATCTTGGTCTGTATTACCAATGGTGTATCATACTCTGATGTTAAATTTGCTATCGTCCATTTTATTTTTGGGGTTTATTTCTCCTGGTTTAGTATCATTGTTTTTCTCCATTATTCTGTATCCTTGTCCGCTTTTTATTTGCTGCATGTTAGAATTTTAATTACTTTGTTTTTGAATGGTATTATTTTTTATTTTAGTAAGTCTGGGTGATGTGTTCACCATCTCTCTCTAATACTCCCCTCAGTGTTTCTGGATCGTTCATCCCCTATTTATATTAGTTTTTTTTAAAGATATCGTTCTCGCGTGATTTTGTAAGCGTTAGTTTTCCGCATTGTTTTTGTCTATTTGCGTATCAGTCATTGGCTCGCTGTTTGCACATTGCGTAGGTGCGGCTATAGTTTCATTTTCCCTTTTTCGTGGATTTACAGCATGCACTTTGTTTACAGAAGAATATGTGCCTGAACCTGGAAAGCGTGTTGTTCGAAGTTTTGGTATACGGGTGAATCTTCTATCAACGACTATGAGTAGAAATTTTGTTCGTACTTCTGTAAGCTTGAATGTTTCTTGCAATTAAGTGTCATGTTTTTGAGTAATGTAATTACAGCAAACTTAAAGAGTGTACTTTCACTTTCTTAGTATTTTCAGATTTAGCTTTTGTATCTTCACTCGTTTTCATTGAGTGTTTTTGTTTAATGGATGGTTCTTTCTTTACTTAAAATTAACTTCATTGTGCTGAAAACTTTTTAGATTTCATGTGTTGCATATTATTTTGATTTTTGCAGCACTTGTTGATGAACAATATTTTTAGTTTGATTGTTTGTTGCAAGTATGAATAAATTATCTGCTGAAACCACTCTAGAACACGCAACATATAATTGTCCGTGAGAAAAACATGGCTTTGAAAGATGTACTCCACAATGTTGCAGTGTCTGACCTTGCTATTTATTTATGGTAATTGCGAATGCTAGTCATATCAGGAATTGTAGTCTTTTAAATGGTATTGTTTGATCAGTTGGAATCAATGGAATACGTGGAATGCAAACTGATTCCCCTGCTCCTTTTCCTGTAATAATTGTGGCTTCTATTACATTTGGCATGAGGTTTTTCACACAAAGTCTAATGCCATTACATAACTTTGGTGGATTTAAATTTCTTAGTAAAATAATTGGTGCTCCTTCTTTCAGGAGTAGTTGGTGAGAAGGCATTCCTGGTAGTTCTAGGGAGTCTAAAAATTCAGTAGGGAAATTAACAGCATCATCTTTGTCTATCACTGTATCAATAGATTTGTATACAGTAGGTTGATCTGGTAACATGTCAAGAATGTCCTGATTTATACTGTTAACATCCTCGTTCCTTGCTGCTAAGATAGCTCTTTCTTTAAGCCATTCATGATGTTGATAATTGTCATTAATGTTTGAGTATACTGAATTTATAAGTTTGAATGCAGATGTTACCATGGTGCAATGTTATTTTCTTCATATTTTGGTACTTTTCCATCACCTATTTGTAGAAGAAAGTTAGTAAAGAGTTGAGTGTTTGGATTTTGTCTTACTCTCATATTTTCTGTTAAGGTAATGGTTTGAACATTTTTCCATAAATATGATTGGTTGATACATGTATTGATTTGATCTGCAGGTGTAGATTTTGGTATTACTGAGAGTGTTTGTCTGAAATCTCCACAAAGAAGTAGTAGAAGTCCACCCATTATTTTTTCATTTTCTCTTATGTCTTTAAGAGTTATTTGTAAAGCTTCAATAGATTTTTTTATGTGCCATCGTACATTCATCCCAGACAATAATTTTTGGTCCTTTTAGTACTTTTGCACTTTTGTTATATTACATGTTGGAGTTTCCTGTTTAGCTATGTCAAGTGGTATTTGGAGTGCAGAATGAGCAATTCTTCCACCTTCCATTAATGTTGCTGCTATTCCTGATGATGCTATGGCTAATGCAACATTTCCTTCTTAATGTATTTCTGCTAGAATTAAGTTTGTGAGGAAAGTTTTCCCATTCCTCCAGAAGCTTGTAGGAAAAATATTCTTCCATCTTCTGTTGTTAGTTGTGTAATTATTTTGTCATAGGCAGATTTCTGTTTATCATTAAGTTGGTTTTGATTTATGTATTCTTTTAATCTTTTAATGTCATAGTTTGTTTCCCTTATATAATCTGCATTTAAGGCATCTCCTTGATTGCATGTTGGTGCTGGTAGGCCAAGTGCTTCCAGTGTTCTATTAGTCATGCGTATGCATTTGTCTTCAATTTCAATTAATGCCATGTTGTATATGTCTGCTCCATGCTCAATGTTTAATGTGGGATGTTCTTTTCTGGCTTTCATTAGCATATCTTCACTTAGTGGGTTTTTAAACATTTCCCACAAATTTTGTGGGTTTGATGGACTACATGAAGTGAGTATTATTGCTAGTAAAGTTCTCATTTGGTGTGGCATAGAAACCATTGCTGCTCCTTGCAAAGTTGTTTCCCAATGTTGATCAGCTTCTAATAAACCCATGTGCTGACAAACTTCTCTGTATGTTTCCATCCGTTTTCCATCTACAGTTTTGAGTTCTTGAAAAGATGTTGGTCCAGGTATTGTGTGGTGCAGCATTCTCAGATAGAAACATTCTGTATTATTTGGATGCACAGTGTATAGTCTGCCTATTGCATCACTTTCAAAAATGTCATGTTCAGGTACACAAGTGCCAGTTTTTCTTTGGCAGAATTGTTTCTTAGTTTTATTCCAGGTGTAATATTTTGCCACATCATGATATAGTATGTTTTTTGCAAATTCATCTTTCTGGCACAATTTAAAAAAAGCAGTTAAAGTTGTTTCTTGAGGATTATCTGCGACAGTTGTTGCTGTTTCAGGAGTGAAATATACTCTTTGGCCATTTTCAAGGTGTACACTTAGATGTAGTACTGTTGGATGTCTATCATGTATGTGGAAGCCTAGAATGCACCAAAAACCCTTATTAGTGCTAATGTACCTTCCACATTGATACTGTAAAATCTCATCGTTTTTGTTGCTGTTTCTAATATCATAAATGGCCATGTCACTGCCTTTATTTATATATTTGCACACATACTTTATTGATTTAACACTATTACAATATTCAACATTAATGTGTGCTTTGAATATTTTTGTTAGTAGAGGACAGTATGGCACTATCCAGGTGTTGTCTATTACAATTTCTCCTTGTGTTTTCATTTTTAATTTAGTTGTGTTCCCTCCATCCTCTAGAGAACGCCGTCTGTATTGTGGGTATCCATCTTCTGAAGTTTGTGTTTCTTTCAGTAATGCTCTGGGGTATCTTTTGGTGCAGATTTTTTCTTTCATGCATGGTGCTTGTGGGTTAAGAAGACCACAGGGTCCATGAATAATGTTTTTCTTAACGATGGCATGTAGTTCAATGTCTTCGTTTTTGTTGGGTATTTCAGCAGATATTATTTTATCAATTTCAGTGGGATGTATTTTGCTTTTTAACCATGTCAAGTTGTGAGAATGTGGCAGGCCATGTTTCTGCCATTCAATCGTATATATCCAGCAATTACATTCACCAAATATAAGATTGTTTGTAATAAGATTAATTAATTATGTTTGTTTTTGTCTAAGCACTCTTGAAATTAAGTCATGTCTGTCATTAGCTGTTTCATAATTTCTGAGGTAATTTTTTTTATCTCAGGCCATGTTGGGTTACATGTAAATGTTATAAATAAGTCTGGTCTTCCATGTTTCCTTAACATAGGTCATAGCATCCTGAGTATATTCATGCATATGCCTTGGGCTTCCGGTATATGTTGCTGGGAGGATGAGCAGTGTTCCAACATTTGTTAGGTTTCCATCTTGTGCCACAGCATCTTTTAAATGTATGTACTGTTCTGCTCTGAGTGATTTTTGGTTTGTTCTAATGTATAGTAGTCTTTCACTCTCTATTTTTGCATACATATCCACAACGAACTGATTTAACAATTTTCTGTAGTGGATTATGTGGTTTTGTTCTTCATTTCTAACCATTAGAATGTAGGAGTAGTAGTCCATGGCTGATTTTTTTTCTCAGTTTCCTTTCCTGTTTTTGGATCAATGCATTTCAAATTAAAATGATATCCATCCTCACCTTATGGGAAAAGTATGGGATACTGAAGAGCATCATAGGAGTGATGTGTTTCTGATATATGTTGCAGTTTTTTTGTTGTGTCATTTAAGTATTATATCTCTGGGATGGAAAGTATCTCCAGAAATGAGTGCTGCGACTTCATTTGTTTCTGGCGCATTGTATTGCCGTATATGTTCTCCTGTTGGAGTTTTGTCTGCAGCTATGACAATTTGGTATTCATTGGTTAGCATATTTTGCATTGCATTTTGAAAAATGCGGATGAGATTATTGTGTTGATGTAACATTCTTTGTATTCTTAGTACAATATGTTGTTTTGTTCCTTCAATGTACATCGTTGTGCTGTTTCTTTTTCCTCATCTCCCATGAAATAAATTTGCAGGAACTTTGGCTGTTCTTCTGGTAATGGTGGTAGTGAACCAATATTGTAGTAAATCTGCCCTTGAATTGTGAATGTTGGATTGAATCCTTTGTGTTGTATAATGGCTGTGGCTCCAAATGAAGTCATTTGAAAACATGAGTTGTATTTTCAAATATTTTTAAAGAAATGTTTAGAATCTGTTGTTACTCCACTTGTATATTCTATCAGTTCTTGTGGTGGCATTTGCTGTTGAATTCTAATTTTACCTTCTTTACAGCATAGTGATTGGGTTTCTGTTTTAAAATTTCTGGCTTGGCAGAATTGGCAAATTGTGTCTAGATTACCAATCTCTAAATTGGCATTTTCTGAATAATTAGTTTCTGGGTCATAGGAGAAGGCAGCCATTTTTAATGTTAATTTCTTAGCTTTACTTTTCTCTTTTCGTATTGCTCTTGTCTTTTTATTCTGTTCATGCTCCAGTACCCAAGTCAGCCGAGGTCTCTGCTTCCTCCTGAAGGGCAAGGAGCGGTCCAAACTGGTGTGAAAGAGGAACCAAAGGAGCTCAAGGAAACAATCCTGCCTGCACCGATAAACTGGCCAGGGGGTCCCCAGCTGAGCCCACCAACAATCGTCTGGCAGGTCTTGCATGAGGCTGCAGGGAGCATTGACTTCTTGGAGAGGCCCACAGGGGAGGGAAGTAAAGGATCCTGCCCCTCCCTCCCCATCCAAAGACCTGGGCCTGGAGAGGAAGAAAAGGCTTCAGGAAGGCCCAGCTCTACTGCCTATTTGCCATCCAGAGAGGCCCAAGGGGGAGGTGAGTAAAGGATCTTTCCCCTCCCTCCCCATCCAAAGACCTGGGGCCAGAGAGAAGGACGCTTCCGGAGACCCCCGACCACCCCCAGGAGATACCATCCACAACCACCATCACAGCGAGGCCCGAGCCGGCGCCTTTGACCGACTCCATGCGGCCGAAGAGAGGCAAGAGCTGCTGTGTGCATGCAAAGGATAAGTAATCGAACTGAAATAATATAGTTGACTAAATATAGATGGCTTATAGCAACTGACATAGTGACTGTACAAGAAACTGACTTACATAGAGACTTGATATAGTGGACTTTTTCTTTCTTTCCCTTTCATTAATTAGTTCAACTTTTACTTTGATACTATGTGATAAACTGTGATATTGTGCATGATAATACTTTGTTTTAAAACTGTTTAAACTGTGATAACATGTGTGATGGGAAAAGACTGGCGTAGAGACCGGCAAGGCATGCCACAAAGTCTGCCAAGAGAACCCTATGGACCAAAACAAAAGGCAAAACAAGGGGATGCTCAGCACAGCAGATCTGAAAAGGGGGAGGGATATGAAAGGGGGAGGAGAAATACAGTGTTGCAGGGAACAATACTGCATAGGGACATGGAATGTGAGGTCTATGAATCAAGGAAAACTGGAAGTGGTAAAAAATGAGATGGAAAGAATAAGCATTGACATCTTGGGCATCAGTGAGCTCAAATGGACAGGGATGGGTGAATTCAGCTCTGGAAACCATCATATCTACTACTGCGGGCAAGAAACCCTTAGAAGAAATGGAGTAGCCATAATTGTCAATAAAAGAGTGAGAAAAGCAGTAATGGGATACAATCTCAAAAATGACAGAATGATGTCAGTCAGATTTCAAGGCAAACCTTTCAATGTCACTGTGATCCAAATATACGCACCAACCACTGGTGCAGATGAAGCCACAATGGACCAGTTCTATGAGGACTTACAACACCTCATAGAACAGACACCAAGAAATGATGTCCAAATTATATTAGGAGACTGGAATGCCAAAGTAGGAAATCAAAAAGTGGAGGGAATAACAGGCAAATTTGGTCTTGGAACACAAAATGAAGCAGGGCAAAGATTGATAGAGTTCTGCCAAGAGAACGCACTGGTCATAGCAAACACTCTCTTCCAGCAACACAAGAGGCGACTTTACACATGGACATCACCAGATGGCCAACACCGAAACCAGATTGACTACATACTCTGCAGCCAAAGATGGAGAACCTCCATACAGTCAGCAAAAACAAGACCTGGAGCAGACTGTGGCTCAGATCACAACCTACTGATCGCAAAATTCAGGCTTAGACTAAAGAAAATAGGGAAAACACGGAGACCAGAAAGATATCACCTAGACAGCATCCCTAAAGAATACACGGTGGAGGTGATGAACAGATTTAATGGCTTAGACTCGGTAGACAGAGTACCGGAAGAATTATGGACAGAGATGAGGGACATCATGCAGGAAGCAGCAAAGAAAACCATACCAAAAGAAAAGAAGAGTAAGAAAGCAAAGTGGTTGTCTGATGAGGCTCTTAAAATAGCAGAGGAAAGAAGGAACGCAAAAGTCAAAGGAGAAAGGAAAAACTACAACCATTTGAACACAGAATTTCAAAGAAAAGCAAGGAGAGATAAGGAAAACTACCTAAAAGAACAGTGCAGAGAAATGGAGGAAAACAACAAAAGAGGCAGAACCAGAGATCTTTTCAAAAAAATTGGGGAAATCAAGGGAACATTTAAAGCAAAAATGACCATGATAAGGGACAAAGACGGAAAGGAGCTAGCTGATGCAGAAGAAATTAAGAAAAGATGGAAAGAGTACACAGAGGAACTTTACAAAAAGGACCTCAACACTCCTGATAATCACAATGATGAAGAAATTGAACTTGAGCCAGACATCCTGGAGAGCGAAGTCATAAAGGCCCTAAAGAGCACTGCAAACAACAAAGCTAGTGGAGATGATGGTATCCCAGTTGAATTTTTCAAAGCGCTAAAAGATGATGGCATCAAATTACTGCATTCAATATGCCAGCAGATTTGGAAAACAAAACAGTGGCCACAGGATTGGAAAAGATCAGTATACGTCCCAATCCCAAAAAAGGGCAATGCCAAAGAATGTTCAAATTATCGAACAATCGCGCTCATCCCACATGCCAGCAAGGTGATGCTCAAGATAATACAGGACAGACTTCAGCAGCATGTGGAGAGAGAAGTACCAGAGGTGCAGGCTGGTTTCAGAAGAGGCAGGGGGACTAGAGACCACATCGCCAACATACGCTGGATCATGGAGAAAACAAAGGAATACCAGAAACAAGTTTACTTTTGTTTTATTGACTACACTAAGGCATTTGACTGTGTGGACCACAACAAGATGTGGCAAGTAATTAAAGAGATGGGAATACCAGAGCACCTCATATGCCTCCTGAGAAATCTGTACATGAACCAAGAAGCAACAGTTAGGACAGAACATGGAATAACAGAGTGGTTTGGAATAGGAAAAGGAGTAAGACAAGGCTGCATTTTGTCACCATGCTTATTCAACCTATACACAGAGCACATAATGTGCAGTGCAGGGATGGAGGAATCACAATATGGGATTAAAATCGCTGGGAGAAACATCAATAATCTGAGATATGCAGACGATACCACCCTAATGGCAGAAAGTGAGGAAGACCTAAAGAATCTCTTGATTGGGCTGAAGGAGGAGAGTGCAAAAGCTGGCTTGAGACTCAATATCAAGAAAACCAAGATAATGGCAACAGGCCCAATCAGTTCCTGGAAAATAGACGGGGAAGAGGTAGAAGCAGTGGCAGATTTTACTTTCTTAGGATCAAAGATCACTGCAGATGGGGATTGCAGCTATGAAATAAAAAGGCGACTGATTCTTGGGAGACAAGCGATGAGAAACCTGGGGAACATAGTGAAATGCAGAGACATCACATTGCAAACAAAAATTAGAATAGTCAAAGCAATGGTTTTCCCAGTAGTAATGTATGGATGTGAGAGCTGGACAATTAGGAAGGCTGAACGCAGAAGAATAGATGCCTTTGAAATGTGGTGTTGGAGGAGGGTTTTGAGAGTCCCCTGGACAGCGAGGAGAACAAATAGGTCAATCTTAGAAGAAATTAACCCTTACTGCTCATTGGAAGGTCAAATAGTAAAGATGAAGCTAAAGTACTTTGGACATCAAATGATTCCAAAGGGAGGATTCACTTGAGAAGGCATTGATGTTGGGAAAGGTGGAGGGCAAAAGAAGAAGGGGGAGGCCAAGGATGAGATGGCTAGATGGTATTATAGACACAATGGGCACAGAGCTGGGAGGGCTGAGGGGGATGGTGGAGGACAGAGGCGCCTGGAGGAAAATGGTCCATGGGGTTGCAAAGGGTCGGAGTCGACTGTGCGACTGAACAACAACAATCTCATATCATGTTTCTTTGTAGTTTCGTATGCCCTTGATGTACTGTCAATTTCTCTACGTTCTGTTAACATGGTCTCATGTTCCTGAGAAGATGTTTGTTTTGTCTTTTGTGCATATTTCTTTCTGCATTTATTAAGTTTTTCTTCCCTTGTGTTGTTTCTTGTGTTTTTTCTATTTTTCTTTTCAATCTTTTGCTTGTTCTTTGTCCTATATTTACATGTTTTTTGTGGCATTGTGATTTTCAAAAATAATAAATTAATAATGTATTGAAATATGATATTATTATTAATTCAGTATTAAAACAATTGTCATATATTGTCATTATTACAGCTTGTTAATGGTTTATTACTTTGGCAAAGAGGACATAATGCACTTTTCTGTGTCTATAATTTATGTATAAAGTCTTTTTTAAAATGATTTCTTTGTTTTGCATGAGGTAACAATGCACTTTTCTGTAGTTATTGTTTATGTATATGTTTTGTTCCTTATCTGTACTGTGGTCAAACGTTTTTGGTCCAAAATTTCTGTGTTAAGTCATTAGTTTCTTTCATGAGGCAAATATTTCTAGTGAAAGGAGTTTTACTATCAGAATTATAAATTTTCTTCAAGTCCTGCACCATACGCAATAGAATATGTTTGAGAAAATATATTTTTTGTACTATTCATGCATCAATACTTAAAGAAGTCTGCTCTGTAATTGTCTTCAGGCACTATTGTGCATAATTGTGATGGTTATTTGTCCCCTAAACTATGTGTGGTTTTCAATTTTGTTCAAGAGCTGTAAGATACACTTTTATTTTTTGTCAAATACGTGTAGCATATGCAGTAGAATAAGTTTGCGAAGGTTTTTCTTTTTTTAGTTTAAGTGCTCAAATAGTAAATGGAGTGTGCTCTGTAATTATATTTAGGCGCAAGTGTACAGAACCTTGACAGTTATTTCTCCCAAACTGTGTGGTGTTTGTGATGCGGCGCCTTTTATTGGATGTTTTTGCGCTTTTCCCAATGTTTGACACGTTTGCACCGCTCAACTTGATTGGCTGCATTGCCGTAAACGCGTAGTATGCTGGGATTTGTAGTGCAATTTGTTCTGTGAGAATTCAGTTGGCGCCTTCGTTTCTATTTTTACTTTTTAATTATTTCACATATACTTTGTATGTATTACGTGGGTTATTTTGCAGAAACGTAGTAGTTATTTATCGTATTTTCATAGAGTGAAATGTTTAGAATGGTGTGGCAAGAATTTGAATTTTTTAACGGTTTATTCTATGTTCTATGCGCTCGCACCGTTCAGATAGATTGACTAACATGCTATAGGCACATAGGATGCTGGAATATGAAGTTTAATTTGTGCTGTTACCATTCATGCATTGAAATTTTTTCTGTAGCTTATTTTTGATTGCCGTGGCACGACTCACAATGTTCTGTTTGGTCACACTTCTCAACCTAATTGGCTGCGGTGCGGCACACAGGATGTTGGGTAGTGAAGTTATTTTTCTTTGTTTGTGTTCGTGGGGCTCTTGCTCAGTATGGGACAGTGTGGATGGGTGCGGGAGTCTTTGTCACATTCCAACAGTTAACGCTTGGATTTATAGGTATAGATGAACCTGTCATACCACTTTTCTGTTTTTGATAATCCATATTCTACCTGACCATATTCTACCTGACCAATTCCTTTCTGTGGTTGTAATGGTTGTCAAGGCAAATAATATCATATTCTTAGTAAAGATATTTCCAGTGATGTTCTTATGGAACTATTAGATGTGGAGAGGAAGCCTGTGAAGATATTGCATCCATTCCTTCTTTTCCTTGCATTTCTTTGATGCTGGAGAAACAGGTTAACTCTTCAATAGCAAAGAATTGCAGTATTTTAAGTACAGGGAGTAAAGAACTTCAGCCCAATGTGACAAGTCTCAACAATTAGCAGCAATTCACAGAGGACAATTGGAACGACTACCTTAGTACAAAACAAAAGATACTCATGAGGAAAGCATGAGCAACGCAGAGACAGTTGGCAAAGAGGCAACAGATGTTGTTTCCCAAGGACAATCGCATAAGAGTAATTACAAGCAGAAATGGCTTCCTAATGTTTGTGTGCGTGCTGTGTATTTTTCCAAAGCCCAAGTCTGAAATATTTTGGCATGAGATTCTGTAAGCAATTTCCTCCATGCTCATTCTTTATGACAGTCCATTTGCTATTTGTGAGTTACAGTTAATAGGTCTCCTGCTACAGCAAGAGGTGGTATCCTGCACCTTCCTAATGGGACCTAGCATGCAGAAGAGAAGGAGACAGCCAGCAGGTTTGCAGTGCAGAAAAGAAAAATATCCAAGATGAAAATTTCTTGAACATAATCCTGAAATGAAAACACTTTTACAGATATGGTAGATGTGAAGATAACTAACCTTAGTCCTCATCAGCATGTAAGAGGCAGAAAACCAAAATTTTAACTGCCTTTAAAAATAAAAGGTTGGGTTAAGAATAACATATTAGAACTTTAATTCTAGGCCTGTGCAGACATTCTGAATCCAAGGATAATTCATAGAAATAATTATGATAGTCCTTGGTCCCCGTCCCTCCCCCCTCACACCCACCCACCCGCCTGTGTTGATTGAACCTATGACTACAGGCATACACATTTTCCAAATAATTTGACACTTGTATTTTTGACAGAGATTGAATGGACAGAGGTTACTTGGACAGAGCTGCAAATGTATAGGCTCGGCATTCAAGGTCAGATCAAAGGATGAAGAGAGAAGGAGAACAAAATGCATACATCTTCAGACATTTTATAATCTGCATAATGCTAGAAAGTCTTCATTGAAATAAAAACTGAGCATGTCAGTAAACAAAAAATAAAATAAAAACATTACAGCACTTTAAAGACTAACTGCTGTAATTTTACTGTGAGCTTTCGTGGATCAAGTCTACTTCTTCAGACAAAGGACTGAAATTTCCAGGTATGGTTTATGTACACCAAATAGAGAGGTAAAGATGTTACAAAGTAAAGAGGTAAACAGCAATCAAGCAGAATAACAGATAAGCATGCATAGCAATACAGCTTCCCACTGCTAGCTGTAACAAATGATCCATGGTTTGTTATTCAGATTAGTTTTAAATGTCCCTTTTCAATCTTAAAAGTGTGAAGTTGCCAAGCAGAGCATATGCTAATGAGTTTAATCTCTTGCTTGTGTGAGCACATCCTGTTGTGCTCATATTGTAAAAGAGAATATTGCAGGAAAGTTAGTGAAGGTAGTACAATGCCCCAAAATATCTTAACCTATAAAATCGAGGGTTAGCCATTGGAACTTTGCATAGGCTCCTTAGCCAGGCCCTACTAGCCCGCACTCACCATTCGTGCACACGCCCGAACTGGGTAACCCCCCACCCACTGATATTAAAGGGGAAACCCCAATCTACTTTCACGACTCCACACAATTAAAGCACCATAACACAATAAAGCTCCCCTCCCCACCACCTAGCCCACCCTTCCTAACCCTCACTGACCACACACCCCTTCCCACCACCTATCCCACCCTTCCTAACCCCCACCGACCACGCCTCACTCCCCACCACCTAGCCCAGCCTTCCTAACCCCCACCGACCACGACCTCCTCCTCACCACCAAATAAATTAATAATTTTTAAAAAATTACTAAAAACACAGTCAAAAACATCCAAAAATACACAAGACCAAACAAAAACAACACCAAAAAACTACAAAGTAAACAAAAACACAATAAAAAACAAAACAAACAGACAAAAATACAAATTCCAACCACCCACTCACCCACACACAAAAGAAAGAAAAGAAAGCAAACTTACCAAAAGATGTCCTACCTCCACGAGGACCGGAAAAGAAATGAATAAAGAAAGAGACTATTTACCAGAAGAAGCTCCACCCAGAGGCCAGGAGAGAAAAAACAGTCAAAATACAATAACCCCTACCAGCACCACCTGCTGGCCACAATAGTAAAAACAATTCAAAAACACACAACAGCCCCAAACAAAAGGCCACAAGAGTAAAAACAAATCAAAAACACAACACAAATTCAGAATTTTACACAAAAGGTCACACCAATAAAAACAAGTCAAAAAAATTACACTAAAACACACTTTAACACAAATCACAAACATATGTCAATAAAATACAATAGAAACTTTTAAAAATCCTGTGCTGAGTTTTAATTCAAATTAAAACCCAAAACATCTAAACACATTTTAAAAACATAGAATGTAAAAAACATTTACTTTTACATTATTAAAATTATTACCTACGGTACAACTAATTAAAAAAATTCAAAAAACTAAAACATTATTCGCTTACATAAAACAATTTGAAATAATTATATCATACTTTGTTCTTTTATTAATCCTAAAAAAAAAACCAAAAAAGCAGATCACAGTTAATAACAGCCAAGCCAAATTTTTTTTACATAAATAAACATTTTAAAAATTAAAATTACAGACTAAGCAATTTTAAAAAACATTAACACAATTTAATCTTCCAACACAATTTAAAACAGCCCGGCAACGCCGGGCAACCTCTGCTAGTAGTATATAAAATATATAGCAGTATATAGCAATCTATGTATCAAATTTGATAATGTCCCAGACACCCTTGGCTAATATTAAAGCCTTTGTGATGAGTATCCAACAGATGGAGGTATTTGATTTCTGCTGTCTCTCTTTCAATCCTAGTCTTGTAATTTCTCTGCTCCAGAATTGCAACTTTCAAGTCTTGGATAGAGTGTCCAGGTAGACTGAAATGGTTTGAGATAGGTTTCTCTGTGTTGCCATTCTGGATGTCTGATTGTGTCCATTAATTATGTCCAATAAAAGCTGAGCAGTAACTGAAGTCAATTTGGGGCCCATTCAGAGGGGTGCTCTATTCCTAGGTGAATGTTGGTTATATAATATAGAGATTGTCAAAATACACAAAGTTTTTAAATTGTTCCCTTGTTGGGAACACAGTCATGACAGGTATTTTTTTTATTACTTTTCTTTTTACATAGCCTAAAATGCTCACTGAGTGGAAGGGCAACTCATGTATTTATGAATAAATAAATAAATTCATCCATATTGGTAAGAAGAATTTAATCATACTTCAGTTCCCTGTATGGCTGATCTATAGCGCAGATATGTAAAGTTTCTTCTGCCACATGGGCAAACACTATGAACAAACAGCTCCCCTCATGGTTGTTTGTAATGCTGTGATAACTTATCTATTAGATCATCAGTATGCATCCTCCATGAGTAAGACCCAGATTTCTAAGGATGTAAATTTTTTACCGATCTCCCACAATCTACAACCACTGGCTGGCAGCTTAAGGATCATTTTAATCATAAGGTGACATGTCTTCAATATACTACCCAACTACCATGTTCTTTAAATTCATCTCATTTTGAGACTCAGTTATATATTAACATTTACTACTACTTCTGGAAGCTAGCTTAAAAATTCAGTAGTAAAAAATCTGCTGGGTGGTGATATTATAAAGAAGCCTCTGATGGTGGCAGAAGCAGAAAAGATAAACAATGCTCTCTGCCTTCCTTTTGTAGATTATTTATTTGTACTCTAAGTTTACTTACACTGATTGCCCCCATGCTGTTTCTTTTCCCATTTTGCAAAATGCACTATTTATCTCTGATTATTTTCTTGCTCTACACTGCATTTTTACAGTACGATATCACTCTATCCCTTCCGAGGAAGGATTATCAAATCTGTAAACATCTGTAAACAGCACATGAGCTTTGGACACATCATTTATTTGCAGGCTATTTATCTCCTCATTAAAAAAAAACCTCTCACACATTGAGCTGATGTTTGCAGAAGGTTATTGGCAACAACTTTAAGACAGCTTTGGAGTTTCCAATAACCATTCTGGAGGCCAGCCTTATGCTTGGAAGTCAACTCCCCTGAACACAGTAGGAGTTATTGCCAAATAAGCTGGCATTGAATCAGGCTACAGATTTCCCTCAGTAGGCTTCAACCAGGTTTCAGCACTATATGGATGTTTGCAAAAGTGTGCATGACTGCTAGTGGGCTTAGGACTCAAGTCACAATCCTATGAAGGCATGAGCTGTGTTGATGTCGCACCATTACATAGGATAGAAGAGCAGGTGACCAAATACTCTGCATCTTCTGAGTGATTGGCAACCCTTCACCTATAGCAGTGGTGGTAAACCTATGGCATGTGTGCCAGAGGGGGCAACCAGAGTCCTCTCTGTGGGCACGTGCACTATCAACTCAGCACAGAATTTGCTCTGCCCCTCTGCCCAGCAGCCCAATGGGAGCACTTCCTCCCTCTCCCAGCGCAGAGTTTTCCCCGCCCCTGTGTGGCATGGAGGGCAGCCTGTTGAATTTGGGAACTCAGTTTCTAAAAGGTTCACCATCACCGACCTATAGAGAAGAAGTAATTAAATTAATTCACATCTGTTGAGGTGAAACGTGACACTTCAAAATTCTATTGCAAGTATGCAGCCTCCATTTGGGAATGTTTTAAGGATGAAACCCTGAGACCTGGCTATCTGGCAGATATTCTATATACAAATTTCTTTCTCCTCACTGTGCAAGATCTTGCAATGGCCACCTTAAAGGATTCAAAAGCAAACCTGATTGTTGTTGTTGGTTTTTTTTTTTGAGATTTTAATGGTCTAGTAAAAGTATCACCCAATTCTTTTTTGCACTTTTCTTATCTGTAGCATCTTGTCCATAAAGTAGCATTTTATCTATAAAGAGAGACAGAATTTAAAGAAATGATAAATCCATTTTTAAAAAACCAAAAATAAGTACTATGATCAAACAGTGTTCACATATATAGTTAATTGGCATGTACAGTTCTGAATTCATTATATCATTTTCAAGATATGATTTGTGGAAACCTGAGTTTTTCTGTGAAGTGGAATTCTCTGGTAGACTATTTAGATTGCAGTGCCTTTTGGAACAGAGATGGCACTAATTCTGCTCCAGGAATTAATGTCAAAATTTTAAAAAAAGTTTTACATAGAAAGTGCTATAAATGTTTAAATACAATGTTAATATTTCACAGGACACATGTACACATTTAGAATATCAGTCAAGGTTCGAAAGAAAGAGGGGCACCAATGTATTTTACAAGAATTGTTAGGTTAACTAACAAATGAATAGTTTTGTACTGCCCTTGGGGGTGACTGGTTTTGGCATTTGGCCACCAATTCACTAAGCAGGCTTGACCTCTACTTTCCATCTCATTTCGGGTGGAGCAGATTTATTCTCAGCTCACCCATGGAGCCATAACTCTATTTATTTGTAAAATTTCTGGCTGCTTGACCAGAAACCCTGGCAGGTTGTATGTGCTGAAAGTTTGTTTTGGGCCAGTAAGTGTTGCAAAGAACAGTTTGTTGGGTCCGATTCTGTCTTAAAGTAAACCTACTGTGTGGGGACAGACAAGAGACATCTTTGTTCAAATGAATGAAAATCCCTGTGAAAAGCTGTAGAAGCATATCTAATAACTGTGTTAATAAACTGAATGGACTCGGTAGAAATAATAAAACAGAACTATTTGTAATAACAAACACAGGAGCTAGAACAAGACTGAAGAATGAAGGAAAATGAAAGTTATTAATTAAATATGTCTTCATAGTCAATGGAGCCTTTTAGAGCAACACTGAAAACCTACATCTAAACCATTCTTCTAACCACATCACTTGATCAATGGGCTCTAACATTTGAACTATTTACATTAAATCTACTTAAAACCATATGGCTGCTCCCTACGTTAGTAATGTTTTTAGTGCTACTATGAAACATGAGGGGAATTGTTGTTTTGTTTTGGACTGTTAAGATATGATCTATGCAGTAGCCGGTCATCATCGCTGTTGGCTGCTACTCGTATCCGAACATACAGTTTTCCTGGAAGTCATTTTCTCAGTTGATGGATGTGTCTCTGGTGACTCAATTCACATAATTCTCAGAAAGACGACCATCACACATCTGCTGCCAATGTGCAGATCTGAACTAAAGGCTTCAGTTCCACCCGAAACCTGCCTCCACCATCCTCTTTATCCCATCACCGCTGGAGTTTGAAAGAAGACTGACAAACAGGAAAGATGCCACTGGTGTGAATTTGTTTAAGGTGGATCCTTGCCAAGAAGTGACCCACACACTATGATCATGGAGCCATCTCCTGCGGCACATATGAAATGAGACATGCAGGATTTAGCATTGGGACTGCAATGGATTTCTGCAGCCTTGAGAATATTAATAAGGTGCACCTTCACAGCCAGTCCATCTGGCATGGCCTCTTCTGCCTCCATGACTGTTGAGAATCAGAATAAATGGTTCCTCCTCTGCTCATTTTGCCATTGAGCCTAATATGATGGTTTCCAGAGGCATTTCCTCCACTGAGGGGACCATCACCCCACCCAAAGGGACTCATCTGCCTGTAGCTGTTGGTTCCTTTGAGAGTAAGGTTATTCACCACCGCCCAACACTCAGCGTTGAGGTGCTGACAGTATGGTCTACTCCATTACCGTAGCAGGATGTCCGGCCAGACAGACTGTGTAGTAGCACACAGGACCTAAATATAGCTAATGGAGTTATGGTCAAATGTCATTGAAAATAATGGAACAAGATAGCTGCGATTAGTGTGCCATTTCTTAAAATGGGAAAAGAGATAATTAAGTTCAGTGTGTGCTTAGTTTGGCACTCTGTACCATGGCATCCGAAGTCTCACAAGCTTCTCACGAGATCTCCTTCTATCCACAGTAACCGAATATTTATTTATTTATTTTGCAATTTGTACAGGAAGTAAGCACCTTTCCATACCACCGATGAGGAACATTATCATAAGTCATGGTGAGCATGCAACTTTGCCTTCACACAAGTTAAAACAAACAGGAATTATCCCAGATATGAAACTGACAGGTGGGGAGCAGGAAAATGTCCCCAGGAAGGAGGATGTAGCTGTGTGGAAGGAAAGGGCAGTGATATCTGAAAGCAGAAACACATTTCTCTTCTCCCCACCCCCCTTTCCTTTTCTGCATAGGGTAGAATCTCCTATTTAAACTCACTGCTATATGTATGACTGTAGGGACACAGTATAGTAAGTTGTCAATCACTTCTGCCTGAAGATTCTTCCCCACACACAGAAGATTCCAATTGTCTACAATTGGAGGGAATTAGGCTGGTGATTGTGGTGATAAAGGTGAATATTTTCTATATTTATAAATCATTCTAAATTTCAGAAACTTTTTAACATGGCATGTTAAGCTATGCTATTGTTGCATATACAGAGTGCTAAAACAATTACAGGGGGTATAGAAAAAGTAGCTCTGAGGATGGAAATGTTTTTAAAATTGAAGCCTTGGAAAATACTTTACTGTAATTATTGTAAACACAGATTAGCCAGCTCTTGAATTCTCCAAAATAATATTTTTGTAGTGTGACTAGGTTTCCATCTTTCAACATGTATAGAGGAATCTGTAAACATGTACAGCATGGATTCTCAACTTGCAGCCCGTGGGCCAGATGTGGTCCACAATGCCATTTCATGTGGTCCCCCACTGCCTCCACCACACCTGGAAGTGCCATGTGGTGGAGAAAGGGAAAAATGGTTGTCTGGCCCCCGAAGCTGTCTGAGGGAGCGTGACCCGGCCCCTGGCTTTAAAAGGCTGAAAACGCCTGATGTACAGTATATGTAAAAATTAACAGAATAATCACCACCTTCTGAAAATTGTAAGATCCAGGATAGTCGAGTTCAGCAACTATAGATCTGTCTCTGGTTATGAACAATAGTACATTGTTCCACCAATAGTAGCAAAAAGGTAGACAAAACATATTATATTGTTTTAATGTCTGTAGCCAGCTTCTCTCACACCTAGCATAGGAGTGAGAACAAAAGCAATGAATGGGAGAATTTACATTGAAAGAGAAGGTTGCTTAGCTAGGACCTGCCAGGGGATGTTTATGTTAATTAAAGCACAAGGTCAATTAAAAGATATAAATAATGGCTAAAGAAATAGCCAGTTATTACAAACACACACAGGCAAAGAGCACAAAGCCATACCACTGGAAAAATGTTGTAATGAGGCAGCTGGCTTCTCCTGAAGCCAACAACATAAACATCATGGATTTACTCTTCATAGATTCAAGCTGGCTGAGCTGAGTAAACATGTAATTTTTTAAAAAAGTTTTAGTTCATTTAAAAAAGTTTAAAGGCTAAACATTGTATAGTAACCAAATTTTTATTCAATCATTGACTTGCTGGCTTGGGGGTTTAGGAGTTGTACTCCTTGGATAAGCTGGATGAGTATCAAGAAGGAGAGAGAGAGATTCCAAACAAAGAGAGTGCAGAAGGCTCTGAGTTGATGGTGGGATCGTGGAATTTTTATCTGGGAGAATCTGGGTCTAGTCTTAAAGTCCTTTCCTCACCTAAACCACACATGTAGGTAGAATTAGCAACAACCCCTTACTACTAGCTTCTATGGATAGCCACAGGCCCTGCTATCTGTTGAAGGCCAGAAACTTTGCTTTTAGAACTGGAGACCGGGTATTGTATAGTATAGAAAGGGCAAACCTGAAGAGGGGTATAAGGAAGGCAAAAGCTGTGTATAGAGGGAAAATTGAAGATCACCTGAGTAGTCAGGACATCAGGCAAATGTGGCAGGGGATCCAGCACCTTTCTGACTACAAACCCAGTAATTCATTGCCTGTAGAGAGCAGTGCTTCTCTGGTGGAGGAGCTGAATACCTTCTTCACCCAATTTGAGGTGACACCAGCAGTGGATCCAGCAGTGTTGCCAGAGTCATCGTCATTACTCCCCTTAGGGAATGTTGCCAGGGTGGAAGAGGGAGAAGTGAGGCGAATATTAAAAGGGATAAATGTGAGCAAGTCTATGGGTCCTGATGGAGTGGCTGGTAGGGCACTGAGAGACTGCTCAGAACAGGTGGCAAAAACTTTTATGAAGATTTTTAATCAGTCTTTGGCCCAAACCACTGTCCCACCTTGTCTGAAATCCTCTACTATTATACCTCTGTCTAAAAAGCCTAACATAGATAGTCTGAATGACTTCCGCCCTGTGGCGCTTACACCTGTTGTAATGAAATGCTTTGAAAAGTTGGTGCGGAACCGTATTATGGCTTGTTTACCAGTTGGACTTGACCCGTGTCAATTTGCATGTAAGAGAAAGAGATCCAAGAGGATGCTGTGGCTATGGCCCTACATGCTGTTCTGACCCATTTGGAGAAACAAGGAACTTATGCGAGACTGTTATTTGTAGATTTTAGTTCTGCTTTTAATACTATTCTTCTGCATAGACTGGTGCCCAAATTATTAGATCTGGGGCTTCCGCCATGCTTATGCAGGTAGATACTAGATTTTCTATCAGATCGTTCCCAACTGGTCAGGATGGGCTCTCATGTCTCTGCGGATCTCAGCATAAGTACAGGGACGCTGCAGGGGTGTGTGCTGAGCCCGCTTCTGTAACGCTTTACACATATGATTGTGTTCCCAGTTACCCCAGCAATAAGATCATCAAGTTTGCAGACGACACAACGGTGGTTGGTCTGATTGCTGCTGGAGAGGGGGAGTCGGCTTACAGGAAGGAGGTTGAGATGCTGACAGAGTGGTGTAGGGAAAACAATTTATTCCTTAATGTAAAAAAGACAAAAGAGATCATTGTGGACTTTAGAAAATGCAAATTGAACATCCAGCCACTTATTATTGAAGGGAATTGTGTGGAACAGGTGTTTGGATTTCTGGGAATGGAGCTGAGGGATGATCTAACATGGGGAGCAAACACCAAAGATCTGATGAAGAGAGCACAGCAGAGGTTAGACTTCTTGAGAATCCTCAGGAAGAACAATAATCTTTCAAAGGACCTGCTGTTGGCATTCTACCACTGTACCATAGAGAGTATGTTAACCTATGGTCTGTGTGTATGGTTTGGGAGTTGTACAGCTAGGGAAAGAACAATGCTGTCTAGGGTGATGAAGACTGCGGAGGGGATAATCGGGCGTACTCTTCCCACTCTAGAACAAATCTATGCCACCAGGTGTTACAAAAAAGCTGTAGAGATTGCGCAAGATAGTACACACCCGGAAATGATCTTTTTTCAGCTTCTGCCTTGTAGAAGAAGGTATAGGGTCATAAAGACCAGGACCAACCACTTGAGAAATAGTTTCTACCCAAAAGCGGTTCTGGCTTTGAACGCAGTGCAATGCAGTCAATGAGGGAGCTTCTGTATATAGTTTTTAGAGTTTTTAGAGTTTTAGAGCTTTTTAGGGGTTAAATGTGTATATGTGGGGTGGGAGTATGTTGATAATTTTGTATAGTTGTATTTTGTTTAGGTTTTGTTGGGTTGATAAATGTTTTCCCCACCAATCTCGTTGTTCTGTGCAGGACAATGACAATAAAGATTTATCTTAAATTTATCTTAAATAAATAAAACCTTTTCTTTGGCATAGATTCTGAGATGAGTTTTTCTCTGCAGTGGTATCCATCCCTCTTCTGTAGTACATCAAGCTTCAATGCAGGTATATTTTAGAAGGTTATTGAAAATGCAATTTTTGCTATGGCTTTCTTCTCCCAGCCATGAGCTCTTTAATACTCTCATGTGTTGTACTTTTATGTTTTTTATTGGATTGTTATATAGCTTATGGCATAAACCACTTCAGGATTTGTATAAATGAGAAGTGGAATAGCAACAACAACAACAAGAAATTATAGGATGATTTTGAACAACTGACAATAGGAGGCACTGGAGGGCAATGTTTTTTGTTTGTTATCTTATTCCAAAGTTAGCAATAAAACAGGAGAATCAAGTAGTTCCCAGCCCATAGACCAATATCTATAGACTTCTTCAGAAATCTATCTTTTGCTCACCTCGATCAGAGCCTGTGGGGTTCCATTCCTGTTGGTAATGTCCAAACATGGAAGCTACACTGAGGCTTTCTGAGTATAGTTCTTCAGGATATGTCCTCTTTAGAGGTTAAATGGCAGCAAAACCTCAACTGACAGAAAGTTCTGCCTGGAGAATTCATAGAGAATTCTGAGATTTAGAGTCCAAAGAATCCAAATGTCATGTTCCCAGTTACAAAAATGAGCATCTATCACTTTGAAGGCAGAATTCATTATATTATTATTATTAAGTTTATTTCTATACTGCCTTTCTTTCCCAGCGGGCAACTCAAGGCGGTTCCCAGCATGACACAAAACATAAAACAGATCTAAGCAAGTATTGACAGCAATAGCAGTAAATACATAGCTATACATAAAAAAACTATACAATCAATCTGACAATGATAATATCAAGGTCCCAAAAATAGAATGTTCAAACTCCCCATAATAAAATACAATGGCAGAAAACACATTAAACATGACAGAAGACAGTGGACAAGGCCAAGAAAGGTCCTTTTGAGCCCGTGCAGGGACAGAGCAGGTGTTATCCATTCCTGCCCGGTTTGACAGACCGGGCGGGGGCTCCAAGCCCTGGCGTTGGCAGCGAGGCAGCGGCCGAGAAAGGACCTTTTGAGCCCACGCAGGGGCGGAGCAGGTGTTATCCATTCCTCCCCAGTTTGACAGACTGGACGGGGGCTCCAAGCCCCAGCGTTGGCAGCGAGGCAGCGGCCGCGAAAGGACCTTTTGAGCCCGCACAGGGGAGGAGCAGGTGTTATCCATTCCTCCCCGGTTTGCTTACAGGTTTTTAATTAAATGGACATCCTCATTTATGAGTATAAATAAGAATTATTTTAGTAATACAAATCTCCAAACATCTACTTCTCCAAATTAAAGCATGACGGCTATCTCAACTGCAATTTGCCTTGAGACTTTCACTGGGAGAAAGGTTGCCTATAAATGATAAATTTTAAATGAAAATCAATAAATTGAATTGATTTGCTTGGCTGTACATAAAAACCAAATGGCCAATGTCATTTATCTGGGTCTTTGCAGACCAAGAAGTAAATTCTTGTTCAACCATAAACTTATTAGAAAATTCTGGACACGTTACTGTCATCTGTTTTCAATTCCAATGTGTATCATCAAAACAGTACTGATACACTTCACAGGGGGATTCATTTTTAAAAGAAATCTATTCTGCCTTCCTTCAAGGAGAACAACATTGTACAAATTAAGTTATCGCATCTTCTGCAAAAATTTTGTGAGACAGGTTAAGCCCACTGCCCTTGTAGATGAATAAGATTTGAACTGACAGCCAATTTTATGGCTTGTCCTGATATTATCCTACCAAGGCCAATGCAGAGCCAGGGTCTCATCACAACAGGATATTACCTTGGTTCAACCCAGAGATTATCCTGAGACTGCCACCTTGGAAGACTGCTGAACTGAGAGACACACATCCAGCTCTAGATGCATCATACAGTCACCTCTGAAATGCTGGGAACAAAATTTGCAATGAATTAACACAACATCTACAAGTAGACCTTGCATCCATAAGATCGTCATGGGAAAAGGAACCAAGGAAGTATATATATTCTGGATTAGGCAGCAGGAGTAGCTACGGTCATTGCTTGGTTGTTGTCATGCTAGTGCTAGTTCCACATATCTATGGACCAGACACTTGGCTTGAGAGTCTTGCTTTTGTTTCTTGGCTAGACAGCTCCTCTGATGTTTCAGCAATCCTGCCCTGAACCTTGCCCTGCTGGACAGCTCCCAAGCCTTATCAGCAGTTCTTGGGAAGAAAAATACCATAGTCCAGTGATGGCGAACCTTGGCACTCCAGATGTTCTTGGACTTCAATTCCCAGAAGAACACGAATGGGTTTATTGCGAATCATCCGGCCCACGCTGCTCTCATCGCTCCCGGAAGCGGAATTAAAATGTGTCACTTCCACTTCCGGGAGTGACGAGGGCAGCACGGGCCAGATGAATATCAGTAAACCCATTTGTGTGGATTCACAGGGTGCTTGGGCTTCTGGGAACTGAAGTCAAAGAACATCTGGAGTGCCAAGGTTCACCATCATGGCCATAGTCCAAATGAAATACAACAAGGCATCCTATATTTGTCAGGAGCCAAATACCAAATTGAAGCCTTGCCTCCTGCTGAGAAGCACATGGCATCTGTATTCCTTTGTCTGTCCACAAAAGGAAGCTACGTATGCTTCAGAGAGGGTCAAATGGGCTGAGAGCAAATGCCCAGCTTCCTGTGGGAGTGGCATCCTAACTCCATGAACTATTTTGCTGTCCTTAAGAAGAGAGCATGGCAGAACACCACACCATGAACCTGGCAGAACACCATGCCATGAACACTTTAATACATAAGAAGTGGTCTTGAATCACGAAAGCTCATGCAATGTTTTGTTTTTCTTAGTGATCCAATAAATCCTGCATCTTTACAACAAGGCATCCTAGTTATCCTTAAACCAGATCACACTTAGACAGGAAGAATATGTGATTTACTCTTGCTCTGTAGTGTTTGATACATGCATACCCAATGGTGTATGATTATATTATGAGAAGTGGCTTTCCTGTCTTTATAGAGCAGGCCAATGTAAGTGTGGATCAGATAATGATGCAAAAGAAATGAGTTCTGAATATAAATCAAATGTGCCTTCAAATGTGCCCAAACCTGTGTGTGTAACTTTTTTTTTTAAAAAATGACATGATCAAGTAAAACGTGATAGCTGTTGCCGTTACAAACCTCAAAGGTCCGTTTGCAATGAGTTGCTATTGAAGAACTTCAGAAGAAAACAATTTCTCATAGAAATGAAATGTTTATCTATTTCAGCACATTCATCTTTCAATCTGTGCATATAAAGAACATGTGGGTTTAAATGTAAAAGAAGTGCATGAAACTTGTCTTGAGCAAATGTTGGTGTGTGATTTTCTACATCGGCAGAAGCAGACTGAGCAATTAATGCAGTCGTACAATATTGCATTTCATGTGGGAGATAACAGACACCATGTTGTTCATCCCCATCACTTCAAACTGAATATGAGAGTGCAGAAAAGCAACACCAAATGATGTTTGTCTAAAAATGTGATTGCTGATGGAGCAGTGAAGTGAGCAGTGGAGTCTAGACAAAACTGATCCATGGTGGTATGCTGGAGCTGGGCTTCAGTTGCATGAGGCTGATCTCAACAGAATTAACATTTAGCAATCATGTCTTATAAAAGATGATCTGAAGAAAAAATTCACACACCCTAGTAAGAATTCAACAGTCCCTACTAGGAAGGCTTAATTCTTCTGCTGTCTAGACCAGTGATGGCCAACATTGGCACTCCAGGTGTTCTTGGACTTCTATTCCCAGATGCCTTGATCGGCAGGAGTGCTGACTTGGGTTTTTGGTAATTGGAGTCCAAGAACACCTGGAGTGCCTAGGTTTGTCATCACTGGTCTAGAGCAGGGGTGCCCAAACCTTTTGGGTCACAGGCTGGTCATGTGGTTCAGGTGGCTGGTCACTATGGCCTGGGGGCCAGATCGGGCCCCTGACACTAATTTATCCAGCTCATGAAGCCCTCATCACTCCCGGAAGCAGTACTAACATGATCACATAGGGGCACATTTTACTTCCACTTCCAGGAGTGATGAGGGCTTTTGCGGGCTGGATGAATTGGCATCAGGGGCTGGATCCAGCCCCTGGGCCATAGTTAGAACAGACGGGGCCAGTGTCGTACCGGGTCGAGACTAACACCGGCCTCCTTTGGAGGAGGCACGCGGACCAACTGAGGCACCGAGTGTATGGGCCAGTCAGTGGAGCTCAGCAACAGGATTCAGCGTTAGGGTTCTCCCCCACCCGCTTAACCCAAGGGGGAGACAGCAGGGGACGACAGTCCCAAGCAAGGGGGGAAGGAAGCAGTAGTAGCGGCCCCGACTCATATCCTTTTGATACGCCAGTTTTATCAGGGGCCGGGGAAGGGGGAGAGGAGTTCGCGACCGCTGCCCCCGATTGTGATTTTGATTTTGATTTTGCGAGCCGGGGGGGTTTTCAGGAGTGTTCCCCCACCCATCCAAGCGAGAAGAGGGGTTTTTCGTTAGCCCCCAGTGCCCCCGGTTCCTCCCTAAGAAAGAGCACACCTCCCAACAACGCCGCGGAGCCGCGGCAAGTCACTAACGAGTCTCCCTCTCATATTACAGGACAGGAAACCAGGGGACAAAGAGAAGGTAGCACCCGGGTGGCTGACGTGCAGCAGTTCGAGCACCCTCGTCCGCAGGGGCGCAGGGACCACCACCCGTTGGCCCCACAGAAGGCACCCCCTTTCTAGGGACAACTCTAGCTTTTTCCTAAAGAATGGGTCGAACTCTGTACTCGGGGACGAAGCCGGCCACCCCTTCTGCACCCATGAACTAACTTTCTCCAGCGTCCTGTCCTTGCCTGTCGCCCTAGCAATATCGGCTGGTACTATTGGGGGTGCGTCCAAAACCTCAATTAGCAACACCTGGCGGTCTCTTTCTGCTCTCGCCTTTTGGTCATCCGACAAGGGCAGAGGGGATCTCGAAAGCGCATCAGCATGGCTGATCTCCTTTCCGGGCCTGTACTCCAACTCATGTTGGTACGCGTTGAGGAAAATAGCCCATCGCAGCATTCTCGGGGACAGGATCTGTGGCGTGGGCTTGCTTGCCGTGAAAATCCCTAACAGCGGCTTGTGATCGGTCACGATTTTGAACGGGCGGCCATACAAAAAATCGTGAAATTTTTTGGTCCCCGCTACTATTGCTAACGCTTCCCTGTCGGTTTGTGCGTAATTTCGCTCCGCTTGGGACAGGGACCTTGAGTAAAACGCTACCGGGGCCTCCCTTCCGTCCTCCAACACGTGGCAAAGCACCGCCCCCACCCCCACCGGGGATGCATCACAGACTAGGACCACTGGCCGTTTGGGGTCGAAGTGCGTCAGGATTGCTTCAGATGTTAGGAGTTGCTTTAGCTCCTTGAACGCCCTCTCGTGCTCATCACCCCACATCCATGGCTCCTCCTTTTTAAGTAACCGATGGAGCGGTTCGGCCACGGACGCCTTCCGCGGGAGGAATGTATGGTAAAAATTGAGGAGCCCCAGGAAAGACTGTAGCTCGGTTTTGGATGTGGGGCGAGGGGCCTTTTTAATGGCTGCTACTTTGGATTTAGACGGCTTAATCCCCTCGGGTGTGATCCGGAACCCTAAAAACTCGACCTCGGTTTCGAAAAAAAACACATTTGTCCTTCCTCAATCTCAGCCCCGCTTTCTCGAACACGGTCAGTACTTTGTCCAACCTTTTCGCCAGTTCAGCCTCACTCCCCCCTGTTATCAACACGTCATCAAAATAAGGCAACACCCCCTCCAGGCCCTTTAGGAGGCGTTCCACGAGCGATTGAAAAAGGCCGGGTGCCGAGTTCACGCCGAACTGTAACCGCGACACCTGGAACGCTCCCTTATGTGTAACTATCGTTTGTGCCGCTGCCGTGGCGGGGGTCACTGGAAGTTGCTGATAGGCTTGTGCCAAATCGAGTTTAGCGAAACACTTTCCCCCATTTAGCCTGGCCAAAAGGTGGCTAATCACCGGCACCGGGTATGCATTAGGGCGGATCGCCTTGTTAATTGTACACTTATAATCAGCACAAATGCGCACCTCCCCGTTAGCCTTTAGAGCCGTTACAATTGGAGTTTCCCACTCCGCGGAATCAACAGGAATAAGAATCCCCTGGCCCACCAGTTTGTCCAGTTCCGCCTCTATCTTGTCCTTGAGTGCGAACGGCACCCTGCGTGGTTTGAGTCTTATCGGGCGGACCTCCGGGTCTATGTCGAAAGCTACAGGGGGTCCCTTGAACTTTCCGAGTCCTTTCTTAAAAACGGCGGGATGCGCATCGCAAACCGCTTGTATTGGGTCCCCCCCCACGGTATGCACCCCCCCTATGAACAAACCTAAGGGCTGAAACCACTGTGTCCCTAGGAGGCTACAGCTTCCCCCTTTGAGGACAACTAGGGGCAGTACCGCAGAATGTCTCTTAAAATTGACCCGAAATTTCCCGACCCCCAACACCGGAATGCTGTTTCCCTGTACGTCCCGAAGTGTGGACCTCAACGCTTTAAGCTTGGGCCGCACGTGGGGGTCGATTTTCAGGAACTCTTTCTGGGGAATTATGGAATAGGAGGACCCCGAGTCAATTTCCATCTTAATAGGGGCCCCTTGTACTAATACCTCAACGAAGTAATGGGACTGTCCCGCGGACACGCTGAACACTGAGGCGTCGTCCTCGCTGCCGTCCGAGACGCGGCCCACGCCGTCCTGCTTCCTCGTGGTCTGGGCGCCATCTTTGGGCCTCGCTGGACGGTCCGGTCTGGCCGCGCGGTCTTGTGACTGCCTCCGGCCCTCTTTCCGCTTTCGGCACGCCTTGGCGATGTGCCCCCGACGGCCGCAGGTGTAACACTCGGCCTTCCTGAACGGGCATCTCGCGCGCTCGTGGGCCGCTCCGCAACCCTCGCAGCGTCGACCACCCTTCCGGACCTTCTGGACCTCCTCGCCGTCGCTGCCTTCCGTAGACGACTTTGAGGCCCGTCGAGTCGCGTGCACCGACTGTCCGGTCTTCCCGTGCACCGAATTTTCCGCCTTGCCGGCTCTAGGACGCCACTCACGCCACTGGTGCATCTCGTCCACTCCGGCATTCGTGGACTCTGCGGCTTCCGCGGCCTCTATGACCTCTGCCAGCGTGGGTGGCGGCTCCTTATTCATCAAGCTGCGCTGTACCTCCTTGTCTTTCAGGCCACACAACACGCCGTCCCTGAGGACCAACTCCAGGATATCGCCCCATTTACAGGGGGCGGCGGCTATCCTCATGGCGGCCACGAATGCCTCAACCGACTCATCCGGCGCTTGGACTCGCCTCCAAAACGCGCTCCGAGCGGGAAACATTGCCCTCGAGGGGCAGAACCGCTCTCGCAGCAGTTTCATGATGTCGCTCGCCTTAAAGTCGCTCACCTTCTTCGGAGCGATTATGCCCACCAGCGTCCGCTTGGTTTCCATCCCGAGCATTCTGGTGAGGATGGCCCTCTTCCTCTCCTCATCTTCTCCTTTGACTCTGAGTTCCACCAGGGCCGCCTGGAAATCCATCTCAAGCAGCTCCCAGTCTTGCGGTTTGGTGATGTTGAAACCGCTCTGTGCCCTGGCTGTTCCGTGGGGATCCATTATCCCACCTTCGTCGCCAATTTGGTGTATGCAAACCAAGACACAGGACACAGCCTCGGGCTGGGTTAACTCAGGTTTATTGCATCGTGGGCAGAGGGAACATGAGGTAATGGCGGATCGATAGCTCTTTATATACAGCAGTAATACATTTGAACGTGGTGCCATGGTAGCCCATTGGCTACTGTCTGCGTGACGTCATTGCAGGTCACGCCCTTCTTGTCCAGGTGTAGGTGGTGGCGGGAAAACTTCCCGCGCTGTTGCCTTTGATGAGTTGGACCAAGAGAGCTTGGACGCTCGCTGCTGCCAGCTGGTGGTCATTAGCTCGCGTCCTATTACAGGGTTTATATGATACAGCTGAAGGTTACATTGTTGCTATAGGCAAGGTTACATTGGCTCAGATACATTGTAATCCATGTGTACAATAAAACCATCAGAACACAACACCTAGTCTAGAGCTTTCTCACTGCATCTGTTTCTTCAGGATCTCAGCTGCCCTCTTGGGATTTCATATGCACTTTTTATCCCAAGGCTTAAAATGTTTTCCAAGGTCTCAAGGATGAAGTTCCAACCTGTGCAACAGGTATAGCAATGTCATGCAGTGGATGCCAATTGGTTCCAGACAAAGAGAGACCCATAAACAAGGGCCTCTGCATGATTAAGATTAAGTAGAACTGGGTTTTCTTTGCCATGTGATGATAGAACATCCATCGATATGCAGCTATGTAGGAAGAATAGTTCCATGTTCCCACTTGTCTTTTGGTTCAGAGCTCATTAAGCATAAGCTTGAGAAGGTCTGTATATTAAATCTGACCACTTCCACCTTCTTGTCTCCTGCTTCATAGATAATTCTAGCAGGGTTGACTATAATTTAGTGTGTGAAAACTCTGGCAGCTCTTCCCTCCCAGGCCAGCGTTGGATGGTACTTTCTGTGGGCTAAGTGATATGAGTGAAATATGGAAGCAGACAGGCAGGAAGTATAGTTAGCATTCATTCATTGCTTATGTTGTACAGGCTGTCAGAACTAATGAAATTTTATGACAGACGGGCAGTGATCAGCTTCCTGGTGTTATTTATCTTTCTCGCTCTTGGCTTCATGCTCCTGATGATTTTTCATTCATCTTTGGTGGGGGGCGGAAATGCCAAGATGACGAATCACAGACTTCACCTATCCATACATAAGTAGCAAATTCTATCAGAGCATAAATATAATTAGCAGTCACCTGATGAGAGAAATGTAGGAAAGATGGGAGCATGTTTTATCTTGAGGAATTATCCATAAATATTCTTTGCAACAAATCCTCACCTCTGGCTGCTCCTCCATGACTTTCTAGAAACTGCCAGAATTGTTCCATGACTGAAGGCTTCTTAGTGGCGCAGTGGTTAGACTGCTGTACTGCATACCTGTCAAGCCACGACTTTCATAATCTGGGAGCCTGGCACGCATGCGCAGTAAGTTTCAAGGTGCTGGGCAGGAAAGGGGTTACTGCACATGCACAGCTGTCAGAGGCAGTGGCATGCATGCACAGTAACCTCCTTCCCATTTATGCCATTAATTACAAAAAGTATCACAACTTTTTGGGAAACAGGCATGAATGTATAGAACATCGTTAATAGAAATAAAACAATCAAAAATTGGAAGTACAAGTCCCATAAGTGGTGGGGAACACAGAGAAGATTGTTTTGTTGATGTAAAATTATATGAATTGTTATTGTATGTGGTAATGATGTTTTTGTGTATTTGAATGTTGTCTTGTTTCAATACATTGTAATTAAAAAAATAAAAACAAAAAGTGTCACCAAATAAAAAGGCTTACATTTGTGGTTTCAAAGTAAGCAATCCAAATTGATCCAAAGCATATGAGCAAAACTCTTATCTCTACCTGACCTATGAGTGCATTGGAACATGAAATGTATAGCATAAATGTCTAATCCTAGAGATTCCTGCACCTGCACAACAGGTGTCCTTTGGTTTAAAAACTAATTTGCTTTAGAGTTGCTTTGACACATTAATTTAATTTTAATTTAATTTAATAGTCATATTTATATATGCTGCCCACTCAGGCAGAACCTGACTCAGGGCGGCATTACAACAAGTTCTAAAAACACATAAAAAACACTTTAAAAGACCCATATCCCACCCACTTTAAAAGACCCATATCCCACCCACCCATCCCACCAACTATAAAAAGAAGAAGAGAGAGTTCTTAATTCTTTACATAAGCCAGCAGGCGGGGACCGTGTTCCCATTCGGGCCCCACACCTGCCCTGCCAGCCAGGTCTTCAATCCTTTCCTGAAGGGCAGCAATTCTCTTTGAAGTCTTAGATCTGTTGGCAGGAGGTTCCAGAGGGTTGGCGCGGACACGGAGAAGGCCCTTCTTCGGGTGCTGGATAGATGTGCACCCCTCGTTGATGGCACTATTCGAGAGCCCCTCCGGTCCGCTCTGGTTGGATGGGCAGACACTCTTCGGATGATGCGGTCTCTAAGGTATCCTGGCCCACTGCCATATAGGGCTTTAAAGGTCAAAACCAGCACCTTGAATTGCACCCAGAGACAAACTGGTAACCAGTGCAGCTCCCAAAGTAGCGGTGAGGTGCGGGCATATCGTGCACACCCCATCACCACCTGGGCTGCCACATTGTGGACCAGCTGCAGCCTCCGAATGGTTGTCAAGGGCAGCCCCAAGTAGAGCGCATTACAATAATCTAGTCGGGAAGTGACCAGAGCATGGGTGACCATAAGCAAGGAGCCCCGATCCAGAAGCATGCACAACTGGAGAATCACCCAAAGTTGGGCAAAAGCCCTCCTAGCCACAGCCGCTACCTGTTCTTCTAGCAGCAGCCGCGAGTCCAGAAGGACCCCCAAGTTGCGCACCGGGTCTGTCTGGGGAAAAAAAAAGCCCCATCCAGTACCAAACATGGTAGCTCCTTGGATAACACGGGGCCCCTTATCCATAGCCACTCTGTCTTGCTGGGATTCAGCCAAAGCCCATTGGCCCCCATCCAGACCCCAACGGCGTCCAGGCATCTGGATAGGATTTCAACGGCATCACTGGGGTCCCCACGGGCCAAGATGTACAACTGAGTGTCATCTGCGTACTGATGGTACCACACCCTGTGGGAATGAATGATCTCACCCAGTGGCTTCATGTAGATGTTAAATAGGAGAAGAGAGAGCACCGAACCCTGAGGCACCCCATACTTGAGAAGCCTAGGGCTGGACCTCTCATCCTCCAACCACACCAACTGGATACGGCCCTCCAGAAAAGAATGGAATGAAAACAACTAAAGGGAAAAATGAAGTCACAATTTAATTGTTGCAATTTTTTGAAGTGGGAGCCATGTTAGCAAGGTTGTAGCCAGGATTTAGATTATTATTATTATTATTTTTTTTTGGGGGGGGGGACAAAAAAATTCAGGAGGGGCAAAATTTCTTTAGAAGGGGTGATAATGTCACAATCAGATGTATAACATTGGCACCGTAGGTGTGGGTGGGGGCAGGCTCTTAACTCAGGAGGGTTTTCGACCTCCCTGGGGCCTCCTGGCTATGGCCCTGTGTGTTAGTCTGTGTAAGTATATCAGAGAGTAAACAAAACAGAACAACAAAAAAGTTGTGGCACCTTAAATACTAACTCCTGCATTTAAATGTGAGCATTTGTGGATCAATTTATTTGTGTTGTCACTTGATGCTTCTTGCATTTTGCTAAATTGCAATCCTTACATTTCAGATTCAACATCCAAAGTGGAATTAAAGATATATTAGTTCCTTACCTGGAACTTCAACTTATTTATTTATTTGGTTTATTTATATCCCACCCTTCTGGCACGAACGCCACCCAGAGCAGCTAACAACAACAAGAGAAAGCTCTTTACAAGAGAGAGAGAGAGATCTCAACTTGTTGTGCATTAATGCAATAGGTACTGTATTTTATTTTGTTTCCCCTGATTGGATTATTTTGATGCATTTGATGATTTCACGTTGATTTATCTGAGCTGTAAATTTCCAATCAGTTGGGGAGGGGGAGAGAAAGTGGTTTTAGTTCATTGACTCAGCCCTGTATTTTATATCTAGAGTGATACTACAAAAATAGCTTTCCTGTTGGTACCCCCAACAATGATCTCCCCAATTGGGATCTGGAAGGCCCCCTCTCTCCAAAAACAACCCTAAACCATTCTTTATAGAGAAGGTTTTGCAGATAGACCTAGCCAATAGGGTCTTCCTTTCTCTGTTTTGAGTTTGATTGATTTGAACTTGTATGCCGCCCACTTGGCTACGTGACCCAGGGCAGCTAACAGCAATCACAATATATCACAATACAGTACATTTAAAATTAAATACAATAAAATGAAATATAATACAATGCAGCAACAACAAAATAGCAACAAATACATCATCAGTATCATCAGTGCATGTCATAAGACAATTATAATTTCCAGTTTCCATTTTTTGTAATTTATTTACTTTAGTTATTATTTGAATTGGTTACTTTATGCTGCTGCCAGTTAATTAGGTTTGTATTGTGTGTGATTTTTATTATATGGCTTCATATATATAGGTATATACAGTACATTTGGATGTCAGAAACCACCCAAAGGAGTGTTCACACTAAGTTGGGAAGTATAAGAAAGGTAACCAATCAACCAACCAATCAAATATGCTTCTTAAAGTCAGAACCAAAGCATAGAAGCAACACCTTACAAATAAAATTGTATCTATAAAAATTGCTTTTGGGGGGTAAGTACAACAATATTCCTTTTACAAATATTTGTTTGTAACAATGAACCTTTACTTGTTTTTAGGCCATTTTCTTTCTTTCTTTCTTTATATTCATATATATATAGCTGCCCAACTCACAAAGACTCTGGGCGGCATACAATCTTAAAACCCTTAAAACAAGAACAACCCCATTAAAACAAATTACCCCGCTAAAACTCCCACACATTAAAAAGTGGAAGATTACTTTGATATTAAACCAACCAGCAGGTGGGGGTCACGACATCTTCAGGACCCCACATCTGCCCCACCAGCCATGTTTTCATATCTTTCCTGAAGGGCAGCAATTTTTTAAATGGATTGTATACCAAAAAGGAAAGAAATATAATGAGGATTATAATAAACAATTATGAAAATTGAGTAATGTATCATGATAATGACTAATGGGAGGGAGAATGCACAAAATCTAAAGAGAGGCAATAGGTTAGGTTCAAGTCCATGCAAGCTTATTTCCTTAGGTTAGGTGCCACAAATAAGTAATAAGTAAAAATCGTAATGTGGTCTGAATTGACTTTACTATCTAATGTGCCACTAAAATTTTAATCTCCTGCATTACTTACAAAACAAGTAAGCTCCTTCTGTGTTGCCTCCGGAATCTCAGTTTCAGCTACAATAAATTTGCAGGCAGCTGTGGTTGCAACCAGTCTTCCACTTTTAGAAATATGGACCTATCATTTCCTAAGTGTTATCTGACATCTGCTCACCTATTGATGACCTACTAATCTTTCTTAACTGAAGACCTCATAGCTGTAATATCTGCTCATGTGTTTGGACTTCCTTTCTTATCTCTCTCTCCACCATCAACCTCATGCCACTTTGTTTAACCAGAAAGTTTCCACATTTTTGAGGATTTTTTTCTAAACCCTAATAAAGATATTGCTCACCAGTAAATTCAGAATTATGCATTGTCAGTCCTCATTGATTTACGCAGCTACCTTTGCTTCTGTATTGAGGGAAACTAAGTAACAAGTAGCAGTAGCAATTTCAAGTAGAATTATCTGACACTATCCAGTTTTGACTCTTTGGGTCATTTTTGGTTATTTTTGGATGATTGCATTGCATGCTTTAAAGCAAACAAACTTACAGCGGGACAGTGGGAGAGTAGCAGAATCCACTGACAATGCCTGTTCTATTGACAGAAAGACGCTGGTGGATACAATCATCTCAATGGAGACAGCCAAACTGTGGAGGAGGAGAAAAAAATGATGGGCGTGATTAGGCATAATGAAAGCAAAGAATTCAAAAGTCCTTCACTTACTTTCTTGCTGAGGTTCCAGTTTATGCTTTGTATCTGACTGTGGTTACTTTATTGAAAAGTACCCGATTCATCTCATCAAGGATACCTGTGAAGTTGGTGGATTATGCTTAGAATAAATCTTTTTTTTTTTTTAAATTTTTTTTTTATTGATTTTTTAAAGCATAAGACATGAAACAAACATTTTATACATAACAGAAAAAAATAACAAAAAATTAATAAAAATAAAATCATAATATAAAAGATAAGACAGACTGTATATTACATACACTTACAGACTTCATCACCCTAGTGCTATATACATTGTCCTAGGAGGTTGTGGGATCTCCCATTCATTTCTATTGTTCCCAAAATTTCGTTTGGTCTGGTGTCAATTTTTTTATTTCATCTCTTGTCATTGAGTATTCCACAAATTTTCGCCATATTTTCCAAAATCTACTTTCTTTTATTATACCTTTCTTAAGATTTAATTCCCATGTTAGTTTTTCATTCAATGCGAGATCCCACATCTGCCCGTACCAATCCTGCACTTTTAACATTGTATCACTTTTCCAATTTTTTGCAATACACATTCTTGCCATTACTAACATCATAGACAACAACTCTTTCTTATCATTATCTATTTTAATATTCTCAACATCTGTCAGTAAGATGGTATCTGGTCCCAATCTGAGACGTACTCCCATAATTTTCCCTATCTCGATCTCTATTTTTGTCCAAAAGTTTTCTACCTCTTTACATTCATACCACATATGAACATATGTGCCCAAACTGTTTTTACATCTCCAACACATTTTATTGTTCTTCTTATCCATCTGGTGCAGTCTCACGGGTGTCAGATACCACCTCCATAACATTTTAAAATTGTGTTCCTTTATTCTGACCGATAGGGATCTCATAATTCTTTTTTTCCATTTATTTTGCCATTCCTTTTCCGTTATTTTCAAGTTCAAGTCCTGTTCCCATGTATTTCTTAATGTTTCTTGTGGGTTACCTTCTGTGTTTATTATTTTATAAATTTTACTGATCAGCCCTTTAATACCAGTTTCCTCCCTCCTAATTTTCCAAACTAATTCCTCAAATTCCGTCCTGTCTCTTTCTAGGCTTCGTTCTCTCCAGTATTTATTATTCCACTTATTCACCATAATTATCTGAAACCAATTCAGCTTCATCTGGGTATATAGCTCTCTTTTCCTCACATCATCTTTGCAGACTCGTATCCAATCTTTCAATAGGAGAACCCTATTTGTCGACAAAATTTCCTTAATCTCATTATCCAATCTTATTGGGAAGTTATTCAAGTCTTCTATTTCAATTATCGGTGAGATATTCGGGGCCAATTTCATTTTAACTTTCTTCCATACTCCCAACATAGATCTCATCATTCTGTTTTTAATCGATATTTTTCCTATTTCCTTGTCTAAAAAAAAACTCTTACCAACTTCCTTTACTTCGTTCATCTCGATTCCCTCCCAGATAACCGACTCCTTCATCAGTATCTTAACTACATTCTTTATCTGGAAGGCTTTATAATAACTCTTTAAATTAGGCATTCCTAAACCGCCTTCTTTTTGAGGTAAATACCACATTTTCTTTAAAATTCTAGGTCTGCGTCCCCCATTACAATAACTATCAAATAGTTTTTGAAATTCCTCAATATCCTTATCTGTCAGCTGAATTGGTAAGGCATCAAATAAAAAATTTAGTTTTGGTAGTAACATCATTTTAGTCAGTGCTATTCTGCCGAACCAAGACAACTTCAGTTTTTGATATTGTGAAATTTTAATCTTAAGTTCCTTCTTTTGTTTATCATAATTTAGTCTTTTCAGGTCCTCTAAATTATTGGATATATTTATCCCCAGGTATTTCAAGCTCCCTTTAATCTGTAATTTAAATTCATCCCTGATTTTCCTTTGCTCTTCTTTTTCAATATTATTTAAAATTAATTCTGATTTTTCCCAGTTTACCTTCAAACCTGTAATTTGTTCAAAATCCTTTAAATGCTTTTGAATCCTTTCCATGGTTCTTCTGGGGTGTTTCATAATTAACAAAGTATCGTCTGCATATAAACTAATTTTATTTTCCAGTATTCCTTCTATATTTTTGTCTTCTCTTATTATATTAGCTAGTATTTCCATCGCCATAATAAATAGAATTGGAGATAGGGGACATCCTTGCCTTGTTCCTGCCTCTAATCTTAATTCTTCTGTTAAACCGTCGTTAACCCTGATTTTAGCGTATCCTTGTTGGTACAGTTGTTCTATTGTCTTTATAAACCTGTTACCGAATCCATAACTCTTAATTATCTCGATAATTGTTACCCATTGTACAGAATCAAATGCTTTAAAAATATCTAATGATAATATACCTACTTTCTCTTTATTTTGTCTTGCCACGTCTATTAAATTTAGAACTCGCCTTACTAAATCTGTCATATATCTCCCTTTCACAAAGCCGGCCTGGTCTTTATTTATATATTTATCCATAAAACTATTCAATCTGTTTGCCAGTATAGCTGTAAAAATCTTAGCATCTTGATTAATCAGGGATATAGGTCTGTATGATTCTACTTTTTCTAAATCTTTTCCCGGTTTTGGTAATAGGACAATTATTGTTCTATACCACGATGCAGGTACCTGTTCCCCTTTAAGAATACCATTATAAAGTTTTAACAATTTCGGGATTACTATCTCCTTAAATTCTTTATAAAACTCAGCAGGTAATCCATCCTCACCAGGTGCTTTATCTACTTTCAGTTTGTTTATTACTTTTTTATCTCTTTTTCAGTTATTAATTCTTCCATTCTTTGTTTATGCTCTTGGCTTATTTTATTTTTAATTTGCATTTCCAATCTATCTTTTAATTTATCTAGGTTTATTCTCTTTTTAGAGTATAGGGATTGGTAAAATTCTCTGACCACCTTGCATTTATCTTTAATCTTATTATGCCTTATACCCTCCTTATCCACTAATATCCCTATTTCTCTTCTGCCTCTCTTTTCTTTAGCCGCTCTTGCCAACATTTTTGAATTTTTATTACTGTATTCAAAATATTCTCTTTTTAAATATGTTAGGTCTCTTTTCACCCTTTCTATATCATTTCCAATTAATTCCTTCCTTAGTCCCTGCATCTTTTCATATACCGTATTTATTCGAGTATAACGCGCACTCGTGTATAACGCGCACCCCTAATTTTCCATGAAACCTCGGTATAAAATTTTCTCGGCTAGCTGCTCGGTTTCCATGCATTTCAGCATGATCAACAACTTTGAGCTTGAACGAAGCGTCATATGCACAACGTTTACGCTTGATACCCTGAGATGCCATCCAAAGGGGAACCAGTTATATCGGTGAAAAAGAGCACGCCTTAAAATATTGAGGGAGGGGGGGGAAATCAGACCCACCAGTTGCAGAAAATGCAATCCGAAACGAGCACTTCCGACCTCCAGGAGCCTCGCTCGAACTGCGAGCTACCTCCGGGCCACGCCTCGTCTCCCGCGCCACCCAATCAGATCCCGTCAATTTCTTCAAAGCCACCCCCCCGCCTCCCCTTCACCCGCCGCAGCAATAGACAGCCGACCCAATTCTAAAAAGGAAGTAAAAGAGGCTCGTTTATAACGTGCACCCAGTCCTCGTGTATAACGCGCACCCCAACTTTGATTTCTTTTTTTGGTATAAAATTTTGCGCGTTATACACGAATAAATACGGTACTTTTCTATCCTTGGTTATTGCATGTATCTCCTGTAACCTTTTAATCTCTTTTTCTGTTTCTTCTTGCTTACTTTTTAACTGTTTATTTCTAATACTTGCCAACCTAATACTTTCACCCCTAAATATTGCTTTCATAGTATCCCATACGGTACCAATTCGTACTTCCCCTGTATCATTCCACTTCCAATTTTCTTCCCATTTTTCTACCATTTGATCTTTACTTTTTTTATCTCTAAACAATCTGGCGTTATATCTCCAATTTTTCGGGCTCTTTATAGCATCTATTTTCAATTCCACCAATACTTTTGCATGATCCGATTCTTTGAATATTCCAATTTCTATATCATCTAAATTACTTATCAAGTTATCCGTAACAAATATGTAGTCTATTCTGGAATATGTATTGTACACTTGTGAAAAATACGTATAGGCCCTTTCCTGTCCTTTAAGTACTCTCCATGTATCTTTCAACCCCAAGGATTTCAACCAGTTATTTAACACAAACGTCTTATTTCCACCTACACTTCTCTTCATATTCGTGCTATCTATATTTGATCCTACTAGATTGAAATCTCCCCCTACAATCATTTTTGTTGTTTTTTCTTTCTCTAGTATTCGATATATCTTATTTAAAAACCTGTTTTGATGTTCATTTGGCACATATAAATTCACCAACGTTATTTCCTCTTCTTCTATCTTCCCCTTTATTATCAAGTATCTACCTTCTGGGTCTGATATACTTTTTATTATCTCGAATCCCGCTCTATTTGATATCAAAGTTGCGACCCCCCTAGCCTTTGAGGAGCCATATGATTTTTCGTAAACTTGGGTCCATCCTAAGAATAATTTATTGGTTTTTTCCGAATTCTGATGGGTCTCCTGAAGAAAGATTATATCCGGTCTATCTTTTCTAAGTGCCGCTTCCAACCTCCTTCTCTTCACTTGACAACCAGTACCTTTCACGTTCCATGTTAATACTTTTATATCCTTCATCTATTATGTATCTCCCTCCCTTTTTTTACAGTTCCCACTTCCTCCTACGGACATGTGATCAACATATAACATTTCCTTCACCTTATACAAAAAAGTAATAATAATAATAAAAAAGGAAAAAACATCTAAAAGAAAAAATACACTAAACAATCTACTACTCTCCCTCCCCATTTCTTTTTTACAAATGGCCTCCAAAATTCAGAGGGGGGAGGGGGGGGTGCAGTCATACATAGGAGTCTGGATTGGGCCTGAACCTACTCCCCGTCCGGAGCTATTCCTCCTTCTGCCCCTTTTGGCATATTCTCGTTTCCATTGCTATCCCTTCTTCTATAACCACCAGATATAATCAATTCTTCCTTCAAATCAAACCACTCTTTAGTTCCTGCTTCCAATAATTTGGCCTCTATCATTACGTCCAAGACATTAATATCTTCATTGATTAAATATCTTCTTCCCAGATAAAAAAAACTTAATTGTCTTGGGAATTTCCAATTGTATCTTATTCCCCTTTCCTGAAATCTTTTTGTGATTGGCTTCATCGACTGTCTCCAGAAACGATCCTCCATTGGAATGTCGTTGTACACTTCAATGTCATGGCCTTCTACTTTTAAAACCTCTGGTCCTTTTTCACGTATAAGCGCCATTAACCTCAGTTTATCTGATACATTAGCAAATTTTAACATGACATTCCTTGACCCAGTTTTGCCCCTTCTTGAACCAAGCCTGAATACATTTACCACTTCATGCGGCGTGAAGCCATCTTCCATAATTTCGTCAAGCCATTTCACTATTCTTTCTTTTAATTTGTCTGGTGAATTCTCTGGGAATTTTCGAATTATAACATTTGCTTTTCTTAATTGTTCTTCTACATTTTCCAATCTCTTTTCATGGTCCCCAACTTTATTTTCTCTTTCCTTTTCTTTCTTTTTTAAGTCCATGACCTCTACTTTTATCATTGCTTGATCTTTTTTTATCTCTTCTTGCTCTTTTTTAATGGTCTTTGTTTCCTCTTTCATGTCTTCAATTCCCTTCATAATGTTTACTACTACATCTTGCAAATCCTTCTTCCATTCTGTTCTAGATCGAGCAAACATATTTCCAATATTATTCCCCAGGGTATCAAATCTCTCGTTAAGAATTTCAAATTCAGATTTAGTTCCTTCTCCTCCCCCTGTCGCCGATGTCGTTGGTGTTGTGGCCGTGGACGTGGTTACGATCGTTGTTGGTGTTGTTCCTGCTATCGCCGCTGTCGTTGACACTGTTGACATAGCTGTTGTTGTCGTTGTTACTTTTGCTGTTGTTATCACGATTGATTTTACCACAGATGGAGTAGACGCCGTTGGTGATATTATTGTCTTCTGTTGCTGCTGCTGCTGTAGTTGTTGTGCCATCTTTTTCACTGTCTCTTGTTCCTCCAAATCCTTTATCTCTTGTTGCATTGCTTTTTTCATTTCTTCTTTCTCCTCATCCAATCTTGTAAGCCTCCTGAAACTTCTATCGGAGGACGTTGGTCTTTGCTCTCTTGTCCAAGCCAATTTCTTCTCTTTCTCTTTCCCTCTCCCCTGCCGTTTCATTCAAATATATTTCTAACTGCTTATTATCAATTTACATATAAAGTTTAATCATTCAAAATTCACCATATATTTTATCTCTAACCAATTTTATTAAACTTTCCAAATACAGTACTTAACCCTTATCACCTCCCCCTCCCTCTCTCTGTCCTATATATGCGCGTGTATTTACAGACACATATACACTCACATGTATACCCAGAGAGTCGTTCAAACTTCCGTTGTCCCAATTTAAATTTAATTAATTTCCCTCTTATATTTTTATCTACTTTAATATTTCCCCTCCCCACAAAATTCAAAATAAAATAAAAATAAAAACAAAAAAGAACAAGAAAAAAAAAGGGGAAGAAAGTTTTTTTTTTTTTAAAAAAAGAAACAATTAGAAAAATCTTATTTGAAAAAATATTTAAAAATTAAAAAGCTTCAAACCAGCCAAGAGAAAAAAAAACCAAACAAAAATAACAGCAATTAAAAAAAAATTTTTTATCTCCAAAATTTAACTGTAGGGGGAGCCAACTCTCTATTGTAAATTGCCAACGATTTCCAAATCTCTTTTAAGGGGGGAAAAAGGGAGAGTCAGCAGAGACAAAGATAACACTGATGAGTTCACTTTCCTGTTCTCCAAAGTTCCGATCTACAAGCAATTTATTTCTCAGAGAACTACGCCACAACAGCTTCTTGCTTCTCTTTGTATCTCCAAAAAAATGTATGCAGGGACAGGCTTATCGTCTCTCTTCTTCTTTAAAAACCAGTTCTCTTAGACCACAGCACAATAGCGGGAGGGGGAGGCAAGGAAAGGGGAAGAAAAAAAAATTAACAAAAGAAGGAAAGCAGGGAATACTATCTTGCCCCTTTTACTTAGCCGTTAATTTATCCACTCCCACCGGCATAAAACATTTCAAAAGGGAAGAAAAAAAAATAAGAAAAAATCAGTCTCTTTACTTCTGCTTTCTATTTCCCCCTTTCTCTTTATAAGTCTTTACAACTTTGCTCACCGTCAAACTTCTTCACTTTCCCCTTTGCTCCTTTCCAGCGCCTCGAAGCTCCGTACGTCTCCGATCGGGGGGGGGGGGCGACGAGACCAAACGAGCCCGCTACAAAATCCCTTTCGGCCCCCCAACAGATTTACTTTTAATTCCGACGTCCGCTTATGCTTTGCCCATACTTTTAAGCTCTTTTACTAGAACGCCGCTTTCCTCCCGTTTCCAGAATTTCCGTTCTTCGATCCAGAGCTCTGGGGACTCGTCGCCATTACAGGTCGCCCATCCCCCCGCTCTCAAGATCGAAACTCTGTCCTACCTCTTTTTCTCGGCGCTGCTTTGGAGCATCCAATATATTTTCCACTGCTAATTTTCCTTCTCTTTTTCCTAATCCATTTTCCAGCCGGTTTCAGGGTCTATTTTCACTTTAAAAAGTCACTTTCTTTTCTCTCCTTTCCGAGCGGAGAAAAGCTCGTCCCTCTCAGCCCTCCATCATGACACGCCCCCCGCTTAGAATAAATCTGACATAAACAGAGCAAGTTAGCCACAGTTAAAGTCCCACTGACTTTAATAGATCATCTCTAAGCATAATTAAGTCAGGATCCAACCCTCTGATTCCAAAGGGTTTATGTTTCCAATCTGAAGAAAAGTTCTGCTCATCACCTGGGGTATCAAAGTTGAAGCTGACATGTCGTCCATGCTTCAGTTTGGACGTGAGCTGAGATTGACTCACTCTTTCCTATGCTAATAATTTCATAAAATTCTTAAGCCTTGTGGAATGCGACTTCCTCGTACAGTTTTGCTATCCTATTAAGTAGGGACTTAGTACTTATCCATGCATAATATCAGGGGTCCTTAAAAGGGAACAGAAAATTATATACACAAGTGCCCTTTCCGCTGTCGATTGAGTTTAACAGCAAACTCAAATTCAATGCCTCCTCTCCCTCTCCTCAACACAAAGTATTCTAATTAACACAAATATTTTCCACTGACCTTTTGGGGGGATAGAAAGCATAGTAGCCATTAATCTTAGAGAAAGAGGAGGCTTGGATTGCTGTACATAAAAAGAGGCCAGATTTTTAAAAATTGTACCTATTTCCTGGGACGGGAGTGAACAGAAAAGATATATGTATATATACATACATAAATAGCCGGATTTAATTGCTTCTAAGGTCTGCACTGTCATTCTTGGCTGCCAACACTTACAAGGTTTAATTCTCTAATTGACATTTCATGGAAAGGCATCACCTTTCCTACTAGTCTGCTTCAGAGCAAATGTTCTCTCATAACATAGACATCTGCCCTCTGGACTAACCTTTCCTGACGCTGCATCAACAGAGTAATGCTAATAAAAATATCCATCTGTGCTTCAAGATAAACAAAGCATTAATACACCAAACTGTGGCTTAGATTATATTAGAGCCAGCTTTAATGATATTGCACATCTGTTAGGGTGTATCTCCTGTCCAGGCATGCTTGTTCAGACTGCCGTTCTCCTGTGATATCTTTATATGGAGAAAACAGAAAGAAAAGGGGAAATACATTCCTCTCTGTCAGTTTAGCTTCTGACACAGAAACAACAGGCCCTACTCATAAAAAGCTCTGCTTCTAACAGCATCCTATGATTGGAAAGGCCACTAGGATTAAAAACAGTAACCAGAAAATAATTGTCCTCATTTCCCCCCCTTTGCTCAGATTTCAGAACTCACTGAGAGGTCATTTGCTTTCTTGCAAAGGTTGTCGGTAGCTAAGTATTTCTGAGCTAAAATGTAATCAGTGTCTGTGTTGTATAGGTTGTGGGGGGGGGGCAGTGTGCGAGTTCTAAGTTAGGAGGTATATCACTAGTCATCTACATCAGGAGTTCTCAACTTTTTAAAGCTGGGGGCCAGGTCACGCTCCCTCAGACAGCTTTGGAGTTCGGACAGCCATTTTGCCCTTCCTCCACCACATGGCACTTCCAGGTGTGGTGGAGCCGGTGGGGGGCACATAAAATGGCACCGCGGGCTGCAGGTTGAGAATCCCTGATCTACATAAACAGCAAATTATGAGATGAAGCAGGATCATAACACTTAGACCACTGTGTGTGTGTGTTTGTGTGTGTGTGTGTGGTTCCCCCTGCCCCCAAAATAGGCTGAATTGGTCCTGTTGACTGTTCAAAGAACTTCAAACTCATATTTTACTTGTTTCCTGAGATAGCCAGTATCATCCTCTTTCCTTCCTCCTACTGTGTATTGTCCAAATTAGACTGGAGTGGAGAGGACATTTTATGTCCCTTTACTACAAGACAAATCTAAAACTATATAACTTGAAAAGGCAGAGACACATTTGGAGTCAGGATAGAACTGGTGGCATGGAGTTGAGAAACAAAGAATTTGAAAAAAATTAATGCTATGGGCTATATTAATCAGGATCCCTGAACCACCATGGCTCTTGTGAGCGATTTTGGGTAGTTGAAGTTCCACAAATATGTATATAAATAAATAAATTCCAAGCTGTAAATTTAATGCTTTGATCAGTCTAGGATGATGCTTTTCTTTTTGTTCTTGTTCTGTTGTATCTGAATCTTGGTGATCTTCATGGTGATGAGCCATGAAGACTGTCCTGAATATAAAATGCAAGGCCTTTTATATGCCTTCTGCATCGCAGCATGACACTTATGGGGGGCATGGCTAGGATGAGCTTGGAGTAGTACACACTTTCTCCAGCTCGCAGCGAAATGTAGAATAAAAGAGTATTTTTTTGAAAAATTGGTGGATTTGCTGTCCCAGATGGACTCATTCGGATCCCAAGAGCATTATTGAACAAATTGAGTGTGGTATGGGCTCGAAGTTCAGAGGTTGGGCGGTAAGTGAGCCGCGGCGAAAGTTGCGCTGAACAAACCACCCTGACTTCGGATGGGAGCTCAATCAGCAGAAAAGTGGATCCGGGGTGCCAAGGTTTGCCACTATACAAGAGTACAGTTTGAAAAGTTTCAGCATGGAGGCGGCAGGGATGAGTGGCCCCAGTTCTCTGTGTGAGTGATTCCAGGAAAGTGCAAGTAAGTGCCGGGGGCCGAGTCTGTGGAAAGGGATGATCAGGGAAGAAGGAGCAATGGCGATGGAGGTTTCTAAAATCAAAACTTAAGAGAAGGAGGAAGAGCCGAGTTGGAAGATAGAGGAAGCGGAGAATACAGACTGAAGGCACAGGAAAGTTATTGTGGGGGTTGTAATTACAAGAGGAAAAAGAAAAGGAAAATGGAGATAAGTTATTTTGGAATGGTACTGGACCTTGCTGGCTTGGCATGAAAGCGGAGAGGATCACTCGGATACTGTTGCCCCGGCATTGGATTTAAAGGCAAAACTATTGTTGGGGAATGGGATCAGCATAATTGAAAATGGATTTTCTCCTGGTTAGAGGATTTGGATTATAATTTTTGGCTCTAGTTATTCTTTTTTCTCTCCACTTCTCTCCCTTGCTTTGGTTGCATTTTTGTTTTGAAAAGGACCCAATTGCCGTGTTTGGATACTAAGTTACATTATTTTGGGAGATACAAAGGTGAAACAGTAAAAGGAGAAAGTTACAATCTTACTGTGGAGTCCGTTATTCTACATTGACAAGAGTTTTTTCCTTCATATTGGATATATACCGATTTCCTGCTTTACTGTGGATTATAAAGCTATTTTTATAATTTTTTCTCCTCATTTTTTCTCCTCCTCTTCCTGAGTTTAAGTGAAAGTACTGTTTTTATTTTTTTCTTCAATCTGTTCATTTGGATTTACAGTGAATTTACAGTGGTTGGGCCCTTCTATTGGATCCTAGGCTATTGGGATAATACCTGCAATTGGAATATAGCATGGAAAGAGTGATATTTGACTGAGGTGCAATGTGATTGAAGGAACTGGGGATTTACTCTTGGTTTTTTAAGTTTGTCGTGTAGGAGCGCTGGAACAGTCTCAAGGAGAGGGGTCCATCCAAGTAAAGAGTGTTGCAGCATTGAAACTTTAGTTTGATGTCACAATGGATAAGATTGCAAGGGGAAAAGGGAAGGAGGAGGAGCCGGTTGTGAAACCTAAGAAGAAAGGCAAATTGGTATCTGCGGAGGCTCATCATCATCATCACCATCTCCTGAACCAACGGCATTTGACCAGACCCAAATAATGGTTGAATTGGGTAAATTGTTTCAAAAATTTGAAAAGATGGATGAAGCAAGGGTAAAGGACAAAATGAAATTTTGGGAAAACAGGATAAATTGGCTACAATGTTTACTGATTTTTCTTAAAAAGTTGAATTAAATATTCATAAGATAGAGGGTAATGTTAAGTTGATGCAAAATGATATGAAAATGATGAAAGGGGAAATGAAAGGGATGCAGGAAGAGGTGAAGGAAAATATGATGAGAATGGATGAGCATGAAAAAAGGATAGATGCGATGGAAGAATTGATGAGAAAGCAGAATATTGTGATTCGCCATCTGTTGGAATGAACGCCAGATCAGCTAAGAGATAGAATTGTTGATTGGTTAAATAACTTGAAAATGGGGAAAGATTTTGTTAATGAGGACATTGTAAGTGTGTATAGAGTGGGACTGAGAAGGGGGAAAACTGCTCACAGGAACGTTTTGGTTAAATTTGCAGATTGGGGGGATAAGTTGAAGGCAATGGCTTTTTTAAAACAAGCTGGTTCTGGCCCTCTGATAATTGATGGAAATGATGTGGAGGTATACAATGATATTTCTATTAAGGAACGTGGTTGGAGATAGAAGATGAAACCTGTAGCAAAACATTTGATGAAAAAAGGGATAAAATATAATTGGCAGTTTCCACAAGAGTTAAGATTTTTTTATGACAGAAAAATGCAGGTGATTGATGCAAGGACTGATGCATTGGAGTATTTGTCCTTACTTGATTTGATCAAGCCGGGTTCAAATGAATGGTTGGAATTAAGGAAGGATCTGTTGGGGTCGGGAGGGATAAGAAGGGATTATGGTGGAGCAGATGAAGGTGGTGCTGCAGGAGGAGAACAACCAGGTGGAGCAGTGGATGATCTATCATTGATTGTGGTGGAGGAAGAATCAAGCAAGGGTTAGAAGAGAAAGGGAAAGAAAGTAAGAATCTATCCAGGAGAAGATGTGTTTGTAAATTTGGGAAGGGCGCGCTTGAGCCCCAAGTATCAAGCACATCTTACACATTCCCCCCTCCCCTCTTTGGAAGACGAAGGTGACTTTTTTGAAGAAGAAAGTGGGGAGGTTGGTAATGAGTGTTTTTTGTTTTAAGTTTTGTTTTAATTATTTTGGGTTAGTAGGTAGCATGCCTTATGGAGAGCTCAAAACTGGTAGAAGAGGGTGTCAAATTATAACTGAGAGGTATTAAAGTTTTAACGTGGAATGTAAAAGGTACAGGAACTGTGGTTAAGAGGAGGAGGGTAGAATTAGCTTTGAAGAAGGACAGACCGGACATAGTTTTTCTACAGGAAACTCATCAAAATCTCATGACACAAATAATTTTTTTTTGGGTTGGATGCAACATTATGAAAAATCATACGGCACATCAAAAGCAAGAGGAGTCACAATTTTGATCTCTGCTAGATTGGGGTTCGAGATAACAAATAGTATTTCGGACCCAGAGGGTAGATATTTGATAGTAAAAGGGAAAATAGACGAAGACGAAGTAACTTTGGTAAATATATACGCCCCAAATGAGCACCAGGCTGAATTTTTAGAAAAAATGCATAAAATTCTGGTAAAAGAAAAATCAACAAAGATTATTGTGGCTGGCGACTTCAATTTAGTAAAATCAAATTTGGATTGTACGAATATAGCAAGGTGTGGAAAAGGTATTAAAGGACGGATATTGGATAATTGGATGGCTGCTTTAAATTTGAAAGATTCGTAGAGAGATTAAGGGGTCATAAGTGGGTTTAATCTTTGGATATCTTTAAGGCATTTGACTCTCTACAATGGATTTCAATTAAGGAAATAATAAAAAGTTATGGATTTGGTGATCAATTTAGAAGGGTAATTGATCAGTTATATCAGCAAGGAGTAGCTAATGTCAGAGTAAATGATGAGGTTACTGATGAGGTAAAATTAGAGGCAGGTACGAAACAGGGTTGCCCTTTATCCCCTATATTGTTTATTATGGCAATGGAGATTTTGGCAAAAGCTATAAGAGAGGATGGAAAAATAGAGGGGATTATGGGGAATAAAAAAAGTATGTACACGGATGATACATTGATAATCGTAAAACACCCTGTGAAGGTAATGAATAGAATTAGAGTACAATTAAAGGATTTTGAGGATATTACGGGTTTGAAAATAAATTGGGATAAATCGGAAATGATGCTTTGTAACATGGGAGAAGAGGATCGGAAGAAGATAAGGGGATTGAGTAATATTCAAATTAAAGATAAATTGAAATATTTGGGCATAAATATATCAAGTAGATTGGATGAGCTTAAAAGTTTGAACTACGATAGTTTGAAAAGTGAAATTAAGCTCAAAATACAAAAATTTCAAAAGTTGAATTTGTCATGGTTTGGGAGAATTGCACTTAGTAAAATGATGTTGTTACCTAGAATTAATTTTTTATTTGATGCATTAGCAATTCAATTGAAGGATAAGGAAATTATGGAGTTTCAAAAACTGATAAATAGATTACCAAAAATTTTATGGTACTTACCTCAGAAAGAGGAAGGTTTGGGAATGCCGAATTTGATGGTATATTACTGTGCTTTTCAAATTAAGAATGTTGTGAAGATCTTGGCAAAGGAAAAAGCAATTTGGGAGGAAATTGAGATGAGGGACTATAGAAATATAGGCAAAATGGATTTTTTTAGGAAGTAATGTGGGAAAGCTAGTAACTAAAAATACTATGATGAAAGGATTAATGAATGTATGGAAAAAAGTAAAGAAGGATTTGGCCCCAAACACCTCTCCAATTGTGGATTTGTCAGATATGGCGAGTTTTCCGATAAAAATAGATAAAGAGGTAAAGGAAATATTGGATAAGAATGAAGTTTTCCTGGTGAAAGACTGGTTACGGATCTGTAGGGATAATGGAAGAAAGACAAATTTGTTTGAACAATTAAAAATGAATTGGTTTCAGATAATGATGGTAAACAAGTGGAATAGTAAATATATGAGAGAATATGATTTGGGTAGAGAAAAGACGGAATTTGAGGAATTGATTTTGAAAGTTAGAAAGGGAGAAAAAAATATTAAGGGTTTAGTTAATAAATTTTATACATTATTAAATAAAGAGGGTGATCCACAGGAGGATTTGAAAATAAGTTGAGAACAAGAATTGAATATAAAGATAGAAAAATATACATGGAGAAATAAATGGAAAAAGAGGATAATGAGAATTATGTCGGTTAGAATTAAAGAACATAATTATAAAATGTTATGGAGGTGGTATCTGACTCCAGTGAGGTTACATCAAATTGACAATAAAAAGGATAAATTGTGTTGGAGATATAAAGATACAATAGGAACTTATGAACACATGTGGTGGAGTTGCACTGTGGTAAAGGATTTTTGGAAAAGAATTGAAAAAGAGATTGGTGAAATAATGGGAAAGAGAATTAAACTGGGGTCAGATACCACTATGTTAACAAATGTGGAATGTACCAATTTAAATAAGGATGAGAAAGAATTATTTGAAATAATGCTTACAACAGGTAGACAATGTATTGCTAGAAATTTGAAAAATGATATAATTATACAGACGGAGGAGTGGTATAAAGAAATGTGGAATCTAGCATTGAATGATAAACTAACATGGGAGTTCAAAGAGAAGAAGGGTAACATGAGAGAGAATAGATTTTGGAATATTTGGAAGCCTTTTGTGGATTACTCACTTATGGGTGCTGAAAGAAATAGACCTGTACCCGAACAAAGTAGTTTTTGGAGCCTAAATAATGAGTAATTCTGAGTTCTCCAGGGCAATGTAAATAAACACCGGGTGCTAAATTTGTATATTGCTGTGTTTGTTTTTGTTTCCTATCTGAAGTAGCAGTGAATTGCTTAAAGGGGTATATGACTTAGTATTATTATTAAATAAGCAATATTTGAAAGAAGGTTCTGAGTAAAATGTAACAATAATTACTATGTCATAAATTAGGGAAATAGAGGTATTTTGTTGTTCAGTCACACAGTCGATTCCGACCCTTTGCGACCCTATGGACCATTTGATCTCCAGGCACCCCTGTCCTCCACCATCCTCCTCAGCCTGCTCAGCTCGGTGCCTGCTGCATCCACAATGCCATCCAGCCATCTCATCCTTGGCTGCCCCCTTTTTCTTCTGCCCTTCACCTTTCCCAGCATCAAGGCTTTCTCAAGTGAATCCTCTCTTCTCATTTGGTGTCCAAAGTACTTCAGCTTCAGCTTTACTATTTTACCTTCTAAGAAGCAGTCAGGACTGATTTCTTTCAAGATTAACTTATTTGTTCTCCTCGCTGTCCAGGGTACTCTCAAAACTCTCCTCTAACACCACATCTCAAAGGCATCTTAAGGTCTTTGAAATATTAATGATAGAGTAAAAAGGTATTAGGATACGTTGTATTTATTTTTTATTGATGTGTTAATGTTTAGTTTTTATTTTAATGTACTTTTTAATGTACGTTTTATTGTGTATTGTTTTTCTTTATCTGTATTTGTTGAAAAACTCCAATAAAAATTATTTTTTAAAAAAGCATGGCACTCATACCACTGATCCAAGTCTGCGAGTCACTTTCTGGTTCTGAACTCTTTTGGCACACAAAGTCCTCATCAGCCCCAGGCCAGTATTAAGAACAAAAGAACATAAGAACAGCCTTGCTGGAACAGGCCACAGCCCATCCAGTCCAGCATTCTGTCACACACAGTGGCTCACCATTTGGTTCAGGGTATTCCCAAGCAGATGCCTTCACCTGCTTAGGATTCCCTGGAAATGGCATTGAGAGAGATCCTGCCTATCTCTCCAACCCCGAGGTTGTCCTTAGGTATCCATAATTATAGCCATTGATACCCTTGTCCTCCATGAACTCAGCATTGATGAAGCTGCTGCTCTCCATCAAGATGGACTCAAGGGGGATTTAATCTGTTTGGGGATTATCACCCTTCCCTGTGGACTTCAGCACCTAAGGTTTGTCAGGTTAGTTAACCGCCACCTGAAATCTGGCATTGAGTCACTAGCAGTATGGTCTACTCTAATACCATAGCAGGATAACCTAATTTTTTTTACTGGGAAATTAATACATCCCATTCCTTGATAGGAATTTATTTTAGAAATTTGAATCTTGTTCCACACAAACAACAAATGAGATCTCAAACACTTCTTGGATTGCATCACTTCAGAATCTGAAGTGAATCTGGATGGATAGTGATTACCAAAATGTTTCTCCTTAAATACAAGTGATATGTGTTTTCTTTCAGTCTTATCTCCTCTGCCCAAATCCCAGATATAAAGATAACAGTACAGTGGGTCTTTGGGGAGAACAGGTTACAATATGTTCTCTTGAGAATGTTATTTGTGTAATCCCGGAGTCTAGAGGGATGTAGCCCAGCAAAAGACTGCCAAACCAACTCATCTATTGCCTCCATGAACTAAATTGCCACCTTCTCACAGTGGTGAGCTAAATCAAACCCTTTATGGCAGATACTTATCCAAGCTCTACCTTGTCATCACATGCTTTGCATAGATCATTAAGCAGGTTGATAGGCTGTTGTAGCTGTACTGAATGTGAAACATTCTGTACTTTTTCTCCACATGGCTTCTCACCCTGAACTGTTACCTCACTCTGAAGGAAATGACCCACCAATTGTTAGAATTCTTTGTTGTTTGGAAGTCATTAAGAATCATGAATCCCTCAAACTAGACGGCCTCCTACTTTTTCTCTCCTGCAGAGTAGTCTCTCTCCTTTCATTTTGAACACTAACCCAAACCAATGCTATGTACTCATTTGAGTGATGCTAAGGCAGCTTTTGCTGATAAGCCAGTCCCTCATACTTACATTTGTTTGAAAGACACACAGACAAAAGTAGCTCATTATATGGAGAATTTCTTCACAGATGTACCATGCAGTGTCACTGTACAAAACTGTGAAATATGATGAACTGTGCATAATATGATGAATTAAAGCTTTTGTGCCTAGCTCATATTTAATTAGAGAGCTACTGGGTGCTCTTTTGAAAGATTGCCACAAATTGTTGAGCCTCAAAGACCTCTGTGGGGGAAGAAGTTTGTAACGCGGGCTGACAAGCAAAGCTATGATATCTTGGTCATGTTTTTGCGCCAGAGATGAAATAGTACTACTGTTGCTCTTTCCGATGGTTGGGTCTCCTCCCCTCCAAGTGTCCTGGAGATGATTCATTTATAGAACTATAATGGCAGGGTTGTTTCTTCCTTCTAGCTCTTATAACTCAGAGAAGGCCAACATATGCCTTTTATGCAAAGTCATGGACATGCCTCAATCAGCTGGAGGCGTATTCATCTAAATGACTTCTCTAAGTAGGATTGGATATTCAGGTTTTAGTCATCTCAAACGGTGAACCTCAGCTAAATTGCTGGCATGGCTAGGGAAGCTTTTGTGTTGTTGTCAGAGATAGGACAAGTTCCTTCTTTGGGCTACAGCTCCCCAAATGTTCCATTCAACATAGCTATCAGGAATAGTGCTTAGAGGATCTTTTCTCAACAAGTAGTTTGTTTATAGTCTGTATTTTTTGCTGTTTCTTACTTCTTCTTCTTCTAGATGTGAAACTGCTAAAATGAAGACACCCCTTGGTGAGTTCATTCTGCAGTTACTTTTGTCTAATCTAGTGTGAGAAAGATTATCTGGCAACATAAGGTTGTTGTTACCAGGGTATGACCAATTGTGGTTCCAAAATATCACAATCTTTGAGGAGGCTCTTTCCATGTACCCCAAATCTCTAAAGCCACATTTGTACAAGAAATGAAAAAAGGAGAGTATGTGAACAAGCCACTTTCACAACAGCCAAGAAAAGTTACCTTTTTAGAATACAGAACCCAGAATCACATGCTGATTGAGAATTTCAAAAAGAAGTGATTCCATAAAATAACACTTCCTATTTGTGACCTATTAGGACAGAACATGGAATGACAGAGTGGTTTGGAATAGCAAAAGGAGTAAGACAAGGCTGCATTTTGTCACCCTGCTTATTCAACTTATACACAGAGCACATAATGCGCAATGCAGGGATGGAGGAATCACAATATGGGATCAAAATTGCTGGGAGAAACATCAACAATTTGAGATATGCAGACGATACCACCTTAATGGCAGAAAGTGAGGAAGACCTAAAGAACCTCTTGATTGGATTGAAGGAGGAGAGTGCAAAAGCTGGCTTGATACTCAATATCAAGAAAACCAAGATAATGGCAACAGGCCCTATCAGTCCCTGGAAAATGGATGGGGAAGAGGTAGAAGCAATGACAGATTTTACTTTCTTAGGATCTAAGATCACTGCAGATGGTGACTGCAGCCATGAAATAAAAAGACGACTGATTCTGGGGAGACAAGCTATGAGAAACCTGGGGAACATAGTAAAAAGTAGAGACATCACCTTGAAAACAAAAATCCACATAGTCAAAGCAATGGTTTTCCTGGTGGCAATGTATTGGTGTGAGAGTTGGACCATTAGGAAAGCTGAGTGCAGAAGAATAGATGCCTTTGAGTTGTGGTGTTGGAGGAGAGTTTTGAGAGTCCCCTGGACAGTGAGGAGAACAAACAGGTTGATCTTAGAAGAAATTAACCCTGACTGCTCTTTAGAAGGACAAATAGTAAAGATGAAGCTGAAGTATATTGGACATCAAATGAGAAGAGAGGATTCTCTGGAGAAGGCCTTGATGCTGGGAAAGGTGGAGGGCAAAAGAAAAAGAGGGCGACCAAAGATGAGATGGCTAGATGGCATCGTGGATGCAGTGGGCGCAGAGTAGGGTGGGTTGAGGAGGATGGTGGAGGACATAGGTGTCTGGAGAATGATGGTCTATAGGGTCGCAAAGGGTCGGAATTGACTGCCCGACTGAACAACAAACAACAAATTTGTGACCTCCCTAGAGAAGAAAGTCATCACTATACAACTGGTACATGTTCCTCTTTACCCTGCAAGATGCAGAGGACACCAGAGGCAACAAGACAGCCTGGGGTGACTAAAATATGATATGAGGCATCTTAGGCTTGAAACAGCTATTTCATGAATGAGAAAGTGGCAGATTTCCCCCCTTTTTGCAGGGTTAAAAATGTGCAATTGGTTTTGGCTAGCCCATCCTACGTGCCAGCAACCTCAATAGAAGAAATCCTCCTCTGCAGAGCCCTGCAGTCCTGGCTGGGCAGAGTGGCAGCTGTCTGTCTGGGAGGCACGAAGGTTATGTTTCCTGCAGCCTCTTCTCCGGACTAGTGCAATAAAATGAAGCCAATGGGGATCAAAGACTTAAGAGGATTGACTGCCTGCAGGCTATAAACAGTGGCAGCATTGATCCAGCTGAGTTCACAAATAATTCTTAGCTGTTACCTTTTGATAGCATCTAATCCGCCCTCCAGAAAACAATGTGGTGGCATCTGAACCATCAAATCCCCCAGGTTTGTTTTCTGGAGATACGGCAAAGCAGAGTGCAGTAATGGAGTTTGCAGTGCCCACTCTCTAGTGGAAGTAATGTGCAGGGCTATTCTTGTGGTGGTGTTTTGAGTGGGAAGGTGTGCCACATTACTACACAGTCAACAGCTTGGGCACTAGATTCCTAACAATCTTTTAACTAAGGGTAAACTGGAGAAATACAGTGGAACCTCGGTTAACGTAATTAATGCGTTCTCTCGGACATTTCTTACAGCGAAAATGGCTTTTACTGAATTTCCCATAGGAATGTATTGCATGCAATTTCCCATAGGAATGCATTGAAAAATCAAAATACTTTAACTGAAACATGGTTTCCCATAGGAATGCACTGAAAACAAATTAATCTGTTTCCAAAAAATATATATCCATAAACTGAGCCACTATTTTCTATGGATTTCCTTTTGTTATGCAATTTTTATATTAACTGAGCCGTTTGTTAACTGAAGTTCCACTGTATTTCAAATGTACTTTTTATACCCTTCTTTATTAACTGAGGTTAACTGGGCTTCAGAAATAGACTGTGTGTGTTTTTCTTCACTGTACAAATTTCCTTTCCCTCAGATAACGGTGTGATAAATGGAGCCATAGAAGGCAGAGTGGTGAATGTGGCTTTGGTGAGATATGAAGGAAGTCATTCATAAAGTACCTCACATCAAGGGAGAAAATAGCAAAGTTGTTCAAGTTGTTCAAGTCATATTGGTGGAACACATTTAGTATATCAAAAGTGTTTAGAATTGGCATTGTCAACATTACCACTATAATCCCGAACATGCTTCTTTTCAAACTCTTTTGGATCAAATGGGTCTTTCAAGTAGAGATGATTAGCACTCTGCCTTCTTCTCTTTCCATACCTTGTTCTGTTGAATGTAATTGAACATACATATAATAATCTACAATCTGTTGAAATTTCAACCTCCTCCCCCAAAGTCAAAACACCTTTCCCAGCAGGATGGAAATAGGAAGAGAGGGTATACATTATGTCTGACTTCAGCTGGATCACTCTCTCTCATAGGCCATATGTCACAATTTTACTGTTGGTGGGAATCCAGCAGAGATGTGTATAACTTGAGAAAAGTTACTTCTTTCCCTTTGTCTCCCAGTCAGCACTGCCAATAGTAGGGTTCCAGTAGGTATAATCCAAAAATGTTTTTTTTTTCAAATTCAGGAAAGGAGTGAAGGCAGGCAGAGGATAACACATTGCTCCTGCTTCAACTGTGCTCATTTTTAATTTTTTGTTTTTAATACATACTTTAAGTTGGATTGAAATTAAATTAGCCACACCAAGGTCAATGTGGAAATGCAGTCCTGTTGATTCCACTGGGAATTAAGTTAGCATGAACTTGCCATTGCCTATAAAAAAAAGTACTTTTTAAAATCATTTGACAACTTCTGGTGAAAACTTGAATGCAAATCAGGTGGGCATCATTAGAGAGTCCAGGAGCCATATTCCCTTTCCAAATGGAGCCAATGGATTAATTGGTTTTCAATGCATTCCTATGGGAAATTTCATTCAATACATTCCTATGGGAAATTTGGTTAAAGTAATTTTCACTGTAAGAAACATCCCGAAGAATGCATTAATTACGTTAAATGAGAATTCAGAATTTAATCCATTCTCCCAAGCTAGCATCAAAAAACCCAGAGAAGTGCAAAATCTGAAGGATGGTCGTGTTCTGCCCTACGCATTAGCCTGTAAGCAGTGGATCAGGTCAGTTTGCAATGGAATTTGCAGTGATCAAATTCTTGAAGCATTCCTAGGAACATGTGGATCCATGAAACCTGTGTTTTGATTTATTTCATCATCACAACACATTGCTTCTTCCTTTTTACCACCCACCGCCAGATGTCTGCTATCTTCAAGTCAGTTATATTTCCATCTACAAAGAGTCCCAGATTGCACTTATTTCCCCAAGACAGGAGTAGCAGATCAACTTTCTAGGTCTGAAACCAAATGCAGCAGATCAACTTTCAGTGTGATGAAAGGGATTAGGCAGCATTTCCGTGGCTCTGTCTGTAGCCTGGTAGATTGTTTAAAGTTGCAGATTTGAAATGCTACATTTCTTCAAAGGATTAATTCATCTTTTGATCCAATGAGCATACTGATGAATGCTTCTTTCCCTATCACATTTAAACACATGGCCCCCTTTAGAAGCTAATAAACCCATTTGCTGCCAAATAACAGGTTTTTCCAATATTGCTCTATCAGATGGAGGATAATAGGTTTAATGTCTTGGGTATTTTTCTTCTTCTCTAAAAAAGCTAAATCAGGTGTATCTGGGGCAGGAAAAGAGCAGTGTTTCCCCTTGTTATATAAGCACACTTTTCAAATCTTCCACAGAAGCCCATGCTGATTTGAGCAATCCATTACTATATTGATAATGTGTATAATTTGGTGTCCTTTCATCATTTCTGGTGGTCATCAGAGATGACACAAGAGCACACATTATTCCTTCTAAAAGCATAGGGACTATCCAGACACCCTTGACTTTTAGAAATATCTATATACAGTACTGTAATTGAAATAGCAAATGATTAACTCAAATAGACAATTAAAGGCCAGGCTAAAACCTCAGATGGTTAAAACCACAGGCATCTGCTTCCCACACATATTCATAAGCCACTCCAGAAAGATAGGTTCTGTGCCTTTTATTTATTTTTTTAACATGGAAGTCCGCCAGTGAAAACTCAAGGTGGCTGAGCTTTGACTCAAGAGCCAGTCTAAAGCTGCACTGTAATCAGTGATGCACTGCATCAGGTTCTGCCCTGTTCGGGAGAACCGGTAGCGGAAATTTCCCCATGCCACGCCCACCTGGCCTGCCACGCCCACCTCCATACCCCATTGCATTGGCTATGCCTACAGATTTGGCCCCACCCACAGAGGTGGTAATAACAATTTTTGGAGTGCATCACTGACTGTAATGCCGCTGAAACCAGTGCAACTTATATTAATGACTATTACATACTTTAAAGTCCCAGTGATTTCAATGAGAGAGATTTATTCCTTTGTTTAAATATCCCACTAAAAGGAATGTGATTGAGAAGTGCTTACTTGTGTCAGGAATCTGGCCCTCATGTTCTGACAGACAGAGAAAGAAGGTTAATCTTTTAGAGTCTTGTCTCTCATTTTATATATGAAAGGCAGGAAGAAAGGTCTAGTGTTGGAATGTCTTGCATCCCAAAATAAATCTGTAATTAAAATTTAGAGTCTGCACAACTGTGCTATATAGGTTTCCTTCAAAGGGAGGAAGAGCCCAAGTCCCATACCTGTCAAGTTTTGGACATGAAAATAAGGGAAATTTTGGGCCACGCCCCTCTCCCCACCAGACCACACACCCTCCTCCCCAAAATTCAGGCACATCCAAGAGCCTAGAAGAGGAGGAACAACCAGAGCCAGGGAGGATTGTTGGGCTACCGCCCCAGTGGAGGAAGAACCACCCCATAGTCACTCCCCCTCTCCCCTTAGCACCACTGCTGCCCCACGGGGAATAAAGCAACAGGCCAGCCCCTACAGGCCAGCCTTACTGTAATAATTCTATTTTAAATCTTTTTCCACATTCTCTGCTGCGACAGCATTTCATATTATGGTGATTTTTTAAGGAACTGTTTTTTACACTTTAATCACTTAATTGTCTACTGCCTTAGTCTTGTGTGCCTCAATTTCATTTTTTAAAACTCTGTGTTTAAGGCAGGACCATCAAAATATCCTCTTTATGTTGTATGCAAATATACTTGAAGCCGATTGGCTCATTGTCTCTTCCCTTTAACACCCTCTTTCCCAGGAAAGAGAAGAGACAATGAGCCAATTGGCTTCAAGTATATTAGCAGAGAATGAGGAAACAAATTTAAAATAGAACTAGCAGGGGTGCCTGGCTTTGCGTGGGCGGGGTTTGGGGTGTGTGTGCCTGTCATACCTCCTGGGGTTGAGTTGGAGCGTGGCCTCCATCCACGCACTCCTCTCTCCCACACACACATCCATTCTCTCTCTTTCTCCCCCTCTCCCTCCCTCTCTCTCCCACCCTCCTTCCCTCCCTCCCTCTCTCTCATACACACACTATTCCTCCTCGACGCGTGCACACACACAGTCACACACACAGAGCAGTGGTGTACTCTGACTCTGCTCTCTCTCCCACTCTCTCTCCCACTCTCACATACTCTCTCTCTCCCCTTCTCTCTCTCTCTCTCTCACACACACACGATTCCTCCTCAGCGCGCGCATACACACAGTCACACACACAGAGCAGTGGTGTACTATGACTCTGCTTTCTCATACACTCTCACATACTCTGTCTCTTCCCTTCTCTCTCTCTCTCTCTCTCTCTCTCACACACACACACACCATCCCTGGCCTGCATCTCCAGACAACGGACTGCTTCCGGAAGTACCATTTGTTGCCTGGAGATGCAGGCCACGCTGGCAGGAGACATGTGGTAATGCCGGGCTGGTCTTTTCAGAGCCCCCGTGTGCTGGCTATTTGCCCCCCCGCCATGCTCCTTCCTTCACCTGTAGAGCAGGCCAGCCCGGGGCTTCTGTGCGACTGCCAGCAGCATGGCCTCCATCTCCAGGCAATGGCTGGCACTTCCGTTGCCTGGAGATGCAGGCCATGCTGCCGGGAGATGCGTGGAAGCCCCGGGCTGGGCTGCATGGAGCCTGGCTAGCCACCTCTCCCCAAGCTCCTGAGGAACCACCTCCCCACCCGACGGCCACCTTACCTGTGGGGTGGCCTCCTCTGTAGAGCCCAGTACAGTGCTTCTGACTCGCTTCGCACCTGTGAGGGCATCTGTCTTGCAGATCGGGTGCCGGCACTCTCTCGGGCTAGGCGCCTGAAACCCCATTCCATGCATGGTTCCCGGTGTCAGGCATGGGCCGACCGGAGTGCTCTGTTCAGCCCATGCCTTCCAGAGAAGCCAAGGCGGAAGGCCCACCTGCCCTTCTCCGGAGGGTGGCCGGCATATGGGTGCCCCGTTCGGCCCATGCCTGCCGGAGAAGGGCCTTGGCTTCTCTGGCAGGCATGAGCCGACTGGAGCGCTCCAGTCAGCCCATGCCTTCTGGAGAAGGGCTGCCCACCATCATCCAGCTGAAATGGCAGCCAGCCAGCCACACAAATGCTGAGCAGGTAGGCCTTCTCTCATGGTCAGCCTGCCGATGGGGAGGGCAATGTGTGTGTGTGTGTGTGGATACTGAGCACAGGTAAGAATGCAGGGGTGGGGTGAGGGGTGAGAGAGGGGGGTTGGGGGAGTCATGAGGGAGGGGGAAGCATGCCTGCCACATGTTTACCTGAAGGATTATTATTATTATTATTATTATTATTATTATTATTATTATTATTATTATTATTATTATTATTATTATTATTATTATTATTATTATTATTATTATTATTATTATTATTATTATTATTATTATTATTATTATTATTATTATTATTATTATTTTAAAAAGACAGGCCTGCCACATGACCTGTTGGCTCTTTGGCTTTGAAACAGATGAGCACTGAATTGCAAGAGTCTGATATAAATGGCTTTGGTGCAAGGGAAATGTTTACCTGAAGGTTTTTTAATTTTTTTTTAAAAAGTCATGCCCGCCACATGACCTCTTGGCTCTTTGCTTTGAAACAGATGAGCACTGGACTGCAAGAGTCTGATATAAATGGCTTTGGTGTATTTAAGATTAATATGTTATTTATTAATAATAGTTAGATTATTCATTGACATTTCAGTAGTGTATTTATTGTAGTTGGTGGGTTATATGTTTTAATAAAGTAAAAAAAATAATTAAAAAAATTAGAAGGAATGAGTAGTCTTCATTAATAGAAATTAAATTTCACTTGTTTCCAGCTTGCTTTTCCCCTTCTGACGCAATTCTCACACCTTTATAAGCTCTTTTAGTGAAATTCTAGTCTCTACCCCCAATCTGCAATCTCCCCAACCTGCAAAAATGCAGGCTCTTTTCTTATGAGCAGGGCCCTTTTCAAGGCTGACCCCCCCTCCCACAAAAATAGTTCCTACGCCCCTGGGTTACACCACCCAAGAAGGATTGGGTCCATAGCTTGGGAATACTACTGAATACACCATCTCTATGGAGGCTTAATTATCTGCTGTGGCAAAAACTGCCTTTTCTCAACTCTGGTTGATTGCCCAGTTACTCCCCTACCTGGATAAAGAAAACCTAGCAAGAGCGATTAAGACATTGGTAATTGCAAAAATAAACTACTGCAATGCTCTCTGCGTAGCACTGCCCTTGAAGCTTTGGAAGGCCCAAAATGAAACAGCCAGACTAGCTACTGGGACTAATAAATTCAGTCATATCTCTCTAGTCTTAGTACATCTTCATTGGCTCTCTGTTAGTTTCTGTGCTCAATTCAAGGTGGCCCTGACCTATACAGTCCTTAATGGTTTAGTACCTCAATATTTGTCAGAACATTTTGCAGGAATCAGCTGTTTGTCCACCCACTAGCCTCTCTCCATGTTGCTAAAAGTGACCAAACTGAGGGAAGCCAAAAAGGTAATGATAAGGAATTGGGCCTTTTTGGTGGTGGCCCCTGTTCTCCTGTCATTGTTTAGTTTAGTTAATTAACTCCCCTGTAGAGTTTCCCAATTAACTCATGTAAACATGGCATATGGATTCTGCCAGATTACAGTTCTTTTGCATGCAGCCTGTACATGATAAATACTGATGATTTGCCTCATTAAATCACTGGTCTTCACTCCATCTTGCCTCGTGTCTCCTTGCTTGACCAGTCTCCTCCGGGACCAACAGTGACTGCAAGATCTTACGGCAGTCAAGGTTGGTGTTGTCTTTTGCCAGTTTCATCATGAGCTCCTGTTGGGCTTGCTCATTATCGATCTGTCTACTAACTGCTTCCTCCAGTCTATTGATAAAGTCCATGTAGGACTCCTGGGTGCCCTGTTTGACTGCTGTGTAATTTTTTGCTGCTTTGCCAGCTGCTGGAACCTTGAGATAAGCCCTGAAGGCTGTTTCAGCCGCCAACTGAAGGGTGGCGATCGGCAAGGCGGTCTGCGTATCAATGGATTCAAATGGACCTGAACCATATAGCTGGTCAGGGATTACTGCTCCGCCCATCCTGGCAGCCCTTGCCTGTGCCTTGAGACGATACTCGCTGTCCCATAGCAAATACTGGCTGGGGTTGAGCATCATTTGCATGACGGCTTTCCAGTCGTACGGAATGAGCATCATGGTTTCGCACACTTGCTGAAGCATGCCCCTGGTGAAGCGACTCTGAAGTCCTGTTTCTGTGATGGCCTTCCATATAGCCATGAGCAGCTTGTACGGAACTGGCAAATGGACTGTTCGCTGCTGGCCCGTGAGGGCATCTATCTCTATGCGAACTGGGCATATCTGCCTAAGCTCAGCTATCTCTTCTGCTGGCAACTCCCCCTTACTGATCTCTTCCTCAACCATGCGCTGAATGGAACTCTTGGTAGCCTGGGAACCTGTAACTGTCAGAGAAGTGCCAGCGCTTCTCATTTCATGCATTCCATCAGTGACGTCTGCAGCTGTCACTGAGGGGAAAGCTCCCTACACTACCGTGCTTGAGCTGAAATGACGGATAGAGAGCCGTTGGGGCTGATGCCTCTGACTGCACTGGGGGTTCCTGGGTCTCTATCCGGACTGGGTCTACCTCTGCTAAGAGCTTCCTACACTTGCTCCATGTGCTGATTATGTTATCTGGAGCTCTTGGGGCTTGCTGAATGCAGGCTCCTATCCTGTCCCAAAGTTGGAGATTAAGCATGCCTGTTTCTGGATAAAGCAGACAATTATCCCCCAAGTACGCCAAAAGATCCACTAACTTAGCGCTGTGAATGCGTGTATGGTATACCCTGGCCAGGGCCTTGAGTTCCATTAAGTGAACTTTCTGGTTAGCGGTCGGACATTGCCTCTGAGGACAAGTCCCCATATTACCTGCCGGTCCTTTGAAGTGGTTCTCCTCGGGACGAAGCGACGCGTCTGAGTTCTAGGTAACAGGTCTGGCATGATGAACCTCTGGGAAGGAGCTCAGAGTGTGGACTGCTGCCACAGGCCCTCGGAGGCCTCTGCACTGGAGTCAGGGTTTCACAGCCGACCCTGAGCGGAACGCGTTTTCTCGCTGAGCAAGCTGCCGCAGAGCTTTGGAGAGTGCTCTGCCTCTCTGGAATGCCTCGCCGCGTAGCTGTCACTCAGATCAGATGGCTTTCTGACCAGAGCTGCCACGCTGTCCTCCAGGACGATTCGGACACGGTTCTGACATGGAACCGGACCACGAAGATCGCTTACTCACGAGTAGAATCACGTCTTGGGGTCACCAGATGTTGGATCGGGGCCGTGAAGCGGTTGTTGGGTCCCGGAGGAGACTGGTCAAGCAATGAGACACGAGGCAAGATGGAGCGAAGACCAGTGATTTAATGAGGCAAATCATCAGTATTTATAATGTACAGGCTGCATGCAAAAGAACTGCGATCTGGCAGAAACCATATGCCATGTTTACATGAGTTAATTGGGAAACTCTACAGGGGAGTTAATTAACTAAACTAAACAATGACAGGGGAACTCCATTGTTCCATGCTATCTGGAGTAAACATGTGGCTGGTATTGGTTTTAGGATTTAAGGTAATCCGCAGATGTGCGATTACCTATTACATGACTAGCGAGTTAGTCATTAGCTTCCTATTGTCCGAGCTACCTGTCAGGTCAGCTGTAGGTGAAGTAAACCCTATCTAATATTCTGCTCCCCCAACTTCTTCCCTTCAGGAACCCCTGGTAACGAGGTGATCGCCCATCACCGGGGTTCTGTCAGGGCCAGTATACCAATTGTGTGTGCGGATACCACAGGCCCCCAATGCCTGGAACAAGTTTTGACCTGAGATATGTCAGGATCCTTTCCTCCTTATGTTCAGGAACTTGGTAAAAGTAGAATTATTCAAATTATTCGACATCTATATCTCCAGGATACTGTATTTCTCTCTCTCTACCACTTCTCTTTTTTCTTTTGTATGCATTTTTGGATTTTATATTTTGCATCATGATATTGTTTGAATGTATGTTGTTATATGGGGACTTGTGGGATTTCACATTTTAAGTTTTAAACTGCCCAGAGTAGTGCTTGCACTAATGTGACAGTATAGCAAGCAAGTAAGCAGAAGTTCAGTTAATCAATTAAAAGAGTACCATAAAAACCTTGAATATGGTCCAAGGTCTAGGAAAGCAGAAAAACCAGTGGCAAAATTGAAATGAACTTAGTAATGAAATCAATATATTCTCAAGATAATGTACAGAAACCTACAAGTCACATATATATCAATTTCAAGGTGTAAGCACAGAGACAGCTCCATTTGTTTAAGACTGGAGTCTTCAGTTGCCCAATAATTTGAGACTTAGTGTTGTGTTCAGTGTAAAGAATGCTTTATTTGGTCTTTAACCATTGATGTCACAATGTTAAGATTTGAAAGAGTGACTGATGTTAGGGATCTTTTACCACAGTTTGAGAATGTAACCAGTGAGCTCAGTGTTGGGAAAATGATACGGTCAAAAGGCAGGGGAAAGACTGTGACTAAGGACTATTAAACTCAAGAGCCTTCTCACTTCAACTGTGTGGTAATATTACCCAACATCTCAGGCTAGCATCTGGATATGGCATCTTTCCTCTCCAGTAAAACGGTGGCTTCTCAAGTCCACGTTTCCTTATTTCCCCCCACTGGCTCACTTCATACCAGCATACACTGCCATCTCATTTTTCACCCATCACATGGGATGAATCCTGAAGCAGTAATCTCTTTTTGCATGGTTCATTTCCAGATTCATTGCCTTGAAAGTGTTTCAGTTATCTGCAGCATGATCACAGCCAGCCACTTGGAAAAAAAAAAAGGTTTCCAAACATCGTTTGAATCAGACGCCATTCCCATCACTTGAGTGCATCGACAGCTATGTGAGGAAATGTTAGTGGTGAAAATAGGTTCTTTTCCCTATGCAAACACAAACTCACACACAAAATCTTTATATTTTGTTTGTTTTGAACTTTACATTAATCTTACTTCTTTACTAGTAGTTTGACAGTTGTCAAAATAGAGCAGACTCTTTGTTGTTATTTGACTGGAAAACATTGAAAAGACACCACATACGAAGACCTTGTAATCCTCTTTATGGCAAGATATCTGATAACGTAGTCTTTCTGTACTGCGGATGTAGTTGGATGTACCTTTGAGAGGTCTTTGATCTACAAAACCTGCTCTGATTCTACTTTTGCATCAGATGGAACTTTAATTACATCTACATTATGTTGCACAAAGGAACCTACCTGTGACAGAGTGCAATCGGCAGCAGATGGAGGGCACAGCATAAGAGGCAAACAACAGATCACACCAGAGAGCTGGTTTACAGGCAATTGATGGGAATTACCTGCAAGCTTTACAGAAGAAGGATCTGTTCCTGCATGATGCAATTCTGTATGGCATGCCTGTGTACCTGATAAATTGATCATGTGGTCCTGGTGGTGGTCACCAATTTCAAAGGAGTTATTCAGAGTCCCAAACTGTCCTCAGGATAACCCCAACACAATAACAAAACTAGAAGTGGCTAGACATCCATGTCCAGTTTAGGAAGTGTTATGTATGTTAACATATAAATATTTTGTGTGTGTGTTTTCTGACAGGAACGGAATGTATCTTTTCTCATGTATCTATTCTTATGCAAATAAGTGGATCGAAAAATGTGCACACTCTGTTAGCCAATGGGTTTGTTATATTATTGTTACTATCACTATTTATAGTATATATAAGTCCGAGTTTTGCCCCATCCAAACTGTGTTCAAACCCCACTAATAAAGAGCTGAATTTCACTCCAGTGATACCTGATACAATGTCCACACTTGGTTCCACAAGTTTAGACTTTATACGGATTTGGACTTTGTATGAGGCATGCAAAATCCTAGCCGCGATGCCTCATACAACGTCCAAATCCTTGCCGTGATGCCTCATACAACATAGTTTCCATAGAGATACATTGTACTGTAGCAGCACAGACTTCTGGGCAAAGTCAAGGAAACTGACAGAATTTTAAGAAATCATTGTCTAAAGGCTAAATACATTACAAAAAAAAAAGTCAAACAACCCTGATTGTCCAAGAACCTGAATCCCAGGAATGCTTCTAAAAATTCAGATGATTTTTTCTGATGTATTCAGCGACCTGGTGAATACATTGTGGACTACGCTGCCGCTCTGCACATTGCTGCCGCCCCGTGCAAGTGGGACAACATTGAAGAAGTGCTCCGGGACCATCTGCTGGCCAGCATGAGGGACGAAGATGCTCAATGTCACCTCATGATCAGAAAGACGCTAACCTTCACAGATGTCCTAGAAGAGGCAGTAGCGTCTGAGGCCGCACGGTCCGGGATAAAGCTTTTCTGGCATCGCCACTCCACCGCCAGTGCCACCGACTCAGCTGTGCAAGCTCAGCAAAGTTCACCTTCATCCTCCTCAGCATCGCCTGGTTCCACCTCTCCATCGGAGTCCAGCAACACAGAGGGAAAAGTCCGAGCGGTCCGACGAAAGCACCGAGAGCACCGTGACGATCGGGAGAAGAAATTTCTTTGCAAGTATGATGGCTGCGGAGCCCAGCATGACCACAAGAAGTGTCCCTTCCGCACTGCAGAATGCCACAACTGCGGGCGAAGAGGGCACATTGCTAAGGTATGCTGACAGCGAAAGCAAAAACCTGCAGCACCTGTGCCCAAGAAGAGTCATCACCACAACACATCCATTGCCAAAGTGTCACCCAAGCCTGAGCCGTGCCAAGTGGGCATCATCAGCGAGTGTTTCTTCACAGACCTGAGCCTGCAGGACGTCCCCTTCAAGATGGAGGTGGATTCAGGTACTACCTTTTCCATAATCCGACAGTGGGAGTTTTTGAGAATTCCCCCTGCCTCTCGGCCCAAGCTTAAATCCTTTAAAACGTCCTTTTCGGGATGTACAAGGTTGCCAGATTCTGGTCCTGGGGGTGGGTAATTTCTTGGTTAAATTCAAAAACATTCGCACCTCCTTGCCATTGATTGTAGTTAAGCAGGGCACTAACTGTGTTATTGGGACCCAAAGGTTTAGGCCCCTGGGAATCTGGCTTTCTGGCATCCACACAATAGACTCTGACCCAATCTGGGATGTTTGTGCTGCACATCCTGAGGTATTCAAAAAGGGTTTGCAGGCGCACCCCCCAATAAAGGACTCAGACACCAATGAAAGTGGATAACGGCATTGGGCCACATTTATTGATTCATGCCCTAGTCCGAATTATAAATTTCTATTGGTAATTGACCAATTATAATTCTTAAGGCAAGCAGGCCGAAGTAACACTGGTAAGGTACCACCCAAAATTGCCAACGGCAATTGTTACAATGTATCTATTTGTATCTATTTGTTTGTTGACAACAAACAAATTGTTGACCGTAGTCAATATCTAACTAATGACCCCACCCTCTGACGCGTATCCGTAAAATCACGGGGTGATGCATGCTGTCTAGCTGTAGCCATCACCCCGTCGCCTGGTTCGTCGTTGACCGGACAACGTTTAACCAACTTATACCTGTCTAGTGTTGTCCAGTCAATTGCGAACCTGCCGGATACCTGTGGGTCATAAATGTTTACCTTACCAGTGCTACCCGCCACACGGGGAGGCTTCCCAAAAGGCTCACCGCCCCCCCAAGACCGTCAGCTCGGTCAACAGGCCTGCTCGCCAATCCACTAACAAGAGGTCCATACCTCCCTGCGACAGATGGGCCCCATCCCCTGAGTAAAAGCTCGTAATTTTACAGACTGATGTCGGGGAGGCGAATGACGCGTCCCCCACCTTTGTCAAAAAGGAACCGGGCAATAGCCCCGTTCACGGAGCGTCGTCTCGGTCAAGAGCCTCGAGGCCGCACGCCCCCCTGTAAGCGTACCGCGGTATCATGTCCGACCAATTGAGGGTTGTGGCAGGCCACACATAACGTGAGTAGGGCAGGTCACTGCAAATCGCAAGCTTCCGCGATAGGCCAGTGACCCGCCCTAAGCCATCGCCCCCAAGGGTCATAACCAGGACATCAGGCGAGTCAGCATCCCTGATGTAGAAAAGGAATGGCAACAGTTCCCGCCATAACATGCCGCACTTACCATACCACCTGAGACGTGCGGATGCACCCAGTCCCAGTCGGAGTCCCCACTCTGTCGCCGCAGCGTAACGCGCTGCCCTATGCAGTGTAACGCGCTGCCCTGTGCAGCGTAACGCGCTGCCCTGTGCAGCGTAACGCGCTGCCCTGTGCAGCGTAACGCGCTGCCCTGTGCAGCGTAACGCGTTGCCCTGTGCAGCGTAACACACTGCCCTGTGCACATGGCTATGGCCCACCAGGCACACTGTCACCGGTGTAATACGACACCCAGGGTCTGTCAAGGAAAAAAAAGGGGGGGGAGAAACAGTGCAGTGACAAAACTGGTACTCACGGTTGAAGAGGGCAAACACAAACTGAAAACATTGTGATCCCCACCCTCCCATGCGGTGTATGTCAGCCCCGGAGTACCCAAAAACAGCTGCAGTAGGCGCCGCCCCTATCCTGAATGAATGGGTGCCGCAACGAGCCCCAGGGAGGCCAACACTGGTCGGCACCCTCCAAAATTGAAATTTAGTAAGGGGAGACCCATCTTGGTGACAGAAAAAACGGGCCATGGTGCGTGCCACACAGTGCCAGGAACTCCTGTAGGGCACCAACCGAACAGATGTCTGCCAAAGAACACCGTAGCAGTCTTACTCCACTGCCCACGCCATGCTGATCCGTCTTAGAGGAGCGTATCCTCAACTGAGCCCAGTCTCTGGCCACATAGACATCTTCGAGTTCCAGTGCCCTACGACTTGCATCCGCCTTAGACAGCATCACAAGCTCGCTGATGCGGAGTGCTCCAAAAAAGGCCACGGTTGTAGCCGCATGAAACAGGGCTGCCTCATACCTATCAAAACATAGGTCCTGCCAGCCCCGTGCCAGTTGGGTAAGAACCCCTGGGGAAATTGGGTGGCGGTCATCCGGGCTACGTCCACGCTCCCGCGCCCACCCCTCCAAAACGTGTCTCACACGGAAGTCAGCGGTACTGTCCGCATGTCCGCCTACTTTGGCCATAAAAGCCAGCGCTGACAGCCTGGATGCTATGGTGCGAGGTGCAAAGCACTGGGAATGCAGGTCAACCATGAATTGAAGTATATGGGCCACCAGGATCGGCCAGGTATCTGGCAGCCGGAATTGGGCACAGAATGCCCTGAAAGAATTGAATGTGTGTTGATACGCCTTACGCGTGCGTGGCGCTAGCGACATGCTGATCGCCCGGTTCACCTCTCCTTGCCAAAGGTCCATATCTCGTCCGGGAGTGGCGAGGGAAATTCCTCCGCATCCGGGGCCAAGGCACGGAACCGGGAGATCTGCAGGCTGGTCAAAGTGTCAGCGATATCATTATTGACCCCCGGGACATGCCTGGCCCAGAACAGCACATTAAGGCGCAGGCTGCGCAATACAAACTGGCGCACCAGGTCCATTACCCTGGGTGATTTGGAAGTCTGTGAGTTGACAATGTGGACAACGGCCGCATTGTCACACCAGAAATGAACGACCGAGTTGGCCCACTCCTCACCCCATAGCATCAAGGCCCCCAGGATGGGAAAAATTCCAGATACGTAAGATCCCGCAGGCGACCCGTACCTGACCAGGCTGGTGGCCACCCACCATAGGCCCACTTCCCATTGAAGTACATCCCATAACCCAGGGACCCAGAGGCATCGGACTGTATCTGGAAACGAGGGGAAGCCAGAAGGTCAGACCTCCAAAATGACACCCCATTGAACTCCCTCAAGAACTGGAGCCAGATAAGCATATCTGCCTTAATGCCCTGGGTTAGTCTCACCCTATGGTGGGGCCTGGATAAGCCTGTCATGGCGTCGCACAAGCGCCGAGCAAATGCCCTGCCCGGTGCGACCACCCTGCAAGCGAAATTAAGGTGACCATGCAGCACCTGCAGTTCCCGCAGTGAAGCCTTGCATTTAGCAAGCAAGTCCGAGACAAGGGCCACTATCCTTGACACCTTATCCCCTGGTAACCTAGAAGCCTGCGCTACCGTGTCAATCTCCACCCCAGGAAGACTAGCTGTGTAGATGGGCCCTCGGTCTTTTCGGGTGCTAAAGGGACACCCAGTTCCTCCATTAGCGTCTGAAATGTGTTGAGGAGACGTGTGCACGTGTCCCAGCCCCGTTCACCCCCGAATAAAAAATCATCCAGGTAATGGGCTACAGACCGGGACCCAGACCTGCGGACAAAAGCCCACTGTAGGAAGGTGCTAAAACGCTCGAAGGCCGAGCACGATATGGAACAGCCAAAAGGCATGGCCTTATCCAATAATATTCACCCCGGAACTTAAAACCCAGCATCTAAAAGTCACCCAGGTGAACCGGCAGGAGGCGAAAGGCAGACTTAATGTCGCACCTAGCCAACAGCGCACCCGAGCCACATGAGCGCACCATGCGCAGCGCTTGGTCAAAAGATGTATACCTGACCGAGCAAAGGTCATCAGGGATAGCATCATTGACCGATCGGCCGGCTGGGTAGGACAAGTGATGGATCAGGCGGAACTCACCCGGTGACTTCTTGGGCACCAAGCCCAAGGGTGACACTTTAAGGTTGGGGAACGGGGGTGCAGGGAAAGGGCCAGCGACCCTGCCCGCATCAACCTCCTTAGAAATGCTGGCGGCAGCCACCTCCTCCCTCCCCTTAAGGGACAAAAGGTTGGGGGCATCTTGGGGGGACCTATCACCCTGGAAAGGAATACGGAACCCCAGTCGAAAACCCTGAAGCAGGTAAACCGCATCTGCCCCCTTCGGGTACGATGCGAGCCAACGCTCCAAAATGTCCACATTAATTGGGGAGGGGGCCTTTCGGTGGACCAGCTTCCTCTGCGGCAGTCTTGCCAGCCCCTTGTCCGCCCCTACCCTTGCCCCGCACCCCTCCAGGCCTGGGGCAGGCAGAGGCCGCATGGGGGCCAGCGCAAGAGGGACACTCATGCCTGTACCGGCAATTCTTCCTACTGCAGGAACCATTGGACGAGAAAGTCCAGCACAGCAGGCGGGCTGGAACCCCCTGCCCCGCCACCTGGCGGGGTGTCTGTGCTGGGACCGCACGCTGGACCACATGTCCACAATGGTATCTTTCCCCAGGCGCAGGGCGCGCGGGAGTCATGTACAGAAGCCACAGCTTCTGGCAGGGCTCATCCCACCTCATCTCAGGGTGCAGGGGAATCCGCATATGGAATTCCTCGTCGTAAGCCAACCACGACGGGCCCGGGAAGTCTACCATCGCCCGGTAAATGTTGTCCAAATACTGGACCATCGGAATTGCCAGATCCGGCCGGGCCCTGAGGTAGACCGCCATGTATATGAGGTACGCCGGCAACCAATTGGCCCACGTACGTGGCGGCTTACGACGAGGTGCCTGTTCCTTATCCTTCTCATCCTGCCCCTACATCTCCTCTTTGGTGGGCTCTCTGGTAAGAAGGGAGAAGATGTCCACATACACCCCACGCCAGATCTTCTCTTTGGTGGCCTGGGCCAAATGGTCCCCCAGGGGCAAGGTATACCCCACTGTCGGCAATGCCGACACCGGCACGGTGGGAACCACAGGGATCTGGAAAGGAGCCTGGACCAGCCCGGCCACCCCTAACACATTCCCGACTGAATAAGAGGTACCACCCAAACGGGGCCCTGGGTGAGAAGTGAAGTCACCGGGTGGGACGTTGGCGACAGAACCGTCGCACCACCCATGCGAGGCCACGGCCACTGGAATGCCCCCCCAACGTGGGTAGGTGTGTGGGTGCACTAGATTGAACCGCATACTCACATGCTGCACCCCCACGGGCCGCCCCCACCGGGGGTTCCGGCCCGCTGGGGGCGTCAGAGCTCATGACCGCAATTGAGCTCGTCGATGGGGCCTGACCAGCATCAGCCTGTTGAGTGGGGAGCTGCGAGGCAGTGGCCGAAACCGGCCCACACGCCTCAGGCAGCTCGACCCGTCCTGCCGCCTGCCGCTGCCCGGCAGACAAAGGATCAACCTGCACCCAAAAGGCACCCCCGAGTGGTTAACCCTCGCGAGGGATGCCTCGAGGGCCGCAACGCGGGCCAGAAGGGCCTCAACACTAACGTAGCCCCCTAAGCCAAGTGGGGGCAAAGGGCCAGCCGGCCCACTGGCTGCAGGCGCCGGTCCAGGTCCCTGGACCCCGTGGCCCATATACGGCCACGACCCCAGGCCCGGCCCCTGCAGGGCCGGGGGGGTACCCTGCCAGGGGAGGGAACCCAGCCACCCCCCATGGCTGAAACCCCCCGCAGGAAGCTGCGCACCAATGGAAGAAGGCCCCGCAGAATGGGCCATGCCAGAGGCAGTGGCCACTGCTTGCGGGCCGGGGGCCGCGGCCCCAGCTGGGCCGGTACGCGAACACCCCGCCTCGGGCCAAGGGGCAATTAACCCCATCCCACCGGTCCCAGTGGGCTCAGGCAAAGGAGACTGCTGGGAAGGCGCAGCCGCGGTCCTCCGACCCGGCTGGCGCCTCCGTGCAGAACGAGCCGCATTCGCAGTCGCCTTCTTCCTAGAGGGCATAGCAGCTAAACGATGGGAAGCCGGGAGAGTCAAGAAAATTAGCAGCCAGAGGCTTCCCTATGAAAGGCAAGAGCGACGGAGGTAAGAGGGAAAAACTTCTCCGCTCCGTCTCTTCGCAAAATTGCAGCTCGGCTGCCTCATGGCCGCCCCTTATATAAGGGTGCTGGCCACGCCCCCTAACTACCCGGATGCCTTCGTCCGGTGGGGGGGCCCCCGCAAAGAGCGCGGCGGCCATTTTGGCGCCACACTTGCATTAGGTTTATACAAAGGACCCCCTGTTGACTTTGAGCTTGACCCAACTATCCGGCCCATCCAGATGAAGCCACGCTGGGTACCCTTTGATTTAAAGGAGAAGATAGAAGCCGAGCTGGACAAACTGGTGGGGCAGGGCATCCTAGTGCTGGTGGACTCTGCAGAGTGGGAGACACCAATTGTGACTGCTTTGAAAAGTAACGAGGAGGTCAGGATATGCGCTCACTACAAGTGTAGCATCAATAAAGCTATTCACGCGAATGCATATCCTGTGCCCGTGGTAAGCCACCTTCTTGCCACCTTGCATGGAGGAAATTGCTTTGCAAAACTTGACCTTGCCCAGTCTTACCAACAATTGACTGTGTCTCCTGCTGCTGCAATAGCCCAGACCATAGTAACACATAGGGGGGCATTTAAGGTAACTAGACTACAATTTGTGGTGAATGCGGCCCCCAGAATATTTCAATCTCTTGTAGAATATATTTTGAAAGGGTTGCCTGGTGTCCTGCCATATTTTGACAATGCCCTGATCACTGCTAAGGACACTGTCAAATAAGTGGCCAGGCTTGATCGAGTCCTGTCACGTTTTGAGAGGGCCAGTCTATGTCTCAGAAGAGACAAATGTGTGTTTTTGGCACAGGAAGTGGAGTTCCTGGGGTACTGCATTACACCCCAAGGTATCATACCCTCTGACTCCAAGGTGACGGCGATGCGGAATGCACCAGGCCGAAATGTAAAGCCGAATTGCAATCATTTCTAGGATGGTTAAACTCCTATCACACTTTTCTCCATCACAAAGCCTCAGTTGCCAAACCATTACATTGGCTTCTTAAGAAAGATACTGTTTGGCACTGGGGCCATTGCCAGGAGAAAGCATTCCTAGAACTCAGTTTAGGCATAGGGGCATGGGGACTCTCCTCCAGCGGCAACTGCAGAAGCCACGGGAGGGGGTGGAAACTCGAGAAGCGCAGGCACTTCCTGGGCAGTAAAAAGTCCTTTTCAGTTGATGGTAGAGGAGGAAACATGCAAGGGAGAGATAACGGCCAATGAGTTGGCCACGCTGCAACAGCTATGTCCAGTCCATGTAGAAACGGATCCCCTCACGGGCGATCAAACAGCAGTGTGCATGCCAATACCATACAAATTGCTTACGGAAATCTGCAAAGCCATCACAGAGACAGGACTCCAAAGCAGATTCACAAAGGGCACACTCCAGCAGCTCTGTGAATCCACCTCACTCATTCCTCATGACTGGAAAGTCATCATGTGGATGATGTTGAGCCCCAGTCAGTATCTTTTGTGGGACAGCGAGTACAGGCTGGAAGCGCAGGCTAGAGCAGCTAAGATGGGCGAAGCAGTAATTCCTGAGCAACTATATGGCTCGGTTCAATTCAAGACTATCCAAGCACAGTCTCTCCTGCCAGAAGCCACACTCCAGCTGGCTTCTGAGGCCGCTTTCAAAACATACCTCAAGGTTCCAGCTTCCAGCAAGGGAGCTAAAAATTACACCTCCATCAAACAGGGTGTGCAAGAACCCTACATAGATTTCATCAATAGGCTAGAAGAAACAATAAGCAGGCAGGTAGACAACCAGGAAGCACAGGAAGATCTCATGATGAAACTGGCAAAAGACAATGCCAATCTCGACTGTCGCAAAGTTTTGCAGGCAATGGGTCATCGTCCTGATCTGACGCTCACCAACATGCACAGAGCTTGTGCTGACATTGGGACACACTCTTACAAAATGGGTCTGTTAGCAGCAATAGTACAAGGGGGAAACCGGTCCAAGAATAGGAACAAGGGAGCTTGCCACCAGTGTGGCAAGATAGGGCACTATGCAAAAGAGTGTAGGTCAAAGCAGCCCCAAAACAAGGGGGCGGCCGATCCATGGGCCATCCACCTGACCCAACCACCCAGTGTCCAAGGTGCCACAACGGCTTCCATTGGGCACGTACTTGCCCCAATTCGGGAAACCGAGTAGCGGATGTGTCCCTAGCCCTGGTTCAAATGGGGACAGTGCCTGCCCTGGCAGCCCCAGGGCAGGGATTCCAGTAGCCACATCCAGTCTGGCGCACAGCATTTCCAAGGCTCAGGCAGGAACCAAGGGTAGCATAGGACTAGATTTAGTGTGATAGGAGGAGGTCCCTTGCGACCTGCCAGGTGCAGTCTATCTGGTCAACTCCCAGTATCAGGGACCCCTGCCTTGAAACATCGTGAAAATAGTTTTGCCTCGAAGCAGTGCTGGGAAAAAGGGAATCTTTGTGATCCTGGGAGTCATCGACTCCGATTACACCAGAATCACCAAGATCCAGCTTTGGACACAGTTACCCCAAAGGAGACTCAGTAGCGCAATTGATCATGGTTCCGTATCATCTGCCAGGTGGGGGCAAGGAGGTTGTCAGAGGAGATGCAGGATTCGGGTCGACAGACCGCCCGAGAGAAGGAAGGGAAAGTAAAAGGATTCCAGATCACAGCGACAGTGGAGCAGAATATAGAATGGAAACAGCGACCAGTCATCAAGGTATTTTTGAATAAAAGACCTTTGATGGACTGCTTGACACAGGAGTAGATGTTAGTGTAATCAGCCAGAAATTGTGGCCCCCAGAGTGGGCCACTCAACCAGTTTCAAATGTGTGGGGAGTGGGAGGAGTTCAGGAAGCTTACAGGAGCCGTGACTGGGTAGAGGTCACTATTCCAGAGGCAGAAGGCACAGCGGTCATCCGACCCCACATTTTGAACGTGCCTATCAATCTCTGGGGTAGGGACATTCTGCAGCAGTATCGTGCAACCCTAATGTTTGGGTAATGGCCCTACCACTCAAATGGTTAACCGATGAGCCGGTATGGATAGACCAATGGCCAATAGTTGGAGAAAAACTAGTAGCTTTAAAGCAGCTTATTAAAGAGCAGCTTGAAGCTGGACACATAGAGAGATCTACCAGTCCCTGGAATTTACCGATATTCGTCATTAAGAAAAAGTCTGGTAAATGGAGACTTCTTCATGATCTAAGAGAGATCAAAAAATGCATTCAGCCCATGGTACCGCTTCAGTGTGGCATTCCCAATCCGAACATGATCTCCGAAGGGTGGGAGATCTTAGTCATAGACTTGAAAGATTGTTTTTACACCATCCCTTTAGATCCTAGGGACAGGGAAAGGTTCGCCTTTACGGTGCCAGTTGTCAACCACAGGGAACCAACCCAAAGGTTCGCATGGAAATTTTTGCCACAGGGCATGCTTAACTTGCCCACTCTGTGCCAAATTTATGTCCATGACACACTGGAAAAGTTCCGGAACCTGCACCCCAAAGTCTTAATTTGTCATTTCATGGATGACATTTTGATCGCAGCACCAAAATTGGGCAGTGACACATTCTGTGACCTTCAGAGCACTCTGGGGGAGAAAGGATTGATTATTGCACCTCAAAAGGTTCAGAGACAAATAATAATCAGTCCTTCTCCTTTCAGGAGCTGTAATTTATCTCTCCACCTCTGACAAGAGATTAACCAGAGTGAATTGGCAGGGGTCTGCATGCAACCTGAGGGCTGTTTTTGCCCACACCATCTTAGATGAACCTCCATCCTTAGAAGCCCTCCAGAAATTGCCCTTGCAGCCACTATAAGCCTCAGAATTGTCACCTCCTGCATTATGAAGATGGAAGGGGAAATTGGCAACACAGAGAATAAGGACCTTCTTCTGACATGTTTATATTATCCCATATGATATGTCTATGTTATTCTGATAAGTCTACATTAGTTCAGTGTTGTAAACATTGAAAGCCCTGGCAACTTGTATGTATGTCACTGGCTACCTTTAGAAAACAATGAAAAAGGCTCTTCTTCAAAGAGGCCTTTCAGGGCTTTGTTCCCTTCTCAATAAATTAGCCAGTTAGGTTCAGTCTTGATATCCTCAGATGCAGCTTAGTTTAGTTTACTTTAGTTTAGTTTAGTTTAGTTTAGTTTAGTTTGTATGTATTTGTTGGTGGTGGGTTTTGATTTGTTGTGCGTATTGTGGTTATTTGTTTTCTGCTTGTTCACCGCCCAGAGTGGAATAACACCCAGATGGATGATATAAGTAAAGGTAAATGTTTCCCTTGCTCGAAAGCCAGTCATATCTGACTCTAGGGTTCAGTGCTCATCTCTGTTTCAAAGCCGAAGAGCCAGCACTGTCTGCCTCCGCAGATGTTTCTGTGGTCATGTGGCAGGCATGACTAGACACTGGAGCACACAGAATGATGTTACCTTCCCACCAAAGTCATCCCTGTTTATCTACTTGCAATTTCTTGCTTTTGAACTGCTAGGTTGGCAGGAGGTCATTCCATCCTGCAGTACTCGGGAATCGAACTGCTGACTTTCCGCCTCCCAGTCAGCATCTTGAGCCACTTAGAAATTCAATAAATAAATAAATAAATAAATAAATAAATAAATAAATAAATAAATAAATAATGCCCCAAACATTAGTGACATTAGATTATTATTATTTTTTTAAAAAACCTCTCTCTTTTTTTAGCCAACAGATTTAAGGGTAATTTTAGGCTTCTATTGGGGTAGACAGAAAGGGCCTACTTGAAGATTGTATACCCTGGTACCAGCAGCCTTGTGTTGCTGGCTAATTTTTCTCACAGTAGGTCAGGCAAATGGAACAGCAGAATGAACTCACCAAAAAGTGCCTTCATTTTGGCAATTTGACATCTGGCTTAGACACAGAGGAGGAGGAGGAGAAGGAGAAGGAGGAGGAGGAGGAAGGCTTCTATTCAGATTTCTTTCAAAAAAGAAAGTGCAGGATGTTTTAAACCTGTTACCATATGTGACAGTCCCATTCTATATTAGAACTAGTATATTTTGCCTGGCGGTGCCGGGCTGTTTTAAATTGTGTTGGATAGTAAAGGTTTTTTTTTTCTTGAACAAATGGTGCCGGGCTATTTTAAATGGTGTTGAAAGGTTTTGTGATTTTATGGCTTTGAGGCACTGCGGTGGTCTTGCGCTCCCAGTGTGTTTATTATTATTTTTTGCACGCCAGCTTCCTCAGTGCCAGGCTGTTTTAAATTGTTTTTGAAGTTTTTTTTCTTAATATTGGTAAAGAAGAGGTTAGTCTCTTTTTGAAATTTTTAAAATGTTTATTTATATAATTTTTTTGCTGGGCTGTTATAAACTGTGATCATTTTTTGTTTGGTGGTTTTTCTGTGGATTTATTTTTTTAATGTTTGTAAAGGAGAGGCTAGTCTATATTTGAAATTTTTAATATGTTTATTTATTTATTTATTTATTTATTTATTTATTTATTCTGCTGGGCTGTTATAAACTGTGATTAGTTGTGTTTTGATGTTTTGGGTTTTTTATTTTAGTTAAAATTCAGCACAGGATTTTTGAAAAGTTTTTATTTTATTTTATTGTCCAATGTTTGTGATTTGTGTTAAATTGTGATTTTGTGTTATTTTGTTGACTTGTTTTTACTGTTGGGGCCTTTTGTTTAGGGCTGTTGTGTGTTTGTGAATGTTTTTTACTTTTGTGACCAGCAGGTGGTGCTGGTAGGTTTTTTCTTGTATTTTGACTGTTTTTTCTCTCGTGGCCTCTGGGTGGAGCTTCTTCTGGTAAGTATTCTGTTTCTTTATTCATTTCGTTTCCGTCCGTCGTGGAGTGAGGATGTCTGATGGTGAGTTCCCTTGTTTTATTTATTGTGTGTGTGTGTGTGTGTGTGTGTGTTGTTTTTTGTGTTGTTTTGTTGTTTTGTTTGTTGTTTTTATGGTGTTTGGCTGGGTGTTGTTTGTTTTTTGTTGTTTTTGGTGGTGTATGTTTTTCGTGTTGTTTTTGTTGGTTTTTTGATGTTGGTGATTCTTGTTTTTTTTGGTAAGGATGTCTTTTCTTTCCGCAGTCCGGGCTCGATGCCTGGCCCGTAGAAAGGAAAGGCAGCAGCCAGTGGGGGTGTCTTTTCTTTCCGTGGGCCAGGCTCGATGCCTGGCCCGTGGAAAGGAAAGGCAGCAGCTGGGAGGGGGCTGGTTTCACTTGCTGGGCCGCAAGAAGGCTAGCACTGTGTGTGTGTGTGTGTGTGGTATTTCCTTCCCACAGCCTGGCCTCGCTGGCCGGGCCACGGGAACCGCAGCGGCGGTTTTTATTTTTATTTTTTGTGCGCTGCCTGCCTCACTGTTGTGCGTGCTCATGGCGCGCAGGACGCTGGGGCTTGTAGTTTAGCATGCGCAATTTTGGTTAGTGCAGCGTTTTTTTTCCTGCAGCTTATTTTTGATTGGTTCGGCGCGTTTCCGAACGTTCCTTTTGCTCACGCCACTCAGCCTAATTGGCTCTGGTGCGGTGCGATGCAAGGAACTTTGGGAATTGAAGTTCCTTTTTATGTTTGCATCCGGGGGGCTCCTGCCCCACTGGCACAAATTTCAACCTGACAGTTACCTGCGAACCGGGTTTGGGCGAGTGAACGGAGGCCCATTACGGGCTAGTAGGGCCTGGCTAAACATCCTTTGTCACATTCCAACGGTTAATGCACCATTTTATAGGTATAGATTGGCATGGCATGTGCTCCCTTTTGTGGAAAAAAATGGGTCTTAAACTGCATGCTACACTGTACATATTTAATATAGTGTATAGTTTAGCTCACAGAAACTAAAGGAAAATGTGCTCTTTGAAGGGTTTGTTTTTTAAAAAATTGCCAGCATAGAACACTTAACAGCATCACACTGTACATCAGAGTGGAAGGAGAGGAAAGGGATTGCTTTTCTAGTTACTCATGGCAAAAAAGCTCTCAAGCTTGCATATTAAGTTTTGCCATGGTTTTCCTCACCATGTGGCTTGTTGGGAAAGAGTCTTTCTCCTAGATGAAAAGTCACAGGTTCCTTAAAAATGGACTTTTATTTCTATTTTTTTTTTTTTTTTGCTGTTCAAGCAGTTCAGTACAAATCTGGCGGTCATGTAGAACATTATGTGAAGAAATGGCCCTTCTGCCGCCAATATAGTAATCACTAACATTAAGTTTATCTTTTTGATAACAACTACTTGGCAAATATATTCAGAACAAGTGAATTAAATCTGCTGGATACTCTGCTCCAGGCGAGCATTAATCTTCACTGTAGACACAGTTATGTCTGCAAACCTTGGATTTTGTCTTTCAGAAACAAATTAATTCTCTGTCCTGGGTAGAGCTTCTCTTTTTCAAGAAGGTCAAGGTGATGATCTGTTCAATTTGGGAAGGAGGGAGGAAGACCTGACACAGTAGTTTGGTTTGAAGCAGAGACAAGACAGTGCTGTATAACAGAATCTGTAGCTCTTGTAGAACCAGAGTGTTTTACTAAATTACCCAAAATCTACAATTGTGTTATCTGCTTGTTAATTTATTCTTCTTTTGTTGATGGTATTGTTATGTATATGTACGTTCTTTTTGTTATAAAATTTAAAAATAATAAACAAAAAAAAATGAAGCAGAGAGAAGGTCTTTTATATCCCTCCCCCAATGAACCCAGTAGGGTTCATTTAGGTAAAGTTTGCCCTTGATCGAATGGCAGTCATATCTGACTGTAGGGTTCAGTGCTCATCTCTGTTTCAAAGCCGAAGAGCCAGTGCTGTCTGCTTCTGCAGATGTTTCCATGGACATTTGGCAGCCATGGCAGGACACCAGAGTACATGGAATGTGGTTTCCCTTCCCACTGAAGTGGTACCTGTTTATCTACTTGCAATTTCTTACTTTCAAACTGTTAGGTTGTCAGTAGCTGGGACAAAGATGGAAACTCACTCCGTCATGTAGCACTTGGGTCTTGAACTGCTGACCTGCCAACCTTCCAGTCATAAAGTTCAGCATGTTAACTACCAAGCCACCACAGTCTTTAGGGTTAATTTAGGAGAGCAGAAAAGTTGGCCAAGAGTTGGGAGGCAGCAAGTCCCCTGATTCAGTTGGCAACTGCATGCACCCCTGATTGACCCTTCTGGCCCTCTTAGCCTAGGGGAGAAGAGCTGTGTTCAGGGCCGCCATCAGGGCAGTACTACCAGTACTGCCATATAGGGCCCGGAGCTGACAGGGGCCCTGCCTCCACTGGCCATAACTGTGACATTACTGTGTGTGTGTGGGCCCCCAATAGGACTGCACAGTATGGGCCCCAGAAATTTCTGATGGTGGCCCTGGTTGTGTGTGCAACATGCTCTTCCCCCCCTCTGCCTAAATTAGCCTGCTGCTTTCAAATGTGGTAGTGTAGGATGGTAAAGATGAACCTGAATTATTTTGGACATCAAATGAGAAGAGAGGATTCACTTGAGAAAGCCTTGATGCTGGGAAAGGTAGAGAGCAAAAGAAGAGGGGGCGGCCAAAGATGGCTAGATGGTATTGTAGACATAATGGGCACAGAGCTGGGTGGGTTGAGGAGGGTGGTGGAGGACAGGGGTGCCTGGAGGACAATGGTGCATAGGGTCGCAAAGGGTTGGAATCAACTGTGCGACTGAACAACAATAAAAGTGGAGGATGGCATTTCTATTGCTGATATTCATCTGGCAGCCGAAGTAGCTGTCCACTGAGGAACAGGCAAGAGGCAAAGTCTGATCAATGGCCTCCTTTAGCAAAATATATTTGGCCAGCCTTGCCCAGAATATATATGCAGTTGGACACTGATAGTGGCCCAAAGTCAGTGATAGAGGCCAAACAGCCCCTGATTTCTGTGCAGTACACCTCAGACAGAAGAACGTGCAACGTGGGACTGGCCACAATTAAATAATGAGAAGCTTCTGTGAAACCAGAAGAGAACCTCATTGCTCATCCAGGATCACCTAGAAGAGGATGCTGGTAGACAACAACATGCTGATCTGTGGAACTAGTGGCTGCAGTGTTATAAGCTTCATTTCAGTGACTAACTTTTACAACGAACTGCAGCATTGGGCTTCTTACATATTACATTATTATGGATAAAGGTACAAGAGGGAAAGCAAAGGAAGAAGAACCAGTTGTAAAGCCTAAGAAGAAAGAAAAAGCACCAATGGAGGAAGCCACTCAGTCTTCATCCCCGCCCACAGTGTCATATGATCAGACTCAAATTATGGTGGAAATTGGCAAGTTGTTTCAAAAATTGGAGAAAAATGAGGATTCAAGGGTGAAAGACAGAAATGAAATGATGAAAAAACAAGACAAGATGATGTCATCAGTTGCAGATTTTTCAAAAAAGGTGGATTTCACTTTGAAAAAAATTGAGGGAAATGTGAAAGTGGTTCAAATCGAGGTAAATGCCATAAAGGAGGAAGTAAAAGGGACTCAGCAGGTGGTGCGGGAGAATAAGCTGAAACTGGAGGAACAAGAGAAGGATAGATGCTGTGGAAGATATGATGAGAAAGCAGAACATTGTGATCCGTCAGGTGGTGGAACGCACTCCGGATTTGTTAAGAGAGAGGGTGGTTCAGTGGTTAAATGGTCTGAATATGGGGAAAGAATTTGTTCAGGAGGATTTTGTAAGCGTATTCCGGGTGGGTCCAAGAAGAGGGATGGTGGTTCAAAGAAATGTGTTGGTTAAATTTGCGAATTGGGCAGATAAGTTAAAAGTAATGGCCCATCTGAAACGAGTTGGTCCTGATGCGTTGAAATTTGATGGTTCAGATGTTGAAGTGTATAATGATATTTCATTAAAATAAAGAACTTGGAGGTATAAGATGAGGCCTGTTACTAAACTATTGATGGGTAAAAATATAAGGTATAATTGGAGATTTCCGCAACAACTGCGTTTTTTCTATGATAAAAGAATGCAAGTTATTGATGAAGGTACTAATCCATTGGAATATTTGAGTTTGTTGGAATTGGTAAAGGTAGACTCGGAAGAATGGAAAAATCTTAAGAAGGAATTGATGGATTCTGGAGCTTTGGGGAGGGAATATGAGAGGGAGGAAGCCACTGGGGCTACAGGTGGAACACCACAGCGGGGAGAGGAGGAAGAGGAGCCGTCTTTGATCATGGTGGAGGAGGAGATAGGTAAGGAGCAATGAGCATTAGATTTCAGTAACTTTAAGTAGTTACTAGAGGTAGAATGGGCAAATAGCACGTAGCGCCGACAGTAGGGCGCATCTTCCCTCTTTGGTTGACAGAGGCGGCTTTTTATAGGAAGGTGGGGAGAGTGAAAGTGTGTGTTTTATGTAGTTGGTATGGTGGTAGGGTTGTTGGTGGCACGCCCAATGGAGAGTTTAAAGCTGGGAAAAGAATTTGGTTATGGGAAGTATTAAAATAATATCGTGGAATGTGAAAGGTACAGGTTCTGTTCTTAAGAGACGGAGATTGGAACTGGCGCTGAAAAAAGATAGACCAGATATATTGTTTTTACAGGAAACACATCAGAAGTCAAAGGATACGAATAAACTTTATTTGGGATGGATGCAACATTATGAGATGGCGTTCGGTACTTCGAAAGCAAGAGGGGTGGCAATCATGATTTCTAGAAAGTTGGGATTTGAAATTACAAAAAAGATTGTTGATCAAGAGGGTAGATATCTGTTGCTAAGAGGAAAATTAGAGGATGAGGAAATTATGTTGGTAAATATTTATGCTCAGAACGACCACCAAGCAGAGTTTCTCGAAAAAAAATCGGAAAATAGTGGAGTTGGAAAATGTTGCAAAAACTATTGTGGCTGGTGATTTTAATTTGATAAGGTCAGGATTAGATTGTACAAACATAGCTAGAAGTGGAATTGGTTTGAAAGGGAAGGTGTTGGATAGCTGGATGGGTTTTATGGGCTTGAAGGATTCGTGGAGAGAGTTTAAGGGCTCGGAAAGGGCATATTCCTTTTTTTCACACGTCCATGGGACCTATTCAAGAATAGATTATGTTTTACTTTCCGAAAATTTAATTGGGGATATAGAAGGTATGGAAATTGGGATTATTAAGGAATTGGACCATGCTAAAGTATATTTGGAATTGAAAGCACAAAAAAATATTCGAAGAGTAAGAAATTGGAGGTACGATCCTAACTTGTTCAAAGACCAGAAAAGTAAAGAGGCAATTATGGAAAGTTGGAAAGAAAGTTGGCAGTGGAACAACAACAATGAGGTCAATTTTAACGTTGTATGGGATACCATGAAGTCAGTTTTTAGGGGGGGAAGTATAAAATTGGCAAGCTTCAAATATAAAAAATATAAAGCAGAGCAGATAGAAAAAGAAAGAGAAATAAAACAATTACAGGAGGAGCATGCAAAAAACAAAGACAAAATTTTTTTAATGAAATTACAAGGACTTAAGGCAGAAGTAATGGGTAAGGATATTGATAAAGTTAAAAGAGATTTGATCTATTTAAATAGAGAATATTTTGAATTTAGTAATAAGAACTCAAAATTATTAGCAAGAGCATCCAAGGTTAAAAGGGAAAAAAGAGAAATTGGGGTATTGGTTGATAGGCAAGGTTCAAGGTGTAATAAGAATAGAGATAAAAATTGTTAGGGAATTTTACCAGGTATTATATGCAAAAAAGGAAGTAGATTTGGAGAAGCTTAAAAAGATATTGGAGAGACAATTAGGGAATGGAATAAAACAAGAGCATAGGGAGAAATTGGAGGAAAAGATCACTGATAAAGAGGTTAAGGAGGTAATAAGCGGACTGAAGATAGGGAAAGCCCCGGGGGATGATGGATTATCGACAGAGTTTTATAAAGAATTTAAAGAGGAGGTGGTCCCGAAATTGGTGAAGTTATATAATTATATACTAGATGGAGGACCAATTCCGACTTCGTGGTATAACACTACAATCGTTCTTCTGCCAAAGCCTGGTAAGAATTTGGAAAGAGTGGATTCGTACAGACCAATTTCACTTATAAATCAAGATGCGAAGATCTTCACAGCAATATTGGCTAACCGCTTAAATACTTTCATGGGGGAATATATAAATGTTGATCAAGTTGGGTTTTTAAAAGGACGACACATGGCGGACCTGACTAGAAGGGTATTAGATTTAATAGACAATGTTAATCAAACAAAGGAAAAGGTGGGATTATTATCATTGGATATTTTTAAAGCATTTGATTCATTGCAGTGGTCTTCAATTAAGGAAATAGTTAAAAAATATGGGTTTGGGGATAAAGTCAATAGGGTTATAGATTTATTATACCAAAAAGGAAATGCTTGGGTTAGAGTAAATGAGGAGCGTACAGATGTGGTAAAGCTAGAGGCTGGTGCCAGGCAGGGCTGTCCATTATCTCCTATCCTGTTTATTATGGCAATGGAGATTTTAGCTAAAAGTATAAGGGAGGATTTGAATATAGAAGGGATCATGGGTAATAAAGTGAGTATGTATGCAGACGACACACTGCTTATGGTGAAGCACCCAGAGTTGGTAATGGACAGGATTAAAGATCACTTACAGGTATTTCAAGCTATAACTGGATTAAAGATAAATTGGGATAAATCAGAACTGATGCTGTGCAATTTGAAACCAAGTGAGATGGGTAGGATAGTGTCGACACTTAATATACAAATTAAAGATAAGCTGAAATATTTGGGGATAATCATTTCAAACAAATTAGAAGAACTTAAACGATTGAACTATGACAGCTTGAAAATGGAATTTAAGAACAAAATACAACAGCTTCAGAAGTTAAAGTTGTCATGGTTCGGAAGGATTGCTATGTGTAAAATGATATTGCTACCAAAGATTAACTTTTTATTTGATACATTAGCGATCCACTTGAAAGAGAAAGAAATCAATGAGTTTCAAAAGATGTTTAATGTTTTTTGTAATGGAGGTAAAAAATCTAGGCTCCCAAAGAAGCTATGGTACTTGTCTCAAAAAAAAGGGGGTTTGGGTATGCCAAATTTGCTAGCATATTATCGAGCTTTTCAAGTTAAGAATGTTGTGAAGATTTTGGCAAGAGAAAAGACAATTTGGGAGCAATTGGAGATGAAGGAATATAGAAATACTGGAAATATGATTTTTTTGGGAATAAACGATAAGGTGGAAAGGTCAAATAATACTATGACGAGAGGTCTCATGGAGGTGTGGAAGAAGGTAAAAAAAGACATGGTCCCAAATCTTTCTCCAATTTTGGAATTGACTGATATGATGTGTTTCCCAATAAAGTTAGATAAGGAAAAAATTGAAATATTGGATAAAAATGGGATGCTTTTATTGAAGGATTGGTTAAAAATTTGTGATTCTGATGTTGAGCGGAAAAAAATATTTGAGATATTAAATTTGAATTGGTTTCAGAAGTTAAAGGTGGACAGCTGGAACAAAAAATATAAAAAAGAAGTAGGGTTAGATAGAATACATACAGAATTTGAGGAGCTGGTAAGGAAGATTAGAAAAGGGGAAAGTAGTATTAAAGGTCTTGTAAGTAAGCTTTATAACATATTGAATAGAGGTGCAGATCCACAGGACGATTTGAAACGGAAGTGGGAATAAAATTTGAATATAACAATTGGGGAGATTGAGCGGAAAAATAAATGGAAAAAGAGGATTATGAGAACAATGTCTGTAAGAATTAAAGAACATAATTTTAAAATGTTGTGGCAATGGTACTTGACGCCATTAAGACTTTACCAGATGGACAATAAAAGAGATAAGTTATGTTGGAGATGTAGAGAATTTGATGGAACATATGAACATATGTGGTGGAGTTGCAAAAAAATAAGGGATTTTGGGGGGGAAATAGAAGGTGAGTTTGGTGAAATAATGGGTAGAAGTGTTAAGTTGGTGTCAAGTACCATTCTTTTAACAAATGTGGAAGGTTTGGGTTTAAACAAGGAGGAAAAAGAATTATTGGAAATTGTATTGACAACGGGTAGACAATGTATAGCTAGAAATTGGAAAAATGATATAGATATACAGATTGGAGAATGGTATAAAGAAATGTGGAGTTTAGCACTGAATGATAAATTGACATGGGAGATTAAAGTGAAAAGAGACAATTTAAGAGAGAATAGATTTTGGAATATATGGAAACCATTTGTGGACCATTCTTGTATGGCAAATGATAGTTCAGGACCAGTACCATCTCAAAGAAGTTTCTGGAGCTGAGCAGAAAATAAACTCTCCAGGCATTGTATATATTCACAGGGTGATTATTATTTATCCAAAGATTAGTGATAGCGCAGAAAGTTCTTATTATTTTGGATCTTGAAATAATGGCTTTTAATATTCGGTGGTTATATAGTAATTAATGAGTCTAGATATTGTTATGTGCTAACATTTAGTAATGTCTGTTAAGATGATATTATGGTTTTGTTTATGTACTGTATTGTTAGTCATTGTTTTCTTTTCTTTTTTGTATGTCTTTGAAAAAAAAACCTCAATAAAAATTATTTTTAAAAAAGACAACAACATGCTGTGTGTAGAGCAGGGGTCCCCAAACTTTTTCAGGCTGCAGACCAGTCATGTAGTTCAGTGGGCCGATCACATAGTTCAGCGGGCTGGTCACGTGGTTTCTCCCATCAGAAGCGGAAGTAAAATGTGCCTTGCAATCTGTTTTACAACAAGATGAGATAGATTTTAAGCTGCCATTTTTTCTCTACTTAAACTAGGGGTGCCTAAACTACAGCCCACAGGCCATATTCAGCCCCCAATGCCAATTCATCTGGCCCATGCCCTCATCACTCCCAGAAGTGGAAGTAAAACATGCCCATGGGCTGGATGAAATGGCATTGTGGTCCAGATCCGGCCCGTGGACTGTAGTTTGGGCACCCATAGTGCCGAGATACAGAATTTGGCTCATTTAGTGGTTTGGTGATTATTACCAGAAACATATGCTGATTAAGATTTAATTTTGGCCAACACCAAAGCCAAGAAAGTGGCTTCATTTTGGCCAACACCAAAGCCAAGGAAGTGGCTTCATTTTAGCAGTCCAAAGTTTGATCTGGTCATGAAAGAAGAAGACCTAGAAAATGAAGTACTGTCTCTCCTTCTTTGCATGCAGGGGAAGGGCAAGACGAGCACATGGGGATACCTCATTTCACACATTCCTTCTGATGTGCTCTGTTCATCATTGGAGCCCCCTTTCCCCTGCTGACTGAGGCCTAAGAGGCAGCAAGAAAGAAAAAACCTTTTTGTCTGTGGTATGGATTCTGTGAAGTGCCCTCTACTGAATTTCATCAAGCCCCAATGCTTTAGGTTTTTAGGAAAGGTGAGGGCAACCTCTGGAAGTCCAGAGCTACAGGTTACCACCCCTCGACCTTTACAGGAATCCACCCATGCCTATGGCCCTTTAAAAAACTTTATTTTAAATATTTTCACACACACACATTCCACCAAAAGCTCACATGGTGTTCTCTGATGACCATTTTTAAAAATGAATAATTTGTTTGCATGGTGTGGAGACACCTCAACCTCTGTGGGAGACTTCATGAGGTGTTAAAAAGAATCTTAAATATTTGGGGGTGAGTGGGTTTGTCAAGAAGGCTGTATTTACACTCCTGGAATGTCTGTTGCCCACTCCTGATTTAGTCATTTGGGTAATAATAATAATAATAGGAGGCGGAGGAGGGGCATTGTTTCAGTAAACAGGACGAATTCCTGTTACAGGAGACCCTTGCCTGGGCCAGGTTCTAGTAGTTGACAGGATGCAAGGCAAAGATATATCAGATGAATCTGAGGCAGAGTTGGAGAGGTGGTATAGTCCTGACTAATGTGGATATCTTACCACAAAACAGAAAAAACAGTGTACATCCTATGCATGACGATTTGAAAGGAAACCCCAGTACAATAGCTCTCAGATATACACAGCACAGCTCAATTCTTCCATCTGTCTACTCAGATGGAAGCCACAGAAGTAGACTTCTAAAATATTTATTTAATTTCCATTTTAAAATGTAAAAGTATATTACAGTAATACCTCATACAAAGTCTGCTTCATACAACATTGGATTCATACAACGTCACCTAATTCCTTGAAAAAAGTTGCCTCATACAAAGTCGTGCAACTTTGTATGAGGCATTGGGGTTTCCCCCAGGTTGCATTGTGCCTGGGCAGTATAGAAGGCAGGACACATGCATGCATTGCTCTTGTGGGTTTTGCATAAGGCAAAGAGTGTTTAGGAGTGGTTTTGAGTACGATTTTGGATTTAATTTAATTTTAATTTAATTTAATTTTCGCGCTTATATACCGCTCACTCAGGTGAACCCGACTCAGGGCGGTTTACATAGCGGGCAATAATACGAAATACAGTAACATAACATACAATAAATACAGCAAAAAATCAATCACCAAAAGTACAATTACAAATTCCTGTCCGCAAAAATTACAGAAATATATATATATATATATATATATATATATATATATATATATATATATATATATATATATATATATATATATATATATATATATATATATATATATATATATATATATATATATATATATATATATATATATATATATATATATATATATATATATATATATATATATATATATATATATATATATATATATATGTATATATACACTACAATATGCATTACATGTGCACTACAATACAGTTTCTAACAATACATCAAATAAGGTACAATAAATAAAATCCTAAACATCAGTTAATCACATCAAAAAGTACACAATATTAAAAAAATCAAAACTTTTTGCAGCATTCTTCAGGTTCTTGGACAATCAGGGTTGTTTGACAAGTTTTTGTAATGTTTTTAGCCTTTAGACAATGATTTCTTAAAATTCTGTCAGTTTCCTGTCTGTTTCCTTGACTTTGCCCTGAAGTCTGTGCTGTTACAGTACAATGTATCTCTATGGAAAGGACGTTGTATGAGGCATCGCGACAAGGATTTGGACGTTGTATGAGGCATCGTGGCTAGGATTTTGCATGCCTCATACAAAGTCCAAATCCGTATATAGTCCAAACTTGTGGAACCAAGTTTGGATGTTGTATGAGGTATCACTGTATAGTATATTAATTCTAACTTTCTCCCAAGAGGATCAAGGGTATTTTCATTAATAATAATCACATGCCATAGAGTAAATTTTGACTTATGATGACCCTTTCCTGGGTTTTCTAGGTAGAGAACACACAGAAGTCATTTCCTATTTCCTTCTTCTGGGCATGTTCTGGGACTGTGCAGCATGCCTATGGTTACACAGACTGGCTTTTCTCTAAGGTAACTCAGGGGGAGAATCAATCTCCCAACCTATGGCTCTGTTGATATAAATGGTTAGCCGAGTGGTATGCAGTGGCCAGCAAGAGGTTCACACCAGGCAAGGTGGTCCCTTGTGATAAAAACAGGCATACAGATCTTGGTGCAGAAAAAAACCTCAATGTAGGTTTACTCAGGAAGTAAAAATATGCAAGTACCTGTTTATACAGTGCAAGATCTGTAACACAAAACAGATATAGTCTCTTGGGCTGCTCAGTTGCCCTCACTGAGACAGTTCAGTTGTGCTATGTACAAGTACATACAGTTTAGTAGAAGTCCAGTCCAGCAGGGTAAATGCAAGCTGTAATTACAGACAAAGCCAAAGTGTTCTACAGCTTCTGTCCTCCTGGTGGAGGCTTACCCCAAGTAGTAGTCCTTTGTCCAGCAAACACAGATGGCATATCAGGCAAAAGCCATCATCAGGATCAGTACAAAGATTCAGTCCTCGTAGCAGGTTCTGGAAGACACAGGAATCATCGTCCAGACTGTCAGCAGAGGAAGTTGAAAATTAAAGCTCAGGCAAGTTGAGCATTGTAGCTGGAAGTCTGCAATCCTGCTCTGACCTAAATACACCGGCCCATGGAGCGCACCAGGGAAAAGTCCCAGCATCTGTGTGTGCCCCTGCAGTAGGGTCTTAAAGGCATCACAGACACAATATGCCTTGCAACCAGTTAGGGTGTGAGGTGAAGACTTACATTCCCTAACAGGCTCCACAGCCAAATACCCAAACCACTTACAAATATTTTAAATGGTACTTGAACATTAAAGTCATGAGCAGAGATAAAAAGCTGCTCTGTGTGACAGAAAAGCCTGCTTTTTCCTTCAGTGCCGAGCAAGAAAATTCCCACTATTATTTTACAGCAAGAGCAAGGGTTTTCTGTTCTGTATTACTGAGATAAAGGTTTGTAGAAGTAGAAGCAACATGCAGGCTACACAAGGACCCCATCAGGATGTTTGGGAAGGTCTTACACTGAAATATCTCTCTCCCACCCAACCTCTATTCTTGACAAGTGTGTTGTGGCTATTCTTCTTTGTATTATTTTTCATTGTATTGTTCTAGATTTAATAAAGCATTTATGGTGATGATATTCCCCTCCTCACCAGGGGCTTAATTATTTTGTGAGTATGGTTTTATTTGTTTGGTGTGTTTTTCTAAAATATTCTCTTCTCATAAACAACTTTAAATTTCTCCCCTACCCCCATAGGGCGGGCAAATAAATAAATAAACAAACAAATAAACAAACAAACAAACAAATAAATAAATAAATAAATAAATAAATAAATAAATAAATAAATAAATAAATCTATCTATTGGGAGAGTGTAATCAGTCGGGTGCTGGAGTAGAAGCAAATAGCAGCTGAGTAGTTTACCACGCAGAGAGAGCAGCTGTCCATAGATGCCAGGGCAATTCATTTCCGCAGTCCCCAGCTCCCTTTTCAGATTTGCAGGTTTCTTTTGTATTGCATTGCACAGATGGGGAATGTTTGGCCTATGGCTGAACTGTGCACCTCCAGGCCTCCCAATCTGGTCCTGTGGATTCTGCCAGGCTATTCTTCACACACACACACACACACACACACACACACACACACACACACACACACACACACACACACACACACACACACACACACACACACACACACACACACACACACACACACAGAGTCAATTCTGACCCTTTGCGACCCCAGGGACAACTGCACACCAGGCACCCCTATCCTCCACCATCTTCCTCAACCCACCCAGCTCAGTGCCCATTGCATCAACAATACCATCTAGCCATCTCATTTTCTGCCGCCCCTTCTTCTTTTTCCCTCGACCTTTCCCAGCATCAATGCTTTCTCAAGTGAATCCTCTCTTTTCATTTGATGTCCAAAGTACTTTAGCTTCATCTCCACTATTTGACTTTCGTGTTCTTGAAGTAACGAGCAGCAGCCAGCATAACGGGCCAAACACATAACTTTATTTGGTAATCCAAACACAATTACATCTGCGCCACAACAACTTATATACAGGCCATAGTAGTTATATTTGTGCTGGAATTAACTGGATTGGTTGATAGCCAGCAGGAGAGAATGAAGTGATCCTGAACTAAATACAATTAGTGCTTCTCAGAGCATATTGGTGCGAACCCCCAATCTCGCGTTACTTTCAACTGAAGGAGAAGACAAAATGGCAAATACATTTCATTAAATACACAAAATCCCTCCCCTCTAGGATCAAACAAAGTTCTGCAACCATTGAGGAGGACCACAACATCTTTTGTGGCGCACTGGTGCCTGGTCAATTAGTGAAGCCCTGGGGCTAGTTGAGGTATATGGCAAAGTCCCCGCAGCAGGGGGCACCTCTAGAACTCATGGTACGGTGTGGACAATTACCCATTTCATGTTCAGACACTGACAAAGGAAGGGGAGATACCAAATTATAATCCCATTTTTCAGAAGTCTGAGCAGGGAAATGCTCGAACTCAAAACCACAATCTAAGGAGGAAGAACTGAACTGAAATTCCCTCCTTTTACAATGAGTAGAGGTTGAATCAATGCAAAAGTCCCTCTTTTGGGTATGAGTGGGGGTAGACTCAAACACCAGAGGATGGGGGGCCCCAGGGGGGAAATCATACCCCGTTTCTCACATGGATGTGTAGGGGAACACTTGAAAGACTCCTCCAGATCCTGTAAATTAATAGGAGAATTACCAGACACCTGCAAGCCCTGTGGGAGAGATAAAGGTGCTTGCTTAGAATTAGAAAGCAGGGCTGAGCCCTCTTCATCTCCCCCTTGGAATAAGCGAGTGGGGAAGGACTCTAACATGGAACTATTGCGAGTTTCGTTGGCTGAGGGTACCCAAAACTCAAGTGGTTTTCCCTGTCCTTCCAGTGACTGGTCCGTTACTCTATGCCTGATTTGGTTTGCGTCTTGCCACCAAAGAAGGCCATTTCCCATTTTTACCCAGTATGAGACTGGTCCCGTTTGCTCTAAGACAGTACCTGGAACCCAAGCCGGCCCTCCTGCAATGTAATTCTGGCAGTGAACAGGATCTCCTACTGCAAAACCCTTTTTCTGCCTAATTCCTATGTTAACTCCCATATCCTCCACCCTGGAAGGATCCAACCTGTCCAACAGGGTGGTTGGTTTTCTACGCATGAGGTGGTCAGCCGGAGACAGAACCGAGGCCAAGGGGTAACCTGATAGGTTAAAAGAAATTGACAGAGCTGCAGCTCAATATCCCCCTGCCCCATACGTCGCAAAGCTTCCTTAGTTGTGCGGACCTGTCACTCAACCTGACCATTGGTGGCAGGGTGAAATGGGGCAGAAGTGACATGCCGAATGGCATTTCTCTCAAGAAACACCTGAAACTCGACAGATGTAAAAGTAGTAGTGTTGTCGGAAACAAGCACCTCCAGCAGTCTTAAACAGCTGAAAAGCCTGCATAATTGCTTAATAGTCACAGCGGACATTGTACTTGGGACAGGAATTACATCCAACCACTTTGAAATGGAATCTACCACAAGAAGAAATAAGGTGCCCCAGAACGGACCGGCAAAATCCACATGGATTCGAGACCATGGTCCGCGAGTTGTGTCCCATTCCCGGGAGGGAAGTCAGGACTCCTCAGGCCGGGAACTCTGACGACTGCTGCAAGTGCCTACCAACTGCTCTATCTCAAGGTCCACTTGCAGCCACCAAAAATAGCTCCTTGCACAATTCCCTGGTAGCTGACGTGAAGAAGTTTGAGAACCTTTGGACGCAACACAGCAGGAATTACTACAAACTGGCCACATAATAAACAACCCCTCTTGAGCGACAGCTCAAACCATTTCCTGTGAAAAACTCTGAATTCCTCTGAAGGAGGAGTCATGGGCCAACCCTTCTGGACCCAAGTGACAACTTGGGACAGCAGCTTATCTTTAGCAGTAGCCTTAGCAATTTCTGAGGGAACAATCTCTGTGTGTGTGAATCGAGTGATTCTATCAGCAGTACCAGATGATCGCACTCTTCTTCACAATCTGGCTCCCCAAATCCTGGCAATGGGGACCGAGAGACAGCATCAGCATGGCCGATGTCCTTCCCTGGATGATGAATCAATGTAAACTGATAAGCATTTAGAAATACAGCCCATCTAAGCATATGGGGCGAGAGTATTTGTGGAGTGGGTTTTGAAGTGACAAAAATCCTTAATAGAAATTTATGGTCCATAACAATTGTAAACTCCCTCCCATATAGAAAATCATGAAATTTTTTCATCCCTGCAACTATGGCCAGAGCCTCACAGTCCATCTGAGCATAGTTTCTCTCAGCATTAGAAAGGGATCTAGAATAAAAGGCAATCGGGGCTTCTGCTCCATTATCTTGTGTATGGCAGAGAACAGCCCCCACCCCCACCAGTGATGCATACTAACACTATGGGCTTTCAAGGGTCAAAATGAGTTAGGACTGCCTCAGAGGAGAACATCTCCTTTAACTCTTTGAATGCCTTTTCTTGGCTCTGACCCCACCTCCAAACCGCATCCTTCAGAAGAAGGTGATGAAGTAGCTCAGCTACAGATGCTTTCGTGGGCAGAAAGGAGTGGTAAAAGTTAAGCAGACCGAGGAAGGACTGTAACTCAGACTTAGAAGATGGACAGGGGCATTACAGACAGCGGAGACCTCAGAGTCAGAGGGTTTGACCCCCTCAGGAGTTATTTGAAAACCAAGAAATTCAACCTCCTTAGCAAAGAATACCCATTTATCTTTACGCAGACGGAGCCCTGCTGTTTCAAACCTCTGGAAAACCCAGTCCAACCTGTCTGTGAGTTCGGATTCGTTCCCTGCAGTAATCAAAACATCATTGAAATAGGGAAGAACCCTAGGAAGACCCTTAAATAGATGCTCTACAAGCGATTGAAATATGCTGGGGGCTGCATTAACCCCAAACTGTAGACGTGTGACCTTGAAAGCCCTTTTATGAGTAACTATCATTTGCACTAAAGCAGCAGCAGGTGTGACCATAAGCTGCTGGTATGCCTGGGCTAGATCTAGCTAGGTGAAACACTTTCCCCCATGCAAGGTAGCCAACAGGTGGCTTACGACAAAGACCAGGTATGCATTGGGCGAATGGCTTTGTTGATCGTGCTTGTAGTCTGCACAGATCCTAACCTCCCCCTTTGACTTTATGGCTGTCACAATAGGCGTTTCCCACTCTGCAGAATCAACAGGAACCAAAATACTTTGGCCCATGTTATGTATGTTAACTGTGTTTTCTGACAGGAGTGGAATGTATCTTTTCTCATGTATCTATTCTTATGCAAATAGGTGGATTGAAAATGTGCACACTCTGTTAGCCAATGGTCTTGTTGTATTATTGTTAATGTTACTGTTTATAGGAGCGGAATGTATCTTTTCTCATGTATCTATTCTTATGCAAATAAGTGGATCAAAAATGTGCACACTCTGTTAGCCAATGGGCTTGTTGTATTATTGTTACTGTTACTGTTGATAGTGTATATAAGTCCGAGTTTTGCCCCATCCAAACTGTGTTCAAACCCCACTAATAAAGAGCTGAATTTCACTACTTCACTAGTCTGCTTCTTCATTCCCTGAACACGAAACTGGCAACGAAGGTGGGATGACGTCCCCACACGGCAGCAACATCAGCCCATTAGACCCAGCTCGTCCAGAGAAATGGGCAACATACAAATGCCGATTCCACCACACAATGGCCTCGCAGAAGATCACCGACAAAGACCAGAAGCGCTCCTGTTTCCTTGCTCAGTGCGGTTCTGAGACGCTTGAGTTGGCAACCCACCTCGTTTTCCCAAGGGACGTGGATGTGGTGTCACTCGCGGAAATCATGTCTGCACTGAGGAAACACCTGCAGCCAGAGGTCTCGATCTTCCCGGCCAGGGTGGCCTTCCACAGAAGGGAGCAGCAACCTTGGGAGTCCATTGCAGACTACGCTGCCACTCTGCACATTGCTGCCACCCCGTGCAAGTGTGACAACATCGAAGAAGCACTCCGGGACCATCTGCTGACTGGCATGAGGGATGAAGATGCACAATGTCGCCTCATGATCAGGAAGGCTCTAACTTTCAAGGCTGTCCTAGAAGAGGTGGTAGCGTTTGAGGCAGCACGGTCTGGCATTGCCACTCCACCACCAGTGCCACCGACTCAGCTGTGCAAGCTCAGCAAAATTCATCTTTATCCTCCTCAGCATCGCATGGTTCCACCTCTTCATCGGAGTCCAGCGATGCAGAGGGAGAAGTCCGAGCAGACCAACAAAAGCACTAAGAGCACTGTGAAGATTGGGAGAAGAAATTCCTTTGCAAGTGTGATGGCTGTGGAGCCCGGCATGAGCGCAGGAAGTGCCCCTTCCGCACTGCAGAATGCCACAACTGCGGGTGATGAGGGCACATTGCTAAAGTATGCTGAGAGTGAAAGCAAAGAACTCCAGCACCTGAGTCCAAGAAGAGTCATCACAACAAAATGTCCATCGCCAAAGTGTCACCAGAGCCTGAGCCATGCCAAGAGGACATCGTCAGTGAGCGTTTCTTCGCAGACCTGAGCCTGCAGGACGTCCCCTTTAAGATGGAGGTGGATTCACATGCTACCTTTTCCATAATCCCACAGTGGGAGTTTTTGAGAATTCCCCCTGCCTCTCGGCCCAAGCTCAAATCTTTTAAAACCTCCCTCTGGGATGTGCAAGGTTGCCAGATTCCAGTCCTGGGGGTGGAAAATTTCTTGGTCAAATTCAAAAACATTCACACCTTCTTGCCATTAGTTGTAGTTAAGCAGGGCACTAACTGTTTTATTGGGACTGAATGGTTTAGGCCCCTGGGAATCCGGCTTTCTGGCATTCACGCAATAGACTCTGACCCAATCCAGGACGTTTGTGCTGCACATCCTGAGGTGTTCAAAAAGGGTTTAGGATTATACAAATGATCCGCTGTGGACTTTTAGCTTGACCCAACCATCCGGCCCATCCAGATGAAGCCATGCTGGGTACCCTTTGCTTTAAAGGAGAAGATAGAAGCCAAGCTGGACAAACTGGTGGGGCAGGGCATCCTAGTGCCAGTGGACTCCACAGAGTGGGAGGCACAAATAGTGACTGCTTTGAAAAGTAACGGGGATGTCAGGATATGCACTGACTACAAGTGTACCATCAATAAAGCTATTCACCTGAACACATATCCTGTGCCCGTGGTAAGCCACCTTCTTGCCTACTTGCATGGAGGAAATTGCTTCGCAAAACTTGACCTTGCCCAGTCTTACCAACAATTGACTGTGTCTCCTGCTGCTGCCATAGCCCAGACTATAGTAATGCATAGGGGGCATTTAAGGTAACTAGACTACAATTCGGGGTGAATGCGGCCCCTGAAATATTTCAATCTCTTGTAGAACGTATTTTAAAATGTTTGCCCGGTGTCCTGCCATATTTTGACGATGTCCTGATCATCGTTAAGGACACCATCGAACTAGCGGCCAGGCTCGATCTTCTCCTCTCGTGTTTCGAGAGGGCCGGCTTACGTCTCAGAAGAGACAAATGCATGTTTTTGGCACAGGAAGTGGAGTTTCTGTGGTACTGAATTACATCCCAAGGTATCATGCCCCCTTACTCCAAGGTGACGTCCATGCAAAATGCACCCAGGCCAAAATGTAAAGCCGAATTGCAATCATTTCTAGGATTATTAAACTTATATCATTCTTTTCTCCATCGCAAAGCCTCAGTTGCCAAACCATTACATCGGCTTCTTAAGAAAGATATTGTTTGGCTCTGGGGCCATTGCCAGGAGAAAGCGTTGCTAGAACTCAAAAGGCTGCTATCTTCGGATGCTGTATTAAATCATTTTGATCCTAACAAGGAAGTTGTACTTGTGTGTGATGCATCCCCTGTGGGGGTAGGAGCTGTGTTATGCCATGTACTAAATGATGGGAGGGAAGCCCCCGTAGCATTCTATTCCCATTCACTCTCAAAGCCTGAGAAAAATTATGCTCAATCAGACAGGGAGCCATTGGCAATCGTGGCTGGCACTAAGAAATTCCACGATTACCTTCACGGAAGATCTTTTACCATCGTAACTGACCACAAGCCCCTCCTTGGAATCTTTGTGAATGGGAAGCCCACGCCCCAAATTCTGTCCCCAAGGATGTTTCGTTGGGCAATTTTCCTAAATGCATATGATTTTACTTTGGTGCACAGGCCCGGCAAGAACATCAGCCACGCTGATACCCTGTCACATTCTCCACAGCCAGGGGTCGGGGAAGCCAATTGCGAGATTGAAAGCAACCACCAGATCCTTATGATTGAGGCTTTCGACTCACCCCCAGTTGTCCCCTCAGATAAAGCCAAGGCTACGGCCAAGGATGTAACATTGACTAAAGTAATATCATGGGTACAAAAAGGCTGGCCTGTCTCTCCTCTAGCCGAGGAATTCAGAACATTCCACCGCAAGCGTTTGGAACTGTCAGTGGAATGAGGTTGCCTTCTATGGGGCCAGTGGGTGGTCATTCCTGTCACTCTCAGGAAAAAGGTTTTACATCTACTTCACACAAGTCACCCGGGAATTATCCGTTCCAAAGCCCTTGCCCGTAGCTACTTTTGGCAGCCTCAACTGGACCAAGACATAGAACAAATGGTCGGCACTTGTGTCAGTTGTCAATCCTCTCCCCTGGACAACCCCACCTTCCCTCTTGGGAATGGGATTCTGCTCGAGGCCCATGGTCCAGGTTGCACATAGATTTTGCAGGTCCATTTAGGGATGCCCTATTTTTTGTTGGTTGTTGATTCATTCTCTAAGTGGCTGGAAGTGATTAGGGTGCCTAATACCACTTCAGCCACCACAATAATGCATCTAAGAAGGCTGTTTGAAGCATTTGGACTTCCAGATGTGCTGGTTTCTGACAACACATCCATGTTCACATCTGCAGAATTCCAATCCTTCATGGAAAGGAATGCAATTAGGCACATCACTGCCACCCCATACCACCCAGACACCAATGGCCAGGTAGAGTGGCAAGTGCGCACCACTAAAGACGTGCTTCGGCATATGGGTGAAGGGCATTTGGAGCTCCAGTTATGCCAGTTTCTTTTCATGTATAGGCTCACCCCCCTTGCATCAGGGCTTTGCTCTGCTGAATTGCTCCAGTGAAGGAAAGTGTCATCCTTGCTGGACAGATTGGATCCCTCTAGGATAGAGGACAAAGGCACAAATATAGCAATCCAACACCAGAATGGTTTCTTGTCCAGAGACCCTGTACATTGCCACAATTATGCAGCTGGTGGCCCTACGTGGGTGCCTGGGTTTGTGATCGATCAAACTGGTCCTGTTTCTTACAAAATCAAAACAGCCACTGGTCTGATCTGGAGGAGGCATGTGGATCGATTGAGACCCAGAGTACTGGACCCACAAGATGAATACATACACTCAATGCTAGGGTTGGCCTCCACCCATTTAAACCCAGGGGGCTGAGGTAATAGTCAGCAGCCAGCCAACATTGACCCAGAAGTGTCTTCCAGGAACTGATTTCAATGGGAATTTGTGGAATGCTCCCCTATTCCGGCCATGTGTACCCCTACACTGTCCCAGCCTAGCACTCTGGATTCCTTTATTGATGATGACCAATTTTGTTTGGAGTCGCCCTCCACACTTAGTACACACAGGAGGGACCCTGAGTTGTCTTATTCATCCACAGAATTAGATTTTGGTTTTTAGTGATCCCCTGCTCCTGCATCTGACAAATGGGGCTTTAATTTGGGTTTACAATCCTCCCCCTCTAGTCAATCCCTCACTCCAGTCGAGTCGCCCTTCCTACTAGCCCCTGAGCCAGCTCAGCCAAGCGTCCGACCCAGAAGGGAAACTAGACTGCCATCCTGGTTAAAGGATTTTGTTTTTACCTAGGGGGGAAGAATGTTATGTATGTTAACTGTGTTTTCTGACAGGAGCAGAATGTATCTTTTCTCATGTATCTATTCTTATGCAAATAAGTGGATCGAAAATGTGCACACTCTATTAGCCAATGGGCTTGTTGTATTATTGTTACTGTTGCTGTTTATAGGAGCTGAATGTATCTTTCCTCATGTATCTATTCTTATGCAAATAAGTGGATCGAAAATGTGCACACTCTATTAGCCAATGGGCTTGTTGTATTATTGTTACTGTTACTGTTTATAGTGTATATAAGTCTGTGTTTTGCCCCATCCAAACTGTGTTCAAACCCCACTAATAAAGAGCTGAATTTCACTACTTTACTCATCTGCTTCTTCATTCCCTGAACACGAAAGCCCACAAGTTTGTCTAACTCCACCTCTATCTTGTCCTTAAGGGGAAAAGGAACATGGTGAGGCTTAAGGCGGATAGGCCGGCCGGCCATGTCAAGTTCAAATGAGACCGCCCCCCCCACACACACATAAGCACCAAGTCCTTTCTTGAAAACTTCTGGTTGCACATTACAAACGTCCAGAACCTGGTCAGAACTCACAGCATTAGTACTAGACAGTTTTATTCCCAGTGGTTCGAACCACTGGATTCCCAACAAACAGTTTGTTCCTTGCTTTACCACAACAAGGGGCAATTTGGTGCAAATGTTCTTAAAACATACAGAGAAATCTCCAACCCCCAGAATGGGTATGTGGCTCCCTTGAACGTCTCGGAGGGACGTCTTCAATGCCTGCAACTTAGAGCACAAGACAGGAGGAATCTTTAAGAATTCCTTGTGGGGTAAAATAGAATATGATGTACCAGAGTCCACCTCCATGTGTATCGGCACCCCTTGCAACTGTAAATCAGCAAAAAAAACAACAACCCCCCCCCCAAAAAAAAAACCCAACAACGACCGGACACATTAGACACATTGCCATGTGGTTTCTCCAATGCGGAGATTTTGGAGATGGATGCCCCCGGGTTCCGCAGGTGCTCTTCAGATGCTGGGGGGGGGGGTAGTTTCGCTTCTGGTGGCAAATCTTTGCAATATACCATCACTTGCCACAGTGGTGGCAATCCACTTTCCAAAAGGGGCACTTTTGACGGTCGTGCTTGCTTCCACAGCCATTGCACTTTTCCAGGACTTTTGGAGCATGCTTCTCCTTCTTCCTTCGGATCTTTCTGAACTCTCCGTCCTCATTGCTGGACCCAGATGTAGAAGATGATGCCGGCGATGCTGATGAAGATGAACATGACGATGATGAACAATGGTGGACCCGGAGGCGACAGACCATTGCTTGAAGGACTTTACCCCCAACCTGGTCACCTCAGACACTAATGCTTCTTTTGACTGATCCAATAGTGAACAGTGACCACAACTCAATTATGTTTAACTTGATCATAGACTGCAAGTCACTGATAAAATCTAACACAGAGACCTTAAATTTTCAAAAAGGAAATTTCCCAAAGATGAGGAAACTAGTAAAAAAGAAGCTTAAAGGGAAAACTGAGAGAGTCCAAACACTCCAAGAGGCATGGAGGCTGTTTATAAAAACAATAACAGAAGCCCAATTGGAATGCATACCCAAAAGGAAAAAGGGCACTGCCAGGTCCAAGAGGACTCCGATGTGGCTTACAGGAGCTGTTTGGGAAGTGATCAAGAGCAAAAAAAGCTCATTTAGAAGATGGAAGGCTTGTCCGAATGAGGACAGCAGGCAGAAACATAAATTCTGGCAGAACAAATGCAAAGCAACAATCAGGAAAGCAAAGCAAGACTTTGAGGAGCGTATAGCTAAAACTACTCAGAGAAATAACAAAGACTTCTTTAAGTACATTAGAAATAAGAACCCAACTAGGAAGGCCATTGGACCATTAGATGACAATGAAAGGCAAGGGGTTATTAAAGAGGAAACAGAGATTGCAGAGAGACTCAATGAATTCTTTGCTTCAGTATTCACTGAAGAAGACAGAGACCACATGCCCAAAACAGAGCCTATCTTCGTAGGGAGGGAAACCGAAGAATTAAGCCAGATAGAAATAACCAGGGAGGAGGTCCTTGCATGTCTTGTTAAGCTAAACACTAACAAATCACCAGGACCAGATGGCATCCATCCACAAGTTCTCAGGGAACTTAAAGATGTAATTGCTGATCTCCTAGCCAAAATATATAATATTTCCCTCAAATCAGGCTTTGTGCCTGATGACTGGAAGGTAGCGAATGTAACACCAATTTTCAAAATTGGGGTGATCCAGGAAATTACCGACCTGTCAGTTTGACATGTGCCCCAGGTAAAGTGATGGAAACCATCCTAAAAGATAGAATTAATAGGCACATAGAAGAATAGGCACAAGGCGCTGCTAAAGGAGAGCCAACATGGCTTTTACAAGGGCAAATCATGCCTCACTAATCTGTTGGAATTTTTTGAGAGTGTCAACAAGCCTGTGGATAAGGAGGATCCAGTTGACATTGTTTATCTGGATTTTCAGAAGGCTTTTGACAAGGTCCCACACCAAAGGCTCTTGAATAAACTTACCAGTCATGGAATAAAGGGACAGGTCTTGTTCTGGATCAGCAACTGGCTGAGGGACAGGAAACAGAGGGTAGCACTAAATGGACACTTCTCCAAGTGGAGGGAAGTAAAGAGTGGAGTCCCCTAAGGTTCAGTACTGGGACCCCTGCTTTTCAACCTCTTCATAAATGATCTAGAGGTAGGAGTAAAAAGCAAGGTAGCCAAATTTGCTGACGACACTAAATTATACAGGGTAGTGAAAACTGTGAGAGATTGTGAGGAGCTTCAGAGGGATCTCTTCACACTGGTGGAGTGGGCAAAACAGTGGCAAATGAGCTTCAACATTAGTAAGTGCAGAGTGATGCATGTTGGGGCAAAAAAAACACCCAATTACATTTATAAACTGATGGGGTCTGAACTCTCTGCGACAAACCAGGAAAGGGACCTTGGTGTCCTGGTGGACAACTCAATGAAGGTGTGAACCCAGTGTGCCTCAGCAGTGAAAAAAGCAAACTCAATGCTAGGGATCATTGGGAAGGGTATAGAAAATAAGTCAGCAAGTGTCATTTTACCTCTTTATAAATCTATGGTGAGGCCCCATCTGGAATACTGTGTACAGTTCTGGTCGCCATACCTCCAGAAGGATATTATGGAGTTGGGAAAAGTGCAGAGGAGGGCAACCAATATGATTAGGGGACTGGAACACCTTCCTTACCATCTGAGGCTGCAACGGTTGGGCCTCTTCACTCTTGAACGACGACGTCTAAGAGGTGACCTGATTGAAGTTTATAAAATCATGCACGGTGTGGACAAAGTAGATAAGGAAAAACTGTTTTCCCTATCGCACAACACTAGAACTATGGGACACTCGATGAAACTTTTGGGTACTAGTTCTCTAACAAATAAGAGAAAGTACTTTTTCACCCAGAGGATTGAAACACCAAGACTCTCCTCCTGGCATGTTTGAACTGCTTCTCGTAGAGAACCCATTTTTCTGGCGCTGAAATGTCAAAGGGACCAGCAGAATTCTTCTGGAACGCCATCCCACCTTCATCAGCATTTTAGTGTTCTTGAAGTAACGAGCTGCAGCCAGCATAATGGGCTAAACACATAACTTTATTTGGTAATCCGAACACAATTACAACTGCGCCACAACAATTTATATGCAGGTCATAGTAGTTACATTTGTGCGGGAATTAACTGGATTGGTTGATAGCCATCTGGAGAGAATGAAGTGATCCTGAACTAGATACAATTCACACTTCTCAGAGCATATTGGTGCGAACCCCCAATTTTGCATTACTTTCAACTGAAGGAGAAGATAAAATGTTGAATACGTTTAATTAAATACACAACATTGACCTTCCAAGGAGCAGTTGAGGGTGATTTCTTCTAAGATTGACCTATTTGTTCTCCTGTCCAGGGGACTCTCAAGACTCTCCTCCTGCACCACATTTCAAAGGTGCCTATTCTTCTGCGCTCAGCTTTATGGTCCAGCTCTCACAACCATATATTACCACTGGGAATACCATTGCTTTGACTATGTGGACTTCTTTTTGCAAGGTGATATCCCTACTTTTAACTATGTTCCTCAGGTGTCCCATAGCTTGCCTCCCAAGAATAAGTCACCCTTTTATTTCATGGCTGCAATATCCATCTGCAGTGATCTTTGATCCTAAAGATGTAAATCTGTCACTGCTTCTACTTCTTCCCCATCTATTTTCCGGGGGCTGATAGGGTCTGTTGCATTATCTTGGTTTTCTTGATGTTGACTCTCAAGCCAGCTTTTGCCGTCTCTTCTTTCAACCTAAGTAGATGTCCACTTACCTTTAGGTCCCCACTCTCCCAATGCACCCACTGGTAGCATGGCAGACTCTCTAGGTGTCTGCCTGAAATGTTTGCTAGAAAAAGTGTTCCCTAAAGATGGAATGTATGAAGGACTCTGACTTACACTAGCCACGTTTTGAAGCAGGAAACAGATCTTGGTAATAGAGTAGACCATACTGCCAGTTACTCAAGGCTGAGTGTCAGGTGGCAGGAAACTAACCTGACCATGCTGAAGACTAATAGGCCCTGGATGCCAAGGCCCACAGGGAGGGATGATGGCTCCCAAGTCGATTAAAACTTACTTGAATCCATCTTGGTGGAGGGCTGCAACTTCATCAGTCCTGGTCTGGGGCTAATGAGGACTTCATGTGCCAAAAGGACTCAGGACCAGGAAGTAACTCGCGGAACTAGATCAGTGGTAGGGGTGTCATGCTACAGTGTGAAAGGTAGATGAAAGGCCACATCATTATTTTCTTAGGACAGTCTTCATGGCTGATTGCATATTCGGATATGGCAGAAGAAGAAGAAGAAGAAACTGCAGCAGATCTATGAAATGACAGGAAGTTTGCAATCTCTTAGCCATATTGATTGATCCACCACTTTGTTTGGCTTGTACTTCTTATTCTTAGGGACTAATGCAACACTCAAACACAAAGATAGAACCACAGAATTACATGTTTTGCAGCAAACCAACTGTTCATATCCGCCTTGGAGCCAATGATTGTTTCCATTGCATCTAAGCAGCATGTACTAAGAAATGTGTATTTTAATCAAGGATGGCACAGCTCTCCAAAGCAAACTCGCTCAGAATTGTTTTCAATTACATGGCTGTGCCAAGTTGTGCTTGCTTATTTAAGTCTGGCAAATTGGAACAATTTGCAGTTGACCTTTACTGCTGAGCCACCTCTTTTGTTGTTGCCGTTCCATTTTGTTTTAATAAAGCAAATCTGAATATTAACAGCAATGTAACGAATAAAGATCTAGCTGGATATGTTCTGTGGTGTCTTTGGTCAACCTGCTTCTTCATGTAGTAGTACATCTTTGTCTGGGCTGTAGCAATTTCAGTTTGCAGATGGAGTTTCATGTGATATGATGAGCCATAAGTATATGGACAGATCAAAGCAAAGAAAATTCAATATGCTCTTCTGAACTTCTCACTTGCAAAGATCAATTTCCTTCTCTTTATGCTTTTCTGTTTGAAAGGGCCTTCAATCATAGAGCTTTCAGAAGTTCTGCAGTCTAGAACTCATTAAAACCAAAGTGAAACCAGGTCTTGGTCATCCATGGCATTTTATCTAGGATTCCAGATTATTCTAAACCAGGGATTATCAACCTGTTGCTTGTGGGCCTGTGGAATCATTTCATGTGGCCCACCACCACCTCCACCACACCAGGAAGTATCATGTGGTGGAGAAAGGGCAAAATGGCTGTCCAGTCCTCAAAGCTGTCTGAGGGAGCGTGACCTGGCCCCTGGCTTAAAAAGGTTGAGCTCTCCTGTTCTAAACTCTCCTGACTTTCCAGTTGCTTTTCTATACTATATGAATTCAGGTTTTCATTACTACCTACTGAAACTGTTACCAGCAGCATCAAAAATCTATTTTTTGTTTTCTTAGCTGCAAGCTTTTGGTTCTTGTACTGTTCCACTACTTTCAGCATGGAGAGAATGCAAGAATGCAGTGATCGTTGTTGGCTGCTACTTGTATCTGAGCATATTTTTTCCCCAGAAGTAATTTTCTCTGTTGATGGATGTGTCTCTGGTGACTCAATAAGCCAATCCTGGCATGAAACATTACATTGAATAGATGGTGGAGGGCATGGTTGGGTTTGACAATGCAAGCGCGGCGGCAAAATGGCCACTGCGCTCTTTGCGGGGGCCCCACCCACCCGGACTCAGACATCCGGGTTAGTTAGGGGGGCGTGGCCACCCTCTTTAAAAGGGGTGGCCACGAGGCAGCCTGGCTGCCATTTTAGAAGCGACGGAGCGGAGAAGTTTGCTCCATCGCTTCCCTGCTTGCCTCTTTTCAGGAGGCTTGATTTTGCTTGAATCTTTCTCATTTTACTAAGGATCTCCGTGGGGAGAAATATTTATGGGTCTCTCCCTTTTAACTCTCCTTGATCGGAGGTTTCCCCGGACTGCAGTAGCTCAGGTGGCTAAGAGACTGACTGGGAACCAGAAGGTCAGCGGTTCGATTCTGGAGTACTGCAGGACGGGATACTTGACTTCAACCGACCCCCTTGGTCGCGCCTGGGAGGGGGGGCTCAGCTCACCCCCTCTACTTTTCGGGAGTGCCACCGGGCCGGAGGGCTCGGATGGCACCCCTGCAGGAGGGTGGTGAGGTTCTAGGACACACTGCCACCACTGAGCCCAGGCTGAGGGCTCGGGTGGGGGTGGGGGCGGCACAGGCCTGCCCCACTGGGGTTCTTATCCCCGCTGCTTCTTTGCCCGGCTTGGGCATAGCGGCCCACTGGGGCACGGTGCGGGTTTCCGCCCCACCGTCATTCCTGCCCCTCATGGGCCGGATTACTGGGAATGCCCCTATTCTGGCCAGGGATTACCACATGGGTTTATCCCGTATCAATTATCTGGTGAGGGCCATCCGGCCCATCTGGCCCACCTTATCCTGGAGGGTTGGATGCTGTGGATGCTCCCCTGCCCGCAATTCGGCACTGGAGGCATCACTGGTCATTGCTCCACCACCTTCGGATGGTGGGCGCGCCAACTTGGCGGTTCCGGCCCACAAGCTGGCCATGGCTGTGCAGCGGGCCGCCAACAGGGTTGAGCTGCCGGAGGCCATCAGGCCAGCGCAGGCTGGCTCCTCGCGGCTCCCCATCCGGCCTGGACGCACGGGAACACAGAGCTAGAGGGACATCATGAACTCCGACGCCCACCACGGGCCAGAACCCCCAGTGGGGGCGGCTCATGGGGGTGCACCGAGTGAGTATCCTGGTAAAATTAGCACACCTGTGACACTAGCTCATAACGCTGGGGGGTATAGTGGCCATGGTCGCAACAGGCCAATTACACTCTGGTTCTTACTGGAGTGACCGCCCCTATGCTTTTCCTTAATTTCCGATTATGTGTTTACCCACTCCAATCCATGCCAATGGTGGTTCAGCCGATGGCAGGTTACTCTATACCCCTGGGTGACCATTTGTCCCGGGCTATTAGCTAGACTATGTGGCTTGGTGAATATATTCACATTTTCCCCCTCTTGCAACGTGAACACACTGATGAGGGCATTGAGGGGCAGGACGACAGGGACAAGGAGTTGCCCTGTCGCCGCAAGCTGCCTCCCTATGGGGCCAATTGGTTACCGGCCTATTGGGCATCCATGGCAGGATATATAAGGGCCCGTCCTGATTTGGCCATCCCAATGGTCCAGTGCTTGACAATGATTACCGGGCTGTGGTGGTTTTCCCTGGCCCGTCATGGTTAGCCTAGGTCAAGACCTTAGGATTAGGGTGGCCCTTCACCCTGAGATGCCAGTGATGAGCCCTGCTAGCACTTGTAGTTAATATATATGACTCCTACGTGGCAGCGCTTATGCTCCGTGTGGAGGGCCTACTTTCGGGCAACCACATTTGGCCCTTGATCTGGAGCTCTCAGATTAAGTTAGCTGCTGCCATCTTCAACAGGGGACATGTTTTGCAGGGCACTCGAAATAGAATATGTGTTGCTCGATTAGGAGTGGGCTCTGTGGAGGCTTTGCTCCTCAGGGGCTGATCAGCCGGAAGAGGGTACTAGCCTGATGCTGCCATATGTCCGGTTGTTTCCCCACAGGTGTTTGTGGCAGCGCGTGGTTCACGCCCTGGCCTGTCGTTTGCTACCAAGCCGGGTCTACCCTTACTGAACTAGAATTGGTACCCATTCCTTCCGGTTAGGCGCCGCATCAACTGCGGCTGCGTTTGGGTGCCTGGAGCCTGACATATGTTGCAAGGGCAGGTGGGGATTTGCCCAATTTTTTCTGTCTGTCCGTCCCTTCACTGAATGAGTGCCTTGTTCTGCCCTCTATTCTCCCTCCTGATTTTACAGACCCTGTGTGTTTCCGCACACTGGTAGTAGTGTGGCTTGTGGGCCACAATTCTGTGCACTGGGGCGGCACAGTATGCTGCTTGTCAAATGGGGACCCCATCTCAGGCTACGCGTACCCGCACGTATGCAGTGGTATGGTGTGCACGGCATATAGGTGGCGGGAACTGTTGACATTCCTGATGTCCATTGGGGATGCTGGGCCACCACATGTTTTAATTCTGCACCTCGGAGGCGGTGATCTTGCACGGATTGCTGGCCCGGACTTATATTCTTCCGAGTGCAGTGACCTGGCGTTTCTTGGCCATTCATGGCCGTCTACACGTTTGCTATGGTCATGCATCATGCTGAGGCAATATCATAGGTGAGACTTTGACCCAGTGGTCGGACCATGCCCGATGGTCAGGGAACAGGGCTGTCGCCTGGTTCCTTGTCTAGAATGGCTTGGGGACAGACATTTGTCGTCTGGGGATAGGGTTACAGGAATTTGGCCTGTATTCTGGAGATGGGGTTCACCGGTCAACAAGTGGATGCACCTCTGTTTTGAATAACGTGCAAGGAGGCCAGGTGACCGAATTGTCGGTCAAGGGGAGCGGCCCCTGCTGCAATGTGGCACTGTTGCCAAGTGGAAGGTGCCTCTCTGAGAGTTGCAGGTGATGCATGGCTGCATCAACTTCGCCTGCAGAGTGGTAACACCAGGCAGTGCTTTCGCCTAGTGTCTCGGACACACTATGGCGGGTCTCGATAAATGACACCGCAGGGTATGGCTGATTAGGGGTTTACGAGCGGACCTGTTGGTTTGGCTCACATTCCGCAGGACTTTCATGCTGTCTCCTTTTGGAGGTCTGAGCTTCTGGTCAGCCCCAGTTCCAACTACAGTCGGATGCCTCCGGCTCCCTGGGGTGGGGGATTTATTTAAGGACAGTGTGCCTATGGTCATTGGCCCCAGGGATGGCAGGGCACGGAAACTTACATTTCTGAAATTTTTTCTCAATTCTGGGTACCCTTTAGGCTCTGGGGGGGACAGATGGCTTAATTCTGTGCCTCGCTGTTGGTGTGGCAATGCTGCGGTATGCACATTGTCAGTGCCCAAACGTCTAAATCCACCGGAGTCATGGCCTTAGCTCACCTATTGTTCTTGGGTCCGTGCGCTTTAAGGCGCTCCTTAGGGCCAAACATGTGCCAGGCATCAATAACGATATTGCTGATGCTTTATCCCGCCTGCAGATCTCCCGTTTCCGTGACTGTGCTCCAGACGCTTGGGAACTACCCTCTCTGCTCCTGGCTGAGATATGGTCATTTGGCAAGGAGACGTGAACCGGGCGAGTGCCATGCCTTGGCAACTCGCACACGCACGGCGCATCAGCATCCACTCCTTCACTTTAGAGTCTTTTGTGGGCAAAGGCAATTGCCCCAAATGTGGCCGACATTGGTCACCTAGGTTTTATAATGTATCGTCCGCCCTTATGATCTGGGGTTGGCTTCACGCACCATAGCCACCAGGCTTTACGCCTTGATATTCATGGGCAGGGCACGGGGCTTTCCTGACTATGCGAGGGTCTTCTGCATATGCCATGTATTCGACGGGTGGACATGTGTACATGGCCACCGCCCGGACACACGTCACCCTCTCACAGATATTATGACCCACCTTGCACGAGGTTGGCATAGATGATGTTGCAGTAGGTAGGAGCAGCCTCTTTTCATGCAGCTACCGCTGTAGCTTTTTTCTGGAGCTCGACTACTCAGCGAGCTGGTCCCATGGTCAAAGGGGGACGTGTTTTGTAGGGCACTGGAACTCGAAGATGTTTCTATCAACCAGGAGTGGGCTCAGTTGAGGATTTGTTCCTCAAAGGCCGATCAGCATGGAGTAGGCAGTGGTGTAGACTGCTATGATGTACATTTGCTGACATCTGTCCGGTTGGTGCCCTACATACAGTTTTGACAGTGCCTGCTGCGTGCCCTGCCCTGTTTTTTCTGCCACCACGATGGGTCTCCCCTTACCAAACTTAAGTTCTGTAGGGTGACCGGTACCGCGCTTCACAGTGTGGGGCCCGTTATGGCACCCATTCATTCAGGATAGGCATCGCATTGACCGCGGCTGCGTTTGGGTACTCGGAAGCGGATATGTGTGGGCACGTGGGGGTTTGCGCGTATTTTCCTTATATGTACGTCCCCTCACTGTATGAGTACCTAGTTATGTCCTTACTTCCTTTTCCTCTTTTACAGACCCTGTGTGTCTCCGCACACCTGTGGCATTGGGGCTGGTGGGCCGCAGCTATGTACACTGGGCGGCAGAATATGCTGCGGTGACAGAGTGTGGACCCCAGCTCGGGCTGCATGCATCCGCACGTATGCGGTGGTATGGTATGCGCGGCATGGAAGGGCGGGAACTGTTGCCATTCCTGATGTCCATCAGGGATGCTGGACTGCCTGATGTTCTTATTCTGCACCTCGGCAGCGATGATCTCACATGGATCACTGACCTTTCCTTAAGATGTTGAGGTGCAGTGACCTGGCGTTTTTACATCATTTATGGCCATACAAACAGTTGCTATGGTCTAACATCGTGCCGAGACACCGTTTTAGAGGAGACATAGTCCTCCGTGGTTTGGACCGTCCCCGGCGGTCAGTGGACAGGGCTGTTGCCCGGATCCCTGCTGAGAATGGCTTGGGACAGCCAGTAGACATCTGAGGATAGGCTTGCAAAAATTTTGACCTATAGGCAGGAAATGGGGTCCACCTGTCGGCCAGAGGCATGAACCTCTTTCTGGAAGATGTGCAAGCAGGCCTGGTGACCTAGCTGACGGTCTGGGGGGGGGGCGGTGAGTCATCATGGACGCCTCCCTGTGTGGCGGGTAGCACTGGGTAAGGTAAAGGTTTATGACACATAGGTATCCGGCAGGTTCGCAATTGACTGGCCAACACCTAGATAGGTACAGGGGAAACAGGTTTGGCCGGTCAAGGGCGAACTATGAAAGGGGTGATGTCAGGAGCTTCAGAGCCTGCATCACCTTGATATTTGAATGGATACACGTCATAGGGTGGGGTCAGTAGATAGTATATTGACTCCGGTCAACAATTTGTTTGTGTCAACAAACAAATTGATACAAATTGATACATGTAGCCAATTTCCATTGGCATTTAGGGTGGAGCCTTACCAGTGCTACTGCAGCCTGCTTGCCTTAAAGAATTACAATTGGATGATACACCAATTGAAAGTGATAATTCGGACTAGGGCATTATTCAATAAAAGTGGCCTGATGCCTTTAATCCAATACCGGTGTCTGAGTCTTTATTTGGGTGGGTGCGCCTGCAAAGCTTGCGTGCTTGTTGCTTAGCCTCTTCGTGTCTGTGGCATTCCCCTTCAAAGTGATTGGTAGCAGCTGAGATGGTTTGGCACCAAAGTGGGCAATCTACGGCTGCTGCCTCCTAGATTTGTGGGTTTATACCTGATACCTTTATGGTTTGTTTCAGATGTTGTTGGCCTGCAAATTTCTGTCAGCCTTAGCCTGCAAAGCCAGTCTCCTTTTCTCAAGCTAAACATGCTTAGTTCATTGGTTTCCATTCATCTGATCATCCTTGTTGCCTTTCTCTGTACCTGCTCTAATTTGTTTTCATCTTTCTCAAAGTGCAGTGCCCAGAATTGGACAGTGTACTCTAGATGTGGTCTAACTAGTATTGAATAGAGGGGGACTAGAAACTCACAGATTTTTGGGACTATACTTCTGTTAATACAGGCTAAAACAGCATTGGCTTTTTTTTTTGAAGCCACATCACAATGTTGACTCCTACTCAGCCCAAGATCTACAACAATTCCAAGATCCTTTCACTTGTAGTATTACTCACCCAAGTATTCCCCATCTTGTAACTGTGCATCTGGTATTTTTTCCTCTAGGTGTAAAACTTTGCACTGATCCCTGTAAAATTTCATTCTGTTGGTTTCAGTTCAGTGTTCTAGCCTATCAAGATCTTTTTGAATTCTGCTCCTATCTTTCAAGGTATTAGCTATTCCTCCAAGTTTTGTGTCACCTGCAAATTTGATATTCTCTGCTCTCCCTCATCCAAATCATTTATGAAAATGTTGAAGAGCACAAGGCCCTGGGTGGAGCTTTGTAGTACTCCACATGTTACCCCCTCCAAGCATGAGGCGGAGTCATTAATAAGAACTCTCTGAGTAAGATTCTGTAATCAACTGTATATCCATCTGACACTTGTACTATCCAGGCCACACCCAGTTAGCTTGCTAATCAGAACATCATGGGGCACTTTGTCAAAGCTGTTATTTCTAAGTGTCCTCAAGTGTACCTTCTCAACAATGAACATTTGCAACACATTCTTATGAGGGAAAACAAAAATTAAACTTGACATCTATGTTGTGGAAGATGCCAAACCAGTTGATTACCCTTGACAGTGACAGATATGCCATAGTAAGGCAGAGTAATGCCTAACTTTACCATAGCAATGTATTTCCAGAATTGTGAGACAAACTGAAATACTGCATTTAAGACCAGTATTGAGGGAAGAGTAGACAGAGCCATTACCAACAGATAACACAAGGCAGGAGACATTTCATGTTTGAATGGAGCTTTTCAATTGTACAGACCTGTAATGGTGAACCTTGGCACTCCAAATATTCTTGGACTTCAATTCCCAGAAGCCCAAGCATCCTGTGAATCCACACAAATGGGTTTACTGTGATTCATCCAGCCCACGCTGCCCTCATCGCTCCTGGGCACATTTTATTTCTGCTTCCAGGAGCGACGAGGGCAGCGCGGGCCAGATGAATCGCAGTAAACCCATTCATGTGGATTCACAGGGTGCTTGGGCTTCTGGGAATTGAAGTCCAAGAACATCTGGAGTGTCAAGTTTCACCATCATGGGTATAGACTATAGACTAGTGGTCCCTAACCTTCTGGGTCACAGGGGCCTCATTAAAGTGCCCAATGCCTCAGGAGGGCCACATCTATACCTATAAAATGGTGTGTTAACCATTGGAATGTGACAAAGGATGTTTAGCCAGGCCCCACTAGCCCCGTCCGAGTCTCCGTGCACTCGCCCGAACAGGGTTCGCAGGTAACTGTCAGGTTTAAATTTGCGCCAGTGGGGCAGGAGCCCCCCGGACGCAAACAAAAAAAGGGAACTTCAATTCCCAATGTTCTTTGTGCCGTGCCAGAGCCAATCAGGCTGAGCGGCGCAGGCAAAAGGAACATTCAGAAACGCGCCACAGCCAATCAAAAATAAGCCGCAGGAAACAAACCGCTGCACTAACTAAAATCGCGCACGCCAAACTACAAGCCCTAGAGTCCTGCACGCCATGAGCGCACAGAACACTGAGGCAGCCGGCACGCGAAAAATAAAAGTAAAAAAAACCCCGTCGCTGCTGACCTTCCTTTCCTCAGGCCAGGCATCGAGCCTGGCCCACGAAAAAAAGACCCCCCCCAGCCTTTCCTTTCCATGGGCCAGGCATCGAGCCTAGCCCACGAAAAAAAGACCCCCATCACCCCTGCCTTTCCTTTCCATGGGCCAGGCATTGAGCCTGGCCCGCGGAAAAGAAAGACCCCCCCTGCCCCTAAAAAAGTAAACACAAAAACATCCAAAAACACAAACCAAAACCAGTCAAAAATACTCAAAACCAAAAATACAAAATACAAAAAGGAAACACAAAAACTTCCAAAAACAAACAAAAAAAACCACACAGACCCCCAAAACCTAAAACAACCTCACCCCCCCAAAAAAAACAACCCAGAGAGCTTACCATGAGACGTCTTCACTTCATGACGACCAGAACTAAACCGAGAAAAGAAAGAGAATACTTACCAGAAGAAGAAGCAACACCCAGAGGACAAATTGTAGAGTACACAAAAAGATCACCAGCCCCACCCAGAGGCCACAAGAGTAAAAACATCCAAAAATATTCAAAATAATAAGATTAATTCCCAAATTACTAAAATAAGTTATCAAATCATTCAAAAATATTCTCACTAATCACAAAAAATTTAAAAAAAAATAAGTTTTCACTCAAAAAAACAAAACAAAACATCTAAACACAGTATAGAAACATTGATTAAAAACATATTCTTACACATTTTAAAAATTATTATCCAAGGCACAACTATTTAAAAAAATTCACATAGTAACACATTATTTGGTTAAATACAATAATTATAAAACATTATATCATCCTTTCCTCTTTTGAAAAACCGAAAACCAACCCCCCCCAAAAAAAATCACAGTTTATAACAGCCCATGTGTAAAAATAAAAACTTAAAAAACCACAATTAAAAACTAACCTCATTTGCATACAAATAAAACAAAACCCTTCCAAAACCATTTTAAAGAGCCTGGCACTGAGGAAGCCGGCGCGCAAAAAATAAAGGTAAACAACACACTGGGAGCGCAAGTCCGCCGCAGGCAGACACAGCGCCTCAAAACCACAAATTCACAAAACCTTTCAACACCATTTAAAACAGCCCGGCACCATTTGTTCAAGAAAAAAACCCAAACTATCCAACACAATTTTAAAAAGCCCGGCACCACCGGGCAAACTATGCTAGTCTTAAATAAGAATGTAACAAAATTATTAACTTACTGATTTAGATTAAAAGTAAATACCTATAACTATAAATGTAAAAGTGTGTGTGTGTGGGGGGGGGGATGGGAAAATTGGGGTTTCCCTCAGAAAAGATTGGGAAGGAAAAATTGATGCTTCTACAGTTCATGGGTGTGAGTTATTTTGAAATAAAAGCCTTTAGCAGGCTGGGAGCATACAATTCCACATGGCGCAGAGCACCATAAACTCACATAAGTCACACACTAGAGATGTAAACCTTCCAGGAATTTTGAAAGGAGGGAAGTTTGCACAAGTAAAGCATGTCGAGTATACAGGGGAAAAATAAATGCTTTTCAAAAAACAATAGATTTTTCCAAAAATATCATCCTTTCCCCCCCTTTGAGTTTTATTTCAGATAGTAGTTCCCAAAATCATTCCACGGCTTACGTTACAAAATGAAGTTTATATATAGCATTAATGAAATAAAAATATTCCTTTTACTAACAAATGGAATAATTATAAAGTAATTGGAAATTTTAGACTAACAAAATTCAGTGAGTAAGTAGAGGATAACAAAGTAATGAGTTTTTTTACATTTACTTTATGTTCCCCAAAACTTCTCCAATTTTAATTACTTCCACTCTCATCAGATGAGTCAAAACTTGCACTTTCTTCAGCTTCAGTTGTAATGACACTACTGCATTATTTTGAACACCCACCACTTTTCTTTTCCTCCAGAAGCAGGTGGGAACAGATAGCTACTAATTTATTGACTCTTGTGTTCATCAAATGATTTCAAGCCATAGCGTGTGTTTTCCAATAGGCAGACCAGATGTGTTCAGAAGACACTGACATCAGGGGACTGGATAACAGTTTAATGGCCACACCACTAATGATCTGACTTTTGCAGAGCCCCTTCCACCATGCAAGTGGTGAAGTGTGCTCTACGCTTTCCCACAAAAATTGTTTGCTCCAAAAACCCATCTTTGCGTTGTATTATGCTATGTGTGCAATGACTCCCCCCCAATCATATCACATTTCTTCTGAATTTGTTACGAATTCCATTGCCCTGGAGACCTCATCATCTGATAAGTGTTTTCCTTATCAACTAGATTTGCAGCAACTAGATTTGCAGCAAAATTAATATCTCTGCAACAAAGGTTCTTTCTTTCCCTTATTATTTCCAAAAATCTCTGCTCCTCATTCTTTAGTCTGGGTGTTTTTACTAATAGTCCTTCAGATCTTGTTATTTTCCTTGTTATTTCAGAAAAGTTTTCAGGTACCTGAGACAAACGTGCGTTATCAGATTCTATTCTTGCTATAGCAGTAGTTATGGGTTTCAGAAAAGCAGCTGTAGATTCTACATGAGCCCAGAATACATCACTGTCCAAAACAATCTTCCTTATTTGTTTACTGAGTGGTAAGCCATATTGAATAAAAGTTGCTTGTAGAGCTTCCTTTCCATCCAGGAGACTTTTCAGCATTATCGTTATTTCTCCTCATCTGGTAATAGATGGCAGTTTCAGTGTTCTTGCAGAATTCTTCCAAGACCCTTTACTTTTCTCCTTTTAAATGCTCATGAATGTTTGTTGAACAATGTAATGTTTCTAAACAAATTTGATAATTTTTTTGGCATCTGATTGAAGATCTTCCATTGCCTTTAACTTCATTATGTCATGAAATAGCAAATTTAAACCATGTACTGCACAACCAAATGTTTTCACTTTGTGGAAATTTTTCATGAATGATGTTCCATGCATGTTTCGTGGCTGCTAAAAGTATTTTTTAATTTCTTATATATGAAAAACTCATTTTATTACATATTAATCTTTACCAAATACACATTTCTTGTACTGTTTATATACATAAAATAAAAAATCTGAATGTAACATTCAGAAATTACAAAGAAATAGTATTTTCCCAATTTCTACCAATTTTCCGGGTCCCCCCCCCAATTTGTTTTCCTGGTTCCCCCCCTCCTTCCAAAATTCCTGAGAACTTTACATCTCTACCTATAACCCTGATGTACTATATCAGGGATCCTCATCTACAGCCCGTGGGCCAGATCCGGTCCACGACACCAAATCATCTGGCCTATGCCCTCGCTCAAGCCACTGCTGCCTCAATCCTTGTCTCCTCTGCTTGGGTTGGCATGTCCCTGTTCCATAGCAGAGTGGATGTTGTAAGTCTTACAACACCTGCCTTGTTATGGAGTGCTGTTAGGGACATGCCAAGCCAAGCAGAGGAAACAAGGATTGTGGCAGTGGCAGTGGCAGAAGCGGCTGAGGCTGCGGGGACGTTTCTTCCACCCACATGACACAGCTCCTCTAGGCCAGTAAGCAGGGGAGTGGGGGAGACTTTGGGGTGTGTGTGGTGGGCTCAGGGTGTCTGCCACCACTATTGAAGGTGGCAGTGACAGTGAGGGGACCACCAGTCCAGCCTCTAAATAGTCTGAGGGAGCATGACCCAGTCCCTGGCTTAAAAAGGTTGAAGACCCTGTTCTATATAATGTAACAGATACAGAAAGAATAAGACAATGTTGCAGACATTGGGCCTCAACCTTGACAATGAACTCAAGTCCTCTGAGCCTGAGATTTCAGGATCTGAGATACCCAAACTGGACTTAAGGAGACAGCGACCCTCAAAATTGGTTCTGCTCAGGGAGCAGCACCCCAGCTTTCAAGAGCTTTTCATTCCACTGAGCCAGCTTGCCAACACCAGCATGTCATCTGGCAAGAAATTACGCTGGTTGGCTCTAGCTATAAAAATGTCTCCTTCAGCAAGGGAGCAGTAATTTTGGGGGAGCTCTTTTGGTACAGGCTAGTCTTCTTATTTCTGTATTTGCAAGTCTCACTAGTGAAGTCCTGGCCCCCAAGGCTCTGATGGTTGAGAGTCATGTTGGGATACTTTGCCTACTGTGTCTGGGGTTCTGAAAGACCTGCCTCTGATTGCCATTCTGCACCACAGTCCACCAGCCCCTTCCCTGTGACTGAAGCTAGCCAAGCAGTTTTCAGTCTGTTCTGTTTGCTTTATAGTGCTTCCCAGGTCTGCATCTTCCCAACTTATGTCTGGGCACTGCCTCATCAACAATAGAAAGTTTATTGCTTTCATAGGGAACAAAGGGGCTGGGATGGAATATTCCTTCTCCCATCCCAAGGTTTGGAGGCTATTTCATTTATGGCAGGGGTTTTCAACCTTTTTAAGCCATCTACAGCTGAGTGGGCCAGACTGGTGATTCTCCCCACTGTAAATGCTGCCATAAAACACCACCACCGCTGTCGTAAACGTGTTTGTGACAGCCGAGGGCACATTTATGGCTGTCATAAATGCATCCGATTCCAGTGGCGGTGGCAACGTGGGCCACATGAAATGGTATCACAGGCTGGGTCTGGCCCATGGGCCGTAGGTTGAGAACCCCTGATTTATGGTGAATCAACTTGCAGTGACAAGTTAGAGTTACATAAAGAAAAGCAGACCCATCCTGGAGTTGCTTCTTAGTTACTTCATCTATCAATTGCAGAAGCCAATGGTTTATGACTCAAAAGATACTCCGTCCCCAGGTATTTCACTGTTGTTCCCAATGGAGTGTGAGGTGGCAGAATAAGAAATTGCATTATCTAGCAGAGTGTTTCCCAATCTTTGGTTATTAGACTTCAATTCCCCAAAGCACTGATCAGCCAATGTACTGACTTTGGCTTCTGGGGATTGAAGTTCACGAGTGATCCACAGAACATAGTTTGAAAATGCTGATCTATCACATGATCTAGTTATTGTTCCACCACCATTTAGTGAGGCCCTACTCCCTAACTATAAAAGTAATTAGTAAGTTATGGAAAAGGCAGGTTTAACTGTTTGCCCTAAAGAAAATAGTCAAATCTTGTAGTGACAAGTTAAAGTTACATAAAGTAAAACAGATCCATCCAGGATTTGCTTCTATATAATATACATAATTAGTTAGAATTGCTTTGAAAAAGGAGCTACCCTTATTACATTCCACTTGTAATATAACTTAACTATATCTTTCTAAGTGGAAGAATAATTAATTACAAGCCATCTGTTCCCTATAACTTGATACTTCTAAGTAACAACATTATTAATAAAGGTAGAGTAATTAACAGGGACTATAAAACAAAGAGAGAAAATATTGCTGTTGACCATGTAGTAATGCTGAGAACTGGCATGATGCCAAATTACTTTCTTCTGGCAGCTGTGACACATCTTTAAAAAGTGTTTAATTACTGTCTGAGTTGAAGTTGTCATAGCATTTCTGGTTAGCTGCAATGTCTCAAGATAATGGCATGGAAGGGTTAAAGTAGTAGTAAATCTTACCCCATATTGCTTGTACAAGCTAAATGAAACTGGGATTTATTAGGAATGTGCATGTAATGCTGTATAACAAATAGTCTCTTAACTTAGGAAAGATGGATGGGAGACAGATTTGGGGACATCAGGTTTGAAAAGGTATTTCTCCTATATCTAGATCAGGGTAAGGAACAATCATCCCTTGAAATGTTGTTGGACTTCAGTTGCTAGTGTCCTCAGACACCTTGTCAATGAACAAGCAAGGCAGGAGATGCAGTCTATCAACATCTGATGAGTGCTGATGCCTTTTCTCTACCCTAAATATATATATATATATATATTATTACCCTTAAAATACAGTGATACCTCATACAACGTCCAAACTTGGTTCCACAAGTTGGACTTTATACGGATTTGGACTTTGTATGAGGCATGCAAAATCCTAGCTGCAATGCCTCATACAACGTCCAAATCCTTGCCATGATGCCTCGTACAACGTTGTTTCCATTGTACTGTAATAGCACAATCTTCAGGGCAAAGTCAAGGAAACAGACAGGAAACTGACAGAACTTTAAGAAATCATTGTCTAAAGGCTAAACACATTACAAAAAACATGTCAAACAACCCTGATTTTAGGGGACAAACCATACAACAAGTTTTTAACTTTTGAAAACTTTATGAAGTGCAGGTTTAAAAGTTAACATGTCCTATCATGCAGCACATTGTTAATCTGCAGCTATGCGGCCCATCATCCATTTTATACAAGCTACTGTAAACAATTACTGGATGGAAGCAAGGACAAAATGGATGCCAACATGTCCCATCATGCAGCACAGTGTTAATCATCCAAACAGCAGCAAACACCAAACAATTAAAATCGCGTTCAAAACCACTCCTAAACATGCTTCGCCTTGTGCAAAACCCACAAGAGCAATGCACGCATGTGTCCTGCCTTTTATACTGCCCAGGCACAATGCAACTTGGGGAAAACCCCAATGCCTCACACAAAGTCGCAGCAACTTTGTATGAGGCAACTTTTTTCAAGAAATTAGGTGATGTTGTATGAATTCGATGTTGTATGAAGCGGACTTTGTATGAGGTATTACTGTATCTATGTTAGAAAGACATTTATTAGAGAAATAGTGGGTCATTGCTTTTGTCAAACAGAAGGTGTGTGGTTTTTTTTTCCTAGAAAGGAAATAGTCTGCCTGCCTGCCTGCCTGCCTCTCTCTCTCTCTCTCTCTCTCTCTCGCATTCTATTGCTATACTGTCCATCTGACCAAATTGTTACTCTAGGCACTGAAAATACAGATACAGTATATAAATAACAAAACTATATACAATATCAGCCAACCCCAAATATAAAACTCCTTAGATTTAAAAAGATGAAAGCAGCGAAAAGTTAATAATCAAAAGCAGTGATAAGATTCAACTAAGAGGTAAGATGTCAGCAAATTGCAGAATATGGAGAGAGAGGAGGCCTACAGGACATGCGGTGGAAGGGTGTTCCATATCGTTGGTGCCCCACCAAGAAGGCCTGATTTCTGGTGGAAGTCTTACTGGCCTCCTTCAGGGTTGGGGAACCACAGTCTGCATGTATCAAAAGCTACCGAGAGATGCAAGAGGATGAGTAGGGACCTATTGTCCCTGTCAGCCTCTTGGAGGTGGTCATCTAGCAGAGTGACCAGTGCTGTCTCTGCCACATGCCATGGCCTGTTGTTGTTGTTGTTCAGTCGCACAGTCGATTCTGACCCTTTGCGACCCCATGGACCATTTTCCTCCAGGCACCTTTGTCCTCCACCATCCTCCTCAGCCTGCCCAGCTCTGTGCCCACTGCGTCTACAATACCATTTAGCCATCTCATCTTTGGACGTCCTCTTCTTCTCTTGCCCTCTACCTTTCCCAGCATCAGAGCCTTCTCAAGTGAGTCCTCCCTTCTCATTTGATGTCCAAAGTACTTTAGCTTCATCTTCACTATTTGTCCCTCCAATGAACAGTCAGGTTTGATTTCCTCCAGTATTGACCTGCTTGTTCTCTTTGCTGTCCAAGGGACTCTCAGTACTCTCCTCCAACACCACATCTCAAAGGCATCTATTCTTCTGCGCTCAGCCTGAGCTTGACTGAAATAGATAAATACAATATTATCCAAGAACACCCACAACTGATTTACAACATTTCTTTCCATCAACTTGACCATAAAAGGGATGTTTGTGACCAGTTTAAAGTTGCTACGATCCCCTGTTTGAGCATTTGTTTCCCCCCAAATGTGCCTAATAATTGCTTCCTTTAAATTGGCAGGGAAAGAAGTAATACAGAAGTATTAGCAACCTATGTCTCCCTTTCTACCCTTACCTCCTTGACCACGTTCACAATACAGGAAGGGAAAGGGTCAAGAGGGGACCTCATGGCATTGTATTGTCCAAGCACCTTGTCCACATCATCAGATATCACAGGTTGAAATAGATACAACACATCCAGACAAGACAGTGCACTGGTAATCTCTTCCTGGTAATGGTCCCAACAACAGAGCCCAGGTCCCTTCAGATAGTTTCAATTTTCAATCTAAAATATGCCACTAATTTTTCATAATATGGACGACTTGATGCTTGCTGTTCAGAGGCGGTGGATTGAAAACCTGGTTGAAAAATATCTGGAGGTTAGAGCAGTGATGCCATTTTGCCAATGCTTAAAATTTTGCCTGAAAAAAAATAGATATTATTTTAAAAAATGCTTTGGTTTGATACAGGTACATCTAACTAATTTTTTCCTTCTGTTTTATGTAATTTTATTAGGAATATGCCTAAAGGGCACCAGTCTATCTCAGCAACTTTATCTTCACAAATTCTGATACTTTAGGCCAGTGGTGGCGAACCTATGGCATGTGTGCCAGATGTGGTACTCAGACCCTTATCTGTGGGCACCTGTGCAGTCGCCCCAGCACAGAGTTTGCCCCACCCCTCTGCCCAACATCCCAACGGGAGCACTCCCTCCCACCCCCCAGTACAGAGTTCATCCCCATCCCTCTGCCCAGCAGCCCAATGGGAGCACTTCTTCCATCCCCCAGCACAGAGTTCACCCTGCCCCTGTGTCCAGCAGCCCAATGGGATCATTTCCTCCCTCCTTTGTTGCTGTGTTGGCACTTTGCGATAAATAAGTGGGTTTTGGGTTGCAGTTTGGGCACTCGGTCTCTAAAAGGTTCACCATCACTGGTTTAGGGTGACAGAAACCCACTAACTCAAGGCTGCCTATTTAAATATTAGTTGAATGTGAATTTGAATACAGGGCTCCTTTCTTTATCCAGCACTGTCTTAGTCTTTGCATCCTAGCTTTTGCAACCCAGACATGTGATTTTATAATTGTGTGCCCTATACGTAATCTATGTGATTAAGACAAGAAAGCAATCTTCAGACAAATGTGTGTAGATGGTTCAAGAAAGTGCACCACACTAGGGGGAAAATGGGTATTAATACCATAACTGAAAGTAACACAGTGTTGCCCTCCTGTGGCCTGCTCCCAGATCACAGCTAGATGTACAACCCCTGCTTCTTCCCCTTTCTCCTATATTTCTTGACCTTGTGGGTTCAGATTTTTAACCTGTAGTGAAATTTTAGGACATTGGATTGGATTTTACAATCTAGCTGAGACATTTTGTGGTATTAGGGCAGGCATGTATATGTAGAGATAGAGATCATATAAATACAGATATACATAGTGTGTGTATGTTTAATTAGGATTGAAGATAATTTTCCCTTGCCAGTTGCCTATACAGTTTCCATTGGATAGCATCACAGGACACATCTGTGCTTCTCCTAAAGCAGTTAGTGAGAATTTGGGGAATTCACCCATCTCATCTGCAATTTTTGATGTGGTGCAGAACTTTAAGCCTCTTTCCAGGCTGGCCGGGAGTTCTGCCTTGAGATGTTCCAATATGTCTTCTGGCAGGACATTAAAGGTGGCCCATTGTGCAATTATTGTGAATATAGCTTGTAATTTGAGGCTGCTTTGTGTGTCAGGATACTGTCTTCTACTGAAATAACAAAGTTGGGGATTCTTTCCTCTGTTCCAAAGCCTTTGGGAAAACGAGCTGGTTGCTGATCACGACAAAATGCAGCAGTATTATTTTTATGAGGCATAGTAAAAGTCATTGCAGCTTTCATGTTACAATATTTTGTAACTGCATTTTTATGAAGCTAAAATAGCAGCTTGTTGTTATTATCCGGCATAAATTGCTACCACATTTTCTTACTACTTTAATGCCAGCCATTAGACAGCTGCTTCTAAATATGATACAATTACATGTTACTCTCCTTCAAGTGTAGGAAGAAGCAGCTGGCAACTTCAATGAGTTGATTCTAAACATGCTCACTTGGAAAGGTTTCAGAGTATAGATGTAGGAGCCTTCTCATTTGTGTCTGTTGTCCTAAGACCTAATGCTTTAACCATTCTGAACCCAAGCAGTGACAATGGACACATCTGTCAATGAGAAGAAGGATAATTTCTTGTGTCCAGCCCAAGAGTAATACAAAGTTGTTTCACTGCAACGAAGCACAGATGCTTCACCATGACAAAGACACAGGATATAATAATATCTACAGTTAAATTATCTGCATTATACAGTTCTTGTGCCTTGGTATTACTTTAACTGGCATGGTTCCATTCTGTGGAGTCCTGGGATATATAGTCTTGGGGGGAGAGACTTAGAATTATCTGCTAGAGATCAGAACTACCACAGAAAATCCTAAGTCCTTTAGCAAACTGTGAATGTCAAGATTCTGTAGAAAGAGGCCACCACAGTTAAGCTGGATCATGCTGCCACACATGTGCATGATGGAAATGTTCATTTTTGTTTAGTTTCAGTTTATTTCAGAATGAGTGTGCCTTTTTTCATGTCTTACTAGCTTAGTAGACACTAGCAGAGGTTGCCCGGCGTTGCCGGGCTGTTTTAAATTGTGTTGGAAGGTTAAATTGTGTTAATGTTTTTAAAAAATTGCTTAGTCTGTAATTTTAATTTTCTAAATGTTTATTTATGTAAATTTTTTTGGCTTGCCTGTTATTAACTGTGATCTGCTTTTTGGTTTTTTTTTGAGGATTAATAAAAGAACAAAGTATGATATAATTTTTTCAAATTGTTTTATGTAAGCGAATAATGTTTTAGTTTTTTGAATTTTTTTTAATTAGTTGTACCGTAGGTCATAATTTTAATAATGTAAAAGTAAATGTTTTTTATATTCAATGTTTTTAAAATGTGTTTAGATGTTTTGGGTTTAAATTTGAGTTAAAACTCAGCACAGGATTTTTAAAGGTTTCTATTGTATTTTATCGACATATGTTTGTGATTTGTGTTAAAGTGTGTTTTAGTGTAATGTTTTTGACTTTTTATTGGTGTGACCTTTTGTGTAAAATTGTGAATTTGTGTTATGTTTTTGATTTGTTTTTACTCTTGTGGCCTTTTGTTTGGAGCTGTTGTGTGTTTTTGAATTGTTTTTACTATTGTGGCCAGCAGGTGGTGCTGGTAGGGGTTATTGTATTTTGACTGTTTTTTCTTTCCTGGCCTCTGGGCGGAGCTTCTTCTGGTAAGTAGTCTCTTTCTTTATTCATTTCTTTTCCAGTCCTGGTGGAGGTAGGACATCTTTTGGTAAGTTTGCTTGTTTTCTTTCTTTTGTGTGTGTGTGTGTGTTTGGGCGGGGGGGGGGGGGGGGGTTGGAATTTGTATTTTTTGTCTGTTTGTTTTGTTTTTGATTGTGTTTTTGTTTACTTCGTATTGTTTTTGGTGTTTTTGTTTTTGTGTATTTTTGGATGTTTTTGTCAGTGTTTTTAGTAATTTTACAAAACTTATTTATTTGGTGGTGGGGAGGGGGCGTGGTCATTGGGGGTTAGGAAGGGTGGGCTAGGTGGTGGGGAGGGGGCATGGTCGTTGGGGGTTAGGAAGGGTGGGCTAGGTGGTGGGGAGGGGGCATGGTCGTTGGGGTTAGGAAGGGTGGGCTAGGTGGTGGGGAGGGGGCGTGGTCATTGGGGGTTAGGAAGGGTGGGCTAGGTGGTGGGGAGGGGGCATGGTCGTTGGGGGTTAGGAAGGGTGGGCTAGGTGGTGGGGAGGGGGCATGGTCGTTGGGGTTAGGAAGGGTGGGCTAGGTGGTGGGGAGGGGGCATGGTCATTGGGGGTTAGGAAGGGTGGGCTAGGTGGTGGGGAGAGGGGCGTGGTCGTTGGGGGTTAGGAAGGGTGGGCTAGGTGGTGGGGAGGGGGCTTTATTGTGTTATGGTGCTTTGAGTGTGTGGACTTATGGAAGCAGATCGGGGTTTCCCCTTTAATATCAGTGGGTGAGGGGTTGCGACCCCCCCTCTCCGCTGGCTTTCCTGGGGTTGGGAGGTTTGGGGGGATAAAAGTGGTATGTCCCCCATCCCTTCTGGACCCAGGATACCAGGGAGAGTGGATCGATTCCACCCCCCTCCTTAAAACAACTCAATTTTTAAAGAGAAGAAACAGCTTGCTTTCTTCTCTTTAAAGACGGAGTTTTTTTAGGAGGGGGGGAATCGATCCACTCTCCCTGGTCTCCTGGGTCCAGAATGGTTGGGGTGGGGGGCATACCCCTTTTGTCCCCACAAACCTCCCAACCCTAGGGTAGCCAGCGGAGAGGGGGATTGCAACCCCCCCACCCACTGATGTTAAAGGGGAAACTCCAGTCGGGTCCTTCAGGCGCTGTCGGTGAGAGAAAGAAAGCCAGCTGGTGTTTGCTTGGCTGTGAGGCGGTGAGTTGTTTTTCATTGGGGGTTAGGAAGGGTGGGCTAGGTGGTGAGGAGGGGGGCATCGTCGTTGGGGTTAGGAAGGGTGGGCTAGGTGGTGGGGAGGGGGCATGGTCGTTGGGGTTAGGAAGGGTGGGCTAGGTGGTGGGGAGGGGGGCATGGTCGTTGGGGTTAGGAAGGGTGGGCTAGGTGGTGGGGAGGGGGGCATGGTCGTTGGGGTTAGGAAGGGTGGGCTAGGTGGTGGGGAGGGGGGCATGGTCATTGGGGTTAGGAAGGGTGGGCTAGGTGGTGGGGAGGGGGCATGGTCGTTGGGGTTAGGAAGGGTGGGCTAGGTGGTGGGGAGGGGGCATGGTCGTTGGGCTTAGGAAGGGTGGGCTAGGTGGTGGGGAGGGGGCTTTAGTGTGTTATGGTGCTTTGTGTGGAGTCGTGAAAGTAGATCGGGTTTCCCCTTTAATATCAGTGGGTGGGGCTTGCGACCCCCCTCTCCGCTGGCTCCCCTGGAATTGGGAGGTTTGGGGGGACAAAAGGGGTATGTCCTCTCCCCAACCCTTCTGGACCCAGGAGACCAGGGAGAGTGGATCGATTTCCCCCCCCTCTCCTTAAAACAACTCCGTTTTTAAAGAGAAGAAAAGACGGAGTTGTTTCAAGGACGGGGGGATCGATCCCCTCTCCCTGGTCTCCTGGGTCCAGAAGGGTTTGGGCAACATACCCCTTTTGTTCCCACAAACCTCCCAACCCTAGGATCGCAACCCCCCACCCACTGATATTAAAGGGGAAACTCCAGTCGGGACCTTCAGGCGCCGTGGGTGAGGGAAAGAAAGCCGGCTGGTGTTTGCTTGCCTGTGAGGTGGTGAGTTGTTTTTCTTTTTCATTTTTCGGGCGCCGGTTTCCTCAGCGTTCTGCGCGCTCATGGCGCGCAGGACGCTGGGGCTTGTAGTTATGGGTTGGTGCTTTGTGTTTGTGCTGTGTTTTTTTAAATGCTTTTCTTTTGATTGGCTGCGGCGCGTTTCCGAACGCTGCGCCGTGCGAGAGCCTCTCAGCCTGATTGGCTCTGGCGCGGCGCGGCGCAAGGAATGTTGGGAAGTGAAGTTGTTTCCCTTTCTTTGCATTTGTGGGGCTGTTGCCCCACTGCCGGTTTTCTCAATCCTTCGTTGACCTGCGTACCCAGATCGGCCGTGTGCACGAAGGGTGAGTGCAGGCAAGTAGGGCGAGGCATAGCAACCTATAGCCAGTTCCAATGGTTAACCCTTGGATTTATAGGTTAAGATTTGCAATGATCATTTTGTTAAACATAAAAAGAAGTGCCGCCTTATTTTCTGAGCAAGATTTAGGTGTAACAGTCTCATTGGTTTCAAAGCAATCCAGACCATTTTACAACTTAGATTTCCTTCCCTAACCTGTTGGACATTCTGATTGGCAGCTGCCAGCTGCCTTCATAACACTATACAGGTGCCTCACCTTGGATACCTTGGAGTCGTTATTCAGCGAGGAGTCTGCACATTGGTAGATATCTCCATGATGACATTCCGCACATGCAAATGGACTTGAGAAATGGACTTGAGAAATCAAGTTCATTTGTATGCAGTTTTTTTTTTAGTCATTTAGTGGATGGGGTTGAGTCTGCGAGATTTTTGTGTACTGTTTTGAAGTATCTTTGAAGTGTTTTTATGATGTCTTGATATTTTGTAATTGTGATTGGGGATTTATTGAAATGTTTTGAATTGTTTTTTGTCATGTGATATTTTGTAATGTGATATTTTAGAGACCTCATAGTCCAAAGAGTGTCCGCCCGTCCAACCAGAGCGGACTGGAGGGGCTCCCTAATTGTCCCATTTGTCAGAGGGGCTTGTCTCTCTGGAACATGAAGGAGGGCCTTTTCCGTGTCCACACTGGCCTTGTGGAACCTCCTACCTGTAGAGTTGCAGGAGCAGACGGAGCTGCTACCTTTCAGAAAAGACCTAAAAACCTGGTTGGTGGGACAGGTGTGGGGCCCAGATGGAAGGATGGTCCCCACCTATTGGCTTCTAAAATAAGCCCCCATTTCTTTTAATTGTCAATGCAGGCAGTTTTAATGTGGGTAGTTATTTAAAGATGAACGGGATAGGTGGGTGGGTATGTTGGGTTTTTAATGGTTTAATTGTTTTTATGTATGTTTTAACTTGTTGTGAGCTGCCCTGAGTTGGGTTTACCTGATTGTGCAGCATAGAAATCTGAATTTAAAATAAAAATTAAAATAAAAAATTATATTGTTTCTTTGTGAGCCGCCCAGAGTCGCTTTGTGAGTGGGGCGGCATATAAGTTGAACAATACAATATAATTAGGATATCACGTCACTCACTGGCTACGCAGGCCATGATGTGTGCCATCTGCTTTCACAACACTATTAGATGGAAAATTATTCAGTTGATTTGCCAGGCAAGGGATGAAGGAAAGGGTACATGAAAGAGAAAAACACATCTAGAAACACAACCCCCATTTTTTGTGTGAACCTGTCTTTCATTAACACAAAGCATTCAAATTTAAGAGGCTATCTTTCAAGAGTCAATGAAAAACATGTGAGCAAAAGTAGGAGCCTCTTTTACGTTTTCCCTATTTGTGGTAACAAAAAATCCCATCTCTAATTTCTGGAGAGTCTATAGCTGTCCTATCATCCTATCTTCTACTGACAAATCACGGAAGACTCAGAGTTCAGTACAGAGTTTAGAACAAGAATTCTCAACCTTTTAAAGTCGTGGGCTGGGTCACGCTTCCTCAGACAGCTTCGGGGGCTGGATGGCCATTTTGCCCTTCCTCCACCATATGGCACTTCCTGGTGTGATGGAGGTGGTGGAGGTCACATGAAAAGGTGTCACAGGCCGCATCTGGCCCATGGGCACAGGTTAAGAATCCCTGGTTTAGAGTCTGTAACTTTAATTTAATTTAATTTAATAGATTTATATACTGCCCTATCCAATGGACTCTGGGTGGTGTAACAAGTTAAAACTAATACAAAACAATTAAAAACCCTTAAAAACATAGCAATATTAACCCCCGTTGTGCCATTTACTATCTAAAAACAAATATAAAATCTACAAAACCTTAACATTAAAAAATTAATTGCAGAAGGTGTGAGCCTCAAACGAGCCAAAAAGGGGAGCTTGTTGACAATCCCAGCCCCCAGGCCCATTTTGCCAACCAATTCTTTCCTAAATGGTAGCAACTGGGTCTAGAGGCATAGTTCTACTGGGAGGAGGTTCCATAGTGTGAGGGCTACGGCTGAGAAGGTGACATATCAGATATTCCATACAGTGACATATCGGATATTCCAAAAAACCTCTGGCCAAATTGTTAAAAAGTACTTTGCTGGCATGACTCTAGTAAAGGATTGTGACCTAAATGTACTAATATGATTTAATTGCTTCCCCATTATCTCCAGGAGTTACAAGCCATCTGTATTATTTCCCCTACAGCTAGATTTCCTTTACTTATAGCAAATTAGTAACAGCATAAAATTATCTGTCACTACATTGCTGCTAGATTTCTCAAACTGCACACCATGACAGTTTCCAGGGCTAATTTCTAGCCGATGTGTAGAGCACCACTTTTTACCCAGAGAATCTAGCCATGTACCCCCTGCTTCTTTTCCGTGTGAGAACCTCAGGGACAGCTGCTGGTGGCTAAAGCAAGCATGTGTCCTTTCTGGTTGCCTGCCCATTCATATTCAAGCTGGAGAGCATCATTGACCCTTACACATAGAGATCTGTTGCTCCTTTGGCTTTAAAATGTGTGGACAGATTTACTATTCATGGAACGCTTGCCTTATAGTAGCATCTGCAAGTAGGGAAAAGAGCTCAGGAAAACCGTAAATCTCTCATCACTTTAGGAGTACCCTGATCTGCATAATTTCTTACACTTGTGACAGCCAGAAAGTGTCAGATTCTATGGATAGGAGTCTGCCTCAGGAAGAGGGCATCCTAGAACAAGGCCTACTAAGTTACCTTTAAGAAAAATCAATAAACGGCCTTCTCAGTCGGTCTTTAACTAAGCAGTGATGCTCTGGGTTACAGCAAGCTGTCCTTTAAACAAAAGGATAGTGCAGTAGAGGACTAATGTAATTTTTGGACAAGCAAATGTCCTCAGCATTGCTATTACTGGATAGTTTTCTGAAAAAAGATGTGATTTTGACAGGAAAGCAGTATAGTGGACCAATGAACCTACCAGGAGACCTGGTGGTGCAGTGGTTAAACTGTTGTACTGCTTTATTGACATTGCTATACCAGGAGATGCATGAATTGAGGACAAACAGCTGGAAAAAATTGCAAAATATTGTGATTTGCAAATTGAAGTTGAGCGCTTATGTAGAAAGAAATCTGTTGTCATACCCATAGTGATCAGAGCCCTTGGAGCAACACCTAAAGGACTCCCTAGATATTTGGACATATTGGATTTATTGGACTTGAACATCCTAACTCTACAAACAACAACTTTAGTAGGAACTGCCTAATACTTAGAGGTTTACTTTAACTGCTCTTAGGTCTTTGGTTACATCTTGAACTGTTAATTTTGTACCAGTCTTTGACTATGAATATGAATATGACTATGAATACTACTACTACTACTACTACTACTACTACTACTACTACTACTACTACTACTACTACTACTACTACTACTACTAATAATAATAATAATAATAATAATAATAATAATAATAATAATAATAATAATAATAATAATAATAATAATAATAATAATAATAATAATAATAATAATAATAATAATAATAATAATATATCGTCGTTGTCGTCGTTGGTGGCGGCTCATATGTATCAAAAAGACAAGTCAGTGGAAGCTATATTGTAGTAGGCATCCAACTATCATCGCCGCTGCCGCCGCTACCACTATCGGCATTGCTGGCGCTGGCACCGCCGCTGCCGATGATGATATTTGGATGCCTACTACTATATAGCTTCCACTGACTTTGCTTTTTGATACATATGAGTATATAGAGACATATTTGCACAGTACTTCAGTAAAAGGCAGAGCATCTGTCTCTTTCTCTCCCCTCCTCCTAATGTAGTAACAAGCATGTCAGCAGGAACAACATAGGATGATTGGCATTTCTTAAGGTGAGCATGGAGATGTTTAATCTCCGAGAAGCTGCTGTTCTCACTCCCACCAGACAACACACAGGCTCAAAAGAGTGGCAGGCAGAGATGGTGACAAGCTGCCTAAGGTGTCAAAGCTAGAGATAAGAGGCTACATGCTCAAAGGAATGCCTCTGAACATCAACCCAGTACTGTGGAAGCAGCAGTTCAAAGCCCTGGTAAGTCTCAAAGGAGACAGCTTGTTAGATATGACATTAATTTATTGAAAGTTTTTTTTAAAAAAAATCCAACAACAATGATATTATAAAGATTAAGAAGGCAAAAGGCTCAGTTTCATTATTTGAGCCTATTATTCTGTTAAATAAATAATATAAAACATTTTTAAAACATTTTTTTGAAGGAGCAAACATTTCAAAATTGAGACATTATTTAATTCTTCAGACTATATATACTACTCTTGGTGGTCTTTGTTCCACCTTGGGTCTCCTAGTTCTAACTTTTAAATACTGTGATCATAAACTTTCTTTGCTACAAAGAAAGTTGAGTGAAAATCAGCCAGCCTTAGTCATCCAAATAAATCAAGGACTGATATATTATTCACTTCGAGAAAATAACATTTTCCATCTCTCATGTTATGTCATATTATTTCACACAAGATGAAATTAAACTGAGATTCCTGCAAATAGATTCCTGCAAATAGTCTCAATTCATTTGTCAGCAAAAAATAAAACTACTGATGAAAGTGAAATATAGAATTAAAAGCAAAGAGTAAACTGTGTCAGATTCTGGGTTGCGTCTATTGAGTTTTTCATCCATAGCAGTACAAAGAAGCCAAAGACAACAGGGTTACATTTCTCACTATTTCACCCTGGGCAACAACTTTTATTCAGTTTGAGAAAGGTGTATTCTTTTTCTCTGCCTGTTTGTGGTACCCAAAGGTCCTATCAAATTAGATATGAAGAAAAGGTTAGACTGGAACCTTTGTGAACAGCTGGGGGGCGGGGGAGAGGTGCAATTTGATTACATAAATTATATGTTTTTTCTTGTTCCCATAAGCTGCACTAAAAAACTGCAACTACCAGATTCTCAAGCAATCATTTTCAGGGGAACAGCTCTGAACCAAAGAATAATATCTCATCATGTCAATTCTGAACCCTAGAGTCAGATATGACTGGCTTTCGAGCAAGGAAAACTTTTACCTTTACCTTATATTATCTCAAAATGCTGAAGTATTGCATTGTTTAAGACTTAGACCAGTGTTTCCCAAACCTTTTTGACCCATGACCTCTTTTTCTAATAGGCAAATAACCTGCATGAAAAGATATATTTAATGGGCTAAAGAAAATAATAGAAATATTTTTTTATCTCTCACAAAAAAATGTCAGACAACCCACCTCACAAAATGGTGGCACCTTTCTAAGCTCTCAACCCCTTACTCCATCCTCCTAATATTCTCTTTGTCAGTGCAGTGTAGCATAATCATGGTGAATCCCCCAGAAAATATTTTGCAACTCCCTTGGGGCATGACCCATAAGTTGAGAACATGTGATTAGGACACTCTATTTGACAATAGGCAGATAAATCTAATGTCTACTGTGCATTCAACCAAGCCTGAAAGGCTACAGAGGGTGGCTTCCTCTATACTTTGGCACTGTCTTCCTCTGGAGCCACATCCAAGCCCCAGTCTATATAAAACACTAGCTGATTGCCCGACCTTGCTGGTGGTTATTGATTATCGACACAGCGAGGGGAAGAGGGGAACTGGCAGGCCACTCTTCATCTGGGGACGCGTGTTCCCAGATGAAGAGTGGCCCGACTGTCAGCTTCCCTTTTTCCCATCATTGTTTCGAGAGCTTCTCACAACACAGCAATGGGGAAGAGAGGAGCTTGCAGGCCATTATTCATCCAGGGACGCATGTTCCCGGATGAAGAGTGGCCTGTCAGCTTCCCTTTTCCCCATTGCTGTTTCAAGAGCTGCTCTCAACACAGCGAGGGGAGAAGGGGAACTGGCAGGCCACTCTTCATCTGGGGAGGTGCATCCCTGGGCGGAAAGTAGCCTGCCTCTCACCTTCCCTCTCCGCCTGCATCCGGGTGAGTTGGTATGGAAGGGGGAAGGCGGACATGATCCATTCCCCTTCCCTGTCTTTGCCCAGGGGGAAGCAGGGAAGGGTGGGGATGCGGACGCGATCTGCTCCCCCTTCCCTGTCTTTGCCTGGGGGGGAGGCAGGGAAGGGGGGGAGGCAGACATGATCCATACCCCTTTCCCTGCCAGCACCCAGGTGAGAAGGGGGAGAGGTGAACACAATCCATTCCACCTTTCCTCCTGTGCCTGGGGGGAGGCAGGGAAGGGGAGAGGCGGATGTGATCTGTTCCCCCTTCCCTGCCAGCGCCTGAGGGAGAGGCAGGGAAGGGGGAGGCAGACACAATCCGTTCCCCCTTCCCTGTCGGCAAGGCAGGTTTCTGTCAGGGGAGGTGCTTTCCCTGGTGGATCCCTGCCTGGCGCCTTTGCATTTTCCCCTCTGCTGTTTCAAGGGCTGTTCTCAAAACAGTGGAGGGGGAATGGCAGGGCAAGAGGCAGGTATCTGTCAGGGAAGTTGCTCTCCCTGGCAGATCGCTGGCTGCCACCTCAAAACAGAGGAGGGGGAATGGCAAGTGCGAGAGGCAGGTATCCACCAGGGAAGGCACCTCCCCTGACAGATACCTGCCTCTCGCCCTTGCCATTCCCCCTCCGCTGTTTTGAACCAGCCCCCAAAACAGCAGAGGGGGAAATGCACAAGAGGCTGCCAGCGATCCGCCAGGGAGAGTGCCTTCCCTGATGGATACCTGCCTCTTGCCCTGCCATTCCACCTCCACTGTTTCGAGGGCTGGCTCAAAACAGTGAAGGGGGAATGGCAAGGGTGAGAGGCAGGTATCCATCAGGGGAGGTGCCTTCCCTGGTGTATCCCTGCCTGGCACCTTTGCATTTCCTCCTCTGTTGTTTCAAGGGCTGTTCTCGAAACAGCTGAGGTGGAATGGCAGGGCGAGAGGCAGGTATCCATCAGGAAAGGCACTCTCCCTGGTGGATCGCTGGCTGCCTCTTGTGCATTTCCCCCTCCGCTGTTTTGAGGGCTGGTTCGAAACAGCGGAGGGGGAATGGCAAGGGCGAGAGGCAGGTATCTGTCAGGGGAAGTGCCTTTCCTGGTGGATCCCTGCTTTGCGCTTTTGCATTTCCCCCTCTGCAGGGAGGGCCCTCAGCTGTAGCACGCACACTCGTGATGCTGCCATTGGGTTTGAGCATTCGTGCGCTGGGACTTGGATTTTTTTTTGTTGCCATTTGTGGGGCGCTGTACCCACTCTCGTTCTTTGGACCCTTGCGGCGATGATGTAAGGGACAAAGGGTAGGTGTGCTCGGCACATTATTGGATAGGTTGGACAGGTGTGGAAACACATTCCGCACACGCATGGCCACATCCCTTCTTTATAGGTATAGGTTTTGTTCAAGCTGTCCGCTTAAGATACAGAGAAGGACAAGCAGAACACAATTAATGTGTTGCTACCTGCTCAAACAGCTGAAATGGGTGGTCTCTAAATGTGATTAATCAACAGCACAGATAAATATAACTTAGGCCAACAGCTGGCAAATACGTTTTACCCCTGGAAGGGTGTCCTCTTTATCCCTGATACAACACCAGCACATAATAACTCGATAATGTGTTCCCAGCTGCCTGAAACCCTTGGTAGATAGTTATTAAAAATAAACATACGTCAACAGTCCATTTCTCTCACTCGGGTGCAGCTACTACACATCCTCTTGTATTCCAAGAGGTCACGGAAAGCCATTCCATGCACCATAGCTTGCTCCTAGGGGAGTGATAGCTATGTTGCTTGTGCAGGATTATGACCTATTAGGGCAACTGAAGGGACATGACAAGGAAAAGGGAAGCATTAAACTGTTAAGAGCCTTTTGTCCCCTCTGAATCACTGGCAATCAAGCACATTGATCTGCATTTTGACGATGTGGTTTTAAACCTAGTGAACATAACAGAGTTCATTGTCACTATGCAAAAAATATTAATTAAGGAGTGATCTAGCTAATGAGTCTTTCTATTGGGAATGAGCTATCTCTAGAGGGCTCCACCAATATATATATATTTATTGAGACCAATCTCGTTGTTCTGTGCAGGACAATGACAATAAAGATTTATCTATCTATCTATTGTTAAGGTTGTTCTTGACAAAGACCTTTTTGGTGAGTTCATTCCTCAGTTCCTTTGGTTTGATCTGGTGTGAGAAAGATTAGCTGGCAACATAAGGTTGCTGTTACCAGGGTATGCCTGAGTGAATCAACAATCTTCGAGGAGGCTCTTTCTGTGTAAACCCCCCCCCCCCAAATAGATAATCTCTCTTATATATGTCAAGTATGAAGAAAATGTTGATTTCAGTTGTTTAGCAGAGGAAAAAAGTACCTGTTATCTCTGGCAACTAATCTATAGGAGAATGAATTCTGTTTTGGTAAACCAGGCTGCAGATCTGTACAAATTTACCCAAGAGGAAGTTTCACTCAAGTCAATGGGACATGCTTCTGAGTTGACCTGCATCAGCTAATGCTTTGAAACTTTAAAAAATATTTTCAGAAAAAAACTTTAAAAAGCTTTAACTATCATTTGTTTTTCTTCTAGAAGCATTCTATCTATCAGTCTATCTATCTATCGAATTTGAATCAAACTGGTGAATGTTGTTAGGATTTACAGCCATACAACCTCCAAATAATAAAGCAATAACCAAGACCAAAGAATAATATAACTAATTCCAATATTCAAGCACAAAATATAATAGAAAGCCAGTGATGGGCATGATAGTTGAAACAACCTATTGAAATGAAATGCCTGCTGGAAGAGGAATGTCATGGCCTAATATCCAAATATCACAATACTCTAATAAATGTCAGAGGATTAAATTGTTAAGGCCATTTGCAAAAAGCCCAAGCTGTTGTGGAGCCTGTTGGTTCTAGCCTGCTCTTCTTGACTGCTAAAAACACTGGATTTATATTTTCAGGCAAATATATTCTGCCTTGGAATGCTGTTGGTCTTCCTCAGTATTCTCAGTGACATCTAATCAGATTCTAAATGACTGCACTGAAGTGTGCCCTAGATTGCAAAGTAAATGACAGAATACTAAAATACTTTTATGGGACTTCTTAAAAACAAGATTGAGGGATACTACATAGCAGGCAAAAAGATAAGAAATTTATCACAACAGACAATCCATGAAGGAAGAAGCTTATCAATCCATGATCCAGAGAGTTAATCAAAAATTATATGGCAAAAGCACATACAATTATATGGATAACTAGGGGTGCTTCTGGACAAGAGGTTTTATTGTCCAATTGCCTTGCAACATTTTAGGGTTTTGGAAGGTGGGGACTGCAGTGGCTCAAGTGGCAAAGACGCTGATGGAAGGCAGGAGGTCAGCAGTTCAATTCCCGAGTACTGCTGGACAGAATGAGCTCCCATCTTTGTCCCAGCTCCTGCCAACCTAGCAGTTTGAAAGCAAGAAATTGCAAGCAGATAAATAGGGACCACTTCAGTGGGAGGGTAAACAGCATTCCATGTGCTCTGGTGTCTAGTCATGCCTGCCACATGACTACAGAAATGTCTGCAGAAGCAGACAGTGCTGGCTCTTTGGCTTTGAAACAGAGATGATCACTTTACCCTAAAGTCAGATACAACTGGCTTTCAAGCAAGGAAAACCTTTACCTTTACCTAAGGTGGGGATTCAGGCATGGAAAGCTTCCATTTTTCCCTATTGTTTTAGCCCAACTGTTTCTTCTATCTATTCTTCTTAGTGCAAAATAATAATAATCAATCCATTATTTATTTGTTGGATTTATATAACCACCTTTTTCGCCTAAGCGACCCAAAGTGGCTCACAACATCAGTTAAAACTCATACCCAATACTAATTAAAACCAAATACTATAAAACTATCTAAAAACGTCCATAAAACCTCACCAATCCCCTTTTAATTGGTGGAAGGAATACAGTACTTGCAAATATCTTTCCATTGATCATGTTTGCCAAGAACGGATATTATGTGAGATTTGTTCCTGCTTTGAACGGTTGGCCCATTTTATTTTTTCACTGGCCTTCTCTTACCGTATTTAAATGTACCAAAAACACATTAGAGATTAATTATATTCAGAGGAAACTAACAAAGATATAAAATTATTCACCAAATGAGTTAGTAAGGGATGACTTTCGGGATTGCTGTGCATTGCTACTCACAGAGACATGGCTTAACTCTTTCATTCCCAACACAGCTATTGAATTGCAAGGCTATACTACACACCAGTTGGACAGGACAAAGGATTCTGGCAAGAAACAAGGTGGGGGAGTGTGTATCTTCGTAAATCACAACTGCTGCAAGGACTCGGTCAGGTTGGATAGCCACTGTTCCCCTGAGGTAGAGTTTTTAATGATTAAATGTAGACCTTTTTATCTCCTCTGGGAATTTACAGTAGTAGTATTAATGGTGGTGTATGTGGCACCAACTGCAAATGCACACATGGCCATGGATATTTTGTATGAAAACATCAATATTAAACTGAGCAAATACCCAGAGGCCATGCTGATCATCGCAGGAGACTTCAATCATACAGACTTGAAGGCAGTATTCCCAAAATTTCATCAGCACATTAAATGTACAACTAGGGGGGAAATACTCTTGACAAGGTGTATACGAACATTAAACGGGCATATGATGTTAAGCCCCTGGCACACCTTGGTAGGTCAGATCATGTGTCCCTGCTTTTGACACCAGCATACACACCCCTTAGGAAACAAGCCCCGATACAAACACGGACTGTTACTGTGTGGCCTGAGGGAGCCTCTCAACAGCTGCAGGACTGTTTCCAGGAGACCGATTGGAATGTGTTTGACCATCAAGATCTGGAGACCTACACATCAACGGTCCTGGATTATATTAGATTCTGCACCGCCAACGTCACCAGGGAAAAGCATGTAAACATGTATCCAAAAAGGAAGTCCTGGATGACGAGTGAAGTTCAGAGACTGTTGAAGGCCAGAAACTTTGCTTTTAGAACTGGAGACCGGGTATTGTATAGTATAGAAAGGGCGAACCTGAAGAGGGGTATAAAGAAGGCAAAAGCTGTGTATAGAGGGAAAATTGAAGATCACCTGAGTAGTCATGACACCAGGCATGTGTGGCAGGGGATCCAGCACCTTACTGACTACAAACCCAGTAATTCATCGCCTGTAGAGAGCAGTGCCTCTCTGGTGGAGGAGCTGAATACCTTCTTCGCCCGATTTGAGGTGACACCAGCAGTGGATCCAGCAGTGTTGCCAGAGTCATCATCATTACTCCCCTTAGGGAATGTTGCCAGGGTGGAAGAGGGAGAAGTGAGGCGAATATTAAAAGGGATAAATGCGAACAAGTCTATGGGTCCTGATGGAGTGGCTGGTAGGGCACTGAGAGACTGCTCAGAACAGCTGGCAGAAACTTTTATGAAGATTTTTAATCAGTCTTTGGCCCAAGCCATTGTCCCACCTTGTCTGAAATCCTCTACTATTATACCTCTGCCTAAAAAGCCTAACATGGATAGTCTGAATGACTTCCACCCTGTGGTGCTTACACCTGTCATAATGCATAGCTGTCAAGTATCCCTTATGGGCCGGGAAAACCCCTTATTTTACCCTCTTTTCCCTGTCATCCCTTATTAATTAGACTGCAATGCCCTATTGCCACCATTGGAGGGCAGCACAGGATAAGCATAGCTGTCAAGTATCCCTTATTTTCTGGGAAATTTCCCTTATTTCCAAATCAAAAACTTGACAGGTATGGTCATAATGAAAGGCTTTGAAAAGTTGGCGTGGAACCGTATTATGGCTTGTTTACCAGTTGGACTTGACCCTTGTCAATTTGCATATAAGAGAAAGAGATCCATGGAGGATGCTGTGGCTACGGCCCTACATGCTGTTCTGACCCATTTGGAGAAACAAGGGACTTATGCGAGACTGTTATTTGTAGATTTTAGTTCTGCTTTTAATACTATTCTTCCACATAGACTGGTGCCCAAATTATTAGATCTGGGGTTTCCTCCATGCTTATGCAGGTGGATACTAGATTTTCTATCAGATCGTTCCCAACGGGTCAGGATGGGCTCTCATGTCTCTGCAGATCTCAGTATAAGTACGGGGACACCGCAGGGGTGTGTGCTGAGCCTGCTTCTGTACACGCTTTACACATATGATTGTGTTCCCAGTTACCCCAGCAATAAGATCATCAAATTTGCAGACAACACAATGGTGGTGGGTCTGATTACCGCTGGGGAGGGGGAGTCGGCTTACAGGAAGGAGGTTGAGATGCTGACGGAGTGGTGTAGGGAAAACAATTTATTCCTCAATGTAAAAAAGACAAAAGAGATCATTGTGGACTTTAGAAAATGCAAATTGAACATCCAGCCACTTATTATTGAAGGGAATTGTGTGGAACAGGTCTCGGTGTTTCGATTTCTGGGAATGGAGCTGAGGGATGATCTAACATGGGGAGCAAACACCAAAGCTCTGATGAAGAGAGCACAGCAGAGGTTAGACTTCTTGAGAATCCTCAGGAAGAACAATCTTTCAAAGGACCTGCTGTTGGCATTCTACCACTGTACCATAGAGAGTGTGTTAACCTATGGTCTGTGTGTATGGTTTGGGAGTTGTACAGCTAGGGAAAAAACAATGCTGTCCAGGGTCATAAAGACTGCGGAATGGATAATCGGGCGTACTCTTCCCACTCTTGATCAAATCTATGCCACCAGGTGTTATAAGAAAGCTGTAGAGATTGTGCAAGATAGTACGTACCCCGGAAATGATCTCTTTCAGCTTCTGCCTTCTAGAAGAAGGTATAGAGTCATAAAGACCAGGACCAGCCGCTTGAGAAATAGTTTCTACCCAAAAGCGGTTCTGGCTTTGAATACAGTGTAATGAAGTCTATGAGGGAGCTTCTGTATATAGTTTTTAGAGTTTTTAGGGTTTTAGAGTTTTTAGAGTTTTAGAGTTTTTTTAGAGTTTTAGAGCTTTTAGGGGTTAAATGTGTATATGTGGGGTGGGAGTATGTTGATAATTTTGTATAGTTGTATTTTGTTTAGGTTTTGTTGGGTTGTTAAGTGTCCCCCCCCCCAATCTCGTTCTTCTGTGCAGGACAATGACAATAAAGATTTATCTATCTATCTATCTATAATTTGTCTCTCTGTTTGCTGTCTCTTCCTCAATCCCATTGTTCAAATTCTTTTGCTTGAAAGACTTGTTAGTAAATTTTTAAAAGAAACGTTTCTGTTAACCTAAGATTATAGACAATAATACTGACTGATGACTGACCAGTTTGGAATTATGTATGTGGAAACATTGAAAGAGCACATATTTGTATGAGACATTAATTTCAACTTTACAGTCATGTAAGATTGCTCTCAATTGGAACTATTGTCCAAGAACTTCAACATTCTCAAGTTTTGCTCAAGGGCAAACTATGTCTTTCAGGTAGCCCATATTTATCAAATGAAATCTATTAGTGTTCCAGAGATATGATTCAGGTAGGCCTTCATGACTAAGCCTAGTAGTTGCAAATGAGCTTTGCACTTATCATCTAATGATCAATTACAAAACCAAGCAGGTTAATCAAAAAGTAATCATAATTTTTGTTTTGATTTATTTTTCTGCTGATGCACATTAAATTTGGAGACACAATAGAATCTAAATAGGGGAATAAACAACCATGTTTCATACAACAACGGCTCAAGAGTTTACACACTAAGTATCTTTAAATAAAACAAAGAACGGAATTAAAAAAGGCTGAATCAATCTGTGCTTCATTCACTTCCATTCATGTTTTAGACGTAAGATAATATGCAAATTCAATAGTGTTCACTCCAGAAGTGAACCTGGCCATTCTTTGATCATGCAAATATAATGCAAATGAGCCCACATCAGGCCAATTCAGGTAATGAGTTGGGATTGTTCTGAAACAGTAATATTATTAATATTAAGTTTTAATCTGCATCCAAGTCTAGAAGAGACAGATTAAACTAGTACACATGGGAATTCTCAAAAGTCAGATTTATCAAGTGTCCCTCCAAAACACTCCAAACGCCATATCCAACTGTGATAATGCACCATTTCCCCAACATCTTTTATGAAAAGCAGTGTTCTGCAACAGAAACATGGATTTGTTTTGTGATAGCTGATTGGCACGTCTTCCTCTTCTGGACTCGGCAAATGTCTTAACAGGGGGTAAGACGCATAAAATGCAGCAAGGAAGGCTGGCATGAACTCTGATCAAAAGGGACCATCAGATCCTACTCCTTCATCCTTCTGTATAACTGCAAGATGGCCTACCCTGTATAGCAACAATCAAAGGAAATACACTGGAATCAAGTGAGGGCAAGCCTCAAATGTGTGAGTTGAAGTAAAATGACTGTCGTGCCTGTAATGAGCTCACTGAAGGCAGAGTAAATGATGGAGTTTTCCTACTGTCATACCCTGATGTAATCCACTGAGTAGAGGAAAGATTGCACATAACTCTTCCAAGAAGAAGGATGATTCCTTGGGGAGCCTGCAGGCAGTGGTGCAATCCATGCAAATCAGGTCTGATCTCGTATGGTTGACTGTTTTTGAATTATCTGTAAAACCCTTCCTGTATGATATATTCATATAACTGATAATATTGCATGCACACAAAAATTGGAGCTGGGTGGAATACTAGTTTTTCTCCCCCACTGTTGTATATACAAAGAGAAGCAACCCATTCATCAAAGTACAAAATACTTACACGAGAATCAAAATTGACAAAAGCATAATTCTATGTGTATTTACTCATAAAGGAGACTCATAATTTAGATTATCAGAGTTTACATCCAATTAAATATATGTGAGACTGTAGCCTAAATCTCTTAGGGGGCAAAATGTTATTTTTATCTCACTTGAAGCCAAGATTTGATGAACTAGAATCTCTTTCTTACAGATTGCAGAGGCAACAGCATTACTTAAATCTTCAGATGATTAAAGACAAGCTCTACACATGGAAGACACATATTGGATAACAATTCATCCAGAATGTTGCTTGTACAAGGTTCCATTTAAATGAATAGAAATCATATGGGCCAGAATCCTATTACCAATTTGTACTTGTGTAAGGGAAATCATATACGCTTTGTTGGCAAATTGTGGTTCATTGGCTAAGTCTGTTTGCATTTCTGGGCATACACCCAATTGTGTAATTGGGTACGCTCACAGGAATACAACTTGCTGGCAAGACTTACATGCTTTCCACTACATAACACACAGCTCAGCAACAGAATTCTGTCCATGATGTTGTTGCATAATTAGTTGGGCCTGACATTATATAGATCATAAATATAGAAGCTGAGGGCTATGAGGTGAGGATTTGGCTTATGTACCACCATCAAGCTTAGGCCAAGAGAATTATGTACTAAGGAAAAACTGGTCCAACTAGCAAAAATGTCCAACAGACACCACTGGCCAGAATCCAAATGAATTCTTGACTGTGTAAGTGCTAAAGCAGAAATTGGAAGAGTGAACAGTCACTAATTAACAAATCTGCAATAGAATTTCCAGTAGCATGGCAGCTGTGTGATTTGGCCCTTAGCTAGAAATTCAACTGGGAACATGTTAATCAATAGCTATTTGCCCCTTTGGAGTTATACCACTGTGCTTGCAATTACAATGGGCATTGTAATTGTTTAGAACAATTTCACTCACACAGAATAGAACCCATAGTCAAACAGATCAAAAGCCAATTCATGATCTAACTAAATCACAAATATTTTAATTATGCGTTTATAACAATCAAGCATCAGGATCATCAGTCTCATTGCTCCACAAATTCTTTCAGAGAAAACTGAGTACAGTACCAGCCTTTCAGATACTTCATTGGGAAGATAATGGAGGAATAACCATTACCAGACTTTAACCATGTGTAGAGAGGCATGTCATAAACTACTCCATACTGCTTGTCCTCCTGAAGGTCCACATTGTAAAAGGCCAAAGGTATAACCTTGGCCCTCCAGCTGTTCTTAAACTTCAATTCCCAGAAGCACTGATCAGCAAGAAGGCCTCATTCTGTGCCTCAAGCTAAGATGGTATAGGGTAGAGGCAGTTTTGAAATTGAAAAAGAATCTTATTCTGTCTCTTCTGTCCCAAGGACTATCATATTATAGTTTAGAAATGAGTGATACTAGACCTGAATAGAGCTGCATGTAAATTATTTCTCTTTAATTCATTTCTGGCTTCACCAAATGACCAAAGGATCCATTAATTCAAAAGCTTATTTAGTAGTTACAGGGGAGTGAAAGACCTTCTGGATGCTTTGGAATAAACATCTGACATCCTTTAGCACTGTCCATGCTAGTAGTTGAAGTCAAAATTAATTGACTAGCTCTTGTTTCTCGATCTTGAGCACTATACGTACTCCAGATTGACATGGAAAACTTTGACAGGTCTGAAAACCATACTTCTTCCCGGGAATTGCCTGAAGATCATACACATTACCAAAAATGTCAAAATGTATAAAACAGAAAAGAAAAAGAATGGTAACATGTTCCAGTTTTGAAAAGTTGATATTATAGTGGTGGGCTGTTTATATGGTGGATTACTATTCTTGGACATTTTTAAGAATGACAATTCAATTTTATTTTATTTTATGCAAAAAAGAAGCCAAGAATAGGGTTGCCACACTCCAGTTTACCAAATCCAAGTAGTTTGCATGCAGGGCAAATTAGGTAGTCATATCTACATACTATGCAAAAGTATGCATATTAAGCTCATTGATTGGTTCACTGTTTTATCCAGAATGTTGCCTGTACTGTACATATGTTTCTGCCTCGGCATCACTTCTATAGAAAACACTGATCTGTGACATACAGTATTATGTAACGACAGAGTGTTGGATTTAAAACAGGGAGACCTGTTCAAGTCTGTACTTAAGCCCTGTTGAGTCATTCAGGTACACAAGCATCAAAAGATGGCTGTGGTGTGGGATGCAGGTAAGCCGTGCCCCACAACCCCAGCACACACAGAAGTCCTATATTAAAATGAGAAAGGGCTGTTGATCATAGAAACATTGCTTTCATTTGAATGAATTCAAAGCCTTATGCAGTTTCTCACACTGCAAATGTAAAGGTCTACATGATCTCATAGAATCCTATAATCATAGAATAAAAGAGTTAAAAGGGGCTGATAAGGCCATTGAATCTAAACCCTACTCAACGCAGGAATCCAAATCAAAGTATATATGTCAGATGGTGCTCTAATTTTTCTTGAATGCCTCCAGTGCTAGAACACCCACTACCTCCCAAAGTTAGTGGATCCATTATTGTACTGCTCTAACAGTTAGGAAGTGTTTCCTGACATTCAGCCCATTAGTTTTACTGTTTTGTCAGTATGATATTTTATATATTTGTATTTAAAATTTTGACTGTGGTTGTGTTGATGGTAGGATTCTCTCTCTCTCTCTCTCGTACTGTTGGTTGCAAACTGCCCAGGGTAATCACTTTTCAATAAATGGGCAATATATAAATTTATCAAATAAGGTTGGTTAAACCCATGATGGTGAGCCTTGGCACTCCAGGTGTTCTTAAACTGCAATTCCCAGAAGCCCTGATCAGCAGGAGTGGGAAGTGAAGTCCAAGAACAGTTGGAGTGCCAAGGTTTGCCACCACTGGGTTAAAAACAAAGGAACAAATTACTGTAATTCACTCACTCACTCTGTTGTTTTTCGCCCAGTGCTCAAGCCTATCAAGACTTTTTGGAATTCTGCTCCTGTTTTTCAAGGTATTAACTATTAACTATGCAAATTTGATAAACATTCCCTGCACCTTCTCATCCAAGTCATTAAAAATAATGTTAAAGAGCACCAGGCCCAAGACTGAGCCTAGTGGCACCCCACTTGTTACCTCCTCCCAGTGTGAGAAAGATTCATTGCACTCTCTGAGTATGATTCTGTAACCAACTGTGTATCCATCAGACACATGTGCTATCCAGGCCACGCCTGGTTAGTTTGCTAATCAGAATATCATGGGAAACTTTGTGAAAAGCTTTGCTGAAATTGAGATATATTCTGTTTATAGTATTCCCACTTCCTTGGATTTCAGTTGTTACTGCATTGTTGTCAAGGTGCTTCATATTCTGCTTCAGAATTTACCTGGGATTTCAGGCTAAATGGTCTATAATTCTCCAGTTCCTCCTTTTTGAAGATAGAGACATTAACCTTCCTCCAATCTTCTGGCACTTCACCCATCCACAGTGATTTCAAGAAAATGATAGACTGTGGTTTTGAGATCTCTTCAGCCAGTTCCTTCAGTCTCCTTGGATACAGCTCATCAGGCCCTGGGGATTTCGATTCATTTCAACTTTCAAGCTGAATGCCTGAATATGACTTTTCTCACATATTCTTAACTGGTTTCCTTGGACTAGTCAGTGCATGTAGCACAGACCTGGTGGTGCAGTGCTTAAACTGATTACTGCAGCCAAAACATGAGTTCAATCCTGATGCGGCACAAGGTTGACTCAGCCTTCCATCCTTGCGAGGTTGGTAAAATGAATACCCAGCATGTTGGGAGCAAAATGCTAATGATCTTGTGAACCTCCCAGAGCGTGCACTAAGCACTATGGAGCCGTATATAAGTGTAAATACTATTGCTACATCCCAACCAAACACATCTTTCTGAGTTACTTTTAGGATTATAAATGCAGAGGGATGGGGATGGGGTAGAGGAGCAGCACACATTGCTGGCCATACAAACAAACAAACAAATAACTAAAGACATTCTGCTGTGCTCAAGGGAATCCAGTGATAACCTCGTTTGATGGCTATCTTTTCTTGCCATCAGTTATTACTGATACACATACAGAGTTTTGACAGAGACAGAGTTCCATATTTCATTGCAACTAGAAAATATCCTATCTTGCTTTTCATTGTCATATTTGAATTTCATAGGTTTAAAATTTATCCTCCCCCTTCCCTGCTCCTTTCTCCTTTTTATCTTTTCCTAAAAGTAGCACTCACATATAAGCAAGTGACAACCCAGTGTAGCACATCTCATATTTTGCACCTCCTTTTCCACGGTATGAATACTACTTAAATCTTCACTTCCGCTGACTGCTATTTTGTTTCACTGCTCTGGGTTATATAGTATCAGAGAATGAAATTCGGAATAGAAATGGAAGAATTTGCTTTTTTAGGCTGCACCATTTTTACACTCCTTCAGTCAGAATACTCGAGACCCCTGATGGTTGGGGGTCCTCTGGGTATATCAGTCCTCTGGGCATTTTCACTGAGGTGTAAGAGCCATTTAATTTAGTGTAGCATATATTTGAAAGAGCAGTTGAAAGAGTCATATCAAGAATAATATACATGCTTATTTTAATTTTTCAAATGGGGCATTATAATTTCCTTATTATACATTTTGAAACTCCCCCCCCTGAAAAAAAAGATCATAATAGAGCAGTCTGCAAACAGTGGCACTACTAGGGGGCCATTCAACAATTACGTGAACCTCGAAGGGGGGGAGGGGGTCTGCCATCTGAATTGCAGAAAAAATATGTGGGGTGGGTGGGGGAGGAAGATCAAAATTACATAATCCATTTGGAGCTGTTTCTAACCGACAGTGGGAAACTAAACCTGTGCATAAAAAGAAAGGGTTTTTATTTACAAACCAGGAAAGGGACCTTGGTGTCCTGGTGGACAACTCAATGAAGGTGTCAACCCAGTGTGCCTCAGCAGTGAAAAAAGCAAACTCAATGCTGGGGATCATTAGGAAGGGTATAGAAAATAAGTCAGCAAGTGTCACTTTGCCTCTTTATAAATCTATGGTGAGACCCCATCTGGAATACTGTGTATAGTTCTGGTCGCCATATCTCCAGGAGGATATTATGGAGTTGGAAAAAGTGCAGAGGAGGGCAACCAAAACAATTAGGGGACTGGAACACCTTCCTTACCATCTGAGGCTGCAACGGTTGGGCCTCTTCACTCTTGAACTGCAGCGTCTAAGAGGTGACCTGACTGAAGTTTATAAAATCATGCATGGTGTGGACAAAGTAGATAAGGAAAAACTAGAACTAGGGTACACTCCATGAAACCTTTGGGTGTTAGTTCTCAAACAAATAAAAGAAAGTACTTTTTCACCCAGAGGATTACTGGTCTATGGAACTCCCTGCCAGAAGAAGTGGTGACAGCTGTCAGTCTTGACAGCTTTAAGAAAGGATTAGACAAGTTCATGGAGGACAAGGGTATCAATGGCTATAATTATGGATACCTAAGAACAACCTCCGGGGTGGAGAGATAGGCAGGATATCTCTCAATGCCATTTCCAGGGAATCCTAAGCAGGTGAAGGCATCTCCTTGGGAATACCCTGAAGGAAATGGTGAGCCACTGTGTGAGACAGAATGCTGGACTGGCTGGGCTGTGGCCTGTTCCAGCAAGACTGTTCTTATGTACCTTTGTGCCTTGCTACATGCGGTGAAACTGGAGGGGAAAAACCATGCTTCCTGGTTGCAGGGAGAGCAAGAAGCTAGGCTAGAGCATTGCTTCCTGCTTCAGTACAATTGGCCTGCCCACCCACTTCCCCTGCACACCACCACTGGTTGGTGGTGCAAAATACAGTACTATTTGGTTCAGATCACATAATTTTAAGGGGGTGAGGGGGCCATAGCAAAAAAATATGGCTGAATTACATAGGGGGGAGGGGATCAATTTTCCCCAGAAAAAGAATCATGTAATTGTTGAATGGCCCATAGGTGCCAGCTATTCCATCAGGTGATACCTCACAGACTGTTAGGTCCAGGACTAGGATCTGAGAAATGGGGTTTCAAAATTTCAGTCCAAACAACTGGTGGATTGTGTACACCTACAAATAATAATTTGTTGTTGTTATTGTTGTTGTTGTCATCACCATCGTCATTGTCGTCATCATCCTAAACTGCAGAAAAAGGCAAATTTGATTTTCAGTTACATCAGAAACAGGAAACGTTTTTCTCCAGAGAGTGAACATTGGTGTTTGATAACCTCATAGGTCCCTGGAGCTGCACAGCTGGGTTCCAAAATTCCAGTATAAACATCTGGTGGACTATGTTTACCTTTGATGATGGTGGTTTTTATTGGTTTTACCTTTTGTTTCAACTATCACTTCCTGTATTTACGGTCCCACCTAGCTAAACCTCCAACTAAGTTCCCAGATTCCTGTTGAAAATGAAATGGAACTTAACTCTTTTGGAAGTGCAATACTACACATAATCTCAGAATTTGGAAGAGTTCCTATTTTTGGGCTACAGCCAGCATTTGTTTCTGTGCCTTCATTTCTTTCTCTGCACCATTTGTAGATGGCTTTATTTATTTATTTATTTATTTTTCACGCTTATATACCGCCCACTCAGGTACAACCCAACTCAGGGCGGTTTACATAGCGGACAGTAAATACATAAAAGACACATGATAAAAAAGTTAAAAGTTTAAAAAAAACCCACCCCTTTGCAACAGATAATAATAATTTCATGTCAGAAATTATTCTGGGTTGAAAGGAATTTTGCTAGAGAAACTCTGCTCAGGGGATGCCCGAATGAGGCTCCTTTCATGTCCCCAAGATCTTTTCCCACTGAAGTGGTCCCTAATTATCTACTTGCAATTTCTTGCTTTCTATCTGCTAGGTTGGCAGGAGCTGGGACAGAGACAGGCACTCCATCCATCATGCAGTACCCAGGTTTCAAACTACTGGCTTGCCAACCTTCCAGCTAACAAGGCGAGCTTCTTAACCAATGAGCCACTGCAGCCCCTCTGCAACAGATTACAGGTACAGTATCTGCAATGCAGTTGGTTCCAGGATTTCCTACTACTTCAACAATTGCCCAAGAGGGAATGGTTTTACTCACACCTCTTTGAAATTTTGTCAACTTAAAGACAGCTTCACTCACTGGTTAATCACAGTAAAAGCCTGCCTCTTGCAAAACAATTGGAAACAATACTAATGGCACATTTCCCCCTTATGCTTCTGGTTTTACTTTAAAAAATAATTAATATTACGATCCAGGCCAGAATATGTTTTAAACAAAACACTGGATGGCAGGCTTAAAATCTAAGTCAGGGGTGCCCAAACTTTTTGGGCTGTGGGCCGGTCATGTGGTTCAGGGGGCTGGTCACTATGGCCCAGGGGCTGTATCCAGCCCCCGACACCAATTCATCTGGCCCGCAAACCCCTTGTTGCTCCCGGAAGCAGAAGTAAATCGCACCCATATGGGCACATTTTACTTCCGCTTCCGGGAGAGACGAGGGCTTTGTGGGCCGGATGAATTGGCATTAGGGGCTGGATCTGGGGCCCAGGCCATAGTTTGGGCACCCCTGATCTAGGTAAAACCCAGTGAACTGGATAGTAGGGTAATCCTAGCCTGGAGAAAGCTGAGGCTTCAAAAACATTCCTGAGGGCCTTGTGGGGACCCAGGGCAGCACTTTGCTTACCTGTGCTCTGGAGCATGAACAGATACTGGTTCAGATCAATACATTGCTAGAGAAAATAGGAGATAACCAACTCTTTCTTTCCCTCAATGGTCCCAGTCTAAGTCTCTAACATACCTGCCAGTGGTTGATTACTTTTTAATGTTACTATCAAAGGATTATCAATATGCTTGAAATTTAGATCACAGAACAGTGACCCATAGTGATGCTTGTTTGGGGAACAAAAGGCTTCACTTGGCATTTGAACTATCTCTCCTGACTTTTCTGAGAAGTGCAGTGGCATAATAAAATGGTTCCTATGTTACGCCTTCCTACTTTGCCCAGTTGCCTGTTGCTAGCTTCAGTTTCCCAAGACAAAAGCTATTTTTCTATACCTCCATGGAGTCTTCAGATTGAACTGTAAGGGCTGCTGTGCTATTCATTTGCATGACATTCATAATAAAACTCATTGTTTATGGACCATTTTTGCAACTCCACCATGACTTCTCATAAGCACTTTCTTTCTATTAATTTTCTCTGTCGCATCCCCTTACCTGCAAGGCATTAATATGCCCAGCATGAAAAGCAGCAACAAAAGAAAAAGGCATTATCATGAGCACCAAAGTGTGACATACTAATTTACTTTTTAATATTACTTAACTACCTACCCCTGTTAGAAATCCGCAGTTCACCAAACACACCAGTCACCATTCCAAGACAACTGGTGTTTTATATTTATATTTCATGATTATCATCTCTGCACCAGAATTTTTCAAGGGTATCATTCCCCACCTCCTCTTAGTTCAGCTTTCTAACTGCAGAGCGAGTTCCTGACTTATATCCTGCAGATATACCTCAAGACATCAGATGGGTTGGGAGGGGAGGGGGAACTGTGTTTTTGCTTAAGTGTTTGTTCACATGGTAGGAAGAATAGTCTCAGATCTGTTTGGAAGCACACATTAGGAAAGGAACTAATTATCCCAAGTCAACACCCCTAATTTCTAGCACTTTGATCACATTTCTCTGAATTGGGAATATCAAGAAGAGGAAATGAGACGTGTCATTTGTCAGTTTTAATGAAAGGCTGTCTTCGACACATGTTGAGAAAGAGCCCCCTCCTCCAGTCACACATCCTGAGCAGCCATTGGGGATTATCAGCACACTTTCAAAGCTGGCACAACAGTCAAAGCCTATGGAGATCACAGGAGGCATGCTATGGGTGAAACTCTTCTCTTTGGAAAAGAAGCCTGTAAACTCTACTTATAATATCACCTGTCATAGTAAATAAATTAACCCCCCCCCCAATCTCTGCTGCTGTTCCTCTATGTCCATTTTTATGACCCTCAAAGTGAGTACGAAACAAGAATAGATCAACTCATAGGAGCCTTCAACAAAAATATCTCATCCTAAATGAATAAGCTTTAGGAGAACAACAGTATAATAATAAAGTCAGCAAAGGCAAAAGAGTTCTTCTGGCTGGGCCTTGATATTAACTTTTTCCTATGCTAGCAATACCAGATACAAGCAGGAGGCAAGGAAAACAGATGCCTTTTAAGTTGGGGTTAGCATGTTTATGTGTAACATGACTCCTATCAAAATGAGTCTCACAGCTCACAGATAATAGATGTTGTTATTCAGTCACACAGTCAGGTCCGACCCCATGTACCACAGTATGCCAGGCTCCTCTGTCACCCAAAACTGTCCAGACTCTGCTCAGGACAACTGCGTCAACGTTGCTGTCTAACCATCTCATCCTCTGACTGGAGTTCGGCTGGCCTATTCTCCTTTTGCCTTCAATCCTTTCTAGCATCAAGGCCTTCTCCAGTCCTCTCTTCTCATTTAGTGGCCAAAATATTTCAGTATTTGTCCTTCCAAGAAGCAAAGGGTTGATTTCATTCAGGATGGACCAATTTGATCTCCTTGTAGTCCCAGAGACTCTCAAAATTCTTCTCCAGCACCACAGTTCAAAGTCATCTAGGTGATAGTTAGATGTTGTTAATTGCAGTCCAGGACAAAGTCTTTGTTATACTCATAATGATACTTCAGATGATTCCTCTTTCTTCTCCTCATAATGATACTTCAGATGATTCCTCTTTCTTCTCCTCTTAGGTTGATCTCCAAAGACAAAACTTTAACTAGGGACGGGAACCTTACCTTCACAATTCTATGAGTTGTTTTCAAGCCTTTATTGTCAAGAGAAGTACTGCCATAACAGCAATCCTATTCTGGAGTTTCATGCACACACTGGAAAATTGCAAGTGGTGAACAAGCTGTCTTTTATAACTGCTTGTCCTCTGCTTGTGAATTTCTCATTGAGGAATTGCTGGTAAGCTTTCCTGGATGGAACCTCAGGGCATTATGGTGCTCTGTTTGAATTACGCTATAATTACAATGTAGCTTAGATGTGTAGCCTCTCCAGGAAGGTACAGTATTTGCCTTGTTGATGTTGTTGTTATTTAAGTTCTCGACTGATTAAGAAGATTAAAGCCTTGTGTTAAGCACACTAGTTGAAAAGTGTAGTGCTTACATATCTTCCCACTGTTTCTTTAATATCTTTCCAGCAAGTTAATGACAGGCAGTGTGCTCAGAAAACTGGTAATGATCTGAAAGTTCTTTCTGTTGCATATTTTTCATTGTGATTTAGGGAGATTTTTTTAACTGACAAAATTATAGCATGGAAAGAGGAGGATGGGGACAAGGATTGAAACAAGAACAGCAAACTCGTAATTAGAACCTAGTATATTACCAGCACAATATTGCAGTTAAGAGGTGCATGAGTGGCAATTTAAGCAGGTGATTTCTTCTTTTACATTCACATAATTTTGAACTGGTGCCTGTTCACTTAACAGAAGTAAAGGAAATTTAACAGCCCAAAGAAAGTTCACAAACAAAGGCTTTGTTAATAGCATAGTAACAAATGAGTTAGCTTGATCAAATTAAAGATCTAATTAGTATTACACAGAACTTTGATAAATTAATTGTAGATAATAATTCCCCACCAATACTTCTCTCACTCCCTAAAGAAGGTGTGTGTATTTAAGACAGGCATTCCCAACCTAACGCCCACTAGCCAGATCTGGCCCATGACACCATTTCATGTGGCGGCCCCACCCCTCCAAGGGCATTGAAGAAACAATATGGTCACCCATTTGAAGCTGTTCGGAAAAATGGCCACCCCCGTCGTGCAGTCAGGACAAAATGACCATCTGGCCCTGGAAGTTAACTGAGAGAGCGTGACCCGGCCTCTGGCTTGAAAAGATTGGGAACCCCTGATTTAAAATATCACTTCTTGGATTTTGGGCCTGAAAAATGTCTAAACCTGCTATTCAGGTACTGTATTAGGAATCTGTCTGTATTTGCTATGGGTAGAGAGGAGCTCTGCTTCCTTCATTTCTAGTTTCATCACACCCCCACAAGTAGTAGGTGAGGTATCTGAAGTAATTGTAATTTGTGATATTTCTGTAACTTGTAATTTGTGATATTGCAGTATAGCATTGTGATGTGGTACTGTTCGTGAATCTGTATACTGAATTTTGTTTATTGAATTTTGCATTGTATTTTTGACTTTCAGTATTAAATTGTATGTTGTGGAATATTGTATTACTGTACTCATTGTATATTGCATTATTGTATATTGTATTTATTGTCCGCTATGTAAACCACCCTAAGTCGGGTTCACCTGAGTGGGCAGTATAAAAATGTGAAAATTAAATTAAATTAAATTAAATGCTCTCATGCAAGTTGTGACCCTGGAAAAGAAAAATTCTGTTTCATATGGAGAGTGTCCATTTCTGCCTTGTTTTAAGCTAGAAATGGAGAGGTGGCAAGAGTTGTATTCATGTTCAATACAAATAAATTTCAAACCCCTGACCTGAGCTTTAGTTTGCCTTTGGCAGTGATTCAGCAGAATTCTTGATTATTTTATTTATGTAGATTTATATTTATACCCTGCCCTTTTGATGCTAGCACCACTTAGGGTGACTTACAATATATCTTCTGCCCTCCCAGGCCCCAAGAGGCTGAGGGCTAGAGTTTCAGAAAAGCAAAAAGCTAGATGACTTATTCCACTGTGGACTTTCATTGATTTTTGCCTGAAGAAAAAAAAAGATTATAATCCATGAAAACTGGTTTTTGCTTTACCTTTTCTTCTGTTTTTGTGTTTGCCTATAATCTTTATTTAATAATCTAACCAAGGAGATTAAACAGGCTTTTAATAGCACATAACAATAACGATGTGATAAAATTCCATATTATTTTAGGATTTCCTGATCAGCAGCTTGGAGATGTTAGCTAATTTTAAACTGATTCACACATATAGTATAAAATCTCCTCCCTCCTCCTTTGCCTGCCTTTTGTATACACTTAGTTTAAGATTTTATCGCTTGTTGCAGTGCTGGTAAGAAAGAAAGAACAAGGACCAAGCCGGGGAAATATTCTCATGTTCCAGAGCATTTAAAGGGACCCCCAGTCTTGCCTCCCGATTTTTTGTGCCTTGTGCAATGGTGAAAGCAAACTAGTCATCTGATTGCTATAGATCCGTGAGGGCAAACCTTGGCACTCCAGATGTTCTTGGACTTCAATTCCCAGAAGCCCAAGCACCCTGCAAATCCACACAAATGGGTTTACTGCAATTCATCTGGCCTACACTGCCCGCGTCGCTCCTGCCAAGGTTCGCCATCACGGCTATAGATCTCAGTTTATTGCCACAACATTGGATCGTATCAAAGACCTGAATGAGTTTCTCTTCAGAATGCCTGTAAAATGAATGGCTGCCCCAATAGCACAGAGGGTAGAGTGCAGCAGTCAAGGGAAACAACCTGCAGTGTTTTTGTTCCTAGCCACAATGCTGCCCGAATAGGCACTTGCTACCCTTTTCTCCCATTGCCTTCACATTGAGAGAGACAGAATCCAGGCCCTCGATGCTCCAGCACTTGGCTTCCCCTAATACAGTGTAATTATTGCTGCTATAAGGCAAAAGTCCCCTTTTGTTGACAACTGGGAAAGTGCTTAAGGTGATGATATTGTTCTGCTTGGGTGGCCTGTGCCTGAAGGTAATCCTTCAAAAGCAGCTGCTTTAAGTGTTAGTTAAATAGTACCTAGGGATTCGCTTGACACAGGTGTCATGTTTAATCTTATTCATATATCAATAAAACCGGTACCATATGTGCAGGACAGTTGGCAGTCCTGAACCTCTGAGACAATCAATATTTCCATTAACAGACTCATCTTCTCTGGTCAGATCCCACTGCAATGTTCTTCATTCCACAGCCCTTTGTTTTTCCAATAGATTCTACAAATGGTTACTCTCGAGAGAATACAGTGCAGACGCTGATATCAATTTTTCAGAGACCTTGCTCTGCAAAATCTCATAAATATCACATGCGGATTGGAGGCAAAGAGATTCTTAAATACTATGATTTTTTTATAACAGTATTTTTACTCCAGTATCAGTCCCATATCCTGGCTGAGACTTGTTGAATCAATGGGGCTTGACTCACTATTTGATAGCTGACTCAACACTTTCAGTGGTCTGTTTCCAACAGTTAGTCCCAGTAGAACAGAGCCATTGAAGCAACTGCTGAATGGTGAGGCAAGTCCCACTGATTCAATAGGTCTCAGCTAAGCTGAGACTGCTTTGGTCACCTTGATGGATGGCCTTCCCTTGGAATTGGCTAAAGGGAGTAAAGGTAAAGGTTACCCTTGCTTGAAAGCCAGTTGTATCTGACTCTAGGGTTCAGTGATCATCTCTGTTTCATAGTCGAAGAGCCAGCACTGTCTGCTTCTGCAGATATTACTGTGGTCATGTGGCAGACATGACTAGACACCGGAGCACTTGGAACACTGTTTACCTTCCCACCCAGGTGGTCCCTATTTAATTATTTGCAATTTCTTGCTTTCGAACTGCTAGGTTGATAGGAGCTGGGACAAAGATGGGAGCTCATTCCGTCCTGCAGTACTCGGGAATCGAACTGCTGACCTCTACCTCCCAGTCAGTGTCTTAGCTACTTGAGCCACTGCAATCCCAGCTAAAAGGAGCACAATCTTATTAGTTCACCTGGTCCTTTCAGCAGCGTTCGGTATCATCAGATTGCCTGTCTTGATTAGGTATTGGAGACACCATATTACATTGCTTCTTGTTAAGATGTACACAGAAGTGGTATTGTTAAAATGTACACAGAAGCATGGCCTTTGGCCTGTGATATCCTTTCCAGTTCCACATCTATATTGTATATTGTATATGAAGCCACTGGGAGGGGTCATCCAAAGCTCTGGAGTGAGGTGTTTCTGTACCAATATTTTGATGACTCCCATCTCTACTGCTCCTTTTTACATAAAAATGAGGAAGCAGTCAGGACCATTAAATGTCATCTCAGTTTGATGACAGGCTGGATGGAGAACAAACTGAAATTATTTGCACGTATATATTGTGTGCTGTCAGGTTAGTTCTGACTTATGGAGACCTTTTCCAGGGTTTTCTAGGTATAGAACATACAGAAATAGTTCACTATCCCCATCTTCTGCTGTGTGTGTGTGTGCGCGCGTGTGGGATAGTGCAGCTTGCCCTTGATCTCACAGGCTGATTCCTCTCCCACAGACACCATGGGGAATTAAACCACCAGCCCCTGGCTCTGCAGCAAGACATCTAAACTACTAAACTGGATTTAGAGTTTACACATTCCATCAAATATGTTTCCATGGGGAGCTGAGCAGTGTTAGCTGAGATGAAGAGCTGTGTAAGAGGAAGAACTAAGTAACAGCTGATCTATTGTTTCAATTAAAACATCCTGAATGTATTGGCTAGACACAATGTTGCCACCTGAACTGTTATCTTCTGTTTTGTACTGTGAATAATTTCATGATGTGTCTTCCTTCATTAATTTTAGTGTTTGGAGAAAAGAGAGAGTCTGGCCAGGTTATCCTGCTATGGTAATAGAGTAGGCCACACTGCTAGCGACTCAACACCAATTGTCAGGCGGCGGTTAACTAACCTGACAACCCTGAGGACTAACAGCTTTGGATGCTGAAGTCCACAGGGAAGGGTGATGGTCCCCAAGTGGATTAAATCCCATTTGAATCCATCTTGATGGAGGGCAGCAGCTTCATCAATACTGGCCTGGGGCTGAGGAGGATTTGGTGTGCCAAGAGGGCTTAGGACCAGAAATGACTCATGAAACTGCATCAGTGATACAGGTGTCATGTTGTGATGTGGAAAGCAGATGAAAGGCCACTGCATTATATTCTCAGGACAGTCTTCTGATAGCCATGACGATCACCTATATTCGGATTCAGATATGGCAGAAGAAGAAGGAGAAAAGAGGAATTTGATACATTGGAAAGATTGCTGGATAATCAAAAAATGTTACTTTAAGAGGAAATTAGGAAAAAGTTTTAGAGGAACAAGGCCCAGCTTTTTTTTTTAATTCCAAGTTAGGAACATAAGTAACTGCTTTGCTAGGAAAAATATGGGAGGCTGAGAAAAAAAATAGTGTTTGAATAAATAATAATAAGAAACTATATGGCAGGTGAGTGATAAGGCAGGTTTATTTATTGTTAGCAGATTTGGATACTACTTTGTAAAGCTGTGTGAGAAAATAGAATATTAGTTTAGTACAGGAGTTCCCAGTCTTTTCAAGCCAGGGGATGGGTCATGCTCTCTCAGTCAGCTTTGAGGGCTGGACAGCCATTTTACACTGCCTGCATGATGGGGTGGCCATTTTATCCCAACATCTTCAAAGGGGTGGCCATTTTGTTTCTTGAATGCCCTTGGAAGGATGTGGGGCCACATGAATGTATGAGTTTGCCAAAGAGTTTTTTTTTTAAAAAAACAATATTTTCAGTGATATCTTACATTTTATAAATGAGCAATTATGTATTTAAAAAAGTTGGATAAACATTAGATATATAATCCAAGTAATGCAATTTTTTTACAAGTATATCAGTCCTTTCGTTAATATTATTTTTTAAGTGTTTGGCATACTATACTTAATGATGAGTTAGGTAGTAACATACTAATGTATCCTGAAATAACTACATTGAATTATATGAAAGACTTTGTTAATTGGGAACTCAGGACATGTTACATGGAACATCCAGCTCTATGCTTCAACAAAACAGGTGGAAAGGTCAGAATTGGTCTCAAGTCTTCTATAGCTAAGATGGCTACAATGACAACTGGAAAGAAAGTGCTGGTTTAATTATACCTGGAATATTGCCCTCTTAACTAAAGTTAAATATTTTCAGAGGATGTGAAGAAATTATTTGCAAGGTACACATAAATGTTATGGACAGGCAACATATTTATGTTATGTTTAGAAATGAGAAAGTAATATTGGAATATACCCTTCTGCTTTTTTTTTGTTGTTGTTCAGTCACACAGTCGATTCCGACCCTTTGAGACCCCATGGACCATTTCTCTTCAGACACCTCTGTCTCCACCATCCTCCTCAGCCTGTCCAGCTGTGTGCCCATTGCATCCACAATACCATCTAGCCATCTCATCTTTGGACACCCCCTTCTTCTCTTGCCCTCCACCTTTCGCAGCATCAAGGCCTTATCAAGTGAGTCCTCCCTTCTCATTTGATGTCCAAAGTACTTTAGCTTCATCTTCATTATTTGTCCCTACAATGAATTATATGAACAGTCAGGGTTGATTTCTTCTAATATTGACCTATTTGTTCTCTTTGCTGTCCAGGGGACTCTCAGGACTCTCCTCCAACACCACATCTCAAAGGCATCTATTCTTCTGCACTTAGCATTCCTAATGATCCACCTCTCACACCCATACATTACCACCGGGAATACCATTGGTTTGACTATGCAAATTTTTGTTTTCAAGGTGCTGTCTCTGCTTTTCATTATATTCCCCAGGTTTCTCATTGCTTGTCTCCCCATAATCAGTCATCTTTTTATTTCATGGCTACAGTCACCATCTGCAGTGATCTTTGGAAAGTAAAATCTGTCACTGCTTCTACTTCTTCCCCATCTATTTTCCAGGAACTGATCGGACCTATTGCCATTATCTTGGTTTTCTTGATATTATGTCTCAAGCCAGCTTTTCCACTCTCCTCTTTCAACCCAGTCAAAAGGTTCTTTAGGTCTTCCTCACTTTCTGCCATTAGGGAATTCTGCCATTTAGGAATTGTTATATATATTACAGTTTGAGATAATATCTTTAAAAGGGTATTTCCATGGAGAACCAAGCAGTGCAAGATAAAGGGATGGAAACACTATAATAATAATTGTGTCCCTTCTTGTCAGTTCTAACTTACAATGATTCTTTCCAGGGTTTTCTAGGTAGAGAACACACAGAAGTGGTTTCCCATTTCCTTCTTCTGGGAGGCATCCTAGGATTGTATAGCTTGCCCAAGGCCACACAGGAGGTACAGTGGGGGAACTGAACTCCCAACCTTTGACTCCACAGCCAGGTGGCAAACTATACAAAAGCAGTTGAAACTATTGTGCCAATAAAATGTGAAAATATATTATCCAGATAGTCTATATTGATGACTTTTACATGGTTTGACCCAGTCAAAGATAAACCCTTCCAAGTCACTTAGAATTCCACTTAGAATTATGTGAGCCAGGGAAAGCCGACAGCTTCAGCAAGATAGCAAAAACAGCAGCTTCCTGGGTGATGTAAGGGTTGGCCTAGTAGTCAATCTCAACTGGGGGCAGAGAAGAAGACACCATTGTGTGTTTTGTCTCAAAATGATTTTGATATACTTCCATCTGGATTCCTGTACTGAGCAGGAATTTGGACTTGATAGCCTCACATGCTCTTTCAACTCCATTATTCTATGATTCTGTGAATTCATCTGTACCTACAGAACAGTCAGGGAACAAAATTAGCTCATGCTTGCCATGCAATAGGCAAATGTGTGTGATTTTGAGGTTATATGACTATTTCCATGTTAAAATGAGAATCAGGCAACAGTTATAGTGTAACACCCTTGGGTGCTATCTATCTATCTATCTGTCTATCTGTCTATCTATCTATCCATCTATCCATCTATCCATCTATCTATCTATCCATCTATCCACCCATCTATCTAATACTGCAAACACAAATTATCCAAAATGCTTTTTTCTATATATGCTTACAACAGCAAAGTGATATACGTATAATAAAACTGGATGTTTCAATTTGCACACCCTGAGTTCTTTTTGCACTAGAGCAGTAGTTACATGAAGAATTTAAGAAGAATTCAAATGTCTCATTGACATTGAGAGGGTCATGGCTGACCAGCTACAGTTGTTTCTGTATGAAACCAACTGCTTGGATCAATTTCAGTTGGACTTTAGACCTTGTCATGATACCAAAACTGCTCTGGTTGCGTTACATGATGAACTTCTCTGGGAAGCTGACAGGGGAGTTTTATCTCTCCTGGTGCTCCTGGATCTTTTGATTCCATTGACTATGGTATCTTAATGGGAAAACTGTTGAGGATAGGGGTTTGAGGCACTGTTTTACTGTGACTTCGCTCCTTCCTTGGTGATCTCACCCAGAGAGTCCAGCTTGGAGAGTTTCTGTCTGCTCTGTGGGCCCTTTAATGTGGCATTGCTCAGAATCAATTATCTCCTCATTGCTATTCAATTCGTATGTTAAGACACTGGAAAGGATTATCCAGAAATTTGGAGTGTGGTGTCACCAATATGTGGATTACACCCATCTCTATTTCTCCTTTTCATCTTCTGCAGTGGATATGGTCTGGTGCCTTGATGATTGCCTGGCCGCAGTACTGGAATGGACCAAAGCTAACAAGATGAGACTGAACCCTGACAAGATGGAGATTCTGGTGTTGGAGGGTACGTCTGCCTGACTAGGTGAGTTGGCCACTAGGCTGAATGGGATTGCTTGCCCTCCTAGGGACCAGGTACACAATATAGGGGTCATATTTGATCCTCATTTGACCCTTAAAGGACAAATTGCAGCAATGAACAAAGCTACTTTTCCCCAACTGTACCAAATAGCTCAGTGGCATCCCTACTTGGACAGGCAGCCTCTCTTAACATTAGTTATCTCATTGATAATATCATGCATTGATTACTGTAAGGCTCTCTATGTGGGGCTTTCCGTGTTCCTGATATAGAAACTTCAATGGGTGCAACATTCAGCAGCCAAACTGATTACTGGAGTGTGAAATGCAGGGCTGCATTGGCTACCTGTTCCTTCCTGTATCAGATACAAGGTGTCAGTTCTAACTTTTAAGGCCCAAAACTGTTTGGGACCTTGTGACCTGGTGGAATGTCTTCCCCTTAGAATCAGCCCACAACACCTGTTCCTCTCAGATGGCACAGCTCCAGGAATTGATCCCAAGATTAGCAAGAAAGGCTTTGACTCATATAAAAGTCTTCTCAGTGGCAGCACCAACTTTCTGTATCTCTCTACCAGTTGAGCTATGCAATGTTCTTTCTCTATCAATTAAAAAAAAACAACAACCAAAAATGTTCCTCCTTAAAGAGGCTTTTAAGGATATACTGGCAACACCCGAGCAATACATTTTGGTTAACTTTTTCAGTTGCCAATATGTTTTCTTTGTCTTGGGATGATTTTTCATTTGTTTTTTCTTAATGGGGGGTGTTATTATTTATGTTCTTGTTAATATTTATAATGTATTCAATTTGGTTAATTTTTATTGTAAAGATTTTTCAATATGTTGTAAGCCACCCAGAGTTGGATAATATCCCAGATGGGCAGGATATAAATGTAATGAATGAATGAATGAAAAGTCCAAGAAGTATTTATCAACTTAGGTAAGACCAGTGGTGGGCCCCAGCAGGTTCGGACAGGTTTGGGAGAACCGGTAGTAAAACTGGCTGGCCTCGCCCCCTGCCCTGCCCACCTCCTCCTCCTCCTCTCATCCCACTCCAGACACGACTCCAACATCCTTGCTGCTGGGTCCGGGCACCCAGAGTGGGGTGAGGCTGAGCAAGCAGTTACTCTACAGGAGTTACTCTTTAAAGGAAAATTAGAGCATCAAAGTGTAATTGCTAACTAATGGTCTGATGAAGTGGACTCAATCCACAAAAGCTCACATTAAAATACAGCAGTTTAACCATGCCCACCCAGTCATCTGGCCATGCCCAAAGAGTTGGCCATACCCACAGAGTTGGCCACACCCACAGAGTTGGCCATGCCCACAGTGTGGTAGTAAAAAAAATTGAAGCCCACCACTGAGTAAGACATACACAATGTAGAAGAATCAGCTCCACATATGCAGTCTCTGAATCTTAAACCAACATTGTAAGGACCCTTTCTTTCTCCAACGGAACAGCAACTCTTGCCTCTCCAGCTTTTTAAACTCAATTCCTGAAATCCCTTCTTAGGATTTCCCCACCCATTGGGCTGAGCCAAAAAATGCATAGGAGTTACTGTACAACAGCTCTCTGGAGATTTTTGCCCTTTTCTGCTCTTATGTGAACACATTGAGGTGAGCATGCTATACCCTGCCATCACTGTGAAAATGACAGTCTGAAAAGATGGCATGAACTTAATTTGGGCGGCCTCTCTATATGAGCTTAAGCAACAACTGAATAGGGTGAAAATATGTTTTTGGTCATCCTTGGGTGGGTATTTTTGTGTCCAAACGCTATTGACACTTCAAAAGTCAAGCCACACTTTGAAGGAAGTGTGGCTATTTCAAAGGTGCACATTTCAGAGAAGTGTCAGAGCGCCAAATTGTCTGTAGTGGAGCTTTGATGGTTTCCCCAGAAGCTGCCTAAATGTATTTTGTTTCTGTAACTGTAAAATCTTTGTATATAAGGGGCCACCCCTGCTACATAGCCCCAGTCCGATTTCTGAGCCAAATAAAGTGTTCCTGAGTTTAAACTGACTATTGCTGGTTAAAGTACTTTTTGTTGCGGACTCAATTACTTTTGTTTATGAACAGAAATTGTCCACACATCTGTTATTCTTCTAGTTTCTCTCATTCTCGATTTCTTATGTACTGAGGACCTAGGTTACCATGTCAGTTCCCTTTCTGAATGCAGTTTTGGCTCATGTCTGCCATTGTTCCAGCTTCTCAGGGTGAGTTTAAGGGATATTGCTTGAGCTATGACTCATATTTGGGTCTCAGAAGTTTGGATCCACCACCTATGTGGCTGGTGGTGGTGAGGGAGAGGGGTGGTAAGCAACTCAGTACCCTGTAGAAGTTTTAGATATTAACTCCCATAATCCTTGACTTCTAACCATACTACAGAAGGCTTTTGTGAGTTGTATTCCAAAACATCTGGAAGGCTTCAGATTGCTTCCATTTGATTTGGACATTATGACCACACAGCATGGCGGCATTAAGATTAGACAACATGGCAAGCCTTTTCCAGTTACATTTTTTGCTACCTCTGGGGATGACTCATGTATCTTTTGTACTAGACTAGGAAGGTTGGCTCTTTAGACAAGAGTATTCACCCTGTGGTGTAAATATACTGTTGTTTCTATTGTTGCAATTGCATGACTTTAATCACTGACCATCACAAGTCTCATGGTGAACACTTTGAGGATTGCTTCAGTTTTCAAAAAGCATAGGAGAGTATTCTGAGTGGAAGAATATTTATTCACAGATGAGCTTCTGGGATGGAAGCCATCAGGGGATAAGTTATCCAACAACTCGAATCACTAATTCATTCAGATGGACGGATTTAACACTCCCAAATGAAGCATTAATGCAAGAACAATCCCTTACAACATCCTCAATGTAAATAGTTTTCTTTGCTCCCCAGCACAGGAAAAGATTAATGGGTGGCATCTCACACATGAAGGCAAGAGTTTAAAAATGTGTGGGCCATGGTGTTATCGCAGTAATAGTCTGTACACATAAACACTGGCAGGCTCTGGATCCATTTGGGATGGTATTTAAGGGGACCACACAACACAAAATGCACCGCCATCTAACCAGTCTGTGATATTTCCAAGGGCCATTTTCTCTTTCCAGCTGGAGTAGGAAAGGGAGATTTGGTGGCCGAGGTTAAGCCACTCAGTTATTTGTTATGATGAACTCTCCAAAAGGAAGAGATTAAAACCAAACCCTAAATGTTTCTGTGACAAATGTTGACTGTCAGCCCTTTTAGATTGATAGCACTTCTGCTTGCCTTCCAAAAGCTTTTAGTTCTATGGCAGAGGTTAACAGGAGCCTGCCCATTGGCTGCTGGCTTTATGGTTTTAGCACTGGCCAGAGAGTAATGCAAAGTTTCAGTAATGAATAATAGCACTTTTAGCTCCCTATCATCATTTGTCCAACATCCATTATTGTCCTGAGAGAACAATCTCCAAGATATAAATGGTTCTGGCAGCTGGTGTGTCAGCATTTCACACCTCCACAGCTGCTCAGCTGGAGGGATGGGAAGGGTCAGTCCATAATAGGAAGGCCTAAACTGTCCTTTCTCACAGCTTTAACCCAAGACACCATCTTTGGGGGGGGGTACATGTGCTGTGTGCAAGCTAGAGATGTCTCTTTTGTATGGCAGACTCAGAGGTGCCTAATGGTTAAGGGTGTCTAGCCAAGGAGAAGAAAATAGATGCAACACCACAGATTGAATGGCTGGATTAGTTTACTGGAAGCATGGGGTTTAAAAAACTGATCTTAATCAAATATTCTTGCTGAGAAACAAGGTTTCAAATATGCATTAGGATATTGTGAGCATTTTTCAGCTCAAGCAATGCATTAGGTGTGATTTTCCAGTGAAACAAAATCATTTTTCTGCTCTTATAGGATGAGATGAGATGTTATAATCCTAAAATTGCCATCAAACGTCAAAGGAAAGAAATTTAATAAATGCCATAGTCAAATGTAAAGGCCAGAATCTTGTTAAAATATTTGAATGTGTAATGTTAATCAAACAAATGATTTGTACTGTTTGGCAGGGTGTCTGTTTCAGAACCAGTCGCATGACAGATGCCCTACTACAAATGTGTAAGCTGTGTGCATAATTCATGTTGTATATCCAGAAATTTCAGTAGAACTCTGGCCTTAAGCTTTCACCCAACAGAAAAGTATGACATGAAAATGAAGGAAGTGATAAGACAAGACAAAATCCCAAAATTCATACTTCTGATTTTGACTCTGGAGGGGCCAACAGAGCAATGAGGACGATGATAGAGAAATGTCCACATAGGTAGGAAGTACATCAGAATTATGAATTACAAGAAAATCTAGGGGTCTCTGTATGGTAGGTTTCGCTCTTCTGCAGGGAGCTGGAATCAATTCCGTTTGGCTTCCTTCTTGCTCTAGAGTTATATGATCCATTTCATTTTGGCTTTACCCTTAGTTCCCTTCATGGCTAAAATGTGGCATCCAAAACCCCTCTTTAAATTAGAATTTGGACCCACGACTGAACAATGTCTTTTACTTCCAAACCAGATACTAGAAGACATGAGAAGTGAACCCAACAGCAAGCATGAAAAAGAAGACCCCCATGACTGAAATCTTTGCTTGTCAGTAGGAACAAATGGTGTTCAAAAGCTTCTGCGTCTGGAGAAGGCATATTAAAAAGCCAGATTTTCCCATCACTCACCTGACCCTCATTCATTGGTTCTAGTAGAACCTTCTGAGGCCCCATTATGTCCTGGGTCTCCCAAGTTCCGGCCCAAGACTCTGATCACTTCACTATAATCACACTGATCTCATGGTTCCATGTCTCTTTCTGCTGTGCCTTAGGCTATGCTCATGTAAAGGACCCCTAAGTAAGGACCCAGGAGTCAGGCAATGGTGATGGTAGAGTGTGTGTCAGGCCTGGAATATGGGGTGCAGCAGGATGATGGAGTTGTAATTTTTATAGCCAACCCAGCTGCAGATGCTTTCTCTTTTCGTTCCAGGAACTGAGGTGTGGATCATATATTTAGGAATGACATCAACAATAGAAAATAGAAACACATGCAGAAAGAGCTGCTTCCCATACCATGCTTTCTTGGATATCAGCACTCAAGAACAAAGTCAGGGAGCGTTATCTTATTCATGAAGAGTACATTAATGCTTTAGGCATATGTTTCCAAAGGATACTTGGCTGGGCAAAGATGAAGCTGTTGCTCAGGAATATTTTATACAGAAAAAACTTGTTGAATAATGCATGAATGCCTATTATATTTTACAGGTCACGTAAGGCCTTCTTACCTATGTATAAAATGTCTATTCTAAAGTTATCTGGCTCACATATGTGTGTACTAAAAAGCCCGATAAAAAGTAAGAAGTTAAGCAAAATTGGCATACAATGAAGAAGGGGGTCACTGAGTATTGTGACAACATGTTTGTTAGGATTATTAGCATTAGTTCTACTTGCCTAATGTCACAGCCTACCACTGAACTTGTGACTATTGAAGGAAATAACCACCCTGGAAAAAAATACTGGGGCAAAGGAGAAACCTATAGATTTATGAAAGCTATTCAAGGATAGAGCAGGAGGAAAAATAATTTCGAATTTAGCTACAGAAGACTGTGAATACTGCAGTGGCTTAGTAGTTAAGACACTGAACTTGATGAATGGAAGGTCAACAGATCAGCAGTTCAAGAGCCCAGTACTGCATGACCGAGTGAGCATCCATCTCTGTCCCAGCTTATTTATTTATTTTTCACGCTTATATACCGCCCACTCAGGTACAACCCAACTCAGGGCGGTTTACATAGCAGACAGTAAATACATAAAAGACACATGATAAAACAAAGTTAAAAGTTAAAAACCCCACCCCTAAAAGGTGCGCACGAACCGAAGGGACCTTGGGGGAAGGCACACTTCTCTATACCAACCACCCAACGGTACCCCCATCCCCACCCACACCCCAAACTTGGCCCGCCAGCCAGTTCTTTAGTTCCTTCCTAAAGGGCAACAACTCCATCTGGAGATGCAGTTCCACAGGCAGGAGGTTCCAAAGGGCCAGTGCGGACAAGGAGAAGGCCCTCCTCCTTGTGCCAGAGAGGCGAGCCCCCCTGGCTGATGGCACAATTAGAGAGCCCCTCCGGTTCACTCTGGTTGGACGGACAGACGTCCTTAGGGCGATGCGGTCTCTAAGATACCCTGGCCCACTACCATGTAGGGCTTTAAAGGTCAAAACCAGCACCTTGAATTGCACCCGGAGACAAACTGGTAACCAGTGCAGCCCCCGAAGCAGTGGTGAGGCATGGGCATAACGTCCACACCCCATCACCACCCGGGCCGCGGCATTCTGGACCAGCTGCAGCCTCCGAATGGTCATCAAGGGCAGCCCCATGTAGAGCGCATTACAGTAGTCTAGTCTGGAGGTCACCAGAGTGTGAGTGACCATGAGCAAAGAGTCCCGGTCCAGGAGCAGGTGCAACTGGCGAATCACCCGAAGTTGGGCGAAGGCCCTCCTGGCCACAGCCGCCACCTGTTCTTCTAGCAGCAGCTGCGAATCCAGGAGGACCCCCAAGTTGTGCACTGGGTTGGTCTGGGGCAAAACAGCCCCGTCCAAAACCAAAGATGGTAGCTCCCGGGATAACGCAGGACCCCCTATCCATAGCCACTCAGTCTTGCTAGGATTCAGCTGTAGCCCATTTGGCCCCATCCAGAACTCAACAGCCTCCAGACAGCTGGAAAGGACTTTGACTGCATCACTGGGGTCCCCATGGGCCAAGATGTACAACTGTGTGTCATCCGCGTACTGGTGGTACCGCACCCCGTGGGAATGGATGATCTCACCCAGCGGCTTCATGTAGATGTTAAATAGGAGAGGAGAGAGTACCGAGCCCTGCGGCACCCCATATTTTAGGGGCCTAGGACTCGACCTCTCACTCTCCAACCACACCAACTGGGTCCGGCCCCTCAGTAATGAGGAAAACCAGGACCACACCGTGCCCTGGATCCCCAATCCTCAGAGCCGTTCCACAAGGATACCGTGATCAACAGTATCAAAGACTGCTGAGAGGTCAAGAAGAGCAAGGACGGACGGATGACTGCCATCCCGCTCTCGCCAGAGATCATCCATCAGCGCGACCAATGCAGTCTCAGTACCATATCCAGGTCTGAATCCTGACTGGAATGGGTCCAGATATTCCGCTTCATCCAGTACCCCCTGCAGCTGATGTGCCACTGCCTTCTCCAGAACCTCCCCCCAAAAAGGAAGGTTGGAGACAGGTCTGTAGTTGGTTAGGATTGCTGGATCGATGGATGGCTTCTTCAGGATGGGGCGCACAAGAGCATGTTTCAGCAGTGCAGGAAACATCCCCTCTCGAAAAGACGCGTTAATTATAGCCCCGACCCAGCCACCTGTCACTGTCTTAGAGGCTTTTACCAGCCAGGCGGGACAGAGATCCAATGGACAATTAGTGGCACGGACCGCCGCAAGGAGCCTGTCCACTTCATCCGGGGCAACTGGATCAAATTGATCCCAGGTAACACCGCAAGACTGCGCACTGGCTCCCCCTGGACCCTCCCCATCCACGCCAAGTTTGAACCCTGAGCGAATCCGATCGATTTTCTCCACCAGATGGTCAGCAAAGTCCTCAGCCGATCCCTTCCAACCAGGCACAGGCCCTACTCTACCCAGGAGGGACCTGGTCACACGAAACAGGGTGGCTGGGTGATTATCAGGGGAGGCAATAAGGGAGGTGAAGTACTGCCTCCTCACCACCTCCATCACCACTAGGTAGGCCCTAATAGCGGCTCTAGCTAGTGTCCAATCGGAATCGCTCTGGGTCTTCACCCAGCAGCGCTCAAGGCGTCTCTTTGCCCATTTGAGCTCCCATAGTTCTTCAGTGAACCACGGGGATGACCTAGCTCCACGGGCTCTGAGAGGCCGTAGTGGAGTGATTACATCCAAGGCAGATGTCGTCGACCCATACCACAGGTCAACAAGTGCCTCAGGTGAATCGTGTCGCCGATCCAGAGGAAATTCCCCCAGTTCCCTCTGGAATCCATCCGGATCCATCAGTTGCCGGTGGCGGGCCACTTTAATCGACCCTGCCTCCTTACGATGAAGTGTCGCCCCCAGAAAGTCTAGAGCCACCAGATAGTGATATGACCATGGCAAAGGTGTTATGTCTAGCTTCTGTAAACTCAGATCACTCGGCCACCGCCCTGACAAAAAGACTAAATCTGGCGTGTGGCCACTGCCCCTGGTCGGGCCCTGAATTACCTGAGCCAGGTCCATAGCTGCCAAGGAAGCCATGAACTCCTGTGCCACCTCGGAACCAGATCCCAGTGAAGGCAAATTGAAGTCCCCCAAAACCATCAGTCTAGGGAACTCCAAAGCCAATGCTGAGATGGCTTCAAGGAGGCCAGGCAGGGAGTCCCTTACCCTGCAAGGAGGCAGGTACAGGAGTAGGACCCCCAACTGACCGTTAGGGCCCAACCGCAGGAGCAGGGCCTCACAACCCGAAATTTGTGGAGCAGTGGCTCTGGCGACTCCCAATGACTCCCTGGCTATAATGGCAACACCACCGCCCTTACCCACATCCCTAGGCTGGTGCCAAACACCGAACCCGGCCAGACACATCTCTGATAGAGGCACCCCATCCTCAGGTCTCAGCCAGGTCTCAGTGATGCATGCCAGGTCAGCCCACTCCCCCAAAATAGAGTCTTGTATTAGGGGAGCCTTATTATAGACCGACCTGGCATTCATCAGTAGCAGCCTAAGGGCGGGGTCACCCTGGATCAGCTGCTCAGGACCTAGAGGTGAAACCAGGGGGCCAGAACATGGGACCGATACTAAGCATCGGTCCCGCGTTCCCCGAGAGCGGCCCACCCCACGGTTCCCGCTATAATGCCCCATGCCCGTCACAACCTCTAAATGAGCCCCTGGAACCTCCACCATTAACCCAGACAGAGTGTTGCCCTCTCTTCCCGTCTGGCAAGGCCATCTCCCCCTCCCTCCCTCCCTAACCCACTTAAAACATACCCTCTCACTCCCTCCACCCCCCTAACAGAACTCCAATGACGGGAGTCTCCTCCTCCCGGCCCTGGTCCAAGCACTGTAAGGCCGCGGGGGTGACGGGAAGGGGGGGGCGCAGCCCCTAAGGCCACCAAGCAACCCCAGGTGCGGCCATAGTTCTCCTCCCCACCCCAGTCCACGTGGCACAAGGCGCGATGCTGCAGGGATGGCGAGGGGCACCATCTTTGGGGCCACAAGCGACCCCAGCTCCTGCCAACCTAGCAGTTTGAAAGCAAGAATTTGCAAGTAGATAAATAAGTACCATCCTAAGCATCCTAAATATAATCTGGGAAGTGTGGTAGGAGACAGGCAGCCATCTTCATTAACAATAAACCCTTTGACAGGATAGTGAAGCAAAGTGTAATGCATAGCCTATAAAGACAGAGTGTTCTACCTCTAGGTTAGTGTACTCTGGACAGGATGGGCTGGGAATGTCTTGCAAGAGGTGTGATGAAAATATTGCCCCATGGCTACATTCTTGACAGATAGGAATTATCTATAATCAGTGATGCACTCTAAAAAAATTTACTACCACCTCTGTGGGCGGGGCCAAATCTGTGGGAATGGCCAATCCAATGGCTATGGAGGTGGGCGTGGCCAGCCAGGTGGGCATGGCCTGGGGGAATTTTCACTACCGGTTCTCCTGAACAGGGCAGAACCCCCTGCAGTGCATCACTGTCTATAATTTGAAAAAAGGATTGTCTATAATCTCTTCCTAGTTGCCACAAATCCCTTAACCTTTTGATCTCTGCAAGCTTATGGGAGCATCCTCTTAGCACAGGCAAGGAAAAAGAGTACTGGAAAATTATAAATGAAGCTGAAATAAAATCACATGTTAGCTTCATCACAGACTGGATAGCAGATCATAAACCATATTCTGTAACTAACTCTGCCATTCCTTGCAGATTAGTTATAAATCCTACCATTCCTTCAATAAACCCATTACTTGCCTGGAGAAATCTAATCTGAAACTGACTAGTTACTTGGTTCATCCATACATGCTCTATAAGCTTTATTTGAAAAGTTTAAGATAAACCAGCTTTCACTCCCTTCCCTCTCGTAAACACACACAATCCAGACTTAACTATACTTAGAATAGACTTTTTGAAATTGATGTTGGTATTATGTTGCAAAAGTAAATCAACATAAAACTCAGTTATTCCTAGCTGGCAATTAACAGGACATTGCAGGTTTTCTTAGGGATGTGTGCATCAGTACTTCATGTACACTTCAGGATCTCAGTAGGGACTTGTAAACTGTCAACTAGAAATGAATGCATGTTATGCTGTTGTGTGTAACAAATTAACAGGAATTCAGGCCGTGTGTGTGAAAATTCATCTTAACTACATGTATTCTCCTTTATTTCAGTGGGTCTGGTCTAATAAAGTGTGATTCCAGCCTATATGACCAATGTCAAAAAAATTGTTTAGCCCATTAAAAGAAGAACATGGATCAGCAGGCAGATCTTTTTTTAAATTTTTTAAATTGATTTTTACTACTACACAGAAACAAAAAAAGAAAACATAAGACATATATTAACTAACAGAATTATAACAAAATATTAATCACTCTTTTTATATGCATATAAAAGTAATACAAAGAGGAGAGAATATATAAAATTGATGACTAAACCCCTTACATTCCCTAGCATATATCAGCATTCCAATAATATAAAACTTGATTGCCTTATTACTAAACATCTTCCACTCCTCTACACTTCATCATCTCAACAAATTTTACAACTGGTAAAACTAAAAAAGGCGAATAAACACAAAAAAAGGAAAGAAAAATCACCGCATGATATATTACAATGCCAAAGGGGAGCTGCATCCTGTCTCTTGTCATTATAGCCAAAAATTCAATTGATCCGGTACTGGCATATATCCTCCTCTTTTCTTTAATGTGTAATCAAGAATGGCATTTAATTCCCATGTCAATTTATCATTCAGGGCCAGCTGCCACGTTTCTCTATACCATTCATCCAGTTTTATTTTCCTTGAATCCTTCCAATTTCTTGCTATACACTGTCTTCCTGTAGACATAAATATCGTAATTAATTCTTGTTCCTCCCTACTAACATTAAGCTATCTAAATCCATAAGCATGGCAGCACTTGAACCAATCTTTATCTTTTCCCTAACATATCAATTATTTCTTTTTCAATTTCTTTCCAAAAATCTTCTATTTCTTTACAATTCCACCACATATGTTTGTAAGTTCCGACACTTTTATTACATCTCCAACGTAACTTATTTTTAGTTCTATCCATCTGATTCAGTCTCACTGGAGTCAAATACCACCTCCACATCATCTTATAATTTTGTTCCTTAACTCTATCTGACAATGTTCTCATTATTCTCCGTATCCACAAAGCTCTCCATTTTATTTCTGAAATCTTTATGTTTAAATCATCTTCCCACAAAGTTCTCAGAATATCTATATTATCCTCTTTATTTAAAATTTTATAGATTTTAGCAACCAGGCCCTTTAAATCAATCTTCCCTTGCCTTATTTTAAACAACTCTTCAGAATCCATCATGTCCCTTTCCAAGTTATATCCTTTCTTGTATTTATTATTCCAATTATTTAATCTCGCAATTTGAAACCAATTTAATTTTAAATCTCCATTAATCACTGTTCTTTCCTGCTCATCCATGCAATTTTGGATCCAATATCTCAACATACCAACATCCTTATCTATCAATACTGCTCTCAATTCCTCATCTATCTTAATTGGAAAATCTTTTATATCCTCTATCTCTATTAAAGGTGAGATCTCAGGGGCCAATTTTCCTTCCAACTTTTTCCATACATCCCACGTTGCTCTTAACATTTTATTTTTAATATTTACTTTCCCCCATTCTTTGACCAAAAAAGCTACCTTACCTATTTGTTGGAGATCCTCCATCTCTAAATCTCCCAAATCACTTGCTCTTTCATCAAAATCTTAACGACATTTTTAACCTGGAAGGCATCATAATAACTCTTTAATTTAGGTATCCCTAGACCTCCTTCTTTTTGTGATACATACCACCAGCTTTTAGGAATTCTAGCTCTTTTCCCACCATTACAGAATTTATTTATTGTATCTTGAAAAACTTTAATTTCTCTATCCTTAAGATAGATCAGTAAAGCATCAAACAAAAAAATTATTTTTGGCAATAACATCATCTTACACAGAGCCACTCTACCAAACCAAGATAATTTCAATTTATTAAACTGTAAAATTTGCTCTTTAATCCCCTTCAATTGTTTATCGTAATTCAATTTTTAAAATATTTTCCAACTTATTTGATAGGATAACTCCCAAATATTTTATATTGTCTCCAATCAGAATTTTATATTCCTGCCGAATTTCTCAGCAGGCAGATCTTTCAGAGAATGGTCCTAGGCCAGATAGATAGACAGACAGAAGGACATTATTCATGTTATACCCATAAAAAAATAGGAAACATATTTCCATGCACGCTAGTGGGGAAATGGTGAAAACAATTCAAAAATCCATGATACAGCCAGTGAGAAAAGGGTAAGAATATTAGATTAGCCATGCTGAATTAGAACAAAGACTATCTAATCTAGCACTTTGATCACATGGTGTCCAATCAGGGAACATGAGAACCCTGTTAGTAGGACACCCACAAAACTTCACCTTCTGTCTTCCATTCTCCAACCAGTAGTACTGAAAGGCATGCTGTCTCTAATAACAGAGGTGAGGTATGTCCATTCTGACTAGTCAATGATGACTCTATATCTTGTGGCAATGAGCTCCCCAATTTGACTATGTGTTGTGTGAAAACTCCTTTCTTTTATCCGAACTGAGTCTCTTACCATTTAGCTCCACTAGCTGACTGACTCATGTGCTAGTATCAGAAGAATAGGAAAACCTTCTAAGCCATATGATGCCACCTAAATTTGACAAATCAGGCATAAGGGCTTAGGCATGGATCACATGTATGGAATGGGATATCAAACCAGTTTCCCAGACAGGTGGGATGATGAGATCAATGGTCTTCAATTATGTCTTCCTTTTAATCTGTGCTATACAGTCATGGGCAGAATATAACCTGAAGACTGATATCCAACTCTTCCATTTGAGTGCAACTTTAAGGTATTAGCATCCAGGGCCATAGCCAGGATTCTAGATGGGGGTGGGGGATTGTCACACTCACATATATAACATTGGCATCATGGGGTGTGTTGGGGGTGGGTGGGCTGTTAGCTCAGGAGGGTCCCCCCTCCGCTCCTGCTGGCTACAGCCCTGTTAGCATTTCCTTTATGATTTTGCCCTCCTGCATCTTAATGGGGTTTATTTCAATTTGCCATCCCACACCTGCTGCTACAGGTCCTGGCTAACCACCTTTGCTCCAAAGACCTTCCCTCTCTCTTGAAGACCATGGTAGTCAGAGTAGATCCACTCTGCTTTCCTCACCTGACCTTTCAGTTCAACCTCTCAATGTGCCCCACTTCATTTGTACAGTATGCTAATTCAGAGAGAGAGAGAGAGAGAGAGAGAGAGAGAGAGAGAGAGAGGAAAATGAAGTGGAGATGGAGAGAGGGAGGTGCTGCCTGATAGATTAATGCACCTGCCAGCCTATTTAATAACTTTCAATATATAACAGTCAAGACTCAAGACCAATGCAGAGATATCAATGGTGCCATTGAACCATTGGCCAAACTAGTAATAAACTTAAACGTGAAGGTGTCAGTGGGAACAAAGGGCTGGATTTGCTCATAGGAAATATGACATTTCTCCTTAATGGTATGAAGAATTTTCATGTTAATAAGTTAATACCCAGTACGTTAGATGGAGCTAATCAAAACCTCTAAAATAGCCATCCTTCATAACCATAGGTAAAAGGAGACATATTGATTGGTTATACAGTCTAATTTGGTTTCCCAGACCACCCTTCCTAGGACTCTGACAACAAATTCTCTTTATTAAAAATAACTTTTGAAGAGACTCTTTTTAAAGCATCTTACACATCAGAGGATCTTTTAAAACCTCTGTTCCTCATCGTGTCTCATACATAGTTTTAACTAGAGCTGCATACTGGATTTATGCAAATTCAAAATCAGTAACAGCATTGGGGTGATTTGGATCTATTTTTACGAAGCAGAATAGTCAGATTTGGTTTTGGAGTAAATCATTGGAGCACAGATTAAATAGGATGACACATATTGTTTCAGTCTTCTTTAAATAAACCTGCCTTCAAGAGGATTTAGTATACACATACCTGAAGTTAGCTATCTCAAATGTAGCAGGTTTATTCCCAACTTTCAGATCTGTCATACTTCCAAATTTCATGCACACCAATACAGAACAGGGTTTTCCATTTGAATTTAATGGAAGGTTTGCAAGTTGCTTTGTATCTGGAGCACAAATCTGATTGAAAGAGGAGCAAATCATTCTGGACCAAATTTGGATGATTCTCAAGCACTGTGCTGGCCTCCAAATTGGATAGGGGGACTCATAGATGGAACTAATTTTAAACAGTGCCCTAATTAGTTTTGTCTCACAATTTTATTAATCATGTGTGATGTATTTTGTAGATTTTGGCCAAAAATGTTGTAGGGACCTTACGAAAGCAAACAGTCAGTGAGTGGCTTGATCTTGAGCAATCCATTGTTATCTATTAGCCTTCCAAAATATCTCCTCTGGCTGGGGACAAAACCTGTTAGAACTGGTGTGTTGACATTTGCCAACACCTTTAAAGATCCTTTAAGATACAGATAGAGACAATTTTGCTTGTATTTTTAAATGTTTCCTGGGGCCATGACCTGTGAAGATGCTGTCATGATTTACCAGTGCATCACTGGTCAAAGTATTCTAAGCCATGACAGCACCAACCATGACATTGAGAAACAGCTGCTGTGTGACAAAAAAAGGGCAACACTCATATTTAATATTGGTGCATATTTCTGCTCCCATTTCTTCTCTCTCCAATTTCTCATATGCAGACCATAAACTCCCAATAAGCTATAATCTCACTTTACAATGTTGACATTTGTAGGGTGGCTGATCATAAGTATTAATCTGCAGCAGAGTGCTTATAACATCAGCTTGTCTAGTAGTTGCTCAGGAAAACTGGATTTTGGAAGATGCTGCATAGCATAGAACAGCTATCTCCTCACTACAACTCCCATCCTCCCCACATATTGACTGTCTTGGCTGGAACTGATTCAGGCTGTACTCCAAAAGACCTGAAGGGAAGCCAGGTTAGGGAAAGTTGGCTCATCTTATAAGTAGTTACCACCTAGTCTTTGGCCCAAACCACCGCCAATGCTCTATATCTATTACCATAATAACATCCACATGGAATATTGTGCAGGCCTACATTGCAGCACCATTCCTTGGTTTCTGTAAAATACTGGTATTTCTCACATCGCTGCCTGGGGCAATGCAGCAACCCCCATCTGTTCCTTTAGGGATTGGACTTTATTAGGTGCCATGAGGTTCACGGTCCAGGAAAGTCTGCAACATGTGAAATATGCATTAACCTTCTTTTACCCAAGTAAAATAACCTTTTTGAACTTGTCTTATTCAAAAGAGGGAGAGTAAAAGCATAGCCTCCCAATGGACATTCATCTTACCATCATAACACTTTTTCTTGCCAGAAAACTAGAGGATTTTGACACTTTCAGGAAAGCTCATTCGGCAAAAGGCAAGACGTATTTAACATCATTTCCTCTTCCAAAAGAAAATTACACCATTAATGAAACAGTATTACAAACTCGTCAAATGATTCACTTTCCTATAGGATTTACGAGTAATTTTGCAATAGGATTTAAGGCATTGCAAACTGCCAATATAAACTCGTTGTTCTGTGCAGGTCAATGACAATAAAGATTTATCTTTTGCATCAATCCTACTAAGGATAGGGACCCACTGAGTGTATCAGAAGTGGGAATCATTTGGCTTGTTAGTTGCCAATGAACTATTAATCCCATCATATTGCACCTGGCAAATATGGTTAGGGATTAATGGGAACTGATGTTCAACATTTCCCAGCCCCAAATTATGTTATATCAAGACATAGGGTTCAGTCACACTTTTTTCACATCAGATAAGACTCCCAGGTTATCACATTGTATTCATGCTGTGGGAATTTAAAAGGATATTCCACATAGATGAGGAGAATTGTGTCTGTGGTCTCTCTCTGGAACCAAGGTTTCTTAGTAGGATTAACTGCTACAGAATGAATTCACCAAGGGATGGCTTCATTTTGGCAGTTTCACACTTGGCCTAGACATGGAAGAAGAAGTAGGTTTAACTGAGGAAGGTGATATAGCCCATGCATCTGAGCATCTTCAGGCAAGAAAAACTCCATCTCTGAATCCTTGGAGATGTGATGTCACTTAGGTCACATGACAGCAGAGGCATGCACCTGGTTGAACTGGAAAAGGTTGTTGTAAAGGACCAATCTCCCGTCCTTAAAGTGACCCTTTGATTTGCCAAGGAATTGCTCCAGTGTGGCTCAAAAAGGTAACAGATCCAGAACTGGATAAAATATAAGTCTAGGTTGGGCACAGATTGGGGTTGGACTGGTCCATATTTCTGTTATATGATCTTCAGAAAATAGATCATATCAAACCCCTCCACAAAAAGTCCAAATTGTGATCTATTTCTCCATGTGATCACACCTTTAGCAAATCATGGCAGGCTACTGACTAGCATCCTCCAAATGTTGCTGAACCTCAAGCCCCATGATTGCTGATTGTTGCCTATACTTGCTAGAGCAAATGGGAGTTGAAGTCCACCAATGGTTGCTGACCTCTCAACTAAATGAACCAACTTCAGTTGAACTGAAGCGTCTGATGCGACCATCTGAAATTCTAATCAGACAGGATTTCCTGCCCACCTCTCCCTGGAGCTACTAAGAAATGAGCCTGGGACCCTATACATAAAAAGTACACTACATTGGTACCTCATACAATGATTTTAATCCATTCCATGTGGCTCGTTGTTGTATGAAACAATTGCTATACGATGCATGCATCGTATAGTACAACAATTTTTTTCGCTAAGTGGTTTTCCCATTGAAAAGTTGTTGAATGGTTTTTTCCATAGGGAAAATTGTTATGTGTTATACCATTTCCCCCCCAAAAAACTAATTGTTGTGTGATTTCGTTGCTATACAGGGCGATTGTTGTATGAGGTTCCACTGTAATTGCAAGCCTGCAAAGTAATATCGTCCTATTATCAAAACTGATGTGCTTCAGAGTTAAGGGAAGGGGCATTCTCCTCCCAGAGTTCACAAAGCAGTGATGAATCTCTTGAGTTTCATGGCATGGCCAAGTTCCTCCTTCCCACATGATAGCAGTTCCATGTCAATAATGGGCCTGAACATTTTCGCCATCTCTATCCTGCACCTCTGAAAAGTACATTTCTAGTCTTTTTGCTCCAGGGAACGTTGGCAGTTGTAATTCTAACATCTCTTACATAAGAACATAAGAACATAAGAACAGCCTTGCTGGAACAGGCCACAGCCCATCCAGTCCAGCATTCTGTCTCACACAGTGGCTCACCATTTCCGTCAGGGTATTATTCCCAAGGAGATGCCTTCACCTGCTTAGGATTCCCTGGAAATGATATTGAGAGATATCCTGCCTATCTCTCCAACCCGGAGGTTGTCCTTAAGTATCCATAATTATAGCCATTGATACTCTTGTCCTCCATGAACTTGTCTAATCCTTTCTTAAAGCTGTCAAGACTGACAGCTGTCACCACTTCTTCTGGCAGGGAGTTCCATAGACCAGTAATCCTCTGGGTGAAAAAATACTTTCTCTTATTTGTTTGAGAACTAGTACCCAAAAGTTTCATCGAGTGTCCCCTAGTTCTAGTGTTATGCGATAGGGAAAACAGTTTTTCCTTATCTACTTTGTCCACACCGTGCATGATTTTATAAACTTCAATCAGGTCACCTCTTAGACGTCGTCGTTCAAGAGTGAAGAGGCCCAACCGTTGCAGCCTCAGATGGTAAGGAAGGTGTTCCAGTCCCCTAATCATTCTGGTTGCCCTCCTCTGCACTTTTTCCAGCTCCATAATATCCTTCTGGAGGTATGGCGACCAGAACTGTACACAGTATTCCAGATGGGGCCTCACCATAGATTTATAAAGAGGCAAAATGACACTTGCTGACTTATTTTCTATACCCTTCCTAATGATCCCTAGCATTGAGTTTGCTTTTTTCACTGCTGAGGCACACTGGGTTGACACCTTCATTGAGTTGTCCACCAGGACACCAAGGTCCCTTTCCTGGTTTGTCGCAGAGAGTTCAGACCCCATCAGTTTATAAATGTAATTGGGGCTCTTTGCCCCAACATGCATCACTCTGCACTTACTAATGTTGAAACTCATTTGCCACTGTTTTGCCCACTCCCCCAGTGTCGAGAGATCCCTCTGAAGCTCCTCACAATCTCTCACAGTTTTCACTACCCTGTATAATTTAGTGTCGTCAGCAAATTTGGCTACCTTGCTTTTTACTCCTACCTCTAGATCATTTATGAAGAGGTTGAAAAGCAGGGGTCCCAGTACTGAACCTTGGGGGACCCCACTCTTTACTTCCCTCCACTTGGAGAAGTGTCCATTTAGTGCTACCCTCTGTTTCCTGTCCCTTAGCCAGTTGCTGATCCAGGACAAGACCTGTCCCTTTATTCCATGACTGGTAAGTTTATTCAAGAGCCTTTGGTGTGGGACCTTGTCAAAAGCCTTCTGAAAGTCCAGATAAACAATGTCAACTGGATCCCCCTTATCCACATGCTTGTTGACACTCTCAAAAAATTCCAACAGATTAGTGAGGCATGATTTGCCCTTGCAAAAACCATGTTGGCTCTCCTTTAGCAGCGCCTTCTCTTCTATGTGCCTATTAATTCTATCTTTTAGGATGGTTTCCATCACTTTACCTGGGACACATGTCAAACTGACAGGTCGGTAATTTCCTGGATCACCCCTGGATCCTTTTTTGAAAATTGGTGTTACATTCACTACCTTCCAGTCATCAGGCACAAAGCCTGATTTGAGGGAAAGATTATATATTTTGGCTAGGAGATCAGCAATTTCATCTTTAAGTTCCCCGAGAACTCGTGGATGGATTCCATCTGGTCCTGGTGATTTGTTAGTGTTTAGTTTAACAAGACATGCAAGGACCTCCTCCCTGGTTATTTCTATCTGGCTTAATTCTTCGGTTTCCCTCCCTACGAAGATAGGCTCTGTTTTGGGCATGTGGCCTCTGTCTTCTTCAGTGAATACTGAAGCAAAGAATTCATTGAGTCTCTCTGCAATCTCTGTTTCCTCTTTAATAACCCCTTGCCTTCCATTGTCATCTAATGGTCCAATGGCCTTCCTAGTTGGGTTCTTACTTCTAATGTACTTAAAGAAGTCTTTGTTATTTCTCTGAGTATTTTTAGCTATACGCTCCTCAAAGTCTTGCTTTGCTTTCCTGATTGTTGCCTTGCATTTGTTCTGCCAGAATTTATGTTTCTGCCTGCTGTCCTCATTCGGACAAGCCTTCCATCTTCTAAATGAGCTTTTCTTGCTCTTGATCACTTCCCGAACAGCTCCTGTAAGCCACATTGGAGTCCTCTTGGACCTGGCAGTGGCCTTTTTCCTTTTGGGTATGCATTCCAATTGAGCCTCTGTTATTGTTTTTGTAAACAGCCTCCATGCCTCTTGGAGTGTTTGGACTCTCTCAATTTTCCCTTTCAGCTTCTTTTTTACTAGTTTCCTCAACTTTGGGAAATTTCCTTTTTGAAAATTTAAGGTCTCTGTGTTAGATTTTATCAGTGACTTGCGGTCTATGTTCAAGTTAAACATAATTGAGTTGTGGTCACTGTTCCCTATTGGATCAGTCACATTAACATCTTGCACCAGATCCTGAGTATTACTCAGGATCAAGTCAAGGATTCTTGTACCTCTAGTTGGGTCTTCAACCATCTGTCCCAGGGAACAATCATTTAGCATATCTAGGAACTTTATCTCTTTATCATGTGCTGAACAACAGTTCACCCAGTCTATGTGAGGGTAATTGAAGTCCCCCATTATAACCAGGCTTCCCTTCTTGGATGCCTCCTTTACAACATTCTCCAACTGCCAGTCTCCCTCAAGAGTTTGGGTCGGAGGCCGATAGTATATGCCTACTGTTAGACCATCCTTGTGGCCTGGTACTCTTACCCACAGAGCTTCTAATGGTGACTCCAAATCACCTAGATATTCCAATTCATACGATTTTATCACTTCTTTGACATACAAGGCCACACCACCTCCCACTTGCCCCTTCCTATCCTTCCTGTACAGTTTGTAGCCTGGGATAACTGTATCCCATTGGTTATCATCCGTCCACCAGGTTTCAGTGATACCAATAATATCAATATTCTTATTTATTGCTAAGTATTCCAGCTCCCCTATTTTGTTCCGGAGGCTTCTAGCATTTGTATACAAGCATTTATATATGCTTTTCTGACACAGTCTTTTGTGTCCAGTTGCATTGTTAGACTGCCTCTTGCATCCTTCTGCTAGAATGCTAGTGACTAGCTCCTCGCTCTGCTCAGTAATTTTTGCATCCTCCTCACTACTCAAGTACACACTTTCCCGAACCGGATGCTGCCCAGCTCCTGTCGGCTTTCCCCCAGTTATCAGTTTAAAAGCTGCTCTGCAGCCTTTTTGATGTTGAGTGCCAGCAATCTGGTCCCATCATGGTTCAAATGCAACCCATCCCTCCTGAACAGATTTGGCTTGTCCCAAAATGTTCTCCAGTTCCTGACAAATCTGAAACCCTCCTCTCGACACCACCGCCTCATCCACGCATTGAGGCTTCTGAGCTCTGCCTGCCTGGTAGGTCCTGCGCGAGGGACAGGCAGCACTTCTGAAAATGCTACCTTGGAAGTCCGGGACTTCAATCTTCTTCCTAACAACCTGAATTTGGCTTCCAGGACAGACCGCTTGGCCTTCCCAACATCATTGGTACCAACATGTACCATGACAACTGGCTCGTTCCCAGTTCTCTCTAACAATCTATCTAGATTTCTTGTGATGTCTGCAACTTTTGCACCTGGCAGGCAAGTCACCATACGGTTATCATGTGCATCACACATAACTCTTACTAGTTATTAGAAAAACCAAACAAATTGAATTAAGGGAACAACAGGGTTAATTTTTAAACTTCACTTCTTATGTGAGAAGTGAGCAATTTCAGAATAAGAATGTCACCAAAACAGCTGCAACATGTCTACTTGTTATGTCTTGGTAATGTAACAAATGACAAGCAACAGATGCTCATAATAAGTGTATGCAAGTAGATTTTTTTATTCCATTTAGTTTTTAAGTGTATAATTTGTGTTTCTGACTGTCCCAGTTGTACATGAGGTCACCATGGACGTCACAGCTCCTGTCGCAGTGCAACACCTATTGTGGTCTTCCAGTTGTTGGCAAGCTGTCTTTGTAGCATTTGGCTCTGCTGCAAAGCACCTTGTGATTTAAGCAATGGGGTGGTTCTGTTTGCCACTGGCTGCCCTTAATCGGCAGTCTGTGTTCATTATACTTTATTAATTAATCCAATGTGAAGGAAAGAGATTAGCAGTTGTTTGTGGGACAAGGGGACTCTCACAAATATATGCCTTGTTTTAAAGGGGGCAGCAAAAAATGAGATGGCTAGATGGTATTGTAGATGCAATGGGCACAGAGCTGGGCGGGCTGAGGAAGATGGTGGAGGACCGAAGTGCCTGGCGAGCAATGGACCATAGGGTCGCAAAGGGTCGGAATCGACTGTGCGACTGAACAACAACAACAACAACAACAACAACAACAACAACAACAACAACAACAACAACAACAACAACAACAACAACAACAACAACAACAACAACAACAACAACAACAACAATCTATGCTGTGGATCTCCACTGAAACTGGATTGTTCCTCACACCGATCAAATCAAATGACTGCGATTAGTGCAGAACTAGAGCATAGGACTTCTGCTAGATTAATCATCCCTGGTTAATGGTGAATTATTTTGACTACGTGGCCCTCAATATTGCTGTAGAGGTCTTACTCTTTTGTACTTCTGCAAACTTTCCCTCTTTCAGCTACACTGTTGTGTGGTCTGGCATAGATCAATTGTTGTCATTGTCCTGCAGCACAAACCAACTCACATCTTTGTGCACTCACAAAGCACTTAATGAGTAGTTGTGGTACACAGACACACCTGTCCATTGGGAGGCTTTGAACCATTGCGTGTACGCTGTTACTGTTTGAGCCCAGTTTTATAAATATCTGTAATTGAGTTAGCAGGACTGCAGTGGCTCAAGTGGCTAAAATGCTGACTGGGAGGCAGAAGGTCAGCAGTTTGATTCCTGAGTACTGCAGGGCAGAATGAGCTCCCGTCTTTGTCCCAGCTCCTGCCAACCTAGCAGTTTGAAAGCAAGACATTGCAAGTAAATAAATAGGGACCACTTCGGTGGGAAAGTAAACAGCATTCCATATGCTCCGGTGTCTAGTCATGCCTGCCACATGACCACAGAAACATCTGCAGAAGCAGACAGCGCTGGCTCTTTGGCTTTGAAACAGATATGAGCACTGAACCCTAGAGTCGGTATACGACTGGCTTTCGAGCAAGGGAAACCTTTACCTTTACTTTAGTTGAGTTAGCACTTTTCCATGCTTAGGCTAAAACCATTGAAATCTATTGGTTGATTTCAATTGGTCTACTCTAAACATTTGCCTGAATAAGGGCAAACAGACAGGTGCCTGGCCCACCCTTTGCCCTTGTGGTGGCACTCTCATTAAATTTTGTTCTGGATTGATGACTGTATTGTGTGTTTCCAGACCTACATGAGAAAACCTACTCCTACTAGGGGAAAATCCCAGCAGTTGTGAGGGCTACACAATTTGATTAGTTTTAGGAACATGGTAGGCAAGAGAACTTTACTGTTGCCCACAGGTACTTGCCTTAAGCAACTGTATTAAGACCAGGAGGCAGTAGAATATGTGCAACCACAAAGAAGAAGAAAGCTGGGTAAGGAAAGGAAAGACTGAACCTAGTGCAGTTATTCTCAATTAGCTAATCAAAGCTTGGCAAGGAACACTGGAACTTGTTCAGAGTCATGCAGACATTCAATTTTAGTAGTAAACAAACTAAGCTACTGTATGTAGGAAGGGAAAAGTCTAGAGCATGAATCTTAGCTAGCGGTAGAGACAAAAAGGATTTCATTTGGACCCACACCTATGAGAAATACTTGGTAGAGTGGTTGCAAGGTGAAATATATAACATTTCATGTTATAGCCTCAGTCTGAGCCCACACTATTATGTCAGTACCTGGAATGTCCAAGGGAGATAATGAACTTCTATTTGGGTGCCAGCAGCTCAGCCCCCCACCCCCCCATTCCATTTCTTCCATTTAAATAAGTAGGTGTTTTTAATGGATAAATCTTTTTTAATCACTGATTTATCCACCCCTTCCTGCTCACACTTCACTGTACAGCCCTTTCACCAAGTCCTCTCCGGGAGGGGTGATCCCCCAAATGGATTCCCCTGGACTCTGCCAGGCCTTTGGCTTATGAAAGTGCGCAGGGCTCAGATTAGGTAGCTTTTCGTGGCCTCTGTAGAATGGTCCAGTCAGCCCCTTCTCCCAATTCAATAGGCACAAAAGATCTATATTTTATGAGTTTTATTCAAAGTGAAATAAAGAAATGAATATAACATAGGAACTCAGACTTGCAGTCTAGTCATTCAAATGTGTCTTCTCTGTGTCTGTTCCGGCCCTGTGGAACCTCCTACCAACTGTACTTCATCTCCAGGCAGACCTTTTATCCTTTTGCAAGAGCCTTAACACCTGGCTTGCACAGCGTGTGTGTGGGGTGGCTGGGGAGATAGCCATCCTGGGCTGGCTTGTTTAACTGTTGCCAGGGCTGTCAGCTTTTGAAAATCTTGTGATGCAGCATTGGATGCAGCATTTTTTAATTTTTTTTAAACAAATCTAATTTTAATGCTTTTAAATGTTTTTTGTAAAGTTTGTATTTGTTTTATGTGTAAGCTGACCAGAGTCACCTTGGCGAGGGGGCGGTGGCAAATAAATAAATAAATAAATAACATGTACATAAAAATGATAAAACTTTGCTTACGTAGGCTTTTGGCCTTCTTTACTCATGGTTCCATTGTGTGAGGCCCTTCCCCAGCCTTCTCACAGTGAAGAGAAAGTAACTCCCTCACACTTTCCTTTTATTCTCACCCTATCAGACTTTCCACGTGTGGGACTTCAGCCAATTGCAGTTAGTTTAGTCTAAGGAACACATTCCATTCCCAGGGTGTTTTGGCGGGCAAAAGCCTCAAAGATAAGTACAGACCATAGGGCTGGACTTTTCCCTGACAGGTGTCTTTAGTGGAGACATTATTCAGTTCACAATAATAGCAGTAGCAATTACACTTATTAGTGCACTCTCTGGGCAGTTCATGAGATTATCAGCATTTTGTTTCCAAAAAGCTGAATACTTATGTCCACGGTCACAAATATGAAATGGAATATGAAAGATTCACGAGGGTGCAGCCCCGCCCCTCCGCCAAACACACATAAACAGGAGTTTCTTGTTCAGCCCCAGTGTCTTTCTGGAATCACACAAATACCCTGATTTGATCTGGTTTTGCATATTTGCCCAAAGATAGTATACAGCATCATATTCAAGAAATGCAGTGGCAGAAGCAGGATAGAGGAAGAATAGCAAGAGAAGGAAGTTGCTTTATTGAAGTAATACAGTGGTACCTTGGATAAAGTCCGATTCGGATAAAGTCCGATTTGGATAAAGTCATGGTTTTCATGCACACGTGATGCATCGCATAAAGTCCAAAACCGCTAAAAATGGACGTTATCCAAGGTATTTGGTATATAAATCTCGGATAAAGTCAATTTTTTGGACGTTATCCAATGAATCACCCATTTGATTCGGATAAAGTCCAAAATCAGATAAAGTTGGAGTTTGGACTTTATCCAAGGTTCTACTGTACTTCAATCAAGGGAAGTGAAGGATGGCAATTTTCAGAGTTTCTTCTTTTTTTATGCTGCTACAGAGGGTCCCAGAACAGAAATTGTGGGATACAGAGCTCTGCAGTAGGAAGCAGGAATGAGCTAAATAGATTTAATGAGTGTTTGGACAACTCAATAGCTGCTTATGTACACTGCCTGTTCGGTCTGAGCACCAGTTTGGGACAAATCCAAAGTTATTAACCAAAGTGACCTGATCTGGATCAATTTATTATTATTATTATTATTGTTGTTGTTGTTGTTAAATTTATATTCCAACTCACTTGACACCACGTGCAACTTGAGGCAGGGTACAACATAGGTATACAATACAACACAATTCATAATAATATAGTACAATTACAGATAGAAAAGAAGTTACCAAAGGTTTGCCAAAAAACTGCACAGTTATCATCTTACAAAATTTACAGTACAAGTACAAATTATGCAATAAACAATATTAAATACTGACATAACAAGATTAATTGCAGACTACCCTTGGCTACTCAGCATCCATGAGCGGAGCCCCATGGCTCAAAATGTCCACAAATGGAGCCCAATGGCTCAAAACATCCACAAACAGAGCTCCATGGCTCAGACATCCACGAACGGAGCCCCATGGCTCAAACATCCACAGAGACCCATGGCTCGAACATCCATGACGGAGCCAGGGAAGACTGGCCTCGACCCAGCTGAGACAAAAAAGTGTCCCGGTGACTCTGGTGGCGGTGGCTTTTCATGTCCCTGCCACGAGACGAGGCCCAGCTGTGAGTTCCCACATCCCCTGACCAGCCAGGTCAGGGGAGGGAGCTGAAGGTGATGTGAGGGGTTGATGCTAAATTGGCCAGGTTTGGTTCTGGGGAAAGAGAAGTAAATTTACAAATTGATGTGCATCTGAGACCACAACTTGAATCAGTCAGAGCATATTCTCTTCTTATTTCTTTTGAAAAAAGAAAACATTTGCAAACTCCTGGAGCTAGCTGACTGACATCTGTCTGGTTTACTCTCCTTCTTAGGTTCTATTATAACTCCAAAATTCATGTAATTCAGTACAAACTATTGTTTTCAATGCAAATGCATGGGAGGCTTACAAATCATTTTGGATCTGATGGACAGATATAATCAAATTGGGTAGAAATCATGCCAGACTGAATTGACTTCTAATCAGAAGCCCTGTATTGGCCTCCACAATTGGACTGGGGGAAATCTATGCACAGCCTCAGTTTCTATTATCCCTGATCATTTCCCATGCTGTCTGCATTTTTTTGCAGTTTTTTTATTTTATAACATATAACATAAAACATATAACATGCAACATGTAACATATAACCCTCCACCCACCAACACACAACACTCAAAAATCTCATTCCCCCCCCCCCCGGCCAGGTTAATTATTACCTGGCCGCTCCCATTTAGGGAATGGGGGGAGGAGGAGGAGGGAGAGCCTATCCCTTCTATTCTAAATTCCTTCTTTCACTATTCCCCATCTCCTTCTCTTATTTTTCCTCTATTTTAATTCTTTTGGTCCATATTCTATTCATATTCATATTCCTAAATTGTTAACACTTTCTTGCCTGTGCCTATTTATGTTTATATATTATTTTTACTTTTTGGCTTTTGGCTTTATCTTTGCACCAGACAATTCTGCATCCTTTTCTTCTCTTATTTCCCCTCCACTTTCATAACCCAAAGGTTTCTCCCTTTGTTTCTCCCTTGAATGGTCTCTCCCCTTTGCTTGATACTCCTCTTTCCCCTTTGATCCTTCTGAACCTTCCCCATAGAGATTTTCCCCCAGTTTTTCCCAGTTTGATCTCCCATCGCTATAATTTTTAGTGATTCAAGTTGCCTCATTGCTCCCTTTGGGTCCTCTGCTCTAACCACCTTCCCATCATGAAATATATTTAAGAAGATAGGGAAACCCCATTGATATCTTATATTGCAATTAAACAAAATTTCAGTTATCAGCTTCATCTGTCTTCTCCATTGAATAGTCTCATTACTTAAATCATGACATACTTGTACTTTTACTTCTCCTATCTTTAATGCAGAGTCACCATGCTTTCTTAAATAGTCCATTACTTGATCTTTTTTATAACCTGATACAAAAGTAATTATCATATCTCTGGGGCGTTGACCACTCTTGAAACTGACCTTAAAAATTGCTTCGATCTCTTCTTCTTTAATTGGGCCAGAGTCCAAAGCAAAGGTTTGTAACCATTTAACCACTTCAATTTTTAAATTGTCTTTATCCATGTTGGAGAAAAACTTAATCCTGATGTTTTTCTTTTTCAATTGATCCTGTAGCTTCACCAATTGCTTAAATCTTTTGTTCATAGTATTTTCATGCCTTACTGCAATCTCCGCCAAGTCCTTAACCTCTGACTCCAAAGTATTGGTTCTCATGTTTAATCCAGAAATTGATTTTTCCAGAGATTGCACTTCCTCTCTGACCACCTCTTTAACAAACTGTTTAATTTCTTTTTTATCTTCATTAGATTTTGTAGTTATAAAGTCTTTTAATTCCAACAGAGTCAGATCTCCACTCGGTTTTTCCTTAGAGGGTAGTCTTGCATCCATATTTTCAGATTCCTTTTTGTTTATTGGGCTGTCTTTGATCCACCACCGCTCTTGTAAAAAAAAAAGTCTCTTACTGTTGTCTCTCTTCCAGTACCTGATATTATTTGCTCAGCAACTTGCAGCTATCAATAGTCCACAAGTATTTTTCCACCAGCTACTAAGAGACTGCAGTTTTATTTTAATTTACAACCACAAAGCTTTATCTTATCACAAAAAGCACCTGGCTTCCTGCCAGCTCTGTTGGCTCAGCCCAATATGGCGGTTCCTCCCTCTGAAATTAGGATGGCAACAAAAAGAAACATCTTTAGTGGATAAACTGTAAACTTTTCCAAACCAATCTTGCCTTTTCATCCAAAATTGTATCAGAGGCAAAGAGGTGAAAAAGAAAGTCCTCACAGCAACAAAAGGGAGATGGCAGGTCTATTGCTTTAAAAAGCCTTGCAGCCAAAGGCCGTCTTCTTCTTAGCACTTTTCTCTCCGTTATTTTTCAACCGAAGATTTATCAGCAAATAGTTTTTCAACAGGACCTTCAACACCTCCCACAGTACCTTATCATCCAAAGGACTGCAGTAGCTATCTTTTGGCAAGTTCCATGGTACTTTTAACCCAAATAGGACATTTTTTCTTTGTCTGGAGAAGGAGACGGCAGAAATCACTACAACCAGCTACCTTAGGCTCCTCCCTCTGCGGTCTGCATTTGTGCTGGAGTGCAGTTTTTTCACCCGTGAGGTAAGGCAGATCTAAACTGTGCGAACTGAAGTGGTAAACCCTAAATTAGAAACTCTTAAGGAATGCACCTGAAATTGTCATATAAAGGAATTTTTTAAAAAAGAAAACATTACCGCCAGATAATGAGTGCTTAGCATTTTAATTCTAGTGGCATTCTCTCCTAGTGCCAATCTTTTGAAAAGAAAATGCATGTAAAATAGATATTTTTAAAGATCTGGTGGTTCTGGTGCCATGGCCACAAAACACTGGAAGGAACTGGCTTGCTGCTCCCTAAACTGCTCATCAGGTTAATCGAAGCAGGTTTTACACATTCCCCAAACAGATTTATTACTTAGCTTGGATGTCTGACAAGCTGGACTCCAGCTTCCCTCACTAATGTTTCACCAAATTGAAAAAGTCATAAAGCATACACACACACACACACACACACACACAAAATTGCTTTGTTAGGGCATCAGCTCTGTCGACAAATGAGATAAATTTGGAGGAAGAGCATTGCAGGGGCTCAGGGAAGAGATGAAACTTCATGTTATCTGAAAACAATAAAAAGCCTGGGAATAGTATTGCAGATTAATTTATTGTAACAATAAAAGCTAAATGGCAAGAAATGGGTGATGTTTGATAGGTCTGAAATTAAAAGAAGAAGAAGGAGTGGGAGGAAGATTGAAGCAAAGGGATAAAAGAAAGCTGCTGAGTTGTTGTTGCTGGTGGTTCCAGTGTGTAGCTATTTGTGGAAATAATATTTTCTTTTTCCACTTCATGCCTTGGGATCCATTCTTCAGACCAGCATTGCAAAACAATGAGCTAAAAAACAGAGAGTTTTAAAGAGAGATTGAGCTTCTTGCTTCCCCTAACTCTCCAATAATGTTCTGGCTCAAACCAGTCACAAACAAGCTTCCAAAGTGACTGGTTTTAGTGTATGGGACCAAGGACACCAGGACAGCCGAAGAGCTGGCTTAACACAACTTTATTACATGCTGGTCAGAGGGAACATGACGTAATGGCGGACGAACAGCTCAATATATACCGTGGCTATACATTTGAATGTGGCTCCTTGATAGCCTATTGGCTACAGGCTGTGTGACGTCATTGCAGGTCACGCCCTTCTTGTCCAGGTGAGGGTAGTGGCGGGAATCTTCCCGCGCTGTTGTTCTAGGTGAGTCTTGGACCAATGAGCTTGGACGCTCGCTATTGCCATCTAGTGGTCACTAGCTCGCGTCCTATTAAGGTTACAGTGATGCAGCTGGAGGTTACAATGTTACACATAGAAAAGGTTACATTGGATACACATGGATAGGTACATTGTTTAAAGGCACAGGCTTTAGGACACAACACCCCTCCCCCCTAGGATGAGACGAAGTCTCTTAGCCAAGATGGTTTATTGCACTCGCGTTTGGGCCGCGATGTGGGTTGGCCCCCCCGGGGGCCGCTCCCGCTTCCTTGTTCCCTGGACCCTTGTCCTGTAATGGGAGAGGGAGACTTGTTAGCGGCTTGCTGCGGTTTTGCAGCTTTAGGGGAAAGGGTAGATTCTGTTGTGGTTGAACCGGGGGCACCAGGGGCTAACGTAAAACCCCTCTTCTCACTTGGATGGGTGGGGGACCACTCCGAACCCCCCCCCCCGGTTCTGAAAATCAAAATCAAACTCTGTTGGGGGATCCCGCGGGATATCTACGAGGACAAATTCCTTCTCCTCCCCCCTTGGTGGGGACTCTCGACCCCCCTCTCCTCCCCTTGGGCTAAACGGGTGGGGGAGAACCCTAACGCTGAATTTGTATCCGTGTTTCCGGCGCCCTGATTCCCTGGGACCCGGCTCCGGAGCTGGTCCGCGTGCCACCGCCACAGTAGACCTGTGTTGGTCTCCACGCGGTACGATACGGGACCAGTCTGTTCCACAACCACCCCCGGCACCCAGGCTGGCCCCGCGCTGGTGTAGTTCCTGCAATGTACCGGGGCACCCACGCTGAAACTCTTGGTGGCTTCTAACCCTATGTTCCTCCCCTTGTCCTCAACTCTCGTGGGATCTAGTCTAGTGAGTATGGTGGTCAGCTTCCTGCGCATTAAAAGCTCCGCAGGGGAGTAGCCTGACGCTAGCGGAGTCACCCTGTACCCTAGCAGAAACTGACACACTTGCAGGTTGAGGTCCCCGGGGCCCATGCGCCGCAGCGCGTCCTTCGTGGTGCGTACGAGGTGCTCCACTTGGCCATTGGTGGCCGGATGGAAAGGGGCGGAGGTGATATGCCGGATGGCATTGATCTCTGTGAACGCCCTGAACTCAGCGGACGTGAAGCAACTAGCGTTATCGCTAATTAGAGTGTCGGGTATGCCGAACGTGGAAAAAATCCTCCGTAAATGCTTAATTGTCGCGGCCGAGGAGGTGCTCGTGACTGGGATGACCTCCAACCACTTGGAGAAAGCGTCCACAATGAGGAGAAACAGGGTTCCTCGGAACGGGCCCGCGAAATCTATGTGCACCCGGGACCACGGCCCCTTAGCCGCGTCCCATTCCCTGTGGGGAAGGCGGGCCTCCTCTGGTCTGGAGCATTGGCAGCTCTCGCAAGTGCCGACCATGTGCTCGATGTCGGCGTCTAACTGGGGCCACCAGAAGTAACTCCGGGCCAGCGCTTTGGAGCGCACAATTCCGGGGTGGCTGACGTGCAGCAGTTTAAGCACCCGCGGTCGAAGGGATGTAGGGATCACCACCCGCTGCCCCCACAAGAGGCACCCCCTCTCTAGGGACAGTTCCAGCTTCTTCCTAAAAAATGGGGCGAATTCCTCTGCTGGGGAAGACGCCGGCCACCCTTTCTGTACCCAGGAGCAAACCGCCGCCAATGTCTCGTCCTTCCTTGTCGCTGCGGCGATGTCGGGCACTATGGGGGGCGAATCTAAAACCTCTATCATGAGCACCTGGCGGTCACGCCCCTCCCCGCCCATCTGGCTCTGCGTTAGGGGAAGGGGGGACCTTGATAGGGCGTCCGCATGGCTGATCTCTTTCCCGGGCCGGTACACCAACACGTGCTGGTAGGCGTTGAGAAAAATGGCCCACCTAAGCATTCTCGGGGACAGGATCTGTGGCGTGGGCTTGTCTGTGGTAAAAATGCCTAGCAGGGGCTTGTGGTCAGTCACGATGGTGAAGGGGCGGCCATACAGGAAATCGTGAAATTTTTTGGTCCCCGCAACTATCGCCAGCGCCTCCCTGTCTGTCTGGGCGTAGTTTCTCTCCGCTTGGGACAGGGACCTGGAGTAAAACGCTATTGGGGCCTCCCTCCCGTTTTCCAACACGTGGCATAACACTGCCCCCACCCCCACCGGGGATGCATCACAGATCAGTACCACCGGCCGTTTGGGGTCAAAATGGGTCAGAATGGCGTCAGACGCCAGGAGTTGTTTCAGTTCCGTGAATGCCCTCTCCTGGTCATTGCCCCACTTCCATGCCGCATCTTTCTTGAGCAACTTGTGAAGCGGTTCAGCCACCGCAGCCTTTCGTGGAAGGAAGGAGTGGTAGAAATTTAAGAGCCCTAGGAACGACTGCAACTCGGGCTTGGATGTGGGGCGAGGAGCTTTCTTGATGGCGGCCACCTTGGATTTGGATGGTTTGATCCCCTCGGGTGTTACTCGGAACCCTAAGAACTCAACCTCCTTCGCGAAGAAGACGCATTTGTCTTTTCGCAACCTCAATCCCGCCTGTTCGAACGCCGCCAGGACCTTGTTTAGCCTTTCAGCCAACTCAACCTCACTCCCCCCGTTATCAATACATCATCAAAATATGGTAAAACGCCGTCCAGCCCTTTGAGGAGGCGTTCCACGAGCGACTGGAAAATTCCAGGCGCCGAGTTCACGCCGAATTGGAGGCGCGTCACCTGGAACGCCCCCTTATGCGTGATTATGGTCTGTGCAGCAGCTGCGGCAGGGGTTACCATGTGTTGCTGATAGGCCTGTGCCAGGTCGAGCTTAGCGAAACACTTTCCCCCATGTAACCTGGCTAGCAAATGGCTGACCACCGGCACCGGGTACGCATTAGGGCGGATTGCCTTATTAATGGTGCACTTATAATCGGCGCAAATGCGAACCTCCCCATTGGCCTTCAATGCTGTGACAATTGGAGTTTCCCACTCCGCGGAATCAACAGGAACAAGAATCCCCTGGCCCACTAATTTGTCCAGTTCCGCCTCTATTTTGTCCTTGAGTGCAAAAGGCACCCTGCGCGGTTTGAGTCTGATTGGGTGGACCTCCGGGTCCAGGCCGAACGTTACTGGGGGTCCATTGAATTTCCCAAGTCCCTTTTTGAAGACTTCGGGGTGCGCGTCGCACACCTCCTGTATCGGGTCAGACCCAACGGCGTGCACCCCCCCAATGAACAGACCCAGGGGCTGAAACCATTGAGTCCCGAGGAGGCTGCAATTACCCCCCTTAAGAACGACTAGGGGGAGTTCCGCGGCGTGCCGCTTGTACTGAACCTGGAAATTCCCAACACCGGGATACTGTTCCCTTGCACGTCCCGAAGCGTGGACCTCAACGCTTTGAGCTTGGGCCATACGCGGGGGGCAATTCTCAAAAACTCCCTCTGGGAAATGATTGAGTAAGAGGAGCCAGAGTCAATCTCCATCCTAACAGGGGCCCCTTGCACCAGTACCTCAACAAAGTAACGGGGGTGTCCCATGGACACGCTGAAAACCGGGGCGTCGTCGTCGCTGTCATCGGAGATGCGGCCCACGCCGTCCTGCTTCCTCGTGGGCCGGGCGCCATCCTTTAGTCTCGCCGAGCAGTCTGGCCTCGCTGGGCGGTCAGACGAGCTCCTCCGGTCCCTTGCTGGGCGGTCGGGCGAGCTCCTCCGGTCCTTGCGCCGTTGTCTGCAGACTTTGGCTATGTGCCCATGTCGCCCGCAGTTGTGGCACTCGGCCTTTCTGAACGGGCACCTGGCACGGTCGTGAGCCGCCCCGCAGCCGTCGCAATGCCGGCCCTCCTTCCGGACCCTCCGGACGTCCTCATCGTCGCTGCTTTCGGCGGACGATTTCGAAATTCGCCGGGCTGCGTGCACCGAACTCTCTGCTCTGTCGGCCTTCGGCCGCCAGTCCTGGAGCTCTTGCACCCCTGCCTTCGTGGCTTCCATGGCCTGTGCCGCTTTCAGGACCTCCTGCAACGTGGGGGGCGGCTCCTGATTCATTAGCGTGCGCTGAATCTCGGCGTCCTTCAGGCCGCATAGCACGCAGTCCCTAAGGGTGACTTCCAAATTCTCCCATTTGCACGGGCCGGCAGCCAGGCACAGGGCCGCTACGAAAGCGGCGACCGACTCATCAGGCACTTGGACTCGCCTCCAAAACGCGCTCCGAGCGGGAAACATCGCTACCGAGGGCCGGAAATGGTCTCGCAGCACCTTCAGGAGCTCCTTTGCCTTGAATTCATCTGCCTTTTTGGGTGCGATGAGGTCAATTAATACCCTCTTGCCGTCGTGCCCGAGCATTCTGGTGAGGATGGCTCTCTTCTTTGCCTCGTCCGTCACCTCGAACTCCACCAGCACGCCTTGGAAGTCCATTTCGAAGAGTTCCCAATCTTGCGGTTTCTTGATGTCGAAACCGGCGTATGTCTTGGTCCCGTGGGCAGCCATTATCCCACCTTCGTCGCCAATTTATTGTATGGGACCAAGGACACCAGGACAGCCGAAGAGCTGGCTTAACACAACTTTATTACATGCTGGTCAGAGGGAACATGAGGTAATGGCGGACGAACAGCTCAATATATACAGTGGCTATACATTTGAATGTGGCTCCTTGATAGCCTATTGGCTACAGGCTGCGTGACGTCATTGCAGGTCACGCCCTTCTTGTCCAGGTGAGGGTAGTGGCGGGAATCTTCCCGCGCTGTTGTTCTAGGTGAGTCTTGGACCAATGAGCTTGGACGCTCGCTATTGCCATCTAGTGGTCACTAGCTCACGTCCTATTAAGGTTACAGTGATGCAGCTGGAGGTTACAATGTTACACATAGAAAAGGTTACATTGGATACACATGGATAGGTACATTGTTTAAAGGCACAGGCTTTAGGACACAACACTGGTGGAGGAAGAGAAATGTCATTTTATGGGTCTCAGGGCCAGGGTCAGAATATGAAATCTCCACAACATATCCAGCACCTGAGTTTTCCAACCATTATCTAGAAAAGTAAGAGTGGTGTGGATCTCACAGAATCCTAGAGCTGACAGGACCACCAAAAGCATTTAGTTCACCCCTTTGGCTGTTGCAAATTCCTCCCGCCAGTTCTGTCCTATGGCAGAGGCGAGATAGCTTTTATCAGGGCTTGTCTTTTCTGCACACAATCCCATGCCTACTTTTGCCCCCACCTGCTGCTCACTGCTCATTTTCTCTCTTCTTCTATTAACAGTGCACCTTCTCTTATGTATCCATTTCATCTACATGAAAACAATAAATGTCAGAAAGCTAAATGGAGCAGCAAATGAGGATATCATCCCATAATAGTGAAATCATGACAGAACTATTAATATGAATAGGAGCAGAAAAACTATCATTGAAGCAGAAGCTGTAGGTGATAATACTGTAAAAGCAGCAATGTACACAGCCCAGGCTAGACTGGTTTGAAAGAAAATCAAAAGTCTCACCTTTGTCTAATTTTTTTGGGAGCCTTAACTGATGAGAGACCTTTTAAAAAAAAATCACTCAAGTAACAGAAAGACACAAAGAGAGATAGACAGATAGACAACACACAGAGAGATAGGTATTAGGGGAATCTTTAAAAATCTGCTTATTCAGATGTGAGTATTTTGGTTGCTTAAGAAAGCAAGCAAGCAAGCAAGCATAAAAACTGTACCATCCTCAGTGTTTTGCTGTGCACGTTAACCTTCTTCCATATTGTTATTGACCAGTGGTCGGCATCAGCAGGTTTGCACTAGTTCAGCAGAATCAGTAGCAGAAATTCCAGCTGGCCCCACCCATTCAAGTTTTGAAATACAGTAGTACATCAGATAATGACCGCATCGCATAATGCTAAAATCGGGAAACAATCTGATTTTTTAAGGGGGGGGGGATTGCATCAGATAACACTATTTTAGTGTTATCCGATGCGGTCGTGTTTGGCCCTTTGGGAAGGGAACTGGCCAAGTGCCTGGCTACTTCCTTTCCTGGAGCGCCGGCGGGTGAGTGCAGAGTACCGGCATACAGGCACTCCGTTCGCCACCTGCCTTCTCTGGAAGGTGGCCGGTGTACGGGTGCTCCATTCACTGCCTGACTTCCAAAGAAGGCAAGGTGGGTGGCGCATGCCTGCCCCAAGTGAAGCCTCCTGCAACCCTTTGCCGACCTTGGCTTACCGATCTCAGTCAAGTCTTTTCTCTGTCCCGCTCACAGGAAGTCCGACGCTCCACTTCCTTTGGCACCAGTGCTCATTCCCCGCCTCTTCTGGAAGGCCAGGCGGAAGGACGCTCAACTCTCTTGGTCTCGCTCTCACTGGGCATACATGCCAAGCATGCCTTCTTTGCCTTGCCTTCTCCGGAATACTGGTGCCAAAGGAAGTAGAGTGTCAGGCTTCCTGTGAGCAGGATAGAGAAAAGACTAAGGTTGGTAAGCCAAGGGCGGCGAAGGGGGTTGCAGGAGGCTTCACTTGGGGCAGGCTTGGAAGGCAGTGGCTCCCTTCAGCCACTGCGTTCCAGAGAAGGCTAGGCAGAAAGCCCACCTTGCCTTCTACGTAATGCAGTGGGCTTTTTAAAAAAGCAATATCCAATGCATGCATCGGATAACGCTAAAAATAGGATAGCGACCAGACTTGTGGAACCAAGTTTGGTCGTTATCTGAGGTATTACTGTAAACTAATTCTAATTCAGGTGCAATACAGGGCTTTCCCCCTGGCCATGCCCACCATACCACGCCCACAGTGTGATAGTAATTTTTTTTGGAGCCCACCACTATTGTTGACTAATGTCCATGTTAGAGGCTGGAAATGGTTGGGAAGTATTATTGTTCTCTGGTTACCCATGTTAAGGAAACAAAAGATTAATTTGCTGACTCACAGAAGGAAATTTGGGAAATTTGGGATTAGATGTACAAAAATCTGACATTTATTGCATATGTTTCTTGCTGGTTTTGCTCTCCATTATCTCTAGATGCCAAAACCGGGCTTCATTACACAATGATAACCCTTCTTTTCTCTCCCTCACCCTTCCAGAAAATAGAGAATAAATACATCTCTCAATAGTGCTGTCATTATTTACCAAGAACAGAATTTTAAAAAGTAAGTCTTGCTCATGGGGTGTCTGTCCTTAAGGATATTGTTTTTCCTAACAGGAAGCTGCTAATCTAATCTATGTCTTCTTGCCTTTCTGGGCATACTGTATGCAAGGCTTTCTTTTAATTGCACTAGTTTTATTCCCACAGTTTATTTCCATTTCCTGTAAGAAATTAAGTACTGGGGCCATGCAAAGTGCTCCCCTCCCTCTGCTGAGTATTAATACCTGCAGCTATCCCCTGTATATCAAACTCAAATCACAATGCTAAGCAAAACATGTGTTTTCTGCTTTTAAAAATGGTTTCCCACTGGACAAACACTTCCTTCAAAATAAAATCAGATTTACAATCAAGGGCTCTGTCTACCAATTACCAGTTGCTTAATTAGCAGTTGCAAAACAAAAGCATGTAACTGTTCAGAATGCAGAGTGAGGCAACCTAAGAGAATTGACAAAGTTTATTTGTTTTTTTTAAAAAAAACATCTCTTAGGGCAGGGGTGCCAAACTTTTTGGGTAAAACACACTTTGCAATCTGTTTTGCAACAGGATGAGATAGATTTTAAGTTGCCATTTTCTCTGCTTAAACCAGGGGTGCCCAAAATACAGGAACAATGAGGGCGGCATGGTCTGGATCAATTGGCATTGGGGGCCGGATCTGGCCCGTGGGCCATAGTTTGGGCACCCCTGTCTTAGGGAGACCCACTTCTAATCATCAGTCTAGTCTAGTATAGGCACCAGATGGTGGTATTTCTGGACACGGGCATGCTCTGACAAGCATCTTTATCAATGATCTCAGAGGACAGCGGCCAGGTTTTAGTGCAGCCTTCTCCACCTTGGCATTTTCCAAGTATGCAGAACTATACTTTCCATCTTCTCTGCAGTTTCAGGCAGGATTCTCTCTTGGCCTACCTGGAGTCCACTGATCTTTTCCGATGGTTTCTCATCCCAGTATTAGTTAGATCCAATTATGTTTAGTTTCAACAATCAGAGGGGGCTAAGTGTTTCCAGGATGCTACAGTCATATCTCATCTCCTCCCCTCCTCCCCCTCCCTTGGTGCTTGCTCATATTAAACATACACATATACAATGAATAGTACTTATGAATACCAATTTTAAATGAATGCGTTGGCATAACCGGGGCGGCTAGTCTATTGTCTTGAGAAGTTCTATTGCCTACTGGTTTTATATGTGATGGAAGCTTATGACAAGGGAGATATTTGTGTGCTCTGTATAGGAGAGAGGTGGAAAATGGGTTCTATGTTACCATCTCCTCATTCCTGATATAAGGGTGCATTGACTGGTGCCTCCAGGGTATGACAAGTAGGGAGACATTATCAGGGAACCACATCTCCTGAGCTGTGTTTCCCAGGACATAGTGGGTATGGGTAGGCTTCATTTCCCACACATCCTCCTTGCGAGCAATAATTCTTATTTCATTGTCAGAAGAACATGACATCCTGACTGATTATGTGGCTTAAGCTTGGGTAGGAGAGCATCCATCTTAAGTAAAACTCTAAATCAGACTGCTAGCTGGATCCTGCAAATATTTGGAATTATTCTTAAGTGAACTCAAAGGGAGTTGCCTCTGAATAAACAAGCTTAAGATCAATTTAGAACAGAATGCTTTTTAGGTTGAAAACTGTCACTTGTAAATGTTGTTGCAAAAAAGCAGAAGAGGCATTTTAAAAGCAAGTGTAAATTTCAGCTGACGTAGTTTACACCTTTTACTTACCAATGCAGAGAAAACAAAAACACCCATTTAATAATCACTTTTTTGAAAGGATTCAAAAATCTTAAAAACACTGCAACAGCACACAAAGATATGAAAGATATGCAAAGTTCCACATTCTGTAATATACACATACATGTATGTACCTGTATGTATGCATGTCCCTTTGTGTGTGTCTTCCTTCCTGACTTCTTGCCACCATCCCAAATGCCAGCGTTGCCCAGAAGAGGGAGCAGTGGAACACACATACACAACCCAAATATGTACTACTCTTTGGTGGGCCAATTCCACCAAGCCATCTGGGTACTGATTCTGGGGCGGGTTTCATGTCTCTGAATGGATGGTAGTTGGGTCTCTTGCCAAGGAGGCCTGGAGTGGAAACAACTCTTTGGTTTCCCATGGGTCTGTCAAGGTGTAGTTTGTCAATGTCCATTCCACGTTCAGATTGCAGTCATTAAGGACAGAACAAGTGCTGCTTAAGCTCTGAGCCAGCGATTAAAGCGGCATAGAGGGACATACTTAATGCTGTCAAGATGGTGAATGGATAGTAGAATAAAGGGTTCTTGCCAGCAAAGGGTAATTAGCATGTAGCTATCTCAAATGAGAGAGCTGTACTGTATAATTCAGAAGTGCCACTGAGCAGGCTGCATTATTTATCACATCCATCTTTCTTGCACACAACACAGGCGCCTTCTTTTGAAGGACAGCCTCTCACATGCTAAAATGGAAGAACAGGTTGCCACAGGTCTATTATCATCCACAATTGGTTTGGGATGGGCATGGGAGAGAAAACACCTCCTTAATATAACTGTGGATTCATAGGAAGTCAAGCTTTGACTTCTTTGTTTTTCTTCTATTCTCTACACCAGGGAGAGCCGAAAGGTGCCCCACAAACACTACTTGCTTTTTCCAGCCATAGTTCTTTCTGAATCAGCTGAAATCTTTCTGCCATGGTACTGGTTACAGATGCAAATTTCTCCCACACAGAGCCTAGGATTCTGTGGAAATAATTTATGCCAACATATTCTGCAGGTCTTCTTTGAATTGTTCATACCTTCAACAGTGGGGGTTGGGTAGGAGAAAACCCTGCCATTGTTTTACTTTAATAATAGGCTATTTTGAGAATAACTGCCTCAAGGTCATTCCATGATCTCCAAGGTCAAGGCAACAACAAGCTCTGAGTACTTTCCTGGAGGGTGTGGGAACTCACCTTTTTCAGTAGCCTTTCTTGATGGTAGAACAGACAGTTGTGAGCTACCCATAGTTTTAATTAACCAGGAAGGCTGTGGTTGAAATACTTTCCAGGGGCATTGTGGGTATCACATACCTACAAGCTGTTCCTATCATTAGGCAAACTGAAGCAGCTGCCTCTGGAGGCAGAAAAAAATGGGTAATATGAAAGGAAAGCAAACTTAATTATCTGTCTTATTGATACTACAGCTTAAGTCCAGGGAGAGGAAGAAGGCTTGAAAATGTTTTGTTTCTGGTGCCAAATTATTTTCCTTTCTCCAGGACTCTTGACAAGGTTGGTAGTAGTGTAATTGACAGAAAATATCCTGGGCCATCCCTATATATCTTCTATGGCAGAATGGCCTGGATGATTATTGTAGAAGACCTCAGCCTGAGGGTCCCTGCTGACATGGAAATAATTTCTAATACCAATCACTCTATTGTAGGAAGGTCACTTTTAAATTAAGCTTTTATAACCCTAGCCCAGTTGTTGGGTTGGAGAAACAGAAATCACAGCTTTTCCTGCCTTCACCATCTTTTCATCCAAATTGCTGTGTTGTCTCTTCTCAAATGGCTTCTCACACAACAGTTTGCTCAACTCTGATACATATATATAAATCATCATGATGTATCATTTGCTTCTTGAACACCTCTCTGCCATGAGAGGAAACATGTGAATGGGATCCAAGGTGTGGGTCACAACAGACAAGGAGAATGGAACTGTGCTTTCAGTCTTCTTCCACTGTTCCTCTGGGTTAAGGAGTGTTAAATAATCATCTTGTGGATGGCTTCCACCTGCTACCCAGATCACTATCCAATGCACCCTGCTATTCACCAGCTGCCCTCCATATCAGAGACCTCAGGGTAAGGTTATATCCTTTATCATTGCAGCAGATGAGTCTCAGGCTGTCTTTCTCCTCCCCCTCCCTCTCAAAAAAAAATTTGAGAGAGAGAAAGAGTGAGAGTGCAATGTGAAACCAGCCAGTCATACATCCAAGTGTTTCTGTCAAAGCCTTGTTATGTCTCCCAATTTATCTGCAGATAAGTTTAGAAAAAAGGGGAGGGTGGGGTGGGGACAGAGAAGATAATCAACTGGAATGAAGTTGGGAAGGGGTGCAGAGAGCTGCATTCTTGGTGATGTCTATGATACCTGTAAATAAAAATAGGATGACACTGTGCACTTCTTGAGTGTTCAATCTGCTGATGATGAAACAAGGCAGAGGTTGCTCAATCTCTTAGAATGTTCCTTTAAAACCTCATCTTTCACTATAAGCTGCTTCTGAGCAAGGAACACAGCACTGATCTTGTCAAATAGTTATACAGCATGTCCAATATGTTCACATGGCATGGAAGCAGCTTGTCAGATTTTTTTCTTCCAGCCCAATACTACACATTGCATTTATATTTAACAGTTAGAGCAGTACAACAATGGAACCAATTACCAATGCTGGAAGCATTCCAGAGAAAAATTGGACAACTATCTGTCTGATTGGCTTTGATTTGGATTCCTGTTTTGAGCAGGGGATGGGAATCAATGACCTCATAGGCTACTTCCAACTCAATTATTCTGTGATTATATAAATCTATAGAGAGTGTACAGAAGAGGATAAATGGTTCTCCAGATGTTGCTAGACTGCAACTGCCATCATCCTTCACCACTGGCTATTTTGAAAAGGGTTGTTGGGAGACAAAGCCTATGAGGTATGAAAATATTTCCCCTGGATCCCTTCACCTGGTAAACACTTATCATGGCTTTTGCTGTCTGCCATAAGAATATCAAAAGAACTCTTATGGTTTATACTGAAAGACTGTCTCCTCCACCTGCATCTTCCTTCCTATATTGTCCCACCAGAGGCCATGGTCTGTGTTCTTGTGGGCTGCAGTCCCCCAAAACTAACTTTTCTGAGCTCTGTTGTGGGATATTCTACAGGTAGTCATGAAGGCTTTCCCATTGTTATTTATTCTCCCTACTCTCTATCCAAGAAAAAACAGGACATGACCAAAATCCTTTTGCAAAGTTATGGCTATGTAACCCAGAATTTTTCAAATGGTTGTGAAATTTGGACCTACAGTAGGTAGAAGTAGTAACTAGTAAGTGGTTCTGAAGGTGTACTTGCACAACTAGTTATGCAATCAGATATGTGGACTGCGTGAATGTAAATCCCTATAAACATCTGGATGTGCAACTTTGTTCTATACTAAGTACAATTGGCTTTCAGCCAACAGGTTTTACTGTATACCCATCCCATGAGAGATCCATCTCTTAATCCATCTTCTGAAATACTGTACATCCCAACTTTGCTGGCTTCAACTATGCAAAATCTGGCAGAGCTTTGGAGCAGGACCATGAAGACCAATGAGCTGCAGATCTCTTAGAAGTCTAGTCATTTACTAGCAAGGTTTTGTTAAATTAAGTGGCAATATCCCACAACAGAGCTCAGAAAAGTTAGTTTTGGGGACTGCAGCCAACAAGAACACAGATCCTTAGTGGCTTAAGATCATAAGATCCAGAGCAATGCTAGATCCAGAGCATAGAAAAGTTAATATTCTTTTGTATTGAAGGTCTCAGAAATCACAGGGCAACATAACTAGTGGTCATGATAGTAGAGAGGTATGGTAGTCATATATATATGGACTACCATTACATATATATTGTAACATTCTAAGCTCTGAATGACAGTCAGGCTTTTCACTGTAGCTACAAATGCCTCTGAAAAATACAGTGCTCGATGGCAGTTCAGAGCTTCCTGTGGGGAGGGAGAGTGAGAACAGGGTGTTAGTTGTCCTGACATCTAAAGCTTGGATTAATTAGGTTGTTTAATGGGGTTTGACAACATCTGAAGCAGCACAAATTTCCCTGGAAGGAGGGAGAAAGAGCTGTGGGATTGTTCTCCTCTATGTCTTAGACACGCTACACTGCTCGGCAAGCCTAGATTCTCTGAACTCATTCTGTATGCTACGAAAAAATAAGTAGTGAAACAATCCAGGCAGTACACACTGCTAGCCAGCTTATGTGCTCCAAGTGTCCCACAATTAATCACATGTCTAGGTAAAAAGGATGAAGAATCTCTCTAACTCACACTGTAGACAGAGCCCATGCATGTCGATCGGTCATCTGCCAGATTCCCAGGATCATATTCAAGGTCATTTTCTTCCACAGCTGGATCCCTAAGTTGGAATTTCCCAAATATGCTGGAGAAAAAAGAAGCACCCTATTCTAGAGTAAGACAAGGCTGCATTTTGTCACCCTGCTTATTCAACTTATACACAGAGCACATAATGCACGATGCAGGGTTGGACAAATCACAAGTTGGGATCAAAATTGCTGGGAGAAACATCAACAGCTTGAGATACGCAGACGATACCAACCAAATGGCAGAAAGTGAGGAAGACCTAAAGAAGCTCCTGCTTAGGTTGAAAGAAGAGAGTGCAAAAGCTGGCTTGAGACTCAACATCAAGAAAACCAAGATAGTGGCAACAGGCCCTATCAGTCCCTGGAAAATAGATGGGGGAAGAAGTAGAAGCAGTGACAGACATTACTTTCTTAGGATCCAAGATCACTGCAGATGGGGATTGTAGCCATGAAATAAAAAGGCGACTGATACTTGAGAAACAAGCTATGAGAATCCTGGGAAACATAGTTAAAAGTGAGAGCTGGACCATTAGGAAAGCTGAGCACAGAAGACTAGATGTCTTTAAAGTGTGGTGTTGGAGGAGAGTTTCGAGAGTACTCTGGACAGCACGAAGAACAAATAGGTCAATTAGAAGAAATCAACCCTGACTGTTCCTTAGGCAAAACAGTAAAGATAAAGCTAAAGTACTTTGGACATAAAATGAGAAGAGAGGACTCATTTGAGAAAGCCTTGATGCTGGGAAAGGTGGAGGGCAAAAGAAGTAGGGGCGGACAAAAATGAAATTGCTAGATGGTATTGTAGATGCAATGGGCACAGAGCTGGGTGGGCTGAGGAAGATGGTGGAGGACAGAGGTGCCTGGAGGGCAATGGCCCATGGGGTCGCAAAGGGTCAGAATCGACTGTGCGACTGAACAACAACAAAAAATTCTAGAGTGTGTCAATAGGCAGAGTGCTCTTAACCCTGAAGATCCATTACCTCAAAGTATTTACCTAATACTACTAACCAAAGGTTGTGTCCTGTCTTTGTTTTCGTATCAGTCCTCACCTCACCTCTTCATGGTAGAAGAAACAAAGCAGTGAGAAAACATAGGAGAATTACAATTTGAAAGTACAGGTCACACACACACATGTACATGTATTTACAGGGCATATGTCTCAAGACTCACCATGGATACAGTGGACCCCCCGCCTAATGACGTGTTCGTTGAATGACATTTCCGCCTAATGATGTGTTTTTTTCCTCCAAAGTCTCCTCGTGCACAACAATGTCTCGTCATTGTATGTGAGGTGACTTTTCAGAACCACCACCACCCGTTGTTACTGGTACTCACCCGCAATCACTGGAACATGCATCCGGCTGGCATTGGGGGTGGGGTGGATTGGCGCTCACGTGGCATGTCTCTGTAAAATGCCCCCTTCCACTTCTGCTGATTTGGACTTCTGGGAATCAGCAGAAGTGGAAGGGGGCATTTTACAGAGGTGTGCCATGTGAGCGCCAATCCACCCCACCCAGCTGTCGGCTGGATGCATGTTCCAACACAAAAATGTACGGCCACCCTCCGGACCTCTGGTGGGAGAAATGGCCACACATTTGGCCGTTTCTCTCCCCAGAAGGCTGGAAGGCAAGGGCACCCCCGGGCAATGAAGAATCGCGCATAACAACACGATGCTTGGAACCAAACTTGGTCATTGTGTGGGGGTTCACTGTACTTGAAAGTGTGGATAACAGCAAATCCTATATTTTGTACTGCAAGTAGTGGCCTGTAGTGGCCAGCTCTGGTAATGCTGCTTTGTAATTAGATTGGAGTTTTGTTATATGTTATGTAAATTTTTTTTAAGAAATAAAAAAAGATGCTGAAACTGATGACTTGAAGGTCGGCAGCAGTTTGAGTCCCGAGTGCTGCACGACAGAGTGAGCTCCTGTCTATGTCCCAGCTCTTACCAAACTAGCAGTTCAAAAGCAAGAAATTGCAAGTAGATAAATAGGTACTGTACCACTTTGGTGGGAAAGGTAAACAGTGTTCTGGGCACTCCACTGTCAAGTCATGAATGCCACATGACCACAGAAATGTCTGCAGATGCTCTTTGGGTATAAATGGAGAAGACCACCGAACCCTAGAGTCGGATATGACTGTCTTTCGAGTAAGGGTGATCTTTACCTTTACCAAAAGCAGCTCACTATGACTCACCTGGTAAACAGGTGAAGATATAAAGTATCAAGCACCTTGGACAGAGAATTCCTATCAAGCACCTTGGACAGAGAATTCCTGTAGTGGGTTGAGTGGGTGGGTATGCTCTTGATATCCTCTGGATTAAGTCATTCTGTTTTTTTCAAACTGGGACTGAGTCTCCAGAAAGACAGATGTTCTCAAGTACCAGGCTTAAAAATAGCTTGAAAGAGTGGGGGGAGTGAGAGGTTTTCAGGCAGAAGCTTCTTCTTCTTTCCTTGAGTGGTTTCCACTCAACACCTCCTCCTGAGTAAATTTATTCACTAACAAAAGTGCAGCAGGGTGCCATTTAGAAAGGGAGGAACAAGACTTATATACTGCAGTCTCTATCCAAACACACCAGCAGTGCTTTTAGAGGAAAGCCATTTAGTCTTACCGACATTCCCAGGACAGAAGATGAATCTGGGGGCCTAAATTGAGGCTGGGAATGAAGACACACCATATCACCAGCTGTTTGTTGCATGTTGTATGATGGACCTTGCAAAAACAGGCCAGATGCTACAAAGTAAACAAGCTCTGAGAAGGCATGAGTTCCCCAGTTCAATGAAAAGAAAGCATCCATCTTTGCCAGATTTTTGCCCCAGCAACCTCTCCCCCTTCATCTGGTCTCTTCAACAATCCTACTTTTCACACACGTTTCCGAGGATGATATTGTGTGAAGCCCATCTTGCCTCAGAAACTTATATTCTAGTGCAGAAAAACAAAACCCCTCAGAAAATCATGCATATACTTGAAAACTGCATTTACTTCAAAAAGGCACACATAGATGCTTTAGCTAATGCAACAAATATGCATGCATTAGACAAATTCATACAAACATGAATATATTACAAAAAATAGGAAACAAAATATAGGCACATTTCTGTGTAAGGAACTGAGGGGAGATGAGTGCCAGTAAGAAGCCAAAACATGCCTTGAAAACAATATTGACACAAACTGCCTGACGCTAACCAAGAGATAAGTAGTGAATAAGGCATAAATATAACTTAAGTGGTGGTAGGAAGGAAGAGTAGATTTAAATATCTATACCTATAAGAAGGGGGTTGGGCCATGCATGTCCGTAATGCATGTCTGCACACGTCCCTTGCCAAACTGGGACTGTCGCTGCAAGGGTCTGGGGACCGAGAGTGGAGCCAATGTCCCACAAACACGTAAAAAAGAAAAAACTATGATGCCCAGTGTCCTCTGTGCCACAGCATGCCTCAGCCAATCAGGCAGGAGGACACAAGTGCAGAGGAGGTGGGACAGCCGGTGCACATGAGAGAGAAAAAATGGTTGACTTGCATGCCTTTCCCCCCTCATCACCTTCTCTCCAGCAGCCCTAAAAATCTGCCTCCCCACCGCCACCGCCGCAGCCATTCCTGCCGTGGTCAGCCCATTGGAGTTTGCCTGGTAGGTCAGCCAGGGGAGAAGGAGCCAGGGAGGAGAGACATGCAACACCTAGGGTCTCTCCGGTAGCCCTAAAAAGCCGACGTCCCACCGCTGCCACTGGCCCACCGCTGCCACTGCCTTTCCTGCTGCCGTTGGCCCAACGGACTTCAGCCGGTAGGTCGGCCGGGGGAAAAGGAGGCATGGAGGAGAGACACACAACACCTAGGGTCTCTCCGGTGGCCCTAAAAAGCCACCTCCCTGCCGCTGCTGCCATTCCCGCCGCCGACAGCCCAGCGAAGTTTGCCCACTAGGTCAGCCAGGGGAGAAGGAGCCAGGGAGGAGAGACATGCAACACCTAGGGTCTCTCCAGTGGCCCTAAAAAGCCGCCGTCCTGCCGCTGCCACTGCCCTGCCGCTGCTGCTGCCTTTCCCGCTGCCGTTGGCCCAGCGGAGTTCACTCGGTAGGTCGGCCGGGGGAGAAGGAGGTGGGAAGGAGAAACCCACAACACCTTGGGTCTCTGGTGGCCCTAAAAAGCCCCCTCCCCGCCGCCGCTGCCATTCCCGCCACTGACAGCCCAGCGAAGTTTGCCCGGTAGGTTGGCCAGGGAAAAAGGAGGCAAGGAGGAGAGACCCGCAGCACTACAAAAGCAAACTCCCCTGCCTTACATCGAGAGAGCTCCGCCGCCAGCCTGCCAGCCCTCTGGCTCCTACACCACCAGAGAAGAGGGGCACTGGAGACAGCTCAGCGGGCGCAAGGCATATTAATGGGGGGGTTGTTGCGTGAGTGTGTTGTGTTGGATGTAGTGTGTGTGGTTGTGTGTGTGTGTTATGTGTGTGTGTATTGTGTGTGTGTGTCCTGTGTGGTTGTCTGTTGTGTTGGTGTGTGTTGTGTATGTGTGATGTGTCTGTGTGTGTGTGTGTGTGTTTGTGTGTATGTTGTGCAAGTGTGTTGTGATGTGTGTGGCTGTGGTGGGTGTGAGTTGTGTACCCCACCACCAACACACAGTCAATACCGGCACGGCAAGGCAGGGCACAATAGCTCGTATATCTATAAAACAGAAATCTATGTTTGTATGTGCTTGAAAGGCTCCCACACCCCTGGATCGATCCTGTTGAAATTTGGCACATAAGTAACTTGGGCTGGTGTGATCAGCACTGCAGGGGTCACAAGCCCCATGGGGGGTGGGCTTACATCCCCTAAATTGTGTCCCAATTGATCTATACAATGTGTGTGTTCCCCAGTGATGTAATTGGCTGATGTCATAGTCCCAGGTAGGTTGAAATTGTGACATCATCCGACTAGCTCAGCTGTAGCCCTCTGAGCTCAGCTGTAGTGTTTACAGTAGGTGGAAGGCAAATGGGCATGCAAGATCAGCACTGTGGGGATCACAGCCTCAAGTGTGGGTGTATGCAGTTGGGCACTGCCGGACACATGTATGGAAAGGATAAGGGTGATAAGTGACCATCGATGGAGAAGCAGGATGGGTGAGGGAAGAGAGAGATGGAGGCAGGGAGGCAGGAGTGACCCACGTACACCCCACGAGGTTTCCAAGAGGGAAAGACTGGCCTATGTTAAAGAAAAACCCGAGCGAAGCCAGGTAATCAGCTAGTATGTGGATAAATCAGAAGTCACACAATGGAGATTTCTTACCAATTTTCTTTTTTCTATATCCTCTAGACTAGAGTGCAGAAGAATAGATGCCTTTGAAATGTAGTGTTGGAGGAAAGTTTAGAGAGTACCCTGGACAGTGTGGAGAACAAATAGGCCAATCTTAAAAGAAATCAACCCTGATTGCTCGTTGGAAGGTCAAATATTGAAAATTAAGTTGAAGTACTTTAGAGATCAAATGAGAAGAGAGGATTCACTTGAGAAGGCCTTGATGCTGGGAAAGGTTGAGGGCAAAAGAAGAAAAGGGCAGCAGATAATGATATGGCTATATGGCATTGTTGACACAATGGACACAAAGCTGGGTGGGCTGAGGAGGTTGGTGGAAGATAGGGGTGCCTGGCATGGGATGGTCCATGGGGTTGCAATTGACTGTGCGACTGAACAACAACAAGAGTTTCACACTTCTCTGCATTTGGGAAGGGCTTTTTGAGATGACACAAAATATGAAGGCTACACATAGAAGATGGGCTGGTACAAACTGTTTCTTACAAACTGTCCTCCTCTTTGTATGAATGGAGGAACAATCCAGAATTCAAGCTGTGATCTTCTAAGATGTATATGATCTCTAGCATACAAAACAGCTACTCTCCCTCAGTAAGGTCACCAAACATAGAAATGATATGCATTCATGCCTCTAAAAGACTATAATTGACAAAAACTGAAATAAAGTTTTATTTGATCAAGCTTCCCATTCATTTTCTAAAACAATGTTTTAAAGGGCTTTTGTATTATGTCTTTACTCCTTGGTTTAACTTGTTACATTATTCCCATGTGGCAGAGTGGATTTGCTTATGCTGCCCTACCAAGGGGCCTGAAACCCTATTTCTTTCACCCAACCCTCCCAAATTACCTTAGCAATGCATGAGCATGTGGGTTAAAAAACAGACAGGCAAAAGGGGTAGATTAATGGGCTGGCCTTTAACCTTAAACCCATTGAAACCCACCAGGGAAATGTATTTCTCCATCAGCACAAACCAAAAAAACACAGGCAGAAATAATTTGGTACTAAAGACAATTCTGACAAGAAACCTAATTTGTCCCCTGGGGGCTCTGAGAAGTAACTGGCCAGCTAATGCCCCATGTCACCAAACTCACTAGAAACAGAGTGCAGGGCCAGTGTGTTAAATCAGAGACAGGGCTCTGGGAAAAAATCCTTATAGGAAAGAAAGTACAATGGAATAAATAACTGGACCGTGATGACCAAGGTTTGTGTGTGGGAGCAATGCAGTTGGAAGAGCTGAAAATTGTCTTTCAGATCTCCCTGAATCCCACTGTAAAAGAACACCACAACGGCCATGCTAGATAAAAGGATCGTCTAATCTTGGTGCCTGATGGTCAAAAGTGGCTAATCAGATGCCCTGGACGGCCATAAGCAGCATATAATGATGATGCTATTCCTTGTTGTTTGTCACCAGCTCCTTGTGTTCCCAAATATGCCAGCTCTGTGTGTGATGCTTCCATTTAGCTGTCATGAGTAATCACCGTTGTCACTGAGTTGCAGAGTCTGCTGATGCATGAACCTTTCTCAGCTATGGATATCAACAAGGGACTTTGTGGGAACATTGCAGCCCACCCATTTCTAAATGCAGTTACATTTTTAAAGGTGTGTTTGCACATCCACAATGCTCACTTAACAACCTGGTATGACTGTGGAGAAAACCATATAAGAAAGTCTCACTACCAGATGAACAAAAAGCTCCAGGCAATAATTTGCAGCGCCAATGTCTGTCTGTCTACTCTAAAGTAAACCGCACTGACTTCAATCAGGTTTACTCCTTGATGACTCTTTCTTATTTAAAGCTTGGACTACAACTCCCAGTTCATATACTGTGAGGAACACCATGTTCCAAATTTGGAAACATTTACCTCTTGGGTTTTAACTCCCATCCTGCTGCATGGGGGTCTCTAGGAGCTGCTCTACAACAAAATAAGCTTCCTGTGAAATATGTCCAAATGAGATCAAAAGGTAGTGTAAGCTGCTATTCTGTTCCCACAGTGGCCAAACACCTGCCTGTAGAAAAGCCTGCCTCCAGGAAAAGAGGGTAACAACATTTTGCTACTCAGGCTGCCCCGCTTCCTCTTCCATACAGATCATCCTTCCTTCCACAGGCACTCTGATTTCAAACGTATTTAAATTCCAAGTTATCTTGCCAACAGAGAAAGAAAAAACACTCTGTCAATATTCACTGGGAAGTTTCATGGTGGGGGCCAATTCGAATGATTGCTGGGTAGCTGAACCACTCTCTAAAAGCCGTTTCCTTCCTCATCTGTTTGATATGCCTGTGCAAGTGAGAGCAAAGTACGATAAGGAAAAGGCAGTCGGGACCTCAAGCCTGTCAAATCTGTAAGCCAATGTGACTTCAATATTCAGAATCTGAAGAGCTTTCATTCATTGTCGTCCAGTTATGTCCTATAGCAGCAACTGGGGTCTTCCAGAGACTTTTGGTCAACAACCACTATCTCAATAAAGGGCCCTGCAGAAGCAAAGAGCCATGTTTCAAAAATAAATCAAACCCTGGAAAGACAAGTGAACTCCAGAAGTTGTAGGAGGAGAAATATATTTGGATCTCAAGGATTGCTGAACATGTTGCCCCATGGTGAACAGGGTAAGTAGGGAGAGACTCCTGACTCACTTTGTGTTGCCATCAGAGGAACCATTCAGTGGAGGCTGAAGATACACACAGTTTCCCCAATCTCATTGTTCTGTGCAGGACAATGAAAATAAAGGTTTATCTTATCTTATCTTTCCTCCTCACATATACACACATATGCAGCACCCACATTTTGTAGCATAAAGAGCAACCCATGCTTCAATTTCCTTGAAGGAAGAAGAGAAGCACCAAGAACCAGACCCACCTCTTTTGCTGCAGCTCGGTAAGCCAGGCCTGAGCTCCTCCCAGTGAACCTGATTATGGAATGGCAAAACCTAGCAGTGACAAACTGTGCATTCTTGTGGTTTAAGTTGCCTGTTGAAAAGGCAAATTAAGTGAACTTCTGAAAGGAAAGCTTGATATCTCACATTAGCTCTCTCAATGCCAGAGGTTCCCAATCTAATGCCCTGTGGGCCAGATCTGGCTTGTGGCACCATTTCATATGGCCCCCACCCCTCCAAGGGCATTTGAGAAACAAAATGGCTGCCCATTTGAAGCTGTTGGGAGAAAATGGCCACCCATTTCACAGACAGGGCAAAATGGCCATCCAGCCCTCAAAGCTAACTGAGAGAGTGTGACCCAGCCCCTGACATGAAAAGGTTGGGAACCCCTGCTCAATACAGTCACAGCTTGGAAGAGGCTCCTCAAGCTATAAGCCCATGGCTAGGTGTCTTTCTAAGCAAAGGCTGGATTGATTTCAGGGGACACAAGTGGTGGTGCTGGGAAATTTTGCACCCGGAGGCTGTGCTTGCTGGATAAGGATGTTCCAGTGACAGGCACCAGCTTCCTCCCAGGACCTGTCCTGAACTGGCCTCGAATGCTGATAGGACAGGGAAGGCGAGAAAACCCATGGCTCCATGAGCAGTCTCCCTTCTGCAAATATTTATGTGCTAAGCTTTCCCACTTAAAAAGCCTAATTAGAGTGCAGTGATGCTCAGTACACTTGAAGGTAGCCTAATGGAGACATTGCAGTGCTATTAGCACAGATGGTTGTCATATGTATGCAAATAAGGAGCAAATTGAATTTGGTGTCCCTTCTCACCAGCTGTCCTATGTGCTCTGGCTTCTGTGGCAGCTAATCCTTCCATGCAGATTCATTACCACCAGCACATTAATCATCACTGCTTTACCCAGTACAAAGAGAAGGAGCTCTTGCTTCCATGTGCCTTTGCCTTGCCCAGGGTATCACCGTTTGGAGCAAAAGGGCTCCTGTGTGGCTTCCTTAGGCAAAGACACAGGAGGGATGGACAACGTGGGTCTTCTGATGCTGTCTGGCATTCCAGAATACCAGATCAATGAAGGGAGGGCACCACCTTCCTGGCACTTTACTAGATAGGACACTCCCCAACAAGGTCCCAAACAGGGTATGGACACATTGCAGCTGGGCATCTCCTCAGATGGTGGGTGCCATGGCTCCCTTTTTGGGCCTTCATTGAAAGTTCTGAGAAAGCTTCACTAAGGAGCGCCTGGGGGATTCCAGTCTCCTCAATCTGCGTTAACAGCCAATATAAACTTCTGTTGACTTTAATGAGAACAAGAGCGCCGCCTTAGTGTAAAGCAGCTGAGCTAATATATCCTCATTAGTACAAGTTTGCAAATATATGTCTGTGTGCATGAGCGGGGGTGGGGGTGGGGATAAATTATGTTGGTATCTCTCATTTAGCCTCAAGCCAGAAACCCAACACTATGTAATACAACAGCCAAAATTCGATCTCATGACCAGCTCCCGATTTTGCTGCTATTATTGTTGTTTAGGCATGGGCATGAACATTCTCAATGTACTCATGTCATTAGATCTAAACAATGTGTGCTATGCCATGTTGGTGGCAAGGGTGGGAATTATAGCCCCATGTACCAGGAGGATGTCAGCTTGGGGAAGAATGCTACTGCTCTGTAGAGGCTAAAGGATTCACTTCTGACTGAGAAAGTACTTCCCCCAAATCTTGGGCAAGCCCCTTTCTTAGACTGTCCTGCCATTGGTACAAAGATAAAAGTACAGTACAGGTCTCTTCGGAGTTTTGTTGTAAAGATTGCTGAAGCAATGCATGACAAGTGGTTGTTAATATCCAGGTTAAATTTGTTTTATTTCTTGCATACATAACACTGCCTTTCTTCCAAAAATCTCATTATAGTCAGTTTCCTCCTCCTCCATTTTAATTCTCACAGCAACAGAGAGAGTGCTGACAGGCCCCAGTTTCAGGGCTGACTGGCAATTCGATCCCATTCCTCCTATTTCCTATATCCAACTCTGAATAACCACAATACTAAATTGTTACAATTCTGTCAAACAGTAGACTGGAAAAGGGCCTTTGTTCAGTGCATAGCCGTTTTACCACATTGTGGAATGTTTTTTTTTTAAATCTGCTTGCCTTTTACTGTTTTCTTGTTTATTTTCCTTGTGGCTGCTGGGGCTTCCTCTAAGTGCGCCGAAGCCCATTGCAATCACAGTTTAAGGACGAGTGGACCATATGGCTTCCAAAACCACAATACACCTAAGATGAAGGGAAATTATCAAATAGACATGATGCCCATTGTTATTGTTGGTGGTGATTTCTAGTGACATCTCGAGTCTCTCTTTCTCTGTGTGTCCTTTTCCCAGGACAGCTCATTAGAAACGAGCAATTGTGTCCCCTTCGAGTTGAAAGGCTCTATTTGGAAGGCCAAGGAAACACCCTCCAGTTCTGAGACCCGTCTGTCTACAAGCTGTTCTGTGGTGCTGATTAACATGTCCCCATGCTCTCCGTTAGGATTTGCAAGGAGGCGTCAATCCTCCTGACAGATCCTGCCATAAAAGCTAGAGGAATGTTTCAGTTTGTTGTCTGGCCAGGACAACTAGCTTTGTAACTGAGGCTGCAAACTCGTTTCCACAGCTTCATGCCTTATCCTGGCGCACCCCTCGTCTCTGTGTTTTAGGTCAGTAAGTAGGCAAAGAAAGAGAGATTCTGCAGCTAAGGCTCTTTGTTAAATAAATAAACCCAAACACAAGGCAAATTGAAAATCACAAACTGTGTCAGCGTGCGGCTCAGGCTGGAAACAGCCCAGTGTCATTTGAAGGAATAATAGACAATGAATGCTGGCATGCAGTAATTACCAAAACTGAGATTACCAACACAGAGGATTTAGGAAACGATGATTCACCCTAATTTTCAGACTGAATAATCCAAACATAATGGATGTTTGGAATTGAAGCACAAATTCTCCAAACATCTTTATCTGGTGCCTGGTGAGATGCTATTCAGAAGAATTAGCAGTTTCAGTGGTAAATCTCAACAAATTGTAGGTTGGACTTTAAAAACTAGACCACAAAAAGCAAACACTATTTTGATTATTTGATGTATTAATGTATGTAGAGCTGCATGCCCTACTTTCTCCAGGAATTTCAAGCAGCCCACATTTTAAAAAAGCCAACAATAAAAGAAATCAGAGCAGTTTGAAACAAAGAAGGGCTCCTCCCTAGGCATAGCTGTGAGTAATCAGATGGTGATGCTGGATGCAAATGGGCATCATGTTCACCTGATCTGATGTGCCTGAAATAAAAATAATATATAGCTAAGCTTCACCATCCATATGGAAAGCAGAAGGCTCATTTTGTACAATGGATAGGACAGTCTAGGTGAACCTATGGCATGCGGCCACAGGTGGCACACACAGCCATATCTGTGGGCACACGTGCCATCAAGGGCATGCCCTGCTCCAAGCTGCCAGCATCAATGGCACTGCTGCTTCCCCACCCCTCTCCCTTTGCCAATGGGGTGGTGAGAGGGGGGCTGAAATCCCTCATGGGAGATGGCAGTGGGCAGTGGTGTGCTGGCCCACAGGGATACAGGGACTCATCCCAATGTGCCCCAGTGACTGATGCCCCCCAGAGGCAGGCAGAGATAATGGGAATGTATGGGATTTCTCCCCCCAACCCCCCAATAGGCATCCTATCACTTCCTGTCCACTGCCCAGCACACCCCTGCCAGTGGGTGACCAGAAACCCCACCCACCCCTCCTAGGAGGCAGAGGAGGTGTCAGCAGCACACCTGCCTATGTGACATCACTGGAGGTGCACCGGTGATGTCACATGTGTGCGTGGGCATGCGCTAGACCTACCCACATACTGGCTCCTCCTCTTTGGGCATTCAGTCTCTAAAAGGTTCACCATCACTGGGATAGGATGTTGGACTGGGACTGAGATCAGTATGCATTCTGGTCTGTTCTAAATATCCAGGAAATCCAGCTTTGTTCCAGATGGGCTTTGTATTGGTCAAGAGGGTCCCATGTCCAAGGTCTCTACTGTGAGAAGATGGCCCCATGCATATGAGATTATTGGCTTCTATACTCAGGGGCTCAGAGCAGGACCATGACTCCAGAGCAGGAGGCTAACCCTTTTCCTCATTGCTTTTCCCCACACAGTGAGTGTGCTGCAATGTGAGAAGATAGAAAAGCAGCCTGAGAGATTTAGGTCTTAGTCTTTATAGATACATGTTACTCACTGGATGACCTTGGACCAAAGAATGCCAGTGACTTTGATTTCATGGGAGAGGAGCTCAGGGAATCTGCTCCCAATGTTCAATGAACCCTCCAAGACACAGAACCTCAAAAATAGCCCTAACTCCTCAAACAATTCCTTTAAAGTTGGGAGTAAAATCCAGAGTGGATTCATTATGCACACACCTCCAATGAAATCAGAGTTGCCAGTGACTTTCTTCCAGTTTCCCCTGGTTGTGAGGATCCAGTGGGGAGGAGAACTATGAATGCATTTATAGAGGGAATAGGATGGAAATGTAAGTCTAGGCAAACATGCACACATACCTTACATGCACAATTAGGGTAAGACCCTTTAAAGAGTTTTAAAGACAGTACTGTAGACCCTCATATAATGACATTACTTGGTTCCCCAAGTAACATTGCTAAGCGATTTTTGTTGTTATACAGGTTTCTATGGAGTTTCCTGCATAATGACATTTTTAGAGTCGTTGTCTGGACAACGACACTAAAAACGTAATGTGAGGGAACACGTGGTGTACAACGATGCATTGTTAAGCGAAAATGATGTTAACCAATCGCGTTGTTATGTGAGGGTTGACTGTGTATTTGCAAATGGCTGTCATTGCGGTCTAGTTTAAGCTATAGCAATACTAAGAAACCAAGTCGCATCCCATT